>CM062288.1:176739095-178059095 GCA_031216915.1 Pictodentalium vernedei
TTGGTCAGTAACGCTGGGTAAGAAGGAAGATTTATAAAGCTCAGTCCGACAGAACGGAACACGGTGGTTTAGACCTGATCGAAGACTTGGTGAAGGATTGGTCGAGGAAGCACGTGGTGGGATTTTACTGGAGATGTGCGGAGGAACCATACGGTGATACATTTTAAAGAACTGGATTAACTTGTGTTTGTAGCGTCTATCTTGCAACGGTTCCCGTCCTGCTTCCGTATAAAGTAAGGACTTACTAGCACTGACGGTTGCCCCAGTAATAATCCTTGCCGCAGCAATCTGGATTTTTTCCATTTCCTCCACATTAGTTACAGAGCAATTATCCCAAACAGTATCGGCGTATTCAAGGAGGGGCCTGATAAAAGCAAAATATATTTTTTCTAAGACACTACGGTCTAAGTTAAATTTGTGCTTCCTAAGTAAGTCTAACCGGGACCAGGCCTTTGCGCAAATATGGTCGATATGGTCATTCCGTGTACACGTGCTATTTAATATGACTCCTAGATGTTTATGATTAACGACTTCAGATATCTGAGAACCGCCAAAGAATAATGGTGGATGGAAAGTAGGGCTACTTTTTCGAGATATTAGCATACTCTCAGTTTTATTTGGATTGAACTCTATCAACCATATTTTAGCCCAATGTTCAATTGTGGCCAGATCTTGATTAATTATTGTAGAGGCTTGTTCAGGGTTTTCTATAATTAGATATAAAGAAGTATCGTCTGCAAATAGGCGTATAGTGCTCAGAAGATCTTTGGTTATATCGTTGATATATATAAGGAACAGCAAGGGTCCGAGGATAGACCCCCGTGGAACACCTGCATTTATGGTTCTCCAGGCGTTGTGATTACTGAGAGAACTACGGAGCCCCACCAACCGCGACGTCCCATCAGCCCGTGGCGTTTTGTGATTCCTTACCAGACGATACCAGACACAGGCTCCAGATTCTGGGTTCTGGTTGGTTACCTCACGAGCTAGTCGTGTTCAGCACAACGAATACCAGTTTACCAGTTATCTACGATTTTTTTTTAACAAATAAAACCCAAATGCCAATAGTTTTCTCTGGTATAAAGTAAAATTCACAATGTTCAGTCAAAGTTCATACCTTATAGCAACAGTGGCGGCATCCATCTTACTTCTTGTAGGTAGGTACTTGCTCGTCGGGAGCCCAGAGACAACTTCCCAAACATCCAGGAATCGGTGCTTATATCCACTAGATTTTTTATGCCAAACCTGATCACGCGACTACCAGTCAGCGGAATAGTTAGGGAAAGTTCCCGTGACGTGGCAGTCACCATTGTTAGACGCTGTCGGCAATCTGCATGCAATCTATCGAGAGGTTGTTCCACAAACACATTCCGCCGGGGTTCTGTTGACCGGGGGAATTGTGTGATAGAATTTACAGTTCTGCAACTTTAGCATTATGTGATGCCCTGGGAGTGTGATTTATGGGTTGATGACAGCTATGACAGTTCAAATAGTACCAATTCGGAGATGTCCGCCCGTGATATTTATCAACTAAAACTCGACTACCGGCGTTATCTCTGATCAGCTCTTCCACCGAGTGTAGGTCAGTCGGTCGAGTGTAAGTCGGAGTATTTCTTATTAGTTTATCCAATTCTACGAATATCGGCTCTGAGGAAAATTAACAGCAATATTATGAGTCCCATTCAAACTAATAGAAAACTGTCCTGTTATTTCTATAATTTCCATGTAAGAACTATAGCTCTTCTTTCGAGCTTGCGTAACTTCTGTGGGCCAACTTCGCAACACAATCTCTAAAAATAAACAGCCTTTGGAAAATATATTGTTTCAATAAAAGTTTGAAACATTCTATTGACATCTTGCACTATTGTTGAATATGCCTGATAAAAAGAGAGTGATTTGATGACTCTTAGACCTAAAAAATACAATTTACTTTTTGTGTGTTTTTGAAGGGAAGGGAACTGCCTGAAAAATGCACGTGACCGGTACTTCCTTTCGTGTCAGTTTTTCTCTCTTATTTGTTGTATGACCCCTGTTCTCGGGTGATAAAAAATTGTCTGAAGGGCTATACTTCACAAAGATATTTGAATGGCAGAATCAGAAATTCGATTGCAATTGCGCAGAGGGAGTTGATAATCTGCTCTGTCCGAATGCGACCAGGTTTGATGACCTTCTCTGCACGAATTGCGATCGAATTTCCGATTCCGCATCGATAAAAAGGTCTATTCGTTTTGGCGCCATTACCGGGTTATTGTTTTTACCGTTTTATATTTATACAAAAACATGGTCGATTTCGAAATCTCTGTTGACGCCTCAAGAGTACTCAAATGACGACAATTAAAGAATAAAACATACTTTGGATCAATAAACTCTGCCCAAATGTAAGGAAATACGTGTACTAAACTACTATCGATTGCAGCCGGTAATATGGGCGAAAGCTTGATATATATTCCTAATTTCGAGTTTTGAGTTCCCATAAAAACGTGATGGGAACTTTTTCTTTTGGATTGAATGGGAAGAATCTGAACGTAGAGGGGTAGCCACTACGTTCGGATCGCTGAACTACGTGTGGCTTGTAAGTGAAGCTAAGCTCACATGTCTGCAGTTGCGGCAATAGATCTGGGGTCCGATGTGTTATTTTTACCGGAAGCGTTTGTCAGAGAGAAAACTGATTTAGGACCTCATTGACATCGGCACATGTGTGCGGTTACGTACGAAACTGAATTTGCTGCCGCGAATCCAATCGGCATCGGACAGAAAATGTCGGTGTTCGGCGTCCGAACGATGAGGCTCGTAGGCCCATATAAAAACAGTCCGCCTTCTTTTTTGGCATACTTCCTTTTCTTCTCTCAATTATTTTACCCTTTCACCTCTTTTTTTTTTTTGGGGGGGGGGGGGGGGAGGGGGGCGCCTCTGGTCGCCCCCTGAACCCACTCAAACAGACCACTCCCAATGGGTGGAGCAAAATATTCTCCACCTCGCGAGTTCCAACTTTCGGTTTCTGTATTTTCCACTTATGACGACTTATCCACTGTGAGTTGATGGTATACTAGTAAAATAGATTAGAATATTTGCCTCCTCATCTGCTCGTTTCAGGCATAGTGGATGAAATTTGAGAAAGACTGGTGCTCAATTTGAAATAACTTTTAAAACTCAACTTAGACTAGAGAAGGAGGTGGGGTTGCAAATAAAAATATAGATACTAGGCTGAAAAAAAACAGTTGTTTTAGACAACCCCTACCTCCGATCCAAACTTTGCCCCTCTTGAATTTACTTCCCACCTCCTGCACAGGATGTAATTTTGTCTGTTTGCGTTGCATTCCAAGAGGTATTTCACGATTTCTACCACAGTATGTGAAGATTCCAGCTGTTAGTCAAATAGTGATTCGAAATTCGAAATTTCTAGACGTTGATTTTATTTTTTTTTGGGGGGGGGGGGGGGAGCCCCACTCCCGCGACAACGAATGCGCACGTCATCGAGAAACGTGACGTTTTTACGACATACATGTAACAATGATTATAGCTGAATTCCCTGTGACCAAGAGGGGTGGCAACCGCCCCCCCCCCTCGTCTCATGCGCACATGGTTCTTGAAACAAATTCAAATGACCTCCCGTTAATTAATGATATGTGTTAGTTCTGGTGTAGCCGTTTAACTTTCTCCCTACATTTCACCCCCACCCGATAGGATAAAATCTCGTGTGTTTCCCCTCTCTAAATATAAAAAAAAACATTTGCTTTTAAAAAGAGCTTATTTCTGGCTCCCAAGATTGGTGGAAGATGAAAAGATACACGCAGGCCATGACGGAATATCTCACCCTGCCTCCGCTATGTGACTTTGCATTCGATTTATATATTCTTTTTTTCTTCATATTTGAAGATTTTGTTTGTAAAGTTAAAACTTTGAGCTATAACTGAGACATTGTACCTTTTCCTCTTAGTAATGTGGAAGAGAGATAATCCACGCACACTGAAAACTACTTACGGTAAGTTTTACAAGCCTAAAATTAACCTACCCTCACGAAGTATATTACAATTTTTTTTCTAACGATTATTTGAATGGTATTAAAGGCGGACGACCCAAAACATATGTAAAAAACGAACGCGAATTACTTTGGCGAAGTCCAAGTTCAATGTTATTGAACTGGTTCGGACGGGTGGGGGGGGGGGGGGGGGGGGGGGGGGACGAAACATGACACGTCCTGAATAGCCATGTTAATCTTTTAAAATTTAGTTCAAGTTATATGCTCTGCCTAGACTTCAAAGAGTATGGGCTATAAATTCACTGGCAGAGAAAAATTGGAACGTGTGTCTATATGTCACTTGTACTGTCTTGAATCTGTTTCCTTGCAAGGCACATATATGCGATAAACCAAAGATGGTTAGCCCATTTCCCCAAACTTGATTTCAGTGCGATTCGCTTGACTTAATTATATTCTACGCGGTTCAAGGGCAGGACAGTGCCGAAGTGGACTTCAGGTGGTGGAGGTTGGGGGGGGGGGGGGGGGGGGGGTGTTTTAGGTTTCATGTTGGTAAATTTGGCGAAATGGAAGTAAAAGCCGATATTCTGACAGCAACATACTTTAGAGCTTGATTTTTCGATAAGTAATCCGCGTTGGATGCAAAAAAACGTTACATCTGGGCGCGGTGGCTCATTTGGTAGGGGTGCAGGCTGCAAGCCGAGAAGTACTCTGTTCGAACCCCACCTGCGGTAACCGGGTTGTGTCTTTGGGCAAGACACTTCACCCCATTGCCCACGTTGGGGCATGGTGGCGTTGTGTACTAAGGCCTACTGCTCCTCGTGGATAGAGCACCTGTCTTCAACCAATGTTATAACCCTGCTTGTGTGGAGTTGCCATGTTGTGGAGCTGGGAGTTGCTTGCCATTGTTCGATGGTTCTCTCCGGGTAATCCGGTTTCCCCCATCCGTAAAAATGTCGTGGTGATGATTAGCCATTATGCATAAATATGTGGCTTTAAACACCAATAACTAACTAACTAAAAACGGTACATAATTTGGTTCTTCAATCAGAAATCTGTTGAAATCAGTGTTTTGGTCTTCAATCAGAAACCTGTTGAAATCGGTGTTTTATCGCCGAATGGGGTGGGGATAAACCCCATATATTGAAAAATATGGGGTTTATCCCTACCCCAATCGGCGATAAACTTCGACTCTACTAAAGAATTTTCATCGAAAAGGAATTTTCGGCAGAAAGACATTATTAAATCACAAGTCTGCTTTCGTGCACAATGTTTCTAAAGCTGTTACAAACTTTATCAGTGTGAACTTCAAAATTTTATTTAGAAATCCTCAACAGTTATTTTCCGACGTATTTTATTTATTTTATAGAAACGGTCATCACTTTGTGATCGTAAGTTTCACTTGGGCCCGAATTTCGCAACAAACGTACCGATGTTGTGGAACGGTTCAGATTTATGTTTTGATCTGTATCCAAATCCATCAAAACACAACTCCTTGCAACAACCTCGAAACCCTCAGGTAAAAATAGATTATGCTATCCGTTACGTCATTTGTAAACAAACATGTCGGCTGCTGGCGTAAAATGACAACAACGGTGAGCTTTTGAGTGAAATCAAGGGAAAATGAAGACCCACCGATAAGGTAGTAATGCGAAAATTTTCTCCTTCATCTATTCTTTAATTTGAGTGGTTGATTATATTTGAATAACAAACAGAACAGGAGATACGCTATATAGTCTTACGCCAAGTATGTTTCGGAAAATACTATAGTATTACTTATATAGCACCTTAAAATTTCAAATCTAAAATGTCACGCACGATATTTAGATTACCATTCCGTTCTCTACTAGGTTCAACTTATTTCATATTATATCAAAATAACATATATTATACTGTTATCATTTGCGTAGCTTTTGTACTGCGCCAGAATTCTGTCTTCAGAGATCATCCAAATATTTTCAGATTACAACGAAAATAGGAGGGAAGATTGCATCCTTGGTAGTTTCAGAAATTCTGCCATCGAATTATAATTGTTTGATGCAGTACAGCTGTTATGCTAGTTCTAATCCATGTGCATATATGAGTGTCATTTCGGGAACTCTTACCAATTTCATTCAAAACATGTTTGAACTTTGCATAAACATTAAAAATGAAGATGTTTACATTTTGCAGGTGGTTACTAATCCAATCCTCCATATACAATTCGTCCATGGTTTTAGTGGACTATCGCCCCTGCTTTTTAAGTCCCTTGTTTGTCACTATTTGAGCGCATTCAAAATTAATGAAATAAAATTATGATTTTACTAATAAAGTGATTATTAATTAAATAGTTAGCAAAAGAAACTAAAGACCAAAGTTGATAAAGTCGTAGGGCATTGTATTGTAAAACAAAATACTCAAGTAAAAAGTAAAACAAAATACTCAACAAACTTTAACCATTTATGTAGTGATGGCATACATCCAGGATCTGTACTGTTAAGATTATGGCTGTTCAGACTGTATCGTCTATCGAGAAGACTAATTGCACAGGAATAAATGAATTGCTCTATTATCATTGCTATAAACCAGTGCACACAGGAACAAGAGATTTTGCTCTATTCCTAAATAACTTAAAGCGTTGATGTGATATTAACCCTTTATTAACTGATTACACAGGAACAAGAGATTTGCTCTATTCCTAAATAACTTAAAGTGTTGAGGTGATATCAACCCTTAATTAACTGATTACACAGGAACAAGAGATTTGCTCTATTCATGAACATTCAAGGAACAGTTTTCTTTGTGAAGTATTGAGGTTCAGTAAATTAATTGGAATATTAGAATTGCTCTATTCCAAAATATTTGACACTGTTGAGGTGATACTGACATTAATCAATCTTCATAAATCGATTACATGGGAATAAGAGAATCGCTCTATTCCAGAACACTTAAAGAATTAGTTTCTTTCCGTAAAGAATTGTTGCATTGCGGTTAAATACATAAAATGTCAAGTAATAGAAAAGACTCGTGTAAAAATGGCGAAGAGAAAGGATGTAGATGCTTGATGTGCAAGATTGTATTCAACGACGACAAAGCAGAAATATTGGAATGCGAGCGATGTGAGGAGTACTTCTGCAAGAAATGTTTAAATTTATCGGGAACCGAATACAGACTTTTTAATAAACGTTCGGACCTGCATTGGTTCTGCCCACCCTGTGAGGGAAAAGCTATGAAGAATGTGAAACTTGATAAAGACATAGAAGAACGCTGTGAAATATTTCTCAAACAAATGGAAAGCAGAATAGCAATATTAGAGGTAAAAATAGAAAAAAAAGTTGAAACTGATGAAGTGAAGAAAATACTCGAGGAAAACACAAAAATACCCAAGTATTAAGCAAACCTAAAGTTCAAGAAGAGATTGCAGAAATGAGAGACAGTGAACTCCCAACAATGGCGTGGGTGTAAACAGATTTTAGCATGAAAATCCAAATAAAACGTCTTAGAAAAAGCCATTAACGCAAATTAATTTTACAAAGGGCACCGGATTCTGAAAGAATAGTCATTTCAGCATCAGAAGACACACGTATGTGTCCCCGCTTTCGATTCAAAACTTTGATACGAGAGTAACCTAATTTCGTGGTATGAAATTTTGAGCGTTTGAAGTTTCCAGCCTTTCTATTGTTATTATATATATTAGGGGGTGGCATATATGAGGGCTATTTTGAAGCATTTGGCTATATATAATGAGTTTTCAGGCGCCTGTGACCTAGCCTACTTGAATGCTCTGTGATGTGATGACGTCATGAACTGGATATAATTGTAATGTTCACAATAGTAAACTTGAATTCTAACCACGTCCTAATATACTAAAGTGTTATTGTTTATTCGCAATGTCTGGTCGAGGATCAGCTGCCAAAGGAGGTGCAACTGCAAAACCTATTAGACAAATATCTTTTCCAAAACTGGACTCCAAGACGAAAAAGCGCGATTCTGACAAGATATCACCACTGGAGAATAGAACACAAAGAAGACGAGCTGGGTCATTAGAGAATCTACCTGTTTCTACAACAATAGACGAAACGTCAACAACTTCAGGTGAGCACTGTTCAGGATCCTTGCCCGGTGATGTTCAACAGAGTGCAATAATAAACATGACCGACATTGTGCTCAACACAATGACCCAGAAACCGTTCATTGATAAACTTTTGCCACATCTTCCAGTACACGATTCTAGTGAACCTGCCAAAATTGACACCATCCTGGCTAGTATCATGCAGCTACAAAAGCAAATGACTGAATTATCCACGGTATCTATTCCAGCGGCGATAGAGAATGCCATGGATAGGATTATGACAACAGGCATAAAACCCCTTAAAGAGGAAGTGAATCATCTTTAGATGATATTCGGGTAGTGTAATTTCTTCAAATTTCTTAGACGATGTTGATACTGTTAATACATTGCATTTGGGGGGGGGGGGGGGTGGAATCTTAATAACCATTTATCTGACCAGGACTGCAGTAAGCTTAGATCCTCTTGTAATCTATTACTATCTGATGTTGATTTGATTTTTCCATAAATTTTTGTATCATCCGCAAAGAGGTATGTTGGAGATTCTACGTTATCTGGGAGATCGTTTATTTTGATAACGGACAAAATCGGCCGGAGGACACTTCCTTATGGTATCCTACTAGTAACTGGTTTTCAGGATGATTGAATGCCATTTACTATAACCCTTTGTTTCCGATCTGTCAAGAAATCCTTTGTCCAGTTTAAGATGTCAAAGGCTTTCATAAAGTCCATGTATATAATATCTATGCTCTCACCCTCATCCAGTATTTCTGTCAGTTCTTCTAAAACTTTTATTAGTTGTAGTGTTGTTGATCGTCCAGATATAAACCCAAATTGTTTATCAGTGAAAAAGTTATTTGTCTTCATATGCTCCACTAACCTGGTTCTAACAACTTTCTCCATGAGTTTGCATAATATGCTGGTTAAGCTAACAGGTCTGTAGTTTCCAGGGTCTGATTTATCCCCTTTTTTATAAAGTGCTGTGATATTGCCTGTTTTCCAAGTTTCCGGTACTATTCCTGTTGCCATAGAAGTGTTGAAAATTTGGAGAATTGGTGCATAAAGGACCTCCAGACATTATTTCAATACTCTTGGGTGCACACCATCTGGTCCTATGGATTTGTTGGTGTTTAGTGACCTTAGTAGCTTTTTCACTTCTTCTCCAGATATCGGTGTATCTATCCAATTTTGTTTAATCTTCCTAATGGGAATTTCTGGTACCTCGGTTGCTGGTTCTTTAGTGAAGACACTAGTGAAAAAGTTATTAAGAGCATTTGCTTTTTGTTGGTCTGTCTTGGATATTTTTAGTGAGCCATCTTTGTTTACCTCCAAATCAACATCAGATAGTAATAGATTACAAGAGGATCTAAGCTTACTGCAGTCCTGGTCAGAGAAATGGTTATTAAGATTCCACCCCAAAAAATGCAAAGTATTAACAGTATCATCATCGTCTAAGAAATTGGAAGAAATTACACTACCAAAATATCATCTAAACGACACTGCAGGAAATAAGGTTATTCTTTCCAGATCGACAGAAGAAAAGGATATAGGAGTTATCACAGACAACCACCTGAATTTTGAAAAACATATACAAACCCAAGTAAATAAAGCAAATCAAACTGCAGGCCTAATTCGTAGAACTTTTCAATTTCTTGAAGAAGGAACATTTAAAAGCCTATACCAAGCATAAGTGAGACCGCTTCTGGAATATGCAGCACCAGTATGGTTACCATACAAGATTAAGGATATTAACACTATTGAAAATGTACAGAGAAGGGCCACGAAACAACTGAGCAACCTGAAAAATTTAGATTACGAAGAAAGACTTCGGAAATTGAAAATGCCAATATTAAGATATAGAAGATTGAGGGGCGATATGATTGAAATGTACAAAATATGTAGGACTAAGAACATTTATGATCCAGATGCAACAGTAGGCCTTATCAACTATAATGAAAATGAAACAAGAGGACACAACCTGAAATTAGCCAAACAGCCTAGTAGACTTGAGCTAAGAAAAAATTCATTCATTAGAAGATCTACAGACATTTGGAATTGTTTGCCTCGGAAAATTATTGATTCAAAAACGGTTTTTGAATTTGAAGTCAGACTTGATCGGCATTGGGCAAACTTAGATCTAAAATACGACTATAACTCAAACTACGACAAACCCGGAAGTCAAACACGAGATAAACATGGAATTGATAGAGAGGAAGATAAGGATATAGAGGCCTAGTGGCCTGAGTCCTTCGAAGATCCTAAGGTATATGTTTGGAAATTCCTCCGTTGACTTTTCGGAGCACCCTGAGTAATTCATAGCGGGGGCCCTGTTACAGGTAATGAAGTACACTATATACACCATATACAAGGGGATCAGGTAACTTTGCCGAGCTGCAGCTCCATTGTTACAGTAGGGTTCTTTAATGTTACTGCACAGCCATTTACGTTTTCACCTGAAGCACCATCCCCGAACATGGCACTATGGAGGGGCAGTGTGTGTTGAATCCACGCCGGCATTGCATTACGTTACGTTTCCCATTCGGGGTTCGAACCCGCAATCTTTGGGCTCCGAGCGCAACGTGTTACGCTTTCGGTTGCAACGCGAAGCATGGCATATGCCCCGACGGTGTGATAAATGGGTAGGTAAGTCTCTCGGGTGCATAACCAAATCAAAATGACGCTTCTTCTGGACACCAACGATGCATCACAGAAAATTAAATTGTTTTGAGTCAGTATTCATTAGTTATTGAACGGAAACCAAATTCAAGATTGATGTCATGGAAGCCATAATGAATTGGCCACTAGCGGCCATCTTGGTTCAAGCATTTTAAACTTCGACTTTGTCTTATTGTTGTCCAAACAAATAATATAAGACATGTTTCCAGTAAAGTCTGGGTAATATGGATTACTGACACTGAATATTATTAAACGAAATCCCAGAACGGCGAGCAAAAGTTCACAAGTTGTCACATAGTTATGACGTCACGCCTTTGTTAAAAGTGTGTGATATATTTCGAAGAGTTGGTTAGAGCATGTGTGATATTCAACATATATCGCCACACTTTTACCAATCAAGGAACAATAGACAGTGATTGTGAAACCTGTCAGTTCTAATACAAACACAGCCGAGAGGAAAGATTAAGGGCACCTGTGCTAAAATGTTTTGAACAGAGAAACGAGAATTTACCTGACTTTTGATTTTATTGAAAGAGTTAAACAAAGAAATCCACACCCGGGTGTTAATGATAAATGGAACGTTTAATTTCTCGCTCAACCTTTTGAGCGCAATGACGAAACGGAAAAAATGAAGTAATATCACTTGCTTTCCATCAATCTTCATGTGTCTTGCAAGTTTGGCTTAAGAAATTAACTAATTAAACGGGAATGGACACGTGTCAGACAAGGGTTCAGCGGAGTGTTTGATTGTTCGTGTTTTGATTGTTTGTGCAAACATCAATGTGACAAGTCGGTTACAGCACAAAAACTCGTGACATTGAACATACAATCGCTCGAGCTAGTTACTCGGACAAGTCCTCGTTAACTAACTCTCGCGATTGTATATTCAATATCACTCGTTTTCTATGCTGTAACCTATACTTGTCACATAGTTATGACGTCACGCCTTTGTTAAAAGTGTGTGATATATTTCGAAGAGTTGGTTAGAGCATGTGTGATATTCAACATATATCGCCACACTTTTACCAATCAAGGAACAATAGACAGTGACTGTGAAACCTGTCAGTTCTAATACAAACACAGCCGAGAGGAAAGATTAAGGGCACCTGTGCTAAAATGTTTTGAACAGAGAAACGAGAATTTACCTGACTTTTGATTTTATTGAAAGAGTTAAAGAAAGAAATCCACACCCGGGTGTTAATGATAAATGGAACGTTTAATTTCTCGCTCAACCTTTTGAGCGCAATGACGAAACGGAAAAAATGAAGTAATATCACTTGCTTTCCATCAATCTTCATGTGTCTTGCAAGTTTGGCTTAAGAAATTAACTAATTGAACGGGAATGGACACGTGTCAGACAAGGGTTCAGTGGAGTGTTTGATTGTTCGTGTTTTGATTGTTTGTGCAAACATCTATGTGACAAGTCGATTACAGCACAAAAACTCGTGACATTGAACATACAATCGCTCGAGCTAGTTACTCGGACAAGTCCTCGTTAACTAACTCTCGCGATTGTATATTCAATATCACTCGTTTTCTATGCTGTAACCTATACATAATATGCAGTAAGTATCAAGTTTTCACAACTATTTTTTGCCAGTGTTTTTTTTTTTTTTTCTTTTTTTCTTTCTTTCTTTTTTTTTTAACGTTTAATCTCGTCGAAACTATACCGTATACTATATATACTATACTATACCATATACTGTATACTACACTGTAAAGCAGAAGCATACTGGTACCTCAAAATAATCTATAACGTAAAAGAATATATAGAGGATATCTACTCTGTTTTAGTGGATATCGGGAATTATCTTATGAGTCAGTGTAGAGCGCGAGTGAAAAATAATACTTTCAGGTCCACACGAATGAGATAATTCCAGATATTCATTAAAACGGCGTAGATTTTCTTTTTATTATATGTTTCGCGACATTTTACTGCGCAATCAATATTCAGCATGACGTCGCCTCGAAGGAACGATCAGCAGCTTTTTGTTATTGTCTTGAAACTGTTTGCAGTCCAATTGGGCTGAATACTGATTGCGCAGTAAAATGTCACGAAACATATAATAAAAAGAAAATCTACGCCGTTTTAATGAATATCGTGAATTATCTTATTCGTGTGGACCTGGGAAATATCCCTGTCTAAACTGTTCTAGAGGAGTTCGTTCAAATAGCTTAGCTGTGCATTGGAATGTATGTCAAAGGTGGTGCCATATACGTTGTGAGACAAATATTTCACGGACTGAGTATCAGCAAATGCGTGACCCCAACTCTGACTTTACATGGGTATGCAATCAGTGCACGTCATCGCAAACAAATTCCACCACACCAAACACACACATCACCACAACCACACAGGACTCCAACATCACAACACACATCACCCCAACCACACATGTCTCCAACAACACAGCACATATCAGTGACACACCATCTCAACCACAAATGTCTCCACTATCACCACCAACACACATGTCGCCAACACAAACATCTCCAACATCACACATTTCTCCAACACCACAACCCACATCACCTCAACCACCACCACACATGTCTCAAATACCACCTCCACCAAACATGCCACCATCACCACAACATGTACAACCCATACCTCCAGGAATATCACCAATACCATCAGCTAGGTCACATACATCGACATCAACCGAGACATCAGTGGCAATGCGTAGGTCACTTGATTCTTCCTTTGATATCGTTCACAGAATAGTTGAACAACCCACACTGAACCAACATATGAACCCTATTTGTCAGACACAATTCTCGAGGAACAAAGTACGGTTTACAAAGTAATTGAAAAGGGAAGCAAACGGGGAGCACCTTTATTAGTGAGAAGTGATGGATATTCCTATGGCATCAAAAACCAAAATAACTCGTCAACTCGATGGCTTTGTACAGTCCGATCTGACAAAGCCAAATGTACTGCTGCCGTCTCACAAATGGGTGACAGTTTCTCACGTGGACTACAAAAGCACACACATCCTGGGGACCCCAAAATTAGCGATTTTTCAAAATACACCACATGTTAAATAAACATCAAACGACTTCAAAAGCCAGTTACCAAGCCTAGGATAGTCCATATGCATCGTCCCCAGAAGACTTCAAACACCCACCCCCAAAAATCCCTTAGGGCCAACTGCCAACCTCCAGTTGAAGTGTGGTTAACCTTTTCCCCATTTCAAAGTTTTGCGTGCGTTTTTAATAATAACTTTTTGGCTAGCCGCTGATTTGTCGCGGTTCTCGTAAGAGAAGGCCATCATTCCCCTGCACCCCACCCCCTCTCTTAATCTGTGTTAATATTCCACTAGTTAAATGCACAACAAAATTAAGAAAGATTTCACCCAAGGTCCCTTTCGGAGCGTCTCTCCCAAACACCTTAACCCCCCCCCCCCCCCCCAAAAAAAAAAAAAAAAAAATTCTTACTGTCTGCGATCGGCACAGGCCTTCACTATTTCAAGTATTAGCTTATTAAGTTATTCCGTTTTCCTTCACTCTTCTCTATTGGCAATCCACCACCAGTCCGACGAATTAAATACTTCGAATATCTCCGTATCATCTTTTAAGCTGTCATTTAGGTCCGCTCGCTACTTCCCTCTAAAACTGAGTCGTTTCGTCCCCCTTTTTATGTGAGTCGTTTCGTTCTTTTTATTTTGGTGAGTCGTTTCGTACCTAAAAGGGTACGAAACGACCCAGTACGAAAAGGTAAAGGTACGAAACGGCCCGGGGGATGAAAAGGAAAAGGAATGAAACGGCCCGTCACCCTCGAGAAAAATAAAACTTTCAGGTCCACTCTCATGAGATAATTCCAGATACTCACTAAAATAGAGAAGATTTTCTTTTTTTATTACATGCTATTAGACATTATATTGCACAATATTCAGCCCACTTCGCCCCCAAAAGCGTACCTTTCAAAATAATAACAAAGATCAGCTGATCGTTCCTTCAAGGCGACGTGATGCGGCGTAGAGAGATGTCATTGAGGAAGCTACCGAGGGATATTCCTCCAGATCCATCGATTCGATGGATATCGAGAAATATCTTTTAGATAATTTGCGATATTTCACAGGCTAGCATATAATAAAATAAAAAAAATATGCAGACAAACACCTTTAACAGCAACAACGGAATCGCATTCTCATCCATTGATATTTAATCAAGCCAAAGTAGGATATGAGTTCTCCCCCTCAGCCAGAAGGCCTACAATAGGGCGAGGGTATGTTCGGAGGGTGCGATCGATTGAATAGGGGTATTTTGCTGGTTCGGATTTCTCCAATTCCTCTTTTACTTCGTAGAATTACCCAAATAGACCCGAGAAATACCCTAAATCACCAAAGAAATCACTCAAAACTACCAAAACGGGCTAAAAATTCTCCCAGAATCCTCCCTTTTCCCAATAATATGCACGTTCCTTTGTATAAGAGTAACTCTACTCACTCGGATTCCTTTAGAATCCCCGTTTTATACCTATTGAAGAACCTATTATAACTATCCTTGTAGTTTATTTAGTCTTAGCTATCTCTGGTTCCCACGTCTACCCTCGTCAAAGTCTTATAATCACCTACAATCGCCACTGGTGGTATAGCAGTCATCCCCAGTGATGCCTTAAACGTAAACAGCATCCTGATAGAAATAAATCTCCGCCACCTTTTGAAATGATAGACTGCCTCATGTCGAGCAACCGTTCACTTCGATTACTCGTAGTTTACCCACCGCCACTATCAAAAAGGAACAATCTTACATCAGCACAGTTTATAAATTAATTTTCGGAATGTCTGTCCTTCTGTGCCTTGTATGGATGTGATGTAGCTATTACCGGCGATTTTAACATCCGTGTTGACAATTTAATTGACACTTTGTCGTAAATTTGTTTAAATCATTTGGCTAATCACAACTGGTCTCAAAACCTATCCACAAGAGAGGACACATCGTGGATCTAATTCTCGTTCGTCAAAGTAACAGCATGTCAGTGCAAAATGTCCATGTCACAGATCCAGCATTGTCTGATCACTATGCGGTCTTGGCCGAATTGACACTAGCAACTTCAAAAATTCCTCCCAAGAAAATTACTTATCGAAAATATAAATCCATAAATATTGATGGCTTGAAAATGGATATCAGTTCATCAATCCTGTGTCCGAATTATTTTTCTAGTAGTTATAGATCTTTATTTGAAGAAACTCTTAAGGGCATCATGGCTGAATATGCACCACCCAAGTCAAAAATAATAACTAATAGGGAAAGAGTGGAGTGGTTTACGGAAGGCGTTAGAGCTGCTAAACAAAAGCGTCGCAGACTTTAACGTCCTTACAATAAAACGAAGCTTGAGGTTCACAGGCAGATGTTCTGCCCTCAAAGAAATACATCTAATAAGATCATCAAAAAGGCGAAGAGGGAGTACTACAATTCTCTGATAGAGGGGTCATCTAATAGAAGGGTGCTGTTCTCGGTAACCAATAGTCTCCTTGGTAAAAAACAAAAAGTCATTCTCCCAGATCATCTAAATACTAAAGAAATTCTGGAAAAATTCAGCGATTATTTCATAACTAAAATCCAGGTAATCCTGGATAGTATACCATCATGTGAACCACCAGAGCTTGATCATCTTGACATAAAAAGAGATTTTTCTAATTTTCACTCGGTCTCAGAAGATATTCGAAAAATGATTTTATCATCATCCAATAAATCCAATGATCTAGATCAAATTCCAACATTCCTTTTGAAAGAGACAATTGATTATCTCCTGTCAGCCATAACATCTATTATATCTGCATCCCTATATGAAGGGTTTGTTCTAAGCCCATTGAAAGAAGCACTTGTTACTCCACTCACCAAGAAACCATCTCTTGATCCTGACAACCTGAAGAATTATCGACCAGTATCGAACTTCTCTTTCCTGTCTAAATTGTGGGAAGGGTTGTTGCTTTACAACTAAAACATCATCTGTATAAAAATGATCTTTTAGAGCCTTTCCTGTCTGCATACAAAGCCAACCACAGTACAGGGACAGCCTTACTGCGAGTCAACAATGACATCGTTAAATCATTGTCTGTTCTTGGAACCCTCTTGTTTACTCTGTACACTTCTTCTCTAGGTCGCCTTCTTAAAAAGCATGGCATATCATATCATCTGTACGCAGACGACACCCAACTGTACATTACATTCAACACATCTTTTCCAAGTGACTCATTCACCGCAGTCAGTAACATGGAAACTTGCATAAATCTGGTGCGGAAATGGATGATAGATTAGAATTTAAACTGAAAATGAATGACTCTAAAACTGAATTCTTAGTGATATCTGGGGTTCGCATGCCTAACCCTCTGTTACATCAATTTTGGTTGGAAACAACATCACTATGAAAAGTGAATCGTCCAGGAATACTGGACTGATTATGGACTCAAATTAAAACTAGACATCCATATCAATAAAATATGTCAAACATGCTACTGGCAGCTTCGTAATGTTGGAAGCCTACGACCTTATCTTAACCAGTCAGCACTTGAAAAACTTGTGTACTCCTTCATCACCTCACAACTAGACTATTGTAATTCAGTGTTAGTCGGGCTGTCCCAGTACCTGATTCAGAGGCTTCAAAACGTTCAGAATACTGCTGCTAGGATAATTACTGGTACCAAACGCTCTGAACACATAACACCTGTTTTAAGATAACTACCTTGGCTTACAGTTAAACAGAGAATTGATTTCAAAATATTGATCTTAGTATTCAAATGTATCCACAAACTGGCTCCAGTTTACCTGCAAGAACTCCTCATTGTATATACACCATCACGCAGTCTCAGATCTAAAAACCAAATTCAACTAGTTGTACCTTTTAGCAGATCTAATCTGGGATAATGATCGTGTGTTCTCCATCGTGCGTCTCAGATTGTGGAATTCTCTGCCTATTAGTGTAAAAAGAAATCTTAAAACTTTCCTATTTACCGAAGCATTCTCCTGAACCTCTCTAAGAGGCAACCGAAACAGATGTGACTCTTTATTTCAGAAAAGTGTATTTATTTCTTCAAGCGTTTTAGAGCACTATTTGTGGTTTTACGCTCTAGAAAATCAATTATTATTATTATTATCAGAGTGCTTCATATTCCGTGATCTGTATATACCTTTACGGAGTTATCTCCCTTGTGTATAACAGTGAAGGCCTAGGTGATTCCTAAGGCCAACAGTCAATCAAGTATCTGCTGAAGCAGGTATTGCTCGAATGTCTGTAATCTGATTGATCAAATAAGCTACCAAGTAGTGGCTTGAACAGGCATTGCTCGAACGACTCGAATCTTATCGAGCAAATGAGCTATAGAGCAATTGCTTGAAAGAGTGACTCCACATACGACTCTTAGGCTCATCTGGGTATTGGATGATACCTATGACATGGTGATGTACCATTGGAGGATGCCTTCTGGGGGATACTTATCGGGGGATATCTATCAGAAGGTAGTTATGGCTCCTAGAGAGCGTATATTCAGTTCCTGGCGTCTAGACCACTACGGCTGATTTGTCCCATATACACATCGGCTGTACTATGATTAACTTCCACTTTATCAGCCACTACTACTGGTCTGTGTTACTACTATAGGCTTCCACTAGGTGGCCTATGCTAGTGTCTTCCACATTTACACACTGACACTATTACTGACTACTATGACTTTCAGTTCCTACTCATTCCACTACACGATAATTACTATCATACTTGGCTTCCACTACTAATAACAGTCGAATACAGTATGCTTGCTCTAATGGCTTTAATCTTATCGATCAAATAAGCTATCGAGTAGTGACCTGAACAGGCATAGTTCGAATGACTCAAATCTTATCGGGCAAATGAGCTATAGAGCAATTCCTCGAACGCGTGACTCCACATATGACTCTTATGCTCACCTGGGAATTGAAAAATACTTATGACATGGTGATGTACTATTGAAGGATACCTATGACATTGTGATGTACTGCTGAAGGATACCTTTTGGCAGATACTTGTCAGAGGAGATCTATCTGAAGATAGTTATGGTTCCTAGCGTCTGTTCAGTTCATGACATCTAGTGCACTACTGCTGATTTGTGCCATATCACCATCGTCTGTCCTATGATTAGTTTCCACTCTTTTCTGCCTCTACTACTGGTCTGTATTACTACTCGTCCCCCGAGTTCCAATGTGTTCTATGTGCTAGTAGGCTCATAGAACTCATTGGAACTCAGTGGACGTACTATTGGCTACCACTAGGTGACCTGTGCTTGCGTCTCTCACACGAACTACTGACTACTATGGCTTTCAGTACCTATATCACTAAACAATAATTACTATCATAATTAGCTTCTACTAATTCTAAGAGTTGAATACAGTCTGCGTGCTCCAGCGGCTCTAATCTTATCGATCAAATAAGCTAGCAAGTAGTGACTCACACAAGCATTGCTCGAACGATTCGAATCTTATTGAATAAATGAGCTAGAGAGGAATTGCTTGAATGAGTGACTCCTCATACAACTCTTATGCCCATGTGAGTATTGAAAGATACCTATAACATGGTGATGTACTATTGGAGAATACCGTTTGGAGGATACTTGTTGGAGGGTATCTATCTGAGGATAGCTATGGATCCTAGTGTCTGGTCAGTTCCTGACATCTAGTCGGCTGTCCTATGATTAGCTTCGACTCTTCTCTTCTACTACTACTAGTCCTTATCACTACTACTGCCTACCAGTGGGCGACCTGTGCTAATGTCTCCCACACTTACTACTACTACTAAGGCTTTCAGTATCTATATCGCTACACGATAATTACTATCATAATTGGACTCCACTACTACTAACAGTCGAATACAGTCTGTTTGCTCTAACGGTTCTAATGTTATTGAGCAAATAAGCCATCGAGTAGTGACCTGAACAGACTCGAATCTAATCCAGCAAATAAGCGATCGAGTAATTACTCGAACAAGGAACTCAACATATGGCGCTTGTGCTCATCTGGACATTGGAGGATATCTTTGATATGGTGATATACTATTGGAGGATACCTTTTGGATGGTACTTATCCGATGATAACTATCTGAAGATAGTTATGTCCCTTAGAGTATGTTCTGTTGCTGGCATCTTGTCCACTACTACGGATTTGTATCAACATCGGCGGTCCTATGATTAGCTTCCACTCTTTTCTGCCACTGAAACTGGCCCGTATCACTACTATTGGCTGCCATTAGCATAGGTCACCTAGTGGTAGCCAATAGTAGTGACACAGACCAGTTGTGGTGGGAGAAAAGAGTAGTATATCATGTTGTGAGAGGTCCTCATGTGGACCTCGAGCAGTATCTCATGGAGGAACCTAGTGGGAGACGCCTGATGCAGAGGGCTGAGGGAGGTGCATGATATTAGGGAATGGGTCATTGTGCTGCATGCATACTATGGTATGGTTTGCATAGTGATGTATGTGTGTAAATGACTTTGAGTATATAGTATGGGAAGGTGAGGGTTGTTTTAACAACATTTTTTCTCGCGAAACGGTTAATATTGTAGATAACGCCGAGACGTCATTTTTTTCACGCCACCGCTAACCGCCACAGTCTTCCGTGGCCAAACCACCGCCTTTAGGCCCCAGCAGTCTCCAAATCACCACTGTCTTCAGTCCCCATGTCCTCAAACTATATGACCCTGGCTGTTAAAAGTGTTGTTAACTCCCAATAAACAAATGTACAAATATTCTACCACATACTCATACTATATTACCAGAACTATGTGCATACATATATCACCGTGCATACCATACCATAGCATATTATAGCATACATGCATTTGTTAAACC
Source organism: Pictodentalium vernedei (assembly GCA_031216915.1). Lineage (NCBI taxonomy): Eukaryota > Metazoa > Mollusca > Scaphopoda > Dentaliida > Dentaliidae > Pictodentalium > Pictodentalium vernedei. The sequence goes on from CM062288.1 coordinate 176,759,615, forward strand.
CCGATAAATAAATGTACAAATATTCTATAACAGATCCTTACTTGGCTAACTTGTTATAGCAACTTATTTATCTTGTTATAACAACTTAGCTACCCTTTGCTATCTTATAATAACTTAGCTATTTTGCTTATAACAACGTAGCTATCTTGTTATAATAACTTAACGACCGTGTTGTAACAACTTAGTATAAATTATTGTGTGACGTCATTACGCTGCCATATGAACCAGTTTTGATATCTTAAAAAATAAATACCGCCTGGGTGATTCCATTCTCTGATCAAAGAGTTCCGCCTCGTGCTCCAACGGTGTCTCGTTCCTTGTACTCCGATACCGAATCCACGGGCTAGTGACGTCACGTCGCACATATAAGCACCATCTATTTACTTTCTGGCAGCTAGGGTCGAAAGGAGCTTGTCCCCCATACCGTCCCTGCGCGCCTTCGGCGCGCGAAACCATTCCTTTCTCTTTCTTTCTGGCAGCTTGTTGAGGACGACAGTCAAATAGAGCGGCCTATGCATTCGCGGACTTGCGGATTCAGCATTTATGATACTGAGTAGTTCTGGGATCGCGGTGGCTCAGTGGTAGACTGTTGGACTTCTATGCTAGAGATCCCGAGTTCGATCCCCGTCTGGGACGACCCGCGTTGTGTCGTTGGGCAAGGCACTTTATCCCGGTTGCCTACATGGGGACACGATTATACCGTGTACTAAGGCGTACTGCACGTCGATGGTGCACATGTCTTCAACCGCTGTAACCCTGCTTGAGCGGAAGAGTTAGAATGTTGAGGAGCTGACAGTTGCTCGTTGAGGCTCGGTAGTTCTCTTCGGGTACTCCACCCGTAAAACTGTCACGATCAAGATAAGCCATTGTGCAAGATTAGCCATTGTGCAAGATTAGCCATTGTAGCCATTGTGCAAGATTAGCCATTGTGCAAGATTGGCCATTGTGCATAAATATGTGACCTTAAACACCAATAAATAAATAATTAGAAATAAATTGAGTAGATCGAATTGCAGCTGCAGAGAGTTGTTGCGTCTTTGTCCAGTGCAATCGTAACACAATTTAATTTGGCTGTAAGTAAAACTAATTAGTTTCATTTGCCTTAAGTATATCGTTGTCGATAAATGAGAGCTACTGTTGTCTTGTCACCTTTTGGCACACCCGGAAACAGAGACCTAAGTGGACCAGAATCCACTCTACCAGATGTCCGAAGGTTACTTGAAGAGGCCGTTGCAGGTTTAGAGATTTCCTACTGTACCCAGAATATGAGGATTATCGAGAGACCATTCGCTTTAGGCCTATATGTTGGACTTCCGTGAAGAGGAGCCTTCGACAGTGACACGTCATTATTACGGGACCATGCTCGTATTTCCTAGCTGATAGAGAAGAAGGGAGAGAGGGGGGGGGGGGTGGGAGTGAGTGAGAGAGAGAGAGAGAGAGAGGCGTGAGTGAGTGAGAGAGAGAGAGAGAGAGCGAGAGGGAGCATTGGCGACAAAACCGGAAGTTGGTAACTGACCTCGAGAATGACAGAAGGTAAATACAAGACGGTGGATATGCGGCTACCGGAAATAAAGGAGCTGGTGTACCTTTCAAGAGAAGTTGGTAGTACAACAGAGCTAGTTGAAAGAAGCCGATCAAGATTCTTCGAGCTCCCCGGAGAGAGCCGAGCAAGATTCGTCGTGCTCCCCAAATAGACCCGAGAAAGATTCATCGAGCTCCCTAAAGAGAGCCGGGAAAGATTCATCGAACTTCTCGAAAAGAGCACATCAAGATTTCGCGACCTGCTTTCCAGGTTGTCCCCAAGTAACGTTTGGGGCAAAAATGAGGTTCGGGTACCGGTGGAACCGGAATTTCATTACGCGTCGACTGGTGATGGAATCTAGCCTGTATCTCGTATCCCTACAAAAATATAAGCGATTATTGTTTGTCCCAAGTGCACCCAAAGCACAATTTTTCAGTTCCATCTTGCACTTCTGCTAAACACCATGCTTCCATATTGCCACTTTTGACGATCAACCAAACGAACGATTCCATTTTGTGCTAACTGACATTGCATGCATAAAATGTTTACTTCGATCAATGTGAAACTGAATGTTACACCCTTCTGTGATGTACATTCACCCCCTCGACGGATTAAAGTCCAAGATGACAGCTTCGTTTCAGTACTGTTGAACACCGTTTTGTTGCCATGGGCGCATATATGTTTACCAAAGTGTTTGTATGTGTTGGGGGGGGGGGGCAGAAACCTAAAACTCTAAAGCCTGTGCTGCGCGTCGACTCTGCATACATGGTGATCTACGATCTTAAATGGTAAATATAAATATCCAGTATTTAGAAAAAGCTGCAATAACACATGGTCTATCCATATGCTACAAGACAAGGCGCCAGGGTCCGGAATCTTGGATTGCATTAAGAGATCATGAAACGACAGCTATCCAGTATCAGAAAACACCAAAATAACACTCGAACATGGTCTCTTAATGTGATACAAGGCACGCGGTCTGGGGACCGTGTCTTGTATCACATTAACTGGTGGAGAGCAAGATTTGTTTTAGTCTTCTAGATATTTTCAGATCCACAAATTGTAACTAGGCATATCCGCACAAACTAAATTCGTTCACATTTGCTTGTTTATTTGTTTTTATATTTTCTTTCTTGCTTTTGGGGATTTTCTTCGATCTTCAAGATATTTTTCGAAGTTTAAGTATGATTTGATATCAACATCAGGCATTGTATTAGTAAAGGATTTATACCATGCCTGGGGAATATCAAATCATACCGGCATATGAGTGGGAGCTATTTAAAATAAGATATTTCGTCACAATTTCAATTCGTATTCGTATCTCACAGTCGTCATGGTAATCTTATGGGAGACCTGGACAGTAAAGCGGTGCTTCTTTACAAATTCTGTTTCGCTGGCGAAATAGGACCCAGTAACAAATGTTTTTGGTGGACGTCCTCTAAAATGGGCACCACGGCTGTGAATAATTGGACTAAACTTGACTTTTTTGGCTGTGCTGCTGTCATGACACGCCCCATTGCAGACATATGTGACCTCAGCACCACTAATAAATAAATCAAATCATTGTGATCATTATGCTGTGAAAATTGTGATGTTTACGACGGGTAACTAGTCTACTGGAAATGGATAATACCAAAATCTGATAGCTTTTCTTTCGTTTATTTCTTTGATTTTTTACCTACGATTTGGGATTCAGTCAGATTCATTCATTTATTGCTTTGTGGTTAAGGGCACTTTTCTGCATCGTGACTAATCGTGACCACAGCATGGATATAAAGTCAAGTTTAGCCAATATTGTTTTTAGCCATGTTGTAAATTTTTTAAGACTTCCATCCCAACATTGGTTACTGGGGTCCTATTTTACTACTAAAACATAGCTTGTTTCGTGCTGTAAAAGCACTGCTTTACATTCTGAGATTTCTACGAAGAGATTTATCTAATTTTATATATCTTTAGTCTTTCACATTCATCAGCCTTGCCTAGATGTTGGTAAAACATGACAGTAAGTGGGGTGTCAAAATCGGTCTCTGTAAGAATTGATCGTAATCTAGCTAGCTCAGTCTGGCCGAAATTCTACCCCATACCCATCTTCGCTTGTCACGAGTAGCTGGCGAGCGAAGGGAAGTACAGGGGCAGATTTCAACCCCACTGTCGCTACATATGTTTTGAAAGTGCATGATGATTGACACAACATTTCCTTCGAGTACTGAAGTTCCACAAATAGTGTTGACACAGTCCACATTCTCAATACAGATGCTCCCCAAAATTGTTTATGTACTCCAGAGGTAAGTTTGGCCTGGGACTACGTTTGTTTGAATAAAACTATTTTGTTTTTCAATCAGCGTTGTTCCTGATCACTGAGTCGTGAGCGTAAATTGATTAAGATGTGACAACAGATACGACAGTAAATGTGTCCAATGTCCACATTGGCACCCACATCGGTTGTTCATAAACACGGTGAGAATAAATGGGACGAGAAAAATGGTTAACATTGGCCACTCACTAATCTTGTCTTTTAACATTCTGGTTATTGCAATAATCTGTTTTGCACTATTGATGAATTCCGTATATGATGAGGTCCCTGGATGCTTGTATTAGACAGTTAGAGAAAGACTGTGAAGTAAGCTTAATGTTGAGCGTTGGACATTAAATATCGTTAGACATTCATCTTTTGTCAGTTTCACGTTGGGTGTTGGGCATTCTTATGAGATTTAGCTTTCGTGAGTTTGATGTTGAACATTCGTCAGCATTTAGTTTCACATTCAGCGTCTTACATTCGTTTAACCTTCTGCAGTCAGTTTCACCTCTGCAGTCTGTTTCACCTCTGCAGTCAGTTTTCACGAAACTGACTGCAGGCAGAATGCCAAACGAATGTCAAGCATTGAACATCGCGCTACCTTCAGGCGAATGCCCAACGTTAAACTACCTTAATAACAATGTCAAACGAACACTCAACGCCCAACGTCAAACTAACTTCACGAACCTAGTTTGATACGCCCGTGGTTTCCAGATTTGTATGGTCGAATTCAAGTTGGCGCAAACCAAACCAGAAACGACTGTACTAGTGAATTTCATCAGCAGTGGTACTACTTGTACCTTTTCTGCGTTATTCCTCTGGCTCTTGGGTGATTAAAAAGGAAACTAAGGTAGTTATGAAACATTTATTCCAATTTAATTCAACGTTGTAATGGCTTTAAATTAACACAACTCTATTCGTTCATATTCATTAACTGTTTTAGACTCGAAATGCCATTAGAAATAATACTCAAGATTACTTTAGGAAGTATTATTTCTGAACGATAAAACAGGTTTCAGATCATGTGCGAAGATGTGCATGGGCATGATCAATTTGTACTTGCATTTAACTGATATCTATGGGGTTTCCAGAACGATGAAATATCGTAGAATCCTTCTGCACATAGAGCAGTTAGAGTGTAAGAAGCATAAATTCCAACTTGCCTTGCAGAATTTCGTATCCTCGATGGCGTCTGTCTTGTCTTGAGCACATATTTTACTTTTCATTCAACCACATAGAACAGAATGGAAGTGAAAATAAATGGAGGGGATATGTAGGAGTACGCATCGCATTTCATTCAAATTAGTTCCATCTTGTCTCAACTCCAAATCTGGGTACCCTTCCCCCAGAAACTTGCAGAAAAATGTCATATATAGCCGCTAATCACCAACACCACATATTAAGTCGCAAACAGAAATGAGTTCTCTATCGTTTCAACTCGGAACTGTATATGTAGACCAAATAGATTGCCCACAACAGACTTTAAAAATCGATTATCTCGAAAACTTAAAAAATGCACTTGGGACAACCTGGAAATCAGGTCGCGATTTAGTGAGTTGAGAGGAGCTATGAAAAATTATCTGGGTTCCAAAAAGAGACACGGCTGCTGAAACGAGCCTTAAACGCTAGAACGAATGTGAAAGAGCCAAAGACATGAAATGAGATCGCTCGTTTATTGACTGAATGTTTGTGGGTGAACCGTGGGGTGCATGTGCTGAACTGGACGTGCCGGCGATGATTTCCCAAATTGGAACGAGCTCGAGAAATCTCTTTATCTAGCTGACAGTTCAAATGCCACTGGCGGGCCCAGTGGGTTTTATAGATCTTGAGTGAAGATGATAGAAGAAATTACGGAAAATTGATTAATGCCTTGAGAAACCACTGTCTTCCTCTCACAACCAGACACGGCTACACAGGGCAGATCTTCGAGCTTCGGCAAAGGAACGAGTGTTTTCCAGAACTGGGCCAACCAGAAAAAGTGAGCTTGGCGTACTCAACAGTTCCCCTGGAGCTGCAAGATATTTTGGCCCGTGACGCTTTTTTACGATGCTTTACAAGCAGATCTAGACATGGTATGGAAGATTCAACAATCAAGACCACCACAATTGAAACCAGCAGTATATACAGCTGTCGAATTCGAAGCCTTTCGTCACATAGACACACCACACGGAGAAACGAGTTACCATCGACCAATACCATTGGACACTGAATTTGAGAAAATGACCAAGAAGCAGGAGCAACTCACAAAGATTTTTGAAGGATTGCAGAGAAAACAAGACCACCACCAGGCGAGGGTCATGTCCCCCGATAACAAGCTCTTACACTGCACATGTTGAAGACTACAAATTTTCCAAGTGAAAATATATACAAGATTTGGTGTTGATTCGATAACCCAAACTTAAGTTATCATCCTGACAATAAATTTTCGAAGTTGAAAAATCAGAAAAAGGCCATAACTCGACCGAAATTGGTCAGACCGAACCCAAATTTGAACTTAACAAGCGTATTCTTAAGACAAACTTATCTACCAAATTTGGTTTCGATTCGATCATCCCAATTAAAATTATCGTACGGACAATTAATTTTCGAAGTCGAAAAAATGGAAGAAGGCCGTTACTCATCCAAACGTAAGCGGACAGAAGCCAAATTCGAACTTGACCAGTGTATTCTTAGGACAAACTCATATACCAAAATTGGTTACGATTTGATCACCCAAACTTAAGTTATCATTTTGACAACAAATTTTCGAAGTCGGAAAAAAATGGAAAAAGGGCCATAACTCAGCCAAAATTGGTCCGACCAAACCCAAATTCGAACATGACCAGCGTATTCTTAAGGCAAACTCCAACAAAGATCGGACCGAACCCAGATTCGAAATTCACCATCTCATTGGGGTAGGGGACGTATATAGCAAATTTGATTTTGATTCGATGATCCAAACTTCGGACGGACGGACGGACGGACGGACGGACGGACGGACGGACGGATGGACGCACAGAAGAAGCGGATGCACGGGCGCACTCACGCACAGTCGCACACACGGACAGACGCAGCTGATTACAATAGTCCTTCGACAAAATGTCAGGGGATAATAAATAGCAGACCTTTTCAACATGGGCGTACGAGCCGGGGGGGGGGGGGGCTAGGTTCGGGCAAACCAGCTTTAAAAATCTGGGCAAGGAACGACAGAGATAGAGAGAGAGGGGGTTGGGGTGCGGCCATGCAGGATTTCGGGAAAATCAAAAGGTTTGCTCCTATATCACAAAAGCCCCGTTTAAATTTGCTTTTTGTTATTTTATATACAACATAGGGCACCTATATGCTAACAATTAATATTTATTTTTGCATTTATTTATTATTTTAATTTGTTCTCAGTTGTTCTCGGTTGTTCTCGGTAAGTAGACCTACCCGAAATGCTAAGCAATTGGCCAAACAAACGTCGTTATTATTTCAGGTGGCATGGAGAAAAGAAAACGGCGTGATCGAGAGGAGAAGGTGTGTGTCGAAGCATAGGAGGAGAGAAGGGTATGGTCATAGAGAAAGTAGAAATAAATGAGAAGAGTTGAGAAGAAGAGACGCAAGGTGCGTTAATGAACGTCACAGCCTGAAGAGCTCAGCGGCGACTCGTTCACAGGGGAGAGAAAAGAGAAAGAAGGTCGCGGACGAAAGGTAGGTTATTAAGTTTTGTGGCTGGAGTAAGTAGAGGAGCTTCAAGAAAGAAGAGGCTGCATGGAGCTACACAAAGTTTTAAGGAAAAGAAAGATGCTAGTGAAGGAGCCAACAGTTGAGGGAGTGAAATGGAGTCAGGTTAAAAGAAAGAGCGGTTGTGGCGTCAAGATGGAAGTGTGTTGACTTTGTTCGCATGCAGCTACGAAAATGTCCTATTGGAAAAGGCATTTAAGAACATCGAGGCATGGCTGGACGGTGGAACAAACGAGGACTATTCCAGTTAGCTAAGCTGGTGATAAAGGAAAGGGTAAAACGATCGGGACTGAATACCAGGGTGAAGAAGTGCAGTGTAAAATCTTCCCTCTACAGATAATCATACGTACGGAAAAGACTGTCAGAAATGGTAGACACACCAGAAGAAAAGTCAGCGAAGGAATAATTAGACACCGAAAAGTACTCGCCCATAGATTATATCTTAACAGTACCGGTATTGTCATAAGAAACTAACCATAAATTATCGCTGCTTTGAACCCAGGCAATACGGGGCGCATGGGTCGAAGGCGTGGGTTATATGATGTCCTAGAAAATAAATACTGCAGTGTATCAAGCAGATACCACAGAATTGACAGTATAAGGGAGATTACTCTTATTGTAATTGGATACTTAATTTGTAAATGACATGAGTTGTCTGCCTATTTTGTTTTCTGGAATTATAGTCACGCGGTTCCTTCAATGGTGTTCGTCTTGTAATTTATACGTGTTAAATCAGTTCTAATCTTGTGTTTTTTATCGAGTAAGACACTATATTTTCTGGAGACGATTGGTGAAATATTCATTATGGCACGAATGCAGTCTACAGTTTTATATGAACTTGGCGGGGCGCGGTGGCGTCGCGGTAACCGGTTCCCGTCAGATCACCGACGTTAAGCAAGTAGTTGGATGGGTGACCATTTCAGCGACTGATTCGCGCCCCCGCGTTGTGTCCTTGGGCAAGGCACTTAACCCCAATTGCCTACATGGGGGCACGCGTACTACACGTTGATGGTACGCATGTTTTCAACCAATCTAATCTTGCCTGTGCTGCAGTGCGGAGTTACGATGTTGGGGAGCTGGCGGCTGCTCGGTGGTTCTCTCCTGGTACTCCGGCTTCCACCACCCGTAAAACTGTCACGGTCATGATTAGCCATTGTGCATAAGTATATGACCTTAAACACCAATAAATAAATAAATAAATAAATAAATAAATAAATAAATAACATGAACTTGGCGGAATTCCTAATTTTGATACGTTTGGTGACATGAACTCAGTAGGTTTTCGTTGAGTAAAATGGATACGCTCATTTGAACTGTTTGCAGAAGGAAAGGGGGTACATGACCCAAATCAAAAGAGATCGTTGTTACTCCACCGTGCTGGGCCTAATGTTCAGGACATTTATTACACTTTACAAGAGCCACAGCCAGCAGAAGGTGAAACTGTGAATGAAGTGACAAAATCTGTTCTTGATTAACACTTCCGACCACAAGTCAACGCACCTTACGAACGTTCTATTTTTAGATCACTTGCTCAGAAACAGGATGGAACCGTGGAACAATACATTTCACGATTAAGACAACAGGCGGCGTTCTGTGTTTTTTCAAATGTGGATGAAATGATTTGTGACCAAGTTTTCGAAAAATGTTCTCCACAGCGTCTGCGACGAAAATTGTTAGAAATTCGAGAATTGAATTTACAAAAGTTGAGAGACATTGCACAACCTTTTGAGTCAGCATATGCTCAGTCTCAGTCAATGCAACATACTTGCCAAACAGAATCAGCTGTTAACCGAGTGCAACATTGTACTAAACAATCAGAAAAACATGTGCATAAACAAAAACGGGAAAATGTGAACCCAAAACTGAAATGTTTTGCATGCGGTACTGAAGGACACGTTAGAACTGATACAAATTGTCCTGCGAGAGGACAGAGGTGTAGAAGGTGCAACAATGTGGGACATTTTCAGAAATGCTGCAAGACTAAAAACCCCAAACGAACAGGGTACATGAAAAATAGTCGATCAAATCCAGATGTGAAATAAGTGACAGTTGGTGAATCATCAGAGTCAGATGACGAAAAGGTGGATGCCTATGTTTTCAGTGTTGCAGATTATAACCAGCAAGATGCTTCATTGAAACTGAATATTGGTGGTATTGATGAATTTTTTATTATTGACTCCGGAGCTACTGTGAATGTCATTGATAGGAAATGGTGGGAACAATTGAAAAGTAACAACATAAAATGCAAAACAAGACTTGAAACAAAACAGTTATTTTCCTATGGTAGTAGTAAACCGCTGACAGTCACTGGTGCATTCTTCAGCTGTAAAATTAAAATACCTGGGTCTGTTAACTCTGTAGAAGATGATTTCTTTGTAATTGAAGAAAAGGGTCAAGCATTATTGGGCAAAGAAGCTTGGTGTACTAAAAATTGGTATCCCAGATATGGAAATAAATAGTATAAAATTAAATGATACTGACAATAGTGGAATAAAGTTGTTGAATAAATTTCCAGAATGTTTTAAGGGAATAGGTAAACTAAAAGATTTTCAACTTGAAATAAGTATTGACCAATCGGTCAACCCAGTTGGTGTAAGAAAAAGTGGAATTGTACAATAAGGGACACACACACGGTGTGTGCACAGTGGCCTATATCTATGTAGGTATATTATATATATATGTAGGTATGGGTCTGTGTGTACATATCGAGTGTGTGTTTGCCCGCTTCAGTATTGAAAGTGCTAAAATACTCTGAGGTGGCCTTAAATTGTTACATTGATCATTAACTGATAGCGTTATGGATCAGTGGTTCTTACTTCATTGACCACTATTGTGAGAGACATGTAGTTTCTCGTGCTCGGCGGTGTTGACTTCGCACGAAATAATTGCGTCTGCAATATTATATTATTCTGAATCGGAGTCTAGTGGATCAGAACCGTGTGGAGCTTCCTATAGGTGAGTCGAATATTTATTTCTCCGTAGTTGTACCCTGCCGGGGCCGGTCATATTTTATGTAATTTACCGATCCTCGCCGTAAGCCGAAATATGTTATAAAAGGATATATTAAATTGGTTCTAGGATTATTCACGATTGATCCAGGGCATCTTATTGCTGTTGCGATAGGATGCTATGGCCTAATCGTGATCTTTCGGCTTGGGGCGAGTTTCGGTGGCCCGATGGATTGTACCCCCCCCCCCCCCCTCTCCTTTTATGGCATTAGCTTGAATGTACAGACGTGAATACTGAGATAACGCTACCCTCAGTGAATATTTAGCAATATTTAGGAGGGTAGGTGGGTCACAAATAATGAAGTAACCCTTCTGCTGGGTGACATGTGAAAGTAAATATTTGGTATTGCCGTATCTTGGACTCCCCTTCTTTAGTTAAGGGTAGTAGTCATGTAGTCTGGTGTGCATATTTTAAGGCGGCATAAGTGCCAGATTGTAGGGTTTTTCCCCCTCTTTAGTAGGGGACGTAACTATTTTATGAGGAATTATGATCTCACCTTGAAGGGTGAATGAAATGAGTTGGTCTGTACAACTTGAATGTAAATCTGAATGTACTGCTGAATTGTGGGAGGGTAGAGACGATTTGGGGATTTGTGAATAAATTTGCTAATAATTTAGTGGAATTGGTTTTTTTTTGTATTTTTAATTCCTATTCTGTTTCAGAGTCCTAGTCCTAACATATATCTTAACACAAAACACGGTTTAAGGGTGGATTGGAATCATAGGAAGATGTTTGTTCCTTGGATGACTGTTGTGGCGAGGTTCTCGGTAAGGGCTCACTTATTGTAAGTGAGTCCGGCCCGAGAACAGCGGCACAGCACGGGTGCCAGGGTAGTCTGGAATAATTTTGTAGAGGTTCTAGGTGATTGATTACGCTAACTAATTTTCGGTTTGAAATTGCGAACTTGTAACTAACCCCTCGACAACAAATCTGTGCTATGGCCAGACCTTGTTTGGCTTTGTGGCGTGGCTCTCGGCCGGAACTCACTTCATGTAAGTGAGTTCGGGGCCGAGAGACTCGACACAAAGTGAGAGCAGGGCGGGGTGGGTCGAGTTTCGCTACAGATTTTTGGCGTCGCAGACAGGATAATTTTTGTATTCGACAGGATAATTTTTGTATTCGACAGGATAATTTTTGTATTCGACAGGATAATTTTTGTATTCGACAAGATAAATTTTTATTTTCAACAGAATATAATTTTAACCGATTAAATTTGGTTTGGCAGAGTAAATTTGAACCAACGTTTTGGATTGAAGGGTTGTGTGATTGAATCCGAGATATTTATATCCTAGTGACCATAATTTGTTAGGAATGTTGTAGGACTAAAATTGGACTCCTTGTTGTGAATTAATGTAATTGTTGGGGGTGTGGTCCTTACATATATATAAAATGGCTAGTGGAATTAGTAAAGAGCTAGGTGATTATATGTATGCCTCGGAGGCCTTGACCGCTGATATGACCTCCAAAGGTGCTAGATCGAAGAAATTACGTAATATTCCTCCTACTCCTGATCCTACCCCTGATGGGAAGTTTAATAAGGTTGATGAAGTTATGTTGAAATGTCAACAGTTGAGTGACGAATTGCAGAATTCTATTGTTGAGTTAGGTGACCAAACGGAGGATTACGCTGCAATCTTTGATACACCTGGGACGGTTTCGACAGGGGCCTCTGTGCGTCGAACTTCTGCAGGGCGTGCGGTTGATATGATGGGATTGCCCAGGGTGGTTCAACCTAAGAAAATTCCTGGTGAGAATCCGAAAGTATCGAGTTTGCCTAGACATCAGCATGGGGCAAGAGTTATACAGTCTGACGATAGGCATGGTGAGCAAGCTTATCCACGTAAACCGATTGTTACGCCCGATACGTTTAATGGAACCACCAGTGTAGCTGATTGGTTATCCCATTTTGAGAAATGTGTTGGGATTAACCAGTGGTCTGAAGACTGGGCTCGTCAATTTTTAGTGGTATCTTTAAGGGGCGCTGCCTTGCAGTTTTATGAAGATTTGGACCCGGAAATCAAATCCAATTCTCATAGAGTTATGCAGAGTTTGCGCGATCGTTTTGATCCATTTAAGGGGACTGCAATATATAGGGCCCAATTAAGGTCTAGACGTAGGTCACAGCGAGAGACTTTGCCTGAGTTAGCGGGAAGTATTAGACGCTTGGTGAGAAAGGCGTATCCAGGGGTTCCCCTCGATGTTAGGGATGACTTGAGTAAGGATAGTTTTATTTCCGCGTTGACGGACAATGAAGTTAGGATGCAAGTGTTGAGGGCTAAGCCTGAAACCCTTGATGCGGCAGTGCGTGCTGCTTTAGATGAGGAGTCGTACAAGAAGGTAGAGGTACCTTCTTCAGTTGGTGTAGTTGGGGAATCGGAAATTTCTAGTGAAATTGGTGCATTAACCCAGGCGGTCGAAAGTTTGCAGGAACAATTGAAAGAAATGCAGGTTGAGCAAAATAAATTGCGAGAACTTTTCAGGCAGGATCGTGGTCAGGATAGGGATAGTTTTTATAGAGGTCGTTTGGGCCGAGGTGGTTATGGAAATGGTAGAGGTAGGAATAGAGGTAGAGGTAAAGGTGACTGGTCCATAGGTCCAATTTAGATAACAATCAGGATTTAAACGGGTAAAGACTGAGGTAGGGGTCGAACCTCAGTCTGTGATAGAAAGGACCCTCCCATCAGAGAGTATCGGTCATAGTTATCTGACTCTTAAGGTCTTGAATGAAAATGTTAAGTTCCTACTGGATACTGGTTCAGCGGTAAGCTTAATCAGTACCAGAGTGTTGCATGAAACTTTAGGTATTGAGCAGTCTCGAGTTAGAGAGGCTCCTCGTAGTGTTTTGGGGGCGAATGGGCAGCCCCTTGATTTAAAGGGGTTGGTGGATTTGCCTGTAACTGTTGGTAAGTATCAATATGTTCAAACATTTTACGTGGTTAATCTGTCCTTTGATGCAATTCTGGGAATTGACTTTATGAATAAAACTAATTCAGTGATTTCTTTGCCGGACAAAACTGTTATGATCCAAGGGGTTAAATTTTCCCTTGAGTTTTTGAAAGAAAATGATAAAATTCACGTATTATTGATTGAGGGATTGACAGTACCTCCCTTTTCTGAAGTTATAGTGCAGGGCCGAGTTGACGGTCCACCGGTTGGACAGAGCCTGTGTGAACCCGACCCAGGGTTCATGAAAGGTCATCACGGATTAATGTTGGGACGAAGTGTTGTTGATGTTAGTCAGCCGGAAGTTCCTGTTAGGCTGATAAATGTTTCTCAGACCCCTCAAAAGTTAAAAGGTGGTGAGTCTGTGGCTGTTCTTGAGAATGTTGACATTTTAGGTGAACAAATTAAGGAGGCTTCCCCTTCGGATGATGGGAAGTTCTCTTTGTTACAAACCTATGACAGAGCGGTTTTGACTGGAAATCAAGCGGAACAGGTCAATGATTTTTTAGAGAAGAACCGCGACGTATTTATACAGTTCGAAGGTGATTTGGGCCGCACTGATCTCATTCGGCATGATATTTGTACGGGTGACCATCTTCCTATTAAACAGCGGGCATATCGGCTCCCTTTTCACAAAAGGCGCGAGGTTGAGCAGCAGATAGATGTTATGCTTAAGCAAGGGGTAATTCAACCTTCCTCTAGTCCTTGGGCGGCTCCTATAGTTTTAGTTAAAAAGAAAGACAATAGTTTTCGTTTCTGCGTGGACTACCGTAAATTAAATGCCATTACAAAAAAAGATGCCTATCCTTTGCCCCGTATAGATGAGAGTTTAGAGGGTATGGCGGGGGCACAGTGGTTTTCCACTCTAGATTTGGCTTCTGGATACTGGCAAATGGAGCTAACTCCTGATGCCCGGGAGAAAACGGCTTTTACTACTGGCGTTGGGCTCTATCAATTCACGGTCCTCCCTTTTGGGCTCTGTGGCGCTCCTGGGTCCTTCGAGAGGCTCATGGAGCTAGTTCTCAAAGGGCTACACTGGAAGACTTGTCTCATATATCTTGATGACATCATCATATATGCGCGGTCTTTCCAGGAGCATTTTGAACGATTACAAGAGGTTTTTACTAGAATAAGGTCTGCAGGATTAAAATTGAAACCTTCTAAGTGTGCGTTGTTTAGACGTCAGGTTTCATATTTAGGTCACATTGTTTCCGCGTCGGGTGTGTCAGCTGACCCGGAGAAAATTGCGCGCGTAAAAGATTGGCCTGTTCCGACTTGCTTGAAAGATCTTCGAAGTTTTATCGGGTTATCCGCGTATTATCGAAAATACGTCTCACACTTTTCTACTTTGGCTCGTCCTTTGACCAAATTGACTCGTAAGAATGAAAAATTTGTTTGGGGCGAGGCCCAACAGGAGGCTTTTGAGATATTAAAAGACAAATTGTGTCAAAGTCCAATTTTGGCTTACCCAAATTTTGAGCACGAATTTATTCTTGACACGGATGCGAGTGATTTTGCCTCTGGTTCGGTTTTGTCACAGATTATAGAAGGCAAGGAGCAAGTAATAGCTTATTTCAGTAAAACTCATTCCCAACAAGAGAGAAATTATAGTGTTACTAGGAAGGAGTTACTGGCAGTAATTAAAAGTGTTAAACACTTTAGACATTTCCTCATTGGCAAGCATTTTACGCTGCGAACCGACCATGGGTCCCTGCAGAGGTTGTTTAATTTTAAGGAACCGGTTGGGCAGGTGGCGCGTTGGCTGGAATATCTCAGTGGGTTCGATTTTATGACGGTTCATCGTCGCGGTGAACAACATAAGCTGAGTAGGATTCTTTCCTGTAACAAACATGATATTAACACTGTTGAGTTTGAGTCTGCAATTCAATTGACTAAGGAAAGTCAGGGGGCTGATCCCCTTATTAAAAAATTTCTCGAAATGAAGAAAACGGGCAAGAAACCTGGACTTGAGAAATTAAAAGGAGAATCCCCGGAGCTTCAGAGGTATGTGAGTCAGTGGGAACAATTTTTAGTGGAAAATGACATTCTTCTTCGAGAGTGGACACAAATAGGGTCCCCCAGCAAATTTTTGTGGGTGGTCCCAAAAGACTTAAGAAGTCAGGTATGTAAGGAGCATCATGACTCTTTAGTGGGTGCACATTTGGGCGTTCATAAGACATATTCTAAAATTCGAGAGCGTTTCTTTTGGATAGGTTTGCGTCGGGATGTAGAACTCTGGGTTCAGTCTTGTCCGAATTGTCAGTGTCGTAAGCCACCGGGCAAGACCAGTCGAGCTCCTCTGGTAACAGATAAAGTTTCGGAGCCTATGGAACGAATTGCTTTGGATATTTTGGGGCCATTACCTGAATCCGTTCAGGGTAATATTTACATTTTAGTTATATCAGATTATTTCTCCAAATGGACGGAGGCTTTTGCTATCCCCAATCAAAGGGCAAGTACAGTAGCCGATGTGGTAATTCGAGAGTGGATTAGTCGGTACGGAATGCCGAAATTTATTCATTCAGACCAGGGGTCAAATTTTGAATCTGATTTGTTTCAGGAAGTTTGCCGCTATTTTGAAATTAAAAAGACTCGTACCTCTCCCTATATGCCCCAAAGTGATGGCCAAGTTGAGAGGTTTAATAGAACTTTGGCGGCTATGTTAGCTTGCTTTGTAGAGGATAATCATGGCGACTGGGAATACTATCTTCCATTCGCCATGATGGCCTATAGAAGTGCCAAACATGAGACGACTGGGTTTACTCCCTTTAGTGTCATGTTTGGTAGAGAAATTACTTTACCTACAGAGTTAATCGCTGGTAAGATTCCTGATAGGGATTGGGCTCCCTCTCAATATGTTAGCGATTTGGAAAGTCGTCTAGCCCAAATATTTCAATTGGTCTCGTTGAAATGTGAATCCGAGATTAAGAGAAGAAAGAAAATATATGACAAGCGAGTTTTCGGCAAACCTTTTACCGTTGGGGATAGGGTCTGGCTTTATTTACCTAGAGTAAATAAAGGTCAGACCTCAAAATTTGCAAAATTTTGGGTTGGTCCCTACATCATAAAAAGCAAACTCTCGGACACAAATTACCTTGTGGTTCGCGTCGGAGGAGGTAAACCCCAGGTTGTACATTTCAACCGGTTGAAGAAGTGTTTTTCACGTAATTTAAATTTGGGTGCCCCCATTGCTCCCACACCTGATAGTCCTATCGAGAGTAATGTTGACCGGCCCTCGATGGGAGATCCTGAGGGGAGAGAGACGTTCGACGGGGAAGCTCCGACTAGTAGGCGTGGTCGTACCCTCCGGCGACCACGTCGACTAGGTTCTCAAGACTTTGTTTTTTATTAAGTATTTTTTTTCTTTCTCTCTGCCTGACACCACACTTGGTATTTGAGTTAAGTGGCAGTTCTCGGGGGCCTGAATATATATATATTTTGTTGAGCGCAATAAAATGTAAAAATTTGATATTATATTTAGCGCTTATGTATTGGCCTCCGAGGTGGTGCTGCCTTTGAAGTGTATTTAGTGTGGAACCAAATTTTCATGTAGATAATGGATAGATGAGCATTAATGGCTTGTCCATAATACGAGCTTTGTTGCATTATTTTAAATTGCGTCATTTCCCTGGTGTGGGGAGTTGCCGTATTGTATTGGTTCCGAGAAATTGGGTTTTTTTTTATTGGCTGTTGGAAATGGCAAATACAAGTGTGGTCGTCAAATTTCTATACCTGTTAAGATTTTTCTTAAACCCGCTGACCGGTTTGTTTTTTTATTTCGGTACGCAGGAGGGTTGGGATGTTAATAATTGGGGGGTTTTCGTGCGCGTGTGTATGGAGGGCGGTGAGAGTTATATGTTAGGGTATGATTCGGAATATAAGAGTTATGGAAGTTAAGGCACCGGTGCCAAGTATAATTGGATTTTTTTTTTTTTTTTTTTTTTTTTCGCGAGAGATGTGTCCGTGGTAGAAAATAAATCAATTGACGGGTCAGCTTGGTTGGAGAAATTATCTTTCGGGAAATATTGAAATGGTTGTCCTTTTTAGTTGCTGGGTCCTCATCTTATCTATGTAGAATTATTGTATGAACAAAGATACTGTTCTGTTTGTAAATTTTCTTCTTGTAGCATTATGGCTTTAATAATGGGCCATTCCTTTATAAGAAGACTTGCAGCATGGTCAGGGGAAATACCTGGACGTCTGAGTTCGCTGGAAGCATATGGTGTTCCTGGTGCAACTATCCAACAACTTGAATGGATTTGTGTGGAGAGTGCAGAGACCGTACTTGTGCAGGTTGGCGAAAATGACATTGACTGTGATACTTTTTGTTTTTCACATTTTAAACTTTCTGTCGAAAGACTTTTAGAGAATTTGTTACGCCAAGGCGTTAAAAAAATTATCATTCTAGGACTGTTTCCTCGTGTGAAGACCAGAGTGTCTGGTATTGTGTACGAGCTCCGTAGGGTGGCTGTCACCCAGTTTTACGAAACACTTAGAAGGTCTAATGTATTTTATAAAGCCTTATTTAAGGTGTCACGTTTACATTTTGCACGAGATGGTGTGCATTTGAATAACCTGGGTCAATGTCAATACCTAAAATACCTTGCTTTGGTCTTGGAGGAGCAGTGCTCCGTTGAATAAAGGTTCTACAAATAATCTTACCAATTTCCCGGGGAAATTGTGTGAAAGCTGAATGCTTTAGAATAAATGACATAAAAAGAATTGTATGTGCCTGATAAAGGTCATTACATCCAGAAAGTGAGATGAGTTCCTTGAGAACTTTCAGTTGTAATAGAAAAGATTTAATATTCCTTTGTTTTGGAAAGATAACCTTGAACTAAACTGGGTTCTAGATGGGACCATTATAAATATTGTCATCGTTTTATGCTTGAATGAGCTCAATCTGACGCTTACATCTCCTGTTGCATGACCTCGTCGGCTTCAGGCAGTGCAGACCCTGTACGTGGGTCAGTGCTGGTCGGGGACTCATTTCGGCCTAAAGCTATGACTGATTTCCTAAACGGAACCCCAGTTGGATGGATTTAAGGTGAATTATTTAAATAGTGATTTATTAATTTTTTTAAAACGAAAATACATAGAAATTATGAAAAAAAATTTATGTGTTTTATGAGGAACCAGCGACTACTTTTATTCAGCCAACAACTATTTCAATTCAACTAGCAATTATCTGGCTATTTTTTTTTTTTTAAATGGCCAGTATGACAAAATCTACTACCTTTGTTTGCGGAGGGGTGTATATATCTTTCCCCTTTTCCTTTTTCCTCTCCTATCTTTTTCAACAGGGACGTTGAATCTCGGGGTGGGGGTGGTGTAAGAAAAAGTGGAATTGTACAATAAGGGACACACACACGGTGTGTGCACAGTGGCCTATATCTATGTAGGTATATTATATATATATGTAGGTATGGGTCTGTGTGTACATATCGAGTGTGTGTTTGCCCGCTTCAGTATTGAAAGTGCTAAAATACTCTGAGGTGGCCTTAAATTGTTACATTGATCATTAACTGATAGCGTTATGGATCAGTGGTTCTTACTTCATTGACCACTATTGTGAGAGACATGTAGTTTCTCGTGCTCGGTGGTGTTGACTTCGCACGAAATAATTGCGTCTGCAATATTATATTATTCTGAATCGGAGTCTAGTGGATCAGAACCGTGTGGAGCTTCCTATAGGTGAGTCGAATATTTATTTCTCCGTAGTTGTACCCTGCCGGGGCCGGTCATATTTTATGTAATTTACCGATCCTCGCCGTAAGCCGAAATATGTTATAAAAGGCTATATTAAATTGGTTCTAGGATTATTCACGATTGATCCAGGGCATCTTATTGCTGTTGCGATAGGATGCTATGGCCTAATCGTGATCTTTCGGCTTGGGGCGAGTTTCGGTGGCCCGATGGATTGTACCCCCCCCCCCCCCCCCCCCTCTCCTTTTATGGCATTAGCTTGAATGTACAGACGTGAATACTGAGATAACGCTACCCTCAGTGAATATTTAGCAATATTTAGGAGGGTAGGTGGGTCACAAATAATGAAGTAACCCTTCTGCTGGGTGACATGTGAAAGTAAATATTTGGTATTGCCGTATCTTGGACTCCCCTTCTTTAGTTAAGGGTAGTAGTCATGTAGTCTGGTGTGCATATTTTAAGGCGGCATAAGTGCCAGATTGTAGGGTTTTTCCCCCTCTTTAGTAGGGGACGTAACTATTTTATGAGGAATTATGATCTCACCTTGAAGGGTGAATGAAATGAGTTGGTCTGTACAACTTGAATGTAAATCTGAATGTACTGCTGAATTGTGGGAGGGTAGAGACGATTTGGGGATTTGTGAATAAATTTGCTAATAATTTAGTGGAATTGGGGGTTTTTTGTATTTTTAATTCCTATTCTGTTTCAGAGTCCTAGTCCTAACATATATCTTAACACAAAACACGGTTTAAGGGTGGATTGGAATCATAGGAAGATGTTTGTTCCTTGGTTGACTGTTGTGGCGAGGTTCTCGGTAAGGGCTCACTTATTGTAAGTGAGTCCGGCCCGAGAACAGCGGCACAGCACGGGTGCCAGGGTAGTCTGGAATAATTTTGTAGAGGTTCTAGGTGATTGATTACGCTAACTAATTTTCGGTTTGAAATTGCGAACTTGTAACTAACCCCTCGACAACAAATCTGTGCTATGGCTAGACCTTGTTTGGCTTTGTGGCGTGGCTCTCGGCCGGAACTCACTTCATGTAAGTGAGTTCGCGGCCGAGAGACTCGACACAAAGTGAGAGCAGGGCGGGGTGGGTCGAGTTTCGCTACATTATTCAACAGGTGCGACGCATACCATACCATCTTCGAGAGAAACTTGAAAATAAACTATGTGAATTAGAAAAACTCAATCGGTCAACCCAGTTATTCAACAGGTGCGACGCATACCATACCATCTTCGAGAGAAACTTGAAAATAAACTATGTGAATTAGAAAAACTGGATATAATTGAAAAAGTAGAAGGGCTTAGTTCATGGGCCTCTCCGGTAGTTGTAGTCCCAAAGAAAAATAATGATATACGGCTATGTGTAGATAGGCGTTGTGCTACCATGGCCGTAGTACGTAAAAGATTTCAGATACCCATTCTGGATGACATTCTTCAAGATCTGAATCAAAGTAAAATTTTCTATAAGCTTGATATAAAATGGGCCTACCACCAGTTGGAATTGGCACCCAAGTCACGAGAAATCACAACATTTATGACACATAAAGGACTTTACAGGTATAAGAGGCTCATGTTTGGAATAAGTTGTGCACCAGAAAAATACAATCAAGTTATGCAACAGGTATTTGAAGGATGCGAAGGTGTGAATAGTATTTTCAATGACATTATTGTGCATGGGGCATATCAAAAAAGAACACGACCAACATTTAGAACTCGTTATGAAACGACTAACTGAAAAAGGGTTAACATTGAATGTTGATAAATGTATTTTCAACATGCCAGAGATTGAATTCATGGGTCATATTTTATCTGAACATGGATGTGGGCTCTCTCAATCAAAAGCTAAAGCTATTATAGATGCTCGTCAACCAAAATCAGCATCAGAAGTGAGGAGTTTTTTAGGATTAGTTAATTTTGCTTCAAGGTACATTACAAATGTATCTACTGTTTCCGAACCTCTTCGCCGATTGACTAAAAAGACAGAAAAGTTTGTTTGAGAAAAACCACAACAAAAAGCATTTGAAGAATTTAAAGGACGTCTTGCTAACCAATGTGTTTTAGGATATTTTGATACAAATGCCAAAACTAAGGTGATAGCCGATGCTGGGCCTGTAGGCTTAGGAGCCGTTTTAATTCAAGATCAAGGAAATGACATTCGAATTATATCATATGCAAGTAAAAGTTTAACAGATGTAGAACGTAGATATTCACAAACTGAAAAGGAAGCAATGGCTTTAGTATGGGCTTGTGAACGGTTTCACATATACTTTTGTGGAAAATAATTTGAGTTGTTAACAGATCATCGACCATTAAAATTTATATTTTCAACAAGAACCAAACCTAGTGCTAGAATAGAACGATGGATTTTAAGACTTCAGTCATACGATTACATTGTGAAACACATACCAGCCAATGGCTATCACTAAGTGTCAAGTGCCTGCAACTGGCAAGAATTAAGGGAGTTGGGGTGTTCCTTGGGGTTTTCTAAGAGCGCAATACAAGCAAATAGTGAACGGGTGGGGTGTGAGCTACCAAGGTTTGCAACATGAGAGCTTTGTATCTTTCACAGATCTGTACCCCAGATTACTTTCAAAATGAGCAACCCACCACACCGCTAAATGCGGTGGCATGTTCTAAGGCGTATTGCACGTCGACGGTGTGCATGTCTTCAAACAATCTAAAGCTGTCTGTGCTGCAGTGCGGAATTACGGTGTTGGGGAGCTGGCAGCTGGTCGTCGTTGCTCGGTGGTTCTCTCCGGGTACTTCGGCTTCATCCACCCGTAAAACTGTCATCGACACGATATGACATCGGCTGTTAATGTGTCGTTAAACCTTAATTGTTTGTTGGTGGTTAACGTCACATATTAATGCACCATGGCTAATCGTGACACAACATGGAGATGAAGTCAAGTTTAGTCAATCGTTGATCAACATGTTGCCCATTTTAGAGGACTTTCACCCCAAGCACTGGTGACTGGGTCCTATTTGACTAGTAAAGCGGAACTGGTTTACCACAGTAAACAAGTGCTGCTTACTTCCCGGGGTTCCCACGGGGAATTAAACCTTAATAAATAAATAAATAAACGGGGACTTTCCCACATATACAATACTAAAAGCTTGCATCGGCCCCCTTCAACCAGATCACAGTCAGGGTTTTAGACAAAATAGAAAATTATATTACATCTCAATGAAACTTCATGTTTGTTGTTCTGAAAATAAAATGGACAGCGTAAGTTGTACATGCTGTGGATCTGTGCGACCTTTCAGCAAGCCAACCCTGGGAATACATTGTGCACCGAGGACCGGGAATGAGCACAAACTACACGCATACAACTTTTCTGACGTCGAAGAGGTTCTCGCAGTTGCCCCGGCTTTCCCGCTGCATTTATTGAGCTGAGTGATTTTAATTTGGAAGATGCGGCCCATGGAAACACTATACACCCATCTGACCAGAATCGGTGGGTTACGCACAGAAGCCCCGTCATGGATGCTGGTGAGTGTAAACTAAGACTATGCATGTGGTGTGTACAGCAGACAAAAATTAAAGCGCACTGAAGCTACTGCCGAAGTTTGGTATGCCATAAACATTCATAGATCTATGATAGTCGTCCAGGTAGTCTTTGTACGAGACAATTTTCTTGTGATACAAGGACTGGGTCTAAAGAGGGGGTCCATGGCATATGGATCAAGAACTTGTCATCATTATTCACAGTGATGGTGTTGCTGTGATACTGGAAGGTGTAGAACACAAAGTAACATATACCAGGCCCCCGACGAAGGGGGTTAATAGCAATCACCCGGACCTATAAGGTTCAAGCAATATAGGTTTGCACCCAGCAGTGAGTGATGATGGAAGTAGTTACAGCACCCAAGAAATCTGCGGTATAAATGCTTGCTTAACGACAGGGCGTAACCATCAGCACAATCTAAGCAAGACGTGTGAATGAGGGCTTAAAATCGAGGATGGTGTCAAAACGTCGCTAACCGCGGCCCGCATGGGCCTTGGAGTCTGTGGAGTTGAACTTGTATCTGCTGAATTCGAAACGCCTTCAGTTATAGGTTTAGATGACGCAGCAAGCATATGTGTGCATGTTGGAATCGCTGGAAAATTTATAACCGGCGGTTCGTGGTGGAAAAGCAAGGAAACCACAATATCATCTGTATCTTGGTAGAATTCAAGCACTCCGCCATCATGGATCTCTATTATACAGTCATACAACACAATTATTGAAGAGGAGTTCCGGCTCTTTCGAGACGAGGAAGAATAAATTATTATTATCAAATACAAAGAGCGTCGTGCAAACAATCACTTCCGCCCAAAAAACTAAATACTGCTTCTTGCTCGAGAACAGGCGAGGCTGAAAGAACGTTAAACTTTTGAGTAGTCCTATAATAGTACTTGGGCTTTACTCTGAAATGCAGATACCATGTCTTAAAGTCTGCACCGATATTCTGCTGATGTGCTTCATATTACCTTTGAAGTGAAAGTAGTTAGTCTGTATGGATTTGCCTGGATACAATTTATGGGAGAATGCTCAAAAGCACTCTCCCATAAATTGTAACAAGGCAAAGACATGTGTTGGCAAATTTATAAATAATTTAGCACTCCACCAGTTAAATGACATCAGTACGGAAAGGGTCAAATATCTGGTTTCTGTTTGTATCCAAAGAAACTGGAAGTCCAGTTTCTACCAATGGAAACTCATAGGCTACAAGATTCTGGTTTCTATCAAACATATAGAGATATGTCTCATTTAACAAGAAGGACGCCAATGCCCTTATAACACAATTCCTCTTTGACAGTAACTTTGGCAAACACAAGAACTGTATCAAATAGGCTCATAACATGCGACAAAGCTGACCTAAACACAACCTCTTAAAAGTAAAACTGAAAAAATAATAATTTTAACAGCAGAAGGGTTAATGGCCACATTATTAAGTGAGAAGTATTACTTTGAACCAACCACTCTTCATTGGCAGATGCTTCAGTGTACTATGTTTGATTTAAACTTTCAAAAAGCTGTGACTTATCAGATACCTGATAGTACACACTACATAGAGAAATGGAAGAACCCTCGGTTTTAAAAAAAAATGTGGTGATGGAAACTTTTGCCTTTTCCGTGCACTATCATTTGTAATTACTGGTGAAGAAAATCAACATGGCACAATTAGATTATTAATTGTTGATCATATGAGGAACCTCGGAAATGATGTTTTACAGATGGTGTTGCCAGACCTTAACAGAAACTTTAGCACACTGAAAATGTCTATGTGTGAGCTAAACAGAGACTTAACGTTAACAAGAAGGACGCCAATGCCCTATAGCTCACCAACATTCCTCTTTGATAGTAACTTTGGCAAACACAAGAACTTTATCAAACAGGCTCATAACATGCGACAAAGCTTACCTAAACACAACCTCTTAAAAGTAAAACACAGAAACTGACATAAACACTACGTTAAACATGAAATTCTGAGCTAATCAGAAAACTAAACACAAATAAAAATGTTAAGAAAAATGTTTAAAATGCAGGGTATGAGGGGTTAATCATGGAACAATGATACTAAAGAACATGTATGATGAATATAAGTGCCATGGGAAGAGAAGGAGCACAGCAGCTGACCTAAACACTAAGTTAAACATGAAATTCCGAGCTAAACAGAAAACTAAACGCAACTAAAAATGTCAAGAAAAATATTTAAAATGCAGGGTATGCAGGGTTAATCATGGAACACTGATACTGAGGAACATATATGATGAATATAAGTGCCATAGGAAGAGAAGGAGCACAGCAGCTGACCTAAACACTTAGTTAAACATGAAATTCTGAGCTAAACGGAAAACTAAACGCAACTAAAAATGTCAAGAAAAATGTTTAAAATGCAGGGTATGAGGGGTTAATCATGGAACAATGATACTGAGGAACAGGTATGATGAATATAAGTGCCTTGGGAAGAGAAGGAGTACAGCAGCTGACCTAAACACTAAGTTAAACATGAAATTCCGAGCTAAACAGAAAACTAAACGCAACTAAAAATGTCAAGAAAAATGTTTAAAATGGAAGCATTATAAAGGCCATGGCATGAAAAGGATGTCAGCAGTCAATGTAAACAAAAAAATTAACTCACTGAAAATGTCGAAGTGTGAGCTAAACAGAAAACTAAACATTCAAAGAAATTTACTGGACAAGGGTTAAACCATGGTAGAATGATAATGAAGAAGATGTATGATGAATATAAGCACCATGGGAAGAGAAGGAACACAGCAGGTGAGCTAAACACTAAGTTAAACATGAAATTCTGAGTTAAACAGAAAAGTCAACACAACTAGAAAATGTTAAGAAAAAGGTTTAAAACACACTGGGTGAGGATGAAATAATGGTAGAATGATAATAAGCACCACATAGAAGCAATATAAAGGCCAAGGGATGAAAATGGTGTTGGCAACTGACCTAAACAGAAACTTTAACACACTGAAAGTGTGTGAGTGTGAGCGGTTTCAGTGGAAAAGGGTTAAATGATGCTAGAATGATAATGAGGAACATGTATGAGGAATATAAGCACCATGAGAAGAGAAGGAACACAGCAGCTGACCCAGTGGCGTAGCGGAAAATCTTGTGCCCCCCCCCCCTGTGAGATAGAGACGGGGGCCCTTTCATAATGGTGGTTGCCTTTAAAACGGGAGCAAATTTAGTGTTGTTAGTAACTTGTTACCGTGCACAGCATACAGGATTTCACGTAGTACAGCTCAGTAATGCCAGAGAGAAGATGTAAATGGGATTTCCCATAGGGTTTTTCTATAGTAAATATAAACCGCAATTGTGGTCTTGTTTGCAACATGACCAACATAAAATGAGGTACATTGGTAGAGGGTGTCCCAATCATCAACCATGCAAAGTTTCAAAACATTTGGCCCTGTGGTTTCAGAGGAGAAGAGTTTTCAAAATTGACCAACCAGAATCAAAGAATGCTTCTGGCGGCCACGTTTTTCATCCAACGGAAATAAAATGAGTAACAGTTGTAGAGAACCTCTCATAGACCATTCCTGCCAAGTCTGGTTCACATTGGCTTAGTACTTTCAGAGAAGATGATGAAAATGTGATTTCCTATAGGGTTTCTATAGTACCTATAAGCCACAATTGCAGTCATAATTGCAACCCGATGAAGATTAAATGAGGATCATTGGTAGAAGGTGTTACAGTCATCAGTCACATTAAGTTTCAAAACATTTGGCCTTGTAGTTTCAAAGAAGATTTCTTGAAAATGCACACATTTATGAATTCTGTTTCAACAAAAAATCAGTAAAAGAAGGTTAAATATTGAAAATTACAATTTTTCAGACAATATTCTCTTTCATATAGCTTTGGATAGGTAAAGGGTTACAGGAAACACATTTTACTACAATTCTGTCATATCTTAAAAGATTTAATTTACTGGACAGCTACTGGGAAAAGAGTATAAACAAAACTTCCATGCTTTCCAAACACCTGTCATCAATCAGTATTTCAAATAAGTAACTTGAGAGTATACATGTTTTAACGTAATTACAGCTGCACTTGTTTACAGTAGTAGTCAATATAAGTTGTAGGATAATCCTATAAACTATGTATCTTTCTCTTCCTACACTGATAAGACCAGAAGCAGACATCATTTTCTGGAAAGCTCTCACTGATAGCTTTCCATAAAATGTAAGATTCTGGTCATGTCAGTGCAGGAGCAGTACTTTACTTAGTTTATTGCAGTTATGCTACAACTTATTTTGACTTGCACTGTATACACAATATTTGGGTTTTTTCCCCAGTTCTCAGTGGAGAAAACTGGAACCAACCCTTACCAGATTCTCAAAAAGAAAGTATTTTGCTGACAGTACCAATCTTCGTGCAGACAGGAAAGGCATTGGGTTAAGCATTAGAATATAGCCTCTGGCGGCCACATATTTCCATCCTTTCATAGACCATTCCTGCGAAGTTTGGTTCACATCGGCTCAGTAGTTCCAGAGAAGAAGATGAAAATGTGATTTCCCATAGGGTTTCAAAAGTAACTATAAGCTGCAATTGCAGCCATGTTTGCAACACTATCAACATTAAATGCGGATCGTTGGTAGAGGGTGTCGCAGTCATCAACCATGCAAAGTTACAAAACATTTATCCCTGTAGTTTCAGAAAACATTTTTCATAATCCACCAATCAGAATCAAAAAATGCTTCTGGCAGCCATGTTTTTCGAAGCACGGTAACCAAAATGAAAGAGTCAATGACGCTGTAGCTTAACTTGTCTGTGTGTTGTGTTTGATGAAAAGGATAATGTTCAATGTTTATGAAAGGATTATGAAATACGACAAGAATTGTGATAATTGGGAATATGTTAATTTCTGTTCCCTGTATGCTGTTTTAAATAAAAATAAAATGAGGTGTAGACTGTACTAAAGAACTGAGGGGTGGGTTAATGTGGACCTCACAGTTAATGTATGTGGCTCTCACAGGTAACGTTTGTTAACGAAAGTTACCAAGTTACAGTGAAATTATTCCAAAATGAGTCATCCTATCAAGTTACATTGAAATACCTTCATAAATATGGCCTGTATTTTATTTATTGGTGTTTTTAAGGTCACATATTTCTGCATAAGGGCTAAGCATGACCATAATAGTTTCATGGGTGGAGGAAGCCAGAGTACCCGGAGAGAACCACCGAGCAATGGCAAGCAACTGTTAGCTCCCCAACATACTAACTCCACACAAGCAGGGTTAGCATTTGTTGAAGACAAGTACACCATCGACGTGCAGGACGCCTTAGTACACAGTGCCACAGTGCCCGCACATGGGAAGTGGGGGGTGAAGTGTCTTGCCCAAGGACACAACGCAGTTGCAGCAAGTGGGATTCGAACTGAGGACCTCTCGGCTTGCAGCCTGCACCTCTTCCTACTGAGCCACCACGCCCCATATGGCCTGTAGACTGTGCTAAAGGTTTTCGGGCTTCAGGCCTGTGTAGCCATCATGGTTGACCGATTGCAACTAAAAGGGGACGTCCTCATCTCGACATTATACTGAGTCATTCTACCAAGTTACAATGAAATTCCTTCACAAATACAACCCATAATCTGTACTAAAGTTTTTCGGGTTTTGGGCTCGGGCAACCATCATGGTTGAATTATCGCCACCAAAAGGGGACGTTCTCATCTGGGCATTATTTGGAGTCATCCTACCAAGTTACAATGAAATCTCTTCATAAATATGACCTGTAGACTACACTCAAGGTTTTCGAGCTTCGGGCCATCACAGTTGACCAATCACAACCAAAAGGGGATATCATCATCTAGGCATTATATGGAGTCAACCTAACATGTTACAATGAAATCCTTCTATAAATACGACCTATAGACTATGCTAAAAGTTTTTGGCTCGGGCAGCCATCAAGGCTGAATGATTGCGACCAAAAGGGGACGTTCTCATCGAGACATTATTTGGAGTCATCCTACCAAGTTACAATGAAATCCCTTCATAAATATGACCTGTAGACTGGGCTAAAGCTTTTCGGGCTTCAGACCCCTGTAGCCGGCACAGTTGCCCAATCGCATCCAAAAGGGGACGTTCTCATCTAGACATTATATGAATCATCCTACCAAGTTACAATGAAATCCCTCCATATTAAATATGACCTGCAGACTGTGCTAAAAGTTTTGGGGTTTTGGGCTTGGGCAGCCATCACGGTTGACAGATCATGACCAAAAGGGGACATTCTCATCTAGGCATTATACAGAGGCATCCTACCAAGTTACAATGAAATCCCTTCATAAATGCGACCTGTAGCCTGTGCTAATGGTTTTTGGGCTCGGGCAGCCATACCGGTTGACCGATCATGACCAGTTGACATGCTCCTCTAGACATGACCCCAAACCTGCATATGAAATTTTGTGATGATCAGACAAGAACTACGGGGTGTAGCCTGTACTAAAGGAAAATGTGAACAGACTCACAAACTAACAGACTTCCGCACGCGTGATGGCAATAGCTTATCTTGACTTTGTCAAGTTAAGCTAATGAGGAGCCTTTACAGATGACCTCCTATAGACTATCCCTGCCGGGTTTGGTTCATGTCGGCTCAGTAGTTCCAGAGAAGAAGATGAAAATGTGATTTCCCATAGGGTTTCTATAGTAAATATAAGCTGCAATTACGGCCATGTTTACAACCCATACAACATTAAATGAGGATCATTGGTAGAGGGGGTCCCAGGCATCATTTATGTGAAGTATCAAAAAATTTGGCCTGGCAGTTTCAGAGGAGAAGATTTTTGAAAATCCACCAACCAGAATCAAAGAATGCATCTGGAAGCCATGTTTTTCATCTGACGGGAACAAAATGAGGAACATTTCATCGCCTGAGGACATAGAACATTCTAGCACTCAGGCTACGATTTGTAGAGGACCTCCCATAGACCATTCCTGGCAAATTTGGTTCACACCGGCTCAGCGGTTACAGAGAAGAAGAGTTTACAGACACCAAGTGATGAGAAAAGCTCACATGGCCTTTTAGGCCAGGTGAGCTAATGATGTGCTGACAGGAAGATTCACACAGGCGGTAGGTCAGACAATATGTTGACATTGCTGATACATAGCATAGACCATTTGCCGCCATGGGAAATTATAATCAGTTGGAATTTGTTATCCCCAATGAACCAGCACCACATTTTCATTGCTTCAAATCACATGAAAATAATACATCTTACTTAATCAAACTGGATGTGGTTAATGGGACTTGGCACAAGTTTTAACCCCCACTAAATGAGAATGAAGAAAAATTTAAGAACAAACTTTGTGTTAATGGAATTTTATTGCACAGTCTTTATGGAATGTTTTTCATTCAACAACTGCATCAAAATAATATTGAACAGAAAAATTATCAGCACAGCAACATTCATTTTGTGACCAAAAGAGTCGAAAGTCAACTGAAAGGCAGTGTTACACATTCATAAAAATACAAGAACAGATCTGTGATGATTTGTGGAAAAGTACCTGTATAGATTTTTGTTGTAATAATATATTCTGCTCTTATATTGATGCATAATATGCCAATATTCTACAATAGTAAAAAAAACATAACTTAGAAAACTTGAAACACCAGAATTCAGTTATTTTCATGAACTTTTGTCTGAATATTTTCATATGGAATTCCCATGCCTGTTGATAACTATTTTTCTTATGATAACCACCCTTCTTTTACTTTCCTTGGAACTTTTGACACTCGGTATACCCTGATTACCAACAGACGTATTGTGAAAGAGGGAAGGGGGGGGGGGGAGCTGGCTGTCCCCCAATAATTTGACCAGTCAGGACATTTTTGTCTGGATTGGAATCTTAAGATACAGATTTGCTCATGTCATTACCACAACATGGAGATAAAGTCAAATTTAGTTAATCATTTATACCCATGTTGCCCATTTTGGAGGACTTCCACCCCAAACAATGGTGACTGGGTCTTATTGTACTAGTAAAACAAAGCTTGTTTACCACAGTAAACCAGCACTGTTCCACTTCCCAGTGTTCCCATGGGAGAGTTTTTAACTATAATCCTGAGTAAGTAATATTCCAACTTCATCATCAAGGCCTTTGATGAAGTTCATGCCTTGATGGTGTAGTTGAAATACATGTATTTTATCAGTCAGGACTTGACTCCTAACAGTTGGGAAAATCAGGTTTACACCCCCCATCAGTCATCTTCGGGATGCCCCCGACATTTATTAACCCTTTTCTCCACCTAATGGCAAAAACCGGCCAGCACTATTCACAAAATATGCCATTCACTTTCCTTATTTTTTGCCTCGATTCTTGGTAAAGGGTTAAATTGAAAAAATTATAGTGGAAGCTTGAAGTAGTTCAGTGATGAATTATTTTCAGAATATCAATTATTGCCTCTCAATTCAAGTTCATTATGTTTCCACATGAAATTTAAGAACCTTATCCACAAAAATTAATTCAAACCATGGTAAAATTCAGTTCATAAATTTTGAAACTCATTACCCGGTTGATTGTTAAAGCCACTGTTATGGCTCAACTGAAAAGTGCTTAAAACCACTTCCAAGGCTATACACCGTGTGCTTTAGCCTGTTTTCTGAGAAGTAGAAAAAACTGTTTATATAGTTTTATTTTTATTACAATTTATTGACTCTCCAATCAACTGTAACAAAACAATTATGAAAAAAATATAAACTAAGGATCTTCTTGCTGCTAACATCTTATCTATTACAAATTACCTAATAATTTACGATTCTTACCAGTTAAAGATCCAGAATTTGCAAACTTGTTCAATGTTTCACATGCCCAACTCAATGGTTACTATAATTTCTAAATGTGTCCTGTCTATGTTTGTTTAATTATTAGGGGCCAAGTCACTTTCAGCATCTAGGGCCATATCACTGCAGCAACACAATTAAATTATACAGTAAAGCTTAACTAATAGTTCAAAAATTATGGTGCTTGTAAAAAGGAACTTATCCACCACAATGACTAAGAGCTGCTTCCATTCCCAGGGTTCCTACAAAAGTTTGTCTATATTTATTTATTTATTGGTGTTTAAGGTCACATATTTCTGCACAATGCCAAATCGTAACAACATGGAGATAAAGTCAAGTTTAATCAATCGTTAATACCCATTTTAGAGGACTTAAACCCCAAGGATTGGTGACAGGGTCCTATTTTTTCCAGTAAAACAGCACTAGTTTACCACAATAAACGAGCAATGATTTATTTCCAAGGGTTCCCACAGAGAAAGTTTGTCTATAAGAATTATTTTCTTAACGTTTTCTGGAGAGTGCCAACAGTTCTAGAGGTCAAAATGTACTCAAAAGGAATTGTTTTGTTACAGTGTATAGGTAATCCCCACTAAATAGGAACAAAATAATTTCATGCAAATGAATATTTCTGATTACACTGAAGTTGAATCACACAGACACACAATTTTTTTTTCTTTTATTGGTGTTTAAGGTAATTTTCAGCATCTATTGCTATACTATGACTGCAACATAGGTATGAAGTCAAGTTCAGCCAATCTATGTTGTACACTTTTGACGACTTCTGCTCCAGGCATTGGGTCTGGGTCCTAATGTACCAGTAAAGCAGAACTTATTTACCACAGTGAACAAGCACTGCTCCCCTTCATGAGATTCTCACAGGGGACATCCACAGAATATGAAAATCTTTTAATTTCTCTAATGGCACTTTTAAGTGGAGTCAAATTTTGACTTTCAGCAATCCATCAGTTAATAAGAGAAATTTATGCTCAATGAAGTACATGTAAACACCAATTCTTCAAGATACTTAACTCCTTTCAAACTGCTGGTGGATATACCTGCCAAGAAAGAGCAAATCTTTTGCATTCTCTTGCCACCAGAATAACCAAATTAACCTTTATAAATTGAATAAATATTTTCACCAGTGATTTAGGAAGCTAATTTTTTTAGAATTTCTCATCAAATCCATACATGGACAATTCACAGTGACCATAACCACCACATTTGCTAAAAATATTTTCAAAAATTCTAGGTAGGTCAAAAGTTAATATTACTCTTCAAACAAATTAAATGTTTATAGATACTAAAAATAATTCCAATCACTGAAAGAGTTTCAAAGAACTGGAATGTTTTAATTCAAAAGAACCACAGTGTTGGAGTTTCTTCTGACAGTATGATATTTTGATTTTTATATTTGTGAAATCAAGTCATGACTACTTTATAGCAGCCAGACTCAATTTTGTGAGAAATTTAGGAAAATACTTAGCAGTTAGAAATAGGGTTTGGCAAATGTTTAAGATTTGATTTGATTTTGAAATCATTTGATTCAAAACCATCTTGATTATTTGAAAAAAATCAAATCCTGTAGTGATTTGGATTTCATACAATTCTTTATTTGTCTCCTTTCTGAGGATAGCAACTCAGGATGCAATTTTATGATGAATGAGACTGAACAAATCCAGACTAACTGTATAGCACATATTCAGTCAGAAAATTCATAAAAATGATATTTCAAGCAATAGTGGAGATTGTGTGACGGCTAGTTTGCACAATATATCGTTTGTTAAGTGCTCCAAGGTGCCATCTGCAATGCTTTGGCATTGCAAATGGCACCACGTTGCACTAAAAGGATGACAAATGGTATTTTCTTCAACCACCTTAGTGATACCTGTCATTTTTCTAATAGTTTAATATGCCTATTGATATTGTGTTCATAACAGAGATACACATCACCAGTAGGCCGAAGTATCGAAACAATTGAAAAATGTATTTCATTCAAGATTCGATTCCAATTCAAATCTTTTAATTGATGAGATTCGATTAGAGAGAAACATCATGATTCACCAGGCCCTATTTATTTATTGGTGTTTAAGGTCACATACTTATGCATAATGGCTAATCGTGACCGCCAGGCCTTGCCAGGCCTTAGTTAATAATTAAGAATACAGTGGAGCCCACATAACTGGATATTTCTTAATTGAATAACTCTGTTAATTGCATATAACTTTCAAACACCAAACTATAATTACCATACCTGCCAATTTTCCTCATTAATTACATGTAGGTAAAAGAGTGAATTCCTATTAATTGAATAAAAAATTCTTGTGATCTCTCGAGTTGCACCGGCAACAATGAATTTCCCACATTTATAGAGCCATTCATACTCTGTAATCCAATACATGCATTATTTCATCTATTATATCTTGTCTGACAGAGCTCCATGAACTCTGTCAAACAAAATATAAAAGAATGAATGGTCAGTTTATCACAAGATTACAAGAAAATAACCAAATACCTGTAACTAAATACCCCTGTTAATTGAATATACTTACTGACAAAGTGGCTATTCAATTAACAAGGTTTCAATGGAAATACGTTCATTTTAATTTTTAAGATGTAATAATAAATAAATAATAAATACAGTTTAGAGCCAATGAATCCACGTAAATGCTCTCAGGCTTTACAAGTAAAATAAAGAAAACATATGCTTTGTGAAATCACGTAATTTGGGTTATATGCTTTGTTGATTGTATAAAGTTTTCACAGATGAAATGACGATAACGAGTCTAACCCTGGTCTTCAAAAACAGCATCTGTTGAATAATTTTAAAAAATAATAATAGTTATCCTGAAAAAATTTATAACTCCTCAATACAATGCTCTCAAAGGGCTAATTCCTTTCAAGTGCCTTTGCTGAATAGGCAGATTACACTTGGCTAAAAAAAAACAAGTGCTTGGCCATAAGCAATTATATCTTCTGATGTTCAATAACATTTTCCTTTTTCTCAGACTTGTACAAGTTAATGTTTCAATACTAAATGGTGCTGTTCAAAGATGGGAAATTTAATGTTTTCATCATTACATTCCCTAAACACAAAACATTACACATATTCAACAGAATTTCATTGAGGAATAAACAGAAAAAAATTCAATTAACAGAGCTATTGTATTAATCTGCACCCAGATAGGTAAAGTGCTCTGTATTGTTATTGCTGCAATATAGTTTTTAACATCAAGTCCACTGCCACCTCACACTTTCCTACACATCAATTCCCAAAAGAAGTTATTGTTGTGTCAAGATCAATAACAAATTTGCATTAGTAACAAGCTGATCAGTTGATAAATTCAGAGCAGAACATAATGGAAACTTGACACAACCATCAGGTAAAATTGTATGAATTCAAAATTATTTATTTATTTATTTATTTATTAGTGTTTAAGGTCACATATTTTTGCACAATGGTTAATCAAGACCACAACATGAGTATCAACTCAAGACCAGGGGTGAGCGTTAATAAGCCATGATGCCCATTTTAGAGAGGGTTTGCACCTCCCAAACATTGGTGACTGGGTCCTTCAAAATTATTTATACAAATTAATGATAAGATAGTTACAAATTATACATTGAAGTTAATTTTACAAAAAAACACCAGAAATATTTACTTTTTACTTTACCCCTGTTAAAAACACTCAAGTGGACATGATTGTTTATAGTGTTGGACTTCTGATCGAGAAGTTATGGGTTCAAATCTTGCTGGAGTCACTTGGAATTGTGTTTTGAAAAAAAAAATACTTCACCCAACTTGTTTGTGGGAGACCACAGTGGCAGTTGGTGTTTAGGTAGGGCCCTGCAAAGCTTTGGATTCGTATTTATTTCGAATCTCAAGTTGGTATTCAGTTTGATTTGAAATCAGCTGCCCGATTTATTTTCCACTGAATCTTTTCACTGGAATTTTGCTTGGTATTGTCATCCTCGTCGTCTCACAAAACATATAGTTAAGATAGAAATTATACATAAATAATGTTGAATATTAGACTGAGTGTAATTTCCACTATATTACTGGTAACATAAAAAGCATCTGTACCCATGCGTCCATCCATGCTAATTCCAGTTTTACTACTCACTACTTCTTCTGAAAGCAAATTTAAAGTTCCCAAGCAATGTCGACGATGAGCTCACAGTTGCTAGTGACTAGCCCTGTGTGGTGCCCAGTACATGTAATTATCGCACCCATTTCTGTCTTTCTGGGTACTATTCCAACTACATCGTGAAGGCATGTCTTCGATAAAGAATATTTTTTCAGTTGCTGGGACCTCAAGACACCCGTATTTGATTTGAGGTTTGATTCAATTTTGAATAATAGACCTGATTCGATTTGAGATTTGATTTGAATTGAAAAAATGTAATTCGCAAGACCCTATGTTAAGTTCTATGGCAGGTTGATATACCACAACCTTCAGCCAAACTCTAAATACATTCATTTACAATTGCTTAGCAAACTGAGCTCTGTCAAACAAGATGTAATAGATTAAATGCCTGTATTGAATGTACTGAGACCAAATAGGTCAATAAACAAATAAAACTGGAGCGAGTCAGGGTAACTTCTTGACAGGGTACAAGATTTTTTATTCAGTTAACAGGAGTTTACTCTTTAACCTATATTCAATTAACAAGTTAAATTTATACTAGAGGTATGGTAAATGGTTTTATGTTGGGGAAATTATATTCAATTAACAGGGTTATTCAGTTAAGAGATATCCAATTAAGTGAGCTCCACTGTATTAGTGTTAGATCAAGGATTAACCACATTCATACCATCAACAAATCTATTTCATTAGGCCAAGTTCCAAACAAATAATACCGAAAGTTAATTTTGAAATTGAGGTGTTGACATTCAGTGTAGCAAAAATCACATCTATTTTGTCTTTTTATTTAAGAAACAATATGAAATCAGTTGGTATAGTGACATTACTTTCACAATATCATTATGATGAATCAGAATCTGGTCCTCTTACATATTGGCTAGCATTTAAACTCTGTGGAAAGGATGATAACAACCACAGTATGAATATAATGTTCGTATGGGTATAGCAAAGGGGGGTTTGGGGGCTGTTGGACATCCCCCAATAGTTGTGACATTTTCATCTGGATTGGAGTCTTAGATATCGATTGTGACAATGTAACAATAACATGAGTTTGGAGGGCGCTAGAGCTTATTAATGGCTGAGAGGAATGAATAACAGCCTGAGGGTTTATTATCAGCCCAAAACAAAGTTGAGGGCTGTTATTAAGCCAGAAGGCTGTTATTCAGTCATCAAGGGCCATTAATAAACTGTGACGACTGACAAAATCATGTTATTACTATTATTACCATGACCGGAAGTGGGCCTGGGGCTGTTAATGAATTTTGTTTTCGGTTGCATGACTTCATAAATTACTGAGTTTTACTGCCCTGCTAAACTCCTTTAATATACTAGAGAACACCTGCTAAATTGGTAATAATTCCCAATAATTTTTCCAGTAAAGACATTTTCATCCAGAATGGAGTCTGTTTGCTCTTGCTAGTAAAACATGTACTTTTTATGAGACTGGATTTTATACTTGAACTTATGTCACACACACAGCCAGCAATACAAATGGATAGTTATAGTCCCCAATTTGGGCAGCTGGGGACCCGACATGATCAATGTGCAGTAAAGCTGTAAGATTTTTTGTTTGTTTTCTGGATTGGTTCCAGTTAAACGGAAAACTGAATCACAAGACTCCGCAAAAACCGACTGAACAGTTTTGCTGTTTGTCCATAAACTGATCAAACTATCTTAGCGTGAGGGAAATGGTGTGGTAGCCATTATGGACTCTCAACACTGAGTGTATAGGGTCAAGGAGCAGATATGTGCATATTCTCACAGGACAGGTCAATAAGGGAGATAATGTGACACCCTGAACACAGCACAGACTAGATAAACTTTATTCATTTGTTACCCTAATTTATGTTTTTTTCGGATTCAACATCAAAGGGATGTTAGATTGACCTGAATGGAGATACTAACAGACAGGGCTGTGGTGAGGGATGTCGTATAAACTATTACAGATTTTTTCCAAGTTACAAAGCCTGAAACGTTGTTTACTATATGTGCTTAACATATAGAAAAACTGAACTGAAACCAAGGTTTTTTCCTGAAACTGAAATGAAGCCGAATATGAAAAATCAAAACCGTCCAGCTCTTATGTGAAGTATGTATGTGTGAAATAAAATAAGTTGCATCATGACAACATGTATATTTTATTTACCCACAAATAAACTTCTAAGAAGTCTGGAGTTGTTGAACTGTAATCCCATTTAATTTATTTTCCAACTACATGATAAGTATGCTTTTGAAGAAGGCATGCCTTGATGATAGAGCTAGAGTATTTTAGCACTCAGGACTTGAGCAATCACAGTCAGGAAAAATTATGTTTTCTCCTCTCCCTTACCAGTCATCTGCATGACTCACCTTGGTTTTGGGAGGTTTAAAGACCTTAAATTTGTTTGGAAAACAAATGTAAAGATTATCAAGTGATTATGCTGGTAACTGATAAAAAAAACACAGAATCAAACCCTTGATTATGTCCACCTGTTTGCATGTATTAGAAATGGAGAAAAATGAAAAGTAGAGTCATTCCCTGGGTCAGCCCCCAACTAATTCTGCCAATGACAACAGCTAGAAGAGAGAAGTAACTTGCTCACGGGTACAATCCATTTGATATGAGTCTGGATCAAATTTACAACTTTTGAATTAGAGGTTGGATGCATTAACCTATGAACAACCAAATTACACAAGTTATGTGATCATGTATCATCAAGAGAATCTTTTTTCTCAAAATTTCAAGTTTTTGGACCAAAACTTATCATGTGATCCTTCACTGTAATCAAGTGATATGTTTTAGTAAGAAAAAACTAATAAAGAAATCAAATATGTCCGCCAGAAAAACCTTTAATGTATCCAGTGAAAGTTACTTGGGGTGAGGATATAAAAATGTTCGCCATAACAAGATGAGATAGAGGAAATCAGCATTTCCCATCTTGATGACGTGTACCCCACCTCATGTGATCTTTGTTTCCAAAACAAATCACACATGGAACATTAGATAGGTACAATCTTTGTCATAAAATGGCCAATGTGAACTCGACTCAAAAGTTAAATAAATCAATATTCATATATTACGTACTTGACCATTTGTGTTAAAATTATCTTTTATAGCAAGTATCAATTGTAATATTAATAATATGGTAAATCTGAGTCAAAAATGAAACTCTAGGTAAAGAACCCATTAAAATGTAACTTTGTATAGGTTGAATCAAGTTGTGTAGTTTCACTGCTTTGAAAAAGCGAATCTTCAAACTTCCATTATGGAAGTCCAACATTCTAAATGCATTGTTAAAAATAAAGTATTGTCAATACCAGTCATTTAGGAGTTTGCAAAGTTGAGATATATATGAGGGTGGAATGGGGGAATGAGGAGGGGACGATGCCACCAATATGGAAAATGCTGATAAAGTCTATTAGCACAATAAAATTATATGATTGATTCATTGTAATAAATCCTCAGATCCCTTACAAACAAACTTCTCAACAAAGTATAAAAATAACACATGTGACATATACAACAATGTAAACTAACAGCAACAGATTAGTTGGAATTAATTTTTATATTTTTATATGCACATTTAAAGCACTGCTTGAAAACTATTCAAGAAATTGTGATAATTTAAAGTGGTTTCCACCTTTCGGTATTCAAAAAATCTGGAATTAACATCTACCAGATAAAAAAGATCCTGTTACCTCTCTGCATACTGATGTCAAATTACCACAAAATTTCAATCTGTATACTTTTCCCACAATGCAAATAGGAGTTTAACCAATTCAATTTTGTCTGACAGAGCTCAGTGAGCTCCATCAAACAAAACTGAATTGGTTAAACTCCTAGTTGCATTTTGAGAAAAATTTGTTCCTCCTAATTTTTATATTTTGACAGCAGTGTGATGATTAATCAAAAACTGAATTGTCCAGTAAAATAACAAAATTCTATGAACAGGAATATTCAATTAGTCTTTTACTTAACACAAATCACAGATCACACTTGCATAAAAATTGCAAGTTAGCATGTGAGCTGTGATAAATGGTAAAAAAGAAAGTCCTCCAAGGGCAATAACTCCGACAAAAATACTCCAAATAATAGCTGCGTTGAACATGGGGCTAGACATCAATAAGATACACATGCATACCAAATATGATGTCATTCTACCAAGTATTTTAAAAGTTACTGAGTTTAAAAACTTGTTGATCATAGACTGACAGGCAGACTGATCAACATTTCCACACGTAGAGCTACTTGTTGCCGCAGCTAAAAAAATTAGGTGTCAAAAGCTAAGTTTTGGGGCAAAAATTGAAAAAGATGATAAAATCTGAATGGCGATTTTTGGGAATAGCACCAGCCAGATATGGTCATTACAAACAATAATGGGTTAATCAAAATTCTGTCAATTTTGTACAAGCAGTTTTATTATTTTTGTTTGTCAGAGATTTTAAGATTGCACTGATGGAGCGATGGAGCAACGTTTTAAGACACACCAGCAATCACCTGCATTAAGAAAGAGGAGATGGGTTGATAACTCGGGGTTCCACACAGGTGTCTACGGGGGTGAAATTCGACTCCATTCCTAGTGTAAAAATGTTTTTTTCCCAATTTTAAGCTCAAAGTTCCTAATTTTTCCCATTTTTCTCTACCCAAATTTCAGCTCCAAGATATTATTTTGTGCAATGCAGACAGTCACAAGCCCAAAATACAGATATAATTCCACCAATAAGTCCATAAAAATGTGTTTAATTAATCATTTTAAATGGTCTGATTGGTCACTTTCCTGTTAATTCACAGGGAAAAAGTTCTTTTCTGTTCTTAGAGTTAGCTCCCTTGATATGCTAGGCAACATCTTTGCTGCACTTACATTTAGCTCCCTTTGATATGCTTTTGCACATCGTCTTTGTTTTCTCTCTGAAGCAGATTCAGACAGTGAACTTTCTTGACATGTATAAAAAGCCTTGTAATCGAAAAATTGCTCTTTTAATACTCCATTGTAGACAGTTCCAAATAAAACCCTTACTCATTGGTGTTTAGGTTCACTTTCAGCATCTATGGCTATATCATGACCAAAACACAGGTATGAAGTTGGATTTAGCAGATCATTATAACAATGCTGCCCGCTTCAGATGACTTCCATTCCAGGCATTGATTATTAGGCACTATTTTACCAGTAAAGCAGAACTTGTTTACCACAGTAAACAAACACTGCCACCCTTGACAGATTTCCTACAGGTATCACAGCAGTAAATATTTTCCCATATGTAACCATTATAACGTTCAAGCGAAAAAGATTATGATTGCATCACTTTAATTTTGGCATTCAAATATCTTTGTCAAGTATAACAAGAGGCCCCACGTGGCCTTAATCGCTCACCTGACAAAGTGACTCTAAGAAGTATTTTAGGTCACCTTCACCATGTCATGCCTCATCAACATTAACTGGTTGAGTGATAGATTTTGTTTGAAGTTCAACATTTGTTACCTAAAATTAGTTTTATTTAAAATCATTGGTGTGTGGACAATCTCCAATGATTTTTAATAAAGCAAATTTATCTCTGCAGACAAACTGGTTTAGCATGAAGCACAAACAAGGAATGTGAAGAGATAGCCTTGGACATCTCTCCCCAACTGTGGATATCTTCCATGTGCTACATGTATATATTTGCATGCAAGAAAACAAAAATTTTCACAAATTTTCCAAAATATTAGTTTTTTTTATCATCATTGGAACAAGCTCAAACAGC
Organism: Pictodentalium vernedei; assembly: GCA_031216915.1. Classification (NCBI taxonomy): domain Eukaryota; kingdom Metazoa; phylum Mollusca; class Scaphopoda; order Dentaliida; family Dentaliidae; genus Pictodentalium; species Pictodentalium vernedei. The sequence goes on from CM062288.1 coordinate 176,800,944, forward strand.
TTATTCCAATAGGGGTATGGGAAGATCAGGTATATTTTTGAGACAGAAATGTGAACATATAAATAATGGTGTTTTTTTGTGAATGATGCTGGAGAATTTTGCGTAAAGATATGGTAAATGGTTTGTTCTAGATACAGAATGATGCAAAAGTATTTAAATTTGATTAGGCAAGTTGTTCCTATAATGCATTTAAAAATTGAAGTAACTGTTTTTTTGCTGACGAACTTTTAGATGTGTGTGTCTGTGTTTGTGTGTGTGTGTGTGTGTTTGTGTGTGTGTGTGGGGGGGGGGGGGGGTAAGAGTGTTCTTGCAAACAAAATTCCTGAATAAATGGAAAATTTTATTTTTTGTGTGAAAGACATAGTGCGTGAATGTTGATTGGAACAAGCTTAGAGAGCTCATTTTAATGTGAAGTCATAAAGCTGTGTTTTACGTACGAAATTCTGGAATAACTAAAAAAAATTGCTTTTTTGACTCAAAACGCATGGTGTGCGACCTCTCATTGGAATGAGCTCAAAAAGCTCATTCCAATGGGGTATTTACAAGCGATAAGTACATGTATGTTTAAGAGACAAAAATTAAAATTTGAACAGCGATTTTTGCGAAGAATGCTGACAAGTTTTGGCAGTTATGCTGGTAAAAAGGTAAGATATGCAAAGTGGTTGTTTTTTAGAGGCGACATTTAATTAAGGGGAATTAACCCTTGATTACTGAGGTAACTTCTAAAAGTACTGAAATTTCATGAAGCAGTGTGAATAACAGACAACAGTTGCCTAAAAATTTCATGAATAACTAAAATTTTTATTCTTTTGTCTCGAAAACATGGCATATGACCTTTGTTGGAATGAGCTGAATGCGTGTGTTCCAATGAGGGGCCATAAAATTTGAACGGAGATTTGTGTGAATAATGCATTAGTACTGCTAGATTTGGGTAAACGGTTCACCCTGGATACCACCCCTTCTATAGTAGATCTTTTCTGCAAATTTTGTCTAAGATTCTATCAACTTTACAAATAAATGCGTTCATGAATCACAATCAGATCCACCCCACAATGTTGCATACCAAATATCAAAAGATTCTGCCCGCTGGATCTGGAGAAGAAGATTTTTTAAGAAATATGCCTGAAATGCACTAAGTTAAAATTTGGGCTCCTATACGGAGCCCAAATATAAACCCAGGGGGACGATTTGAACAAACTTGAATCAGATCCACCCCACAATGTTGCTTACCAAATATGAAAAGATTCTGAAGCTGGATCTGGAGAAGAAGATTTTTTAAGAAATTTGCCTGATATGCACTAAGTTCGAATTCGAGCTTCTATACTGAGCCCAAATATGAAACTAGGAAGCCGATTTGAACAAACCTGAATCAGATCCACCCCACAATGTTGCATACCAAATATCAAAAGATTCTGCCTGCTGGATCTGGAGAAGAAGATTTTTTAATAAATTTGCCCGAAATGCACTAAGTGTGAATTCGGGCTTCTATATTAAGCCCAAATATGAATCCAGGGGGCCGATTTGAACAAACTTGAATCAGATCCACCCCGCAATGTTGCATACCAAATATCAAAAGATTCTGCCTGCTGGATCTGGAGAAGAAGATTTTTGAAGAAATTTGCCCGAAATGCACTAAGTTTGAATTCGAGCTTCTATAGTGAGCCCAAATATGAATCCAGGGGGCCGATTTGAACAAACTTGAATCAGATCCACCCCGCAATGTTGCATACCAAATATCAAAAGATTCTGCCTGCTGGATCTGGAGAAGATGATTTTTTAAGAAATTTGTCTGAAATGCACTAAGTTCGAATTCGAGCTTCTATAGTGAGCCCAAATATGAATCTAGGAAGCCGATTTGAACAAACTTGAATCAGATCCACCCCACAATGTTGCATACCAAATATCAAAAGATTCTGCCTGCTGGATCTGGAGAAAAAGATTTTTTAATAAATTTGCCCGAAATGCACTAAGTCCGAATTCGGGCTTCTATATTAAGCCCAAATATGAATCCAAGGGGGCCGATTTGAACAAACTTGAATCAGATCCACCCCGCAATGTTGCATACCAAATATCAAAAGATTCTGCCTGCTGGATCTGGAGAAGAAGATTTTTGAAGAAATTTGCCCGAAATGCACTAAGTTTGAATTCGAGCTTCTATAGTGAGCCCAAATATGAATCCAGGGGGCCGATTTGAACAAACTTGAATCAGATCCACCCCGCAATGTTGCATACCAAATATCAAAAGATTCTGCCTGCTGGATCTGGAGAAGATGATTTTTTAAGAAATTTGCCTGAAATGCACTAAGTTCGAATTCGAGCTTCTATAGTAAGCCCAAATATGAATCTAGGGAGCCGATTTAAACAAATTTGCATCAGATCCATCCCACAATGTTGCATACCAAATATCAAAAGATTCTGCCTGCTGGATCTGGAGAAGAAAATTTTTTAAGAAATTTGCCTGAAATGCACTAAGTTCGAATTCGAGCTTCTATAGTGAGCCCAAATATGAATCTAGGAAGCCGATTTGAACAAACTTGAATCAGATCCACCCCACAATGTGGCATACCAAATATCAAAAGATTCAGCCTGCTGGATCTGGAGAAGAAGATTTTTTAATAAATTTGCTTGAAATGCACTAAGTTCAAATTTGGGCTCCTATACTGAGCCCAAATATAAACCCAGGGGGCCGATTTGAACAAACTTGAATCAGATCGACCCCACAATGTTGCTTACCAAATATGAAAAGATTCTGCCTGCTGGATCTGGAGAAGAAGATTTTTTAAGAAATTTGCATGAAATGCACTAAGTTCAAATTCGAGCTTCTATAGTGAGCCCAAATATGAATCTAGGAAGCCGATTTGAACAAACTTGAATCAGATCCACCCCACAATGTTGCATACCAAATATCAAAAGATTCTGCCTTCTGGATCTGGAGAAGAAGATTTTTTAAGAAATTTGCCTAAATGCACTAAGTTCGAAATCGGGCTCCTATACTGAGCCCAAATATGAACCCAGGGGGCCGATTTGAACAAACTTGAATCAGATCCACCCTACAATGTTGCATACCAAATATCAAAAGATTCTGCCTGCTGGATCTGGAGAAGAAGATTTTTTAAGAAATTTGCCTGAAATGCACTAAGTTCGAAATCGGGCTCCTATACTGAGCCCAAATATTAACCCAGGGGGCCGATTTGAACAATCTTGAATCAGATCCACCCCACAATGTTGCTTACCAAATATCAAAAGATTCTGCCTGCTGGATCTGGAGAAGAAGATTTTTTTAAGAAATTTGCCTGAAATGCACTAAGTTCGAATTCGGGCTTCTATAGTAAGCCCAAATATGAATCCAGGGGGCCGATTTGAACAAACTTGAATCAGATCTACCCTACAATGTTGCATACCAAATATCAAAAGATTCTGCCTGCTGGATCTGGAGAAGAAGATTTTTTAATGTTTTTCCCATTGCCTACAGTGTTAAAAAGTGCTGACTCAGCACTTTTTCAAAGTCCCGAAACTGTACCCTATGATAAAACCGATGGCAATTTTTTTTACCAATCCTTTCTGTTGGTCCTAAGGAAGCTGCACACCAAATAAAAATTCTCAGTGCCGTGCAGTTTTGGAGATATGGGCGTTTTAAATTTTTTCTATTTTTAGCTCCTGCGGTTCCCACGGGGCTGCGGGAAAATTTTTTTTCGCATAAATCAAGTACTCATGACCCAATAAGCCCTCACATAAAATTTGGTTCAAATCAGCCTCTCGGTTTGGAAAATAGAAATTTTGGGCGGGGCAAAAAATTTTGCCCCTCCCATAACGACGCCAAGTATAGCCCCACAAACTTCTCTTGAACAAATCTGAGTCTACACCTCAAAAGGAAGCTGCACACCAAATATCAAGTCTCTGCTACTGCTGGTTCATGAGAAGAAGATTTACAAAGATTTTGGTGCCCCTTGTGGGCGTGGCACCACCCAGGAGGAGGGGCAACTTCATTTGAACAAATCTGAATCGGCATTAGGTAATAAACATTTAGCCAACATTTGAATAAAATTGGGCTAGTGGTTTAGGAGGAGAAGTCGATAATGTAAAGTTAACGCCGGACGGACGACGACGGACGACGGACGACGGACAGAAAGTGATTAGTAAAGCTCTCCTTGAGCTTCGCTCAGGTGAGCTAAAAATATTTACTGCAGCAATACCTACAGGGGAAACAGTTACAAAATGAGTAGTGTTCTTTGTAACAACATGTATAGAATTTCGTAGTTCAGGTGGTCACGTAGCAAAATTTCCCAGTTGGAAGAGACCTGAATCCTTTTCCAAAATAAGTGTAGAGAACCCTGTAACTGCACCCAAGAAGCAACCAGAGATTACTGTCTGTGATGCAGGAGTGTAATAATCAGAGAACACAGCCACAATTCTCTCGAAAAGTGGTCCCTCCTCTTCACACCCTCACACCCAACACTTTCTCTCGATTACTGGAAGTAAAATGTATTTTTTTTATCTGCACAGACTGCACATTGCACCACAAATAAAAATACCTTCAAATCTTTCTTCCTGTTGGAACAAGACAAAGCACATTGGACTCTTTTTCTAGATAGACATCTCAAATAAATCAATATTAGAATAACTAATTAGTTTGCATCAAACAGCAAGGAAACTTCAGAAATGCAACCCACAATGTGACAAGAGTCAGTATATAATATGTAAAGAAATGGTCCCTGGTAAATGATGGAATCAAATTTCAATATGATAACAATGTTTCTCATCTTATATATTCAGTACTTTAACAACTAAACATTTAATACATTGCACAGAAGTGCTTAACCCTTTACCTAACATGAAAAGCAGACAACACTTGCAAAAAATTCTTAAATAACTAATTTTTTTCATTTTTTGTCTCAAAAACATAGGTTATGACCCCTCATTGGAACGAGCTCAACGAACTTGTTCCAATGATGGGTCATAACCTATGTCTTGAGACAAAAAATGAAAAAATAATGCAAATTAATTGGCGATTTTTTAGAATAGCACTGGCTGGTTTTGGCCGTAATGTTGGGTAAAGGGTTATCCTTACATAATGGAAGAAAAATGAACTGTCAGAATAAAAAGCTAGCTCTCATAGAGAACCATTAACTAGTAGAGTGCTAAATTAATTTTGGCCATCAAAATTTGTTCAAATATTTTTGCCTTGTTACACTTTGTGGGAATGTGCCCTGCAGTCACTCTCCCATAAAGTGTAAGAAAGCAAATACATACTGATGAAATAATTTCACTTCAAAGATAATATGAAGCACATCCATGCAATAAGAAGTCTTTTCAATGTGGTACCTGCACTTCAGAATGGAACCCAAATATGGGCTTCCACAACTCCACCAGTTAACCATTCTTTTGCCATCGTAGCTTAAGCTGACACAAGCAAATATATCTCCTAAATAATTTGAGATATCCATTATTTTTTTCCAGAGCATACCTTACGACCATGAGGCATTTATTTATTCATTGGTGTTTAAGGTCACTTTCAGCACCTTTGGCTACATCAGGACCACAACATAGGTATGAAGTAAAGTTTAGCCAATTGTTTATACCTATGCTGCCCACTTTAGAGGACTTCCTCCACAGGCATTGGTTCCAGGTCCTATTTTACCAGTAGAGCAGACCTTGTTTAATGCAGTAAACAAGCACTTCAACAAGGGTTCCCAAAGGGGATCATGAGGGATTGTTAGAGGTATAGATAATGAAAGTGTCAATGACATTGTAGCTCAACTTGTCAAGACATGTACATGTATAGTATGTGACACAGTAATGACAAATCAAGTTGAAACATGAGGATACACCTGACTAAATTTGGAAGGTGAAGGAAATTCCCAATAGAAATTTTAGGTACCGACTCCAACACCAGCAAAAGCTATCTCTGTCTCTGGGGGGTTGTAAAACTTTGTTACAGAAGCAAACATTTTTTTTACCCTTGTCCTAATGCAATGATACCATATTTGGACAATCAACAAACCTGCATGGTGACAAACATAACTCATTCAAAAATTGAAACATGAAATCGCTGAAGAGACTACTGTCACAAAAAACTGTTTGGACTATATTTTTCTGTTTTTCTTATTTTGTGAGAATTTCATGGTCAACAAATATTTTACCATGTGATCATCACACAAGGTGTGGCAGACATATATTCCTCGTGTTTTGATGGGGTCATGTACAGTGGAGCCCACTTCATTGGATATTGCTTAACTGAATAATCTTGTTAACTGAATATAATTTCCCAACACAAAACCATATACCATACCTCCAGTATAAATTTGACCTGTTAATTGAATACAGGTTATAGAGTAAACTCCTGCTAATTGAATAAAAATCTAACCTGTTAAGAAGTTAGCCTGACTCGCCACAGTATTTCTTTGTTTATAGACCTATTTGGCATCAGTACATCCAATACAGGTATTTTATCTATTATATCTTATTTGACAGACCTCATGGAGCTCTGTCAAACAAGATATAAAAGAATAAATGCCCAGTTTGTCTGTAGAAAGCAGGAAAGTGACACAATCCCTGTTAATTGAATACTCCTTTTAATTGAATAATTTTCATTGGCAAAATGGCTATTCAATTAACAGGGTTCCACTGTATCAATCATTTTCAAAGTGCAAAAAGCATGGGAGTGAAGGTGTTTGTAGTCAAATGTTTTACTTAAGTAATAGTTGTTGTTCCCATATCTCAATGGACTGTTTGTTGCTTCAAAATAGGCAACAAAGAAATAGAAACATGTTTTCTCAAGCTGGTAAAAGTTACAAAAATTCAACCGAAAAATCATTTTGGTCTCTCACTTACCTACATTGGACATTTATCTCCATTTTGGTATAAAAATCAGTACTCAGGTGCTTTAATTCATTTTTTAACATTAATCAACATGAAGGTGGATTTTCTCTTGCCTTAACTGGATATAGCCTTAACCAGTTCTCAAAGCAAAGGGTTAACTAAACACTCAATGAACACCTTTTGATTCCTTGACTGGATTTGATAACTTCACAGCAGTTATGAATATTGATTTTGAAATCAAACTAGAAGAAAAAACTAACTTGTCACTAGAATAGAGTGAAATCCCGTTAATAGCATAGACCTTTTATGAAAATAATCATATAAAGGATGTTCTTCATTCATTTTGATAATTACCTATTTTCAAGTACATACTGATTGATGCCATGATATAGCCATAGCTGCTTAAAATAACATTAGCCAGTAATAAATCAATCAATTATGCAAAGCAAAACTCTCCCCTAGGACTGAGCAAATGGCTAATAATTTAGCAGAAGGTAATTGTCAACTAAAGTCAATTTTCATGTTATTTCCCAGGGTAACACAAGTATTTTTTTCTCTTTACTGATACAGTTTATTCTACACATGCGCTTTTGCAGCTCTGTATGGAACATGCAGGCCCTGCTGCAAATGTATAACCCTCCCATTTCCTCCAGTACTCTAGGACATGGGTGTAGAGAATAGTTTGTCCAGTTTTTTAATTATTACAGTTGCTATTAGCCACTTTGCATAGTTTAGCCCTGAACATTGCAAAGATGGATTTCGGGGGGAGGGTCAGGATATTTTTATCTGGATTGGAGTCTTAGATATCAATTTGCTTTCATCAGTAAGTAAATACTTTTTTACAAGAGAAGATTTGATACTGGACTTGTGTCAAACACAAAGTTGGCCATACAAAGGACTGCTGTGGTATGTGATTTGGGCAGTTGAGATGACCCATCATGACTGATTTGGAGTATATTACATTTGAATTAAATAAGAAGTTACATCATAACTACTATATGTAAATTTTATTTATTTGCAAATAAATTTCCAAGAAGTCTTGAGTTTTTGGCTATAATCCCAACTAATATTCAAACTACACCATCAAGGCATGCCCTCGACAAAAGCATGCCTTGATGATTTAGTTAGAATATTTTATCAGTCAAGACTTAAGCTGTCACAGTGAACCCGTCCCCACACCAATCATTCAACTTTGCGAATCTCTATACTCTAGGCAGCCCAGGGTCTGTCAGCTCTTTTCAACAGTTTATGACATAATAAAGCATCAGCAGCTCAATGACAGCAACTAAAGAAATAATTTGTGATATTAACTCTTTACCTAACATGACAACAGTGGAACCCCATTAATTGAATAGCCACTTTTAAAAATTATTTAATTAACAGGAGTATTCAATTGACCATCTGCATACTGATGTTGAAGTATCAAAATTCAAACTGAAATGTTTTAGCATAATGCAGTATTTATTTATTTATTTATTTATTTATTTATTTATTTATTTATTGCTGTTTAAGGTCACATACTTAGGCACAATGGCTAATCGTGACTTTGACAACTTTACGGGTGGACGAAGCCGGAGTACCCGGAAAGAACCACCGAGCAACTGTCAACTCCTCAACATTCTAACTCAACATAATGCAGTAAGGAAGTTAACCAATTCAATCTTGTTTGACAGAGCTCACTGAGCTCTGTCAAATAAGATTAAATTGATTAGCTTCCTAGTTGTATAATGGGAAAATTTGCTGCTTGAAACTTTGGAATTTTGACATCAGTGTGCAGGCAGGTAATTGAATAGGTACTTTGATTGTACAAATTAATCAACAGAAGTATTCAATTAGCAGGGATTTGGTTACTTTTCTGTATTCTATAAATAAACTGAACAGTAATTCAATTATATCTTGTTTAAAAGATCCCATGGAGCTCTGTCAAACAAGATATAATAGAGCAATTCCTGTATTGGATGTACGAAAGCCAAATAGGTCCATAAACAACTGGAATTTGGTGACTGTCAGGGTAATTTCGGACATATTACAAGTTTTTTTTCAATTAACAGGACTTCAGTATATAACCTTCATGCAATTAACAGGTCAAATTTGTACTGAATTTATGGTAAATGGCTTTGTGTTTTAAAGTTATATTCAATTCACAGAGTTATTCAATTAAGATATATCCAATTAAGAGGGATCCAGTGTATCAAACTACACTTGCACAAAAAAAATATCATGAATAACTAGAAATTTCATTCCAATCAGGGTGTCATAAACTATGTTCTTTAAGCAAAAATTGAAAATGTTATTGCAATTGAATTAAGATTTTTGTAAATAGCACTTTTCAGATCAAGCTCTCAAGCCACAAGTCTAATTCTATAAGAGATGTGATGCTCTTATAGCCTGAAACCAGTCTAGCCCCCAAATAGGTCATCAACTTTGTTTAAATTATAGATTAACTCATCTGGAATATATCGGTTGGAAAAGCAAAGCCATGGTTTGCTTTTCTGACGAACCGATATATTCCAGATAACAGGATCAGAAAAATTTCGTAAAGATTAATTTTTTGTGAATCAAAGCCAGAAATGTTGCTCAACTGAAACTTGATTTGACTGACATTTGGATGACATTACAATCAGAAATGAAAACCCACCACAGCCGTAGTTTTATGATTATGATGGGTAGTTCCACAAATTATGTTAATATCTTGATGTTTTCAAGGGAAATTAAATACTTACTGATTAGAATATCTATAACGGGGGCAGGAAAGAATATATATCTTTGTAAGTTAAGGCACATCACATTACATCAACTGTCATCTGTGCGCAAATTTCAACAAAAGGTGGGTAAACAAACAGCCCATAAGTGTTGAATTCTGAACAGAATTAGATTGGTGGCCTGAGAACTTGTGGTCTGATGTGTCCATTACATAAGGTAAAGCGTAAATATAAAAAAAAAACAATCCAAAACTTAGGTTGTTATTCAATATGGATCAAGAGAAAGCAGCATGTATATCTGCACAGTGAATTTTATACAATTTGTCACATGTTGCTTTGAAATGATGATTTTGATATTGCACAGTAAACACCATAATGATGACAACGAGATCTTCAACAACATTTACAAACTGATATGTTTTGTGATAAATTTTTTTGTTTTCAAGAATTTTATAAAAATTAAAAATTTTCTTTCAATGTTTATACATCAATGTAGAGTTGATATAATTTACAAGAACGGTATATACAAATGGAATGAATATGTCACAGAATGTACAACTTGGAATCGTAATATACAAAATGAATTATTAACTCCGACAGTGCATTCCAAGATTTTATTGAAAAATAACAAAGCACTGCCATGGCAAAAAACCACAAAAACAACAAAAGACAAAGAAGAAATGCATACAACATGATGCATTAAGTAACCTTTCTCAATGCATTTTTTCAAAATGCTGAAATTTCAAGAAGCAAATCTTTCCATAATACAAGCAGGAATTTACCCAATTCAGTCTTGCTTGACAGAGCTCAACGAGTTCTGTCAAACAAGAATGAATTGATTAAATTCCTAGTTGCATTGTGGGAAAAATTGGTAACCTGAAATTTTGACATCAGTGTACAGCGGGGGTAACAAAACCAGATTTTCAAGGCAATGTATGCAAATGTTTTTCTTTAATTTTTTATATATTCTTCCAAAACAAAACTTGTGACGGCTTAACCACAAGACTAGAGAATTTATTTATTTATATATTGGTGTTTAAGGTGACATGTTTTTGCACAATGGCTAATCGTGATCGCCACTTGGATATAGTTAAGACCAGCCAATCGTTTATACCCATGCTGCCCATTTTAGAAGACTTACACATTTAAGTTTAAGATATTTATTACCGGGTCCTATTTCACCAGTAAAATTGAGCTTGTCTGCCTTAGTAAACAAGCACTAACTAAATAGTTTAATATTTTCAGAAAAATCATCTGACTGGAACCAAACTTGAACTCGATTTGTATGTACCCATGGCAAAGCCACATTTCAGAACTCAGCCAATTATCTCAATGTATGGTGAAAAAAGGTCTGAATATTGTTATTTTGGAATGACTGAAAGATGCAATCAAGGATGGACAAGAATAATACTATATGGCCCCCGGCCATTTTATGGTGGGGACATAAAAAATAAAGTTTGAATGGTAATTTTTGTAAATAGCACTGGCTGGATATTGCCATTATGTTAGACAAAGGGTTATTATCCTTGTTCTATTTATTTATTGGTGTTTAAAACTTGGCTTTCAAAAAATTGTTGGTATTAGAGCAAAAAAGCCAAAATTCTTCTTGCTTATGCTTCATATTCAAACAGAAATGCCTGTGGACACTCTTCAAGAATTTATGAGATAACAAACTTAATAAATGCAGACCACCAAAAATAACCTAGCTCTCAACCACTTAAGGTCACTTTCAGAATCTATGTCTCTGTCATAACTACAACAATGGGAAGAAGGGCAGCTAATCATTTATACCTTGGCAGCCCTCTTGAGAGGACTTCCATCCCAGGAAGTTTGTTACTGGGTCCTATTTTACCAGTAAAGCAGAACTTGTTTACCACACAATAAACAAGCACTGCTTAACTTCTTGGGGGTTCCCATTGGACTCAACATGCTCTATTTATTATTTATTTATTGGTGTTTAAGGTCACATACTTATGCACAATTGCTAATCGTGACCGTGACAGTTTTACAGGTGGAGGAAGCCGGAGCACCCGGAGAGAATCACCGAGCAGCGACGAGCAACTGTCAGCTCCTCAACATTCTAACTCTGTTCAAGCTCCGCTCAAGCAGGCTTACAGTGGTTGAAGACATGTGCACCATCGACATGCAGTATGCCTTAGTACACTGTGCCATTGTGCCCCCATGTAGGCAACCAGGATAAAGTTCCTTGCCAAGGACACACCGCGGGTCGTCCCAGACGGGGATTGAACTCAGGACCTCTAGCATAGAAGTCCAATAGTCTACAGACGGGGATCGAACTCAGGACCTCTTGCATAGAAGTCCAATAGTCTACCAATGAGCCACCATGCTCCCCAACATATTCTGGTAAGATGTCATAAGATATGTTTTGGAAAGAAGAAAATCTAAATTTTTATATCATTCAAAGAGATATATATTTTTTATTTTTTCAAGGGAGAGGGGGGTGGTGGGGGTGAAAAACTGTGACTAAATAGATGTGCAAATGTGCTTGGTATTTGCAGTCCTGTATCATGCTCTTAGGCTAAACCACTGCAGATGTTAAAAAAACAAAAAATATTTTAACTTCATCACAGAGTACAATGCAATAATTGCTGGTCAGGATCCAACTACAGATCTTTCAGTTTGAAGTCCAGTGCTCTAACCACTGAGCCACCATTCTCCCATTTGATTCTTGCTACAATGAAAACAATTATCATGGGAAAAGTAAATCTTTTTCCTTGACACACAAAAATCTTGTACTTTTTAGAAATGCTTAACCACCAACTGGAAGCAAATTTTACTGTTTTGTTAATTATGAAATAATTTTGTAAAAGTTTATCGACTGGAGTGTATATTGGCATACTATGTAATGAAACAATTATTAATCAACAAATTCTCACTTCCAAACTTTATCTAGCAATCTACCTGTTATAATTTACAGCTGTTAGTACCAATATTTATTTGTGAAGATATTAAAAATGTCTATAATTTATTTTTTTTCCCAAGCTTATGTTGTTTATTTAGGTTTAATGACACTTTCAACAGCAAAGATCATGTTATGATGGCCAGTTTTATGGGTGGAGAAAGCTGATGTATCTGGGGAGAATTAACTTACTAACCCAGTTCAGACAGGGATGAAGGTAAGTGCACAACCCTCCAAGTTATGAAAAATTATCAATTTCTCAGAACAAAAAGGTTTCTACAACCCTTACTTAATGAATCGGCAACATCTGTACATCTATACATAAAACATCGCCACTAAATTTAATGTTTTCCTCTAAAATGATGGCTTAACCCTTTGAACACTGGTGGTATCTTCCATGCCAGTTAAAGGGCAGAAATTGGAATATCCATTATTTGGGGGTAGCGTAATTAATATTTTCAATGTGCAGACTTAAGGCTGCACATTGAAAAAATTAATTGTTCTACCACCCACTTTCACTTAGTAGCCATCCTGCTTAATGAAATTATGACGTATCATGTTCCTGGACCGGAAAAGCAGCCTCTCGTATTGAAAGAGTTAAAACCCCCTTGATAAAATGAGCTCATTACATTAATTCTGAAGTGATGTTACCATCCATGTAACTATGTTCAGGAAATTACTAAAAAAAAAAGACTGTTATATAAAATAGATGGTATTTTTTCCATCTGCAAATTTTGTTGGCTTAAGAGCATTATTAAACATCCATACTTTTACACACTTTTTGAGGCAGTGACTCTTAATTTCCAAACATTTTCTGGCTCTGATAATTCCACCCATTTTCTGACTTTAAAGCATGAGAAAGAATTCCACAACATGTACCATTTCAAGTTATACTGAAGAGTTTAGCAGCTTGGTCAATGGCTGACATTACAGGTGAATAAAAATGCAGATGAAAAAATGTTTGCTGATAACTGAAAACTATCGATGAAGATGTTATTGTAAATGATAAAACAACATAAGAATTACAACATATCACTGTCCATGGCTGATAACTGGTTCTGTAAATAATTCTCCTGTTGGCTCTGACGATGCTGTTGAAATTCTTCTCGAAGTTTCTCAAATCTTTGTTCTGAGTCACTATATCGACTCTGTCTGCGGGGTTTAGGATAAAGGTCATTATAGAAGTCAGTTGCATTAAGTCCAGTTTGTAATGCTGATGCAAGCTGCCCATTTGGACTTGTTAGCTGAGAATAATTTTTGATGGCATCCATAAGGTCAGATTCCAGAGCAGTTATTGAATCAAATTCATAATTCTCATCTGCAGACAAGTCACGTTTTGGTCCCGAATTACTGTCAGCAAAAGGTGAGGATTCCTCAGAAATATCCTGCTCATGTGGTGTAGTCACTGAACTAGCTGATAAGCTACTTTTTGGATATCGTAAAGAAGGAGAAGATGTACCATGTGAGGTGCCATGACTACCTAGCCCACTGCTTTGACTCAATGAATCAGGATGTCTATAACCATTACCTAAACGTTTGTTTGGTGGATCAGAAAGAAATCTTGGTCTATTATTACTATTACTTCCCAACCCTGAGTCACTAATGCTAGCACGATTTGCATCATTTTTCAATGAGTCACTATCAAATGGGGATTTTCCGAAGCTGCCTGTATCCCACTCTCCTCTTCTTAGACCAGGATAATTGTCACTCTTAGGCCTTGGTCGATATGGTCTGGGATTCTTTCGAATACGATCTACAGCACCTTGAAGTTTGTCTCGTGTATATCCAACATACCTACCACTACTTTCACTGCTGTTATCTTCATTTGGAGAACGTGGATAGCTCAGTCTGTGAGGTGTATGTCGAGATAAACTTGAATCACGGCTAGTATTATAGCTGTCATTATATTTATCATCAGGTTTGGGGAATGTATATGGCTTATTGAAAGCAGCAGGTTTTGAACCAGTGGCAGATGAAGGTGATTTGGCATATGATGGAAAGACTTCTCCAAACCTCGGCTGGGAGTTGTCAGAAAATGGTGATGGGAGAACAGAACTAATATCAGGATGATAAAAGTCATCAGTCAGATAAGTTTTGGATGAAAGAGGTTTTGCTGAGCTATGCCGAGTGAATTCTGGTTTGTCCAGACTTTTTGTTCTCCTACGCCGAGGCTGATGATATGCAAACCCATTATCATCATCTGAATCTCCTTGATTGTATGGTCCATCATATCCCTGAGGTTGGTTAGTAAGAGTGTTAGAATTATTAAATGATCGTGTGTTGTTTGGAATGGATGAAGCACTTGCTGGATGGGATGAACGATTCAAGTTATACGGACTTGAAGGAATGTCTTGAGCACGAGACGGTGTATCATATGGAGAGTATGGAGATGGCAATGAATGAGAAGTGAATGGTTGATTAACCACCGTATCAGAATGACGATTATTAGGAATTGAGAACTGGTTATCATCAACATTCCCAGTAGAGTCCAAAGAGTAAGAAGCATTAGGTATTCCCACTGAATGCGGCTCTGCTCTAATTGGCACTCTGTAGCCTCTTATGGGGTCATATACCATGTTGAACTCTCGACTGTAGTCTGGGTCATTTTGCACTTTCTGTGTCCACTGACCCTCACCTGGCTTCTCCAAATTGGTTTGGGGTATTGTGTATATATCACGATTCAGAGAGTCTCCTCTTCTGTTGTCCGACCAACGGTCCCGTTTTGGCGCATATTCACTGAAAATAAAAAACAGAACACATCAGCTCTTGTATCAGCCCTTTATCCAAGTTGCATACCATAGGGCATTTGTAAAAACATTCTTGAATAACTAAACATTTTCATTTTTTGCATGAAAAAAAATAGCTTACGACTCCTCATTGGAACATTCTCAATGAGCTCGTTCTAATGAGGCATCATAAGCCATATTTTTTAGGCAAAAAAGGAAAATGTAATAAATTTTGAATGGTGATTTTGTCAATAGAGATAACTGGTTTGGGCATTATGTTTGGGTTGATTCCTTATCTTCACACAATGCTGTGACAATGAGAAGAAACTGTACTACATACAGGGTGATTTAGTATCTTGACACGTGATGGGTGGAATCTATCTATACACTTATTTGCTAGACCAGTATTTATTTATTTATTTACTGGTGTTTAAGATCACTTTTAGAATCTAGGACTATATTATAACCACAACATAGGTATAGCCATGTTTAACCAATCATTTATGCCAATGTTGCCCACTTTAGAGGACTTCTTTCTATCCAGGCATTGGGTACTGGGTTGTATTTTACCAGGAAAGCAGAACTTGTTTGCCACAGTATAAACAAGCACTGGTCCACTTCCCAGAGTTACCACAGGGCTGGGGCGAGACTAGTAGAAACACGAGGAACCAACAAGCTTAATTGTAGCTCACAGATAACCCAGTTGCTAATAAACTACTAGTTTGAATGTTGATTCCTTATTTATTTATTGGTGTTTAGGGTTACTTTCAGCATCTCTGGCTATTCCATGACCATAACATAGACATGAAGTCAAGTTTAGCCAATCAGTTATACATATGTTGCCCACTTTAGAGGACTTCCACTCCAGGCATTGGTCACCAGGGCCTATTTTACCCAGTAAAGCAGAACTTGTCTGCCACAGTCAACAAGCACAGATTCATTTTTGGAGTTGCCACTTCAAATTTTCTCAAGTCCAACAAGTATGGGGCAGGTTCACTCACTAGGTGGTGGTGTACAAATACACCTTGTACTTTCTCTTTCAAAATTTGGGAAGAATTTCACTCAAAAATATTCCTGCAAAAAATGGGAACTGTATCAACTAGAAAATCAATAAAACTGATGAATGCTCCCCAACAGCTGACTTAGTTAACAAGCAGATTCGTAGAATTGTGGTCCCCACTATGGCAAATCATTTGGAATGTGTCTTTTAACTGCAAGGACCATAACTCTGGTGAAAAATATTTGGGCAACCTTTTTATAACATGTACAGGGGTGGCTTGTCAGAAGGATCCCTCCTACCAAATGTCATTGAAATCCATTCATCCATTGCTGAGATATTGTTGCAGATGGATGGACAGGCAGATGGGTGGAGAGATAGACAGATGGACAAAGTAGCCTTTATTATAACATGTGCAGGAGCAGCTTGTCACAAGGATCCCTTGCCAGATTTTGTTGAAATCCATCCACTCACTGCTAAGATATCGCTGGATGGATGGATGGATGGACCAATCGGTGACTGTATGCTCCACGAAATTTTCTCGGGAAGCATGACAATGTGTATAAAACCATTCTGTTCAATCATCTAGCAGCTAGCTAAAACACCTCATGTCCAATCTGAGTAAATACCTTTAACTCATCACACTACACGGGGTTCCAACAACCTTTAAAGCAAACAAAGCTTCTACCTTTGAGTACACTTCTTAGAAATTTCTAACACTTTCCAGGTAGCAAAGTGGCTCAGTTGTTGTGGGCTGGACTTCAAACCAAAAGGTCCATGATTAGATCTCCATCGGGGGTTACTGTGTTGTGTTCTTGGGAAAGGCACTTCATCCCACTTACCCATGTGGGGGCAAGGTGGCACTGTGTATTAAGGCATACTGCACATCGATGGTTCACTTCTTTTCAACTAATGCTAACCCTGCTTGTGCAGAGTTAGTACGTTGGGGATTCTGCCAGTTGCACGGCATTGGTGGTGGTTCTCTCCGAGCACTCCGGCTTCCTCTACCCATTAAACTGTCCGACAAGAGGTGACACTGGCTGTTGAGTGTTGTTAAACCCCAATAAATAAATAAATAAATAAATAAATAAATAAATAAATTCAAACACTTCCCAGGACCTACATCTAAAATTATTTCTTTTATCTCTGCTGCTTGTATAGATCTCAATTAACAATTCTTATCAAACTGAATAATACCTGTATGACATTGATCCATGGAAAGCTCTTGGAAAGAGCATTCCATGGCTCAGTGTCAGGTGCAGGTAATATTTCCCCCAATACAATGCAATTTATGCAACAAAAACACACAAATACAGGAACACTTTTACCAACATAAGTCAAGTAGTTGCCAAAATACATTTTTCAAGAATTTTTCAAGACTTTTTTCAATAAAGTCAGATTTTCAAGGGCCAAAAATTTCAGTTTTAAAAATCAAGCACTTTTAAGCATTTTCAAGGACCTGTATGAACCACATGTTCAGTATTCAGCAAATATTCACATAACGGAGTGGCAAAGCTAATTTTCATTTATACAGCAGTGTGATAAATGTTGAATTATAGTAAAGTCACTAAGGTCTTCTTTCAGTTATTGAGCTGGATATGTCTGTTTTCAGGAAATCACTTCTTATGATCACAACCAAGATAATTTTGCATTCATATTATCTCCTATACACAAATGCTCATATTAAATGTGCACATTTTCTGAAAGCTCTCAGTGTGGTCTTTCCTGCAGAAAACAACACATAATGAAAATCTTATTGCATCTTTCAAATACACTCAGCTGAATGACACCATTGATTGTTCAAAAAATGTGTCATAATAGACAAATTTTTCTCATTTTTGGGAAGATATTTCCAATTTTTGTGTACTGATTGTGATAGAATTCTTCATTTCACCTACTGAAGATTTTATAGCATAAGATCATCATTCTGACAAAGGAAACAAACATGGGTTTCTTGTTTTTATTTGGGGTTTTAATGACACTTTTGACAGCTAGGGTCACCTCAGGTTGGACAGTTTTATGGGTAGAGGAAGCTGGAGAGAACCACTGACCTGGGGCAAGCATCTGTCAGATCCACCAATATACTAACTACTCACAATATAAAGACTAAAAGTCAATCCTGTTCAAACCATAAGGATGTATGGTTTTCAAGATAAAGATCCATTGTAGTTCTGGTTCATTATAGTGTTTTCTGACAGGTTTATCAAGTTTGTTTCTAATATCCCTTAAATGTTCCAAGATACAGACGTGAAATGCACGTTCAGTCTCACTGACTTATTGTATTTTGCATTTGTTGCAGGTCAAAAGGTAAATCACATTTCTGTTTTGACAGTTGTGTCTACCTTTTGACTTGAACTTCTGCTTGGTGTTCGAAGCTTAGAACCAATTGCTGTTGGGTAGCCTGGGGCAGATTAGACAATTGGTAATGTCGCAAGGTCGGAAAGGATTGAGAATGCTCCGTCCACTGATTTGTGGTCAAGGGGGCGGATACTCTATTTTTGACCAAACTAGAATATCGCGTAGATTTGGATTTCTATGGAATGCCAATAGTGGCAAGTATGGAAAACTGCACGTGTCAGAGAGTTGGAAAATGGGCCAGAGTTTCTTTATTTCATTGAATAAGGAGTAACTGTAAGGGTGATAGTTGACAACAAAAGTATTCTGGTGTTGTCCTTCTTGGCACAGGGAATGAACAGAGTATTCTTGTCCCTTTGTCTTCTCCTGAAATATGGCTTGTGGATAGTGCCTGTCATTGTAATATTGTATCATGTTGAGGGCATTTCTGTCAAAGTTGTCCTCATTGGTACATATATGACGGACCCACAGGAGTTGTTCACAGGTGCCACTGGCCTTACAAGGGCAAGGGTGACAGGAGTTGAAATCCAGATAACTGTGTCAGTTTCTTTGGTGTGTAGGTTCATATAGAGCCTTTTCCTATTACGGATGATCTTTGTGTCCAGAAATGTGACAGAAAGATCAGAATATTCCGCTGTGAATTTTATGGAGTGGTGGGTCTCGTTACAATATTTTAAACAAGAGCACCGCCTAGTGGGGCAACATATGTCTGTCACAATTGGAACATGCACAAGTTTCTCTGGGGTAAAGTTTGAAATTTTTGTTGATTCAACTATGTCTGTCCCCCCCTCCAATCATTGCCCATTCCCCTGTCCTGTCTGGGGTAAAGGGTAATTCACCTGTTTTCACATTTTCATATTAATCGATCTGAGGTCTTCACAAAATAAAAACATGGCTGCTTTAGAAGATTTTCCTCGCCGTTTACAATGGTAGCATCCATTCATTGACAGGTTAACTTCATTGATAACGACTGACGATAGGTGGCTCCAAGGAAAAGAACATTTTGAGGATCATAATAGCTATAAACGGCGAGGATTCCCATCATTTAGAGATAAAATGGTGTTATCTGCTCCTGTCACATGCTCAATGACAATTGATGATCAACATGGGTGCAAAGTTTGAACAATAAAGCAAGTAAAATGTTGGAGTAGGCGACACAATAGTGTAATGTTTCAAGTACTAAAGGGTGGCATAACTCTGGAAATACAAAACAGAGTTACCTGCTCTTGTCACATGCACAATGGCAATTGGTGATCAACAAGTGTGCAAAGTTTGAACAATGTAGCATGCAGAATGTTGAAAGAGAAGGCGACACAATACTGTAATGTTCTAAGTACTAAAAGGGGCATAACTCTGGAAATACAAAATGGAGTTACCTGCTCTTGTCACATGCACAATGGCAATTGGTGATCACCATGTGTGCAAAGTTTGAACAATATAGCATGTAAAATGTTGAAGGAGTAGCCGACACAATACTGTAATGTTTTAAGTACTAAAAGGGGGCATAACTCTGGAAATACAAAATGGAGTTACCTGCACTTGTCACATGCACAATGGCAATTACTGATCAACATGTGTGCAAAGTTTGAACAATGTAGCATGTAAACTTTTGGAGAAGTAGGCGACACAAAAATTGTTTACAGATGGACAGACAGATGGATGGATGGACGGGCAGATGGATGGGCAGATGGACAGACAGACAGACAGACAGACAGACAACGCCATAACATAATACGTCTGTCAAATGACGGGTGTATAAAAATACTTGAGGGCTACTTCTCCATGTGACCATAGCATGAAAATGTTGTCAATGAACCTGAGGTACATGTCCAGTTTGAGGGCGGAGGGGGGGGGGGGGGGGGGCCCTGTTTTGGAGCTTCTCAAATTCACCCATAAATATATTGGCGAAGGATGGGGCTAGGGGGGGTGCCCATAGCCATGCCTGAAATTTAAAGGTAATGATCTCCATTGAATTCAAAATTGTTATTGTGTAGGACAATTTTGAGAAGGTTAACTCTTTGCATGCTGCAGGTGGATAACCCTGCCCAGCACAGGGTTTTTCTTGTCATTGATATAAGTATAATTTCGGCATATTTAAACATATTTTCCCCTGTAAATTGAATGGATTTTTTCACCAATGATTTCTTGTTATACTTAGATTAATTTTTCATCAACTCTGGTCATGGCTGCTTTACCGCAGCCATGTCTAGATTTGATGAAAAAATATCTTGAAAATACTCAGCGAGTTAAGAGTTAAGTGAGCCGACATTGCCGAGTTTGAAGTCTGGTTTGTGTTTCCGTAAGCATTTAGCTACAGCTACAAATCCCTCTTGGTTTGAAATGTTAGTGTTTATTTATTTATTTATTTATTTATTTATTTATTTATTGGTGTTAAAGGTCACATACTTATGCACAATGGCCAATCGTGACTGTGACAGTTTTACAGGTGGAGGAACTGTCAGTTCCTCAACATCCCAACTCTGTTCAAGCTCAGCTCAAGCAGGGTTATAGCAGTTGAAGACATGTGCACCATCGACGTGCAGTACGCCTTAGTACATGGCGTCATCGTGCCCCCATGTAGGCAACCAGGATAAAGTGCCACAACGGGGATCGAACTCGGGACCTCTAGCATAGAAGTCCAACAGTCTGCCACTGAGCCACCACGCTCCCAAATGTTAGTGTAAAGTGAGGCGACATCCATAGTGACAAGAAGAAAGGTGTCCTTCTCCATTCAAATTGGCTGATCTTGAAAATAAAGTCAGTGGTGTCTTTAATGTAACTTGGATAAGAACAGACGAACCTGTTGATGTGTTCATCCACAAAGCTGCTGATATTGGCAGTTGGGACGCCTGATCTGCTTAAAATAGGTAGTCATGGAATTTTGCCCTTGCAAGGCACTTGTGAATCTTTGGTAGGAGATACAGCTGAGGTGTTCTGGTGTACCTAGTTGTACCTAGTTGCTGGGTCCTCGTGACATTTGTCACTAATTTCACCATTTTGGTGTAGTTTATTGAACTCATTGAGGACTGATGTAAAATGTTTGTCAAATAAGTCCTCACTCACCTTACAGTAGAAGGTGGAGATGCTGAGTTGCTTCTGTGCCTCTTGGATGTAATCAGTTGTGTTCTGGATTACAACCGCAGAGCTTTTATCTGCCTTCTTGATAATAATATCTTGGTTTGCCCTAAGTCGAACAAGTGTCGTGTGTTCAGCTTTGTTGATGTTAGTTGACCAGAAGTGGCTTCTTTTGAAGTGGTGTTGTGCATTCCGAGTCATTTTGGCAAAAAAGTCAAGGCAGGCATCGTCACCTGGTTTAGGGGTCCAGCGGCTCTTAGATGCGAATTTTCTATCAAAGTTCATGGCCGCATCACTCATGTCGTGGAAAAAGACTTTAAGGCACAAGCGGCATATGAACCTGTCAAGGTCCCTTGAGAATTAGGTTTGGTTGTTTCTCAGGGGAGTATGGCCAAATGTTAAGCCCTTACTCAGTACCGCCGTCTCAAATTCAGAAAGTTGATAATTAGAGATGCTGACAATAATTCTTTTCTTGGTTTCAGTCTTGGCGTGTTCCATACGATTACAGCTTATTTAATCTTCTGGCCAAATCAAGGATATTTGCTAAACCCTGATCCTTATCCGAGTTCTTTTTGTTTTTGTTTGTATTCCATTTGGTACCCCCTGGCTGACTACCAAGGTTTGGTTTCCAGTTCCTGTTGGGTCTAGGTTCCGATTTCCATTTCCAGTCCTGTGGCAGAGCGGAAAACAGGGGGCCCTTCTTCTGCACATCTAAAATGTGAGTGATTTTCCTTTCAAATCGCTTGTTAAGTGAGGTCGCTAATGTACTGATCAGCTTATGTAGGGCTATATTAGCCTCACTCTTCTCATCTGGTGTTGCTACAGACTCCCACTCCTGTTTGGAATGCATGAAGTCTGAGCGTGCCTTTTTGCATCTCGATAATGCCAGTTTCTTGTGGAGATACAGTAGTTTGAGGGAACAGTCACTCAAAATCTCCTTTTCCTGATCTGCTAGACAGCTGCATCCACCATGTTACCTCAGAATGACCCAGTCATGCCCTCACATGACACCCTCTCATGGGAATATAAAAGGGAAGAGCAACAGTGACCTCTGGCTTTCATGCCACTGAAGAAGAACGACACAGTTCGAAATTAGTTTGGCCCAGCAAAGCTTCACTTAGCAATACAATAACCTTTGAACTTAGGCTAACCTCCATTATATATTATATATTATTTTACCTCCAACGTACTAACCCTGCATAAGCAGGGTTAGCACTGGTTGAAGGCAAGTGCACCATCGACATGTGTTATATCTCAGTAGACAGTGCCATGGTGCCCCACATGGGTAATCAGGATTTCCCAAGGCAAGTACATGACACAGTTACTGCTGGTCAGGATCAAACCATGGACCTCTTGTCTTTGAAGTTCAATGCTTAGACTAAACACTAAGCCACCACATTCCCAGGTTTCTTATTCATTTATCAAACTAACTTTTGAAAGGAAATCAAAATAAAAATGGTCTAATTTTTTACCTAAAAATGTTGGTCCCCCCCACCGGAGGAGAACTGAACACTCCCCCCTCCCCTAGGTCATTCCATATCATTATTCACTAGTGCAGAAGAAGACACCAAGCTAAACAAAAGTTTTTGCTCAAAGAACTGTTTTCTTATGGTCTATTGCAGAGTGTAGGTTATTATTTATTTATTGGTGTTTAAGGTCATATACTTATACACAATGGCTAATCATACCGTGACAGTTTTACGGGTGGAGGAAGCCGGAGTACCCGGAGAGAACCACCGAGCAACGACGAGCAGCTGTCAGCTCCCCAACATCGTAACTCTGCACTGCTGAACAGACAGGGTTAGATTGGTTGAAGACATGCGTACCATCGACGTGCAGTACACCTTAGTATGCAGCGTTATCGTGCCCCCATGTGGACAATCAGGGTGAAGTGCCTTGCCCAAGGACGCACTGCAGTAATCTGAATCGATCGCTCGGACAGTCACCCATCCAAGGACTAACCAGGCTCGACGTTGCTTAACTTCGGTGATCTGACGAGAACTGGTTACCGCAATGACACCGCACCCCTGCAGAGTGGAGGTAATTGTTCCAAAGGAAGAAAGAGTGTCATCCAAAGATGACATGGAAGAGATATCCCCCACAACTTTGTCTGCTGTACATGAATCATCAACTGAAACATTGAAGGACCGGCACTTCAGCAATATGGTATTAACCCTTTGCACAGTGATGTTGAAAAATCAGAAGTTCTAACTGCGATTTCTTCTCACAATGCAACTAGGAATTTAACCAATTCAATCTTGTTTGACAGAGCTGATAGAGCTATATGAAGCAAGATTGAAATGGTTAAATTTCTGCTTACATTATGGGTAACATTCACAGCTTGAAATTTCAGTATATTGACGTCAGTGTGCAGAGGGTTAAAACAAACTTCAAAATGGTTTCTCACAAAAAAAAAATATGGAAATTAACTCTTCTTGCTGTTGATCCAGGCAAACAGCATGCACCATAGCTGCATAGACTTAAGAAATGATCAAGTACATATAAGAGGTCTCTATTCTGTAAAATATCAAATCAATCTGAAGATGTGGGACAAGTTGCGAAAAAATTTGGTTCCTCAGCTGTAAAAAGTCCTGAAGTCCATATCTTGGCCTTGATTCTATTGAATTTATATATCATCTATTACTGGTATTTAGGGTCACTTTCAGCATCTGTGGGTATACCATGACTGCAATTTGGATATAAAATTGTTTCAGTAAAAGAGCACTTGTTTACCACAGTAAACAGACACTGCTCCATGAGGGAATTGTACTGAATACCAAAGCAATCTCATTGTTTATGTTTATTACTTAGTTGTGTTTCATGTTACTTTCAGCATCTACAGATAGACCATGAAAAGAACACAAGTAAGAAGTCAACTTTAACTAATCATTTATAAGCATGCTACCCATTTTGGAGGAGTCACAGCCTAAGAGTTGATCACTGGACCTTGTTATACCATGCAACAGAACTTGTTTACAACAGAATTGAAGCACTGATCCATTTTCTGGGGTACCCATGGGGAGGGGGGGGGGGGGGGGGTCAGGAAATCAATCTGATTGAAGATGTGAGACTATTTATTATTATTTATTTATTGGTGTTTAAGATCACATACTTATGCACAATGGCTAATCGTGGACGTGACAGGTTTACAGGTGGAGGAAGCCGGAGAGAACCATTGAGCATCGACGAGCAACTGTCAGCTCCTCAACATTCTAACTCTGTTCAAGCTCCACTCAAGCAGGTTACAGCGGTTGAAGACATGTGTACCATTGACGTGCAGTACGGCTTAGTACACGGCATCATTGTGCCCCCGTGTAGGCAACCGGGATGAAGTGCCTTGCCCATGAACTCTACACAGGTCGTCCCAGACGGGGATCAAACTCAGGACCTCTAACATAGAAGTCCAACAGTCTACCACTGAGCCACTGCGCTCCCAGATGTGTGACTAGGCAGGAATATTTATTTGGTATTTTAATGTACAAGAGTTTTTCTCATCATTGGTGCAGGTAGAGAAAAGGGTAAATCTGTTAGATATTTTCCTTCCTCATCCAACAGGTGCTCCTGTGATCAATACTGTCTTAAAAAGGCAGCTTAAATTCTCTAGAAACCACTGAAAAACTCCAAACTTTGGTAATGATGTGGATTCAAAACAGTCCAAGACATTCCAGGAATCCCAAGAATAAAAACTAAAAATGTAGAAAAAATTATCAACAAATGAATGAGGTACTAATAATAAGAAGGTTGCTGGGAAAGCCAAAATAGTAAATTCTGTTTCTTAGGCTAACAGGATCAACTGGTTGAGTGCTTGAAGCTACAAACATGACTACTAATTGCTGTGCTAAAAGTCACTTCAAAGAATTTCCACTGTTTGCATCAGTTTGTTGTTTACTTAGCTGTGGAAATATGTATGTAAAAGTTGTATTACAATATATTAACGAGTATCTGTTGGCACTCTCCAATAAACTGTAACAAAACAATTATTTAAGAAAAAACTCTTGCCGAGTGAAGGCACCACTTGCTGGTAGCACAGTATGAGTACCTTTGAAAAAAAACCCAACAATGTTAATAAGCATCTTTGAAACATAATTTAGCACTCCACCAGTTTAAATACATGACAATTCTAGAGTAAGATAATCTAATCACGAATAAACTGATAAAGTGCTTACTACATTTTCCTTTCTAAATGTTACAAAAAGGAAAGGAATGCAGTTATGACAAACTGTTGGAAAGAGATCTCACACAGTTTAATAGCATAATGTCACAAAACTTTATTTCATCTGCAAAAACCTCCTCCCCCCCACCCCCACCCCCACCCCCCCCTAAAAACTGGGTTGTGGTATTCTGGCATGCTTGACACTGGCTTAGTCAGGGATTTTGCTGTGTATTATTGGAAAGAGTCTTGAGTTCTGACCAATTGAGAGTTTTATTGCTGTATTATGTCAAACTGGGAACTAAAATTTGCCGCCAGACTAGTCTCTTTAAGACTGAGCTCACTCTGAGGCCTACCTGTGCTTTCAGCCTGGTTTGTTTGTTTATAATGTAATTGAATAAATGGCCAATATCTTGTTAATTGCATATCCCTGTCAAATTGAATATTTTTCACAGGCAAATCAGCCATTCTATTAACAGAGTTCTACTGTACTAAGCTTTATATTGAAAAAACGTCACTAATAAATAGGTAAAATGTTTATAGGTTGTATGTTTGGGGTGGTGTACTAGCTGATTACATTAAGGATAAAAAATAATGCATGCATAATTAAAAAAAAAACCTTGACAATATAACTCCCTTTAGGCTAAGAAGCACAGATAAGTAAATAAATAAATACTGTAAATTAAAAGAAATTTTGTTCAGTTTTCATAGTGCACAAAGGTAAATCAAACAATTACAACATTGGAAGCTATAGATCTGTAACTAAATGAAGTGGATTTACAACAAAAAAAATTGAATTGTATTTTTCTCTATATAAATACCCATTAAATAATCTCCTTTCTTGCAATGGTTCCTGGTTTGCATTGATGTAAAAAAGACATTTAATACATTAAATAAGATCACTTATTCATCATAATTACTTCGAAATGCATTTAACTCATAAAGGACAGCTTCAATTTTCATATGAAGCAGACATCCACCTCAGCTTGTCTCCCAAGTTCTGGGCCATAACTTTTTAACCCTTTACCTGACATGAAAAGCAGACGACATTTGAAACAAGAATTCTTGAATAACTAATTTTTTTCATTTTTTGTCTCAAAAACATAGGTTATGGTCCCTCGTTGGGATGGTCTCAACAAGCTGATTCCAATGAGGGGTCATAACCTATGTTTTTGAGACAAAAAGTGAAAAAATAATGAAAATTAATCAGATATTTTTTAGAATAGCGCTTGTCGGTTTTGGCCGTTACGTTGGGTAAAGGGTTAAAGGACAGCTTCAGTTTTCAGATGAAACAGACTTCCACCTCAGCTTGTCTCCCAGGTTCTGTGCCGTAACTTTTTGAAGGCAGTTTAACACTGGATGTAATCAAGCATAGTTTTTTTATGTGCAAATATTCACCAATAACTTGAAATTGTCACCTTGAAAATACATTGATCAAATAACTGAGTGATTAATATCAACAACAATTTTGTACAAATTGTAACAAATAGGAAATTGTACTATTTTTGTATCACAAATACTTTGGGGATTTAAGCAGAAACGAAAAATCACTCATTTTTATAATATTTCAATATCTCTGCATGGACAAGACCTTGAAGAATTCAAGACAGAAATATGCTTGTCATTTGCAGTTATGAAATTTGAAACCACCAATAGGTGGTGTACCCAGTTCTATTCAATAAATGTGTAGGCAGCAACTGTTACTGAATATAACAACTGTCCATGAATATAGAGCTGTTACTTGCTTGCATCATCTTGTGTGGAAGCACCTCAAACGAAAAAGGGTGCCTTTAGGATATTTCATGGATCTGACACTGACAATTTTGAAAAGTTCACAAAATAATAAGCAAGGAAATTAATTCCTTATACTTAACATGAAGAGACAATTACTACCAGAGCACCTGCAAAGTGAGTTCTCCACCCTAACAAACTGCCCATATTCTGTGAGAAAGCAAAAGAAGTACAGGCAAGTCTCAGTTAATTCAAAACAAGGTTCAAGCCAGAGAACCATGACCTGAGATTTTTCTTATATTTCTTCAGAGGTTATTACTAAGTTATCGGCTGAAATATCAGCCTGAGGTAACTTCATATCAGCCTGAGACCGAAGGTCAAAGGCTAATGTGAAGCTACCTGGGGCTGATAACTCGGCTGATATATGAAACTAACCAAGTAATAAACTCTTTATTTATGAAACCCAAAATAATAATTACAAAATTTCTCACATCTGTTACAGTTTTCTGACAGTGTTATAGTTTCTCATTCTTTTCACCAAGTCCAATATTTTCTCTTCTCCTAGTTCAGCTATCTGAACCTCTCGGCTTCCCTATTGGAGAAACTGCAATGTCCGGTCAGCTAAACTACCTCTTCTCCCACTTTGACAGATCTCAGAATTTTAGTTTGTGATGAATTTTCAGTACAACTCTTCTTTCTTCTCTTCATCCAATTAATCATTACTTATTGCCATCATCAATTCATCATCATACAAAACTCTGCTTCAAACCTCTACACCATGTTTGGAAATGGCAATTTTCCTGATTGCGTTTGTGAACAAATTGGTTTTACCTACTAATGCATTGCATCAAGGTGACAATTCTAGCTTGGTTCATATTGGCCCAGATCGACATCATATCAGCCAAGTTTGAAGCTACATCAGCTGATTATGATAATGGACAATTTTGGGAAAGAAAATCATATGTAATAAATAATCTGCTTTTATCACAGGGAATTTGTCTGGGTGAAAGCTCAACTCCATAGATATTTTAGTGATAAATCAATTTGTAGGTATTGTAAAGGGTATATTTTATTTTTTTTCTTATTGGTATTTACAGTCACAGTTTGCATCTATGGATATAGCTTGGCCACAAAATAGGTATGAAGTCAAGTTTAGCCAATCATCTTTACCTATGCTGCCCACTGTAGAGGACTTTCAACCCAGAGACTGGTTGGGCGGTCCTATTTAAACAGTAAAGTAGAACTTGTTTACAATAATCAGCAAACACTACTTGACCCTCAAAATGCACTTGTTTCAATGGGGGGGAGGGGGGGGGGTCACATGATATGTTTTTATTGACATTTTTTTTAACTGCTCTATTTATAAATATTACACAGGCGGATACAGCTGTTTATTAGGTAAAGGGTTAAATCGCTTTTTTTAATGTGTTGTCAACAGTGAACAGCCCAGAATATCTCTGCTCATTCTCCACTTCTCCTTGGGAGATGGGCATGCATGCACTTGCCACCAGTATCACCTGTATTTTTTATTTATTGAGTGCAAAAAGTTGCAATGGTCATTAACGAGAGGAAACAAGTTGAATAAGGATAAAATACAGTGTTAACCAGTGAATATTCCAATAGTCTGGGTCACGCCTACTAGCTTTCACTTGGAGGCGACAGCTAATGGGTATGATGCAGACTAATATCCCAACTGATAGCTGGAAGGGAAGAGTATTCTGGATTGCAGCCAACATAAGTCAAAATTGTTAGCTGGCTTGTAAATAGCAATTATAGATCCAAAAAGACAGCATGCATCATCAAAAGTTGGAGCAACAGCATGATGTACAATCAGTAATTTCAAAACAACTATTCTATTCGAATATCTCAGCTGTTGGTTCTATAACAGCTTTACTTAACACAAATAGAAGAGACCTTGCAGAAAAATTATTGAACAACTAAAATGTTCATTTTTTTCCTCAAATATGCCGCAAACTATGTTTTTTGAAGAAAAAAATAAAAAATAAAATTTATTTATTTACATATTTATTGGTGTTTAAGCATCTATGGCTATATAATGACGACAAAATTGGTATGAATTCAAGATTAGCGACCACTTCATACCTATGCTGCATACCTATGCTGCTAACTTTAGAGGTTTACCACTCCAAGTAATAAAGTAAGACCAGCAAACAAGCACTGCTCCACTTTTTGTGGTTCCCAGGGGAAAAAAATAATAAAAAAATTTGAATTAGGGCCCAGCGAATCACACATTTTTGATTTGAATCAAATCTCAAATCAAATCACATCTATTATTAAAAATCGAATCAAACCTCAAATCAAATCAGTGGCACCTTGAAGATGACCAATGGGGGGTTGTGGTACTATAAACCTGATTTGTTCTGACTGTGATGACTGAAGTCCCGACTGATAAAATAATCCAACTACATCATCAAGGCATGCCTTGATGATGTAATGGGAATATTACCCTGTAAGGATTACAGTTAATCGTCGACATTGCTTGGAAACCTTAAATTTGTATTGAACAGTGGAAGGGACTAGTGACAATGGAATTAGCATGCCTGGTGGCATGTGTGAAGATGTTATTTAGGTTAATGTATTGGAAGTTACACTCAGTCTTTTATTTCAACATTGTTTATGTACTATTTCCACCTGAACTATATGTTTTGTGAGACAATGAAGCTGACTGATACCAAGCTATATTTCTATGAAAAAGATTCAAGAGAAATTGAATCGGGCAGCTGATTTCAAACCAATCCAAATATCTACCTAAAATTTGAAATCGAGTAGAATTTCGAAGCTTTGCAGGGCCATAATTGGAGTGGTGATTTTGTGAATAATACCGACAAGTTAAAGCCATTAAATTGAAATTGGGTGATGGGTTACACAAGATCAGATGTTTTGAAACCATCTCTAATCATCATATTGGCTTTACATTATTACATATGCAATTAGCACCTGTGCATAGTTTGACCAGGGGTGTAGTGGAAGGGGGGTCAGGGAGGTGTGTCCCCCCCCCCAAAAAAAAACAAAAAACAAATCTTTTAAGCTGGGACATTTTTATCTGGATTGCAGTCTTAGATATTAATTCGCTCTTGCTAGTAATCATCTACTTTCTTTGAAGACTAGAGTTGATAGTTGGACTTATGTCATACACACAGATATGGTGGCTATGTTTTCGATCTCTCAGCAGAATGTACTGGTCAAATCATTTCAATGCTGAGTCATAAGGCCCCACAAAGTAAATCTTCTGTTTCTTAGGCAATTTTTTGTAAAACTGTATGCAGGTGGCCAGGTATTTTTTTTATTTTTGTTATTATTTCTTTGCCATCAAAAGTTCATATTCTTGGTTTGTTTTATGTTTTAGGCCTCATAATCTACAGAATAGCATGAGTGTATTTTGTCCCTTGAGTGCAAGAAGGCTTTGCAATGCTAAAGCACTGCATAGCCTTGTTGCACTCAAGGGACAAATTTGTCAATTTTATTAACTTGGGTAAAATATCAGACATAAAATTACCTTATTTTTTCATGTTTGCATTGGTTACAAAAAGAAAGCATGCGGCAGCCAAAATGACCATGTGGGAGGGCGAGAGAAACAGATTCTTAACTTTTCTTAGGCCTAAGCTATGTTTTGGAGATAAAAAAACCAAACTTGGAATCATGATTTTTGCACCCAGTGCTGGATGAATTTCATGATACATCAGATAAAAGGTTACAGATGCTCACCCATCCTAAAAAGATCATACTAATAAAGCAGTTAATCGGTTTTCTACAAAGGACAAGCACCAACATAACAACTGGAGGTCACTCTGACAACCAATAATGTAATAACCAACCATTAATGTAATAACTAGAGTGACGTCACACATGCAGCCCGACTTTCCCAGGAATGGCAATGCTTAAACGCAAAATTGTCGGAGCCATTTTTTGTTAACAGTTTACCTAACGAATCTGCCATATCTGCACTCGTGATATACAAAATTTGCTATTCAAATTTTATTTTTTCATTTCTCTACTTCAAAACATACCTCATGACCTATTAATGGAACAAACTTGATGAGCTTGTTCCAATAAGGACTAATAAACCATTGTTAGAAGTAAAAAATGAAAAAATCTGATGTTTCAGAAAAATAATTTGTACTGTTGGCTTCAACTTGTGTTAGGTAAAAGATTAAAGATGCAGCACATAAAGCAATGTTGGGCTATATGAGTCAATTTTCTTTTTTGCATGTAATAACTCCCAATCCTTCAAAATGCATTTTGGGAATAATTGCCTAAGTGACACACTTGTGTGTGTGTGTGTGTGTGTGTGTGTGTGTGTGTGTGTGTGTGTGTGTGTGTGTGCGTTTGTCTTACCAACTTGACGAGGTAACTAGACAAAAGAGTTTGCGTGTTTCGCCTTACCGAGGTACAAAAGACAAAAGAAACCCTTTACCTCGGTTGTTTTCCCAGAACTGTACCGGCAAAACGAGGTTGAAACCGTTAGTCTACACAAAGGACAGACAATGGGGTACCTCGGTATGTAGGGAAAACAAGACTGTGTGTGTGTGTGTGTGTGTGTGTGTGTGTGTGTGTGTGGGGGGGGGGGGGGGAATTGTGGAACCTATATTGAAACCAGACCTGTATTACAAGCTGCAAAATCCACATATCAACTTTAGCTGAAATCAAATAATCCAAACTGGAGTTATCAGTCGGAAACCAATTGTTTACAGACAGATGGATGGACTGACAGATGGACGGATGAAAGTCATGATTATAGCCCTGACTATAAACAGTCAGGCTAAAAATGCATTTTGTACCAAAGAAAAAATATTGCATGAATGGCCCTGGGTGAGGAGGGGGTGGGGTGGGGGTGGGAGGAGGTGGGGTGCATTAGGAGAGTCCATTTTTTTCCACATGTGGTGGTCATTCTAAATGCTTCAGAATGCATTTTGAACAGAGAAAAAAAAAACCTAACTGGCACCATGGGGGTGGGGGTGGGGGGTGGTGTTTGTCTGGGTTTTTAACCACAAACTTTAACCAAAACTGTACAAAAGCATTTTTGCCAAAAGAAAAAAAAAGTGCCTAATTGCCCCCCCCCCCACCTCCACCCACCTCAAAGGGGGGTGGGGGGTGGTGGAGTTGGGGGGGGGGGGTTACATGAGTTTAAAAAAAGGTTCCACATGTAGTGACTGTAAATACTTCAAAATGCATATTGGAGGAAATAAAAAAAAAAAATGCCTGGTGTTTGTCTGGGTTTTTAACCAAAACTGTAAACAAGCATTTTTGACGAAAGAAAAAAAAAGTGCCTAATTGGCCCACGGTGGAGGGGGGTTGAGGGGGGATAGAGGGGGGGGGGGGGGGGTATGTAAGGTTAAAAAAAAGGTTCCACATGTAGTGACTGTAAATAGTTCAAAATGCATATTGGAGAAAAGAAGAAAAAAAAAAAGCCTAATTGGGGCGGGTGGGGGGGGGGGGGAGGGTAGGGGGGGTGCACAAACTTGGAGTCATCCTATCAAGCTACAATGAAATCCCTTCATAATTTTGGCCTGTGGAATATTCTAAAGGTTTTCGGGCTTCGGGCCTCTGTTGCCGTCACAGTTGCCCAAAAGGGGATGTTCTCATCTAGACATTATATGAAGTCAACCTATCAAGTTACAATGAAATCCCTCCATAAATATGACCTGTAGAATGTGCTAAATGTTTTTGGGCTTCGGGCCCCTGTTGCCATTACAGTTGCACAAAAGGGGATGTTGTCATCTAGACATTATATGAAGTCAACCTATCAAGTTACAATGAAATCCCTCCATAAATGTGACCTGTAGACTGTGCTAAAGGTTTTCGGGCTTCAGGCTTCGGGCTGAGGCAGCCATTATGGTTGAATGATCGCAACCATAAGGGAACATTCTCATCTGGGCATCATGTGGATTGATCCTACGAAGTTACAATGAAATCCCTTAAAAAATATGACCTGTAGACTGTGCCGAAGGTTTTCGGGCTTTGGGCACCTGTAGCCATCACAGTTTCCCAATCATTTCCAAAAGGGGACTTTCTTATGTAGACATTATATGAAGTCAACCTATCACATTACAATGAAATCCCTCCATAAATATGACCTGTAGACTGAACTAAAGGTTTTCGGGTTTTGGGTACGGGCAGTCGTGACGGTTGATAGATCACGCCCAAATGGGGAAATTCTAATGTAGACATCATACAGAATCATCGTATCAAGTTACAATGAAATCCGTCCATATTAAACATGACCTGCAGACTGTGCTAAAAGTTTTTGGGATTCGGGCATGGGCAGCCATCACGGTTGACAGATCATGCCCAAATGGGGACGTTCTCATCTAGGCATTATATAGAGGCATTGTATGAAGTTGCAATGAAATCCCTTCATAAATACGACCTGAAGAGTGTGTTAATGGTTTTCGGGTTTTGGGCTCGGGCAGCCATACCGGTTGACCGATCATGACCAAAAGGGGACGTTCTCATGTAGACATGACCTAAAACCTGCATATGAAATTTCGTGACAATGAGATGAGACAACAACTATCAGGGATAGCCTGTACTTGTAGGTTGAATAAAAAACTTTAACCACAAACTTTAACCAAAACTCCAAATGTCAACTAAACAGGAAAAGAAAAAAAAAAAAACAAAAAAAAACTCACTTGAACCTTCAGTAAAAAACTTTAACCACAAACTTTAACCAAAACTCTAAAAGTTAACAGACGGACAGGCAGACAGACGGATGGACGGATGGACAAAAGTCATTACTATAGCCCTCACTGTAAACAGTCGGGCTAAAAATTAACTAGTAAAATAATAATAAACCAGTAATGTAATATAAAAAATATTAACCAGAAGTTTAATATTTTATGAACTAATTAATTAACAAAAATTAATTAGCAATGTTATAAATTCTCATGAAAATTTACAATTGCTTCATGTGTCTTTCAAAGTTTATGGATGATCACTATGGTAGTCCTAGTTTCAAACATTGCTTATCTACCATCCGCTTGTGAGTCAAATGGGGTAGGGATAAAAAAAAATTGTTGGTTTGGTCAATAAGGTGAAACCTGTACACTAATTATGTAAGATAACTTTGTAAGATAGTCTAAAAATATAAATTTTATAGTAAATTTCCTTTCTTATTATACCTACCGCAATTGTTTACTACAGGCTTGCACTACAGTGGAAGACCCTAACTCGGATAAAATACTCTCTATTTTAATCTTTCCCAAGAGATGTGGGAAAGAAAAGTGGTGTAAAAACACCACGAAAAAATAAGCCAAAACTGGGTCGAGCGCCATCGGTGCACACCCAGTAGGGGATGCTCTTCTCTTAGTACAATTCCACGACTTCCGTTAACCAGTGTGCAAGCAGTCATCAAACCATTCTTTTGAGTCCGCCAACATATGAGTTATGTGATCAGCGGGGAGGAACGATTCTTACCCAAATAAGAAGACGGGAAGGCCTCCATGTAAACAATTGCGGTAGATATAATAAGAAAGGAAATTTACTATAAAAAATTGCACGGGAACCATGGACAGAGGAAGAGATCCCTAGTCCTATCAAACCATAGCATCACAAACATTAGTAAAAGACAATGAAAGATGAGATGTATGGTGATGTGCCACGCACAGACAGAAAGGGCAGTAACAGCACGGAGCTGGAATTGACCCTGTAAGAATCTGAATGGTTGGGATAGACAACAGCCTGAGCCGAAGAAAGAGGGCCCGTAGGACAAAAGTCCTCTGTCTGCTCCTGCAACTGTCGCAGATAAATGGAGAAGGTAGCATTTCTCCAGTAGGCTGCCAGCATAACATCCGACAACATGACAGAGCTAGTATAAGCCCCGAGAGGAAGACAATGCACGCACATCGTGGGAGAAAAATGATTGGTAATACAATTGCCAGTAGCTAGACGAGAGGAAGCTGCATGGATAGCAAGACAAATCCATCGAGAAATGGATTCAGGAGAGATCTGGCATGTGAGAAAACGCATATCCATCCGGGATAAAGGCGTGAATGCCCCCCCCCCCCCCCCATCCCAAGCACAGCAGCACCCAAGAAAGTGTCCATCTGCAAACTGCAAAGTCCTAGGTCTTTTCAAGGAAAGGAGCTGAACAAGCTTGGAGAGGCAAGGATGAGTGCCGAAACAATGCGGTACCATATGTGAAAAAGGTCTCCGAAGCATGGACTTGTACCCATTGCTGGAGACCCCCAGAAACAAACATATACCAGAAATTCCACAATCGGTGTGATCGAAGGAGTGACAGAAGCAACAGAGTGATTGCACACCATCGACAGAAGAACCTTCTACTGAGCCACAGAGGCTAAACCAGTGGAGTGAGTGCCTCCTTGAAGAAGAAAAGCAACTCCACTGGTCGTCTCTAAAAACCACTATGGAGGAGACAGGACCCAATAAAAGACATGCGCGAAGGCACAATGAAGTCGGGTCAATTTGAAACCTCCTCGGGCAACTTTGGCAAAAAAAGTCGCGATGTAGAGGGAGACATGCTGGAACAGCTGCTAACAGAGTGGAGCAGACTGAAACACACCCACCGAGGAGACAGGGGTGTGATCGAAAGGATTCGACAACTGCAGGTTCATATCTAGGCTAGAACCTGAGGCAGAATCGGAACCGGCAGGAAGGCATAGCTGACAAGACCATCCCAAAGGAGAGCCAGAGCGTCCACGGTGAAAAGCCAGAGCATCGGGACACGGGGACACGAAAGTGTCCATCTTATGGTTCCAATGAGTCGCAAAGAGATCGATGTGGGGACGACCACAGAGATCGCAAAGAGACTGGGAAACTGCCATGTGGAGCATCCACTCGGTGGAAAAAAACCTGCCCCGTCGGGACAGGGAGTCGGCTAGGACGTTCAGACAACCGGGAATGTGACGAACCACCACTCCGACATTGACATCCTGAGCGAGGAGTAGAAGATCCCGAACCAAAACGTACAGGGGAACATAGTGCGTTCCGCCCTGGTTCCGAATGTAAACAACCACCGTAGG
This sequence comes from Pictodentalium vernedei, assembly GCA_031216915.1. Taxonomy (NCBI): domain Eukaryota; kingdom Metazoa; phylum Mollusca; class Scaphopoda; order Dentaliida; family Dentaliidae; genus Pictodentalium; species Pictodentalium vernedei. The sequence continues at coordinate 176,837,421 of CM062288.1, forward strand.
ATTGTCAGACCACAGAAGGACCTGACAATCTGAAAAACGGGGGATCCACTGTCGGAAACACAGAAGAAGAGCAAGAAACTCCTCCTGGTTAACATGAAGAGCTGCTAGATCCTGGTCCCATGACCCGTGAAGGAAAAGACCTAGAGGATCCAATGTCACACCCCATCCGAGATCGCTGGCGTTTACCACCAGAACACGATCGGACGTGGGAAAGTCCAACAGAACTCCCTGCATAATCCACTGAACATCTGTCAGGGGAGAAGGTGACGAGGAAGAGACTCCGGTAACAGAAGCACCAGAACCAGAGGATCGACATTCAGCCTCCAACGACTGAGCAAAAAAAGTGTTGGAGAGGTCAGACATGCAGTTGATCTAGAGGAATGAGATCCGTCACCGAAACGCAGAGACCAAGCAGTCGGGGAAGACTCCGAGCTGATCAAGTCCATCCCAGATGACAAGACGTAGAAGGGACCAGGTCCGACTTCTCTCTGCGACTCTGAACCCTAGTGACGTGAGTAGGCTCAACAGTGGGACGACATCAGACTCTAGAAAAGCAGCATTGGATTGCCTCTGGAGGATATCAACTAGACAAGCCAAAGAAGACACCTTGGACTGTGTGCGATGTAAGACTAACACATGCGACATCAGACAGGTGAAAGGCCCAAGGATCCAGATCGAGGCCAAAGGGAATGGCCTTGAACTGGAAAACATCCTGGGAAATAGAGCGGCGAACTGATCTGAAAGCCTCCATGCTGAACTGAGGAGCAATGATAAACTGCGTCAGAATACTCAGATCGATAACCTATCTGAGTCGGCCGACCTTCTTCGGCACCAAGAACATGCGGGAAACAAAATCCCACTGAAAGACAGTTCTTGATGACCTCGATTGTCCCCTTTGACAATTGACAGGAGATCGCCCATCTCCGTGGTCAAAAGTTCCCAATGTGTAATGCTGAAAGGGACTCATGTGGGAAGAGGCACTCTCTACTTAGTGGAGTGCCTCAACCTGGGACGAAATCGAGGTGACTACTGCCGACGCCTACCCCACCCTGTGAGTGAGTAGAAGTGGCGGTAGGAGGATCACCCCTTAGCTTCGCAGAGGAAGCAGAAGGGTACTTGTTTGGCTTTGGACGGCGCCTGCCTCCAATAAAAGGCTGATTAAGCAGCAGCAGATCAATGGAATGACAAAGGGAGCCATCCTGAACCGTCGCCATGGAACCATGGAATTGTCGTGGACCCGCCGAAAGAGGCAGATCGAAGAGCAGTGCACTGCCCCTCAAAAAGGGGACGTCTTGTGTCCAGCACAGCGTTCCTGCAAACTAATTCCAAGCTAGCCACGTAACAGGCATGTGTGTGAGAAGATGCATGAGCGCCTTGAACAGCACACACAAAACAAAAACTTGTTTGTCGTCAAACTCATCTGGGAGCAGATAAGCAGCAAAGCAGAGACGACGTGATCGAAGAGAGAACACATTCCAGTATCCCTCTCGATAAGCCCAACCTGGACTCCAGAGTCTCCATATGGCTGAGGAGTTGGAGTCCCGATTCAAGACCATCACAGTCTGGCACACTGACGGATTGGCAAAATCGTAGGAACGATAACGCACCAGAGGCAAAAAGTGTCAATCTTGATGAAGAACGATGTCTTCATAGCCTTGGAACTCAGCTTAGAGTCCAAAACAGTAAATGCTTCAACACCTGTACCGACAGGCATGGTCGAAGGCGCCCAGAAGCATGTTGCTCCACAGGCTGTAGGCGTGCGACTGATGAGCTGGGTTGACACTGTCGGCTGGTTTGACGGTTTGAGACCTGGAAGGAACCCAAACACAAAGTCAAGAGCTGCCTCCAAGTCAGAAGACTGTTGGCTCTCAACGTCAGGAATGTCAGACTCATCCCATGAGTCGGAAGACACATAGCCCATCAGGGGCAAACCAGCCGACACCTCCCATGGTGTGGGCACACCAGGGGATCAGAAAGTGACCTGTTTCCAATCCTGAGAGGCAGCGCCACAGGGGGGCGCCCGGAAACCACTCGTAGCCTCGCTGGAAGCAACAGAAAAGGCTCTTGGACAGAACTTAACTGAGCAAGGAGAGGGTCTCCCTAAGCTCACTGACTGTCGGAATAGAACGACATGGGAACGAACCGACAAAGTGGCTTCACTCCTGACCCATTTACCAGAGAAGGGTCACAATCCTCAAATACACCCGACGCGGGGCGACGGGCTGCAGCCAAAAACATCTGAAGGCAGATGTGTAGTGGGGTATCACATACCCTGAGGATCAACAGAGTGGAAACTCAGGAGAGTCGCCACGGACCTCTGTGGGACAAAAGATCCAGGCTGCACAAAAAGCGTTGGTCACACAAAACTGGCCATGGGACCAGAGTGCGTGGACGGAAACGCCACGGAGCTCATGGTGACCCCACCATGAACATCTGAATCCAATGAGAAAAACTGAGGTACTCAACAGCTGCGAGACCACAGAAGAGGGTTTGGCCAGCAGCCCCTTCCAACTTTGCCAAGTTGAAGTCAGGGAAGGTTGAGGCCAATACCCCATGTCTACACTACCAGACATCCCTGCAGACCCCTGCAGGGATAAAACTGCTGTGCTCAACAACTGAGAGGACACAGCATGGGGGTTCGGTCGGCAGCCACTTCCAACTTTGCCGAGTTGAAGTCCGGGAAGGCTGAGGCCGATACCTCATGTCTACACTACCAGACACCGCTGCAGACCCCTGCAGGGAGAAAACTGCTGTGCTCAACGACTGAGAGGACACAGCAGGGGGTTCGGTCGGCAGCCTCTTCCGACTTCACCGAGCTGAAGTCAGGGAAGGCTGAGGCCGATACCTACAACCACACTACAGACATCACTGCAGAACCCTGCAGGGATAAGCCGAGGCCGGCTAAAATGGTGCCCGATGACGTTGTAGACGGAACAACAGTAGCAGCAGATACGACGGGAGCTGTTGGAACTGGCGGAAAAGGGGAGAGAGCCACCTAGCTCGGCCTCCAAAGGAGGAGTCACAACCCTAGTGACAGCCTCAGATGTCGACTGGAGAGGGCGCATAGTTCCGGAACCAGGCATATCTTCACCAGAAATCCAACAGTTCCCGAAGTATCCACCACGGTAAAAAAAAAAAATGCACATCCCCCACGGATGGGGAATAACTCTCACCAGACGTGGTCGTGTCGGGAGGCCCCAAAATGACAGCATCCCCCCCCCCCACCCCATCCTGTGGGTGCGGGAGGAGCAGCACATCCCACACGGAGGGGGTATAACTCACACCAGATGTGGTCTTGTAGGGAGGCCCCGAAACGACAGCATTCCCCCCCCCCTCCCACAGGTGCGGGAGGAACAGTCACGAGATCGCACCAAAGGCGAGGGCTAAAGGAACCAAACTGGAAATAACAGAGGTGAGAGCAGTAGAAGAAAAAGGTGAACTCAACAGATACAGAAAGTACGAGAGAAGCGGTGGGTACACGACAGAACCCAGACGGCCGACAGGGACCTAAAAAACAGAAATTCAGCCCTCAACAGAGTGAAGAAATCCTGGCCATACAGTCCCTCATTGACACCTAACTCCAATAACAATAATAAAATTTATCAATCGAAAAATTTTATTCCCGAAACACGTTGACACGATGTCGAAAAAACATTCGCGAAAACAGAATATATAATAAAATACAATGAGAATGTGGTTGAAAATATATACGAGAATATATAAAACACAGTCCTGTTATTTATTTATTTATTGGTGTTTAAGGTCACATACTTATGCACAATGGCTAATCGTGACCGTGACAGTTTTACGGGTGGAGGAAGCCGGAGTACCCGGAGAGAACCACCGAGCAATGACGAGCAGCTGTCAGCTCTCCAACATCGTAACTCTGAACTCTGCACCGCAGCACAGGCAGGGTTAGATTGGTTGAAGACATGCGCACCATCGACGTGCAGTACGCCTCAGTACACAGCGTCATCGTGCCCCCATGTAGGCAATCGGGGTGAAGTGTCTTGCCCAAGGACACAACGCGGTTGCCGCAGGTGGGATTCGAACCGAGGACCTCTCGGCTTGCAGCCTGCACCTCTACCAACTGAGCCACCGCGCCCCCACACAGTCCTGTTTTTATACGATCTTCAGATCCATAATTCCAGTCACAGGAAAACCATTATCGACGAGCTGAATTATCACTGTATCATAACGCGGACAAAAAAAGAATGGTTTGATGACTGCTTGCGCACTGGTTAACGGAAGTCATGGAATTCTACTAAGAGAAGAGTGTCCCCTATTAGGTGTGTGCCGATGACGCTCGACCCAGTTTTGGCTTATTTTTTCGTGGTGTTTTTACACCACTTTTCTTACCCAAATCTTTTGGGAAAGATTAAAATAGAGAGTATTTTATCCGAGTTAGGGTCTTCCACTGTAGTGCAAGCCTGTAGTAAACAATTGTAAGGTAGGTTGATAAGAAACTGGGTATGTTTGACTTTCTTGTCAGGTTGCCACTGGCCTTTATCATCAGTGCTATCTTCTTCCACTGCAATCAACCACTTCTTCAACTACTGCTATGGTATTCTTTATTTTGATTTTCCAAGAGCTATAAAGGGCTAGGAATGAGCCTATTTCAAAATGCATGCCAGGTGGTAACAGACTCATCGATATATGAGCCAGAGACGAGGTCTCGACTTCAATATACCATCCTGGAAATCCACTTGGTGGTAATAACCAATTTATCTTTTTAAGAAGGAAAATCATGACGTCATGGTATTGCGTTATTACACTTTGCGTGACGTAATCCTGATTCATTGTTCTACTTTTACCAATGAAGTTTATTTAAGTCTTTCAACTGTACGTTTCTGTTTTATTTTTCTGGTTTAATTTATGGTAGGCCTATATAAAAATATCATCGTGGCAAAAATAATCTGGTCTAAACTATTTTGTGAGTTGGTGATTTATTCATGATTTAATTACTGTTTATCAAAAGTGGTGGCCTCGTCATGTGTAATCAGTTCTTGAGAGGTGCAAGTAAAAAACATTCTCTTTCTGAATTGCATGCTCGCACATGCAGTTGCTACCCTCAATACAGATTTGTATTCTCTCTAGACATTTTCACTTGTATTGGGGGCAATACATTCTTGTTGTAAGATAAATGCAGGTCCCTGTCTCAGGATTCCTGAACAGTGTTAGTGACCAGGACTTATTATACAAGTGAAACAGAACTTGTTTACCATCAGCATGTACGTTTTTGCTTGGAAACAACGATCAGGTAAGTAGGACAGCTTAAATGGTTGTTAAGGCATAAAAAAAATTAAAATCTGTTTCTTAGGCCCTCCCGCATGGTACTTTTGGCTGCTGCATACTCTCTTTTAATAACCAATGCAAACTTAAAAAATTTAAAAATGAAATGGTTTATGTCTGATATTTTATCCAAGTTAAAAAATTGATAAATTTGTCCCTTGAGAGCAAGAAGGCTTTCTAATGCTTTAACATTGCAAAGCCTTCTTGCTCTCAAGGGACGAAATAACACACAACCCATGCTGTTTGTTTGTTTGTTGGTGGTTAACATCACATATTTATGCACCATGGCTAATCATGACACAACATGGAGATGAAGTCAAGTTTAGTCAATCGTTGATCTATATGTTGCCCATTTTTGAGGACTTTCACCCCAAGCATTGGTGACTGGGTCCTATTTTACTAGTAAAGCGGAACTGGTTTACCACAGTAAACAAGTGCTGCTTACTTCCCGGGGTTCCCACGGGGAAACCACCCATGCTATTCTGTAGATCATGAGGCCTAAAACATAAACCAAGAACATGAACTTTTGATGCCAAAGAAAATAATTACAAAAATAATGAAAGTGTCAATGACACTGTAGCTCAACTTGTCAAGACAAAGACATGTACATGTATAGTATGTGATACAGCAATGACAAACATCTAGGTAATGACCTGATAACAAAGGTACATATAAAGTATTGTAACGGTCTGTACATAAATACTGACCGTTGCCTGTAACAAATGTATAGGTAAAGTATTGTAAAGGTGGGTGACAGTCAGATGCTGAACTAGAAAAGAAATCTTTGAGTCCCAGAGTGGGTCTGACTGAACCCCAAAATATTTGTTCTCATAGCACAGTGATAACAAAGGCACCCCAAAATACACTCGTTCCTGTCCCAAGGTGAAAACAAAAGTACTCAAGAAGTTTTGTGAAGATCAGTTCATAAATACGAGCTGTATAGAACTTGTGACAAAAAACTGATTGGACCTAATTTTGGTACAAAATGGCCACTGGCAGCCATCTTGAATTTTGGACCGTACCCAGAAACACTCATTCTCATCCCAAGGAGATAACAAAGGTACCCAAGAAGTTTTGTGAAGATCGGTTCATAAGTACAGCCTCTACCCTGAGCCGTATTGACATGTGTGCTTACATTGTGTAAGTTGCACTGAATAAATCAAAGTTCATCTAATTTGCATAATTTCTGCACGAAAAAAAACCCCTTACAATATGTGATGTATTCCATGTTACTAAACATTCATACAAACATTTATTAAAATCAGAACTTTCATACAGAAGTTCTATACAAAAGACTGATTGCACTAATTTTGGTACAAAATGGCTGCTGGTGGCCATCTTGAATTTCGGACCACACCCAAAAACACTCGCTCTCATCCCACGTTGATAACAAAGGTACCCAAGAAGTTTCGTAAAGATTGGTTCATAAATATGGCCTCTAGTCTGAGCTGTATAGAAGTTGTGTACAAAAAACTGATTAGACCTAATTTCGGTACAAAATGGCCACTGGCAGCCATCTTGAATTTTAGACCGCACCCAGAAACACTCGTTCTCGTCCTAAGGTGATAACAAAGGTACCCAAGACATTTCGTGAAGATCAGTTCATAAATACAGACTCTAGTCTGAGCCGTATTGACATGTGTACTTACTGTGTGTAAGTCGCATTGAAAAAATCAAAGTTCATCTAATTTGCATAATTTCTGCACGAGAAAAAAACCCGTATTATATGTGATGCATCCCATGGTACTAAACATTCACACAAAAAAATTATTCAAATCAGGGCTTTCATATGGAAGTTCTGTGCAAAAATCTGATTGCACCTAATTTTGTACAAAATGGCTGCCATCGGCCATCTTGAATTTCGGACCGGACCCAAAAACACTCGTTCTCGTCCCACGGTGATACCAAAGGTACCCAAGAAGTTTCGTAAAGATCGGTTCATAAATACGGCCTCTAGCCCGAGCCGTATTGGCATTTGCACTTACAGTGCTGAAAGTAACCCCAAAAAACATCAAAATTAGTCTAATTTGCACAATTTACGTACGAGAAAAAAACCCGTATTATATGTGATGTATCCCATGGTACTAAACATTCATACAAAAAATTATTCAAATCAGAGCTTTCATATGGAAGTTCTGTACAAAAAACAGATTTCTGCATCATCGGTACAAAATGGCAGCTGGCAGCCATCTTGAATTTTGGACCGCACCCAAAAACACTCGTTCTCATCCCACGGTCATAACAAAGGTACCCAAGAAGTTTCGTAAAGATCGGTTCATAAATACGGCCTCTAGCCCGAGCCATAGCAGCTTGGCACTTACAGCTCTGAAAGTAACACTAAATAAATCAAAGTCAGTCTAATTTGCATAATTTACGCACGAGAAAAAAACCCGTATTATATGTGATGTATCCCATGGTACTAAACATTTATACAAAACTTTATTCAAATCAGAACTTTCATACAGAAGTTCTGTACAAAAAACTGATTTTTGCATCATCGGTACAAAATGGCCACTGGCAGCCATCTTGAATTTCGGACCACACCTAAAAACACTCGTTCCCGTCCCAGGGTCATAACAAAGGTACACAAGAAGTTTCGTAAAGATCGGTTCATAAATACGACCTCTAGCCCGAGCCATAGCCAACTGTTGACGTACGGACAGACGGACGACGGGCCATGACAATAGCTCAAATTTGACTTCGTCAAAGTTGAGCTAAAAATTAAAATAAAAAACAGCTTGCCCACATGCAATTTTACAAATAATGGCCTGAGAAATAGAAGATCTACTTTGTGAGGCCTAAAAACAGCTATGTTTATCAAGGCTTTTATTTTAATTATATTATCCAGAAACCACAAGACCTTGTGGAAGTCCTTAAATCTTAATTTTTTCAACTCATGGTACAACAAAATAGATATATTTCCTGATGAAGAGGCACTCCCAACAATGGCAAATAAAGCTCCTCCTAACCCTACCACAACTTCCTACCTCATGAGTTACTTTAGATTTCATCTGTTTACCTAGTGAATTGTCTGCATGTTGAATTGCCTATCTACACACCAATAAATATTAACACAACAGAGTTACAGAGGTTGGATGAGTTCTGAATTTTGAGCAATTATGGATCACCTGTCATAGATTTGTCATATTATGGCTTGCTTTCAATGAAAATTAAAGAATGTTCACAAATTTATCTTCTATATATTTTATTTCTTATAGGATAATAACTCTCAAGCCGATCTATTGAAGAGAAGAATTTTTTATGTGTCATGTGTTTGTGGAATCTCCTGTTTTTTTTGTGACTACACTGGTGTTATTCAATACTGAAGAGTATAATACAAATTACTTACGATCTATTGTTTTCTTCAGCTTCTGTTCCAGAATACTTCACATTTCCTGTAATAAGTTATATTAATCCATGAAAATTAGGAAAGGGCCTTTTTTGGGACCAACAGGGTTATAAAAGGTTTGCCTCTGTGATAATAAATTTATGAATAGAAACTTATGTTTTGTCAAGTCAGAGTTTACAATTTAAGCCAAAATACCAAAATTGGAAACAATAATGCATCTAGGAATGTAACAAATCTTGTTTAATAAAGCCTAATGTGCTCTGTCAAACAACACTGAATTGGTTATATATGGCTTGTAACATTTTGGGAAAAATTTGCAAGTTGGAATTTTGATATTTTGACATCATCTGCCCAGGGTTAAGTGGACACGTTAGCACTTTCCACTATTTATTTATTTCTTGGGGTCACCTTGTGTTAGACATTTTTAGGGTGGAGAAAGCTGGAGTACCCAGAGAGAACCACTGTGCAGTGGTAAGCAACTGTAAGACTTCCCAATGTATTAAGTCTGCACAAGCAGGATTAGCATTGGTTGAAGGTAAATGCACCATTGACATGCAGTGTGTCATAGAACACAATGCCACCATACCCCCACACTTTCCAGTAACCATGAGTATTGATTCAAAATGAAACTCATCCACTATTCAATTCAAGCTTCAGTTTTATGAACCAAGTTCAATTTATTCAATGCAATCTGAGATTTCCTGAGACTTAATCCTCTGCAAAGTAGTATCGAACTATTAAAATATCAAAAAGCAAATATTTCCAATAATTCACTAGGAATTTAACCATTTCAATCTTGTCTGATAGAGCCTACCAAGCACCTTCAGATAAGGCTGAATTGGGTAAATTCCTAGCTACATTATGGGAAATATTTGCACATTGTAATTTTGGTTATTACAATTATGTAGATGCAGTTAATAAATTTTTTGACTGAAACAGTGGTGACTCCAGAGATTGTTTGTCTTGTTTTATTTTTAAGGGAGAGGAGGGAGTTGAGTGCCATATTTAAATCATGGGTAGAAATAATTTGGGGGAGGGGGAGCTATTATATAAGGGTTCATACAACAAGAGACTCAAATAGGAGCGATTACTGTATGCATGGGACACAGTATTATTCATGCGATAACACATGGACATCCCATTTCTCAAGTATGTAACTGTGTCCCCCAGTCTTGGTGCCTGCAAAATAAAAACTGAGTTCTGAAATGGAAATATTAATACAGCCCCCAAACTCCCCCACACATCCTCCTCCCTGGTGATCTGTCCATGATGATATTCATGACAAAATTGAGATCATTCTCACACCATAAATGTTCTCTTTTAAGCGTTATTACTATTTCATTTCAAAGTTTGAGGTCATACCAATGAGGGGTCATAAGCTATGTTTTTGAGACCAAAAAAAAGAAAAAATAATGAAAACTGAATGGTGATTTTTGTGAATAGTGCTGGCCAGATTTGGCCATTATGTTGGGTAAAGAGTTAACAAACTTGAACCATAAAGATTTGTTATGACCATTTCTAAGGTTTATAATAACATCCAACAATACTTATAATCTAAAGAAAACGTGACTTTTTCAGTGGTTACAACATTTTTACACTATAGCATTGTTCAGACCAGACCTGTCATGATTAATTGCTACAATTTCAAAGTCGATGATTATGGGTTTTCATCACACCTTTACTGATGAATTTTTTGTTATTACTCTAATCCCCGTCATGCTCGTAAAAAATGTCAGAAGCTGTGGAATATTCAAATACACTGTAATTGATATGGGAAAAAAGTATAAAGGTACAACACATAACATCAAATCTGGTATAGTATGGGACTACAAACAATTTCCCTTCTTTTCAGACAAAAACAAGAGGGGCGTGTCCATCCCCATTAGCTCACCAATGCATTGCATGCAATAAACCTAGGCTTATTACAAATCTGCAAAAACTGTCTGGTCATGTACATGTATAGCAAAACAGGCCAGAAATTTTCTACGTCCACACTAACAAAAAAGTGTAACATTGCATTAAAAGAGTCCAAAATCTTTGAAGAATGTCTGGCCAAGGGTTAATGTCATCTTATATTGATGCATTTAACACATATATGAAATATAAAAGCCACAGCATACCTGTGGAATCCTACCCTCATGTACATGGATAGAAAAACAGGGCAGAAAGTCAGAAGTCCACACTGACAAAAAAAATCTAACATTGCAAAAACACTAAAAATAAAAAAAATATCACTAGGTAAGGGTCTAAGGGTAATTGTAAGCCATAGAAACAGTATGAGGTGCATAGTAACAGGACAGAAAGTCAAAGTGGACTCTTCCAATAACTTTAACACAAGTGTTGACGCCGACGCACCTCGGGTCATGACATAAGCTCACACAACTTTGTTGGTGAGCTAAAAATCAATGGTAACAACATTTTTACACTGCAGCAATTGTTCAGACAAAAAATAAACTTTTACGCACACTTGTGTCACCTTTCTCTATATGTTGTACTGAGTCACTGAAGTTAACTTTTTTCAGCAGTGCAGCTTCCAAAGTCTTTTTCTAACTTATTTGTCATCCATTCATTTATTGTTTGAGATCACTTTCACCATCTACGGTTTTATCATGACTGCAACATAGGTATGAAAACGAGTTTAGCCCCTCTTCAATACCCATACTGCTCACTTTAGAAAACTTCCATCTAACGCATGGGTGATAAGATTCTATTTTAGCTTCCATATAAGGCATTGGTGATCAGGTTCTATTTTAGCAGTTCAACAAAACATGTTTATCACAACGAACATGCAGTGCTCCTCCTCTTAGGAATTCCCACAGGGGCTTTGATAAATATGTTCTTTAACCCTAAAGGACCTGGATAGTTATCCAGAATTTAGAGCTGACCACTGCCTGCACATGTCCAATGACATAGCAGCAATTTCTTGTTAAGTCTTGGTTTCCTATTAAGACAGCAAAGACTTGACTAGAAACCACTGCCTGGGTAATTTGTCTATTATTTGTAGAATTTTCTCATGATAACATGTTCAAGGAACCTGTTCTGACATCAGAAAAGTTGGAAATGCCTTTAAAGGTTAGAGGACCTCTACCACAGGCATTTTACTTGTAAAGTAGAATTCTTTTTTACAACAATTAACAAGCATTGCTCTGATATCTGTGGTTCTCACAGGGGACTGATTGAGTTACACCACACATTCTTTGCCCATTTTTTTAGTAATAGAGGATTAACCCCCCAAAACAGATTTACAACTTAACAATCCCCTTCAAAACTCTCATTGTTCAATGGTTTCTGCATGCAGATAGCATTTATTGAAAAAACCCATGTTTGACATGAGGTGACAATGTTATAGAACACTGTGTACTTGGTTTTTATGCTCTTTCTTTATTCAAGTAGTTCTCTTCTTCAAAAGGTATTCTAGAAAACCCTATATAGAGATATCAGTTTTATGTCAGCCTATACTGAGAATGCATAAATTTGACATGTATCTGTGGCAATGTATACAAGTAAATTTAACCCTTTGAGACTTTAATTATTCTGACGTTCAATTGTCACTGGGAATTCAGTTTCTTCAACGTTTTTCAAAATGTGACGTTAAAAGTCGGAAAGTACAAGTAACAAGATATTTTTCACATTAGTGATTAACTGGTTGAAGGCTAGATTATTTTGGTAGTCTGATTTTGTTATTCAAAACTTGTTTTATTACAAATTATTGGAGAGTGTCCACAGGCACTCTCCAATAATTCATAATAAAACAAATTTATACAAACAAAATATTATTTGTGTTTAACTGAATATGAAATACATGCAAGGAAAGTGTTGTCCTCATTTTTTGAAATCCCTGATAGTGGCTTCTAGCACTCAATCAGTTAAGAAGTCTTGACAGCAGGATTATATTAGTATTTTAAGCTGTGATAACATTTGGCTCAACGGTTGTCACTGGACACTATTTGGGAGAAAATAGGAACTGGGGTTAAAACTTTTGAAAAATTGAAAAATAATAACAAAACAAATGATCACAAGGTATCAACGCGCTGTTTGATTTCGTATGTCATAAGACATACAAAAGTATTAAAGGGTTAATCATCCAGATGGAACACTATAATATGTTTCAGAGTGTTTAAAGTTTGTAAATCACCTTTTACACATATAATCTAATTTAAATTGCAATTTACCATATCTTGCCTCTCTCTTTTTTTGTTTCCTCTTACTGAACACAATAACAACAACGACTATGAGGATGGCAATAATCAAGAAGCATAATCCTCCAACAATCCCACCAATTGCAGAATCTGATAGGAAACCTTCTTCTTCTTCTGAAAGACAAAAAGACAACAAAAAAATAAATCATACAACTGGAGATACATAAGTTTCCTGTACTAAAACTATGACAAAACAAAGGTTATTTTTTGTTCAATCTAAAAGTACATGCACTGATAATGCCTTAATTCTATACTTTCCCATAAAATCAGATAGGATATGAGTGAAATAAAAAAAATGAACTTTCACTGTGTTAAAGATATGAGTCTTATTTCCACAAGTGAACTATATACGACTCCCAGATGCATTTTCACTTTTCACACATTTTATTGGTTTCAATGTTCCACAATGTTTCCATTTTATCTGTAACTGAGAGGTGGGCAGCTCAAGAAATACTAATGTTAGTTTACTAGTAAAGCCGAACTTGTTTATCGCAGTAAACAAGTAATGAGCATATGAATGTCTGTTCATTTTACCAGTAAAGCAGAGCTTGTTTACCATAGTAAGCAAGTCATAATCATATGAATGTTTGAAGTACAGCTGAACCCCATTAACTGAATTGCCATTTTCCCAGTGGAAAATATTCAATTAATGCAGTGTTTCCACTAGGGATAAAATGTTGGGTCCCTTTTTATGGAGCTTTGGGGGAAAAGTCTAGCTGAAACAGCTGACCAGATATCCAGTTACAAACCAGTTACCAATGTAACCAGATGAAAAATTTGTCAGCAGGATAACCGAAAAATGTCCGGCCAAGGGTTAATGTCATCTTATATTGATGCATTTAACACATATATAAATGCTACAGCATACTGGTGAAAGCCTCTCCTCCTGTACATGTATAGCATAACAGGTCAGAGTTCACACTGGCAAAAAAGTTTAACATTGCATTAAAAAAGTCCAAAATCTCAAAAAAATGTCCAGCCAGGGGTTAATGTTATCTTATATTGATGCATTTAACACGTATATGAAATATCAAAGCCACAGCATACCGGTGGTAGCCTCCACTCATGTATAGCAATTTTTTAAGTCCACTCCGACAAAAAAGTCTAATATTGCAAAAATCTCTAAAAATCGAAAAAATATCACTCGGTAAGGGTCTGTAGGTAATTGTAAGTCATAGAAACAGTATGAGGTGCATAGTAACATTTGGGAGAGTGAAAGTGGATTCTGACAATAACTTTAACACAAGTGTTGATGCCGACATGCCTCGGGTCATGACATAAGCTCACACAACTTCGTTGGTGAGCTAAAAAAATACAAATATAAATCTTTTCTGTTTGGGTTGATTGGTGTCAGCATTCTAAGGGGTAAATTCTATTGATGGGTCAGTATTCTATACTTATGATGTACACCATGTCTCTATGGAGATCATTTGGTGTGTGGTCTGTTTGGTTAAAATGCAGGGTTTGCTCGTGCTTACTGTTGGATAAGTGTGTGAAGATTTAATGTTGAAAGTGTCTCTTAGTTTCCTTGACAAAATGTTTATGGTATTTCCATCATATTATTAGAATGTTTTATCATACATTTGTGTGACATGGACATTTTTGTGTTTTCTTTAGTGTATGTAGGTTAAAACCAGCATCTTTTAGAAAGAGCTCATGGGCATGAGGTTTGAGAGTTAAAAATTACTCTGCTGTTGATTTTTTTGAGCAGCAGTAATTTTGTTCTTGCAAATATATCTTTGAGAGACTTGTTGGGTTGGTGGAAAAAAAGACTTTAATGTTTTGCATCCCATTTTTAGGCTTGAAAGTATGGGCCATAGTCTGTAAACATGTTGGGTAAACATGTTGGGAGAAACTGTTGGTTTCAACATGGGAGTTAAGGGCCTATATAAGTAATGGAATTTTGTTTATTTTGAAATTCTCACCTCTCATATTCCTTAAATTCAGATTAAATATACACAAAGTATACATCAAAAACATGAAACACATATGTTATCAACTCATAGAGCCAACTGTAGGCACCACTGGTTCCTGGAAGTCTGCTACCAGAACTGATAATAAAATAATATTTCATCAGAACAACTTGTGGCCAAATGTGCTTCATATATCCAAGAACAAAGCTAGGTATTCAAAACACTTTCAAATACAGCGATAGGACTGCATTTTGGAAAAGGACAACACAGTCTGCATTTTTTATTGAAGATGGTTTCCATGCTCGACAGACATGCGTAAATCACTCGTTACCACGAATTTCCATCAAAAAACAAAATTGTAATTCTAAGAAATTTCAACAAGTATCATGATACCTTGCATTGAATATGGCAACTGTGCAATCTCTATCTAATAACAGTATACTGTATGAAGGCGATCTTTTTCATTATTTGATTTTAGACGGCATTGTTTTTACATGCTTTTTCTGTCCGATGACGTCGACCGGAAATCGAAAGTATACTCATACGTAAACAAAAGCAAAGGCTTTGGAATTTTCCCCAATGCACCTCTGTCACCATGTTTTGAAGAATTTTTATCCCCTAGCTTTGTTCTTGGATATATAAAGCACATTTGGCCACAAGTTGTTTTCGTGAAATTTTATTAAATTATCAGTTCTGGTGCGAATACAGCAGCAGACTTCCAGGAACCAGTGGTGCCTACAGTCGACTCTTTTGAGTTGATTACACATGTGTTTCGTATTCTATACATCCCAACCTTCATTTTGATGTACATTTTGTGTATATTTAATTTGAATTGAAGGAATATCAGAGGTGAGAATTTTCAAAATAAACAAAATTTCATTACTTATTATATAGGCCCTTAACTGGTAGAGTGCTGGAAGGACTATACTCTTAATTACAGGCACCAATTAAAGGCTTCATTTTCTGTGGATGTGCTTGATATTATCTCTGATGTGAAAGTGTTTTTACAGATTTGTCTTGTTATAACACTTTACCCAACACACAGCATATCAAAATTTATTATTTTAAATAGAGTTTTTTTAATTTTTTCGCAAAAAAATGTCAACAAAACCATATCATTTGACCCCCCCCCACCCCACCTGCCATTGAATGAGCTCAATGAGCTCGTTCCAACAAGGTATCACTTGATATGGTTTGATTGAAAAGAAAATTTAAATATTTTTTTTCAATTTCTCAATTTGTACATTATGTGAATGTGGGTGGATGAGGCCAATTTGTTAAGATAAGGGTTAATTTATGGGAGAGTGCCTATATTCCATAAATTGTAGCAAGGCAAAGACATGTGGCAAATTAGGGTGACCAACAATAATTTGGCACTCTACCAGTTGAAAACAAAAGGGGTGTATTGTGAATCAGAAGAATCAGACACTGTCTTTTTTAGTAGATCTTTCCCCTATATTTATTATACTTTTTGTAAGATTTCTGTTAGAGGATCATTAAGGTTTTGCAAAGTTTTCTTGCATAATTTTAGTAATTTTTTAAAAGTCTTTTACTTTGCTACAGATCTGCTGGACTTCCAAGAACTGGATGAAGGAGAACCTTTGGTTTTGTACTTGGAATGACTCGATTACTATCAGAAGTAGACTAAATATATTAATGAAGAGATCTGTAATAATTTTATTCCCAGATTTTTTATAGTCATGTCTACATAATTAAAAATATCATCTACATAGAAGAGATATAGCTCTGGTTTGAGTATGCCATCTCAAAGAATTTGGGCTTTGAGTCTTGCCATACACAAATATTACCACACAAAGTCCCAAACATTTTGCCGACACAAAACAAACAAGAAATGCCCATCGCCTACATTTTACCAAACAGATCACACACTAAACAACCTCCAGTACAGGATAATATACATCTGGCTTGTATACAGATAACACCACAAGGATGAATATATTTCACCAGATGGAAATCTATTGATAACAGCATGATCATCAGGATATGAAGCTAATGCATCTAATTTTGAATGAGTACTTATGTAACTGGAAAAATTCCATGAATAACTGAGTACTCTCACCCCCACCCCACCCAAAAAAAGAAAATTTTAAGAAAAAAATCAAAGTGAAAATTCAGGAGTGAAAATCATCCTGAAAACAGATTGGTTATTACCGGTATTGGGCAGAGTTATTTGACTTCTTCTGAGCCATATTGTTAGGACTTTAAAGTTTTCTCTACTGAAACTACAGCACCAGTCTAAATTAGCCATGTTTAGTCACCCAAATTAGCCACCAAGAGCATTTCTATATAATTTTATTTCAGGAATAATATAAGTGCAGTGACATTTGCTGAAAAGCCTAAAGTTTCTTGAGATCGATATGAATCAATATAAGAATTAATGAAAAACACAATAAAGTGTTCATGTCATCATGCATCAGTTTTGTGGAGGCACATGTAAAGCACCCAAAAACAATAAAGGAACTAATCTAGAATTAACTCTCTGCACACTTAACCCTAAAGGGCCTAATTCCGACTTTGATAACCTTTTAATGCAAAGGAACAGGTGCCCCAACATGCATTGTTTGGGTAAACTCAAAACTTGTTTTCTTAGTACCTTGTCAGTTGTTTCTAGGCAAGTCTTGGCTGCCTCTATAGGCAGCCAAGACTTGACTAGAAACAACTGCAAAGCCACTGGAGGTAGACTTTCAAAGTATACCAAAAATGTATAAAAATCTCAAGATCCTTAAGGGTTAAGTCCAAATATCAAATTGACTCCAAACAATACATTACGAAATAACAGGATAGTCCTTGGAACTAAAGCATTAAATGATTGAAAATAAAATTAATAGGAAAGGTAATCAATAAACACAGTTGTACTGATCTAAAAACAAAAAGGAAATAAAAACATAAGGAGTGCAAAACTATTAGAAAGAATAAAAAATAGAGCGAAAAAAATCTGACACATTTTTCATCAGTAACATTAAACACTGTGAGAAAGACAGTGGATCTCTGAGTACCCAGTTTATAGTTTGTGTGTTTAAATGACAGTTTCCATAGCTGGGGTCACATTGTGTCTTGACAGTTTTACAAGTGGAAGATTCTGGAGTACTTGGAGAGAATCACCAAGCAGCGGCAACAGTCTGTACAAACTCTGCACAAACAGGGTAAACAGCAGTTGAAGGCAAGTGTGCCCTCAACATGCAATATGCCTAAGTACACAATGCCTTTGTGCTCTTATATAAGCAATCAGGATTAAGTGTACTGCCCAAGAACACAATTCAGCTGCCACTGGTTAGGACTGAACCATTAACCTTTTGGTTTGAAGTCCAATTCTGTAACCAATGAGCCCCACGCTTCCCCAGTTTATAATAAAAATTTACAAAATAAGTTCAGTAAATCCGCATAGACCAAGCCTTCAGAAAGATCCAGACCTATTTCACTGGATGGGTTTTGAAAATTTCCTTATAAACTGGGGATGAATTGAAGATTCTCTTTATTACTTGATCTGATCAAAAACATGATAAAAGGTGCTTAACTGGTGGAATTATTTTTCAAAGGTCACTTTAAACATGAGTATTTTTTTCTCATGGATCTCATGCTTTCAGCAAAGGGAGCACTATTTTAGCAAGATTTTGTTAATAAACAATTGTTTTGTTATAATTTATTGGAAAGTGCATATTGGAACTCTCCAATAAATTGCAACAAAACAATTTTATATATATAAAAAATGACCAGAAGTCAGGGTTCAAATATGGCATCAAAACACAATTGCATACACCTGTGACTACTTCCACAATGTTATTGAATAATCCTGCATTACTGCCTTTTAAAGTTTAAGTGTAATACTTAGCAGAGGGAAAGAGAAGAGGGGTTTAGGGGATGTGATGCCTTCCCAGGAACCCCCTCCCTATAATTTCCCAGTTGGATATTTTTCTCAGGATTGGAGTTTTATACTCCAACTCGCTCATGCTTGTAATCATGTACTTTCTTTTGAGACTGCATTTGAAACTTGGACTTAGGTCACACACACAGTCAATCATACAAATGGAGATCAATGGTAGCCAATTTGAGAGCCCAGCATGGCCAATTTGGAGTACCATTACACTATGTGTTAACTGAATAAGAAGTTCTATCATAGCTACGACATGAAAATTTTATTTATCTACAAATAAATATCCAAAAGGTCTGGAGTTTCTTAACTATAATCCCACCAGACTAATATTCAACTACATCATCTATACATGCCTTCAATGAAGACATGCCTTGATGATGAAGTTGGATTATTTTATCAGTCAGGACATGAGCCATATCAGATGAGGCAAATCAGGTTTAAACCCCCAAATTGGTCAAATTTGTGACACCACTGCTAGATGGAAAAGGGATCAGATCATGTGATAAAATAAAATTACACCATTCAATGCATGATCATTAGAATCAACAATGATAAAGTTATGGAATTGCTTGATGCCCATGTTTGCGCGATTTGAAATAATTGCATGTTATGGCAAAAGAGGAACTATGTACATATAAATGTATAAAATCCTCCTCCTGTTTTTCTTGAATTAAAAAAAGGCTTTTTAAATGATATTCTCAAAGAAATTCCTGAAGCAATTGGATAAGACAGAATTACCAAGTAAAAATTGGCACTGCAACAAATGCCCCCCAAATGCCAAGGGTGGCTATGCCCCTCCAACTGCCATGCATGAATTTCTAGTCATTTGTATTTGTTGATATTGAATTAATAAATATCTTATCTTATCTCCATGAAACCAAAGCACCAATATGGCAGGCCACCAAATGTGTCCATGGGCACAAATGCCCTCGCTTCATGAAACACTATATTTTAGTGGTTAACAAAGTCCAAAAAGGGGCCATAACTCAGATAATGAAAGAGTCAATGACACTGTAGCTCAACTTGTTAAGACATGTACATGTTTTGTATGTGACACAGCAAAGACAAACATCTAGGTAATGACCTGATAACAAAAGTACATATAAAGTATAGTAACGGTCTGTATATAAATACTGACCATAGCCTGTAACAAATGTATAGGTAAAGTATTGTAAAGGTGGGTGACAGTCAGATGCTAACTAGAAAAGAAATCTTTGAGTCTCAGAGTGGGTCTGACCGAACCCCAAAATATTTGTTCTCATAGCACAGTGATAAGAAAGGCACCCCAAAACACACTCGTTCCTGTCCCAAGGTGATAACAAAGGTACCCAAGAAGTTTCGTGAAGATCAGTTCATAAAATACGAGCCATATTGAAGTTATGACAAAAAACTGATTGGACCTAATTTCGGTACAAAATGGCCACTGGCAACCATCTTGAATTTTGGACTGCACCCAGAAACTCGTTCTCGTCCCAAGGTGATAACAAAGGTACCCAAGAAGTTTCGTGAAGATCGGTTCATAAATACAGCCTCTAACCCGAGCCGTATTGACATGTGCACTTACTGTGTACAAGTGGCATTGAATAAATCAAAGTTCATCTAATTTGCATAATTTCTGCACGAGAAAAAAACCCGTACTATATGTGATGTATTCCATGTTACTAAACATTCATACAAAAATTTATTCAAATCAGAACTTTCATACAGAAGTTCTGTACAAAAAACTGATTGCACTAATTTTGGTACAAAATGGCTGCTGGTGGCCATCTTGAATTTCAGACCACACCCAAAAACACTCATTCTCATCCCAAGGTGATAACAAAGGTACCCAAGAAGTTTCGTAAAGATTGGTTCATAAATACGGCCTCTAGCCTGAGCCATATGGAAGTTGTGTACAAAAAACTGATTAGACCTAATTTTGGTACAAAATGGCCACTGGCAGCCATCTTGAGTTTTGGATCGCACCCAGAAACACTCGTTCTCATCCCAAGGTGATAACAAAGGTACCCAAGATGTTTCGTGAAGATCAGTTCATAAATACGGCCTCTAGCACGAGCTGTATTGGCATTTGCACTTACAGTGCTGAAAGTAATACTAAATAGATCAAAGTTAGTCTAATTTGCATAATTTATGCACAAGAAAAAAACCTGTATCATATGTGATTCAAATCAGAGCTTTCATATGGAAGTTCTGCGCAAAAATCTGATTGCACCTAATTTTGTACAAAATGGCTGCCAGCGGCCAACTTTAATTTTCGGATCGGACCCCAAAATACTCGTTCACGTCCCATGGTCATAACAAAGGTACCCAAGAAGTTTCGTAAAGATCGGTTCATAGATATGGCCTCTAGCCCGAGCCATATTGAATTGTTGATGGACAGGATGGACAGATGGACTACTGGCCATGGCATAAGCTCAAATTTGACTTACATCAAAGTTGAGCTAAAAATTAACGCACCACACTCAACATCAACCACCTGGTATATTGTCTACAGTAAGCTATATTCCAAGTCTGATTGAAATCGACCACCTATAACTCAAGTTAACATCTGAAAACCAATATCAACATGTCCCATAAGTCTGCCAAAAAAAAATATCAGACCAAGCCTACTATCAATCCCAACCTGTATTATGTGGTTATAAACCTATGTATAACATTTTATCTGATAACAACCATTGTATATACTTGAAGTATATACAACGGGTGTTGTATATAATTATAATTTATGCGAACGACCTCTGACCTCTTTCAATTCCATTTTCATTCATTCATTCATGAAACATCGTTATATCACAGGGCAGGTTTTAATTGTACGCTTATTGCACTTTGTCAAAATCCTCTGATGGTGTCATTTCTTATTTATTTTGCTTCAATAAAGGCAACCTAAAATTTTGCTTCAAAACATTGTAGAAATTACTTGAATGTTAATAGTAATTAGTATGCGGCGACTGCAAACTATTTATAGTCACGGCCTCGATCAAAAGTACTCGCGGAACTGCGCTAATTAAAAGTTCGTCTGCTCTACCTGAAAAAAAAACACTTCGTAAAAATTGTAAACAAATGCAAAATTATTTGTTATATTGGGACTACAGCATAAAACACGGAAGAAAACTGGAACTATGTCAAAAAAAGAATAACTCTACTGAAACACCGTTTTGTTACTGTTAATAAAATAGTTGAAATTTATTTTGTTTCAGCGCAGTTACATGATGCAAGAAGTGCAATCGCACTTTACAATCGCCGTCATCGATTTTGTAATGTAAGGGACACAACTCTATGCATCTTGTCCTATTTCTTTTGTCTCGTAGACTGGTTTTCTTTGGAGGCCCGTGGGAAGCATATATAAGTCGGGTAGACGCACGAGACGGGTGTCTGTTTGTTATCAGATAAAAACAATAAACATATAGTGTGTTATATATCTGTATTATACAACTCGTTGAAATATGGTTTATTTTTTCTCGGCGAAGCCTCGAAAAAATAAACCATATTTCAACTCGTTGTATAACACAGATATAAAAACACACTATATGTTTATTGTCTATATATATATACAGGTTGTAGAGTAAATATCTGTTAACTGAACAAATGTTATTGTTAATTATTGACAATCCAGCTTTAAATACTTTTTTGCTCCGAGTACTTCCAAAGTAAGTATTTAATCTATATATCTCATATGACAGAGTTACATGAGCTCTGTCAAAGAAGATACAATAGAATAAATAAGTATTTTAAAACCAAAATGTAGTGGAATAATGACTTTTTGGTGGATCCAATAATCCTGTTAATTAAATTCAAAGATATAATAAAAGAAACAAGATGCAACACCACCGGTATTCCCTGCCAAGGTGGTTTACTGAAAAGGGTAATTCTAAGTTGAAACAAGAGCACCGACTAGCGGGGCAACATATGCCTGTCAAAACTGGAACATGCACAAGCTCGGTGAGCTCTGTCAAACAAGACTGATGTGGTTAAATTCCTAGTTGCACAATGTGAAAAATTTGCAGCTTGAAATTTTATATTTCAACACCAGTATGCAGAAAGTAAAGTTGACAAAGCTGAGAAATTTTGGAGACAGAAGTTGAAAAACCTCCCATCTGGTTGTAAAAACTAAAAGACATGCTGATGTACAACATTACCAAAAGACAACAGAGAAAGAAATGTTAGTGAAATACCATTTGGGTTACTATATGGATCTACTGCCCCATCAAAACCTACAATAGAAGTATACTCAAATCATAAGTAACTGAAATGATGTCACAGTCAAAACCTGTTAACCCATTGCACACTGATGTCAAAACAATGAAATTCCAAGCAGAATAATTTTTCCCATGATGCAACTAGGACTTTAACCAATTCAATCTTGTTTGAAAAAGCTCATTTAATTGGTTAAATTCCTAGCTGCATTATGAGAAAAAAACCCAGGTTGAAATTTTGATATTTTGACATCACTGTACAGAGGGTTAAACACTAAGTTTGCAGGTGAAAAACTACAGTACATTAGTTGTGGACTGGTCGTAATCCATGTGTGGGCAGTGATGTCCATGGATGCGTTTACCAGGTAATAAAAATGTTCATCAGCAAAATTTTAATTAATGATGCCCCGGGTTGTACCTGGTGCTTCATTAATTAAATTTTTGATGATTATTCTTATATTTAGTGTTTGGAATCTAATATTATTGCGTCTGTGGAAATATTACCCACCCGTGGGAAATGGCCAGTCCACGATGGCAGTACTGTATGTAATCAACAATGGTTTCCAATTAACTAGAAAAAGGTAAGTTCCTTGGAGATAAACCACTGGTAAGTAATTAATACACTTTATTACATGCCTTTTACTTTTCCTCCAGTTCCATATTTGCAAACTGGTACGGAACACGTGTTCCATACAAATTTATGTTGACAGACTATTTTACCACCTGACATCATGGATCCATCAAAAGAACTCAACCCTGCCCAGTTTTTGTAATTGGCCAATCAAAACATTGCATTCTGACCTAGATCAATTCAGACAGCCAATCAATTAAATGTCATTGAAAAATATTTTTGTTCAAATCCAATGAAATTAAACTTATTCTGCAAATAGGAAGTGATTTTAAAACACCAAAGTTCTGACTATGAAATGAATATCTTTTTGAAAATGGAAACTAATTTCTAAAAAATATGAATAAATAACCTATTTGGAGAAATTTTCATTTATAGTTTTCTGTTAACATATCGATCAGTCACATGTGTTCACCAATACCACCTGAGTTTTGTTTTTGTTTTTATTTCAAGCAGATGTCAGAACATTGAAATTTTGTGTGTGTGATGTTTGGATCTTTAAATTAATGGACTCTATGTCATAAAGGCATGTAATAAACACAGAACACCATGATGTGTGAATTCATTCATCAATACAGCACTCATGTCAAAAATAAAAAATTCTGCCCAGTGTCTGCAAACTCTTTTTTCCAAATTTGTGTTGTAAGCTGAAAACCTGTCAAATGTGGTGATAAAAACTAGTAAACATGCTGATGCACAACAATACAGGAAGACCACAGAGAAAGAAGTGTTAGTGAAATACCATCAGAAGCATCATTAGTAGAAGCATGATTTGGGTTACTATATGGATCTACTTCAATGTCATAACCTAAAATAGAAGAGTACTCATATCATGTAATTTACTATGACATTACAGTATAATCCCTGTTAATTAAACACTGATTCTGTTAATAAAAAAAAATGTAATTAACCCTTTTCACAATGCACTCAAATCATGTAATTTACTATGACACTTCAGTAGAATCCCTGTTAATTAAACAATAACTCCGTTAGTAAAAAAAACCCCCAAAACCCCATACATTTAACTCAACACAACTAGGGTTAGCATTGGTTGAAGAGAAGTGTACCATCGACATGCAGTATGCTTTAGTACACAGTGTCACCGTGCAGCCTTTCAGACAATAGAGATATAGCTTCTGAAGCTCTGTTGAATGAGACATAACACATTAAATACTAATAGTGGGAGTATAGTAACCTAAGAGGTCTGTAAAATAAAACTAGGAAATGCTTTGGTTGTCAGAATAAGTTAATCGTTGAAGGCAAGAGCGGAAAAGATCTAAATCTTACAAAGAGGAAGCAGCATATCTGACTATTCGTAACCAGTTCTCCTGCAAACTAAAAGATGCCAGAAAATCTTATTACACAACATGTGTTGAACCTTGTTATGGTGACAGCAAATGAATGTGTCAATGACACTGTCACTTAACTTGACTGTGTGTAGTGTTCGATGAAAAGGATAATGTTCAATGTTTATGAAAGGATTATGAAATAAGACAAGAATTGTGATAATTGAGAATACATTAATTTCTGTTCATTGTATGCTATGTTTTCAGTAAGAATAATTTGAGTGTAGACTGTATTAAAGAATTAAGACCTGGGTTGATGTGGCCCTAACAGTGAACGTATGTCAACCAAAGTTACCAAGTTACACTAAAATTATTTCAAAACGAGTCATCCTACCAAATTACAATGAAATCCCTTCACAAATATAACTCGTTGACTTTGCTAAAAGAATCTAGGTCATGTGATCCATCGAAGCTCGCTGATTAATTTGGCAAGTTCTTTATTAAAAAAATAAAATTAATTCAGGAAACAATTCTCAACACAAGAAGCCCCAGGGGGCTTTAGGGCACTCACCTGACATGCTAGTCTAAATATCAAACCAGGGACTTGACTTGAATAAGCTGCATATGCCCCTCCTAAGAAAAGCATATACCAACTAAATGAAGCGATTGCACCCACACAATACACAGGATTTTCCTTCTATTTTCAGTTCCTGAACTTTTATGTCCCAAAATTGAGATAAATGCATAAAAAACAGATTTTTTTTTTATTTTTGTTTGGAAATTTTGGAAGTCCAAACAAAATATTTTCAGACTAAAATTATTTTTTTCTTCTTAAAATTGACCACAACGCATAAAAAAACCAAAAACTAATTTATGTCCCACATGGACCCCAAATTTTCAGTGTAAAAAAAAAATTTTTTGTTGTCTTAAAATTGACCAAAATGCATAAAAACAAAAAAAACTCATTTCCAGATTTTGGTCCAAAATTTCTAAGTTCCAACCGGACCCCAAATTTTCAGTGCAAAAAAAAAAAAAAAATAATTTCCCCAAGTCTGGAAATGTTAATAGGAAAAGGTGTCCTTATGTTCAGTTACTGCAAGAAGATTAGTACTTGGAAAGTATCTTTATCAAAATCCTTCTTGCATGTGTGGATGCTTGTGCCCTGCACAAAACTTTTTTTTTCATCATAAAATTGACCAAAATGCATAAAAAAACAAAAAACTAATTTCCGGATTTTGGTCCACAATTTCTAAGTCTGGACCGGGACCCCAAATTTTCAGCCTAAATATGAACCCAGGGATTTAGCTTGAACAAACTTGAATCTCACCTCCCTAAGCATGCTGCATACAAAATATCAAAAGATTCCTATTGGTAGATCTGAAGAAGAAGATTTTTAAAGAATATTCCTCATACTGCACTAATTTAAACATTTCAGCTCCCATAGAGAGCCCAAATATGGACCCAGGGAATTGATTTCAATAAACATGTGAAACAATCTTCCAAAGATGTTGTATGTGAAATTTGAAAGCTTTTGGAGCAGTGGTTTGAGAGAAGAGTAGTGTTAAATGTTTTTCCCATCACCCACGGTGTTAAAAAATGTTGACTCAGCACTTTTTTAAAGTCCCAAAAAAGTACCCCATGATAAAACCGATAACAATGTTTTTTACCATTCCATTCTATTGGTCCTAAGGAAGCTTCACACCAAATAAGAATTCTCAGTGCCGTGTAGTTTTGGAGATAAGGGCGTTTCAATTTTTTTTTATTTTTAGCTCTTGCGGTTCCCATGGGGCGATGGAAAAAATTAAGTATTTATGACCCAATAAGCCATCATATGAAATTTGGTTCAAATCTGCCTCTCGGTTTGGAAAATAGAAATTTTGGACTTGGCGAAAATTCTTGTCCCTCCCAGAACAAAGGCAAATATTGCCCGTCAAACTTCTCTTGAACAAACTTGAGTCTACACCTCAAATGGAAGCTGCATACCAAATACCAAGTCTCTGCTACAACTGGTTCATGAGAAGATTTTAAAAAAAATTGTGCATTTTGGCCTCCCCCCCCCCCCACCCCTCCTCAATATGAGCAGAAACCCAATTTGAAGAAAAACCCAAATGCCCCTATAAAACCGCTACTCATGTGAATTTTCATTGAACTGCAGCCAGTGGCTTGGGAGAAAATGACCCAAACACCACCTTCATGACGTACGATGGACGAGAGACGACGGACAAAAAGTGATTAGAAAAGCTCACCCTGATTTTCAGTCAGGTGAGCTAATAAAGGTAGACAAAATTGACATCAAACAGAGACCATCAGAAAAAGAACTTTCAAATTTTTGACCTTTAGAAATCCACGAGGTAACCAAATTAATAAAAGAATTCTCAAAAGCCTCATGTCAACGCGACCCAATGCCAACATCTATTATCAAATCATGTGTAGACTCTTTGGCTCCTGTAATCACAAAAATGATCAACATATCTTTGCAAGAAGGATCTGTGCATGACGTGTGGAAAATCGCTATTGTGAACCCTCTTTTGAAGAAACAAGATGCAGAACTTGTGTTTAAAAACTTCCAGCAAGTGAGTAACTTACCATTCATTTCTAAGCTGAGTGAAAAAGCTGCTAATGTTACATAGTGATATGCATGCTCCATTACAGGCCAACACATTTGGATTCAGAAAATTTCACTCAACTGAAATGGCATTACTCAAGATTCAGAATGACATCCTGCTTAATATGGAATCTGGAAGGGTAACCTTGCATGTTCTTTTAGACCTTAGTGCTGCTTTTGACACTGTTTGTTATAAAACTCTGCTACAGACAATGAACTTCGATTTTGGACTTAGTGGTGTAGCTGCTAGCTGGCTATCATCATACCTGAAGAACAGACAGCAGCTTGTATCAATAAACAGAAACCTGTCAAAAGACTTCCATCTGGAATGTGGAGTCCCACAGGGCAGTTGCCTTGGTCCTGTTCTGTTTCTATTCTATATTTCAAGAATGTTCACCATCAATGAATTGCATCTGCCTGACGTTCTTGGTTATGCTGATGACACATAGGTCTATTTCTCTTTTTGACCATCAACCAAGGATCAAACTAAAGCTCAAGAAATTATTGAATCATGCATTTTGGACATTTGCACTTGGATGATTTCAAACAGATTAATGATAAATGATGATTAGACTGAATTCCTAATAATTGGTTCACGTCAGCAAATCACTAAAATTGGCATCAACTCAATGAAGGTTGGAGATTCCACCACCAGGGCAACTGACAGTATACATAATCTTGGTACCTTCTTTTAATCAAACATTTCTATGGACAAACATGCTACAAATATGTGCAACAAGGTTTTCAGAGGTCTATACAAAGTTAAACAAATAAGACAGTTCCTTAAAAAAGTCTCCACAAAAACTCTAGTTCATGCCTTTGTAACTTCACATTTGGATTATTGTAATGCCTTACTGTTCAACCTTCCACAATATCAGTACTCTCACCTGCAGAAAGTACTAAATGCATCAGCCCAAGTGGTATGTAGAGTATCACGATCTCAACACATCACTCCTGTTTTGATGGATCTGCAATGGCTGCCAGTAAAGTACAGAATAATTTTCAAAACTTATTATTAGTTTTCAAGGCACAAAATAACATGTCACCAGTCTACTTAGAAGAACTCATCAATACCAAGAATGTGTGTCAATATCACCTGAGGTCTGATGGTAAAATACCATTACAAATTCTAAACAACAGGTGTAAGACATGTGGAGATAGGTAAAACTCATTTGCTGGTCCTCACTTGTAGAATAATTTATCTGGTCATCTAAAAAGACTGTCAAATGTCAACACTTTCAAGAAAGATCTGAAAACATATCTACTTCAAAAGGCCTATAAGTGATGTTCTGAACTGTAACATACAGCACCTTAGAATATGGTTCTTTATCCATTGAAAAATAATTTTGGCGCTATATATAGACAATATACATATAGTGGGTTTTTTTTATATCTGGTTTATACAACAAGTTGAAATATAGATAATATTTTCAAGGATCTGCCAATGAAGAAATCAAACCAGCATTATGAAATTTATGAATGAATGAAATAGAATTGAACAAGGTCAAAGATTGTTTGCATAAATTATAATTATATACAACACCCATTGTATATACTTCAAGTATATACAACAAGTGTTATACTCTATGGTTATCAGATAAAAATGGGTATATTATTATTATTATTATAAGTTTCTGACAGATCGCAATATTTTTTATTCAATTAACCAGGATTCATTCAAAGTTTATTTATTTATTGATGCTTAAGGACACTTTCCACATCTAGAGCTTTACCATGACACAACTTAGGTATGAAGTCAAGTTTAGCCAATCGTACATACCTAAGCTGCCTACTTTAGAGGTCTTCCACTATAGGGAGTGGTTACCACGTCCAATATTATCAGTGAAGCAGAACTTGTGTATTACATTAAACAGGCACTGCTCCACATCCATGGGTTCCCACAGAAAGTGTATTCTAAAACCAATAAGCAATCAACTAGAAAAGTCCTTGCTTTGTTTTTAGTTGTTAAAATTGGATCATATGGTTTGCCTCATATCAATTTATTGGAGAGTGCCTCTTTGCACTCTCCAAAACATTGTGACAAGACACATCTATATGAACAAAATATTGTCATTTCTGAGAAGGTATGAAGAACACCCATGAAATAGGAAGCCTTTCAACTGAGGTACCATCACTCTTTGGTAGAGCCCAAATATGGGCTTCTAACACTCAACTAGTTAACAGGTCAAATTTGCACTAAAGACAGGGTAAACGATACCACTGTACCTTGTTGGGCAGAGCTATCAATCAAGGTATCAAGGACTAACTGTGGTAAAGCAGAACTCCATATTAGGTGCAATTAACAGGATTAGGCCTGAAAAGGTTCCAGTTTTATGTAAAAAAAAATTTGGGTCAATCAATGTGGTTTTTATTTATTCATTTATTGCTGTTTAGGATCACATCTTTCTGCAAAATGACTAATCATGACTGCAACATGGATATAAAGTCAAGTCCAGCCAGTTGTTAATACCCATGCTACCCCCATAATAGAGGCCCTCCACCCCAGGCATTGGTTACCAGGTCCTATTTTACAAGTAAAACAGAGCTTATGTACCATGGTAAACAAGCACTGCTTCACTTCCTGAGGTTCCCATGGGGATGATGGGGATTTTATTTTATTTTCAATTATAATTTTTTTTAATGACATACACAGTTTGTTGTATATGTATGTATGTGCATACCTAAACTCTGCAATAAGATATACTTCACAAAAGCTCAAGAGGCATAGTGGCTATTAAAGGCCTATTGCTGACTTGAACAACATCAAAACAGGTGCCATTAACATGCCATTGTGAGGAAATCCTGATGATAATAGTCAAATTACCTGGCCAGAGGTTTCTAGTTAACGTGAAGCCAAGACTTGACCAGAAATCACTGCTAAGCCACTGCTCATATAGAGGGTGTGGGATTGTGGGAATTCTGGACTTGACCAGGCCACTTAGGGTTAAAACAAAAATTGTCTTCTGGCAAATATGCATTGGATACAATTCTGCTGATTTAAAAAAAAACTCTAAATTTTGAAAACTCTTTCTGACCAGAGGTGTGAAAATGCTTTTCTTTCCAACAAGAAATGCACTCATTTTTGTAATTACAAGTGTGCAGCCGAAGCCGAGCAGTTGATAAAATGATATTTGGTAATACTTTTCTCATCAATTTTATAGACTCAATTAATAAAATGCCATCAAATTTCATTTTTTAATTTCTCAAATTCTGCCAAGCATTTTGCTTTGAAAACAGCTGCCTGACATTACATAACTGCACTGACTGAGAACATTATCATCTGAAAATTAAAAAAAATATTTTGCCTTAGATACAAGGGATACAATATGCTTTGTAAAAAAAGGTCAAGAGGTTTATACCCTTTAAACCCCTTACAAAACATGATGGCCAAAAAACGGTCAGTGATTTTCACACAAATCGTCATTTAAATTTTACTTTTTCAATCCTTGCTTCCAAAACATAACTTATATAAGCTCATTCTAATATGCTATGTGTTTAAGGCAAAAAAACCTCTAAATTATTAGTTATGGTCATTTAAAAAAAAGCTTGCTTCTCAACCACCTCTCTCATCACCAAACATTTCTTCTTTTTTTTAAATCTAAAATCACTTTGATGATACTATTTTGCACTTGAAGGACTAAAAATTTAACCAATTATATCTTGTTTGAAAGATTTTTAGCTGTGTTATGTGACATTTTTACTGTTGAAAATGATGAGGTTTTTTTAGAACAGAGTGCAGAGTTAATATTTTAAATCAGTTAGCTTTAATGACTTTACCCTTAACCTGACAAACAAAAGTCTTGAATAACGAATTTGTTTCATTTTTTATCTCAAAAACACAAGTTATGACCCTCATTGGAACAAGTTCGATGAGCTCGTTCCAAATAGGGGTCATAACCTATGTTTTTGAGACCAAAAATGAAAAAAATAATGAAAATTAATTGGCGATATTTGTGAATAGAGCTGACCAGTTTTGGCCATTACGTTGGGTAAAGGATTAACAAGCAGAACAATAATGTCAAAATGACAAAATTTCAAGGAGTGATTTTGTTCCATAATGTAACAAGGAATTTAACAAATTCAATCTTGTTTGACTGAGCTCATTCAAACAGGATTGAATTGGTCAAATTTCCAGTTGCATCAGAGGAAAAATTTGCAGCTTGAGATTTTCTTATTTTGATATCAGTATGCAGGGATTAATTGGTATTAGAAAAATAACAGTGACCACAACTTTTGTAAAAATTGAATCATTTGTTTATTTTTGTTGTTGAATGCAGCTTCAAAAATCTTCCTTCCATAATTTGCATGTGCATGGAGGGTTGTTACCCTCAACAGAAAGTTGTATTTCATCTAAATTTTTTTACTTGTGTTGGACAAAATGTATGCTAAATAAAATATAATCAGTTCATAAATGGACAAGGAGTTGTGCAAACAAGAACCTCATATGGAAATCTTTAATAATTCTTCATCTAGGTGAGGTAACATTGTTGAAATCCTTATTACCAATTTGGTAACTGTAACCATTTGATCAAATCTAGTTTACTGTTCAACAGGATAATTTATTTATTAGAAACACAGACACTAATAATTATAATAGTTGCAATTTACAGAATAAGGATTTGAACTTAGCAAAATATTCAAGTATCAAAAAATATTCTAAATCAAATTACATTGTGTCCACCATTTTGTTCTTATTCATGAAAAATTCAAACAACATTTTATTCCCTTCAAGCATGTTTCCAATAACTGTCTTCTAATTTCTTTTCATACTGAGAGAATGTATACTACTCAAAGTTTGATAAGCACCAAATATTTGACACATCATTGTGAAATTTGCTTGTGACATATTTGCGATATTTTTGGTGGATATGTTTGAGGAATGTATTGCGATGGTCCCCAGTGTTTACATTGACTCTCTTGACAGGCAGACTTTTCGTGACAGTCATGGAAAGCATGTACCCCTTGATTTTCATGATGTTTTTGTGCACTGTCTACATGTACATGACATGTGTAGGATATTCAATCTTTATTTCAACACAAACCCTTGTGATTTAATGATTGAATATGGCAACTGCAAATGTAAGAAGACATTTATCTAAAGCAGAAATGTGGAGGGCTGTAGGGATGGTGGAGCAAGGGGCTACCCATCATCAGGTTGGTGAAGCCCTTGGTGTGCATCATACAGTGATCACCAGAGCCTAGGAAAGATTTCATCTGTATGGCACACCAGTAAGATGGCATGGTGGTGGCAGAGACAGGGCAACATCTGCAGCTGAAGACAGGTTTTTAATCATTCGGGCCCGTAGGAACAGCTTTGGCACAGCAACCCAGCTTCGCAGTGACCTTCAGAATGCATCCGAGGTAAATGTTTTGACGCAGACTATCCAGGCAAGGTTGCACGAAGGTGGTCTCTGATTGAGAAGACCCTGTATTTGCATTCTGCTGTCCCAAAACCACCGCCAGGCACGATATGAATGGGCCATATGAATGGGCCATGGACCTCGTTGGATGGACCAGAGAAGATTGGCGAGCTGTCCTTTTTACAGATGAGTCAAGGTACTGCCTAGACCACACAGATAGGCATTCTAGGGTATGGAGAAGACCAGGAGAGCAATTCCATGCAGCCAACATTGCTGAGCTTGACCGCTATGGTGGAGGGTCAATCATGGTCTGGGGCGGCATCTGCTGAGAGGTAAAGAGCTCTGTGTCCTTGAATGTGGTACACTGGCTGCACAACAGTATATTGATGAGATCCTGGATGTCCACATCAGATTGTATGCAGGTGCAGTGGGTGATAGATTCATTCTGATGGACGATAATGCCCGTCCTCATGTTGTCCATGCTGTAGGGGAGTACCGACAGAGGGAGGGGATGGAGCGTATGGACTGGCCAGCAAGATCCCCTGACCTTAATCCAATCGAACATGTCTGGAATGAGTTGCAGCTTGCAATTTCAGCCATCCAGTCCAGCCAAGAAGTGTCCAGGAACTTGGTGCCATGCTGGTCCAAGAATGGAACAACATTCCAAAAGGACCACCAGGAACCTGATTGGGAGCATGAGAAGGCGTTGTCAAGCTGTAATTAACAGTAATGGGTCTCATACTCGATATTGATGCCATACCAGTTTGCTCCGTCAACTTTTTGGCATACTGAAAAATTTCCTCTTTTAACAATAATATCCATTTTCCATGGTTATCGTATTCAAAAGCTAAAAAATAGTGTCAAACACAAATAAAATTTTAATTTCTGTACTTAAATCATTAAAGATATAATTAAATAAAAAATATATCCACTTTTCATTACAATATTTCAACAAAAACGTAAAACAGGTAGTTGGATGTACTTGGTGCTTAGCAAACTTTGAGTAGTATATATGCTGTAGTGTAAAAAGAATTAAAAAACTGAATTTTTTTATTCAGTAACATGTATGTGGTTTGCATTATACTGTATTCACAAAAGCTTTTAATCTGTTTACTGCTCTAGGTCCAAACTGAGCACAGATCCAGATTTTTTTGTGCTGTTCTTTTGTGCTATAACAGCACTGTCATTCTTAATGTATAGCACATTGTAACAAATGTAAGCAACAGACAATATGCCATAATCTATTTGTTTCACTATTTTTTGCTTTTCATGGAAATATCCAATAGTAAATATGGCTCTAAAAACCTTTACAACTGATGAAGGTGTTGCATAATAATTTGCCAATAACTTGTAAAATGTGAGCTAAATTCAAAAGAAAAAATACAACCATCTGCATTGCGCACCAGTTATCACTGTGCAATGTCATGTACTGCTTCCCTAAAATATTGCCTTTCTATATCAATGGTGGTAAGGCAGAATGTCTTTTCTGATGACAGTTTGGGAATGTAGGTGGGGATTATCATGTAAACAAGAAACATTATTTAACGCTTTACCCAAAGCAGATGACATCAAAATTTATTAATTATTGTTTTTTTAAATTTAAATAAAAGTTTCCACAAAATCATATCATGTCACCCCTCATTGGAACGTGCTCGATGAGCTCGTTCCAATAAGGGTGTCACATGAAATGGTTTTGTTGAAATTTTTTGAAAAATATATTTTTTTCAACTGCGTAATTTGTAAAATATGCCAGATTCATTAGGTAAAGAGTTAATCCTTTCAATGCTGGGTTCCTGAATGAGATTACCATACAATATTCAAATAAGTCCTATCAATCTTAAAATTACAAATAAGGGTATGTTCCTGGCATTTTCAATTCTGTCTCACTTTGCGCCATTCTGCCCCATTATATGGTTCAGCACAGGTTATGACCAAGTTGCTCAGCAATGAAGGGGTTAAGGAAATGTTTGATCTGATCAGGTACAAGTGATCTCCATGAAATGAAACAGGCATGTGAACAAGGATCTCTGAATGGCTGACAAATATCAATCACAATCTTGTGAGGAAGTGTTAGCACTATCAAAATACGGATCTTTTATGTTATGTAATAAGACTCACCTGGTACAGTCACAGTTACAATATAACTAGCTTTACTATAGGCCAAAACCCCATAGGAAACTACTCGAAAATTGTAAGTATTGCCTGGAAAAATGTCTGTCATGAGGAATGAAGTGGTTGGCACAAGAATCTCTCCATCCAACCTTTTCCACTCTTCTTCATTGATCTGGTACTCAATGACATAATAAAATACCGGCACTGTAGAACTGGTTGGGGGAACCCAATGAATAAGTATGCCTTGTTCTGTTAAAACAGCAGAAACATTGGTGGGGGACAGTGGCCTAGGACCTGAAATGAAACAATAAAACATCTTCTTAAAAGTGATGGGTAAATTATATAGAAGCAGAAAAGCTACTTCTTTGAAAAAATAACATATATAAAGTACGCAAAAGTGATCTCTTTTACACCAGTGAATAAAAATTCTTATAAGAATTGAAATGAATTATCTGTAGCTTTATTGGAGCATGATTGTGGAATGGGTGTGTTAAGTTGTATGAAGTATGTAGCAATTCATGCAAAATTTAACATGCCCATCCCTCATTCATACTCCAATAAGTGACAGATAATTCATTTCAAGTGTTATTCTTTAATTTAGAGTGTTTTCCTGTATTAGATGTACCCTTATGTGGCGAAGTCTCCGTGGTTTATATTATTCCAATCACATCAACATCTGTGCATACAAGTATTTTTTTATTTTCAACATAAGCTAATACATGCGGTCTCAACTACTCAAGAGAAAAACTAGTGTGAACAATCCACATCAGTACTAACTAACAACCCACCTGCAGTAGTTACAGTTGAATTGCTCAGTTGGACATGCCCACAATTTTTTATTTGAACAAGCCTAGACCAATACCGGGTCTGGACCTGCGTCGCTGCATGCAATTGATCTGAAAATTAGATACACGGTACAACTCATCATTATGAAGCAGCAGACCAAATATAAAATCATTCCCTTTCATAGAAGCCAAGAAAACTTTGACGGAAGAAGTGTTTCAGAGGGACGGACGGACAGATGGACTGATGGATGGATGGATGGACAGACGGATGGACGGATGGATGGACGGAGTTGAGCGGTTACTAGACCTGCTCTGCTGCTGGTGACGCAGGTAAAATTGGTGGGACAATGCAAAAACATTCATACGATAGGAAAATTATTTATCACAGTATGAAAAACACACCATGACAAATCATGTGCAAACACATCCGATATTATTAAAGGAAATTAAATTATAATACAAAATATATGCAGGTTGAAATCAGGTATAAAGAATGAAAACCAATTGAAAATAGCATCTGATATGCAATATTTTTGCATTTCTCTTTTGATTGATGACAGATTTTACAGTATTGTGGGTTGAAAAGTAGACAGAGAATTTCCACCACATAGCAGTGACCCAGTTGGAATTAAGTTGTAGAGTAAATGCAAAACATTTCTGTTGTTTTTTCAATACATATAATACCAGTCTTGGACAGTGATTCTTGTTATGTTTTCTCAGTCTGAGAATCATATTCACATGAGCACAAAAAGGAATGGGTAAAAATTATTTTTAAGAGTATTTTTTTATTTTTCAGCCAGACAAAATACTAAGGTTTAGAAACTAAGATATGTTTGTAAACACACTGACATCCCAAGAAAGATGTTAAACTCAACATTTATTTATTTATTTGTGTTTAAAGTCAATTTCAGTACCTATGGCTATACAATGGAACCTTATTAATTGAATAGGCACTTTGCAAATGAAAATTATTCAGTTACCAAGAGTATTCAATTTACAGGGATTTGGTCACTTTGCTGTATTCTGGATATACTCACTGTCTATTTATTCTATTACGTCTTGTAGGCGGCACGGTGGCTCAGTTGGTAGAGGTGCAGGCAGCAAGCCGAGAGGTCCTCGGTTCGAATCTCACCTGCGGCAACCACATTGTGTCCTTGGGCAAGACACTTCATCCCGATTGCCTACATGGGGACGCGATGACGCTGTGTACTGAGGCGTACTGCACGTCGATGGTGCACATGTCTTCAACCAATCTAACCCTGCCTGTGCTGCGGTGCAGAGTTCAGAGTTACGATGTTGGAGAGCTGACAGCTGCTCGTCGTTGCTCGGTGGTTCTCACCGGGTACTCCGGCTTCCACCACCCGTAAAACTGTCACGGTCACGATTAGCCATTGTGCATAAGTATGTGACCTTAAACACCAATAACTATATATATTACGTCTTGTTTGACAAAGCTCATGGAACTTTCTCAAACAAGATATAACAGATTAATTGCTTGTATTGGAGGAACTGAGACCAAAAACGTCTACAAATTCGGTGACTGTCAGGGTAATTTCTCAACATATTACAAGATTTTTTATTCAATTAACAGGAGTTTGCTCTATATATATAACCTATGTGCAATTAACATGCCAAATTCGCATGGAAAATATGGTAAATGGTTTTGAGCTTGGAAGTTATATTCAATTAATTTCATCAAAAGATATCCGATTTTTTGGGGCTCTACTGTATTGTAACCGAATGAAAAATTAAGGCAAGTTTATCGTTTATACCTATGCTGCCCATTTCAGAGTTCTCTCACCCAGGTATTGGTTACTGGGTTCCATTACACTGAACCTACTTACCACAGTAATCAAGCACTACACCACATCCTATGGGAACTACAGCATTTCTCTTATTTTTATTGTTGGGTATTAACTCTTAAACCCTTTTATCCTGCCAAGTATTTTCTTGAATTTTTCATAAAATCAGGTCATGACTGCTGTAAAGCAGGTCTAACTTCATTAAATGAAAAATTCAATGGAGTATGTCATCAGAAAATCATTGACATGGGGGATTTGCTTATTTATTTATTGGTGTTTAAGGTCACTTTCAGCATCATCGGCTATATCATGAGCGCAACATGGATATGAAGTCTAGTTTAGCCAATCGTTTATACCTATGCTGCCTACTTCAGAGGACTTAAAAATCAGGTCTTAATTCTAGGTCCACTTAGAGGTATAGTTTGTTAACAATATCGAGGAACCCACCACTACTAGATACAGCGTATTTTGTAGAGGTCAGAAAAAACAGTTGGCTAAGAGCTGATCCATTTTAAACCTTTACCCAAGCTGTCCACTATTAGCTAGTCCCAGTTAATAAATGGGGTCATGAAAGTTATAAAAAAAAGGAAGAAATCGGCCATCAACCTTCTGTT
The DNA here is from genome assembly GCA_031216915.1 of Pictodentalium vernedei. Lineage (NCBI taxonomy): Eukaryota > Metazoa > Mollusca > Scaphopoda > Dentaliida > Dentaliidae > Pictodentalium > Pictodentalium vernedei. Next base: position 176,875,451 of record CM062288.1, read on the forward strand.
TTCTGATTTCACTTCCTCCTGCTACAGTCTATTCAAACCAGAGAGATTTTCCAACATGCAATTATTAATAGTCATTAATTTCCATGTGTTCATATATGAAAGCCAACGATTCAGTGAATAACTAGTATTCATGTCTGAGGCAAAACAGAAGTTATACTTACCTATGGGTTGAACGATGGGTGGGAGATATGTTGATCCTGATGAGTCAGTTGGCAAGGCAGTGGCTATACCCTCAACATAGCCTACAATGAGAAATTGCAGAATTCAACAAACTGCTGCCAAAAGAGATATATGTAACCATATAAAAATATCAATTCATTCATGTATTTGGGATTCAAGGTTGCTTTCAGCATCACTGGCTATATTACAACTGCAACACAAGTTCTTCTAAAGCCAAATTTATCCAATTCTTTATACCTATACTTACAATTTGTCCGCTTTATAAAATATGGACACCAGGCATTGCCTACCAGGTCCTGTTGTACAGTGGAACCCTGTAAATTGAATATTGACTTTGCAAGTGAAATTATTCAGTCAACAAGAGTATTCAAGTGACAAGCATTAGGGTCACTTCTCTATATTGTAGCGATAAACCAGGCATAAATTCTGTTATATTTTGTTTGACAGAGCTCATGGAACTCTGTCAAACAAGATGTAATGGATTAAATGTCTGTAGTGGATGTACTGAGGCAAAAGAGATCCAAAAACAAGGGAAATTTGATGACTGAGGGTAATTCAATGACATATTACAAGCTTGTATATCTAATTAACAGGAGTTTACTCTATAGCTATATTCAATTAACCCTCTGCACACTGATGTCAAAATGACAAAGTTTTCAGCAGCAAATATTTCCCATAATGCAGTTTGATATTTAACCAAATATACCTTGTTTGACAGAGCTCAGCGAGCTCTGTCAAACAAGATATAATTGGTTAAATCCACAGTGAAACAAGAGAAAAAGTTAAAAAATTTATAGTAATTTATATATTTTTTATACTTACCAATGACCCAGACATAGCTGGTGCTAACTCTTAAAATATAGGGCCAAACACAAATTTTGCCCCCCAATCCCCAAAATTTGCATCTAAAACTAAAGAAAACATGTCCTGAAAGGCCCTCCACACTTCGCCCCTACTGCGCATGCGCAGTGTCAAGGACGTTCCGAAATTGGCGCCATTAATCATTCTAATAACCAGTGCCTGGAAAGCGCTATGTACTCAGCGGGGAGGCAAGAGTTCCCAACTCCTGGGAGGGCCATCCCCGTCTGGGTCATTGGTAAGTATAAAAAATATATAAATTACTATAAATTTTTTAACATTTTTATACTGTACCAATGACCCAGACATAGCTGAATAGTAAAAAGGCTGGAGGGCCAAGGACATAGAGCAAAATGGAATACGCTCAGTAAAATAAAATAGAGTCATCCCCTGTAGGGAAAAAGAAGTAATAGGCCTTACATGTATCTTTCTTATTTATGATAAATTAGAAAGATACAACACCTTCCAAAATTGAGCTTCAAACATCCATGTACTCTATTAATATCCTATATAATCCTTATACTAATAATTTTTAAAGTAAGCCAATAAATAAAGTAAGTCTAGAGAATAGAGACTCTTATACTCCTAAAAGTGTCTGAGGATTGCATAATCATGTCCGTTGACATATGCAATATTCAAAAGCTATACTTTAAAAACTAAGACTTGAATGAATTTTAAAAACCTAAACTTCTCACTAAACAACCATCCCAATAACAGCTCAGAATTACTAACTCCGGAGGAGGTATCCCCTTGTTTTCATAGTAAAACAGGTGACCCAAGGGAACACCCTCCCCCCCCCCCCCCCTTTTTTCTTGCCCTGGGTCAAATAGCCCAGAGCGAAGAGGGCAGCCGAACGGAGACACTGCCGAAACAGACAGCCTACCTAGCTATAGTAGCAACTGTTAAGTGAATGACATTCTGAGCAGTAGATAATAGACCTAACAATAGAGGCCTCCAGAAATGGACTCGATATTTCTGAGATAAAATTCATGAATGTGGATGGCTGAGCGCAATGAGCGGCCTTCAAAAATCTATAATAGCGACACTATTAATGTAAGCCCAAGAAGTAGAAGAACTCTTACTTCATGAGCCGAAATCTTAAGCACAACTGCTAAGTCAATGATATACCATAAGCAGTACCGATAGTTAATAGAATCCATTAACAATAAAATGGAGCGTAACGTCCTTCTACTAGACATCAAAGACAGAAGAAGCTTATGCCCATAGTAATAAACAGATATCTGTTTATAAATACATAAACTGTATCCGGAAAGAGTAAAGGCCTATGCCCATACGAAGACGGAAGGACCTTAAAATAATAGGTTCCGGATAATAGGAGCCTAACTCTTATGCAACAATCCAACCTAAATAGTAACGGAAGTATTGATTCCGAAACTATGAAAGTGAAAATCATCCATCGATAGTGCATGAAACTCACTGACTCTACAGTAAAAGAGAAACCAACAGAATTACTGTCTAAAAGGTCAGAATTTGAAAACTACTGTTTCCAGAGGCTCAAATGATTACTTAGCTAAATAAGAACCGAAGTTAAAATCCGTATAGGAATTTAATCTAAAGATTCTAAGTCTATTTATCAAAAAGTTACTAACTGACTTAGATAAAGAGACAAAAGACTCAATTGTAAACTATCGTAGAGTGCATAGGTATGAGGTAACATAAACCTATAACCTAAATAATAACAGGCTGCAGTAGATCTTGTGAAACAAGTATACTAAAAAATAGCAATGAGTAGTATGGAGGGATCAACAATATGAACATAATGATCCCTACACCACGACGGAAGAGCCTCCACTTTAGCCGCATAGAATAGCGAAGAAGAGGATCTCCTATAGTAAGAAATCGCGTCCAAAGCTCGTCTAGTACAGTGCTTACAATGCAATACGGACCACACAACGGAATACATGAAGGTTGCGACCTTGCTGGTTGTGATAAAGATGACACGATTTACCCAGTGAAAAAGATCCTCACATAGAGGAAAATTTCACGTTAAGACCCACAGTAGACAAGAGAGTAAATTACTCATGATCTCTGTGAAGATAGAGATGCTATCAACAGAAATGTATTGTGGTTGTTTATCTTAGCAATACCTGCTAAAACAACAGCGCCGGAGGATACGCGTATCCTATCATTCCGTCCTATAGATCAATAGAGCGTTAACAATATTAGCTCAGAGATCTGGACAAGCCAACACATACGTCTGCAATTGATTAGCAAGCTGTGTCATAAATAAATCATCATTGGGCGCTCCCATAGATAGCAAATCTGATTGAATACTTGTTTGTTGAGAGTCCATTCTGACAGCAACAAGCGACCCGTAAGAGAACGGGAGTCCGATAAAACAATCAGACGACCCGGAATATGACGGACCAAAACTGAACTTGGTGTACTATAACCAACAGACGGATTCTTTCCATTAAATTGAATAACGGAAACGAAAGAGTGCCTCTCTGGTTCCGGAGATACGCCACTACTGTCGAATTAAAGGACAGGAATTTGGGCATGCGTTTCTGAATAATGTTCATGCAATGACATAAAGCAGGCCTAAAAAACATTATTCCGCGGAAGAAAACTGATTGCTAAAAGACTGCGGAACCCAAAGACCCTGGCACTTCGAATCCGTAGGGATCAGTATTATATCCCAATCTGTTTGACTGGCAACCGTCATAACAGCCACACTCGGGTCCGGCAACTGCGGCGGCACTCTCTGAGTCAACCACCGAATGTTTGCCCCAGTCTGAATCTCTTGTAACACTAGATAGACAAGAGAACGTGTAAATCGAGCAATTCATGGATTGCCGAAAAGTTGCCGTCGAAGAGAAGCTCCTCCGAGAACGAAGCGACTCTGAGAGAGTTCTTAACCTTACTATCCACGCGTGTGGATGTAGCTAGGGCTGCGTCACGTCTAACTAACTCCAATCAGCCACTGAAGGGCGGAGTTATACGTGAACAAACTACTGCCCTCAAAAGAAATTACAATGAGAATAATATCCCGTAAATCTTTTCTTGAAGACGTAATGATAACGCCTCAGTAAGGCGGATTACGTATAATAAAGCGTCTAAGTTAAGTCTACTATACATAATGTCGTTCCCAACATTGAAATTGGAAAAGACATAAACGGCGAAAAAGAATATATGCAGTCTTTAATCACACCGTCTAGACGCATATGAACTCTCGGTATGCCCTGCTCTGCCAAAATAAACTATTTGTATAAATGATAAAATGGCAGAAATGAGCAACGCGGACAAGAAACTAAACTATCATGCTTAGTAGCAGGCTTGTATATATATATATATAGTGTCAAAAAATAAAACACATGTTGTAATGACAATATTGGACTGCGTCGGTAAGTCAGGGACAATGTCCCTGAACCGATCGAAAAATCCGAGTCCAATGACGCTATAAGTCTCTTATCCAAGATCGCAGCAATGAAGTCCGAAATAATAATCACTGGAAGATAATGCCAGAAGATATGAAAGGCATCTTCCGATACTACTAAAGGGAAAACTCGAAATCTTTCGAATCCCTTTCGCCATCCTGTCGGACCCTATAAAGCGTTCGATCGTCCGTACCTGATGCAACCGCGGACCGCACCGACCCAGCGCCGTCGGATAATTCCTGATTCGACCGAGAAACTGTCAATTGCTGGGATGCTGCAAAACAACTGTGCTAACTCGGATAGCACGTCCGTCACTGAGGCCTGAGGAGAAGCAGTCTTACGATGCATTGCCGCTGGAAGCTCTGTGATCGTTACCCCGTGCATACTACCAATATGTGAGCGAACGGAGTGTATAGGCCTCGTGTCCCTTGGCTACCGGATGGCGCGACCTATTCGCCGTGGAATCACTGAATGCCGAAACTGATTGGATACTCGAGGTCACGTAGCCAATGTGCGGTCGTGTGCCCTGCTGTGAGGATGAGGAAGCATTAAAGACAGTCTCTCGGACTGTCAATATAACGGAGCGTCCCGACCAACGGACATATGCTCCGAATGTAAAATATCTGAACCACAACATGCGGTCCCCTATGTTGTTGGGCGAGAGAGGGACCTCTCTCGCTCACAGCCCGGACGGACCTGGACAAGCCAGGAACCGGACTAACAGGCTTCCTCCAATCTGTCCTCAATCTGCCGTCACTGGGTGAGTACTAAAGTAATTAAAGTGCTCGCATCACCCAAATCGCCTTCCTAGACCGCAACGGACGAACCCGGCAGCCGAACCATTCGATGAATGTACGTTCCACCGGGTGAGCTAGCGAATGTCACTCCGTAGGCGATAGACATATTCCATGAGCACTTATTGCCACTAACTCTTCATTAACTATGACGACAGAGGCACACTTTTGAAAGACATCTCCATAACTCTTCGAACAAGAAACCAGAAATGCTTGGTTAGCAAGCATAAAATAATAATATATATAGCGTCGTTCAATAATTCGAAAGTTTGTGTGACATTATTGGACTATGTCGGAACTGAGGGACGATGTCCCTGAACCGAACCAAAAATTTCTAAGTCCACCGATGCTATCAGTTTCTTATCCGGCATCGCAGCATTCTGGTCCGACGAAAGAAGCTGTAGAAGACCAAGTCAGATGACATACACAACAGCATATGTTGTTCCGAAAGGGAAAGCTCGAAATCCTCCGAATCCCTTTCGGTATCCCGTCGGACCGGATGAAACTTTCGGACGTCCGTACCCGCTTCCGCGGAGCGTCCCGACCCAGCATCGTCGGATAAAATATATGCGACAGATTCAGTTGATGCTGGGATGCTGCGATAAACTGTGCTATTAAGGAAAGCACGTCCGTTCCCGAGGCCTGTGCAGTAGCGGTCTTACGATGCATTGCCGCCGGAAGCTCCGTGTACGTTGACTCCCGCACACTTCCTATGCGAACGTCCGGAGTCTGCAGGCCTCGTGTCCCTGGCTACCGGATGGTGTGACCTGGTCGCCGAAGAATCCTTGATCGGCGAAGCTGGTAATATATCGGCGGTCACGCAGCCAAGGTGCGGTCGTGTGCGCTGACGAGAAGAGGAAGCCTTAGCAGTCTCAGCGGACTGCCTATACAACGGAGCGTCCCGAGCGACGGACGTATGCTCCGCTTACGACACATTTTGTACCACAACATCTGGGGCCAGATGTTGTTGAACGAGAGAGGGGCCTCTCTCGCTTGCCGTCCGGATGGACCGGAACGAGCTATGAACCGGACTAAAAGGCTTCCTGCGTTCTCCCTCCGATCCGCCGTCACTGGGTGTGCATTAGGTTAATTTATAGTGCTCGCATCACCCCAAAATTCCTTCTAGACCGCAACGGATGAACCCGGCTGCCGAACCATTCGGTGAATGGACGCTACACCGGGCGAGCTAGCGGACGTCAAAGGCCGTCGAACCTACTAGGGTCCTCTTAGGCAATTGGCGTATTTACATGAGCACTTTTCCGCTAGCCCTTCATTCATTGTGACGACGGAGGCACACTGTTGGAAGACATCACAGATACATCACCCTAATCTTGATCGTCTGAAATAGAAATTGATAAAGTAGAGTGACCCTGCGGGGAAAGGACCGGAGTGTCCAAATCCCCAACAACATACCGTGACATACGCTTCCCATATTGTCATCGAAATCATACGATACAGAACAGGAGTTAATGCGAGTACACTGACCACATATAGAATGATAATAAAGTCAGAGGAAGACTTCCTCTTAAAACAATTGATCAATATCCTTTCAATGTGAAAAGAAAACAAGTCCTGGTACTCGCACTAACCCCTGGCAATCAAAATACATAATAATAATATGATCCATTAATATAGAAAAAATAATTGAAATCAAAATATTTTGAAAAAATATTTTTTCAGAACAGCCCAAGTTTCTGAAAAGTAACGTTGAGCCCCAATGGATCCCAAGCCTAAGTGTGGACAAAAATTTTAAAAATATTTTAAACAATTTATTCAACACTTACGAACAATAATAATGTATCTAGTTATGATTAAAATAACATCAAGATATTATTTTTTAGAAATCCCCCCCTCACACAGAGGGCTGTTGTAAATGTAAACAATGAGTATAAAAACACTAAAATAAGACTCCAGGCACCCAGGCCCGAAATCAGTTACCAAAAATACACTATCTGATGCAAAACAGAGACTTCCAGGGAAGAAACTGCAGAACATCAGATGGTAGATGCAGAACACAACGCCTAACCACCCGTAGGTGAAGACGTAAACATGGGGAAAGAACAGAATTCATTCTGTTATTCAGCTAAAACTCCCAAGAAAATTTAGTAATAATAATTACAAAAACTATGCCAAAAGCATGGGAGAATAGCAAGGGGGAACTTAAAGGACAGGGAGAGAGGAAAACACTTAAAAAAACAGTGTAACTAAATAATCAGAATGACAACAAAATGGCTGCTGCCTTGAAAATAGGTAACTTAACATAATTTCATTAAAAAATTTTAAGTTACAGCCCTGATAATATTCTGTCACACATTCTTTTCCTCTCCTCCTTCTCTATCCTCCTTAGAATCACCATTTCACTAATATTTATGTGTCTGGCATCATTTAAACTGAGATTTATAAGCACAAAGATCAGTCAGATGTTAACTGATGAAGGGCCAAACTTAGAATGATTAATGGCGCCAATTTCGGAACGTCCTTGACACTGCGCATGCGCAGTAGGGGCGAAGTGTGGAGGGCCTTTCAGGACATGTTTTCTTTAGTTTTAGATGCAAATTTTGGGGATTGGGGGGCAAAATTTGTGTTTGGCCCTATATTTTAAGAGTTAGCACCAGCTATGTCTGGGTCATTGGTACAGTATAAAAATACAAAGTGATTTGTGTAAATTCTGTTGCACTACCAGGGTGCTAGGGGTTAACAGGTCAAATTTGTATTGAAGGTATAGAAAATGGTTTTGTGTTTTGCAAGTTATATTCAATTATCAGGGTTATTCAAATGAGATATATCCAATTAAGTGGGATCCACTGTACCAAAAAAGCAAAAATTTCATCCTCAGTAACACAAAATGTCATATTCAACAAAGTATTAAAATCTGAATGACCATTTTAGTGAATAGTGCTGCCACAAACTGCCATTATGTCAGGTGAAGGGTAAAGATAAACATGAGACCATGTGTTGATTTTCCTTGGCCAGCATATTATGTACAACACTGTCTCATGTAAGGGTTCTTGCACTTGAAAAAATGAGTGGTCACTTCAAAGGAGTTTTCTGAACCTCCCTGGTATATATTTTTAAGGGTTTTCAAGTATCTACAGATAAGAAATACAAGGATTTTCAAGGCCATTCTGGGGCTAAATCAAAGTATCTTCTCCTCCTAATGTGAGGAAGTTTGTATTCAATATGGCAAGTTTGTATTCAATATGGCATCTTTCACCGACATAACACCATCATTTCTGCATACAGTCAGGAAAGCTGAATATTGCCAAAATCAATCCCCTCCTGTTGTCTATTACCTTCTTTTTCAATGAAAGTTTCCATCGTAATCCTATACCAAAGGCACACAATATTAAAATTTATTATTAAAATTCTTGTTTTTTCGAATTTTTCACACATTTTCAACAAAACCATATCATGTGACACCTCACTGGAATGCGCCTGACGAGTTCATTTTAATGAGGAAGTCACATGATAAGGTTTTGTTGATACGTTTTGAAATTCTTTTTTTTTAAATGCTTAATTTGTAAATTACACAGAAGGATGCGTTTGATTCATTAGGTACAGTGTTAAAGGACTTTCTTGGATCTATGGGTAGGGGTTTATAAATTTCAGGATATTCAAATTTATTTATTTATTTATTTATTTATTTATTTAAGGTCACATATTTCTGCACAATGGCTAATCATGACCACAACATGGAGATAAAGTAAAGTTCAATCAATAGTTTATACCCACGTTGCATGGTGACTCAGTGTTTCCGGCATTGGACTTGTGTTGTGTCTTTGGGCAAGGCTCTTAATCCCGGCTGCCTATGTGGGGGCACTGTGTACTAAGGTGTACTGAACATTGAGGGCGCACATGTCTTTAACCAATGCTAACCCTGCATGTGCAGAGTTACTACATTGGGGGGTGGGGGGGGGATCACTGAAGTTAAGCAACGTCGAGCCCGGCTAATCATTGGATGGGTGACCGTCTGAGCGATCAATTCGGATTCCCACCTTGAGTCATTGGGCAAGGCACTTAACCCCGATTGTCCATTTGGGGGCACGATGACAACGTGTACTAAGGTGTACTGCACGTCGATGGTATGCATGTCTTCAACCAACCTAACCCTGTGTTGCAGTGCAGAGTTACGATGATGGGGAGCTGGCAGCTGCTCGTCGTTGCTTGGTGGTTCTCTCCGGGTACTCCGACTTCCTCCACCTGTAAAACTGTCACGGTCACGATTAGCCATTGTGCATAAGTATATGACCTTAAACACCAATAAATAAATAAATATACTACATTAGGGAGTCTGGCAGTTGCTCTCCCATAGCCTGGATGTGAAACACGAATACAGTAAGCAGGTTTCACATTGATATGTTCAAAGTCGTACTTTGTACAATCTTGATCAGCCAGTTCTTGATATACAGAGAATATTTGTAGTCTTTGACTAGATAGTATAATTATTTCATCAATGGGTATGAGGAACTATATTTCACCGAGTAGCCTTTCTTCAAGTAAAAATTTGAGTTTCCTTGTACCAATGATTATTATTATTATTATTATTTATTGGTGTTTAAGGTCACATATTTTTTCACAATGGTTAATCATTACCACAACATGAGTATCAACTCAAGACCAGGGGTGAGCGTTAATAAGCCACGTTGCCCATTTTAGAGAGGGTTTGCACCACCCAAGCATTGGTGACTGGGTCCTATTTTACCAGTAAAACAAAGCCTGTTTACCGCAGTGAACAGGCACTGCTTCACTTCCCAGGGTTCCCGCGGGGAGTACCAATGATTGAAATAGTTCTGGCATCCACTCAAAAAACAAAGATTTTCATTTCATTATAAGCATTACACACTGATTTACAGCCTACATTATCAATATCCAGTCCAGGGGTGTCACAAAGATGACCAGTTGGTGGAGGAGGTGTAAATCTGATCTGTCCTGACTATAATGTATGGGTCAAGTTCAGGCTGATAAAATATTCCGGCTACATCAGAAAGGCTGTCTTGATGATGTACTTGGAATATTAGCTAGTAGGGATTATAGTTAAAAAAAAAAACTCAAGACTTCTTGGAAATTTATTTGTGGATAAATAAAATATACAGTCATGTAAAAGTCATTATGCAACTTCTTATTTATAATGCATACAATACTCCAAACTGGTCATATTGGGTCCCCAACTGCCTAACTTGGGCTCCACAGCCATCTAGTTTGTACGATTGACTGTGTGTGACGTAAGTCAAAGTAACAAATCTAGTTCTGTAAGAAAGTATCAGAGTGCAAGTTAGAGCGATTTGATTTCTAAGACTTCAATCCAGATGAAAATGTTGCGACTGAAAAAATTGTGGTGGGGAAAGGTATCACACACCCTTAATGCCCCTTCACAATGCATCTGATCCAGTGTTAACCCTTAAGGGCCTGGACAAGTGCCCTGAATTTCCACCAGCCCACAGCTTCAAAACGTCCAGTGGCTTAGTTGTGATTTCTAGTCAAGTCTTCACTGCCTTAACAGGCAGCCAAGACTTCACTAGAAACCGCTGCCAACCTAATTTGTTGTCAACAGGACGTCCTCATGATGACATGTTGATGGCACCTGTTCTGAGGTCTTAAAAGTAAGAAATAGGTATTTATTATTTATTTGTTGGTGTTCAAGGTCACATACTTCTGCACAATGGCTAATCATGACCACAACATGGAGATAAAGTCAAGGTCAGTCAATCGTTTATACCCCATGTTGCCTATTTTAGAGGACTCACACTCCAAGCTTTAGTGACTGGGTCCTATTTTACCAGTGAAACATAGCTTGTTTACCACAGTAAACAAGCACTACTTCACTTCCCAAGGTGAGGCCTTTAAGGGTTAAATAAATTAAATCTTTTCTTTACAATACTTAATTCAAATCTCTCTCATTAGAAAGATATAACAAGACTATCCTAATGAGAAGTTATAAGCAATGTGTTGGTATGGTGATCTGTATGTAAGGTATTAAGTGGATTTAGTTGATTCATTGGGTAAACCCTTTACTGAAAACAAGAAAATGACATTTGCACACAAATTCTGGGAAAACAAAGAATTTTCATTTTTTCCTTTCCTACAAGATACACATCCCTTAACAGGTCGAGTGGTATTTGGGCTTTATTCTGAAGTGCAGGTGCTGCAACTTGATGCTTCAAATTTTGTAGATGTGCTTCATATTATTTTCAAATTGAAATTATTTACTCTGGGAGCATTTGGCTTGTTACAATTGATTGGAGAGCACAACAAGGCATTTTAGCATAAATTGTAACAAGGTACATGGACAAATTTGGATGACCAAAAATAATTTAGCACTCTACCAGTTAACTGGATTGAGCTCAGTATGCTTGTTCCAGTGAGAAGTCATAAGCTTTGTTCATGAAGCAAAATTTGAAAAACTAATAAAATTTGAATGATTTTTGTGAATTGCATTGGTTGGATACATTATATTAGGCAAAGGGTTATAGGTTACATCGGAAGGTAAAGTTTATCTGAAGTCTCTTTGGTTGTTACCAACAGCATTTTCCTGATACCACAATGTACATTCATCATGTCTAAGCTCTGATATATTTTCCATGAATTTATCTTTAGAACTTAATACATCTATATTGAATTTTATAAGACAATTCTTGTGTGTATTCAACAGTACCTGAAAAAATAGAGACATTGAGAAATGTGGTAGATACACCATGTATAGAATCTGGCTTAGGTGTAAAAATGCATATGACTGGTCATCATGCATCCAAGTGACATTATGATGTGAATGAAATGCTTCGAAAGAAAACAGTGTCATGCAAGAATGTAAACAAACCACTGAAGGTGATATTTTTTTTTTAAATATTAAATATCAGCTTTACTCACTTAATTCAAGTTTAATTGCGGTACAAATACAGGACACACTCAGGTAGAGTCTTGGGGATAGGAATCAATGCCCTTTGTTGGTGTTTTTGCTGTATTTCACGAGCACAGAAGACACATGAAATACAGGAAAAAACACTAGCCCGGGTCATTGATTCCAGCCCGCATACTCCACCCTTGTTATGTTCTGTCTTAATGTGTGGCAGATCAGTTGAGATTTTTAACCTTAAGCACAGAACCTGAATGTTACACAGATGCCACATTAGAAAGAATCTTGATGATAGAGAATTCTTTGAGCTCAATTCGGACAGATAGAATAACAATATTTTGATGACAGAATCATATTAGAAGCTGCAAGCAAATTAGAACTAATTTTAACCCCTTGTCAATCCAAGAGGACAAATCTACCAATACCTAAATAACAAATGCACCCCAATGATCTTTCTTGATTTTCCTTATTAACATATGATCCAGCAACAGAGCAAGCTCAAACAATTTGCTCCAACGAAGAGTCATCATGTACCCAAACATTCTGATGTTTTTGTGGAAGAAATAAAAATTAACTGGTAGAGTGCTGGAGGCCCATATTTAGGCTTTATTCTGAAGTGCCAGTACCACAATTTAAAGGATTTGTATCCTTTGGATGTGCTTTTTATTATCTTTGAAGCAATATTATTTTATCTGTTAGGATTTGTCTTCTACAATTTATGGGAGTGCCTATTGGCATTCTCCCATAAATTGTAACAAGCAAAGATGCGCAAAGAAATTTTAGGGACCAAAAATAATTTAGCACTCTACCAGTTAAAAAGCAACAATTGAAGGTTATACAGCAAAAAAAAAACCATTTCCAACAGAATTGTTTTGGATACATAGAGAGTATTTATGTCAATTTTCCTCCAATATTATGACCAAAGTTTGTAATTTTAATGGGGGTGAGGTGGCATTGCAGTAACCGGTTCTTGTCAGATCACCGAAGTTAAGCAACGTTGAGCCTGGTTAGTCCTCGGATGGGTGACCGTCTGAGCGATCAATTCGGACTCCCACACTGTGTCCTTGGGCAAGGCACTTAACCCCAATTGTCCACATAGGGGCACGATGACGCTGTGGACTAAGGTATACTGCACGTCGATGGTGCGCATGTCTTCAATCAATCTAACCCTGCTGTGCTACAGTGCGGAGTTATGATGTTGGGGGGGGAGGGGTGGCAGCTGCTCGTCATTGCTCGGTGGTTCTCTCCGGGTACTTCGGCTTCCTCCACACGTAAAACTGTCATGGTCATGATTAGCAATTGTGCATAAGTATGTGACCTTAAAACACCAATAAATAAATTGTAATTTTAATGTTCAATTGAAAATAATTTATGTAAATACAATTCATGAAGAATTGATTATCACCCAACCACCTCAAAGAATATCCACCCAGGAAATCGCGGATACCTACTTCTGTTTGAGAAGATCTCTGCTGCTTGTGAAAAGTTAAATTTTCCTTGGAGTCACAAATGAGACCATTCTGACACCTACTCAAAACCAGGTATTCTCTTTACTCTATGCACTGCAATTGTTTAATTGCTATTAAAACACCTACACACCGATAACATACAGGGATATCAATGCAATCTTATTTCATAGAGTGCATCAAATGTGGCAATAAATATCGAAAAATATTTAGACATTTCCCTCAATTATCTTATACGGTAGAGTATGATATATAACTTTTTCTGTGATAAAGCTTAAGAAGCATAAACAAATTTTCAGCCAAAGATTCCAGATTAGCTGAAACTTTACATGTGCTCCTTATGTTCCCCAAGTACTAACCACAGAAAATCAATTTCATTCATTAACCCTTTACTTTACATGAAAAGCAGACGACACTTGCAAAAAGAATTCTTGAATAACTAATTTTTTCTCTCAAAAACATAGGTTATGACCCCTCATTGGAATGAGCTCAACGAGCTCATTCCAACTAGAGGTCGTAACCTATGTTTTTGAGACAAAAAATGAAAAAGTAATGAAAATTGGAGATTTTTGAGAATAGCGCTTGACCAGTTTGGGCCGTTACATTAGGTAAAGGCCTATTTCCAACTTTTACAACCTCAGAACAGATGTCCTTAACATCATGGGGGAGGACAGAGTGGCTGCAGACAATAGACAAATAACCTTGGCAGTAAATTCTAGTCAAGTCTTGGTTGTCTTAACCAAGCCTTGACTAGAAAACACTGCAAAATCACTGGATGTGTACAGATTGTGGCCAGTTGTGAATTCAAATATATTTCTCAATTTTCGTATTGTACTGGGTAATGTTGAACACACACAACAATAATGGTACAAAGTCTGAGATACAGAATAACAATATCACACACTGCCATACCCACAGGAACATAGAATAGTAAATATACATGTAACAGCTGAAAAACAAATTTCAAATTTCCAAATTTTCAAAATGAAAAAAACCCACAACAACTGGAAATGTATATATCGACAGGAGAGGGTGGGAGTAACAAATGGATTCAGAACCAAACACATCAAAATAACATTGAACTGAGTGTTGTGATCGGCACCAGATTTAAAAAAGAGGATTTATCACTGCAATTGTTAATAAAATACCATAAAATAACATACAGTGAGAAAGAACTCTCTGGGTATTAACCCACATCACTTTACAAAATAGTATACCACACGTCTCCTGAGAGACATTCAAACTCCAAAATGTCTTGAGATTTGCTGGACATTATAATTGTTCTGATTATATATATATGTTACCCCCAACAAGTATCTGAGAAGTCCAATGGTTTTAAAATGTCACATGCATGCTGCATATAAACTACATACAACCAGAGAAAATTTTTTTTTGGTTGAAGAAACTGAATATCAAAGGCTCAAGCCACCAGTTAAATTCTGGAAGAAATTCAATGTGATTATGGTCTAGAATCAGTCTTGCCCTTAAATAGCCTATCGTCTCTTTATAGATTCAGTCATCTGGAATATTTCAGTTGGTTGGAAAAGTAAATCTATGGTTTTCTTTCCAACCAACTGAAATATTCCTGAAGACTATATCTAAAAGTACCATAGACATTCATTTTCATTTAATCAATGCAAGAAATGTTTCTCAATCAAGAACTGAATTGACTGAATCTTCATTGATCTTTCAAAATGTCACCAGAGCAGAGCTGCTTCAGATTAAACTAGTAAGAATTCTATCATTTATTAGTGATCACAGTTGCTAGTTCGGTGTAAAGAAAAAGCAGTCACAAAGATATATGAGTTACACAGGTTAGTGGCCTAATGGTATATAGAGTGTCAGTTAACTGATTGAGTTCTTCAAGCCACTATCATGGCTTTACTGAAAAGTGCTGGAAGCCACTTTAGTGGCTTTACACTGAATGCATCAGCTTGTTTTTGCAGCAGAAGAAGAAAAGATTGGTATAAAATTGTTTGTTACAATATATTTAAATAAAACAATTATTTATGATCAAAGTTGTGCTTTACTAAGGCTCCCCTTGCTAGTAGCACTGTATCATTAAAAAAAATTACTCTTGTTTCAAATTGCCTTTGAAAAGAATTTCAGCACTTTACCAGTTAATTCCATATTGGATCATTAACAAACTGTGTGACTATGCCAGCCGGATAGATTAACTGATGAATGGTCATAATTAGTGACCGAGGATAAACACTGACAATACTTAATAAATATAGCATGGCTTTGAGTTGACTATGCCAAAATAGTGGTCCTCGAGGAGAGGATAGTCCCAATGCGTAGCAGAGGGACTATTCTCTCCTCGAGGACCACTATTTTGGCATAGTCAACGAAAAGTCATGCTATATTTATTATATTAGATGTGTGTGTGTGTGTGTGTGGGGGGGGGGGGGGGGGGGGGGGGGGGGTCTTCATCGGTCATATATGCAAGATAATATTCTTATTCACAGCCAAAGAGAAAAGAAAATGGTTCAGGGTTTAAACATGTAAACTAAGTTAATTCTGCCACTCATAGTTCTGGGATATTGAGGTAGAGAACCAAAACCCCAAGGAACACAATACCATTATTCCATTAACCCCCTCCCCGCCCCAACACTACTACAAACATCACTTTCGATACACAAATTTTTATTTCTCCAAACTAAATGTAATAATGTTTATTACACACCCATTTAAAATTAAGGTTTGTTCACGACATTCTAGGATGTGTGATAAAAATAATCTTTTATTGCACACGTGTGGGATACAGATTTTTGCACTTATTTAATGTAAGAATGGAACTAGCCATATTTCTGGTGATACAGTACGTGGGTCATGGGCCCGTTTCGATGCAATGGATCATTTAGTTTGATGTTGTAAAGTGGATGTTCGCGGTCTATAGTATCAGCGTTTATTTATTGTTTCTGAAGAAACTCATGCAGAATTCACTGACCAACCATCAAAAGAAACTTTCTAATTTATTTTCTTAACGTGAACAATACTGACTGACTATTGATTAAATAACCCGATGGGTTAAAGTATGACATGGAAATGACTGACATACAGTTCAAACTAAAGAACAATGTAGACAGAATATGAAAGCGTCTATGAGTGATGTCATTTCGAATGAATGACGTTGCGCGAGAAAGTTTCTAGGTCACCAAAACGAAATACAAAAATTGCCTGTCGATATTCACTTGAATTCGTATGGATTATGTACCCCTGTTAAAGGCTATAACACGAACTTTAATAAATTTTGTGCAGGCATAGTGAACAATACTATCATTTCCCTTGGACAATAAGGATATAAATTTAATTTACGTGGGATGAATTGACAATGGCTGCTGTAATTTTGACTAAAATCTTAACCTGTCTGTCAATCAGTCGAGTAACAACAGTCGCATGGAATTTGGAAAGTCAGATAAACATGTGGGTTTTTTAGTTTTTTTTTATATTTTCTCATTGATGGATTTACACCTATTGTTTCTTGTGAATGTGTGGTAACTTTTTTGGTGGGGATCACATCCATCAACCATTCAGAATTCACGCTGTAAAATTGAGGTATAAAAAGACGGTAAACTGTATTTCAGATGAACAGTGTTTCATCGATCGAAGTGGTGACGCATTACAATTTGCAAGTTGAAACTATGAATGAAAGTTCAATCAGAGTACGAAATAACAATAAGACAGGTCTCCTGCTTGTGAAGAATAATTTGGATTTTTGTCTTATTTTATTTCCTTTACGTCTCAGAAGGATAGGTTAATTCTCACTTAGTATTACCGTAAAAGGCATGTTTTAGAAATTTGCGAAGGTGTGTAATAAATACAGAACCGCACAAGCATTTGAACGGGTTAATGTTTATCGCACTCGTTTGGTTTGGCGCAGAATACCACTTGAGGCTTTGCCTCTAAGGTATTATTGTGCCCAACCAAACATGTGCGATAAACATTAATCCATTCAAACGCTTGTGCGGTTCTGTCTATATATGGGACGAGATGTCTTGTAAAGTATTTACGATTCAATGGAATTTTCTAAGCGAATTCGAATGTTACTATTTATAAACGTGCACTATTACCGTGCACTATTCTTTTTTCAAAAATGATAGTAGGTCTGTGGGATTTCGCTGGTGAACTATGGGAAAATAGGGTGTTTCTGTTCAACCAATCAGAACGTGGGAAAGTCACGTGACATCTAATATTGGTCAATCGTAATCCTATATTTTAATTCAATACATCAACACTGGTTGTATATTAACTGTCTCTCTCTGTTATTTTGATTTTATTGCAAAAATCGCAGCCTGAATCCAGCTAGTTGGAACTTTAGAAAGTTTGTTTTCAGTTCAAAGTGTTGGAAAGCCTGCAAAGTTGTAAATGTACCCCAAAAATGTTGGAGGTAATACATCAATAATTTTCTTTGCGATTAATGAGATGTTGCATACCTCCCCTTGGATTGCATCACTACTTGTCTGCTTTTATAAACAATTGAATGCAAATAGGAAAATTTAATGAAAACATGAAATGGCACTAATTTAACAACAGAAATAATTTGTAGTGTAAAAAATTAATGTTGACTTCGTAGGCTGATATAATAAATATGTTATGGGATGTTTATTTGGTGGATACAGTTTCTCTTGAGGCTCAGCAGGAACAGTAGTAGGCTCAGCTGAAGCCTCACCTAATATATTTTTCACTCCACCTCATGTGACAATGTATGTACAAGCTAAACATCCTGTAACTTATATTATTATGCTAGTAAATTTGTTTATCCAATCAAATGAAGTTACTAAGAGACATAGACTCTGCAATATTAAGTTCAGGATGGCTGAAAAGCACCCAATATTAATTTAATATTAGGTGCCTGTCAGCCATTTTGTTTTATCATTATATCCACATGCCTCAGCTTTTAATTTACACGTATGTACATGCTGCAGTGCAGTCGTACAGAAGACCCACCATATAAAATAGTCCCGTCCTATAAACATTGCATTCAATTGAATGAAACTGTTATAATAAAATGCCAAACCAGCCAAAAACATTGGCGGTTACAGAACAAGTCATGAGTGATTTATTAGAATGCAGAAGCAAAATTACTCCCATTGTTGCGCATGTAAACATTGTCTGCTTTGTTTATATTTTTCAAGAAGTGCGCATCATTTAACTATTCGTTGAGTTAACTTCCCTAATGACATTTTAGCACACCGTGCATAATAAATATGTTACAGGGTATTTAGTTGGCAGATACATTGTCATATACGGCTCAGAGAAAACAATATTAGGTTTGGCTTATACGGCTCAGAGAAAACAATATTAGGTTCGGCTTCGCCTCACCTAATATTGTTTTCTCTTCACCGTATATGACACTGTATCTACCTACTAAACGCCCTGTAACTTATAATATTATGCCAACCTGATAGATTAACCTGGTCCTAATTAGTGCCTGAGGACTGAGGAATACACCAACAATAATAGTCTACAGTGACCCCATATTAATTCAATGTACCAACATTGGCGGTATATTAATTGTCATTGTCTGCCATTTTGTTTTTATCACAAAAATGCATTATAAATTTAGTTAATTGGCACTTTTGAAAATATGTTTTCACTTCAAAGCATCGGAAAAATGGCAGAATTGCAAATGCCCCCCAAAATGTTAGAGGTAATAAATCATTAATTTTCATGGTGATCCGGTATCACATGTATGAAGTTCAGTGAGAACAATATTATGCTTGGCTAAAACCTCACCTAATATTGTTCTCACACTTCATGTTACATCGTATCTGCCATCTAAACATCCTGTAACATTTAATATTAAGTTGAATATTTTCATACTTATCAACCTACAGTAGGTTCCACTAATACTAGTTAAAAAAAAAAAAACCTGGTAACTGCACACAGTTGTCAAACACCAAATCATTTACCAGAACCATGGAACAAATATGAGATATGTTAATTGCACATTTGTAAATTCCTGTTGACTGAATCAAACTTTTTCTGTTTTAGAAAATTCTCTGCTAATGACTGAATTCTCCATTAAAGACTTCTTTGGCCTCAGTTCATTAAAAACACACATAAGCATTTAATGTGTTGTTTGTTAGAGAAGTTCAAACTCTGTCAAACAAGATATTATATAATAAATGCAGAGTTTATCCGACAAAAAAACGACCAGATTCCTATTAAAGTGGAACCCTGCCAATTGAATAGGCACTTTGCCAATGAAAATTACTCAATTAACAAGAGAATTCAATTAACAGGGATTTGGTCACTTTCTATATTCTAAAGATAAACTAGGCACTTATTCTGTTACATTTTGTTTGACAGAGCTTATGGAGTTCTGTCAAACAAGATACATTAGATTAAATTTAATCTTATTTGTTTTACAAGGATTGGCAAACAAGTTATGCAACTTATGTTAATACCTCTCCTTGGCCCAACGGTGCAGTTGTGTGGGATGTCCTTCTTCATGACCTCACTCTTCTCGAATACGATGAAGGGATCTTTAGCCTGCACAGAGTGTGTGTTCCTCCGCACAGAGGAAAACCATTTTACGTCCCCACCCGATAGGATGGTACTCTTTAACAGCACCAACTCCACAATTGATGCTGATAGAGAGAGTTCGGACACCTTGAGAACTTTCCCCGACCGGGGATCGATGCCAGGACCTCTGGCATGAGAGATCAGCACACTTATCCACTCGGCCACCACTCTCAAGAAATAGATTAAATGCCTGCATTGAATCTACACAGAAGAAATAGATCTATAAACAAGGAGAAATAGTTGATAGTCAGGGTAATTTCTTGACATATTACAAGATCAAGAGGATTTTACTTTACAACCTATATGCATTAACAGGTCAAATTTGTAAAGAAGGCCCAACGTGAGGTGACCATCGACAGTGTCGCTAATCTCCAGTAAATAAATAAATTGCACAGAAAGTATGGTAAATGGTTTGGAAGTTATATTAATTAACAGGGTTATTCAATTAAGAGATACCCAATTAAGTGGGCTCCACTGTAAAAAATGGGCTCCACTGTAATCTGTAATTGCATACTGTTAACTATTTGGAGTTTGGAAGTTGTATGCAGCAGTGTTAATCATCCAAGCAATATTTAGTTAACCTGCACACTGACGTCAGAATAATGAAAATTCAAGTAGAAAATCATTCTCATAACATAACTAGGAATTTAACCAATTCAGTCTTGTTTGATAGAATACAAAAATGAGATCTTTCAAACAAGACTGAATTGGTTAAATTTCTTTTTGCATTATGGGAAATATTTCCTGTTTAAAATTGTGACCTTTCAACATCAGTGTGAAGAGGATTAAGGGAGCTGAGCTGTATCAGCAAATGACATATATACTGAGTCAAAAAAGAAAGTATGATAAATGTTGAGGAACAATTTTTTTAGTATTATCGAATTTAATCCCAAACAATTATTGTAAATTCATATTTTGAGTCTAGCTGTATGAATTTGCATAATTTCATGTCCTTACTATTGGCAGAGTTATGTCAGGACGTCACAATTCCGACATGGGTTGAAATGAAAAGTTCACACATGCAGTCAATAGCATATATGTCCACCATTTGCCTCTTGGATGGTAAGACATCGACGCCGCATGGCCCTGATAAGTCTCTGGATGTCACCCTGTGGTATTGTGTTCCACTCCTGCCTTAGAACATTACGTAAATCACCTAACGTCAGAAGATCATGAAGTCGTACCCGACGGTCCAATTGATCCCAATGATGCTCGATTGGCGACAAATCTGGCGAAAGTGGGGGCCAGGGAAGAAGTTTGAAACTCTGCTCCTCAAGAAAGTCACGACAGATACGCGCCACATGACATCGGGCATTGTCTTGCTGGAATAACTGCAATCCGACATTAGCTTTGAACAACTAGGACAACAACAGCGTTTAGAATTTCATCCCTATATTGCTGTCCATTCAGATTATCATCGATGAAGATCAACTGCGTCCGATAGTGCAAGGAAATTCCTGCCCAAACCATTACACTATCCCCGCCAAATCGGTCTCATTCCCGCACGAAGCATCAGAAAAACGTTCTCCGCATCGGCAATACACTCTTGCCCTACCATCAGCGCGGTGTAGACAAAATTGTGATTCATCACTAAAAAGAACTGTGCTCCAATGCTGCCGAGTCCAGCGAACACATTGACGTACCCATTCCATTCTGATGGTACGATGACGTTGGGTAAGGATTGGTCCATGGTATGGATGCCTACTTTGGATGCCATGTTCAGCGAGTCTGTTGCAGACAGTTTGTGAACTGATTCTATTGTAAGTTCTACCAGGAGAAATTGCTGCTGTTCTCGTTGCCGAAAGAAAGCAATTCCGCAAGTGAGACGTCCTGATGTGTCGGTCTTGTGCAGGGGTCGTAACTCTTGGTCGACCCGAACGTGGTCAGTTGGCAGTAGATCCAGTGGTTCTATACCTTTCAATGAGACGGTAAATAGTGGCCACAGTGACTCCGAACTCAGAAGTGAGCTCATCTGTATACGGTTGGGTGGACAACAACACTGTCATTAAACTCTTTGCACGACTTCTTGTCCACAAACATGCAACATTAGAACTATTATATTTCATCCTTTATGCTATTTTTTCACATTTGTTTCTATTATACTTTCTTTTTTGACTCAGTATATATAGAATTGCATTCCACTGATTTGGTTCCTATGAAAAATATTCCACATGAAGAAACTGAATATCAAAGTCTCAAGCCACCGGTGAAATTATGTAAGGAATGCAACGCGCTTATAGTCTGGACCTTAAAAAGGCCATTGCCTGTGTTGTAGATTCAGTAATCTGGAATGATTTAGTTGGTTGGAAAAGCAAACGTATAGTTTGCTTTCCAACTAATGGAAATATTCCCGGTGGCTGCATCTAGAAGTACCATAGACTTTCATTTTAATTCAATCAATGTAAGAAATGTTTCTCAATCAAGAACTGAATTGACAGAATCTTTAATGACATTACAATGCTATTAGACATAATTGTGAACTAAATACTTATTTTATGATTATGTGATGTAGTTCCAACAAGTATGTTAATATCTTTTTTCAAGACAAAATAAATATATATTGAATATGAATATCTATAACTGGAGCACAAAAGAATATCTGTATATCTTTGTGAATAAAGGGACATCACAATAATTCAACGGTGGTCTGCAAACTCCATGAGAAGTGGGTAAACAACAGCTCATAACAGAGTTGGACACCTCATGTAATTAGACTGGCGGCCTGAGAGCTGGACTAAATATGTGATTGAAAAAGAATGTTGAGTTGTTGACATGGCAGGTTTTTTTTTCAGCCATGGAAGCATCCTCTCCTGACCACCACGACAGGTGTTATTAGCAGGTGGAGTCCTCCAAGTCCACCACCACGAAATGGCAAGGAAATGACAGATTTTTCAGTGTACTACCAAGACAATAGCTTGTCATTTTGGTTCAGACATACTAAGTGATACGGTCCAATACAGACTTCCTTACTTTCGGTCTGAAGTTTATGGTATTTTTTTTATTTACTGATGTTCAAGTTTAACCAATCATTAACACCTATACCAATGTTGTCCACTTTCGAGGGCTTTAGATAACATTTACCATCACATTTACCATTTCCCAAGTTCCAGAGAATGAGTTAATGTCAGTTTAAATTTATTCTTCAATAAATGTGCTGCCAACTTTAGAGGGCTCCCAACCCAGAAATTGGTTATATTTATTTATTGATGTTTAAGGTCACTTTAAGCACATTTGGCTATCTCAAGGCATTGGTTACTATGTCTTATTTTATCAGTAAAGCAGAGCTTGTCTACTGCAGAAAACAATCACAACTCCAAGAAGTGTAGTAGCAGAAAATAGTGACATAACAAATTCAAATGAACAAGCTTCACAATAATCATTATTTGCAAATACTATAAAGCTCAATCGAAGTGTGTGCATCTGTGTGTGTGGGGGAGGGGACCAAATGTCTTGATGCCTTGTACCTACCATGTCTCTTTAGCCATGTCTCTTTAGCCATGTCTCTTTCTGGTGTATATGTTATGGTCTGGTCACAGTCTATTTCTTCTACTTCAACTATCTAGCATTCGGGTTGAAAGATGATTGGAGTAGAAGATATTGACTGAACCAACAGAAGGTGGGATTCATTTGCCAAATGCAACTGAATTTGTTGACATTTTCAGGTAATGTATTACACGAAAGCCTGCATATTAAAACATTCACATACTCGCAAATTTTCAAACTTATTGCATAATAATATATCAAGTCTGTGGAAAAAAGTGAAGGTAAGTGTGTGTGTGGAGGGGGTGGGGAGGGGGGAGACTGGTGATGGGGGAGTGTTTCCCTAAGTGAACTCTTTCTAATGAGGAATCATAATTTTAGTTATGTTTTTTGTGACAAAATATGAAGCAAGTGGCCCCAAATGGCCTTAATCGCTCACCCGAGAAAGTTGTTTAAAGAAGGATTTAAGGTCACATTAAGCATCTACATGTTAATCTCGTTAATCTTACTTTGCTAGAGGAGTGTGTATGTGGGTGGGTGCGGATGGTCTGTTGAGTGAACTGCCTTTTTGCATAAAATCACTCAATATCCTTCATTTTAAACAACGAAAAGAAAAATCACCCAATGGACCCCCATCCACTTTCCCCACAAAATTGACAGAGTAATTTTTTTTTTAAATCGCTCAAAATCCCCCAAAACTTGTTTTAATGCAAAAAATAGTTTTTGCTCAAAGGACCCTACCCTCCACCCCCATGACCTCAAGTGGCCTGGTGGGACCCATTTCAGGAAATGTTAATCTTATTCACCCACATTCACACCTCATGGAAGCTGACAACAATTGGCTTTGTCACATTTGGGAAACATGCATTTAAGCAAATAGTAAATTCTCCACTGAATTCTGTATTAAAATTCAAACACCTCTGGTGCCCACCAAAATCAGTCAAGCGAAACAATTTGAACAAACTTTAATCTGGTAGTCATAATAATACTATATACCAAATATCAAAAGATTCTCTCTAGTAGATATGAAGATCTCTGAAGAATATTCTTCATACTGCACTACTTTAAAATTTGAGCTCCCATGGGGAGCTCAAATATGAGACCACAGGCTTGATTTCCCAAAGCTTGAATCTCACCTTACTAAAGATGCCAAATATCAGAAGATTCTAACTGGTGGATATGAAGAAGAATTTTTAAATAATAGTTCTTATGTTGCACTAAGTTAAAATTCAAGTACCCCAGTAAGCCCCAGATATTACCACAGACTTGATTTGAACAAACTGGAAACTGAACCTCCTAAGGATATTGCATATCAAGTGCCAAAAGATACTGACTGATGGAACTGTAGAAGAAGATTTTTTAAAAATTATGCTCATATTGCACAGTTAAAATTTGATTTCTCATAGGGAGCTCAAATATGTACCAGGAGCTTGATTTGAACAAACTTGAATTTGTCCCTACTAAGGATGCTGTATTCTAAATATCAAGATTCTGACTGGTGGATTTGAAGTGATAATGCACCAAGTTAAGATCCGGACTACCACAGGGAGCCTAAATATTACCACAGGGATTTGATTTGAACAAATTTGAGTCAAAACCTTCCGTGCATGCTGCATATCAAATATCAGAAGATTCTGACTGGTAAATCTGAAGATGAAATTTTTAAAGAATTTTCCTCATGTTGCACAAAGAATAAATTCAGGGGACTATTGAGAGACCAAATATGAGCGCAGGGACTTGATTTTCAACTTGCATCTGATCCCGCTAAGAATGCTGCAAACCAAATATCAAAAGATTCTGACTGGTGGATCTGAAGAGTTTTAATGTATATTCCTGATTGCAATAAGTGCAAATTCAAGCTCCCACAGGAACCCAAAAATGACCAGTGATTCTGGAGAAAAAGATTTTTCTTAATTTTTTTAAAACATGCATTCTCAGCATCTTCCCATTTCTAACAGTTTTAAAATGAGTGTCTCCTGTTTGGAGCTCAAACTAGAATCTGTCCGCCTGACTGTGTGTAGTGATTGATGAAGAGGATAATGTTCAATGTTCATAAAAGGATAATAAAATAAGACAAGAATTGTGGTAACTGAGAATATGTTAATTTCTGTTCCAGATATGCTTTATTTTCAATAAGAATAATTTGAGGTGTACTCTGTACTAAATAATTGAGGCCTGGGTTAATTGTGGCCCTCGCAGTTAATGCATGTCAATCAAAGTTACCAACTTACAGTAAAATCATTCCAAAAAGAGTCATCCTACAAAGATAAAATGAAATCCCTTCATAAATATAAACTTGTAGACTTTGCTAAAGGAATCTAGGTCACATGATGGTTCAGTGGTCACAGCTGACTGCTCATGACCAAAATAAGAGAGTCTCATCTAGATATCATACCAAGTTATCCTACCAAGTTACAATGAAATCCCTACATAAAAACAACCTGTAGACAGTGCTAAAGAAATCTAGGACACATGACCAGATGGCAGTGACGGCTGACTGATCATGACCAAAATAGGACAGTCTCATCTGGAAATCAAACCGAGTTATCCTTCCAAGTTACAATGAAATTGTTTCATAAATATGAACTGTAGACTGTGTTAAACAAATCTAGGTCACGTGCCTGTGCATCCGTCACGGTTAACCGATTATGACCAAAATAGGGTATTCTCATCTAGACATTACACAGAGTCATCCTACGACGTTACAATAAAATCCCTTCATAAATATGACCTGTAGGCTGTCCGAGAGGTTGACGGATCATGACCAAAATATGATTTCATTGTAACCTGGTAGGATGACTCTATACAAGGTCTAGATACAGAGTCATCCTACCAGGTTACAATGAAATCCCTTAATAAATACGACCTGCACACTGTGCTAAAGGTTTTCAGGCTTGCGCACATGTCATGGTTGACTGATCGCGACCAAAAGGGTACATTCTCATCTAGACATTATACAGAGTCATACTATCAAGTTACAATGAAATCCCTTCATAAATACGACCGGAACATTGTGTTAAAAGTTTTTGGACTTGTGTAGCAGTCATGGTTGACCGACCGCGACCAAAAGGGGATGTTCTCATTTAGACATGACCTCAATTTATTTATTTATTTATTTATTGGTGTTTAAGGTCACATATTTCTGCACAATGGCTAATCATGACCTCGACAGTTTTACGGGTGGAGGAAGCCGGAGTACCCGGAGAGAACCACTGAGCAACAGCGACCAACTGTCAGCTCCCCAACATACTAACTCCACACAAGCAGGGTTAGCATTGGTTGAAGACAGGTGCACCATCGACGTGCAGTATGCCTGAGTACACAGCATCACCATGCCCCCACTTGGGCAATGGGGGTGAAGTGTCTTGCCCAAGGACACAACGCAATTGCTGCAGGTGGGATTCGAACCGAAGACCTATCAGCTTGCAGCCTGCACCTCTACCTACTGAGCCACCGTGCCCCCGACATGACCTCAAACCTGCATATAAAATTTCGTGACGATCAGACAAGAACCACAGGGTGTAGCGTGCTAAAGCAAATGTGAACAGACCCACAGACTGACAGACTTTCGTACGTGTGAAGGAAATAGCTTATCTTGACTTTGTCAAGTTAAGCTAAAAACTGGTGGGCAATGGATGAAAAGTGGTCACTAAAGCTTGTTTTGAGCTTTGCCTCAAGTGACCTAAAAAAAATAATAAAACTGAATGATAGTTAGCTTAACTTGACAAAGTCAAGATAAGCTTTTGCCATCACGCCTGCGGAAGTCTGTGAGTCTGTCTATCAACCGAGGGTCCTGATTTGAACAAACTTGCATCTGCCCCATTAAGAAAACCATATACCAAATATCAAAACATTCTGACCAGTGGATCTGAAAACAAAATTAAAAAAAAAATATTCCTCATATTGAACTAAGTTATAATTCGGGCTCCCATAGGGAGCCCAAATATGAACTCAGGGACTTGGCTTGAACAAACTTGAATCTCACCTCCCTAAGGATGCTGTATTCCAAATATCAAAAGATTCTGACTACTGGATCTGAAGAAAAATATTTTAAAAAAATATTCCTCATGTTGAACTAAGTTATAATTCGGGCTCCCACAGGGAGCCCAAATATGACCCCAGAGACTGGCGGATGTGAAGATGAAGATTTTTAAAGAATGTTCCTCATATTGAACTAAGTTACAATTCGGTCTCCCACAGGGAGCCCAAATATGAACTCAGAGACTTGGCTTGAACAAACTTGAATTACACCTCCCCAAGGATGCTGTGTAGCAAATATCAAAACATTCCGATTGCTGGATCTGAAGAAGATTTTTAAAGAAAATTCCTCATATTGAACTAGGCTATAATTTGGGCTCCCACAGGGAGTCCAAATATGAACCCAGAGGCTTGTCTTGAACAAACTTGAATCCACCCCCCCCCCCCCCCCCCCCCCCAAGGATGCTGCATACCAAATATCAAAAGATTCTGATTGGTGGATCTGAAGAAGATTTTCAAAGAATATTCCTCATACTGCACTAATTTAAACATTTGGGCTTCCATAGAGAGCCCAAATATGGACCCAGGAATTTGATTTCAACAAACATGTGAAACAATCTTCCACAGATGTTATATGTGAAATTTGAAAGCTTTTGGAGCAGTGGTTTGGGAGAAGAAGAGTCTTAAATGTTTTCCCCATTACCCACAGTGTTAAAAAATGCTGACAGCATTTTTTCAAAGTCCCCAAAAAGTACCCTATGATAAAACCGATAGCAATATTTTTGGACCATTCCATTCTGTTGGTCCTAAGAAAGCTTCACACCAAATAAGAATTCTCAGTGCCGTGCAGTTTTGGAGATATGGGCGTTGGATTTTTTCTATTTTTAGCTCCTGTGGTTCACAAGGGGCATTTTGATCAAATTTTTGGGCATAAATCAAGTACTTATGACCAATTAATATTTCATATCAAATTTGGTTCAAATCAGCCTCTCGGTTTGGAAAATATAAATTTTGGGCTGGGGCAAAAATTCTTGCCCCTCCCGTAACGACGATAAATATTGCCCCTTGAATTTCTCTTGAACAAACTTGAGTATACACCTCAAAAAGAAACTGTTCACCACATATCAAGTCTCTGCTACAGCTGGTTCATGAGAAGATTTTTAAAAAAATTGGGGCATTTTGGCCCCACCCCCTCCTCAATTTGAGCAGTAACCCAATTTAAAAAAAATGCCGCTCAGGATCACAGATCCAATGTCGAGTTGTGACCTTGACCTTTGACCAGGCGAGTCCAAGGTCAATAGGGTTCTTCCTCGCACCAAGGCCAACACACCTATGAAGTTTCATGACTCTAGGTTGAACCACTATCAAGTTCTCATCCGGAAACCAATTGTTGCGATATACTATGTTCAAGGTCACTGTGACCTTGACCTTTGACCTGGTGAGTCCAACATCAATAGGGTTCTTCCTCGCACCAAGGCCAACACGCCTGTAAAGTTTCATGGCTCTAGGTTGAACCACTATCAAGTTATCATCCGGAAACCAATTGTTGCGATATACTATGTTCAAGGTCACTGTGACCTTGACCTTTGACCTGGTGAGTCCAAGATCAATAGGGTTCTTCCTCGCACCAAGGCCAACACACCTATAAAGTTTCATGACTCTAGGTTGAACCACTATCAAGTTATCATCCGGAAACCAATTGTTGCGATATACTATGTTCAAGGTCATTGTGACCTTGACCTTTGACCTGGTGAGTCCAAGATCAATAGGGTTCTTCCTCGCACCAAGGCCAACACACCTATGAAGTTTCATGACTCTAGGTTGAACCACTATCAAGTTATCATCCGGAAACCAATTGTTGCGATATACTATGTTAAAGGTCACTGTGACCTTGACCTTTGACGTAGCGAGTCAAAAATCAATAGGGTTCTTCCCCTCACCAAGGCCAATCTACCTATGAAGTTTCATGAATGTGAGTTGAACCATTATCAAGTTATCATCCGGAAACCAATTGTTTAAGATTTACTATGTTCAAGGTCACTGTGACCTTGACCTTCGACGTAGCATGTCCAAAATCAATAGGGTTCTTCCTCCCACCAAGACCAACCTATGTATGAAGTTTAATGAATGTGAGTTGAACCACTATCAAGTTATCATCCGGAAACCAATTGTTTACGCCCGCCCGCCCGCCCGCCCGCCCGCCCTCCCGCCCGCCCGCCCCGCCCGCCCGCCCGCCCGCCCGCCCGCCCGCCATTCACCAAACTATAAGTCGAGTTTGACTTCGTCACAACTCGACTAAAAACACAAATGCCCCTATATAACCACTATTCAAGTGTAATTACATTAAAATGTGGCCAGTGGTTTGAGGAAAAAAGACTCAAATACGACAGACGATGATGAAAAGTGATCAGAATAGCTCACCTCGACTTTCAGTCAGGTGAGCTAACAAGCCCATATTTATTTTTAGTAACTGCGGGTCCCAATATTTGACCCTCTGACATAGATCTAACACTCACAGACAATATGTAGGTGTAGTTTTACAACAATCTGGGGAACAAACCTCAAGTTCTAATGTTGAAGTTTAATTATGAGTAAAAGTATAATTTTTAATAAATGAAGCTCCAATACAGTGACCTTAAAAGGAATACAGCACACTTAGCAGGAATGGAGGAGTGTGGGGGGGGGGGGGGGGGGGAGAAGTGGCACTATTCATCACCTTTCCCTTAATAGGGGGCAGAGGTGCCCAGTCACTTCCATGCAATAAGATGTGTTATGATTAGGGTACAACTGTTTGTTTTTGCCACTCTCTCTTCCAAAGAGTTTTTAAGCTGACCTTCAAAGTAGCAACCTTATACTTAATACTTTGAACTCTTAATATAAAATCAATGAAGAGAAATTTAGTGAGACATTGACTGCAAACATGATTTATGGGCCTCAGTACTACAAAGTCCAATTGGAACATTCTGAACCTCTGTCAGTTTTTCCTCACCCCTCCAATCTGACTTGGCATCCAACCCTTCCAACCAACCACTAAGGCATACAACAGTGATCTCCTCCGACAGTGACTTACCCAATCCATGTTTGTGTGCAAACTAACCCGAGTTCACCACAAAAAACCCTAATAACTAAAAACACATGTGAACGCAGAAGATATTTGAAAATATGTTTCAGGATCAAATTGCAACAGATTATATTCCCTGAACAAAAAATAACCTTGGATTATTTTCTGCCATGTAAAGAGCCCTTTACACAAGTTTTCCTTCAACAAGGATTTTTACATTACAAATGAACTATTTTGCTGCCAAATACCTTCCTAGCAACCAAGTATAATGGAGCTCATCAATTTAATAAGTTCTTACATGACACAATGGAGCTGGTCAAGTTGACAAATTATGTTCTTAAATGACAAGATAGTCTTAACAGTGATGGGTAATAGTTCTTCTTTAGAGGCAGGTGCTACTGTGCTTGCACCAGCAACCCCATTACTTTGATTGAAGGAGTTCTAAACACTGCATCAGTCTTCATGAAGAAAGGGAAACCAGTCAAAATGTGCAAGAAAGACAGTGCAGTCAACTAAATATGGCTGGCTGCTTCGTGCACAATAGTTTTCACCATCATTTCAAAGCTAGAGGACGTTGAGCAGAGTAATAATCTGATGATGGATAGTGGAAAAGTTGAGAGACAATTAATCTGATGATCAACAGTGGAAAAGGTAACATATTAGCAATTATGATTGCTGCCAACAGACGTCAAAGTCAGTAGATACCAAGGGAAGTACTCTTCCAGTTGTTAATTCAGGCCTGAAAATAAGCAGTCTGACATTTGCAGAATGACGTCCCCAGAGGGTGAATTTGATGATGCTATCCCATACAGTGGGCCAATTTATCCTCTGGGTACCTCTTTCTGTTTAGTTTTGAGACCCTGACTCAGATTGAGGTTCACAGAGGGTAAATTTAGTGATGCTACCCTGCTGTGCAGGGTAGCATAACTAAATTCACCCTCTGGGGCCTCATTTTGCAGATGACAGTCTGCTTATTTTCTGGCTTGTGTTAATTCCATTTAATCATGTTTGATCATATATTGCAACAACAGCATCATCCAGAAACAAACAATTCATAATTGTTTAGTTGTTATAGTTCAGCTGCTGACCTTTAAGCATGTGCACAAATTTTAAGCTGCAAATTTTGTCCCATGATGCAACATGGAATTTGATCAATTCAATCTTGTTTGAAGGAGCTCATTGAGCTCTGTCAAACAAGGTTGAATTGGCTAAATTCCTAGTTGCATTATGGGAAAAACTTGCTACATGTAATTTTGGTATGTTGACATCAATGAAGAGAAGGGTAAGAGCATGATTCTATTCTTTGAAACAGTCTCTAGTCAATGCATTGCACAGTGCAGTTTGCCCATGTGATTGGTTATTCATGCACAGAAGACAGTACTTGCAAACTCCCCACTTGAAAAGGACTGTATAGGACCCCTTCCAGTAGGTAAAATATATTAGCATTTCATCAGCAAATACAATAATATACTAAACTTTCATCACTGATTGTTTCTTTTTTTTTTGACGTTTTCATTATCTGTGGCTATACTACGACTGCAACTAAACAGAAAGTCAGGTTTGTTCAAACATTTCTAACTTTATTGCCCACTTCAGTGAAAATGCACCTCAGAATGTGGTTTCTGGGTCTTATTATACCTGTGCAGGAGAACTTTTCTATTTCTGTGAAAAGCACTACACTACTTCCTGGAACATGTTTATTTACTGGAGTTTGTAGTAACTTTATGCATCTGTGGTTATATCAGTCCCATAACACAGGTATAAAATCAAGTTTATGGTACAGCCACCGTGGACTAGTCACTTTCCAATATAGGTAATATTTCCACGAATGCAATAATATTAGAATTAGATTCCAAACACTAATTATAGGAATAATCATCAAAAATTTAATTAATGAAGCACCGGGTACAACCAGGTGCTTCGTTAATTAAAATTTTGCTGCTGATGATTTTTATTATCTGGCAAACACATGAGTGGACATCAATGCCCATGTGTGGATTTCGACCACTACAAGGTGGCTGTACTGTAGCCAATCAGTTATTTTATGCTGCCCATTTTGGAGAACCATCATCACAAGCAGTGGTTATAGGGTCCTCCAATATTGCTAAATCACACCTTGTCTACCACTGGGAACCTCCCAACATTACCACAGGAATCATCATTAATTTATTTATTGATGTTTGTCACTTACAGCATCGATGGCTATATCATGACAATAACAGAAGTATGAAGTCAAGTTTAGTCAATCGTTCATACCTATGCTGCACTGTTTAGAACCTTTCCACAACAGGCTCTGATTACCAGGTCCCATTTTACCAGTAAAATATTATTACAGTGAACAAGCATAGATCTACTTCCAATGGTTCATACAGGAAAATCATCATCATTGTAAGATACTTTGTGGCACTGAAATTGTCCATATATGAGATCACATAAACATTAAAATAAATTATTTGTTGCTTAGTGAAGTATGAATGTGGGATGGTTGTGTTAATTTGGGATAGGTGTGTTAAGTTGATTGAAATGCCAATCACTTCATACAAAACTTAATCCGTAACCCTTTACCTAACACGAAAAGCAGACGACACTCGCAAATAAAATTCTTGAATAACTAATTCTTTTCATTTTTTGTTTCAAAAACATAGGTTATGATCCCTTATTGGAACGAGCTCGATGAACTCATTCCAAAGAAGGGTCATAACCTATGTTTTTGAGACAAAAAATGAAAAAATAATGAAAATTAATTTGCGATTTTTGTGAATAGTGCTGGCCAGTTTTGACCATTACGTTGGGTAAAGGGTTAAGGGCCTGGACAATTGTCTTGAATTCAAAACTGACCATGGCCTGGACACATCCAGTTGCTTAGCAGTGATTTCTAGTCAAGTCTTGGCTCCTGTTTAGGCAGCCAAGACTACAACTAGAAACCACTGCCTAGTTAATTTGTCTATTATTAGCAGGATTTCCTCATGATGGCATGTTGAGGACACCTGTTCTGAGGTCGTAAA
The DNA here is from genome assembly GCA_031216915.1 of Pictodentalium vernedei. Lineage (NCBI taxonomy): Eukaryota > Metazoa > Mollusca > Scaphopoda > Dentaliida > Dentaliidae > Pictodentalium > Pictodentalium vernedei. The sequence goes on from CM062288.1 coordinate 176,909,052, forward strand.
ACCTGGAAATAGGCCTTTAAGGGTTAACACACCCATCCCACATTTATGCTCCAATAAAGTGACAGATAATTCAGTTCAATTCTTATAATTCAGAGTGTTTCTTGCATTATGATATACCTTTACTCTGCCAAAAACTCTGTGATTTATATCATTGCATTCAAATAGACTTTTGTGCAAAGAGCAGTTTTATTATTTTCAATATAGGCTAATACTCGTGGTCCCAAATACTGAAGAGAAAAACTAGTGTGAATAACCCATGTGAATACTAACTAACAACCCACCTCAGCAATTATAGTTTAAGTACAGCATTTTCACGTCCACGATGTTTTATCCGACAAATGGGTGGGACAAAGCAAGAACATTAATACAATAGGAAAATTAATATTCATTGTGTTATGAAAAACTCACCTCGACCAATCAAGTGCAAGCAAATCGGATATCATTGAAGAAAATTAAATTATTTTCAAATAAATGTTTTGGTGTAAATAATTCATGTGCTTGACACATATATTCTAAAATCTAGTATCCAGCTAAGTACCTTGCACTCTACCAATTTTACATTTTAAAAACAAATTTAGAAATGACTGTTTAGGCCCCACAAAGTAGATCGTCTGTTTCTCAGGCCATTTTTTGTAAAACTGCATGTGAAAGGGTGTTTTTTCATTTTATTTTTTATTTTTGTAATTATTTCTTTGCCATCAAAAGTTCATGTTCTTTTTTATGTTTTAGGCCTCATAATCTACAGAATAGCATGGGTGGTGGTGTATTTCGTCCCCTGAGTGCAAGAAGGCTTTGCAATGCTTTAAGCCTTGCAGTACTCAAGGGACAAATTTATCAATTTTATCAACTTGGGTAAAATATCAGATAAAAACCATTTAATTTTTATTTTTTTAAGTTTGCATTGGTTATAAAAAGAGAGAATGCAGCAGCTAAAAGGACCATGTGGAAGGGCCTGAGAAACACATTTTTAACTTTTTTAGGCCTTATTCATTTATTGCTGTTTAATAACACTTTGAAACAAGGGTCACCTTGTATCTGACAGTTTTATGGGTGGAGTAAGCCAGAGTACCCATAGAGAACCACTGAGCAGTTGTATGCAATTGTGGGAGTCTCAACATAATAACTCTGCAAAAGCAGGGTTAGCATTGGTTGAAGGCAAGTGCACCATCGATGTGCAGTATGCTTTAGTATACAGCAGCACTGTCCTTCCAAGGGGGCAACTGGGATTAAGAGCCTTGACCAAGGACACAGCCCAAGGTTACTGCTTGTTGGGATTGAACAATGGACCTTTTGGTAGAAGTCCAATGCCATGAGCACTGAGCCACTGAGCTTCTTTAGAAATGGTTAGGATATGGGATATTTAAGATTGGACTAAAGAAACATGTACTTTACAAAGTGAACCCTTTAAACATGTAAACTGAGATTTCAAATACCAAAATTTAAATCTCCATCACTTTTAAGAATACATTTTTCATTTAAAAAACTATTTACAGAAAATATTGCTTTGATAGTACCCTAAAAAGCACTAACTTTTTCTGATAGTTTATGTAATGTGTCAGTATTTTACAAAAAAGGCTGTATGTGCAAAGTTCATAACTAGAGAAATACCAAACTGTAAACTTAAGGAGTGTATCTTACTTGAAAACAATTATTGTTTGAGATTTGTCTGCAAACTGAAAACAAAAACTGTGTAAGAAGAAAAAAATACATAGTGTTTCATTGCCATGCATAGTGTACTTTTAACAGTTATGTAATAATAACAAAAACTGAACACACTAACATGTGCACTGCAATTCTTGAAATGAAATCTAAACTGTAACAGTTACTGTAATGTTGCTCAAAATTACTTCTGCCAAAACCAAAATGAATATAATTCCTGGTCTATTTTCATACAATGCTTGTTCAGTTTTATCTTAATGTTATCTCTTTCTTGAAACATCTTTCAAGATACATGTATTCATACATAACTTTTGTATGGAAAGAACCCCACCTCCCAAGACAGCCGCCAGCAAGATGTCATCTGAAATCACAAACTTCATTTTTAAAGTTACTCAAAAGTGGGATACCAAACGCATTTGAAAAAAAATCTTAAATTGATCTTGTTCTAGGGAAAGAGTATGAGGCATGATATGGAAATGGAAAAGGTGAGACTCTCGATTTCTGCCGAACTGGAATTGATCAGCAAACTACCGCAGCATAGAAGAGCTATTTGTGAAAGATGTTATTAATTTATTTATTGATGTTCAGTCACTTTCAGCACCTATGGCTATATAACCACATCATGGGTATGAAGCAATGCATTCATACATATACTGCTCACTTCAGAGGGCTTCCACCACAGGTATTGGTTTCTAGGTCCAATTAGAACTTGTTTACCACAGTAAACAAGCACTGGTCCACTTCCCAGGGACCACACAGGAGTTGTGTTCATTGTATAAAGTTTACAACAATGTTGTACTAAAAATCAATAAAAGGCCACCCAGTCACACATCCCCCGAAAAAAAGTGTGCAATTTGAGGTATTTGAATTTTTAAAAAAAATTTCGAAGTCAATTTGAGGTATTTGAATTTTTTTTTAATTTTTCAAAGTCGAAAAAGGGACATAACTCCAGCAAAAAATGTCGGACCAAACCCCTGTTTGAACATGACCTGTATTTTATGTTTATACACCTACACACCAAATTTTATTGGATTCAATCAAAAACAACTAAAGTTATTATTGGGAAACCAAAAAAAAAATGAATTTTTGAAGTTGTAAAAGGGGCATAATTGTGACAAAAATTGTCGCACCGCACCTCGATTAGAACTTGACCTGTATTTTATATTGATACACCTGCGTACTTAATGTCATTTGATTTGGCCAACTATAACTGAAGTTATCATCGGGAAACCCTCCCAAAAAAATGAATTTTCGAAGTCGAAAAAGGGGTGTAACTCTGGCAGAAATTGTCAGACTGCCACCCTATTTGAACTTGACCTATATTTTATGTTGCTACATATACATACCTAATTTCATTTGATTTGGCCACCTACAACTAAAGTTATCATTGGGAAACCAAAGAGGGACAGACACACAGATGCAGGGATGGATGGACACCAGCTATTTTAATAGTCCCCCAAAAACATTTTTCGGGTGACAAATATAGCACTGTTTAGAAGAACTCATATATTGTCATCTAGCAATAAAGCAATTAATAATACAGGTGCTCTTCCTGTATTTTTAACCTCAGGGTGTGATTATACTCTGATAATAAAAACTGAAGTCAAATTTACATATTAATCCTTTACCCAACGCAACAGCCAAAACTGGCCAGTTCTATTCATTCAATTTTCATTTTTTGCCTCACAAATATAAATGATCATATGACCCCTCATTGGAATGAGCTTGTTGAGCTCGTTCCAATGAGGGGGTCATAAGCTATGTTTTTGATGCAAAAAATGAAACAAATTAATTATTCAATAATTTTATTTGCAAGTGTCGTCTGCTTTTCATGACAGGTAAAGGGTTAAGAGGGAAAAGTTTCAAAATCAAGCTTTTATGTCCCCATATAACTAATATCCTGTTCTTAGTGGCATTTTAGTTGTTTGAATTTACATAAAAATGGTCTGAGAGACCATTTTCATGGAAAGTTAAAGAAAAAAAAATAAAACAGTCTGAAAGCAAATTAAAACAAGAGAAACCAAGGGACTTGAGGGCGCTCACCTGACATGGTAGCCTAAATATCAACCCAGAGAACTGATTTCAACAAGTTGCATCTGCTCCTCCTAAGAAAAGCTTATACCAAATATCCAAAGATTCTGACCAGTGGATCTAAAAAAAAAAGATTTTTAAAGAATATTCCTCATATTGAACTAAGTTATAATTTGGGCTCCCACAGGGAGCCCATATATGAAACCAGGGACTTGGCTTTAACAAACTTGAATCTCACCCCTCACCCCTCTAAGGATGCTGCACATCAAACATTCTGACTGCTGGATCTGAAGAAGAAGATTTTTAAAGAAAATTCCTCATTTTGAACTAAGTTATAATTTGGGCTACCACAGTGAGCCCAAATATGAACCCAGGGACCTGGCTTGAACAAACTTGAATCTCACCCCCTAAGCATGGTGCATACCCAATATCAAAAGATTCTGCCTGCTGGATCTTGAGAAGAAGATTTTCAAAGACATTTGCCTGAAATGCACTAAGTTCGAATTCAAGCTTCTATAGTAAGCCCAAATATGAATCTAGGGAGCCGATTTGAACAAACTTGATTCAGATCCACCCCACAATGTTGCATACCAAATATCAAAAGATTCTGCCTGCAAGATCTGGAGAAGGTTTTTTAAGAAATTTGCCTGAAATGCACTAAGTTCGAATTCGGGCTTCTATAGTGAGCCCAAATATGAATCCAGGGGGGGCCGATTTGAACAAACTTGAATCAGATCCATCCCACAATGTTGCATACCAAATATCAAAAGATTCTGCCTGCTGGATCTGGAGAAGATTTTTGAAGAAATTTGCCTGAAATGCACTAAGTTCGAATTCGAGCTTCTATAGTGAGCCCAAATATGAATCCAGGGGGCTGATTTGAACAAACTTGAATCAGATCTACCCCACAATGTTGCATACCAAATATCAAAACATTCTGCCTGCTGGATCTGGAGAAGAAGATTTTTTAAGAAATTTGCCTGAAATGCACTAAGTTCGAATTCGCGCTTCTATACTGAGCCCAAATATAAACCCAGGGGGCCGATTTGAACAAACCTGAATCAAATCCACCCCACAATGTTGCATACCAAATATCAAAAGATTCTGCCTGCTGGATCTGGAGAAGAAGATTTTTTAAGAAATTTGCCTGAAATGCACTAAGTTCGAATTCGGGCTTCTATAGTGAGCCCAAATATGAATCCAGGGGGCCGATTTGAACAAACTGGAATCAGATCTACTCCACAATGTTGCATACCAAATATCAAAAGATTCTGCCTGCTGGATCTGGAGAAGATGATTTTTGAAGAAATTTGCCTGAAATGCACTAAGTTCGAATTCGGGCTTCTATAGTGAGCCCAAATATGAATCCAGGGGAGCGATTTGAACAAACTTGAATCAGATCCACCCCACAATGTTGCATACCAAATATCAAAAGATTCTGCCTGCTAGATCTGGAGAAGAAGATTTTTGAAAAAATTTGCCTGAAATGCACTAAGTTCGAAATCGGGCTCCTATACTGAGCCCAAATATGAACCCAGGGGGCCGATTTGAACAAACTTGAATCAGATCCACCCTACAATGTTGCATACCAAATATCAAAAGATTCTGCCTGCTGGTTCTGGAGAAGAAGATTTTTTAATCTTTTTCCCATTGCCTACAGTGTTAAAAAGTGCTGACTCATCACTTTTTCAAAGTCCTGAAAAAAGTACCTTCTGATCAAACCGATAGGGATTTGTTTGAACCACTCTATTCTACTGGATAAAAGTAAGCTTTATACAAAATAAGAATTCTCTGTGCCGTGTAGATTTGGAGATATGGCAGTTTTTTTATTTTCAGCTCCCGAGGTACCCATGGGGCAATGAGAAAATTTTTTTTTGCATCAATCAACTACTTATGACCTCTTATCATCTCATATCAAATTTGGTTCAAATCGACCTCACGGTTCTGAAAATAGAAATTTTAGGCATGCCCAAAATTTTTGCCCCTCCCATAACGAAGGCAAATAATGCCCGACAAACTTCTCTTGACCAAACTTGATTCTAAACCTCAAAAGGACTCTGTATATCACATATCAAGTCTCTGCTACTGGTGGTTCATTAGAAGAAGATTTTCAAAAAATTTGGCCATTTTTTTCCCACACCTCTGCTCAATATGAGCTGAAACCTAATTTGGATAAAAATCAAAATGCCCTTATATAACCCCTACTCACATGAAATTTCATTAATATGCGGCCAGTGGTTTGGGAGAAAAAGGCCCAAACACCACCTTCATGACGGACAACAGATGCCGAGATGGACGAAAAGTGATCAGAAAAGCTCACCCTGACTTTCAGTCAGGTGAGCTAACAAGAGGCCCCAGGGGGCCTGAGGCGCTCACCTGACATGGTAGCCTAAATATCAACCCAGAGAAGTGATTTCAACAAGTTGCATCTGCTCCTCCTAAGAAAAGCTTATACCAAATATCCAAAGATTCTGACCAGTGGATCTAAAAAAAGAGATTTTTAAAGAATATTCCTCATACTGAACTAAGTTATAATTCGGGCTCCCACAGGGAGCCCGTATATGAAACCAAGGACTTGGCTTTAACAAACCTGACTCTCACCCACATAAGGATGCTGCACACCAAATATCAAAACATTCCGACTGCTGGATCTGAAGAAGAAGATTTTTAAAGAAAATTCCTCATTTTGAACCAAGTTACAATTCGAGCTCCCACAATGAGCCCAAATATGGACCTAGGGACATGGCTTGAACAAACTTGAATCTTACCCCCCCTAAGGATGCTGCATAAAAAATATCAAAAGCATTCATCTGCTGGATCTGAAGAAGATTTTTAAAGAAAATTCCTCATTTTGAACTAAGTTGTCATTCAGGATCCCATAGTGAGTCCAAATATGAACCAAGGGACTTGGCTTGAACATACTTGAATCTCAGCCCCCTAAGGTTGTAGCATGCCAAATATCAAAACATTCCGACTGCTGAATCTGAAGAAGATTTTTAAAGAAATATTCCTCATATTGACCAAGTTATAATTCGGGATCCCACAGGGAGCCCAAATATGGACCCAGGGGACTTGGCTTTAACAAACTTGAATCTCTGCCCCCCCCCCCCCCCCCCCCCACTCGCCCCGTCCCCCCCCCCCCCCTTCCCCAGAGGATGCTAAAACACCACATATCAAAACATTCCGACTGCTGGATCTGAAGAAGAAGATTTTTTAAGAAAATTCCTCATTTCGAACTAAGTTATCATTCGGGCTCCCACAGTGAGCCCAAATATGGACCTAGGGACATGGCTTGAACAAACTTGAATCTCACCCCCCTAAGCATGGTGCATACCCAATATTAAAAGATTCTGCCTGCTGGATCTGGAGAAGAAGAAATTTGCCTGAAATTTGGGCTTCTATACTGAGCCCAAATATAAACCCAGGGGGCCAATTTGAACAAACTTGAATCAGATCCACCCCACAATGTTGCATACCAAATATCAAAATATTCTGCCTGCTGGATCTGGAGAAGAAGATTTTTGAAGAAATTTGCCTGAAATGCACTAAGTTCGAATTCGGGCTTCTATAGTGAGCCCAAATATGAATCCTGGGGGCCGATTTGAACAAACTTGAATCAGATCCACCCTACAATGTTGCATACCAAATATCAAAAGATTCTGCCTGCTGGATCTGGAGAAGAAGATTTTTTAATGTTTTTCCCATTGCCTACAGTGTTAAAAAGTGCTGACTCAGCACTTTTTCAAAGTCCCGAAACTGTACCCTATGATAAAACCGATGGCAATTTTTTTTTACCAATCCTTTCTGTTGGTCCTAAGGAAGCTTCACACCAAATAAAAATTCTCTGTGCTGTGCAGTTTTGGAGATATGAGTGTTTTATTTTTTTTCTATTTTTAGCTCTGTGGTTCCCACAGAGCGGTAGGAAAAAAATTTTGGGGCATAAATCAAGTACTTATAACTCAATAATACCTCATATTAAATTTGGTTCAAATCGGACTCTGGGTTCAGAAAATAGAAATTTTGGGCGGGGCAAAAATTCTTGCCCCTCTCAGAACAAAGGTAAATATTGCCCGTCAAACTTCTCTTGAACAAACTTGAGTCCACACCTCAAATGGAAGCTGCATACCAAATATCATGTCTCTGCTATGGCTGGTTCATGAGAAGAAGATTTTTTAAAATTTTGTGCATTTTGGCCCCACCCCACTCCACAATATGAGCAGAAATCCAATTTGAAGAAAAACCCAAATGCCCCTATATAACCACTACTTACATGAAATTTAATTAAAATGTGGCCAGTGGTTTAGGAGAAAGAGGCTCAAACACCACCTTCTCGCAGGACGACGGACGAAGAGTGATAAGAAAAGCTCACCCTGACTTTCAGTCAGGTGAGCTAAAAAACCCTGAACAACCACATCCTCACAACAAACTGAAAAGACATGACAGATCTATCATAACTTGTAGCTTGAAGCTTTCTGAAACCTTATCAGTTGGGACAGATTTTGTCAGTCAATTCCAGTGTGAAAAGAACAAGAAGTTTTGTCATTCAAATATCTATCCATCAAATGATATGAATAATTTCTCATTTATTTATTTATTATTTATATTTATTTATTGGGATTTAACAACACTTTGACAGCCAGTGTCACCTTGTGTCGGACAGTTTTACGGGTGGAGGAAGCCGGAGTACCTGGAGACAACCACAAGCAATGGCAAACAACTGTCAGGCTCCCCAACATACTAACTCCACATACTAACTCCACACAAGCAGGGTTAGCATTGTTTGAAGACAAGTGCACCATCAACGTGCTGTATGCCTCAGTACAAAACGCCACCGTACCCCCATGTGGGCAAAAAGGGTCTAGCCCAAGGACAATGTAGTTGCCACAGGAGGGATTCGAACCGAGGGCCTCTTGGCTTGCAGCCTGCATCCCTACCTACTGAGCCACCGAGCCCCCCCATCTCTCATTACTCTGATATGTTAGTAATAATAGTGATTTGGGCGATTCCAAACTGTCAAGTATTTACAATGCGGATCTTGTCTTTTGTGTGTCATTCTTCGTACAACCCGGCAAAAAAAATGAACTAACAATAGTACTGTAAATGACAATATTGGCACTGTTCATTGCTTCTTGTCCAGAAGGTAAAATGTTTCCTGCACCAAAACATTTATATGAATGTAATTTTATAAAACATTCTGCATCACAATATTTGAATTACACTGGTTATGTTTGTGTTTGGAAAACAAAATCTTATTATTTCTTAAAAGGCCTGAACAACTAAACTTACTATCCTACTTTCCTTTCCCCCATATTGGTCTATCAGCATACCAAAGGACTTCAAAATCCGGCAAAAAGTACTTGAATAATAATACCAAATGTTCATATGGAAATTCAGAAGTACGCAAGTATGAATGGAGATCTTGACTATATGCCCACTGAAACCTCCTGCGGAGGTCTCAGGTATAAAATCCACAACCTTAAATGTTAATCAATTAAAAAATCACGACATCCCTGTAGACAATAATCAAATTCTCCTGGCAGTCAATACTTGTCAGTCTTGGCTGCCACTGTTTATTTATTTATTGGTATTTGAGGTCACTTTCAGCATCTATGGCAATACAGTAGAATCCTCTTAATTGAATATCCATTTTGCCAGTGAAAATTATTCAATTAACAGGAGTATACAATTAACAGGGATTTGGTCAGTTTCCTGTGTTCTGGAGGTGAAATGAGCATTTATTCTATTATATCTTGTTTGACAGAGCTCATAGAGCTCTGTCAAACAAGATATAATAGAATAAATGTCTGTACTGGATGTAGTGAGGCCAAAAAGGTTGATAAATAAGGGGAATTTGGTGCCTGTCACAGTAATTTTTTCGACATATTACAAAAATTATTTATATACAATTAACAGGAGTTTACTCTACAACCCATATGCAATTAACAGATCAAATTTGTACTGAAGCTATGGTAAATGGTTTTGTGTTTGAAAATTATATTCAATTAACAGGGATATACAATTAAGAGATATCCAATTAAGTGGGCTCCACTGTATCATGACTGCAACTCAAGTATAAAATGAAGCTTTGTCAATTGTTTAATACCTATGCTGCCCACAATAGATGACTTCTGTCTCAGATGATTGTTACCGAGTCCTCCTTTACCAGTACAGCACAAGTTATTTACCGCAGTAAACAAACACTGCTCCACTTTCTGGAGTTCCTTTGAGGATTGGCTGGCTCTATGGACAATCAATATTCTATAAGAAATCTCATCTAAGCCTAAACATTTACAGGCTGTGGTGTAGATGAAATTCAGGAAAACTGTCCAGTCCAGAGCCTTAATGGTTAAAGATTGAAATAAATACATGTGCACACAGCCATAAAGTGAAAACAGATCAGTGAAAAGCACATCAAAATCAAAATCAAATTTCAAACATGAAAAGAATCGATCTCCCTAATCAATAGGCATCTTGTTTTTGAAGAGGTTTGCATTTTGTATTGTTGTATAATTTTGTTGCATTATCAAAGTGTTCCTTTAACTGGATACTGATTAATATAATAACCTGTCACTGGCACATTTTTTCTAGCACTAAAACATTTACCATAATTATTTTAATAAAAATTTGAATGGCTAGTGTCTTTACATTATAGAAAACATCAGGAAAATGCCAAAATACTAAGTTCATTTTGCTGAGTGCAACATAAAATTAAGAGTCAATATCAGTGCTGAAAAATATGAAATGAGTATCTTTAATCTGAACACAAATGACATTGTTGGACCCCCAAAAATCTAAAAAATTCCAAGTTAACAAGTTAATAACACTGTTTTTCAAAATAAACATTCTGGTTCAAATTATAATTCAAAATTCTCCAATATGAAGCTTAAAATGACAATTTGTTATGGTACCAGTGGAAGTAAAAAAATGTATCATATGCAAATAAACTTAAATATCTTTTTCTTTTTCACCGGCCCGATAATACTGGCTTCTATGTTCATTTCTTGGAATGGTTGAAAAGATTACAAGGACCAAAGTGATGAACTATAACAAAAAATATTGATGTTTCATTGCTATTATCAGATTATTTTACTTCCTCTGGTACTCATGCATTCAAAATTGGTTTGGCAGAGTTCATTTTACATCAACTAAAAATAATCACAGTAGGTATAATAGATACACGCACTGGTCTGTGAGGAAATACATAACACGACAACAAAGCACAGATAATACATGTAATATGTTTGTTTGTACCAGAAAGTTTTAGCGTAGTGTGGCTAGAGCTGTCGTCTGAAAATGGAAATAAAGGCATATTTTGAATAGAATATTCATGACAAGACAATTCAAAAATGCAAAAAATAACTGAAGTTAAATAAAAAATGTTGATAATGTGTAGAACTAAATACATACATGATGCACTATAAATACTAATGCTGATCAGACTGTACAATTGGCCAGTGAATAATGTGTGAATGCCAAACAAAACTGTTTCAAAAAAGCTGTACAAATCTATCTACTTAACAGCTCAGAACTTCCAAGTTATTAATCATGGCTTCAATTATTCTAGGAACACTTTTGTCACTCAGCCCTTTCGTAACTTATCAAGGTTTCTATTATTTTTGTAACACTTTCAATTCTCAGGCTTTTAGTAACTAATCAAGAGTTTCTTTTATTCCAGTAACATTTTGTCACTGAATCCTTCAGTAACAACTAATGCCTTTTATTAACCCTTTACCCAACGATTCGAAAAAAATCGCCAATTAATTTTCATTATTTTTTCATTTTTTGTCTCAAAAACATAGGTTATAACCCCTCCTTGTAACGAGCTCATTCCAATGAAGGGTCATAACCTATGTTTTTGAGACAAAAAATGAAAAAAATTAGTTATTCAAGAATTTTATTTGCAAGTGTCATCTGCTTTTCATGTTAGGTAAAGGGTTAACCCCTAGCACTCTGGTAGTGCATTATAATTTCTCCAATCATTCTGTTTTTCTCTTGTTTAACTATGAATTTAACCAGTTATTTGGTAAAATATCAAACTGCATTATAGGAAAAATTTGCTGCTGAAAACTTTACCATTTTCACATCAGAGTGCACAGGGTTAATCTATTAATATGTTTGTTACTCACATCTTGGGCAGACCAGATGGTGAGAAGTTAGGACATATATTTCACAAATAAGAAAAAGGCATCAGCTCTATAATCACTGACAGGAAGTATTTTGTAGGCTGTATCATTCGCCAGCCATATCCACTGGCATCTAATCATCCTCTTCCCACCACTTAATCCTCAAATACATTCCAACCCCCTTGAATCACAAATAAAAGATCAGATAACCCAGTTTTGGGGAAAGCACTTCGATACACTGATGCCAAAGAAACTTGATATCTTTCTTTTTTACGAGAATGGCAGGAAGACAGCCTTATAGGCTATGCCATTTCCATGCTGTATACGAGCTTATGTTCCTGTTTGTTGTAATGTTATTTTGTAATCAATGTTCTAGTATACTGCAAAATAAAGATCTATCTATCCAAGGGATTCTTGAAGAAAAAAATGAAAGGTGCAATTCCAGCTGTTCATTTCAATGATGTATTGTACAATGATGAAGGAAGCTTGATTTATCTTTACCTTCACTAATGATATGCTGTCAGGGATGTGAATTGGTTCCTAAATTAGAGTGGCAAATCATTTCAAACTGAAGTGGATATGGGATAACATACAGATATACTTAGGCATTGAACCAATAAGAGAAAATATTTTAATAAACAGAGCACATCAATACAATAAAAATATCTCTGGCCAAAACAATAATACCCCATTTCCTAGTGGAGGTATATTTCTAGCTCCTGTTTACAAAAAATATCCATATAAATTGAAAGTAATCCCCCAAATCAATGGTTTCTTGATGCCACACACTATTCTTAATTTTTATCAAAGCAAGTTAGGACTGCTTTACAGAAGCCTTGATCTGATCTGATTTCATGAAGAAACAAAACTGTAGTTCAGACAATTAACTTTTCATAAGAATCAATATAAAATATAATGTATACTGTCAGGAAATGGCACAGCCACACTGACTGTCCACCTCCATCTCCCGAGAAAATAAAAGACTGTATTTCAATTTATTACTGGTTGTATTTATTGTATTTACATTATGGGAATAAATGGGAATTGTATTACAGTAGAATCCTCTTAATTGAATATCCTTTTTGCCAGTGAAAATTATTCAATTAACAGGAGTATACAATTAACAGGGATTTGGTCAGTTTTCCGTGTTCTGGAGGTAAACTGAGCATTTATTCTATTATATCTTGTTTGACAGAGCTCATAGAGCTCTGTCAAACAAGATATGATAGAATAAACGCCTGTATTAGATGTAGTGAGGCCAAAAAAGGTTGATAAATAAGGGGAATTTGGTGCGTGTCACAGTAATTTTTCCAACAAATTACAAAAATTTATATACAATTAACAGGAGTTTACTCTACAACCCATATGCAATTAACAGATCAAATTTGTAATGAATGTATGGTAAATGGTTTTGTGTTTGAAAATTATATTCAATTAACAGGGATATACAATTAAAAGATATCCAATTAAGTGGGCTCCACTGTATTAGTATTTTTGCACAGAAATATTGGTGAATTGTCACCAGCCTACTCAGAAACCTTTCCTGGGGTGTAATCACAAACATCTTATGAAAGCCTCGAAGCAGAGTAACATGTCATAACATCTCATTTTAACTGCCACAGATTGTAAATGAAAATCATATTGCATTTAAACCTCTCTATTGCAAATTCTAAACAGTTACATGCAGGATATCTCAACTCAGTCAATAAAAGTCTATGGCAACTTGTGAGCAACGTATTTCTGATCACACACACACACACAAAAAAAAAAATGTCATTGAAAATTTCTGGCACTTTTCTCCCAGTAGTCTCTGTGTGAGGGGAAATTAGGATGGAAAATGCCACTCTTTCCCCCTACTATTCTGTCTATGTTAATAGTTATACACAAGCCTGGAAATAAGCAGACTGTCATCTGAGAATGAGATCCTCAGAGAGGGAATTTGGTTTGCACAGCAGGGTAGCATCACTAAATTTACCCTATGTGAACCTCGATCTGAATCAAGGTCTCAGGCCTAAACAGAAAGAGGAACCCAGAGGATATACTGAGGGATTCTAGCCCACTGTATGGGATAGTATCAGCAAATTCACCCTTTGGCTACCTGAATCTGCAAATGACAGACTGCTTATTTCCAGGCTTGGAACATATACAGGTCTTTGACAGGATACACAACCATGTGTTTCCAATCAGAATTTTATGTAGCCTGAGCCAGTGGCTTGGGGTACATAAAATACTGACAAGGTACATGGGGCTGTGTACCCCACCAAAGACCTGTATATAATGAATGTCAAACTGGAAAACTATTGTAATCATATTAAAATAAACAAATGTTCAGAGTGCAGTGATTTTCTAATCTGATCCATCATCCTTCCTTGTATCCAAGTGAACTAATGATGTACTTTGTCACATCGCTCTTTCGAATAACTTTCAAAGACAGTGTCTGTTTTTTTGTAATACAAATATTCCTGAAAAGTTGACGAGTTACAATATTCGTTGAATTAGCTACCACTAATTTTGGTCTGCCAATTTTTCCATGTTTACTTGTTTCTTTTTACTTCGAAACAAATGTAAGTTTATTATTGGCTGTAATCGTCTTCCCTATTCATTTTCAAACTGAATTTATCTTCCTTGAGCATGCAGAATATTGCAGGCTTTTATGTACTCCAACAAAAACCTGAACTATGCTGTAGGTAGCCCAGCAAGGAACCCAATAACAATACAACAGTTTTCTTAGCAGTATGGCAATGCAGTCCAGTGTATGGTGAGTGGATTACCACTATGGCACCAGTGGAGTGGTATTCCACCTTCACAATAACTCTCAAATTCAGTGATTATGCATTAGAGAAACAACCAATGTTTCAGCCAATGGATTGCTAAGCTCAACCCAGAGGTTCATTGGCTGACAATTTGCTTGTGCTTGTGATTTTTAAGAAAAATCACTTATTAATTGGATAATGGACACTTTTTTCTAGTCTGGGCCCCTAACATCAGTGTTGGAACTTGAAGAACCATATATCTTAGTGCCAATGTTTATTCTAGATTGAGGTCAGTGTTTGCAATGTTTACTTTTAACGATGTGATGAAATGTATTTATGGTCCTGTGATTGCAAAAGTGGTCTCTTTCTTGATCGGATTGTGATCGGGTCATGACACACTTAAACCAGTAGGTTGTGAATGTATCGAAGTTGGCAAATTGCATCATGTCAAAGGTTAAGTTGGATGAACGTTAACCGCAGAAGCTTTATACCAGCAGTGGGGTTAAAACCTAAAATTTAACATACAGGCTCTTCACAGGTAGTAACATAGGCGAGCACGGTATAAATTTAAACTGCCCACTTTAGAGTACTCTGATTAACCCTCAACCTAATGTAACAGATATATACTGCCAGCACTATTAACAAAATTCTCTATACAAATTTTATTTACTTCTCAATTTTTGCCTAAAAATGTGGCCTATGAGCCCTTATTAGAATGGGAACACCAAGCTCTTTCCAATGAAGGATCACAAGCTATGTTTTGGAGGTAAAAAATAAAAAGACTGTCAAAAAGATATCATCATCTGAAAATTACTTGGGCAAATATTTGAGGATCATGCACATCTAAAAATTACATTGGCAAATATTTGAAGGGTCATGCATCTAAAAGTTCAAATCACCAAATAGCAGAGGAAATCAGCATCAGTAGATAAGGTTGCTACAATTTACTTTGTGACAAACAAAACCTTTAGATGACTAAACTGAAAAAAACTGAGATTAAGACTCTACTGCTACCAAATATTTCTGATGTGACTAATACATCAAATTAACCAGAAAATGTTTAGGTTATACTATTTCAGCTACCTGTCTGTACTGCTGAAAAAATACACTATAAAATTCTAATGAATTTCCAACAAGAAAAAATTGTTTCTTGAGACTTTTTCAATCTTCAAGTCACTAAATAATTCTTTAGTACTCGGATCTTTCCTGGGACAATGATAGGAGGTTGGGACAGACGGGCGATTACAGACTTACTGAACAAATTGAAATTTAGAGAAATTATCCAAAATGAAGCATTTTGTCCCCAAAAAGACTTATATCCCATTCAAATAATGTTGTAACTGACATTTGATTACTTTGAATTTAAATAAAAATAAAAAGTTAGTGATTAAGTAATAAACTGAAATCATGTTTCCAGATGTAGAAAATTTACAAAATTAAGTATTTTGTCCCCAAAATTACTGATATCCTCTTCAAATAAAGTTGTAAGGAGTAATAATAGTAAAAAAACTGTTTCTCAGGGCCTCCTGCAAGGTCTTTTTGGCTGCCTCATGCTCTCTCTTTAATACCAATGGAAACTTGACCGGGACTTATTACACAAGTGAAACAGAATTTGTTTATCATCAACATGTATGTTTTTGCTTGGAAACAACGATCAGGTAAGTAGGACAGCTTAAATGATTGTTCAGGCCTAAAAAAAATAAAAATCTGTTTCTCAGGTGCTCCCACATGGTCCTTTAAGCTGCCGCATATTCTCTTTTTAAAACCAATGTAAACTTGAAAAAAACAGAAATTAAATGGTTTATGTCTGATATTTTACCCAAGTTAATAAAATTGATAAATTTGTCCTTTGGGTGCAACAAGGCTTTACAATGCTTTAGCATTACAAAGCCTTCTTGCACTCAAGGCACGAAATGCCTGATCACTCATGCTATTCTGTAAATTATGAAGCCCAAAACATAAAACAAACCAAGAACTTGAACTTTTGATGGCAAAGAAATAATGACAAAAATAAAAATAAAATACAAAACTGCCCACCCATATGCAATTTTACCCAAAATGGCCTGAGAAACAGGAGATCTATATTGTAGGGCCTATAGATATTTTGTATCTTCAAGTTTACATAAAAATAGTCTGAAAGACGATTTTCATGTCAACTGAAAAGAATAAAATTAGTTTGGATAAGCAAGATATAAAATGAAATCCCCCCCCCCAAAAAGAAAGAGAAATCTCATCCCTGTTGTAGTATACTTTTTTAGCTGAAGAAATGCTATTATGTTATACAGAGCTGAAAAGGGCCTTCAAAACCATCATCATAAATGTGTAACATCACATGATAAAAATTAGCTGAACCTTTTTCCTGACAAAATGAACAAATCTGCTCTGCTTTAATTCATAAACAGATGAATGAAATCAAAAAATCTGAAACCATACTTTAACCCTTTACCCAATGTAACGGTCAAAACCGGCCAGCGCTATTCTCAAAAATCGCCAATTAATTTTCAAAATATTTTCATTTTTTGTCTCAAAAACATAGGTTATGACCCCTCGTTGGAACGAGCTCGTTGAGCTCGTTCCAATGAGGGGTCATAACCTATGTTTTTGAGACAAAAAATGAAAAAAATTAGTTATTCAAGAATTTTTTTTGCAAGTGTCGTCTGCTTTTCATGTTAGGTAAAGGGTTAAACATTTTGAATTATATACAATTGGAGCCTTTTTCCAGAAACCAACTCTCTAATGACAAAAGTGGAAACACCTGTGGTCGAATCAAAAATCCAAAACCTTAATGCAAACCTCTGGACCCTACCTGAAAACCTGTGCATACAGGGCTAAAGTTTCGACGACAATCTGAGAATCAATTCATGCAAAGATTCGTGCAACAAAACTAGCAATAACCCATGTAGATTGTTGCTGCACCTCTGCAAGGATTTACATGAAAAGAATTGAGTCAATTTAATCCTTTACCTAGCATAGCAGCAGCAAATTAACCAATACAAGACTAACATGACCAGAAATATCCAGACCCTTTGTCAATAAAATTGTACAATTATGGCTGTCATTGGAACCGGCTCAAATAGCCGGTCTTATGACATCCATATTTGTAAGGTTTTATTGGTAAATATTGTTTATTTTTTACAAAAGTATCAAATTCAGTTTATGTTTTAAAAATTAAGCTGTGTTGGGTAAAGGGTTAACATGTGTTTTTACTATACTACAGGGGTTCAACCACAGGGGCCTCTTGGGATCCTGGGACACTCATATGGATTCTTGCAACCATTTTCATGAGAATCCAAATGGATTCTTCCAAATGTAGATGAAATATAAGACCTGGCATACTTTTAAATGTTTTCAATTATATACCCCAACAGTCTTTCAGAGGAAAGCGACTCTCCAATGACAAAAGAGGTGCCATTGAAGCCACTGGGGAGGGGGTCGAATAAAAAAAAAAACTGAAACTTGTATGCACAGACTCTACCTGAACATACTTTAAACATTTCTAATTTTATACCCTAGGAGCTTTGCCAGAAACCAACTCTCCAATGACAAAAGTGGCACCACCAGAGCCACAAAAATCTTAAACCTTTGTGCACATCTACAGACCCTAGCTGAGCACCTGAACATACTTTAAATGTTTTGAATTATATAAGCAAGACGTCTTTCAACTCGGAAACGATTATTTTAGCAATATTTTCCATCTGTTACTACATGGACCACCTGGCGACCAAAATTCAAACCACTTGTATTTTTCATATGTAAATACCATTCTTAAGAGGTGCAGTAAGTTTAAAAATTATATCTTGATGTTCAGTCGTAGATCATCACTACATCCCTCTATTTTTGAAAATGTGGGATAATAATTAATAAATATGGTTTGGAAATAAAACAAGAGGCCCCGCGGGGCCTGAAGCACTCATTTGAACAGAACACAATATAAACAGAGTCTAAGAATGAGTCTACATTAAGAAATCCATTTCCATAGGCTACACTGTCAATCCTTGAGCCCCGCAGGAGTGACAAAAATAATCCGGGCATCATGCCTCTTCTTCAGTTGATCATAATGTAAAATGTAGAGCTCCCCTATGAAGCTCCTTGATACAACCAATGCGGATTAATCTTAGTTACACACCTCTAGAGGGTACTGAATACAAAATTTTTAATTCTTCAGAAACATGGCCAATTCCGGCTCCCATAGGGAACCCAAATATTAACCCAGGCTCTCGATTTGAACACATTTGAATCTGACTTCCCTAGAGATGTTGTGTACCAAATATGAAGGCATTCTGACTGTTGGATCTGAAGAAGAGAAATTTTGAAGAAATTTCTTCATATTGCACTAAGTTAAAATTTGGGCTACCATAGCGAGCCCAAATATTAACCTATGGATCCGATTTGAACAAACTTGAATCTGACCCCCCTAGAGATGTTGTATACCAAATATGAAAGAATTCTGACTAGTTGATCTGAAGAAGAAGATTTTGAAGAAATTCCCTCATATTGTATTATGTTAAATTTTAGGTTCCCATTTGGAGCCCAAATATCAACACAGGCACTCAAATTGAACAAACGTGAATCTGGCCCCCCTAGAGATGTTGTATACCAAATATGAAAGCATTCCGACTGGTGGATCTGAAAAAGAAGATTTTTAAAGAAATTTCCTCATATCGCACTAAGTAAAAATTTGGGCTACCATAGCAAGCCCAAATATATACCTAGGGATCTGATTTGAATAAACTTGAACTTGCCCCCCCCCCCCCCCCCCCCCCCTCCCCCCCTTAGAGATGTTGCATACCAAATATGAAAGCATTCTGACTGGTGTATCTGAAGAAGATTTTTTTTTAAATTATCCCCCATACTGAACAAAGTTAAAATTTGGGCATCCATAGGAAGCCCAAATATTAACCAAGGACTTGGTTTGAGCGACCTTGAATCTGACCCTCATAACAATCATGTATTCCAAACATTAAAAGATTCTGACTGGTGGTTCTGAAGAAGATTTTTAAAGAATATTCCCCATATTACCCTATGCTAAAAATTCGGGCTTTATTTTAACAAACTTGTATCTGACCCCCTATGAATGCTGTATACCGAATATCAAAAGATTCTGATGATTGGTTCTGAAGAAAAGATTTTTTTAAATTTTTGCAAATATGCTGACTCAGCATTTTTTTGATGCCCATTACAGAACACCCTGACAAAACCGATGGCAATTTTTTTTACCATTCAATTCTACTGGTCCAAAGGATACTTCATATCAAGTAACAGCTCTCTGTTCCGTGTGGTTTGGGAAATATGGGAGATTAAAAATATTTCTATTTTTAGCTCCCAAGGTTCCCATGGGGATGTGGGATTTTTTTTTGGCATGAGTCAAGTACTTATGACCCAATAATACCTCATACCAACTTTGGTTCAAACCAGACCATGGGTTCAGAAAATAGAAATTTTGGGCGGGCCAAAAATCTTAACCCTCCCATTACAAAGCCAAATATTACTTCACAAACTTTGTTTGAACAAACTTGATTCTGCACCTCAAAAGGAAGCTCCCTTGATTCTACACCTCAAAAGGAAGCTCCATAGCAAATATCAAGTCGTTGTACACACTGGTTCATGAGAAGAAGATTTTAAAAATATTTTGGAGCATTTTTCCCCACTCCCTCCCTATGGGGCTGGGCATGCTGAGTTGAACAAAAATGCAATGCCCCTTCGGGACCATCACTCACACAAACTTTCACTTGAATTGGCCTAGTGGCTTTGGAGGAGAAGACCAAAACAGGGTGCTGACAGATGACAGATGGATGGACGGACGACGAACAGAGAGTAATGGGATTAGCTCAGCTTGACTTTGTCAAGATGAGCTAAAAAGTAAAGACCAAAACATCTGTAATTTCTTTGAAAAAATGTGTTAAAATGATTTCTAACGAAAAACACCTGTGCATTTCTTTAGGAGGAAATAAATATAATCCTTAATGGAATTGAACAACTTTTACAACAAATATAAGTCATAAAAGTTTTATTTAAAAAAATTATAAATTTTAAGTAATTTGTATATTTTTTATACTTACCAATGGCCCAGACTAGCTGGTCCAAACTCAAAAAATAATCCAGGGCCAAACACAAATTTTGTCCCCCAATCCCCAAAATTTGCATGCAAAACCCAAAAATTCAAGTCCTGTCTGGTCCTCCATACTTTTCAGATCTGTGCAAGCACAGTATCCAGGAAGACATCGAAATTAGCACCAACCATCATTCTTTATACAGATTGCCTGTTAAATGTTATAAACAGGGGGGAGGTATGAGTGCCCACTCATGGGAGGGCCATACTGGTCTAGGCCATTGGTAAGTATAAAAAATATACAAATTACTTGAAATTTATAATATTTTTATACAACAACCAATGGCCCAGACTAGCTGAATCGTAAAAAAGGCTGGAGGGCCTAGGACTTAAAAGGAAAATCCAATCTCTCAATTACTTCAGTAAAGGATATCTCCTACAGGAGAATAGGAGACAATAGGAAATATATATGTCTTTCTCCTTTATGAGAAAAGAGAAAGGCATAACATCAACAATGTAATTGAGTATTACATAATATACAATTCTCCATTAATGCCAGCATAACCCGTTATGCTAATTTGGTGAAGGAAAACCAATATATAAAAATGGTCCAGAAATGAGACTTTTTATACTCATTTAAAAGTGTCCAAGGATTGTATATTAAAGGCCGTTTGACATGTGACATATACAAATGCTTCACAGTGAGCTACACTTTAAAAACCATACATAAATGAGACATAGCTATTGTTTCACACCGAGCTACACATTAAAACCATCCCAGCACCGACTCAAGACTACTGACACTGGCGGTGGTCTTCCCTTGCTTTTCACTATAAAGCCAGATGATGACAAGGGAAACCCACCCCCCCCCCCCCCTCTTCCCCTTGTTCTGAGGTACATATCTGCAGAACGAAGAGTGCAGCGGAACAGCGTCAATGCTGGAACAGGCAGCCTAAATAACTATAGATGTAACCATTACTGGACAACATTCTGAGCAACAAAAAGAGGACCCAAAGATCTAAGGTCACCGGAGATGGACTCTATAATTTCTCAGTTAAAACTTGGTAAATGAAGAGGGCTGTGTCCAGTATGCAGCCTTCATGAATTCAGTAATGGCTATACTGTTAGAATAAGCCCAAGAAGTGGACACTGCTCTAACCTGATGCACTGATATCTTATTAATAGAACGTTGATCCGAAGATAGATTTTCATAGGCAATGTGTATTGCCAACTAAATCCATCTAGCGACTGAATGAACAGGAATATCCTTTCTGTTTGGAATCAATGAAAGAAAGAAATGTTTTCTTCCTTTTCTAATAAAATCTGATCGACTGACTGGACACAGCAAAGGTCTATAGTTATCGGAGGATGCTAGAGCCTTAATGATAATAGGCTCCGGCTGCTTGTCCGGAATCTGATTCTTAGCCAAAAATCCCACTTCCGTAGTGAGGGTAATGGTATTACCCACACTATGGTAGTGCGATTCATCAACAGATAAGGCATGAAGTTCACTGACTCTTCCAGCAGATGCAAAGGCTAAGAGAAATGCTGTTTTATAGGTCAGGAATGTGAACTCTATGATATCCAACGGCTCAAACAGAGCTTCTTTGAGCTTCAACAGAACCCAAGCCAAATTCCATTTAGGAATTAATCTGAGGGTTCTAGGTCTATTGATAGAGAAATTTCTAACTAGCTTGGATAATGAAGTATTTGATCCAATAGCCAAGTCATCATGATGAGCATAAGTATCAGATAACATAGACCTATAGCCCTTAATAATGACAGGCTGCAGTTTGAGACTGTCAAACAAGTTGACCAAGAAATCAGCAATATTTGGTATGGACGGATCGTATATGTCTATCGACTGATCCTTACATCAACGGAAGAAAACCCTCCACTTTGCTGCATAATTCAACGAAGAGGAGGCCCTCCTGCAGTTAGAAATTACGTCCACTGCACATCCTGTAAAACACTTTCCGTGCAGGAAGGACCGCACAACGGAAATACGTGAAGGTTGAGACCTACTGGGTTGCAGTGCACAGGACTTCCCCTGATAAAGAAGGTCTTCTCATGGGGAAAGCTTCCGGGGAACGTCCCCTAACAGACACCTGAGAAGATTGATCCAAGGTTTCTGTGACAACAGAGGTGCTACGAGCAGAATTTTGCAATGAGACTGTTTGATCTTTAACAGAATCTTCTGACTCAACAGAGTTGGAGGATACGCAAATCCTATCATTCCGTCCCATGAGATCGACTGAGCGTCTACTGCATACACTCGACGAGCTGGGCATGGCGACACGAACATCGACAACTGATTGTTCAGGTGTGTCGCAAAAAGATCTATCATGGGGAGATCCTACTGGTAGCAAATCTGTGTGAATATTCACCTGTTGAGAGTCCATTCCAATGGTAACAGGCAAACTTTCCGAGAGAGCGAGTCTGCTAGTACATTGAGATGACCCAGTATATGATGGACAGAGAGATGAACGCCATGATTCAGGACGTATAGAAGAATCCTCTCCGTTAATTCGCATAACGAATTCGAAAGAGTGCCACCTTGGTTCCTGATGTAAGCAACTACTGTTGAATTGTCCGACTGGATTTGAACGTGGACGTTCGCTATTATGCGAACCCAATGTTGAAGTGCTAGCCATATTGACATCATCTCTTTGATGTTTATGTGCTTCTCAAGGAACCAAGAGTCCCAAAGACCCTGACACTTCAAGTCTGCAGGACTTAGGGTCGTGCCCCAGCCTGTCTGACTCGCATCCGTCATAATCGTGAAAGCCAGATCCGGCAGTTGCAGTGAAACTCCCTGAGTTAACCAATGAAGATCTGCCCAAATCTGAACCTTTTGTTTTACTAGGTTTGTTAAAACAATACTGGTTTCGAGCGAATGCGTCTTCACGCCAGTTCTGAGAAAAGAATATCTGGAGGGAACGCGTGCGCAGACGGCCCATCGGAATAAGATCCACAGCCGCTCCACACAGCTCCATCAGTTGCATGAATTCCCTTGCTGTTAATGCGTGTGAGTGTAGACAAAAGTGAGCATAACAACTAATTTTGTTCTGGGTAACGGCAGACGAACCAGATTGTTGTGAGTCTCGAAACTCATTCCTAAGTGAGTGAACGACTTGGACGGAGCTAGATCTGTCTTTTCCTCGTTTATAATGAAACCGAGACGTCAGAGTAATAGAAGTAAACTCTGAACATCGTTCTGAAGTATAATTCTGGAATAGAAGCAGACTCTGAACATCATTCTGAAGTATAATTCTGTTGCCGTATCTCTGCAGAATGTCGTCCAAGTTAAGCAGACGTTACCACAGATGAATGAGCTTGGAAGTATGACATTACCGAGTTCATTATTCGAGTGAATGCCCAGGGAGCCAGGTACAGACCAAAGTACATTGCTCTGAACTGATAAACCTTCCTTGTAAGGTGAACTGCAGGTACTTTCTGAATGCCAGATGTACCAAGACATGAAAGTAAACGTCCTTTAGATCTATGCTTGCTGCATAGTCGTTCACTCGAATGCTTGCTCTAACCAGCCGAATGGTCTCCATATTGAACTCTGGAGCCACGATAAGCTTGTTTATCCAGCTCAAGTCTATTACTGGTAGGAACGAGCTGTCTGGCTTCAGTATGAGGAACAGATGACTGTAAAAACCTTGAGAATTTTTATTCTTGACGACCTCTATTGCTTCCTTTAATAAAAGAGCCTGTACCTCCGCTAGGAGAGACTCTCTTTTGAAAGGATCTGCCAGAAGATTTGTCCAACGTGGACTTCTCGTTAGTGGGGGGTTTCGCTCGGAATGATAGCTGTAGACCATCCGAGACTACACTTCTCACCCACTGATCTTCCGTGACAGCTATCCAGTTTCTCACGAAGTTTGATAACTTTCTGCCAAACGGCAAGCAATAGAGGTCTTGAACATCACCTGTAGGTCTTGCAAGGCTTACAGGAGGAGAAACTACGTCCTCCCCGCGAAGATCCTCGCCCCGTCGGCTAAGGGGCATCTGACCGATAGTCCCGATCAGACCTACACCCCTTTCCCTGAGTCGCTATATTGATGACCTCCGGAGTAACTGTATGATGGCTGCTTCTTGTACCCTCATGAGGAGTTCCCTTTCGATGAATTTGATTTGGAAAATCCTCCTTTACTCCAGCCTGCAGAAGCGGGTTGTTGAGACGCCGATTTCAAAAGCACAGCACTGGACGCTTTCTTAGTGGCCTGTTCATAAACTAATGAAAGCTTGTCATCAAAAATAGTACGTCCGGAGACCAGAGTGACCCGGAGAGAGCTTTCCACCTTGTTATCTATAAGTGATGATGACGCAAGGGCAGCATCACGTCTTATTAACTCCAGATTTGCCACTGTCAGGGCGGAGTTATATGTGGTATACATGATTACCCTGGAAAGAACTCTAAGGGAGGTACGCACATACTCAAATTCCTTTCCATTGAGACCTTGTAACATAGCTCATGGAGATTATCTGCATAGGACATAGCATTCAAATTCGCTCTATTTGATGAAATTGCAGTTTCCAAATACATCTGAGCGAATACTGAATGAAGCAGTTCACGATATATCTAAATTCCCAGCCTGCTCATCCAAACGTAGTAGATCTCTCTGAACATCTTCTCCAACCGTTTTAAATGAACGTGATCCAAGGAACGGTATGTTTATGGAAGATGTTGACAAGAAACCACTTTTTTTCCTTGCACTCGAGAGGTTAAATATGGCGTCATCTACATGGCCGGAGGCCTGCGACACCTGCCTAGACTGAACCAGGAAAGAAAGGACTTCTTCCTTCCTCTGTATAAAGTCTGCTTCTAAAGTTGCCAGCAGTTTCTCTCTTGTTGTCGCAGTACTCTGATCTCTGATTCGGTGGAACAAATTCAGGGTAGTATTGATGGATGAAATACATCGCAACTATGTGTTGTTCCGAAAGGGGAGGGTAATCCTCTTCCTTATCCCTTTCACCATCCGAGTGAATCAGTAGCGCATCTCGGTCCATTACATCTACGTGAACAGACGACTGGACCGACCCAGCACTGTCCGACAGCTCAGATTCTGAGTCCGAGGGAGGTTGTTCCTGCACTTGCTGGGATGCTGCGGTCAGCTGCACAATCTGCGACAGCAAGTCTGTTATCGAGGCCTGAGGAGCAGTGGTCTTCCTTTTCTTAGCCGCTTGCTGCTCCTGGGACGGCGTTCCGGAGATGGATCTCTTCTCCAAACGTCCCGATGATCGAGGCCTCGTCTCCTTAGCTACTGGATGGTCCGACTTCATGGGCGAAGAGTGGTCTCTTCTTCGTGCAAATGGCCGGATATCCGAAGTCGGGTAGCTAGGATGCGGTCGTGTGGGCATTGTGATCGTAGCGGAAGAAGCCATGACTGTAGCTGAGGCCGGCTGCAGTCTAGACAGAGCATCCTGAGCGGCAGGTGTGGACATATGCTCCATTTTTCGTAACATCTGGCCCCAGATGTTGCTGGGTTAGAGAGGGACCTCTCCCGTTTGCGGCCTTGTCAGACCTCGCTGAGCCTCCCGACAAAAAACTTGCTGGCTTCTTCCCTAGTTCCGTAATTGCTGGGTGAGCTTGTTTTGATTTTAAGGTGCTCGCTCTGCCCACTACACTTCCTTTGACCGCAATGCACATACCTGGTGTCACGGCTCTCATGGACGGAGTAACCGCTTCACCGGTAGAGCTAGCTGATGGCAAGGGATTAAAACCACCAGTCAGTGGCTTTATCCCCTGCCTAATATTCAAGAGCACCTTAGCAGCTAGCTCTGTTTGCTCATCAGAGCGCGACGACGGTAGTACACTTTTGGTAGGTGTCACATAACCATCACCATGTTCTTATTCCTCTGAAAGAGAAACTGAAAAACTTGAGTGACCCTGCGTCGAGATAACCGGCATCGGCTTCTCACCGCTAACAACATACCGTGCCACTCGCATCCAATGTTTGTCATCCCAATCAACACGTGCAGGACAAGAATTCGTAGGAGTACATCAACTACAAGCAAGGCAACACGTATGTAAATCCGAGGAAGACTTCCTTGCCTTGCATTTTGAGCAATAAGATTTCATAATTAATCAAAATCAAGTCGATCAAACTCCAACAAACTCCAAATAAATATATAAAAAAGATACATAATAATCAACAATCAAAACTGAAATCGAAAAATTAAATTCAAAAAATTTTCCGAAATTTTTTTGACAAAAACCCAAGTTACCAAAGGGAACATGAAGAGCCCAAGGGCATCCCGATAGAGCCTACGTGTGGACAAAATTCCAAAAATTATTGCTACACTACTGGAATATTAAAACGTATCTTACAACAATCCTACATATATTTAAGGACATTGCCAATGTAAACGTCAAGGAAAACCAGAAACAAGACATCGGGCACAGAATAAAAAAAAAGTCAGTAACAGATTTTAAAGCTACCCAATGTAAAGCAAGATCTTCAAATGAAGAAAAAATGATACATCGGATAGAAGATGCATGACTCAAATGAACCAACACACCTAGGGTGAGGGCGTAACCATGGAGATATACAGAATAAAATTTTGTAATACATGTTAAACTCCAAAGAAATTTAATAAAAAATTTTAATAAAAATAAGCCAAAAAGCTTGGGAGTTTAACAGGAGGGCTTCAAGGAAGGATAGGGAACGAACACTTAACAAACAGTGGATTAATCATTTGCAAGAATGATGACGTCAGGCGTATGTCCTGAAATTGGGAAACATGAAATAATTTTTATAATTATTATAAAGTTACTGCCCTGAACGTTTCTCACCACCGTTGTTCACTTCCATCATCCATTTAAGTCCTTGTATCCACCAATTTTACCACTGATTTGTGTCTGGCATCCTCAAAAAAGGAGATTTAAAAGCACAGATGTCAGTTCAATGTTGCTGAATTTAGGGGCAAAGAATGATGGCTGGCGCCAATTTCGGTGTCTTCCTGGATACTGCGCATGCGCAGATCTGAAAAGTATGGAGGACCAGACAGGACTTGAATTTTTCGGTTTTGCATGCAAATTTTGGGGATTGGGGAGCAAAATTTGTGTTTGGCACTGGATTAATTTTTGAGTTAGCACCAGCTAGTCTGGACCATTGGTTGTTGTATAAAAATACAACTTAATATAAACTGTAACCAGAGAATATGGAGTCCACTCAATAGTAAAATAAGATCAAATGTTAAAAAAATGGTGATTGAAAATACAAGAATGAAGCAATGAAAAACTTCAACTTGTTAAAAAAAACTTTTAGTCTGAAACTTTAAACTTAAGCTTAAAGGCCGAAGATTTTTATATATTTTTGCTACACTTTGACAGGACATATCTTGTGACTTGTTGCTGTTTCTAGGAAAGCTGTACAGGCAGCCAAGACTTTCCCAGAAACAACTGGCAAAGTACTTAGAATGTAACTTACAAATTTATCATCCAGAGACAGCATACTGGGGCACCTGTACTCCTGCAGCAAAAGTGATCAAAGTCAGTACTTGCCTGCAGATGTATTCAAAAGAAGTGAGCTGCATTTAGAACACAGTGTACCTTTGTTAAATGAATAGACACTTTGCCAGTAAAGAAATATTCTTTTAACAAAAGTATTCAATTGACATGAATTTGATCATTGCTCTGTATTCCAGTGATAAACTGAGTATTTATTCCATTAGATCTTGTTTGACAGAACTTACACAGTTCTGTCAAACAAGACATAACAGAACAAATAGTTATAATGGATATAAGGAGGATAAAGAAGTCTATAAATGCAGGGGGGAGGAAAACCACTGCAGACACAAGGTGGGTAATTAGAAGTAATTTTTCTCAAATTTTTTTTTTATAAATTACATCAATCCAAATCAAGCAAAATATTCTAGAACATTCCTTAGACCACCTGAATATAAGTATCCACATTTATCTATTGACTATAATGTAAATGGATATTTGATTGGTCAAGAGATAAACAATATAAACCCGTACCATGTGGAAAACATCAGAACCCATGATATTTCCGCTCACCCACACGAAAAAGTTTCTGTATCGTTTCTTTGTCTCATTCTAGAATTTCATATCATGTGTTGACGCCATTAAGCAGAAGTAAATATCGTGGCATTAAATTGATTTTAGTTTATACCATGCTTCCCTACCAAACAAATAGGATCAGAGTATGTGCAAACATTGACAGTCTTACCGTTAGTTTCAATAGATAGAATCGTCACCCCATGTCTGTTCACAAAGTACAGGTTTTTTCCTGTCCTCAGCCAGCAATATCCCAAGAGGCCAAATATATATATGGCTGGCTTCGGGTATGTAAAAACCTGTTCTACGTGATCAGACATGGGGTAACTAATAGCATCTCTGTTTCAGCTCTTTTTTATTTATCTTTCTCTTATACTGATTATTTTCTGTTTTACTTTCATTCTAGCCAGGCAATACCACTGTATTTTAATTTCAAGGGACAATTTAAAGTAGTTATATATAAAAAATATAGCAATTATAAATTGCGTTTCAATTTTTTTCTGCACATCCTTAGCCAACCACCCCACTTCTCACATCAATTTTCAACATTTTTTCCTACCTTCTATAATTCTAAGGGGTCTAAAGTATCCCAAACACTTTCTATTCATCAAAATTAGTGAGTATGAACTTCAGCATTCTTTTAAGTGATGAAAATGAAGTAAAAAGCTCAATTTGGAAAATGTTTGCTAAAGATGACAAATAACGGTCTTCAGCCTTTATGGAACCAACCATCCTGGGGACCATGTGTCTTTCAACTTTTTGACCCCCCACCCCCTGCACCCACCCACTCCTGCTAAATGTAGAAAATTCACTGATTATCAGTGTAATTCTTTGATGGATCAAAATTTTTATTCAATTAAATCTTTACCTGACACAAAATGCAGACAACACTTGAACACAAAATTCCTGAATAACCAATTTTTTTCATTTTTCCTGTCAAAAACATAGCTTATGATCCCTCACTGGAATGAGCTCAATTTGCTCATTCCAATGAGGGGTCATAAGCTATATTTTGGAGACAAAAAAATGAAAAAAATAATGAAAACTGAAAGGTGATTTTTGTGAATAGCGCTGGGCAGTTTTGGCTGTTCCATTGGGTAAAGGGTTAAGAGTAATTTATTCTATAATCTACATGCAAATAACAGATCCAATAATTTGGATATTGGAAGTAATATGTAATTAACAGGGTTATTCAATGAAGAATTATGTAGGCATCCTAGTATCATATCCTTACCAGAAGTATGAGCCCTCACTCGCTCACTGAACATTCCATCGCCATACTGGTTTCTAGATAGCACCATAAATTCATATAATGTGTCTGGTTCTAAATTATGTACAGTAAAACTTTTGGCACCATTTGGTAGTCTTATTGTCTGCCACTGGTCGCTGTCTCTAGCTAAATTTCTATACCTAAAAATGGTAGATATAAAAGTGAAGTTTGTTGAACATTGCTAGATACTGAATTCCACCAAAAATTCTTATGGAAAAAACTGCTGGAAGTAATGTAATGGCTGAATGGTCTTGACCATGGAATGTTTTGAACTTTGATGGCTATGTTTGATGAAAATAAAATAACTTTTAGCAATATAACAGCTAAAGAACTCAGTTTCAGATCAGGCAAACAATGTTTTTTCCTAAAATTTAAATTTATTCCAAAAATATAGCCCATTATTGATATGAGTGTATTAAAATAGCTTGTAAGTTTGTTTTGAAACAAGACTGAATTGGCTAAATTTCTAATTGCATTATGAGAAAAATTTACTACTAAATTTCAGTATTTTGATATCAGTGTGTTGGAGGTTATCACATATGCCATTTATGAAAGATGCCAATCTGTTTGCTAAATGATGTAAGATGCCAATCTGTTTGCTAAATGTTAATTTCGGTCCCTGGTCTATACTCTGGAATGACAATACAGAATATATGTGTATTGGTACTTTCCCCAGGGCATACAGGAGTGATTCCTCCTTGCCCTCAAGTAACTGGGACAAAGGGAAACAAGTGCAATGCCATGGGATGGTCAATCCATAAGCCATCCAAGTCCAACAAGGGGAATAACTCTCAAAGAAATACTAGGACACAGCTGATTCGCTTGTTCATGATATTATCACCAAAAAAAAATATTGAAAAGTTTTCTTTGAAATGTGATAACAAGAAAGCCTAAGTACATAAGGACAGACATGTTAACTCTCCCGGAACGCCCGGGAAAATCCCGGAATTTCAGTGTAGTTCCCGGCCTCCCGGACAGGAATCAGTTTTGGACCAAAAATCCCGGAAAACAACAGTCAAATATTTCGTTCCCGTTGTAACTTATGAAAAACGTTCGGAGTCAAATCACATGCATTTCAAACTCTGGTAAAAACTCAAAGCAGTAAAATGTGGATTTACGTTAAATTTATTTAAGAAAAGGGTATTTTATGATATATATTTCAACTGTGTTCATGTTTATTTGTGGGATTTTCTTCGGAGATTCGTGATCAATGTGCGAGTGTTGAAGTGAAAATAGGTGACTTACCGGTACTTTAAAAAAATTGAAAACTCTACCTTCATTTGAATGCAGTTTTTGGAAATTAAAATATATGAAAAGGAATTAATTTAAATAATATATATTTATTTATTCCTTCATAGAATAGCTTTAATTTTCATCCCTTTTCCAAAATCAAAACATAAACAACAACTATTTAGCACAGTTTAAAAGTAGGTTAAAGTCGCTTAGGATGCCGAAAAATTATGACTGCATATTTAAACACAATCAGTCACAGTGGACTTATTTTCTAACACTACATTTATTCTGTTGTGCTGACTACAGAACTGTTAACTGTTGGCCATCTGTACCCAGTAAATTTTGAATGGAATTAAAAAAAATGCTACAATGATGAAAAGAAAAGTTTTGTGTAGGGCACAAACGTCCCACATGCATGAAGTTTGATAAAGATACTTTCTAAGTACTAATGTTCTTGAAGAAACTGAACATTAGGACATCTTTTCCTGTTAACATTTCCAGACTTGGGAAATTATTAGCCAAGCAGACTTTGATAAAAGCAAACCACAGGTGGAGGTGCTCTGTGGGACAGTGTGTCTGTGTGTGTGTGTGGGGGGGGGGGGGGGGGGGGGGGGGGGGGAGGGACTCATGAAGAAGAGGATTGGGGGGGGGCTCATGGAGAAGAGGATCGGGGGGGGGGGGGGGTGTCAAATCACAGTTATTTTATGATTTTTTAACATAGCATAAATGCATCAGCATAGTTGACAACTAGTTCTGGATATAACCTGCTGTTAATAGTGGTCCATGAGCTGAAAATTCACAAGTTTCCTCTTTTATTTTGTCCCCGCGCGAACTTTTCCCTGAAATCCATCCCATTTCCCTGAAAATCACCCTCAGGTTCCCTGAAAAATTATTTTGGAGGTTAACATGTCTGCATAAGGACAATAACTCTTGACTAACTATTTAGCACTGGTTCGCAATCCCATTCATGATATCATCATCAAAAAGTTATATACCAAATTAGAGAAAAATATTTTTAACAGTTTTTTTTTAAAATGTGAGTGGGAAGGACAGACAGACAGAAGGGCAGATCCCATTCCTATATCCTCACCCCACTATATGCCTGGGGATAAAAATTTTAAATTTTAAGTAATTTGTATAATTTTAATACTTACCAATGGCCCAGACTAGCTGGCGCTAACTCAAAAAATAATCCAGGGCCAAACACAAATTTTGCCCCCAATCCCCAAAATTTGCATGCAAAACCAAAAAATTAATGTCTTATCTGGTCCTCCATACTTTTCAGATCTGCGCATGCGCAGTATCCAGGAAGACACTGAAATTGGCGCCAACCATCATTCTTTCTATAATTGCCTGTTAAATGTTATAAACAGTGGGGAGGTATGAGTGCCCACTTATGGGATGGCCATACCCGTCTGGGCCATTGGTAAGTATAAAATATATTCAAATTATTTAATATTTATAATATTTTTGTACAGCAACCAATGGCCCAGACTAGGGGAATTGTAAAAAGGCTGGAGGGCCTAGGGCTTAAAGAAAAATCCAATCTCTCAATTACTTCAGTAAAGGATATCTCCTACAGGAGAATAGGAGAAGATAGGAATTATATTTGTCTTTCTCCTTTATGAGAAAAGAGAAAGGCATAACAAGAAATAATGTAATTGAGTATTACATAATATATATAACTCTCCATTTAATGCCAGCATAACCCATTATGCTACTTCTGTGAAGGACAGCCAATATATAAAGATAGCCCACTGAATGAGACTCTTTATACTCATTTAAAAGTGTACAAGGATTGTATATTAACGCCTGTTTGACACGTGACATATACAAATGCTTCACAGTAAACTACACTTTAAAAACAGTGCATAAATGAGACATAGTAATTGCTTTACACACGAGCTACACATTAAAACCATCCCAGCACCGACTCAGGACTACTGACACTGGAGGAGGTCTTCCCTTGCTTTTCACTATGAAGCCAGATGATCATAAGGGAAAAAAACGTCCCCCACCCCCACCCCCCTTCCCCTTGTTCTGAGGTACATGTCCTCAGAACGAAGAGGGCAGCGGAACAGCGTCACTGCTGGAACGGGCTGCCTAAATAACTATAGATGTAACCATTAAAGGATGACATTCTGAGCAACAGATCTAAGGTCACTGGAGATGGACTCTAAATTTCTCAGGTAAAACTTGATAAATGAATCAATGGAGTTAGAGGATACGCATATACTATCATTCCGTCCCATGAGACTGACAGAGCATCTACTGCGTACGCTAGGTGATCTGGGCATGGCGACACGAACGTTAGTAACTGATTGTTCAGGTGTGTCGCAAACAGATCTATCATGGGGTGATCCCACTGGTAGCAAATCTGCCTGAATACTCGCTTGTTGAGCGTCCAATCCAATGGCAACAGGCCACCTTCCGAGAGAGCGAGTCTGCTAGTACATTCAGACGACCCCGTATATGATGGATAGAAAGATGAACAGGATGATTCATGACATATAGGAGAATCTTCACCGTTAATTCGCAAAATGGAATTGATTGAGTGCCGCCTTGGTTCCTGGTGTAAGCTACTACTGTCGAGTTGTCGGACAAAATCTGAACATGGACGTTCGCAATTATGTGAATCCAATGTTTTAGCGCTAGCCATATTGACATCATATCTTTGATGTTTATGTGCTTCTCTAGGAACCGAGGGTCCCAAAGACCCTGACACTTCAAGTCTGCGGGACTTAGGGTCGCGCCCAACCCGTCTGACTCGAATCCGTCATAATCGTGAAAGCTGGATCTGGCAGTTGCAGCGGAACTCACGGAGTTAACCACTGAAAATCTGCCCAAATCTGAACCCTTTGTTTTACTAGGTCCGTTAAAACAATACTGGTTTCGAGCGAATGCTTCTTCACACTCCAGTTCTGAGTAAAGAATATCTGGAGGGGACGCGTGCACAGGCGGCCCATCAGAATAAGATCTGCAGACGCTCTGCACAATCCCATCTGTTGCATGAATTCCCTCACTGTTAATGCGTCTGAATGTAGACAAAAGCGAGCATAACAACTAACCAATTTTGCTCTGGGTAACGGCAGACAAACCAGATTGTTGTGAGTCTCGAAGCTCATTCCCAAGTGAGTGAATGACTTTGACGGAGCTAGATCCAAATTTTTCTCATTTATGATGAAACCGAGACGTTGGAGCAATAATAACAGATTCTGAACATCGTTCTGAAGAATAATTCTGTTGCCATATCCCTGAAGAATGTCGTCCAAGTAAGCCGACGTTACCACAGACGAATGAGCTCGGAAGTATGACATTACAGAGTTCATTATTCGAGTGAATGCCCAGGGAGCCAGGTTCAGACCAAAGTACATTGCTCTGAACTGATACACCTTCCCTTGTAAAGCGAACCGTAGGAACTTTCTGAATGCCGAATGTACCAGGACATGAAAGTACGCATCCTTTAGATCTATGTTTGCCACATGGTCGTTCACTCGAACGCTTGCTCTTACCGACCGAATGGTCTCCATATAGAATTTTGGAGCCACGATAAGCTTGTTTATCCAGCTCAAGTCTATTACTGGTCAGAACGAGCCGTTTGGCCTCGGTTCAAGGAACAGGTGGTTGTAAAAACCCTGAGAATCCTGATTCTCGACGACCTCTGTTGCTTCCTTTAACCCTTTACCCAACGCAGACGATAACAAAATTTATTTTTTTAAATATTTTTAAAAAATTTTTCAAAAAATTTCAACAAAACCATATCATGTGACCGCTAGTTGGAACGAGGGGCCCATGATATGGTTTCGTTGGAATTTTTTGAAAAATAATATTTTTTCGACTACTGAATTTGCATATTATGCTTCGTTGGGTAAAGGGTTAATGTGAGAGCCTGTACATGTGCTGTTCCGAAAGGGAAGGGTAATCCTCTTCCTTATCCCTTTCACCATCCAAGAGAATCAGTTGTGAATCTTGGTCTGAGTGAGTCTGAGTGAACAGACGACTGGACCGACCCAGCACCGTCTGACAGCTCAGGTTCGGAGTCTGAGGGAGGCTGCACCTGCACTTGCTGGGATGCTGCGATCAGCTGCACAATCTGCGACAGCAAGTCCGTCACCGAGGCCTGACGAACAGTGGTCTTCTGTTTCTTAGCCGCTTGCTGCTCCTGGGACGGTGTGCCAGAGATGGATCTCTTCTCCGAACATCCTGATGATCGAGGCCTCGTCTCCCTAGCTACCGGATGGTCCAACTTCAGAGTGGTCCCTTCTTCGTGCAGCAGGCTGGATATCCGAAGTCGGGTAGCTAGCATGCGGTTGTGTGTGCTTTGTATTCGAAGTGGAAGAAGCCGTGACTGTAGCTGAGGCTGGCTGCAATCTATACGGAGCATCCCGAACGGCAGGTGTGGACGTATGCTCCAGCCCACGCAAGTTCTTCACCACAACATCTGGCCCCAGATGTTGTTGGGATAGAGAGGGACCTCTCCCGCTCGCGGACCTTTCAGACCTCCCCGAGCTTCCCAAAACACTTGCTGGCTTCTTTCCTAGTTCTGTCGTCCCTGGGTGAGCATGTTTAGATTTTAAGGTGCTCGCTCTACCCACTACACTTCCTTCAACTGCAACGGACATACCCGGCATCACAGCTCCCATGGACAGAGTAACCGCTTCATTAGTAGAGCTAGCTGCTGGCAAGGGATTAAAACCACTGGCCAGTGGCTTTATCCCCTGCCCAATATTCAAGAGCACCTTAGCAGCTAGCTCTGTTTGCTCATCAGGGCGCGACGACGGTAGCACACTTTTGGTAGGTATCACATAACCATCACCATGTTCTTGTTCCTCTGAAATAGAAACTGAGAAACTTGAATGACTCTGTGGTGAGAGGACCAGTATTGACCTCTCACAGCTAACAACATACTGTAACACCCGTGTCCAACGTTTGTCATCCCAATCAACACATGTGGGACAAGAATTCGCGGGAGTACATCGACTACAAGCAAGGCAACAAGCATGTAAATCTGAGGAAGACTTCCTCGCCTTGCATTTTGAGCAATAAGCTTTCATGATTAATCAAACAAAGTCGATTGAACTCTCACCAACTCCAC
Source organism: Pictodentalium vernedei (assembly GCA_031216915.1). Classification (NCBI taxonomy): domain Eukaryota; kingdom Metazoa; phylum Mollusca; class Scaphopoda; order Dentaliida; family Dentaliidae; genus Pictodentalium; species Pictodentalium vernedei. Next base: position 176,945,297 of record CM062288.1, read on the forward strand.
AATAATACGATACTAGATACATAATAATCAACATTCAAAATACAAATCGAAAAATTAATTTCAAAAATGTTTTTGAAATTTTTTTTACAAAAGCCCAAGTTCCCAAAGGGAACATGAAGAGCCCAAGGATATACCGACAGAGCCTAAGTGTGGACAAAATCAAAAAAAATTATTGCTGCACTACCGGAATATTACAACATGTATCTTGCAACAATCCTACAGTAATAATAAGTTGAAACTACATAATATTTATAGGACGTTGCCAATATAAACAACGTCAATGAAAAAAATGGAAACAAGACCTCAGGCACTGAATAAAAATGGCCAGAAGTCAGTAACCGATTTTAAAGCTACCAGATGTAAAACAAGATCTTCAGATGAAGAAAAAATGATACATTGGATAGAAGATGTATGACCCAAATGACCCAACACCCCTTGGGCGAGGACGTAAACATGGGGATATACAGAATAAACATTCTGTAATACACAGTTTAAACTCCCAAGAAATTTAATAAAAAATTTTAAAAAAAATAAGCCAAAAAGCTTGGGAGTTTAACAGGAGGGCTTCAAGGAAGGATAGGGAAGGAACACTTAACAAACAGTGGACAAATCATTAGCAAAAATGATGACGTCAGGCCCATGTCCCGAAATTGGGAAACATGAAATAATTTTGATAAAAATTATAAAGTTACAGCCCTGAACATCCCAAACCACCATTCTTCACTTGCATCATCCAATTATGTCCTTGGATCCACAAATTTTACCATTGATTTGTGTCTGGCATCCTCAAAAATGAGATTTGAAAGCACAGATGTCAGTTCATTGTTGCTGACTTCAGGGCCAAACAAAGAATAATGATTGGCACCAATTTCGGTGTCTTCCTGGATACTGCGCATGCGCAGATCTGAAAAGTATGGAGGACCAGATAGGACATTAATTTTTCGGTTTTGCATGCAAATTTGGGGGAATGGGGGGGGGTGGCAAAATTTGTGTTTGGCCCTGGATTATTTTTTGAGTTAGCACCAGCTAGTCTGGGCCATTGGTTGTTGTATAAAAATATGCCTTATCATTAACCAAGTGAAAAATATTATTTATTGGTGTTTGAGGTCACTTTCAGCATCTATGGCTATATGATGACAAACACATATATAAAGTCAAGTTCTGCCATATAAAGTCAAGTTTTGCCAAATAAAGTGATGTTCAGCCAATCATTCGTGATTATGTTGCCCACTTTTAAGGACTAATACCCCATATGTTGGTACTAGGACCTTTCATAGCAGTACATCAGAACTTGTCTACCACAATGAACAAGTGCAGGCCTTCTCAGGATTTCCCTGGGGAGGAGGGCAGATATAATGTTGTTACTGCATCCAGCAAGATAGGAATAATCATGGCAGAAGTTGCTTACAAAATGGTATTGTCAGTTATCTCTCAAGTTGAAAACAATATAGAGTCAGGTCTGAGGAAAAAGAATAAATTTTGCATTTGGTTTTAAATTTTAGTTACAGGAAGAAGTCACATCCCACAAGACCTCCCTCAACCTGAACCTTATCCAAGAATAACAGAAGTTTCAAGTTGTAATGGCATGTATTGGCAGGGTGTCTATTCCGGTGTTCCTCTGATGGCCCCTATAATGCATCTTCTCATGCAAATGCAATTTGCCCTCGAGATGTTTCCTCTTTATGATTTTAGCCCTCCAGCACAATTAATAGATCAAATTTGAAGGGTACATGTTGTTTTTTATCAGTTTAGACTTCTTATACATGGTATATATTCAACAGAAACTGAAATCTGAGATATTCCCTTCACTATAACACTCTATTCCACTGACAAAAAGAAGCTTAAGCTGAGTCCACTTGTCACTGGTCTTATGAAACTGACTGTTTGAACAAAAGAAATCGGGAAAAGTTCTTTAATCTGAATGTTTTTACATGTCGAGTCTTGCCTCCCTGTCTGGGCAGATAACATTTGACAAAAAACAATTGCTTGACTGTAAATCTTCATAAATCTTGATGTATGATGAATTTGCTTTTACTTCCAAGGCCAGTAAACATCAGCATTTATAACATCAGTATAATTTAAAGAACTCTTGACTGTGAACTAAGGAATAATGTGATAATTTTATGCAACTTGACAATAAGTTTCACATATACATCCAAGATCAACCTACGATTCTATTTGTAAGAAAATTCCTGGTAGGAAGCCATTACTTGGAATTTGTGACAAGTCTCATGGGACATGGGGCAAAAGCTTGATAGAATTCACACAGATTCCCATCAAATGCACAAAATTCTCTACACAAAAATGACCATTTAACTTTATTTGTAATATTTTGTACTTTATTCAAACCAGATTTTATGATTCATCACTAGAATGAGAGATTCCATCATTTCCAAGCTATGTTTAATACAAAAGAAAATTGATAATTTGTTTTATTCATCAGGGAATAATATTCTCCCACCTGCTACCGGAGACTATTATTATCCCTGGTGGGTGGGGGATAAGATGGGGAAATCTCACCAGATGGCAAGATATTTGGTCCAGACACTCAGCACAGAGAGTCTGGACCAAATATCTTGTCCCAAGGGTGAGATTTCCCCATCTCACACACGCCCCCATCAGGGATAATTTTTCTCCTCCACCAAAACAGTTGGACGTCATCAAAAGTAATTCAGGGGCATGTGCACCTATATTGAACAATATTGTCATCCATTTCTGAAATTTCTTATCGGAAAGAGTGCACGGCGTTCTGTATTTACAACATGTATATACCCCAAAATTAAATCCCAATGCTGGCAAGACAGGGGTTGAAGATTGTAGTGAAATGAACATTGACACATTCCGATTACGTCATATTATGAATTGTATTTGCATAACGTTTCGGGGGGAATTTTGTGAAACTCGCTCCACTCAAAATGGCGTTCATCCAAAAATGTGCATAAAAGAGTCAAGTATCTTTTGGTTTTGTGGTCTATGTTTTTATTTTCTTTGACAAACATCCTTCTGCTAATATTTCCGAAACATGACAACATATTGTTTGTTTACAGAAGAACGTGCGATGATTGAATAGTCCTGCGCTCATTAAATATAAGCCAATATAGGTTGGTCATGTGGGTGGAGCGAGATAGCTGTCATGTGGGTGAAGTGAGACAGGCGTATCTTTCCCAGCTGTCTCACACAACTTTATTTTTGTCTCAGTTCCTTAGTGGTGGGAGAAAGGTTCATCTCAGCTGAGACACCTGAGTAAGACAGATCTCTCTCACCCACCTTATATAACATAAAGTCATAGTGAATCTCCAGGGCTGGATAAAGCTAGTGCTGAGCCTGTAGCAAATGATAAAAAGGCCTGAAAGGGCCCTAAATTATAATGGTATCAAGAAAGACTAGTGAACAAGGATAAATTTATGTGACTGTTGTAGCTATGAGTGTGTGTGGATCACACATGCTCAACAACCAATTGGGAACAGTGTTCTGAAACTCCGCTGTTAATTGCTAATTGGAACTCATTTCAGTTGGGAAGTTTTAAACAAAGAAAACAAACATGTGTGTTCATATATTTTCAAGCCTTAAAAGTTAAAAAATTTATAGTAATTTATATATTTTTTATACTTACCAATGACCCAGACATAGCTGGTGCTAACTCTTAAAATATAGGGCCAAACACAAATTTTGCCCCCCAATCCCCAAAATTTGCATCTAAAACCAAAGAAAACATGTCCTGAAAGGCCCTCCACACTTCGCCCCTACTGCGCATGCGCAGTGTCAAGGACGTTCCGAAATTGGCGCCATTAATCATTCTAATAACCAGTGCCTGGTAAGCGCTATGTACTCAGCGGGGAGGCAAGAGTTCCCAACTCCTGGGAGGGCCATCCCCGTCTGGGTCATTGGTAAGTATAAAAAATATATAAATTACTATAAATTTTTTAACATTTTTATACTGTACCAATGACCCAGACATAGCTGAATAGTAAAAAGGCTGGAGGGCCAAGGACATACAGCAAAATGGAATACGCTCAATAAAATAAAATAGAGTCATCCCCTGTAGGGAAAAAGAAGTAATAGGCCTTACATGTATCTTTCTTATTTATGATAAATTAGAAAGATACAACACCTTCCAAAATTGAGCTTAATACATCCATGTACTCTATTAATATCCAATATAATCCTTATACTAATAATTTTTAAAGTAAGCCAATAAATAAAGTAAGTCTATAGAATAGAGACTCTTATACTCCTAAAAGTGTCTGAGGATTGCATAATCATGTCCGTTGACATATGCAATATTCAAAAGCTATACTTTAAAAACTAAGACTTGAATGAATTTTAAAAACCTAAACTTCTCACTAAACAACCATCCCAATAACAGCTCAGAATAACTAACTCCGGAGGAGGTATCCCCTTGTTTTGTTTTCATAGTAAAACAGGTGACCCAAGGGAACACCCTCCCCCCCCCCCCCCCCCTTTTTCTTGCCCTGGGTCAAATAGCCCAGAGCGAAGAGGGCAGCAGAACGGAGACACTGCCGAAACAGACAGCCTACCTAGCTATAGTAGCAACTGTTAAGTGAATGACATTCTGAGCAGTAGATAATAGACCTAACAATAGAGGCCTCCAGAAATGGACTCGATATTTCTGAGATAAAATTCATGAATGTGGATGGCTGAGCGCAATGAGCGGCCTTCAAAAATCTATAATAGCGATACTATTAATGTAAGCCCAAGAAGTAGAAGAGCTCTTACTTCATGAGCCGAAATCTTAAGCACAACTGCTAAGTCAATGATATACCATAAGCAGTACCGATAGTAAATAGAATCCATTTACAATAAAATGGAGCGTAACGTCCTTCTACTAGGCATCAAAGACAGAAGAAGCTTACGCCCATAGTAATAAACAGATATCTGTTTATAAATACATAAACTGTACCCGGAAAGAGTAAAGGCCTATGCCCATACGAAGACGGAAGGACCTTAAAATAATAGGTTCCGGATAATAGGAGCCTAACTCTTATGCAAAAATCCAACCTAAATAGTAACGGAAGTAGCGATTCCGAAACTACGAAAGTGAAAATCATCCATCGATAGTGCATGAAACTCACTGACTCTACAGTAAAAGAGAAACCAACAGAATTACTGTCTAAAAGGTCAGAATTTGAAAACTACTGTTTCCAGAGGCTCAAATGATTACTTAGCTAAATAAGAACCGAAGTTAAAATCCATATAGGAATTTAATCTAAAGATTCTAAGTCTATTTATCAAAAAGTTACTAACTGACTTAGATAAAGAGACAAAAGACTCAATTGTAAACTATCGTAGAGTGCATAGGTATGAGGTAACATAAACCTATAACCTAAATAATAACAGGCTGCAGTAGATCTTGTGAAACAAGTATACTAAAAAATTGCAATGAGTAGTATGGAGGGATCAACAATATGAACATAATGATCCCTACACCACGACGGAAGAGCCTCCACTTTAGCCGCATAGAATAGCGAAGAAGAGGATCTCCTATAGTAAGAAATCGCGTCCAAAGCTCGTCCAGTACAGTGCATACAATGCAATACGGACCACACAACGGAATACATGAAGGTTGCGACCTTGCGGGTTGTGATAAAGATGACACGATTTACCCAGTGAAAAAAGATCCTCACATAGAGGAAGATTTCACGTTAAGACCCACAGTAGACAAGAGAGTAAATTACCCATGATCTCTGTGAAGATAGAGATGCTATCAACAGAAATGTATTGTAGTTGTTTATCTTAGCAATACCTGCTGAAACAACAGCGCCGGAGGATACGCGTATCCTATCATTCCGTCCTATAGATCAATAGAGCGTTAACAACATTAGCTCAGAGATCTGGACAAGCTAACACATACGTCTGCAAATGATTAGCAAACTGTGTCGTAAATAAATCATCATTGGGCGCTCCCATAGATAGCAAATCTGATTAAATACTTGTTTGTTGAGAGTCCATTCTGACAGCAACAAGCGACCCGTAAGAGAACGGGAGTCCGGTAAAACAATCAGACTACCCGGAATATGACGGACCAAAACTGAACTTGGTGTACTATAACCAACAGACGGATTCTTTCCATTAAATTGAATAATGGAAACGAAAGAGTGCCTCCCTGGTTCCGGAGATACGCCACTACTGTCGAATTAAAGGACAGGATTTGGGCATGCGTTTCTGAATAATGTTCATGCAATGACATAAAGCAAGCCTAAAAAACATTATTCCGCGGAAGAAAACTGATTGCTAAGAGACTGCGGAACCCAAAGACCCTGGCACTTCGAATCCGTAGGGATCAGTATTATATCCCAATCTGTTTGACTGGCAACCGTCATAACAGCCACACTCGGGTCCGGCAACTGCAGTGGCACTCTCTGAGTCAACCACCGAATGTTTGCCCCAGTCTGAATCTCTTGTAACACTAGATAGACAAGAGAACGTGTAAATTGAGCAAATCATGGATTGCCGAAAAGTTGCCGTCGAAGAGAAGCTCCTCCGAGAACGAAGCGACTCTGAGAGAGTTCTTAACCTTACTATCCACGCGTGTGGATGTAGCTAGGGCTGCGTCACGTCTAACCAACTCCAATCAGCCACTGAAGGGCGGAGTTATACGTGAACAAACTACTGCCCTCAAAAGAAATTACATTGAGAATAATATCCCGTAAATCTTTTCTTGAAGACGTAATGATAACGCCTCAGTAAGGCGGATTACGTATGATAAAGCGTCTAAGTTAAGTCTACTATACATCATGTCGTTTCCAACATTGAAATTGGAAAAGACATAAACGGCGAAAAATAATATATGCAGTCTTTAACCACACCTTCTAGACGCATAAGAACTCTCGGTATGCCCTGCTCTGCCAAAATAAACTATTCGTATAAAAGATAAAATGGCAGAAATGAGCAACGCGGACAAGAAACTAAACTATCATGCTTGGTAGCAGGCTTGTATATATGTATATATATAGCGTTGAAAAATAAAACACATGTTGTAATGACAATATTAGACTGCGTCGGTAAGTCAGGGACAATGTCCCTGAACCGATCGAAAAATCCGAGTCCAATGACGCTATAAGTCTCTTATCCAAGATCGCAGCAATGAAGTCCGAAATAACAATCACTGGAAGATAATGCCAGAAGATATGAAAGGCAGCTTCCGATACTACTAAAGGGAAAACTCGAAATCTTTCGAATCCCTTTCGCCATCCTGTCGGACCCTATAAAGCGTTCGGTCGTCCGTAGCTGATGCAACCGCGGACCGCACCGACCCAGCGCCGTCGGATAATTCCTGATTCGACCGAGAAACTGTCAATTGCTGGGATGCTGCGAAACAACTGTGCTAACTCGGATAGCACGTCCGTCACTGAGGCCTGAGGAGAAGCGGTCTTACGATGCATTGCTGCTGGAAGCTCCGTGATCGTTACCCCGTGTATACTACCAATATGCGAGCGAACGGAGTGTATAGGCCTCGTGTCCCTTGGCTACCGGATGGCGCGACCTATTCGCCGTGGAATCACTGAATGACGAAACTGATCGGATACTCGAGGTCACGTAGCCAATGTGCGGTCGTGTGCCCTGCTGTGAGGATGAGGAAGCATTAAGGACAGTCTCTCGGACTGTCAATATAACGGAGCGTCCCGACCGACGGACATATGCTCCGAATGTAAAATATCTGAACCACAACATGCGGTCCCCTATGTTGTTGGACGAGAGAGGGACCTCTCTCGCTCACAGCCCGGACGGACCTGGACAAGCCAGGAACCGGACTAACAGGCTTCCTCCGATCTGTCCTCAATCTGCCGTCACTGGGTGAGTACTAAAGTAATTAAAGTGCTCGCATCACCCAAATCTCCTTTCTAGACCGCAACGGACGAACCCGGCAGCCGAACCATTCGATGAATGTACGCTACACCGGGTGAGCTAGCGAATGTCACTCCGTTGGCGATAGACATATTCCATGAGCACTTATTGCCGCTAGCTCTTCATTAACTATGACGACAGAGGCACACTTATGAAAGACATCTCCATAACTCTGCGAACAAGAAACCAGAAATGCTTGGTTATAGCAAGCATAAAATAATAATATATATAGCGCCGTGCAATAATTCGAAAGTTTGTGTGACATTATTGGACTATGTCGGAACTGAGGGACGATGTCCCTGAACCGAACCAAAAATTTCTAAGTCCACCGACGCTATCAGTTTCTTATCCGGCATCGCAGCATTCTGGTCCGACGAAAGAAGCTGTAGAAGACCAAGTCAGATGACATACACAACAGCATATGTTGTTCCGAAAGGGAAAGCTCGAAATCCTCCAAATCCCTTTCGGTATCCCGTCGGACCGGATGAAACTTTCGGACGTCCGTACCCGCTTCCGCGGAGCGTCCCGCCCCAGCATCGTCGGATAAAATATATGCGACAGATTCAGTTGATGCTGGGATGCTGCGATAAACTGTGCTATTAAGGAAAGCACGTCCGTTCCCGAGGCCTGTGCAGTAGTGGTCTTACGATGCATTGCCGCCGGAAGCTCCGTGAACGTTGACTCCCGCACACTTCCTATGCGAACGTCCGGAGTCTGCAGGCCTCGTGTCCCTGGCTACCGGATGGTGTGACCTGGTCGCCGAAGAATCCTTGATCGGCGAAGCTGGTAATATATCGGCGGTCACGCAGCCAAGGTGCGGTCGTGTGCGCTGACGAGAAGAGGAAGCCTTAGCAGTCTCCGCGGACTGCCTATACAACGGAGCGTCCCGAGCGACGGACGTATGCTCTGCTTGCGACACATTTTGTACCACAACATCTGGGGCCAGATGTTGTTGAACGAGAGAGGGGCCTCTCTCACTTGCCGTCCGGATGGACCGGAACGAGCTATGAACCGGACTAAAAGGCTTCCTCCGTTCTCCCTCCGATCCGCCGTCACTGGGTGTGCATTAGGTTAATTTATAGTGCTTGCATCACCCCAAAATTCCTTCTAGACCGCAACGGACGAACCCGGCTGCCGAACCATTCGGTGAATGGACGCTACACCGGGCGAGCTAGCGGACGTCAAAGGCCGTCGAACCTACTAGGGTCCTCTTAGGCAATTGCCGTATTTACATGAGCACTTTTCCGCTAGCCCTTCATTAATTGTGCCGACGGAGGCACACTGTTGGAAGACATCACAGATACATCACCCTAATCTTGATCGTCTGAAATAGAAATTGATAAAGTAGAGTGACCCTGCGGGGAAAGGACCGGAGTGTCCAAATCCCCAATAACATACCGTGACATACGCTTCCCATATTGTCATCAAAATCATACGATACAGAACAGGAGTTAATGCGAGTACACTGACCACATATAGAATGATTATAAAGTCAGAGGAAGACTTCCTCTTAATACAATTGATCAATATCCTTTCAATGTGAAAAGAAAACAAGTCCTGGTACTCGCATTAACCCCTGGCAATCAAAATACATAATAATAATATGATCCATTAATATAGAAAAAATAATTGAAATCAAAATATTTTGAAAAAATATTTTTTCAGAACAGCCCATGTTTCTGAAAAGTAACGTTGAGCCCCAATGGATCCCAAGCCTAAGTGTGGACAAAAATTTTAAAAATATTTTAAACAATTTATTCAACAACACTTACGAACAATAATAATGTATCTAGTTATGATTAAAATAACATCAAGATATTATTTTCCAGAAATCCCCCCCTCACACAGAGGGCTGTTGTAAATGTAAACAATGAGCGTAAAAACACTAAAATAAGACTCCAGGCACCCAGGCCCGAAATCAGTTACCAAAAATACACTATCTGATGCAAAACAGAGACTTCCAGGGAAGAAACTGCAGAACATCAGATGGTAGATGCAGAACACAACGCCTAACCACCCGTAGGTGAAGACGTAAACATGGGGAAAAGAACAGAATTCATTCTGTTATTCAGCTAAAACTCCCAAGAAAATTTAGTAATAATAATTACAAAAACTATGCCAAAAGCATGGGAGAATAGCAAGGGGGGACTTAAAGGACATGGAGAGAGGAAAACACTTAAAAAACAGTGTAACTAAATAATCAGAATGACAACAAAATGGCTGCTGCCTCGAAAATAGGTAACTTAACATAATTTCATTAAAAAATTTTAAGTTACAGCCCTGATAATATTCTGTCACACATTTTTTTCCTCTCCTCCTTCTCTATCCTCCTTAGAATCACCATTTCACTAATATTTATGTGTCTGGCATCATTTAAACTGAGATTTATAAGCACAAAGATCAGTCAGATGTTAACTGATGAAGGGCCAAACTTAGAATGATTAATGGCGCCAATTTCGGAACGTCCTTGACACTGCGCATGCGCAGTAGGGGCGAAGTGTGGAGGGCCTTTCAGGACATGTTTTCTTTGGTTTTAGATGCAAATTTTGGGGATTGGGGGGCAAAATTTGTGTTTGGCCCTATATTTTAAGAGTTAGCACCAGCTATGTCTGGGTCATTGGTACAGTATAAAAATATCCACTTACAGAGCATTCCATCTATATTTTGTTTAGTCACAAACAATTTACAAACTTTTGTATTTCACTTAAAGAGCATAAGGAAATGAACAATCCATTTTTATCAACATAGAATTTGTGAATGGCCAACCCATGTTGATAGCATGAAAGCATATAATGTGGGGCTCCTGAAAGTTCGGGGCCCATTTCATATACTACTTTTGCTACTAGGATAATGCAGCACTGTAAAGCTCGCCTACAAGAGTCTTGTCAGGCTAAATCTCAACAGTGTTCTCATGCCTTCAGTGCCTCAACTCAGCCCTTATGCAGCGTGTCATTTGTTTTCCAAGTATATACCTATATTATGTACTAAGCGTTTCATTGCTCTCCCCAAATATGTCATTAGCTTTTGTTGATGACCAACCAATGGTCAGGTAGATCAGATGGCACCTTACCTCTTTGAATTAAGAGTAACATTGTGTGAGGTTTGTGGCTCAGAGTTTATGTTCAACCGAGACAAAGAGTGTGTCTCGGTTGAACAAAAACTCCAAGCTGCAAACCTCACACCACACTACTGTCAATTCATCACAATAACATATATGTTCCAATAAAACCCTATGCTTAGCCCAAAACCAACATTGTGAAATGAACAAGGCAACTCATAATGATAACAAGTTTAGTAAATAAACCTCTCGTGTACCCCACAAATTTACCTGACAAATAATCAACAAGAGGCCCCAGGGGGCCTGAGGGTGCTCACCTGACATGGTAGCCTAAATATCAACCCAGAGAATTGATTTCAACATGTTACATCTGCTCCTCCTAAGAAAAGCTTATACCAAATATCCAAAGATTCTGACCCATATATGAACCCAGGGACTTGGCTTTAACAAACTTGAATCTCACCCCCCAAGGGTGCTGCACACCAAATATCAAAACATTCCGACTGCTGGATCTGAAGAAGAAGATTTTTAAAGAAAATTCCTCATTTTGAACTATGTTACAATTCGAGCTGCCACAGTGAGTCCAAATATGGACCTAGGGCCATGGCTTGAACAAACTTGAATCTCACCCCACTACAGATGCTGCATACCAAATATCAAAACATTCCGAATGCAGGATCTGAAGAAGAAGATTTTTAAAGAAAATTCCTTATTTTGAAATAAGTTATCATTCGGGCTCCCACAGTGAGCCCAAATATGGACCTAGGGACATGGCTTGAACAAACTTGAATCTCATCCCTCTAAGGATGCTGCATATTAAATATCAAAACATTCCAACTGCTGGGTCTGAAGAAGATTTTTAAAGAAAATTCCTCATTTTGAACTAATAGTCCAGGCACATTAGACATAAAAATGAGAAAGTAAGGAAAAAAATCGGAGAAAGCTGATTTTTTTATATGTTTCCGGGACACACATTGCGGATAAAGTGTGAAAAGTCCCCGCGAATCCGAGTTGAGCTTTTTTAGTTATAGCGTTTTTTTGATGAAAAAAAAAATTAAAAAAAAAATTCGACCCAGCTCCATATTTCTCATTCTTATTCGCCTTAGTAGGGTGAGAATCATAAATATCATGCTGAATTATATTGAGAATACATATCCCCCACAGAAAATGCCAACTTTGTACCAATCCTCACACTCAATGGTGAAATATTCACGAAAATGTACAAAATTACGAAAAAAAATTTATTGTTTTCATACACACAACGGTACACAACGTCCATTAAATCAAATCTACGACTACTTTGGGAGCTAAATTATATATCAAAAATTGCAGAAAAGCAGTGGCTTTATAATGATATATAACAATAGTCATTTATTCCATAATGAACTGGTGAAACGTGTGAAATATTAACCATACCCCCTAAACTCAAATTCAAACGGCATCGACTTTTCTCATTCAAATACCGTATTATACTGCTCTCATGTTTGCACAAACTGAATGCGAGAAACAGGGACTGAATGTTTGTCCAGTGATGTTTGACCAACCACTTTATATCAAAGCAGTGGAGATTGTGTCTTCGTCAGATAAGTTGACAAAAGTTTTCGTTAGACTCGGCGGCTTCCATATGATTATGTCATATTTAGGGGCAATTGGTTCGATCATGGCTGGTAGCGGCTTGGATGAACTTTGGGGGACTGTTTATGCTGGTGGGTCAATCCATCATTTGATCAGTGGTCATGCATATTCAAGAGCAGTTCGTGCCCATTTGCTAACACAAATTGCCATTACAAAACTTGTGTTTGAAGAAAGCCGAACACTAGATAACACAGACTGCACAGAAGTCAATGAAATATTCTGTAGACTTGCCAGAGGTGACTGTACAACAGCTGACGCTGTCAATCAAGAAAGTGTCAACCATCTACTGTCAAAATTACACGAACTGCTCCAGAATGCGTCCGTAGGACGCACAGGAAAGCTTTGGGTACAATACTACGAGCAAATAGGTCTTCTCCAGTTGTTCTTGAGAGCAGAGCGCACAGGCGACTGGGAACTCCACACATATTGTGTTCGCAATATGATTCCAGTATTTCACGCAGGTGGTCATTTTGCATACGCAAAAAGTTCTCATCTCTATTTGCAGCAGATGAATGAGCTAACAGAAATAATGCAACAGGATGATTTGAAGTTGTTCACTGAGAAAGGTTACTTTACCATAAGGCGCTCAGATAAATTCTGGGACGGGATATATTCTGATCAGACCATAGAGCAGTGTTTAATGAGAATGTTCAAGCTCCCTGGTGGTCTCACACATGGCAGGGGAATAACCGATAGCACTGTTGCGAAATGGGTACATGGACTACCTCTTTGCCTTCCGATATGTAATGCTCTCGAAAATTTTGTTCATGTTCACACTGGTCATGGCGAACAACATCGGGATCTCCGTCAAAGTTCACAATTGACTGATGCCAATGATATCACCAAATTATTGAACTGGCTCAGAGTGCATTCCCCCTTTCAGAATAGAGATCCACTACAATTAGTCTCTATAGCGACCGGGCTTGTGGCTGACGAAACTGTGAACTGTGACCAAGTTCGCAAAATTGGTGAATGTTGCGTATCGAATGTTGTAAGCAAAACGTTCAACAACATCAAACTACGACGTGTTGACACTGTGAAGTCTTTCGCATCGATGGCAAATAGCATCAAAGTCTGTGGAAGTAAGGTAGTGATTAACCCCACAATTCTGTTCAACCGCATCACATGTGTTATTCAGTCACAAGCAGAGATGGAAGAGTATCTCAAATATGAACTCGCCCCGAAACCACCAGCATTGTTTGATTCTGCTGGAATGAGGAAGACACAGAAAAGCACGCTCGGTAAGATCCTCAAAACATACGGTTCCGAGCAAACTAAAATCCCAGAACATTCTCTGTTTGTTGTAGATGGTGGATTTTTATTGAGGGCAGTTGTATGGCCTAAACAGTCGTCATATAAGGACATATGTACATCATATTCCAATTATCTAGTGAGACATTTTGGGGCAAACGTCGTGGTTGTTTTTGATGGTTATGCTTGTACAATGTCGACAAAGGGCATGGAACAAGCCCGTAGATCTAAAGACAGGTATTCCATTGATATCAATATCTCACCAGAGTTACCAGCCACCACACCCCAATCCGATTTCCTTGAAAATGCCAAGAACAAAACCCAACTGATCGATCTTCTAATGCAGGAGCTATCTGCTATCAATATTCAGTCCAAGCAGGCCGAGGCTGATGCTGATGTACTGATAGCCGAAACTGCACTTGACATCGCTCAAGATGACAACAATGTTGTCGTTGTGGGAACAGACACAGACTTGTTAGTCATTCTTACCTCTCGAGTTCAACCGGGATGTAATATTCACATGATGTATTCCATTACCCCAAACTTACTAGTTTCAGTTAGTGAAATAGCAACCAAAATGGGTGACCATAGAAGCAACCTCCTTGTAGCACATTCTATAAGTGGTTGTGACACTACTTCTGCACTCTTTCGAGTTGGTAAGAAGAAAGTATTCAGTACAATTGTCTCCGATGTTACTAGCGACTCACAACAGTATGTCAACACAATTTTGGCGGATGACAGTACACCAAGTGCAGTAGCCGCTGCCGGGGAACAACTTCTCCTGATCTTATATGGGAGTAAAACTGTTTCCTCCCTCGACCAATATAGATATGTCACTTACAAGTGTTATGTAGCAAAATCTAAACTGAATAAACCCATCGACCTAGCCTCACTCCCACCAAGCAGCGATGCTGCACAACAACATGTCTACAGATGTTATCTCCAGGTCCAACAATGGCTGGGCACTTCGCTTCCTCCGACGGATTGGGGGTGGTCGCTAGACAATGGACTTCTTGTACCGACTGCAGCCACAAAGCCATGTGCCCCCGATAACCTACTGAATCTGATCAGTTGTGGTTGCAAGAGTGCTTGTACAAAAAGGTGTGGGTGTAAGAAGGCAGGACTCTCTTGTTCAGGTTTGTGTAATTGCAGTTTGGATTCTTGTAACAACCACAGAAACACTGTCCTGTCGGAAATTTCTGAGTGCGATGAATAATATGTATATAGGTCATGTCATTTCTGTATATAGCGTTGATAATAGTCAATGTAACTTAATCCATGTTGATTGATTTGTACATTCTGTAAATATTATTTATTGATTTTTGTACATTCTGTAAATATTATTTATTGATCTAATGCTGCCAGACACAGACGTGTCTGTTCGGTCCCAAGCCCGAAAATAGCTGAGTTCTCATGCTGACGAATTTTATGCCAAAAGGGGAACTCGGCCAGAAGCAGAGGGGGTCTTCCATAATGTCTATTTTGTAAGCAATGATAAAAGTCTTCAAATGGTGGTGGATTTTTTATCGTCTGTCCAACTAACATCCCATTCTGTACTACGACCCTTTGGGCAAATCCGTTAGGAAAATCGTAATTTTTGCGTAAATCCGATACTTTTTTGTGAATTTTCAATAACTTTTCGCAGAAATTGTCACAGAATGCACATTTTCCTCTAGGTAAATGTATATTAGACATTATGTAGCTCGAAATACGCGTAAACAAAAAATACAGTTGGATCAATTCGAGGTTACAAAGTTCGTGCGATTTTTTTTAATTTTTTTCAAACGCGTTTTCGAAAAAAGGCTGTAGAAAAAAAAGCTCAACTGGGATTTTAGGGGACTTTTGTCTAATCGTTCAGTGACATGTACTCGACATTCCCTGAAAAAATCAGCTTTCTCCGATTTTTTTCCCTAATGAAACCTAATGTTCTTGGGCTATAAGTTATAATTTGGGCTACCACAGTGAGCCCAAATATGAACCCAGGGACTTGGCTTGAACAAACTTGAATCTCACCCCCCTAAGCATGGTGCATACCCAATATCAAAAGATTCTGCCTGCTGGATCTTGAGAAGAAGATTTTTAAAGAAATTTGCCTGAAATGCACTAAGTTCGAATTCAGGCTTCTATAGTGAGCCCAAATATAAACCCAGGGAGCCGATTTGAACAAACTTGAATCAGATCCACCCCATAATGTTGCATACCAAATATCAAAAGATTCTGCCTGCTGGATCTGGAGAAGAAGGGTTTTTTTAAGAAATTTGCCTGAAATGCACTAAGTTCGAAATCGGGCTTCTATAGTGATCCCAAATATGAATCCAGGGGGCCGATTTGAACAAACTTGAATCAGATCCACCCCACAATGTTGCATACCAAATATCAAAAGATTCTGCCTGCTGGATCTGGAGAAGAAGATTTTTTAAGAAATTT
Organism: Pictodentalium vernedei; assembly: GCA_031216915.1. NCBI lineage: Eukaryota > Metazoa > Mollusca > Scaphopoda > Dentaliida > Dentaliidae > Pictodentalium > Pictodentalium vernedei. Next base: position 176,961,534 of record CM062288.1, read on the forward strand.
GCCTGAAATGCACTAAGTTCGAAATCGGGCTCCTATACTGAGCCCAAATATGAATCCAGGGGGGCCGATTTGAACAAACTTGAATCAGATCCACCCTACAATGTTGCATACCATGGATCTGGAGAAGAAGATTTTTTAATCTTTTTCCCTTTGCCTACAGTGTTAAAAAGTGCTGACTCAGCACTTTTTCAAAGTCCTGAAAAAAGTGCCTTGTGATCAAAACGATAGGGATTTTTTTTAACCATTCTAATCTACTGGATAAAAGTAAGCTTTATACAAAATAAGAATTCTCTGTGCCGTGTAGTTTTGGAGATATGGCAGTTTTAAGGTTTTTCCTATTTTTAGCTCCCAAGGTTCCAATGGGGCAATGAGAAAAAAAATTTTTGCATCAATCAACTACTTATGACCCATTATCATCGCATAGCAAATTTGGTTCAAATCGATCTCACGGTTCTGAAAACAGAAATTTTAGGTGTGGTCAAAATTTTTGCCCCTCCCATAATGAAGGCAAATAATGCCCGACAAACTTCTCTTGAACAAACTTGATTCTAAACCTCAAAAGAACTCTGTATACCACATATCAAGTCTCTGCTACTGATGGTTCATTAGAAGATTTTCAAAAAATTTGGCCATTTTTTCCCCACCCCTCTGTTCAATATGAGCCGAAGCCTAATTTGCATAAAAGTCAAAATGCCCCCATATAACCACTACTTACATGAACTTTAATTAAAGTGTGTTCAGTGGTTTAGGAGAAAGAGGCTCAAACACCACCTTCATGCAGGACAACGGACAAAGAGTCAGTCAGGTGAGCTAATAAATCAGATTAAGGTCGTGGTAACTCCATCTTAGTTCAAATTGTAAACTGATTTGTAATTTAAACAATACTTCATCTGGAACATCATCTGCTTCAAGTGTGAAAAATGTAGAAAAATGAAGTGGTTTGCAAGTCACTCCATTGATGAAATAATTGTGAAACGGGCAACCTCAATTCAAATAATTCGTGTTCTAATGTTAAACGGTAACATATGCTACTGGAGCACTAAACATAGAAAAAACTACACAAGCTCTTGTGCAATCAAATGGCGAGAATTTTAGATTTATTGGAACTTGATGTTACATTGGCATTTGGGTGGGAGAAAATCATCGACGATGGGTTAGAGTGTGGGATGGATTTGGGCAAGTCACTTGGCAAGCTTAAAGTCTGCTTCTGCAACATTTTCTCACCTCACACTCATCAAGGAAAATAATACTCTCCCATTTCCTCCAAGAGATAAAAATAATATATTTCCCATATTCAAACAATACCTGTCAGCTATACTATTTATTATATATACTCTTTGATTGAGTATTTGACATTCTGAAATACATAAACTTAAAAGTGCCCAACTGCCAATTATTTATTTTTTTATTGGTGTTTAAGGTCACATACTTATGCACAATTGCTTATCATGACCATGATGGTTTTATGGTTGGAGGAAGCCAGAGTACCCAGAGAGAACCACCGAGCATCGACAAACAACTGTCAGATCCCCAACATTCTAACTCTGTTCAAGCTCTGCTTAAGCAGGGTTACAGTGGTTGAAACATGTGCACCATCGACGTGCAGTAAGCCTTAGTATACAGCGTCATTGTGCCCCCATTTAGGCAACCAGGATAAAGTGCCTTGCCCAAGGACATAACGCGGGTCGTCCCGGACAGGGATTGAACTCGGGACCTCTAGCATAGAGGTCCAACAGTCTACCACTGTGCCACCGCACTCCCAGCTACCAATTAGTATGCTAAAATTATTTGTCACACCACCTTACCATGAATATTACTTCTAAATCATAGAATGGGTTACATTTTCCTAGAATTATGCCATGAGAGTATTCTATGCATACGTAATACTTCTACCTTAATTTCATTGTAAGACAGGGATCCACACAGCTTGAGGAAAGTAATTTGTAATTCAGTGATGGAACTTACCATATAACATAATGTTCAGGGGGACCATGCTGATAAGCTGGCATCCAAGAAATGGTGGCTGAAAAAAGTGATGGATCTACAACCACATTATATGGTGCATGTGGAGTGGCATCTGAAAAGAGGCAAACACATTATTTTTAGTCTACAGACTATTTTTCATGGGTAGTGGAATAGACATACCTGTCTGATTTTGATCAGATGAATCATTTTCCAGTGAAAATGACTTTTAAAAAGTCCAGTTTTTAAAAGTAAGAATATAACTCCTTGAGTGCCAGAAGCCCAAATTTGGGCTCTACTGAAAAGTATCTGCATGGTAATTAAAAGGTTTCTGTGATGTGCTTCATTTTTACTATGAATCAGAAATATTTTGTTCACATGGATTTGTATCATTACATTTTTCAGAGAGTACCTACAAAACAAATTGTATTAAAACAATTTGAAATAATTCAAATTTCTTTAAGGATATCTAATGTGCTTGCATACCACTGGTTGAGAAGATTTTTTTCCTAACTCAGTGAATGTTTTTCCTATTGTATTGAATATTTTTTTCTTTTCTGTTGACCATCTGTTGGAAAAAACTTGGGAGCATATCTAATGGTGCAGTTAAGTCATAACTGCCTCAGCTGGACTGAGAAGTCAGTGAATTTCATTCATGTATTACCACAACACAGCATTTGTAATTGACCACTGAAATGTAGGTCAAAAACAGAGCTTGGCTAATTCATCATAAAAAGGATAAATCAATTTACAAATTCGAATTCACGTTGGTTGTTCATACCAGTTGTCCTGCTGGGGTTTCAAGGCTGCATGTATTAACCTATGCTGAAAACAATGAAAGTGTCAATGACACTGTATCTTAACTTGTCTGTGTGTTGTGTTTGATGAAAAGGATAATGTTCAATGTCTATGAAAGGATTATGAAATAAGACAAGAATTGTGATAATTGGGAATATGTTAATTTCTGTTCCCTGTATGCTATTATTTATTTATTTATTTGTGTCACATATTTCTGCACAATGGCTAATCATGACCGCGACAGTTTTACGGGTTGAGGAAGCCGGAGTACCTGCAAAGAACCACCAAGCAATGGCGAGCAACTGTCAGCTCCCCAACATACTAACTCCACACAAGCAGAAGCAGGGATAGCATTGGTTGAAGGCAAGTGCACCATCAATGTGCAGTACGCCTTAGTACACAATGCCACAGTGCCCCCACGTGGGCAATGGGGGTGAAGTGTCTTGCCCAAGGACACAATGCGGTTGCCGCAGGTGGGATTCGAACCGAGGACCTCACGACTTGCAGCCTGCACCTCTACCTACTGAGCCACCACACCCCCCCCCCCCCCCTGTATGCTATGTTTTCAATAAAAATAATATGAGATATAGACTGTACTAAAGAATTGTGGGGTGGGTTAATGTGGCCCTCACAGTTAATGTATGTGGCCCTCACAGTTAATGTATGTCAACAAAAGTTACCAAGTTACAGTGACATTATTTCAAAAAGAGTTATCCTATCAAGTTACAATGAAATCCCTTCATAAATATGGCCTGTAGACTGTGCTAAAGGTTTTCGGGCTTCGGGCCTGTGTAGCCATCATGGTTGACTGATCGCAACCGAAAGGGGACGTTCTCATCTAGGCATTATCTGGAGTCATCCTACCAAGTGACAATGAAATCACTTCATAAATACGACCTGTAGACTGTGCTAAAGGTTTTCGGGATTCGGACCCCTGCAGCCGTGACAGTTGACCAATTGCGACCAAAAGGGGACGTTCTCATCTAGACATTATATGGCGTCCTCCTACCAAGGTACAATGAAATCCCTCAATAAATACAACCTGTAGACTGTGCTAAAGAATTTTGGGTTTTGGGCTCGGGCAGCCATCATGGCTGAATGATCGCGACCAAAAGGGAACATTCTCATCTAGACATTTTTCGGAGTTATCGGACCAAATTACAATGAAATCCCTCAATAAATACGATCTGTAGACTGTGCTAAAGGTTTTTGGGTTTTGGGCTCAGGCAGTCATCACGGTTGACAGATCACGACAAAATGGGGAAGTTCTCATCTAGACATCATACAGAGTCATCTACCAAGTTACAATGAAATCCCTCCATATTAAATATGACCTGTAGACTGTGCTAAAAGTTTTGGGCTTGGGCAGCCATCATGGTTGACAGATCATGACCAAAAGGGGATGTTCTCATCTAGATATTATACAGAGGCATCCTACCAAGTTACAATGAAATCCCTTCATAAATACGAAATGTAAAGTGTGCTAAAGGTTTTTGGGGTTAGGCCTTGGGCAGCCATCACATCTGACCGATTGCGACTAAAAGGGGACCTTCTCATCTAGACATGATCTAAAACCAGCATATTAAATTTTGAGATGATCGGACAAGAACTACGGGGTGTAGCCTGTGCTAAAGGAAAATGTAAACAGACTCACAGACCAACAAATTTCCGCACGCGTGATAGCAATAGCTTATCTTGACTTTGTCAAGTTAAACTAATAAAACTATTGTCTGCAAAAATGCTGATACAGCTGATTCAGAGTTTGAAAAATATGTCATTGTTTGATATTTCTATGGTATAAATTGCAAAAGATTTGACCATCTTAGAGTACATTGTAGGACAACCAATCTCCGGGTACTCTCAATTAAATTATAAGAATTGAAATGAATTATGTTAAGTTGTATAAAGTGCATAGCACTTCATACAAAACTTAACATATCAATCCTACAATCATATTCAGTTAAAGCGAAAGATAATTCATTTTAAATCTTTATGTGAACAAACTAATAATTAATGTAGCACTTTTAGCATTTCATGTTGTACCCAACAAGATGTAAATAAATAAAAAAATCTTTTGTTTTCAGAAAATAAAGTAGCTAATACAATTCTGAATACAACATGCCTATTTTTTTAATGCATTTCTTACCAAAATAGTTATTCAATTAAAAGATAACTCTTTATAACATATTTTCAGCAAATATAAGTATTTCCAGTTTCAACACAAAAACCTTCTCTTGTGAAAGCAAACTTCAGCTTGAAAACTCCACTCACTTTCTATTATAATATCTGTGCCTGTTACTATAGTTGCTATTTCATTGCTAGCCACACATTCATAGCTACCATGATCTTCCTTCAGCAGTTCAAGTATAGTTAAATTTCCTGCTGACTGCACTATTCTTGAGCCCAGAGAAATATGACTACCAACCTGTTGCAATAGAAGAACATATAATCAGAACCTTTATTTCACAAAATGTTGGACAAACGACATCTGATATAACATTCCCTTCTGTCTCACAAATATGGATAGTAAATTGATGTTTGAATATATGTTATTACAACCCTATGGGTGGGGGTGGAGGAGGGCTGAGATGGTGTATTGAAGTAGTGCCCTCATCTCTGGGTAATATATCAACCCCTCGGGACAGTACTGACCAATTTTTCTTTTCTTACATTTTTGGATGAATAAAATAAATGAAAAATGCCTTAAACAATACATACTATCCACTTATTTATAACTTGTATTATTGATGACTTCTCAAACCAATTAAGCCTTTACCTAACATGAAAAGCAGACAACACTTGCAAAAAAATTCCTGGTTTGCTCATTTTTTGTCTCAAAAACATAGGTTATGACCCTTCGTTGGAACGAGCTCAATTTTTGAGAATAGGCTGGCTGGTTTTGGCCGTACACTGGCTAAACGGTTAAAACCATATTGATTTGCAAAATCTATACTATAATTTGAGTTATTTGGTTGGTTAGAAAATCGATTTGTCGTGAGAGACATGCCCTATCTCTTCAGTCTCTATGGGCCCGATCGACTTCAAACTCGGCAGGTTATGTATTTCTATCTGATACAACTAAATTGAAATGTTTAGTGGCAATATTTTGCATTATTTACAGAAAATCAGCAATTATGTCAGAAGATAAGGTTATTTATTGTAGGCAGAACAGTTGAATTTGGAGTGTTCTATGGTATAAGGGAGGTAACTCAAAATTGAACTGTCTCATTATTCATGCGATTCGAAGCTGAACAAGGGCTAGGTCTCCTGACAGAAAGTTCTTACATTGAACATATTTCCAGACAACAAATTTTCAAAGTAAAAAAAATCGAAAAAGGGCCATAACTCAGCCAAAATTGGTCAGACTGAACCCAAATTCAAATGTGACCTGTGTATTCATGAGACAAACATATGTACAGAATTTGGTGTTGATTCAATAACTCAAACTAAAGTTATCCGCCGGATATAGAATTGTCGGTCCAGAAAATGGAAAAACGGTCATAACTCAGCCAAAATTGGCCGGGCCAAACCCAAATTCAAACCTGTCCTGCGCATTCTTGAGACAAACCTACAAAATGTTGTGCTGATTCAATAACGCAAACTGAAGTTATCATCCAGACACCAAATTTCCAAAGTTGCGAAATTGGGTGCAAAAGGAAAATAACTCAGTCAAGATGATTGCAGTTATACAGGTTGCTACGCTGTCCTGCAATTTATAAAACAACCATGTGCAAAAACAGGCAGAAGGAGAAAAAAAGACGGAGTGAGAAGATAAAGGAAGAGAAGTGGCTAGACACCAGATTTGAATATTTATATCCACCTGAGTCTCTCATGGTGCATAATCTATACCACAAATTCTCAATGCGTTCACACAGAGCCTCCTGATATGCAGACAACAGTTACAGGTAAATCTTATAGATCATGTCAGAGACATGTCATCTTAGCCCATGGGACCTGTCTAATGACTGACTGTTGAGCTAGGCTGATATACCAGAATGGATTGCACCTGTTACTGTAGTTATCCAAGTCAGGTATAAAGTGCACTCTTTGCATTACATAGAGACACCAATGATTGCCTGTTTGATTTTTTTTGTCTTCAGAGTTGGCTAGGTCATGTTAACTGCTAGGGATTCCATCTTTCAATTGTATTAAATGCCAGTAATCTTCAATAACTATATTAACTATCTGTAAAGTTTGGTTACATATGATTTCAGCATTTTCATAGTTTGGACATAAACTAATTTGGGGTAAGCTGATAGTTCCTTTTTTGTCAACTAAAGGGCATCTGATTTATTTACTTACTGGTGTTTAAGGTCACATATTTTTGCACAATGGCTAATCATGACCACAACATGGAGATAAAGCCAACTTTAGTCAATTGTTTATACCCATGTTGTCCATTTTAGAGGACTTCCACCCCAAGCATTTGTGACTCGGTCCTATTTTATTGGATGCCCCTCCTCCACAAGGAGGGCATCCGATTTGGGGTATTTCCAAGAAATCTTTTACAATATGCACATTTAAAAGTCTCTCGAAAAAAATGACAAATATTACATTTGTTCATATCACATGTGAAAAGCAAGGGTTATGCAAAGTGTGTGCCACTGACCCCCCTCCCCCCCCCCCTCTCCTGTAGGCATGTTCAAAGTAACCAGCCTTAAAGGTATTGTTGGGCAGTCAAAAGAGTGAAAACAGAAAAATGTCAAAAAAGTGAAAAAGGGTCATAACTCTGGGAAAAATTATCAGGAAAGAACCTATTCCTTGTGCATATCCATTCCCCCATGCAGGTCTATCAGCATACCAGAGGAGATCCAAATCAGACCAATGGCTTTGAAATTACAATGCAAAATGTTTGTACAGACAGATGGACAGGTGGACAGATGGCCAGACAGACAGATGGACGGACGAACAGAGGGCTTCACTAGATATCACCGAATCCTCCTTCGGAGGTCGGGGTCATAATAAAGGACCAACAGTTATACAAATGTAAACAAGAAGACCATGCACAGTAACCAATATCCTGTTCACTTTATCAATCAACATGCAACAGTATTACCACATGTTTTTCACAAACCAAGGTAAGCTACTGGTGATATGATAGGTGATGCAATGAGTGATGCAATGGGTCATGCTCACAGCATATGGCTAACTCTTTACTCCCAGAGGGCCGACACCCATTTGTGGTTGAATCTATTACAAATTTATTTGGTTTTCAACTGCCATGTGTCTAACTTTATTAACCCTTTAACTACCATGAAAAGCAGATAACACTAGTAAAAAAATTCTTGAATGACTAATTTTTTGTCTCAAAAACATAGGTTATGACCCCTCATTGGAACAAGTTCTATGAGCTCATTCCAATGAGGTGTCATAACCTATGCTTTTGAGACAAAAAATGAAAAAAGAATGAAAATTAATAGGCAATTTTTTAGAATTGACCTGGCCGGTTTTGGCCATTACGTTGGGTAAAGGGTTAACACAACATAACAAATGAAACAAACTTATTTGTTTGTTTGTTTGTTTATTGGAGTTTAACAACACTTTCAACAACAAGGGTAACACATTGTGGTCAGGAAAAAACAAACTTTTGTCATTTGGATATTACTAATATGTTATGAAATGACCGTTTTGCGATGGAAATACAAATATAACATACCTTCAAGCTGATTCAGCCACCATGAAAATAGGATGGCTAGCCATCCACCAACATGATGGCTTAGCTGGCTCAACTGGCTAGCCAGCTACCATATAGCCAACCCAGCCGTGAATTCAAAATTTTATGGCTTTGGGGTCTAGAAAGAAAGACAGAAGGACAAAAGGTGTCTGAGATATGTTTATTCGGTAAGTCAAATTAAATTTAATGCAATAACTTTTTAAACTAGCGCATATTAATATATACCTTTCTCCATGTAATTAATGGTTTGGGTGTACCATTTGCATCACAGGCCATTGATAGGGATTCTCCTATTTTACTCTGATAATATTCAAATGGACGGATAATAAAATAAGGAGGATCTGAAAGAAAAGAATAATCCAAAACATGAATTTGCTGAATTATCTTGTAAAATGGTAATGATTTTTAACCACTGACAACAAAGATGAAAATTGACAGCGTCCTTTGTTTTCCACAAGAATTCATACATTATACATTTTGTTAACAAATGTCAAATAGAACGAATGTTAATGTGCAGAAACCAGTTTTTAACAAAGTTCTATTTATAGCAACAACCTTGCAACTTTCGACCTTGTAAGTGACAGGCTTCTGCCCATTTCAGGAGAGTACCCAACCTGTACATTTAATGGGCAAGTTTTCAATTTCTGATTCAATTTCTGATTTAAAGTATTAAAAACACTGGAAATTATCAAAGTGGAAAATAAATAAATAAATAGATTAGATGGATGGATGGGTGAGTGGGAGGGAGGGAGGGAGGGAGGGAGGGAGGGAGGGAGGGAGGGGAAGGATGGGTGGTTGGGTGGTTTTTTGGGGATATTATTGGGTAGATGGATGGATGGATGGATGAATGGATGAGTGGGTGGGTGGGTGGGTGGGAGGGAGGGAGTGGGTGGGTGGGAGGGAGGGAGGGAGGCAGGGAGGGAGGCAGGGAGGGATGGAGGGATATTATTGGATGGATGGATGGATGGATGGATGGATGGATGGATGGATGGATGGATGGATGGATGGATGGATGGATGGATGGATGAATGGATGGATGGAGAGACAGATGGATGGACAGAGACAGACAGACAAACAATTATCAAAGTGGAAAATAAATAAATAAATAAATAAATAAATAAATAAATAAATAAATAAATAAATCTGCTGAAAGTTATTGCTTCTGTCATCCAGTGTACTCCCACAATTCTAGGAACTATATTTGAGATCTTTCAATGACCTTTTGGGGTTCCAATCAAGGATTTTCATGGACCACACTACACCAAATTCAAGGACTTTCAAGGACCTTTGATTAATGAATACATGTACAGTACCAGCTGAAATAAGTTGCAGGATAACCACTAGAATATTTTTCTCTCAATTCGTCCTTTGAGTGACTAGAAAGGCTTTAGAATACTGGCTAACCACAAACGTTTTCATGTACTTTCATTTCAAGTCCATTTTCAAGCACTTTTAAGGCCTTGGCAATAAATTCTTGAATTCAATCCATTTTATTTCATTCAATCCTAATGTTTCAGTTCTCTAAAAATTCAAATTGTAACAGCAGTTAATTACACCATGAAGACACCACCAATGCAGCCATTCAAAATTTCGAAGTTGATAAAAGGGCAATAACTGTGTCAAGTTTATTTTTTGTCATCTAAAAATATGTTGCACATCCTGAATATGTGGGTAACAAGGTGCAAAAGTTTCAAATCTCTACATTCAAAAGTGTAGAAGTTTATTACACTAGGTAGGTACCAAAAATGCTGATATACAGACAGAACTCATTTCTTTCGTCCTCCACCAAAATGTTTGGGGAAAACTAAAGTTACTGCCAGGAAACCAATTTTTGACTTAGTTCTATTTATAATATTCGTCCCAGGATCTATCAGCTCCTAATTCAACAGGGGTCTTCCCTTTACATAGGGGTATGTAAATTTGGTTATCAAAACATTGATAATTCACAGACTTCTACATTATAGAATGTACCAGTTAGATGAATATTTTGTAAGCACTGGCAGACAAGAGCAGGTAAGTATGCCCAATTTTTCCCGACACTGACAGCACAGGAACTCAGGCACTCCCATTCTGCACATATAATGAGTATGCAAAGAGCTCCACAATTTTATAATGGTAATATTTTTTAAATTCAAAATGTCATCAAAGATTCAGTCAAATCAAGTCTCGACTGAGAAAGACATCTTGCAATGTTTCAAAGAAAATGTATATTCATGGTCTTTTTAGATTCAAATAGTGGGAATATATCAGTTGGTTGGAAAAGCAAACTGTAGATTCACTTTTCCGACCAACTGAAATATTCCAGATGAGTGAATCTAAACATAGTTAATGGACTATTCATGGGCTAGACTGGCCATAATAGTGTCAAATTGTTTATAGAATTTGACTGGCGTCTTTAGCACTTGCCTAATAATATGCACAAATTCCAACCATGATTGTTCAATACACAATATATCAAAGCAATGCTATAAAATGTTGAAACTAGTTGTAGATACAAATTTAGAAAGACAGAGACAAACAAATGGACACAAGAAATCCTATATATCCTCACCAAAGGTGGGTGTATAGCTGGTTAACTGAAAAATATTTTTCAGGCTTGCAGAATGTCTAATTGGAAAAGGCCCGACTCCTAATACCAACTTTGTATTAGCAAGACAGCAGTTCTCAAAAATTATGGTCAGATTATTTAGCCAGTGAAACAGAAAATCAATAGAGTTAGTCTCCTTCCATGAGAGTACTAACAATATAAGTTTGGTGGACTGCATTATGTGATAAAAAAATAAAAACAAAGTGAGCGGGGGCTTATGAGAAATACCCCCCCCCCCCCCCTTTGCCGTTCAGCCATCTGAAGGTGATGTATTTCCTCCCCAGTAAGATGTATCTCAAATTTGGTTGCAATCAATTCACCCAAACTCAAGTTAAAATTTGGACAATACAAAAAACATGTTTCCTAAGTCGAAAAAGGACCATAACTCTGGTGAAAATGAATGGACCATGTCCATTTTCAAACTTAACCTGCATTACCTCCAAACTTTGGTTACGATCAATTCACCCAAACTCAATTTAAAATTTGGATGCCAAAGTGTTTTGGATGGATAGAGACATGGATGGACAGATGTCGGCACACAGCCAGGACATCTCGGATGGACGAACATCACTCATTAGTATAGTCTCCCGAAAATATTTTTTTGGAAGACAATGAAGTTAGTTTCCTACACAAAAGAAAACTAAAGTTACTGCATGGAAACCAAAAATCTATTTATAGTAATGGTGACCTTGACCTTTGACCTATTGACCCCAAATGCAATCCCAACGATCGACATCTCAAATGCAACCACAATATGAAGTTATAAATTCGTACACAAAAGAAAACTAAAGTTATTGCATGGAAACCAAAAAAATTATTTATAGTAACAGTGACCTTGACCTTTGACCTATTGTCCCCAAATGCAATCCCAATGATCGACAACTCAAATGAAACCAACACAGGAAGTAACAGCTTCGTACACAAAAGAAAACTAAAGTTATTGCATGAAAACCAAAAAATCTATTCATAGTAACAGTGACCTTGACCTTTGACCTATTGACCCCAAATGCAATCCCAATGATCGACATCTCAAATGCAACCACAGTATATAGTTATAGCTTCATACACAAAAGGAAACTAGTTATTGCACGGAAACCAAAAATATATATATATATTCATATCCAATGATGTTACTCACCAAATACATATAATTTCTTTAATCACAACTGAAGATAGCTTCTAAAAACCTGCAATTTTGGTAAATTTAAAGAAGACAAGGGCTATAACTCTGGTAAAATTGTTTGAATCAAAACTTCCTTTTCATGTGCACATGAACACATGATACTCATACTGACTATCAAGTTTCGTATGCTAATGGGGTTGTTGACAATTTAGATCCCAATCCAAGAAGGCTGCTAGCAGCCATGTTTTTCAATGAAACTCAGAAAAATTTGATCGTTCCCATATAGACATCACACTAATGCAACATATGAAATTTGAAACAGGTGGGATGAGAGATGCAGTCTGTAGGGTGTGCCAATGGAATTGTTGACAATTTATATGCCAAATCCAGATGGCCACAGGCTGCGATGTGTTTCAACAGAATTCAGAAAAATTCAATAGCTCCCATCTAGACATTGCCCCAAAGCCACCTATGAAATTTGGAACTGATCGGGTGAGAGATGTGCTATGACAGAGGAACATACAGATGTACGGACAGACATACAGATGGATTGCAACCCATCCCAACAGGTTAACTTGATCTTTTATGGTTGAGTTAAAATGGAGTTTGCCTTCAACTGATCTGCATGGTACAGTACAGAAAAAATATGAAAACAGAACATACCTCTCACAATGACTTGTACATTTGGTGACATTGTACCTCTACCCATTGGGCTCATGGGTGTACAACTATAAATACCACCATCCAACATTTCTACATTTTTAATATAAAGAGTTCCGTTACTTAATAGCACTATTCTATCAGAGTTTCCAAATAAAACATGTTCACTATCTTTTAGCCATATTACTGCAGTTATTGGAGGATTTGCATCATGATGACAGTCTAACTGTTCAGGATATCCTTTTGCCCAAATCAGCCTTGAAGGCATCGAAAGAATTTTAGGTAAATCTGTAAAGAGAAAAAATATAAGATGTCATGAAAGGTAAGATGCAAAATTTTAGAACAAAAATAAACCCAACTTGAATAGCAGACTACACCTGCAAAAAAAACTTGAACAACTTAAAATTTCATTTTCAGCCTCAAGACAGGTGTGTAGCCAGGGGAGGTGAAAAAATTACACACTAAATTCCACTTTCAGGACTATCTCCCAGTTGTGATTTGAAAATTTTGATAAGATGAAGCAACCTCACTTAACCCATTTTACTGTAGTCTGTGTGACTTAGTCATAGAGAGTATGATGTATTGTGGTGAGTGGACATTTGACGTATTGTCCCCAAATGCAATCCCAATGATCGACAACTCAAATGAAACCACAATAGGAAGTAACAGCTTCGTACACAAAAGGAAACTAAAGTTATTGCATGGAAACCAAAAAATCTATTTATAGTAACAGTGACCTTGACCTTTGACCTACTGACCCCAAATGCAATCACAACGATCGACATCTCAAATGCAACCACAGTTTATAGTTATAGCTTCATACACAAAAGGAAACTAGTTACGGCATGGAAACCAAAAATATATACATATATTCATATCCAATGATGACACTCGCCAAATACATATAATTTCTTTAATCACAACTGAAGATAGCTTCCAAAAACCTGCAATTTTGGTAAATTTAAAGAAGACCAGGGCTATAACTCTTGTAAAATTGTTTGAATCAAAACTTCCTTTTCATATGCACATGAACACATGATACTCATACTGACTATCAAGCAAAATTGAAAAACAATAAAAATCTGAATGGCAGCAATTTTTGTCAACAGTATTGGTTGGTTACTTCAAATTGTGTTAGGTAAAGCGTTAGAGTGTTGTTTATTCACAAAACCATAAGGCCAAGTGGTTGAACTGATCCTTTGCTGTTGATACAGGTTGAACAGACTTCAAGGCGGCTCTCTGTGCAATGTATCTAAAGAAATACATGTAAGCCTCTGTTTGAAAACTGATGGTATACAAATTGATTTAGTTAAGTGATAGAGTCATACAAAGCTCAGAGAAAATAGTATGAAGTTTGGTTAGCACCTCATCTCAAACTGTTTTCTCTTCCCCTTATATTTCACTGTATATAAACCCATCTAAAGACTAGGTAGCTTGAAATATATAATGCCTGTTTATTTTGTTCTGGAAGCTGCAAGGTCAGTCAAATCAATTCTTACCTGTGAGTATTTTCGAGAATTTTTCATAAAAGACATGGCTGCTGTAAAGCAGCCATGACTTGATTTTACGAAAAATTCAAAAGATACTTGCACCCAAGAAATCATTGGTAAGGGGTCTACTCCAGTTGGTAGGGCTATATGTTGTTAACAAGACCCAGAATTATACCTCTTCTAGGCAGCAGGGTATTGTTGTGTATTTATTTTTTGGTGCTTAAAGTCACATATTTCTGCACAATGGCTAATCATGACCGAAACCTAGATTCAAAGTCAAGTACAGCCAATCGTTTATACCCATGTGGCCCAATTTAGAGGACTTCCACCCCAAGCATGACTTGGTCCTATTTTACGAGTAAAACAGAACTTATTTACCAGAGTAAACAAACACAACATCACTTCCAGACACTCCCAGGAGGAAGGGTATTTTTGTACTGTGCAGGAGAAACAATTTGCGGCAGGCAAAGAGTTAAACTTTTTACCACATCAAAAGTATGAAGATTTCATTTCTATATTGAATAGTTATGAACACTATCACTCCTATGCTGACCATTTTCTGTCACTAAATATTTTTTTACTAATGTAATGAGAGGTCAAATAAATATATCTGTACAGCTGTATAACAATGAGTCATATTAATTTATTTATTGGTGACAAGCAGGTCCACACATCCCAGAACGGGAACCCTGACAGATGTCGTATAGATGAAGGAAGATAATCAATGCTGGGATTTCTAGCTGGATGGTATTACTCAACAGAATTACAGACTTCCCATTTATATAAGACAACAATGTCACTTTCAGTATCTTAGGCTCTATCAGGCAATTCATGCAGAAAGTCAAATGTAGCCGTTCATTAATACATCTGCTGTACATTGTAGAGGAATTCCAACTCAGGTATTAGGTCCTATTTATATTGATATTTATCATATGACTCGTCCGTTTTGTTCACTTTAAAACATTTGATATTTTGTTTTCATATTAATCAGTGATAAATAAAGCCTTCCATCAATTTCATTGGTCAATTTCAAAACTAGACAATTTGATTGGCTGAACAAAATACAACTGGACCACATTTTCATAATTTGCATAATTAGAGTTGGGAGCTTTCATTGGTCAATTTCAAAGCTGGACAATTTGATTGGCTAAACAAAATACAACTGGGTCACATTTGCATAATTTCAGTAGGGAGAATTTACGTTATCTGTCCTATTTAGGGTGGGTTATATTGTATTAATCTTTTACCTAACGTAACAGCAAAAACCGTCTTGCACAATACAAGAAAAACGCCATTCATTTTTTTTATATTTTCACTTTTTGCTTCCAAAACATAGGTTATGACCCCTCATTGGAACTAGCGTGTCATGCTCGTTCCAATGAGGGGTCATAACCTATGTTTTGGAAGCAAAAAATGAAAATTTTTAGTTATACGAGGATGTTTTTTCCAAGTGCCGTCTGCAACTCAAGTTAGGTGATGGGTTAAAAAGTCATACTAAGTGGCTAATTTGTGTGTGTGTGTGTCATATGATAAATAGAATATGAAATGAGTGTTTTTCTCATATAATATTTATGAAACTCGTCCGAATTTTCCGTTTGGGCTCGCCAGAGGCTCGCCCAAACGGAAAATTCTTAGACTTGTTTCATAAATATTATATGAGAAAAACACTCATTCCATATCCTCTATTTATTTAACAGTATAGTTTTATATACAATTTCATATCTATATTATACATATTTAGAATATTTACATTTGATCTATACCGTAGGGAGTTTACATAGCCAGATTGGCTGTCTACCTGTCACTCCTGTTAAAAACAAGCCAAGACCAATACTGGGTCTGGACCTGCATCGCTACATGCAATTGATTACAGAGATGAACAGACTTCAAAGTATCAGAAAACAGGAAGTGGCTGCACGGCAGATCTGAAAATTAGATACATGATACAACTCATCATTATAAAGCAGCAGACCAAATATAAAATCATTCCCTTTCATAGAAGCCAAGAAAACTTTGACGGAAGAAGTGTTTTGGACGGACTGACGGACGGAGTCGAGCGGTTACTAGACCTGCTCTGCCACTGGCGACGCAGGTAAAAAACCCATTGACTCCAACACTGCCTCTGACTCATAATGGAAGATACCTGTTGGGGATCACATAAAGATTCCTAATTTTACCTATTGGTTTTAGTGTTTTAGATTTTTTAGACTTTTTTTAGAGCTTTTTCTTTTAGACCTGGCGACTTACCCCACCAAATTTCGAAGGGACAAGAAAATCCAGAATCAGTGACACAAGTAGCAATTCTTTAGTATTAGTATTACAATATCCAGGTGAAAGAGAAAAGAAAGAAACCTGGGGTGGAGCACAGAACAAGTCCTATTTGACTAGTAAAACAGAACAGAATGACAGTGGACAAATATGTGGGTGTGTCAAAGGTCTCAGGATTAATCACAAGTGTAAGAAAGTTCTCAAGGTGTCCAAACTCTCTCTTATTTGAGGTTGATGCTGTCAAAGATTTTCTTCTTACTGGGAAGTGGACCCAAAATGGTTATCTCATGTGCATATAGAGACATGCCCTGAGTAGTCTAAAGGTCCTTTTGTTATATTCAAGAAAGGTTACTGCAGAGGTCATCCCATATAATCTGTGCGACAGGATGGGCAGCAGATGGACACAGGTAAAAGCCTCTCCTCGGTGATCTAGTAGATGCAATTGTATACACAAAACAAACTATTAATTGAAAATAGAATATGTTAGTCACATTTTCTGGTTATAATTTTTTTTTCATTTTTACTGAGTAACTAACCCTGTGCACTGTACAGACTCTTGTAAATCTGATCAAAATCAACTCTTTACCTAATCTAATGGCCAAAACCAACCAGTACTATTCAAACTCAGCTTGGGACCCCTCATTGTATTTTTTTAGTGAATTCCAAAAATGAAAACATATTCTATTTTCAGTTAATAGCTTATTACAAGCACATTTGCAAAGTATACAGTCAAAATAAAAGCGGATAAAAAAAATAGGCCGATTAAATCGTCAGATGTGTACCCATACGCGCAACTAGTAGAAAGCTGTATGACGGAGGGCCACCCTGGATGCCGACGTTATGTACACCATACATGGTATGGGTACATATAGAAATGGATTGGAGGAGTGCCTAATTTGAAGGATAAAGGGTTAAAATCACAGGATCAAATTATCAGATTTACACCAAAAACTATACAGCTCAGCACATCAGTAACCTGAACACATATATGAAGTAACATGACAATCGGATTGATATTTTTTGAGTTATCTCATGCCAAAGGGATTGGTGGAATTTTCAATTTGAAGGATCAAGGGTTAATATCTTAGGATCAAATTATCAGATTTACACCAAAAACTACACAGCTCGGCACATCAGTAACCTGAACACAAATATAAAGTAACTTGACAATCCAAGCAATATTTTTCAAGTTATCAAATGCCAAAGGGATTGGAGGAATTTTCAATTTTGGAGGAATTTTCAATTTGAAGGATAAAGGGTTAATATCTCAGGATCAAAATAACAGATTTACACCAAAAACTACACAGCTCGGAACATCAGTAACCTGAAGATATATATAAAGTAACATGACAATTGGATTGATATTTTTTGAGTTATCTCATGCCAAAGGGATTGGAAGAATTCTCAATTTGAAGGATAAAGAGTTAATATCTCAGGATCAAATTATCAGATTTACACCAAAAACTATACAACTCGGCACATCAGTAACCTGAACACAAATATAAAGTAACTTGACAATCCAAGCAATATTTTTCAAGTTATCGAATGCCAAAGAAATGGATACGGATGCCGGACGGATGGACGGACAGACAGACGGACAGATGCACAGACAGACTGACTGACAGACAAAGAATGGCCACCCCGGATGCCGGCATTATGTGTACCATACATGGTATGGGTACACATAAAAATGAGACACTTACTCAGTTGCAATCTGGTCAAAATTCTCACGACAGCTTTTCCGTCCACAACAATATAGCATCTCACCAGTTGTACAATACTATTTCGATCTGATTGTGAATTAGCCTGTGTTCATGATCACAGTAGTGTATTTAAATTTAGAGCATAAAAATGATGGGAAAAACTTGACTCACATGTGACATTGAGGTAGGCAGCTGCTTCTTTTTCTTCAGATATACCATTGCTTGGCATGCAACTATACCATGCCATATCCTCCTTTATGACAGATGTTATCACAAGACTTCCATCACGGTTTATAAGCACTCTAGTTTTGTAACTTGGTAAAAGTTTGATGTTGAGGCCATCCTTATACCAATGGTAGGTTACATTTTTAGGATAGGCCTCCACATCACAACGAAATTGAACTCTTTGTCCCTCAATTGCTGTCGTGTTGACTGGAGGACCCATTATATACACACCACCTGCAACAGAAAATGTATGAAGTATAATTTTTTTTAAAATAGATACTAACAAAACTAAGATCAAATACTAATCAGTCCTTGAAACCAACTCTTTGATGGAATGTAGGGTTGAAACAATTAATTGTTTAACTGGTACTGGAAGGGTTACAAGTATTTTATGGTTACAATTTTCACTACAGGTTAATTTCTCCATGAGAGATGTGTAGAAATCATTTGTAGTAGTAGATTCAGAATATGGGGAAAAACACAGAAAGCAACTTTTGCAAATCTTGCATAAAATACCCAGGACTGATCATCAAGCCCAAGTATTTCATGTGAGATTTGCAGGCGTTACATTTTGTCAGGGCCAAGTTTTTCACTTTATATGAATCCACTAATACAAAATTTTTCCATTTAGTTCTTGACAGTATTTTCACAGTTCAAAATCCCAGCATACACAATTTCTCTATTTCAAAGTGACATGCAGTTAACTGGTTAAGTGCTGGAAGCCCATATTTGGGCTTTACTCTAAAGTGCAGGTACTGCAACTCAGAGGCTTTAATTCCTTCAACACGAGATGCTGCTTTTCTGGTCCAGGAACACGATGAGTCATAATTTCATTAAGTAAGATGGCTAATAAGTGAACATGTGTGGTAGAACAATTAATATTTTTAATGTGTAGCCTGAAGGCTGCACGTTGAAAATATTAATTGCTCTACACCCAAATAATGGATATGGACTCTTCCAATATCTGCCATTTAACTGGCATGGAAGATACCACCAATGTTCAAAGGTTTCAATTTATGGGTGAGTGCCTGTTGTAACAAGGTAAAGATTTGTGAACAAATTTTGATGACTCAAAATAATTTAGCACTCTACCAGTTAATCGGTAATAGAATGCTTATAACTGTTATGACTAAATGGTTAACCAATAACAGAATTCCCACATCGCTTCAGCACTAATAGAATTGTTAATAAGTTGAAGATCTGAGGCACTAATCACATCTTAATCTTTTACCCCAACATGCTTAGCAAAAAATCAGATAATGACCCAGTTGCTTTTCTGCCCACAACAATACAGCATCTCACCAGTTGTGCAATGCTATTATGATCTAACTATGAATTAGACTATTTTCTTGATCACAGTACTATGTATGCTCTCTCACCCCAGCAGAATCCACCAATATAATTCTAAATACAATAGTAACTTGAATTCCCAAGCTATACATTTCTAGTTTAGAGACCATTACATGTTGGTACTATACCTGGTGGTCCAGGAACTAAAAATTTGCTTGTTGGGGTCTCCAGTTTCAACCTGCAAAACAGGTAAGGCTGTTTATTATGTATTTATTGGTATTAAGATCACTTTCAACATATATGGCTACATCACGCATGACCGCAACACAAATAGGAAGTCAAGTTTAGCCAATCATTTATATTGGCAGGTACATCGCAAAGATGACTGATTGGAGAGAGGTGTAAACCGGATTTGTTCTGACCATGATGGCTCATCCCGACTGGTCAAATATTCCAACTGCATCCAGGGTATCTTTTGTTTTCAAAATTTTGATTTGCGGTTTTCTCCCCCTCCAGGAACATTGATTAGCAATTGGTATAAATTGATTCGCAGTTTTAAACCAAGGTTAGTTAATTTTCTGTTTATTGTTGTCCAGCCCATTTCATTTTATTTTTGTCTGAAATACCCTGCTGTGCACATTTCTTCACCGGCACCTAAATTCAATTTTCCCTTCCGTAACAGTTTGCTGTAGCAAATTTCATGGGCTTAACATTGATTACAGCAATCCTGCATTATAATGAAATTTATTTAACATGCATTCTTTTTTATGGGTTTGCATCACTGACACACTAATAAGACAGTAAGTTTACTTCCCGCGATTTACTTATTTCCTCTATCTATCAATCTATGTCATTCATTTGTGACTGAAATGTCAAAGTTTCATTTCAGAGCACAGTTTACACTGTACACACCTGCGCAGTTGATGCATTTATGTTGGATTTTCCTGAACGTGCTCACATTCAGGAAAATCCAACATACATAAATAGTTACGCATGTGTATGGCGCAAATTGTTCCTAGGGAGGTTACGGTATGAAAAACCAACTGATATAATGAATGATTGAGTCAGTGACTGGACATGGTGACCTAGAAAGGGCAACGTGCTTTGCTGGGATATTCCAATGAGTTGTCCATGCATTGGTAGTTCTGTAATAGCAATCTTAGTGATTAAAGAGCATGTCTGACAGTCATACCAGCAGAAATCTTAGAAAGACTTCGTATCACAATGTGCGAATCATTTTTCGATATTGGTTTGCAACCCGGAGATATTGCTTCACAAACGGCGATGTGAAACTGAACAAAAGATACCCTGACATCATCAAGCATACCATCATTTGAAGGCATGCCTTGATGATGTAGTTGAAATATAAGTCAGGATTGTATGTGTGGCATAA
Source organism: Pictodentalium vernedei (assembly GCA_031216915.1). Lineage (NCBI taxonomy): Eukaryota > Metazoa > Mollusca > Scaphopoda > Dentaliida > Dentaliidae > Pictodentalium > Pictodentalium vernedei. The sequence continues at coordinate 176,982,707 of CM062288.1, forward strand.
GTGAAAGTATCAAATCAAGTGTTGTAGGAAAGAACATGACTGCAAGCAAGAGCAAATCAATATCTAATACTCCAATGCAGATGAAAATGTCCCAACTGAAAAATTTATGTCCCTACCTCCCTCCTCCTGACAAGGGGAGCTCCTGTACATTGCCTACTTAAGATGCCTTCTACTGTAGGGCTAATGCTCTTCAGGCATGCCCACACATTGGGTGGTTGGGTACCAAGAACTCCTGCATGAACTGTAAAAGGAGTTCCAATAAAACTTTCTTGAATAACTAAAAAAGGTTTTTAATTGTTTGCCTAAAAAATATATCTTATAATTTCCCATGTGAATGAGCTTGACAAGCTCATTCCAATAAGGGATCATAATCTATGTTTTGGAGGAAAAATTGAAGAAAAAAAATAGATGAGGCTCTAAAGAGCCTGCAATCACTCACCTGGAAGAACTACTTATCCCTCAATTATTCTAATCAGAATCAAAGAATGCAGCTGGCTGCCATGCTCCTTCATCTGAGCAAAACAGAATGATGATTGTTTTCAGAGGACTTTCCATACATTATGTGTGCCATGTTTGGTTCACATTGGCCAAGTAGTTTCAGATAAAAAGATGAAACTGTTATTTACCATAGGGTTTCCATAGTAACTAGGAGCCACAATTGAGGCCATGTTTGCAACCCGATCAACATTAAATGAGGATCGTTGGTAGAGGGTGTCCCAGTCATCAATCATGTGAAGTTTCAAAACATTTGGCTTCGTAGTTTGCAGTGTATTTGTTGCTTTTAAAAATTTGATTAGCAGTTTCCATCTTGGATTCAAAAAGTGATGATAAACAGTGAATTTAAGGCCAATATGAAAGAAAAATGGTTAGCATTTGAATATTTTTGTATAGCATTTTGTGATGCAAATCCAGTCATTAAATACCCTGGTTTCAGAGAGGATTTTTGAAGATCGACCAATCTAGTGATGTGGACCAGACCACCAAAAATGGTCCTGCCCACTGTCAAGGCAGTCCAGACAGGTATGGTGCAGGTCATTCTGGTCCGGTACCCATGTCTGGACTGGTCCAAAGCAGCCCGGTCCAATCATATGTTAATGAATTGCCCGTCTTCTGAAAGTTGTTAACCAAAATATTACAAAATAAAATTGACTGCTTTGCAAAGAGTACATAAACAATGTTTGATGATTGAATGTAGCATTGTCTGTCTCAAGGGCACACTGCAATAGCCCATGCAGTAATGCAGATGTACACCATTCTATTCATTTCACATCCATTTTAGGCAATACACCTTATTGAACAGAGAAGAAACGTCGAATAAAATTCACGTATTTCACATGTTGAATAAAAAGATGGAACTATTTAAAATGTGACTATATCTTATGATTGAAAGAACTCAAAATCAAAAAAGATGTCAAATAAATACACAACACGACATGAACTTAAACTTGTTGTGAATGTCCCAGTTACATTTCATTCGAGGTTTGCGCTCGAGAAATACCACTAAACCACTCACATTTCGTTATGTGAAATCCCATTCAGTTCAAATGAATATTGAGTTGTGTTTATTTATTACATAAAAACATGAACATAGCCTACAACTAGTGGTAGTATGTGTTTAAAAACAATGTAACATGGCAGTCAACTGATCATATCAACCCATTCTGCAGGCACCTTGTTTAATGGATTGGTTGCCTGCAATAATATACTGTTGTAAGCACATACTCACCATGGCTAAAGTGAGTGACGAGAAGTAGGCAACATCAAAGCATGCAGCCCTAATTCGGCAACACCAAAAGCATGCGGCTGCATTCAACTGAATTGCTGATACATGCAGAATGGGGATCGTGCCATCTATATATGCGATTGCGATGTTTTCATGACATCAAATATTAGAATATTAACCACTTGAACTCATTAATACATCGTTGCCGATTTTTATTGGGATACAAACGCGATAAATTTGTGATAGTTGGCTTGACATAAAATAGTGTACCGGATCAGAAAATACCGGACTGGGAGTGTAAACTGGTCCAAACTGGTCCAGTGGCACCTGGTCTGGGATGGACTGCAGTTCAGGGGTGGCCCGCAGACTGGTCCAGTATCCATCACTAGACCAATCAGAATCAAAGAATGCCTCTGGCGGCCATTTTTTCATCCGACATGAACAAAATGAGAAAAGTTTGCAGAGAACCTCCCACAGACCATTCCTGCCAAGTTTGGTTCACATAGGCTCAGTAGTTCCAGAGAAGATGAAAATGTGATTTCCCAGTGGGTTTCCATGGTAACTATGAGCCACAACTGTGGCCATGTTTGAAACCCAATCAACATTAAATGAGGATCATTGGTAGAGGGTGTCCCAGTCATCAAGCATGTGAAGTTTCAAAACATGTGGCCTCGTAATTTCAGAGGAGAAGAGTTTTAATAATCGACCAATCAGAATAAAAAGAAAGCTTCTGACGGCTATGTTTTTCATCCGTCGGTAACAAAATGAGGATCGTTTGTACAGCTTCTTCCAGAGACCGTTCATGCCAGGTTTGGTTCACATCCACTCAGCAGTTCCAGAGAAGAAAAAGAAAATGTGAAAAGTTTTCGGATGACAGACGACGAACACCAAGTGATGGCAAAGTGATCCATACACTTTCTAGTGCTGTAGAAACTCAACAAGCAAATTTGCAGATCAAGAACAGAATTCGTTCTTCATGTTTCTATAGATCCAGTAAGTTTATAGGTAGATTATCTACCATATGAGATACTGTTATTTATTTACTGATGTTTCAGGTCAGTTAAAGCATCCATGGCTGTATCATGACTGTTATGGCCCCTACTTTCATATCAGAATTGATATATGTTTAGTTAATAATTATAAACAATTAATATTTTCTAAAATTATTTTTTAATTAGAATTAGCAGACTTTGGCTTGTGTGATCACTTTTATTTGCACTTAGTGACCTTGGCATGTACCTATCAACATGTTTACAAATACTCTTAAAACAGGATCTATTTTTAGCTCACTAATTGTTTATTTGAGTCATACTTGTTAGCTTGAAATTAGACAGAATTATCTAGAACCTTAATGAGGTGATTTAAATCAGCCAATCAGTAATTAATGGGACAAAATTTCTCATTCTGAAACTTTCGGTCTAAAGACTATATAAATAACCTCTGCCAACAGAGTTCATTCATTCATTAATCTAACACAGCATTGAGAAGAGACTTGTTTATTCATTCAGCATTCATTGAACATTGGAGATTATTATTACAGGACAGTGCATTATTTTGGTTATATATTCTACAGATATATTTTTTATCTGTGCATCTCTGTGTATTGGAAAAGTGTTTCCGAAATATAAGAGAATTTATTCTTGTTGTGAACCAGAGTTTACTCTTGTGAAAAACTAGGAGTCTAATGGATTATTAGTGCTCACATTAGAGGACTTCACCCAAGGCATTAGTTACCACCAGGTCTTATACTGCCAGTAAAACAATACTTGTTAACCACTTCCTGGAATTCTCAAAGGGGACCAATGGGGCACTGGATAACAAAGCACTCAGTGGGAACTGTATTTAAATACATTATATTAAACCCCACAAGACACAGATTTAAAATTCCAATATTTGAAGCAGCAAATTATTCCATGATGCAACTAGGAATTTAACCAATTCAGTCTTGTTTGACAGAGCTCAATGAGCACTGTCAAACAAGATTGAATTTGTTAAATTCCCAATTGCATTATGGATGAAATTGGGTGCTTGAAATTTTTATATTTCGACAACACTATGGAGAGGGTTAATATAATGTGGTTTATATAATTGATAAAATTTAACAATCAAAGGGAAGGGGGCCAGGGGCAAACAAATATGACTGGAGGCAAGTCACTTCACACAAACATGTTGATGACAAGAATCAATGGTTTCCCTGAAAAAAAAACAGAATTTTGATGCCTTTAGATGCAATAGTCTAGTATCCACAGACCTTTTTTTTGGTAATTTGTCTTTAATATACACTTGCCAAAACCGATCTCCCCAAAATTTCAACATTTTGGGTGATGGTGTTTCTACTTGAAATTTTGACATTTGCAAAAAAATATGGACATCCAAATTTTAGGAGGGAAGTGCAGCTTTTGACCTCAATACTCCTATCAATATGAAAGTTTAAGCTTACAGACCACAGTAATGAATTGACTGAAACTTTGTGCTTCTTGTACATTTACACAAAATTTGATAGATACTGCCTCTGAGTACCTGGAAAGAACCACTGATTAATGGACGGAAAGCTTATTTTGACATGCTGTACATCACTGTGTTCCCTCCTGGGTGATCGGAATAAAGCATCTTGCCCAAAGGGCATAACACTGATGATGCACAGCAGGATTAAACCATTGACCTTTTGATCTGAAGTCCAATGTGCTAACCATTTACCCTATTACTACAAGGGTGGAAATTCCATTTCCCATGTGTTTAAGTGGTAATCGCTGATCTCAAAACAACTGGATTACTGGAATGCTCATTGGTCACTAAATCACCGATTTCTCTTTGAAGAATATACTTTGATGTCACGTGAATGGGTTTATCGATATGACATGTTGTTCTGTGTTTATTACATGCCTTCACATCTTAAAAACAATTAATAGAAAAAAAAATCAGCAATTCATTTGACAACTATCAACAAAAAGAACACATGTTATCACCGACCAAATTTGTGTACTCATACTCTTCTTCTTCTGGATATTCATTATCCCCTTAATATATATCTACTCTATTTCTTCTTCGTTATTTTTGTTCACATTAAACTTGCCATATCCTTCAATTTTAGACATTTTATTTAGATATTTTGCAATTGGTTCAGTTTCGGATGATCAATCGTCTGCTCAACGATTTTGGTTCGGCACATGTGTTCGGGCATTTCATAGAACAGGCATGTAATAAAGGCTTTCATGCCATCAAACATCATGGATTGGGAGGAGTCGGACTGCCGGGCTCCGGGGTTACCACTCTGGCTCTCCCCCCCCCCCCCCCTCTTGACAACCCTGCCAAAAATCCACTTTGCCAATGAAAATTATCCAGTTAACAGAAATATTCAATTAACAGGGATTGTGTCACTTTCCTGTATTCTAAGAGATATTTATTAATTATTGGTGTTTAAGGTCACACACACTTATGCACAATGGCTAATCATGACCGTGACAGTTTTACAGGTGGAGGAAGCCGGAGTACCCGGAGAGAACCACCAAGCTGCCAGCTCCCCAACATCGTAACTCCACACTGCAGCCCAGACGAGGTTAGATTGGTTGAAGACATGCGCACCATCGGCGTGCAGTACGCCTTAGTACACGGCGTCATCGTGCCCCCATGTGGACAATCGGGGTTAAGTGCCTTGCTCAAGGACACCACGTGGGAGTCCGAATCGATCGCTCAGACGGTCACACATACGCGGACTAACCGGGTTCGACATTGCTTAACTTCGGTGATCTGACGAGAACTGGTTACCGCAATGCCACCGCGCCCTCATTCTAGAGATAAACATAGCATTTATTCTATTATATCTTGTTTGACAGAGCTCCATGAGATTAAATACCTGAATTGGATGTACTGAGGACAAATAGGTCTATAAACAAAGAAAAACTGGGGAGAGTCAGGGTAATTTCCTGACTGGTTACAAGATGTTTTATTCAATTAACAGGAGTTTACTCTATAACCTATATTCAATTAACAGGTCAAATTTGTACTGGAGGTATGATAAATGGTTTTGTGTTTGGAAATTACATTCAATTAACAGGGTTATTCAGTTAAGAGATATCCAATTAAGTGGGCTCCACTGTATACATAAGCTGTGAGAGTTTGTTCTCCGTATTGCCAATGTTAACCCTTTACCCAGTACACACAATAATACAATATCAAAATTTCAACAAAACCATATAATGCGACATCCCCTCCCCGAATTGGAGAGAGCCCGCTCAAATTAGGGGGCCACATGGTATGGTTTTGTTAAAACTTTTGGGAAATTGTTTTTTCTTTGGCACTGCTCAATTTGAAAATTACGCAGCCAGATATAGCCAATTCGTTAGGAAAGGTGTTGATGCCATATAATAGTCAGGTCTGGAACAGATTGCATGATTCAAATTCTATAAGGCAGAGGAGATTCATTTCAGCAACATTCATCTTGCTAAAAAATGTGCTAGATATTGTTGAAATCAGTATTAGATTGCCTGATATCTCATTATCAAAGGCCTTTGTATTTTTATTGGAGGTTTAATGACACTTTCAACAGCCAGGGTCACATCGTGTTAGATCGTTTTAAGGGTGCAGAGTATCGATTAGAACCACCAACTCTCAGATTCTCTAACTTACTAACTCTGCACAAGCAGAATTGGCAGTGGTTGAAAGCAAGTGCACAATTGCGTGCAGTATGTCTTACTGCAAAGAGCCACTCTGCCCCAGACATGTTAACCTCCAGAATACTTTTTCAGGGAACCTGAGGGTGATTTTCAGGGAAATGGGATGGATTTCAGGGAAAAGTTCGCGCGGGGGCAAAATAAAAGAAAAAACTTGTGAATTTTCAGCGCACAGACCACTATTAACACCAGGTTATATCCAGAACTAGTTGTCAACTATGCTGATGCATTTATGCTATGTTAAAAAATTTAAAAAATCATAAAATAACGGTTGATCTGACCCCCCAGCCCCCACCCACCCCCTGATCCTCTTCTTCATGAGCCCCCCCCCCTCTCCCCACCCACCCACACTGTCCCACAGAGCACATCCACCTGTGGTTTGCTCTTACCAAAGTCTATTTAGCTAATAATTTCCCAAGTCTGGAAATGTTAACAGGAAAAGATGTCCTGATGTTAAGTTACTTCGAGAACATTAGTACTCAGAAAGTATCTTTATCAAACTTCATGCATGTGGGACGCTTGTGCCCTACACAAAACTTTTCTTTTCATCATTGAAGCACTTTTGTTTAATTCCATTCAAAGTTTTCTGGTTACAGATGGCCAACAGTTAACAGTTCTGTAGTCTGCACAACAGAATAAATGTGGTGTTAGAAAAAAAGTCCATTGTGTTTAAATATGCTGCCATAATTTTTCGGCATCCTAAGCGACATTAACCTACTTTTAAGCTGTGCTGAATAGTTGTTGTTTACGTTTTGATTTTGGAAAAGGGATGAGAATTAAAGCTATTCTATGAAGGAATAAATAAATATATATTAATTCCTTTTCATATATTTTACTTTCCAATAACTGCATTTAAATGAAGGTGGAGTTTTCAATTTTTTGAAAGTAAGTCACCTATTTTCACTTCGACACTCGCACATTGATCACGAATCTCCGAAGAAAAACCCCAGAAATAAACATGAACACAGTTGAAATATATATCATAAAATAGCCTTTTCTTAAAAAAATTTAACTTAAATCCATATTTGACTGCTTCGTGAGTTTTTACCCGCGTTTGAAATGCATGTGATTTGACTCCGAACGTTTTTCATAAGTTACAACGGGAACGAAATATTTGACTGTTGTTTTCCGGGATTTTTGGTCCAAAAATGATTCCCGACCGGGAGGCCGGGAACTACACTGAAATTCTGGGATTTTCCCGGGCATTCCGGGAGAGTTAACATGTCTGCTCTGCCCCCATATGGGTAATCGGTATGAAGTGTCTCGTCAAGGCTTTTCAAAAAAGGTTCCAATATCAAAGGACTTTTCAGGTCCCTGGCAGATGATTTGTAAATTTCAAGGCTATCAAGAAAGTCAGCGCTGTGAGAACCCTGTTCTGTATTGTAAACAGTTAATGAAAAACTCGCATAAATTAACATGAAATCAAAAGAGGTAGATGTTGGAGAACAATTGTCTTGCAGATATCTCATAACCAATTTTGACAAGCATACATACACTGTGCCATGAGAGCTGAATAAAAATGACATCAAATAAGACACTTTCTGTTCTTGTTTTAATGTTGCAACATAATGAAAAACTGGGCTGCCTAGAGGAAATTGGTCCCCTGGTAATTGGTCAAAGAAATGATGTTTATGGTAATTAGACTTGTGGGATGATACTGTTATAGATTTTATAATTTTCGACACTACAAAAATATTCAAAATAGATTACCCGAACCCTTCACCTAACAAGACCTGAGTGATATGCAGTATTTATCAGATTCTACATGTACAGTACAGAGAGCGTGGTTAATCACAAAAACACTGACACTTTCACCACTGATCTCTACAACTGGATTGCTAGAATGCTCATTGGTTACAAACAAAAAATTTAAAAATGCATTGCTGAAAATCAACAATGCTCAACAAACAAAATTTTCTCGAACATTTAAAAGTTTTATGATGCCTTGAAGTTGTTGATTGCTTTTTCAAGAATATACTTTAATGTCTGTGAAAAATGAATATGTTGCTGTGAACATTTTTTATGGCAATACAAACTGAATATTTACATCATATATTGGTTATTAATGACAGAAAACAAGTGCCAAGACTGAAAGTTGATATTGTGTTAGTAGTTTCATACTCGGCTTTCCTTTGATGTTTGATGATGTGTGTTATGCTGTGACTGCAATCACAGTATAACAGCTTTTACATTATAAAATGTCATCAGTATGTTACCATGCTGACTGACTTGACTACATCTTGGGTGTGTGTGTGTGTGGGGAGTGGGGGGGGGGGGGGGTAATCAGATTGAGTTGTAACATTTTTAGCTGACATTCCAGCCATCCAGTTGTATAACGATCAGAGGGATTATCAACAACAACAGTAAATGGTATTTTGTGAGTCTTAGATCTTGTAAATCTTGGATCTTGTGAATCTTAGATCATGTGAATTGTCAAGTCAAATTGAATCTCAAAACAAATGGAGAAGAGGATTCTGAACTGAATTTTATTTTGAACTAAATCTCACTGACTTTCAAGTTTCCAAACATGGGGATTTGATTTCTTATGACAACTCTAGAATATGGAAAGCATTGTCAGTGTCTCTACACAGTATGGCATAATTTCCAACTATCTGATTCAACTCTCACAGCACATATTTTGATATCTTGTTTTCTGTTGGGATCTGGTAAAAAAAAATCTAGAATATTGCAGAAATGCAACTAATACAGATCCTGCAGTAGTTCTGTTTCAAAATCCTGTACAGTACCTGTACTGGTTCCAGAAACAAAATTAAATTCAATGTGTTGGTGAATTTCCAATTCTGCTTTGAAATTTCAATATTTAACATTTCAACCAGAGATTGTGGTCTATGGTTGTCAGGGGCATCTCCAAGGGGGTTTAGAGTAGATGACATTCCCCAACCCACAAAAAAACAAAACAAAACATTTTTCCAGCTGAGTCATTTTTGTCTAGATTGGAGAAGGGGCAGAATATCAAAAAATTTTGAGAGTATCAAAATGACATGATGCTCATTCTTTTCTATGATTCAGAAATGAATTTGCTAGATTCATTAGGCAAATCAGATTATCTGATTCTCACAAAATTATACTCCTGTGGAGTCTTAGATATCGATTGACTCTTGCTTGTATTTATTTGATACTTGGACTGATGTCACTCCCATGCTCGGCCATACAAACAGAGGCCTTTGGTACCCGATTTGGGCTATTGGGCACACAGCATGACTAAATGGGGCATATGGGATGTGTTAAGTAAATAAGTTGCATCACAACTATCACATGTATATTTTATTTACCCACAAATGAATTTCCAAGAAGTCTTGAGTTGAGCTGGACCATGGCCTGGTGCATATGCTCATTGTTGCATACCGCCTCGTCGTATACTACTGGATTTCGTCAAAATCATCCACTCACTTCTGAGATATGGATCAGGACGGATGGATGGATTTTTTATTTTATCAGTCAGGACTTGTTCCCAGTTTATAAGAAAAGAGCTTATTTACCACAGTAAACAAGCAGTTTTGCTTCCCGGGGTTCCCATGGAGAGCATCACTAATCTCTTGCCTTTGTTCTTGAACAGTGTAATTACCTTCCTGTATCAATTCTATACTATCAGTGTCTCTTCTTTTGATACTAAGCCATGGTGAAAAGCAACTGATCCACAAAACTGGGAGAAGACTAACAGTTGACAGTATTTTGAGACAGGGTATTTCTGTTTGGTTCTACATTGCCATTTGTGAAGCAATATCTCCAGGTCGCTAACCAAAATCCAAAAATGATTCACTCACTGTGATACAAGATTTCTGGTATGACTGATTTCAGGTATGACTGTCAGACATGCCCTTTAATCACTAAGAATGCAAATACGGAACCACCTATGCAGAGGTGACTGATTGGGTTATTCCACTACGGCATGCTACACTTTCTAGGTCACAGTGTCTAGTCACTGACTATCATTCAATGTCATTGGTTTTTCATACTGTAACCCCTCTAGAAACAATTCACATCATGCACATGTGCAGTTGTTGAATTTTTGTTGGATTTTCCTGAAAGTAATCAGCATATTCAGGAAAATCCAACATAAATACAACAACTGTGCATGTGTATGGTGCAATCTGTGCTCTGAAACTTTGAAATTTCAGTCACAAGCGAGGGACAAAATTGATTTAAGGGAATAAGTAAACTGAGGTAAGCAAACTTACTGTCTTAGTGTGTCAGTGATGTGAACCCATAAAAAACTTTAAGCCCATGAAATTTGCTACTGCTAACTGTTGCAGCCGGGGAAATTTCTGAATTGTGAGGGCAGTATCAGCCATGAATCAAGGAGCCAGTAATGAAGAAATGTGCACACCAGGGTATTTTGGAAAAAAATAAAATGAAATAGTTGGGATAACAAAGAGTAGCAAAATCCACCATGTTCAAAAATGAAAGTGTCAATGACACTGCAGCTTAACTTGTCCAAGAAGGGACTGAACTAAATAGAAAGATCCAGTAATGCCATGTCATTCACTCAATTTTCTACAGAAAAGACATCAAACCAAAACAACATATGAAATCTGAAAAAATCGGGTGAGGGAGGGGTCTGTTGGGTGTACTAATGGAATTGTTGACAATTTATATGTCAAATCCAAGATGGCCGGAGGCGGTTATCTTTTTCAAAAGAATGCAGAAAAATTTGATAACTACCATCTGGACATCATACCAAAGTTACATACATGCCGGCCATGTTTTTCAACAAAATTCAGAAATATTTGATAGCTCACATCTAGACAACACACCAAAACTACATACAAAATTTTAAAAAGAATGGGTGAGAGATGCTGCCTGCAGGGTGTGCTAATGGAATTGTTGACAATTCAAATGCCAATCCAAGATGGCCACTGACGGCCATGTTTTTCAACAAAATTTGAAATGAAAGTGTCAATGACACTGTAGCTCAACTTGTCAAGACAAAGACATGTACATGTATAGTATGTGACACAGCAATGACAAACATCTAGGTAATGACCTGATAACAAAGGTACATATAAAGTATTGTAACGGTCTGTACATAAATACTGAGCGTTGCCTGTAACAAATGTATAGGTAAAGTATTGTAAAGGTGGGTGACAATCAGATGCTAAACTAGAAAAAAATCTTTGAGTCCCAGAGTGGGTCTGACTGAACCCCAAAATATTTGTTCTCATAGCACAGTGATAACAAAGGCACCCCAAAACACACTCATTCCTGTCCCAAGGTGAAAACAAAGGTACCCAAGAAGTTTCGTGAAGATCAGTTCACAAATATGAGCTGTGTAGAAGTTGTGACAAAAAACTGATTGGACCTAATTTCGGTACAAAATGGCCACTGGCAGCCATCTTGAATTTTGGACCGCGCCCAGAAACACTCGTTCTCGTCCCAAGGTGATAACAAAGGTACCCAAGAAGTTTTGTGAAGATCAGTTCATAAATACAGCCTCTAGCCCGAGCCGTATTGACATGTGCACTTACAGAGTATAAGTAGCACTGAATAAATCAAAGTTCATCTAATTTGCATAATTTCTGCACGAGAAAAAAACCTGTACTATATGTGATGTATTCCATGTTACTAAACATTCATACAAAAATTTATTCAAATCAGAACTTTCATACAGAAGTTCTGTACAAAAGACTGATTGCACTAATTTTGGTACAAAATGGCTGCTGGTGGCCATCTTGAATTTCGGACCACACCCAAAAACACTCGTTCTCATCCTACGGTAATAACAAAGGTACCCAAGAAGTTTTGTAAAGATCGGTTCATAAATACGGCATCTAGCCTGAGCCGTATAGAAGTTGTGTACAAAAAACTGATTAGACCTAATTTCGATACAAAATGGCCACTGGCAGCCATCTTGAATTTTGGACCGCACCCAGAAACACTCGTTCTCGACCCAAGGTGATAACAAAGGTACCCAAGACGTTTCGTGAAGATCGGTTCATAAATACAGACTCTAGCCCGAGCCGTATTTATATGTGTACTTACTGTGTGTAAGCAGCACTGAAAAAATCAAAGTTCATCTAATTTGCATAATTTCTGCACGAGAAAAAAACCCGTATTATATGTGATGTATCCCATGGTACTAAACATTCACACAAAAAATTATTCAAATCAGCGCTTTCATATGGAAGTTCTGTGCAAAAATCTGATTGCACCAAATTTCGTACAAAATGGCTGCCATCGGCCATCTTGAATTTTGGACCGGACCCCAAAACACTCGTTCTCGTCCCAAGGTGATAACAAAGGTACCCAAGAAGTTTCGTAAAGATTGGTTCATAAATACGGCCTCTAGCCCGAGCCGTATTGGCATTTGCACTTACAGTGCTGAAAGTAACACCAAAAAACATCAAAGTTAGTCTAATTTGCATAATTTACGCACGAGAAAAAACCCTGTATTATATGTGATGTATCCCATGGTACTAAACATTCATACAAAAAATTATTCAAATCAGAGCTTTCATATGGAAGTTCTGTACAAAAAACAGATTTCTGCATCGTCGGTACAAAATGGCAGCTGGCAGCCATCTTGAATTTCGGACCGCACCCAAAAACACTCGTTCTCGTCCCACAGTCATAACAAAGGTACCCAAGAAGTTTCGTAAAGATCGGTTCATAAATACGACCTCTAGCCCGAGCCGTATCCAATTGTTGACGGACAGACGGACGACGGGCCATGGCATAAGCTCAAATTTGGCTTCGCCAAAGTTGAGCTAAAAAATTGAGAGCTCCCATCTAGACATTGCCCCAAAGCCACATATGAAATTTGGGACTGATCGGGTGAGAGCCAGGGCCTGTATGGTGTGCTAAAGGAATTGTTGGACAATTTATATCCAAATCCAAGATGGCTGCTGGCAGCCATGTTTTTCAACAAAATTCAGAAAAATTCAATAGCTCCCACCTAGATATCACACCAAAGCTATATATGAAATTGAAATTTGAAAAAGATTGGGTGAGAGCTGCGACCTGTAAGGTATGCTAAAGGAATTGTTGGACAATTTATATCCAAATCCAAGATGGCCACTAACGGCAATGTTTTTCGATGAAATTTGAAAAATATTGATAGCTCCCATCTAGACATTGCCCCAAAGCCACATATGAAATTTGGAACTGATCGGGTGACAGCTGTGGCCTGTAGTGTGTGCTAAAGGAATTGTGGATGGACAGTTGTACGGATGGACGACGGAACACAACCCATCCCAATAGCTCATACTTAACGTTGTCAAAAAATGTTTCGCACACTGCGATACAAAGTCTTTCTAAGATTTCTGCTGATATGACTGCCAGACATTCTCTTTAATCGCTAAGATTGCTATTACGGAACAACCAAAGCAGAGACATTTGTTTATGTTTTTTTCTCTGACTGAAGAGAGAAACTGGTTAATCAGTGTCAGTGAACTGCGAGATCAAAGTAACACCACCAAGTTGGCAAATCGCACCTCACACACGAGAAAGTATTCACATGATATCGCTGCTTGGTTAAAATCAATTTTATTTCATTCAACAATTCACTTTTCGGAACTTTTTTTATTTTAAATTGCTTTTCCATCCAAACTGTATCAAATTTATGTTTCACCCCCTATTTATTAGCAACAAGAATTACTATTTACAGACAGTAACAGATTATTTGTAGCGGAGTAAACAACTGTGATTAGGCAATGGAAAAAAAGTACATCTAATTATAGAAAACAAAACTAACTCAATGGTGTCACATGGTTGGGTTTTCTGACCCCACCACACAGTGCAATTATTGGGGTTTCAATTATCAGTTTGTTTGTTGTTTGTTTGTTGGTGGTTAACGTCACATATTTATGCACCATGGCTAATCGTGACACAACATGGAGATGAAGTCAAGTTTAGTCAATCGTTGATCAACATGTTGCCCATTTTAGAGGACTTTCACCCCAAGCATTGGTGACTGGGTCCTATTTTACTAGTAAAGCGGAACTGGTTTACCACAGTAAACAAGTGCTGCTTACTTCCCGGGGTTCCCACGGGGATTCAATTATCAGTTCATACAGGCGATGTACATGTAGTGCAGGAAAATCCAACATAAATACAACTGTGCATGTGCACGGCACAAACTGTGCTCTGAAATGAAACTTCGAAGTTTCAGTCACAAACGAGTAACACTAGTTGCTTTGAGGGAAAAAGTAAATCGAGGTAAGCAAACTTACTGTCTTATTAGTGTTTTTTAGTATTAGTCAGTGATGCGAACCCATAAAAAAGAATGCATTTTGAATTGCATTATAATGCCGTAGTGTCTATGTTAAGCTCACAAAATTTGCTACAGCAAACTGTTATGGAAGGGGAAACTGAATTTAGGTGCCTGTAACGAAGAAATGTGCACAGCATGGTATTTCGGGCAAAAATAAAACAAAATGTTCTGGATAACAATAAACTGAAAATTAACTAACCTTGGTCTAAAACGAAGAATCAATTCAAACCAATTGCTCATCAATGTTCCCGGAGGGTGAGAAAACCATAAATCAAAATTTTTAAAACAAAACATACCCTGCTTTAGAACTAACAAAACATACCCTGCTTAAGAACTAAGCCCAAATATGAACTTCCAGCAATCAACCAGTTAACAAACATAAAAAAACAAAAAAATAAAGGCCTCCTTCCCTTATTGATTTGAAAAATTAATTCCTCATGAACAAAATGTAGTTTTCTATTTGGCCTAACTTATGAAATCATGAACTTTGAAATCTTCACACTAAATACAAACCTTCAACAACCAATTTGATTTCTTGCTGCACAGATCCAATAGGATTCACAAGAATACACCTGTACTGCCCGCCATCAGATCTTTGTACATTACTGATCTCCACTTCATCACCATGGCTGCCTTTTATATTTACACGGTCAGTATTGACTAGTGACTGACCATCTTTTGTCCATGTATGCTTGGGTTGTGGAGATCCTTTTCCACGGCAAAAAAGTGTCACAGTAACTCCTCTATGAACTTGTAGATAGGAGTTTGAACTTGCTACGATAGATGGTGGTGCTGCAAATATAATAAATACTTCATGATAGATGTATATTAGCACAGAATTCATAAGAAAAAATAGTTGTCACAGAGTGTTGTGGTAATCACACAGTTTCTGCCAGGGCAGCACCAGGCCCCTCAACCCTTTATGTAACTTACTCACATAATTTACAAACTGAGCAGTTGAAAAAAGACTAATTTTCAAACAATTTCAACAAAATCATATCATCTGACCTCTCACTGGAATGAGCTCATCGAGATCCATCCAATGAGTGGTCACAATCTGGTTGTGTGAAATGTTTTTGAAAAAATTGAAAAAAATAATATTTAAAATGTGAAGTTGTGATATCCTATGCATTGGGTAAAGGGTTAACCAGCAAAATGTCCTTCGACTGGCCCCTATCCCTCCAATCATGCTTCCCAATTAGTCCTAAATCAGTTGGCCACAGACAGTTTAGATCCATATTTACAGGTGTAATATCTCAGGGAACTTATAGGCATCGTTTCTGCTATGAACATATTTTTGAAAGAGCCACTTCAAGATGGAGTCCTTCAAGTGAAGATAGTATGCTGCTTAACTGGTTGAGTGCTAGAAGCCCTATCATGGCTCAACTGAAAAGTGCTTAAAGCCACTTCAGTGGCTTTACACATTATGCAGTAGCTTGATGTTTGCCAAACAGTAGAACAGAAAATGTTTGATTTGAAAATGCTTTGTTACAATTTATTGGAGAGTGCCAATATGCACTCCCCAATAAATAATAACAAATCTATTTTTATAGACTCCCCATGCTTGTAGCAATAAAATCTTTGAAAAAAATACTCATGTTACAAATCACCTTTGAAAAATAATTTAGCACTATACAAATTAAGAAGATGTTGCAAAATTAGACAACTGCATAACTTATTTCAGGTTCTACAAGAAAATTTGCATAACACATCTGGGTTCAGATAATGCATTTGAAGGGACACCAGACCCACTAGGCAGACTACAGAAATAGCACTTTTGGGTGTCAAATTTTGAAATTTCCTCTCAAGTGTTTCAATCCTTTCAACAATGATACCCTGAATGGAATCATTATATACACTACTGAACACAGTGAAATAGAATAATCAGCAGGGGGTGGGGAGAGAGAATCAGTAATACTTTAATACTAAAGCTCTACAGGATTAAACAAGAATTACACCTCGCCGATGTTGGGTCTGTGAGGCTTGTAAATATAAGAAAATCGGATACATTGATATTTGTTCAAGATACCGTGTTAACAAGCTGAAAACAGGCAAAAATTAACTAATTACGGGCCATAACTCTGCTCAGTATGGCCGATCCATACCAGTTTTGGAACTCATTTAAGACATTGTTTAGAAAGTCTCTAATACCAAATATTGACCTAATCCATTGATATTTGTTCAAGTAACTGCGCTAACAAGCTGAAAACAGGCAAAAATTAACTAATTAAGGGCCACAACAACACTCAGTATGGCCAAACCATACCAGGTTTCAAATTCATTCAAGACATTATTAGGAAAGTCTCACAAACCAAATATTGAGCAATCCATTGATATTAGTGCAAGTTATCATGCTAACGAGCTGAAAACAGGAAAAATTAATGAATTAAGGGTCATAACTGCTCAGTATAACCGAACCGCACCAGTTTAAGAACTCATTTAAGATTAAGGAAGTCTCACATACAAATACTGACCAAATCCACTAATATTTGTTGAAGTTATCACACCAACAAGCTGAAAACAGGCAAAAATTAAAGAATTAAAGCCCAATAACTCTGCTCAGTATGGCCAAACTGTACTAGTTTTTGAACTCATTCAAGATTTTGTTAAGAAAGTCTTACATACCATATATTGACCAAATCCATTGATATTTGTTCAAGTTATGATGTTAATGAGCTGATATGCCTGCCCTTTTGCCTACTTGCTTGCTCATCTGACCATCCACCTACTGCAAACTGACATCATCAAACTACAGATAGAGTTTTTTTGGTTTTTTTGATATCGACCAAAAATCAAAGATCTTCCTGTCCAGTTACATGCAGGTGATTACTATGTTGTCTACTCTACAGATTGACAACTTTTGCTTTACGGAAAATTTTAGCATACCAGTTTGATAAGGATATGTTACCTTTCGCAAATTTGCCAAATATGCAATGAAATTGAAATCTGGTGAATTGATGTCATTGCCTAATAGCAAAACTGACCAAACACTCATTTATTTATTTATCTATTTATTGGTGTTAAACCAGGGGGGGGGTTGGAAAAAATTTGTAAAACACTGATGCCGGGGTGGGTGGGTGGTCAAGGAGGACAAAAAAAAAAAATTTCCGATGCTTGCAAATTTTTTCCTCCGACACTTTGGGGCAAAATTGTATACCATAATCAGTGAAGTATCATTCAAAAACCAATAAAAAGACTCTCAAGTTATCAGGGGGTACCTACCAGGGGTTATATATGATTATAAAACTGTTATTGCGGCTGAGCTACGATTCGGCTTATAGTGATACAATGTATGACATATTGAATAATGCAAGTTAAAATGCATCACTAATTGCAATTATCAAACACTGCACTCTAAGGATAAGTTATCTTGAGGGTGTTCCATTTGATTGCAATTTTTTATTACAATAGAACATGCCTTAAGAGACCAATGTCTTTGGAGACCATGTTTTATATGGACATACCTGGACATACCAGCTTTACTCTATATTTGATTTGTTATGGGAGACCATCTGCCTTAAGAGACCACTTTGGTCTGATAAAACGGATGTTCTTTCAAGACCTGTCCAACTGTACAAGGTCAGTCACTTAATACTGTATGATAAAATTGGTTATGGTGCAGCATGGTGGGAACGATGATGCAGAAGCATGTATTTAGTGGGGGTGGGTGCTTCAGATAACCCAGGAAAAAATTGTAAAACTGGAAAAAAATTACATGGTGTGGGTGGGTGGGTCCTCCAACCGGTCAAAAACAAAAAAAACAGCATCAGTGTCTGCAAATTTTTTCCTAACCCCCACCCCTGGTTAAACGGTCACTTTCAGAACCTTTGGCTATCATATGACCACAAAACTGGAATGAAGAAAAGTTTACCCAATCATTTGTACCAATGCTTCCTACTTTAGAGTACATGTACTTCCATCCCAGATATTGGTTGGTTCTGGGTCCTATTTTACCAGTAAAGCAGAACTTGTTTACTGCAGTAAAAAAGCAGTGTGCCACTTCCTGGGGTTCCCACAGGGATTACCCTACACTCATTTAATCAGCAATTTAGTCATGTGAAAGCATAAGCAACAGACCTGTGAATTATTTAGATCAGTTTATCACATACATGAAAAATGTTAATGACTTCCATTATTTTACTAGCAAGAGGTTGTTTTTGGTCTGACAGAACAAAGGCCTTTGACATTCAGGAAATCGAAACGAGCTGAAATAAACTGATTAAAACTGAGCAATTTTGCATGACACTTTGTTTTTTAGGAGAAGAGAGATGAATGCCCTCCTGAAAAGGAGGTTAACTACCTTCAGAGTATAACAGTTATTTCCCAATGATGGGAAACCCAATACCACTGGTTTTTCTTCAATACAGTAGAGCCCACTAAACTCGATATCTCTTAACTGAATAACCCTGTTAATTGAATATAACTCGCAAACACCAAACAATTTACCATACCTTCAGTACAAATTGACCTGTTAATTGCATAAAGTTTATAGAACAATCCTGTTAATTGAAGAAAAAAACTCTTGCAAAATGTCGAGAAATTACCTTGACAATCACTAAATTCCCCTGGTTAAAAGACCAATTTAGCTTCAGTAATCTAATGCAAACAAGTCTGACCTATTAACTGCATAAAGCTAAAAGAACAATCCTGTTAAGACAAAAAAAACCTCTTGCACAATGTCAAGAAATTACCTTGGCAATAGTGAATTCCCCTTGTTTATAGACCAATTTGGCCTTAGTTATCTAATACAGGCATTTAATCTTTTATATCTTGCTTGATAGAGCTCCATGACCTCTGTCAAACAAGATATAATAGATTAAATGCTCAGTTTATCTCTAGAATACAGGAAAATGATCACTCATCAACTGAATACTTTTCAATAGCAAAGTGGCTATTCAATTAACAGGGTTCCACTGTACTATCCACCGGGAGCTGTTAACCTTTAAAGTCTTTATCCGATTTTGTCAAACTTTGTGGTCTGAGAACAGGTACTTTAACATACAATCAATAAGAGGTCCTGTAGGCAATAGTCAAAATAACATGACAGTAGTTTCTAGTGAGGACTTGGCAAAAGGCATCTAAGCTGGTAGATTCACAAGGAAGGTGTGGTGTTGTAGAAGATCTGAAAAATTATGCAGACCCCCCAAGGGTTAACCCTTTACCTAATGAATAGTCCGCATCCGCCCACGTAATATGCAAATTCAGCAGTTGAAAAATATTAATTTTCTGAAAATTACAGCAAAACTATATCATGTGACCCCTCATTGGAACAAGCTCATCGAGCTCGTTCCAATGAGGGGTCACAGGATATGGTTTTGTTGAAATATTTTGAAAAATTTGAAAAAATAATTTTTAAAATCACAAATTTTTATATCGTCTGCATTGGGTAAAGGGTTAAACTGAACTGGTATGTTTCATTTAGTTTTAACTGTGTCAACACAGATTTCAGAAGCCCCTACTTTATTACAGATTTTTCTTGGTGGACATTTGCCGCTCTCCTTATTTTCAAATCAGGTGAGTCATAGAGGGGGATATAGGCTTGGCAGACATTTTATTATGAAGAGAGAGCCATTCCAGATGTATTCAGTTCACAGTGATTCTCTGATCCCTTATTTTTCAAGGGCTTTCAAGGAAATGCTCCAATAATTCAGAATTTTCCATTTCCTTGCAGAGGATTTCTAAATTCCAAGGCAAACAAGAAGACATCAGTACTTTCAAGACATTCAAGATTCAGTAGAAACCCTATTTAATTTGTATGAATGTTGTTTTGCATATAGATGTTTTCTTTTTATTTGCTGAGTTGATGAAAAAGGCCAGGCCTCAAAATTCAATTTGATGGGAAATCATCCCAGTGATTTGATTAGATTCTAGTTGTGCCAGCTCGAAGTTGTTCTCACAATCCTACTTAGTGTCTTCTCTTAAACTCTTCTTCTCACATCAGGTCTCCTGTAAGGAGTCCTAGTGATAGAAGAGGAGTTCAAGGAGGCCCTGCATTTGATTTCTTTATTTAATGGTGTTTAAGGTCACATATTTCTGCACAATGGCTAATTGTGACTGCAACATGGATGTCAAGTCCAGCCAATCGTTTACACCCAGGTTGCACATTTTAGAGGACTTCTATCCCAGGCATTGGTTACCAGGTCCTATTTTAACAGTAAAACAGAAATGTTTTGTTATGCTTGGCATAATTTTTAAGGGCGTGTCAGGTTACCCAAAACAAAGGTGTTTGGAGGGGGGGGGGGGGGGCGCTAATTTGGCGACAGACTCAAGGCAAAAATCATTTTTCTCAAAATTTAAACTCTTGAGATAATTTATGCAAATACATTGTGCTCAGGAAATCAGAGTACTGGTATAGGCTATTATGCGTTGCCTTGGAAAGAGAGTCCCAGTGACACTGACTGGCGCCAAATACATCTTCTTATATGCAAAAGCAATATATTGTTATGTTTGTGCAATGAAAACCGAAACTGAAAACCTGACTCTTTGAATGAAACCGAAACAGGAACCAGAACTGACATGAAATTTGAAAACCGCCCATCTCTACTTGTCAATAGCATATAGGTTGTAGAGTAAACTCTGGTTAACTGAATAAAAAAAATCGTTTATTTATTTATTTATTTATTGAGGTTTAATGACACTTTGACAGCAAGGGTCACCTCATGTCAGACAGTTTTACTAATGGAAGAAGCTGGAATACCCGGAGAAATCCATCGAGCAACTGTCAAGACTCCCCAGCATACTAACACCACACAAGCTGGGTTAGTTAGCATTGGTTGAAGACAAGTGTATCAACGATGTGCAGTGCGCCTTAGTACACAGCACCACTGTGCCCACATGGGCAATCAGGAAAAAATCTTTTTATATACATGTATCGAGAAATTACCCTGACAGTCAATTCCCTTCTTTTATAGACCAATTTCGCCTCAGTACATTCAGAACAGCCATTTGATCTATTATATCTTGTTTGACAGAGCTCCATGAGCTCTGTCAAACAAGAAATAATAGAATAAATGCTCAGTTTATCTCTAGAAAAGTGACAAATCCCTGTTAATTGAATACTCTTGTACATTGAATGATTTTCATTGGCAAAGTAACTATACAATTAACAGGGTTCTACTGTATTGTTCGATTCAAAATTTGCAGGTGTCCAGTACTGTCGCCATGGACAGGTCACTTTCCACAATTGGGCAAAATTTCCATGGATGTCATAATATTAGTTTCCAAACACTAATTATAGGGATACTCATCAAAACT
This sequence comes from Pictodentalium vernedei, assembly GCA_031216915.1. Lineage (NCBI taxonomy): Eukaryota > Metazoa > Mollusca > Scaphopoda > Dentaliida > Dentaliidae > Pictodentalium > Pictodentalium vernedei. The sequence goes on from CM062288.1 coordinate 177,004,584, forward strand.
TTAATTAATGAAGCATCAGGTACAACCCGGTGCTTCATTAACTGGTAGAGAGCTAAATTATTTTTAGTCGACAGAATTTCTTCACTTGTCTTTGCCTTGTTCCATTTTATAGGAGAGTGTCTGCAGGTAATCTCTCATAAAATATAACAAGGCAAATTCTCACAGACCACTTAATTTCACTTTAAAGATAATATGAAGCACATCCACTGAATATGACCCTGTTAAGTTACGATACCTGTACTTCAGAATAAAGCTCAAATATGGGCTTCCAGCACTATAGCAGTTGGGAAGTCCATATCTGAGCTTTATTCTTAAGCTCGGGAAAAAATCTTTTTTTAATATATCGAGAAATTACCCTGAAAGTCAATTCCATTCTTCTATAGACCAATTTTACCTCAGTATATTCAGAACAGCCACTTAGTCTATTATATCTTGTTTGACAGAGCTAATGGAAATAATACAATAAATGCTAAGTTTACCTCTAGAAAAGTGACAAATCCCTGTTAATAGAATACTCCTGAAAATTGAATGATTTTCATTGGCAAAGTAGCTATACAATTAACAGGGTTGTACTGTATTTATTTGATTCAAAATTGACAGGTGACAGTACGGCCACTGTAGACTGACCACTTTCCGCGATAGGGCAATATTAACAAAGGCAGAATGATATTAGATTCCAAAAACTAATTACAGGGATACTCATAAATGAAAGTGTCAATGACACTGTAGCTCAACTTGTCAAGACAAAGACATGTACATGTATAGTATGTGACACAGCAATGACAAACATCTAGGTAATGACCTGATAACAAAGGTACATATAAAGTATTGTAACAGTCTGTACATAAATACTGACCGTTGCCTGTAACAAATGTATAGGTAAAGTATTGTAAAGGTGGGTGACAGTCAGATGCTAAACTAGAAAAGAAATCTTTTGAGTCCCAGAGTGGGTCTGACTGAACCCCAAAATATTTGTTCTCATAGCACAGTGATAACAAAGGCACCCCAAAACATACTCATTCCTGTTCCAAGGTGAAAACAAAGGTACCCGAAGTTTCGTGAAGATCAGTTCACAAATATGAGCTGTGTAGAAGTTGTGACAAAAAACTGATTGGACCTAATTTCGGTACAAAATGGCCACTGGCAGCCATCTTAAATTTTGGACCGCACCCAGAAACACTCGTTCTTGTCCCAAGGTGATAACAAAGGTACCCAAGAAGTTTTGTGAAGATTGGTTCATAAATACAGCCTCTAGCCCGAGCCGTATTGACATGTGCACTTACAGTGTATAAGTAGCACTGAATAAATCAAAGTTCATCTAATTTGCATAATTTCTGCACGAGAAAAAAACCTGTACTATATGTGATGTATTCCATGTTACTAAACATTCATACAAAAATTTATTCAAATCAGAACTTTCATACAGAAGTTCTGTACAAAAGACTGATTACACTAATTTTGGCACAAAATGGCTGCTGGTGGCCATCTTGAATTTCGGACCACACCCCAAAACACTTGTTCTCATCCCATGGTGATAACAAAGGTACCCAAGAAGTTTCGTAAAGATCGGTTCACAAATATGGCCTCTAGCCTGAGCCATATAGAAGTTGTGTACAAAAAACTGATTAGACCTAATTTCGGTACAAAATGGCCACTGGCAGCCATCTTGAATTTTGGACCGCACCCAGAAACACTCGTTCTCGTCCCAAGGTAATAACAAAGGTACCCAAGACGTTTCGTGAAGATCGGTTCATAAATACAGACTCTAGCTCGAGCCGTATTGACATGTGTACTTACTGTGTGTAAGTAGCACTGAAAAAATCAAAGTCCATCTAATTTGCATAATTTCTGCACGAGAAAAAAACCCGTATTATATGTGATGTATCCCATGGTACTAAACATTCACACAAAAAATTATTCAAATCAGCGCTTTCATATGGAAGTTCTGTGCAAAAATCTGATTGCACCAAATTTTGTACAAAATGGCTGCCATCGGCCATCTTGAATTTTGGACCGGACCCAAAAACACTCGTTCTCATCCCACGGTGATAACAAAGGTACCCAAGGAGTTTCGTAAAGATCGGTTCATAAATACGGCCTCTAGCCCGAGCCGTATTGGCATTTGCACTTACAGTGCTGAAAGTAACACCAAAAAACATCAGTTAGTCTAATTTGCATAATTTACGCACGAGAAAAAAACCTGTATTATATGTGATGTATCCCATGGTACTAAACATTCATACAAAAAATTATTCATATCAGCGCTTTCATATGGAAGTTCTGTGCAAAAATCTGATTGCACCGTATTGTTCATAAATACGGCCTCTAGCCCGAGCCGTATTGGCATTTGCACTTACAGTGCTGAAAGTAACACCAAAAAACATCAAAGTTAGTCTAATTTGCATAATTTACGCACAAGAAAAAAACCCGTATTATATGTGATGTATCCCATGGTACTAAACATTCATACAAAAAATTATTCAAATCAGAGCTTTCATATGGAAGTTCTGTACAAAAAACAGATTTCTGCATCGTCGGTACAAAATGGTGGCTGGCAGCCATCTTGAATTTCGGACTGCACCCAAAAACACTCGTTCTCGTCCCACGGTCATAACAAAGGTACCCAAGAAGTTTCGTAAAGATCAGTTCATAAATACGGCCTCTAGCCCGAGCCGTATCCAATTGTTGACGGACAGATGGACAGACAGACGGACGACGGACGACGGGCCATGGCATAAGCTCAAATTTGGTTTCGCCAAAGTTGAGCTAAAAATTTAATCAATGAAGCATTGGGTACAACCCAAGTACTTCATTAACTGGTAGAGTGCTAAATTAATTTTAGTTGACAGAATTTCTTTACTTGTCTTTGCCCTGTTCCATGTTATGGGAGAGTGTCTGCAGGCACTCTCTCATAAAATATAGCAAGGCAAATTCTCACAGACTACATAATTTCACTTTAAAGATAATATGAAGCACATCCACTGAATATGAATCTGTTAAGTTACGATACCTGTACTTCAGAATAAAGCACAAATATGGGCTTCCAGCACCTAGCAGTTAATTAAAATTTGCTGATGATGATTTTTATTACCTGGTAAAACAGTATGCGTGGACATCACTGCCTATGTGTGGTTTAGGGCTGCACGATATTCAAAACAGAATACCGGTATCGGTATTCCAAAAAATACCGCGGTATACCGGTATATTGAAAACTGTTCAGATATCTGTACATAAGCACCACAATCGAGACTCAAGGCATCACTGTCGGAACGAATCAGCATGGCTTGATGATGCGGTTTGAAAAACCTTTACACAATGCAGACAATATCAAAATTTATTATTTTAAATCAAATTTTTCCAAAAATTTCCACAAAACAATATTATGTGACCCCTCATTGGAACAAGCTTGTTGAGTTCATTCCAATGAGGGGTCACATGATATAGTTTTGTTGAAATTTTTGAAAATTATTTTTTCAACTGCTGAATTTGTATATTACGTGGGCACATGTGGATGATTCATTGGGTTAAAGTTATAATATTATTCATTCTGAGCTACAGTTAAAAAACTCAAGACATCTTGAAAATTAAATTGTGGGTAAATAAATAATGACAATAAACTGATATTTTTGTAATTACACCAGTATTCAATCGATATTGGTTTGAATACCGGTACATATCGGTTTATCGAAATACCGTGCAGCCCTAGTGTGATTTATGAACAGTCCATGGAGACTGTACTGTATATTCAACTGGATATTCGATTTGTATGGAAATGCCATATTCGCAGAACCTGAATACTTGTAGAAGGAAAGTCTCTTTATGATTTTTTAATCTTTGTCACCACCACTGTCACATGAAAACACAGGAGTTGGAGGAGTGGTAAACACACCAGTCTTTAGTATCCTCTGTTTTGGCAGAGGAAGGTGATATAGCTCCAAAAAGACTGCATACTGTAATTCAAATGAATATAAATAGAAAAAAGATAAAGGCAGCTGTCATTTTGTGCATTCATAACCAAACAAATTCCACTTTCTTTCCTGTTTTCATGTTTTCACCTGATCGTCAGAAAATTCTTAAGCCTTTCATTTTTGAGTTTTGATAAAGTGTTTGCTTTGGCAGTGGGTTAATGAAAACATCAAATGTAATTTTATGACAGCAGAAAAGAATGTCATTGAACATCAAACAGACTGACGACAATTACAAACCTAATCCATATTAAATATGGAGATTCCTGCAGTTCTTTTGTGCGAATAACAAATTAATATTGGTATTCAAAATTTTTTTAAAAAGCTGCCTTTGGGAAATCATTCATTTGAACTAATATCATTTAAATTAAATTTATTGAATTATATGCATGTACAATGGAGCATTATGCAAAAATATAAGAGGATCGAAATCTAACAATAAATACCTATTGTGAAATTTTTCATCAAGTTTGAGGAGTTTTAAGTCCTGTGACAAAAGTATGCCAGCCCTCAACTTTCACATCACTACAGGTACAAAGAAATACCCATGTCACCAGCATACAATTAGAGAATGCAATATGAAGATTCTGAATAAAAATTAGCATTGTGACATGCAGATACATGCAAGTCTCTAAGCACCACACTATTTAGAACTCGGTCACCCAGTGGGTGAACATGTACATTGTATGATGTACCAATACATCTACAGTATTGATATTGAGGATTGCGGATGCTCAGTGTTATAACATTGAATTTCAAACAAAGGTCCACTGTTCGATGCTGATCAGCAGTAACTGCATTGTGTCTTTAGGCAAGGCACTTATTCCTGATTGCACACATGGGTGCATGGTGGTGTTACATACTAAGGCATACGGCATGTCTATTGTCCACTTGCATTCAATCAATGCTAATTAGTTAGTATGTAGGGGAGTCTGATAGCTGCTCACCACTGCTTGGTGGTTGTGTCCAGGTACAGTATGTGGAGAGTGGATTGTAACTAAATCACCTGTGGAGTGGAGTTATCACCCAGACTATCACTTTCAAATTCTGTACCTATGGACAAAAAACACAAGCAATGTTTCAGCCAATGGACCTCCGAGTTTAAACTGGAGATCCACTGGCTGGAACTTTGCTTTTGCTTGTTATGCTTGCAACAAAACTGCAATTATTGCTTTGGTGAAATCCCCACTCTATGGTTGATTACGCAATAATAAACTCTCTGCGTACTGTACCGAGATTATTTGTTTTTTTAGGTATTGAGATTAACCAGAGGTGTGAATGCTCCAGATGGGCATGTCCATACCCCCACCCCGGCCCCACTGCTATGATTATTCTAAGATGAAGAGGGGCACAACTCTGGTAAAAAAAAGTCCAATAAAAACTATAATCACAGGTGTACAAGGTTCCCATGGTAGTGAACATCCATACCAAGTTTCAAAGGAATCGACCCATAAACATCTCAGAAAATCTCTGGACAAAATTGATTATTCTAAGACAAAAAGGGGGCATAACTCTGGCAAAAAAGGCCCGATCAAAACTATAATCACAGGTGCACAGGTTCCCATGGTAGTAAACCTCCACACCAAGTTTCAAAGGAATTGACCCATAAACATCCGAGAAATTCTCTGGACAAAATTCAGGCATTCTAAGATGAAAAGGCTCATAACTTTGGCCAAAAAATTCCTATCAAAACTATAATCGCTGGTGCGCAGGTTCCCATGGTAATGAACATCCATATCAAGTTTCAAAGGAACAGACCCATAAACATCTGAGAAAATCTCCAGATAAAATTAATTATTCTAAGACAAAAAGGGAAATAACTCTGGCAAAAAAAGTCTGATCAAAACTATAATTGCTGGTGTACAGGTTCCCATGGTAGTGAATATTCATACCAAATTTCAAAGGAATCGACCCATAAACATCAGAGAAAATCTCTGGACAAATTTCTAGCATTCTAAGACATGTGAAAAAGGGGCATAACTCTGGCAAAAATAATCTGACCGAAACTATAATCGCAGTGCACAGATTTCCATGGTGGTGAACATTCATACCCAATTGCGATGACAACAGTCCATAAACGTATGAAAAACTCTCCAGATAAAATTATGTCCATGGACGGACGTTCTTACAAATGGCTACTTATGTGGCTATTTTATGGACAAGTTAGGTGGCTAACTTAAAACACATGTCCAATATAATAAAACAAGTTTTTTTGGGGGGGGGGGGGAAATTTGGGGGGGGGGGGGGTCAGCTAACCCTAACCCTACCCTTTACTGACCCTAACCCTACCCACCCCTAACTCTAAGCTAACCCTAACCCTAGCCACATAACTCTAACACCCCTTCACTGACCCCCACCCCTAAACCCCACCCTGGAATGCCCTAACCCTACTCTACATTCATTTCTTTTTCATGATTCCATCTTTCATAATATTTTATTTTGAAACTCTCAACCAGCTAGCATGAGTGTGTCATGACCAGATCGCATTCGATCGCAATGTGATAGAAATATCTTGTAATTCACTGAAAATGTTCTCAGATGGCAACAAACTTCATCTGCATTACAGGGCTCTACTCGGTGTCTTCTTTCGCGAACAGATTAGGATTCATTTGCAACATACTTGCCCCAGTGGCGAGTCAAGATTTTCAAAATAAAATATTGTGAAATTAAGATATCAAGAAAAACTTACAAAGATGGTGGCTTAAATTCCATGTTCTTGAAAACCTTTTTTGATAGGTGAGATTCTACACCATCACCAAATTTCATATTGTGAGTGCTTCATTCATTTTATGAGCATGGTTACAGCACTGAACTTCAATCCTCCAGAGGCCCATGGTTTGATCCTGACCAGCAGTAACTGCATTGTGTCCTTGGGAAAAGAACTTAACCCTTTATCCAACAAATCGGCCACATCCGTCTGTGTAATATGCAAATTCAGCAGCTGAGCTTGTTCCAATGCGGGGGCTACATGATATGGTTTTGTTGAAATTTATGGAAAAATAATATTTTTCAGCTGCTGAATTTGCATATTACGCAGACGGATATTGATAATGACTGCACTGGGTAAAGGGTTAATCCCAACTTCCCATGTGAGGGCATGGAGGCACTGTGTACTGCAACTCAATGGTGTACTTGCCTTCAACTAATGCTAAACATGCTTGTGCAGAAATAGTACGTTGGGGAGTCTGACAGTTGCTCGGCACCGATTGGTGGTTTCTCTGAGTACTCCAGCTTCCTCCAACCGTTAAACCTTCCAACACAAGGTGATGATGGCTGTCGAATGTGACATTAAAACCCCAATAAATAAATAAATAGAGCTCAGTCAAACAAGATAACATGGAATAAATGCTCAATGTATAACCAAATTTATCGAATTAACCTGTTTCTGATGAAATTCCGATCCCCGCCAGGGGTAACTGCATTGTGTCCGTGGGCAAGGCACTTAATCCCGATTGCCCACGTGGGAGCATGGTGGCACTGTGTACTAAGGCGTACTACACGTCGATGGTGCACCTGTCTTCAACCAATGCTAACCCTGCTTGTGTGCAGTTAGTACGTGGGAGTTTGATAGTTGCTCGTCATTACTTTTGGCTCACAATAATGCCAGGGAGCGCTGCTTCGGCTTTTCTCGAATTTCCTCAGGATGACACACTCTTACCTTGTTGTGGTTCCGCGGGCTGAGTAGTTCCTCAATAAGGAATGAAACTAAAAGGAGTGGTGCCTTCGCTATAGCCATTCCCAAGCTCGTGTTGAGAAAGAAGGGCACCTTATTCTCCCGTGAGGTTGTTCCAAAGGCTCAATGGAAGAAACCCTGACAGTTGAGGACAAACAGTGCCCTGGTTAGGCAGTTGGACATACACAGATGGCCAGATGGGCCCGATCTGACCAATTTGGGAGCTCCCAAAAAGGGTGTCATACCGGGGGCATTGGGAGGTCATTTAATCAGTTATTTAACGCTGATTGGTGGTTCTCTTTGAGTGCTCCAGCTTCCTAAACCCATAAAACTGTCCGACACAAGGTGACCCTGGCTGTCGAAAGTGTCGTTATACTCCAATAAATAAATAAAAAAATTCTGATGAAATGAATATCCTGGTAATTGAATTTTTTTCAGTAAAGTAAATAGTCAATAACAGAGGTTCAACTGCTTCAGCATCATGTGTTGTCAAAAAAGGGGAAGAAAAAAAGTAAGTTTTCTTACATCCAATCTAAAATTTCATTCAACTGATACTGTACTCAAATGACTGTAAGAACTTAGTAAAGTATGAAAGGATTAAGAATTGTTAAAAAAAACTCTTCCAATGGTTTAATACACCTTTTGAATTTGAATAAATGAATCACACCACTCACATACTATATCCCTGTGTTAAACACTTTGAAGATGTTGATAAAAGAACAGCTTGTTATACAAATGTTTTGATCTGAACAGATATTTTGTAACATTAGAGCAATGGATATAGTAGTTAGTACAATATTAAGCAGTTTATATCTGAATGCTGGGAGGAGAGGAGGGGAAGAGGGGGTGGGGTGCTGGGGGAATGATGGCCTTCTCTTATGAGGACCGCGACAAATCAGCGGCTGGCCAAAGAGTTATTATTATTATTAATCATATCCATACTGTGTACATGACTAGGGCTGCATGGTATTCCAAACTGAATACCGGTATCAGTATTCCCAAAAATACCATGGTATACCGGTATATCGAAAGACTGTTCAGATATCTGAACGTACGTACCATAATCGATCAAACTTTTAAAACAATAGTCAACAAAACCATATCAAGTGACCACTCATTGGAACGAGGTCGTCAAGCTCGTTCCAGTGAGGGGGTCACTTGATATGATTTTGTTGAATTTTTTTTTTAAATTATTTTTGTTCCAACTTCACAAATTGTGTATTACTTGGGACGGTGTGGCCAATTTGTTATTTACATGGATAATATTATTCGTTCGGGAATAAAAAAAACTCAGGACATGTTGAAAATTGAACTGTGGATGAATAAAACATTACGATAAAACGATATTTTTTGCAATTACACCGGTATTCAATTGATACTGGTTTTAATACTGGTATGTATTGGTTTATCAATATACCGTGCAGCCCTATACATGACAGTCCAGTAAAAAGTTGTAGGCTCAAAGAATTAACTTCCAGCTCATGGACAACAAAATATTTGACCTATGTATTGAAAAAATACATGATAGTTCCTCAGTCTCTTCAGAACTAGCAAGTAAGAGTATGAGAGGATTTCCAGCCATCAGATGACCATGTACAAAATCCCTCTGTGGATACTACATTGGTTCCGCTCAATGAATTCAGTGCATGTGGCTAAAGTACAGTCACCGTGGACTGATTGTAATTGACACATGGGTAATTTTCAATGATCATTCCCATAATTAGTGTTTGGAATCTAATATTGCATCCATGGAAATATTGCCCATCCCGTGGAAAGCGTCCAGTCCACGGCGGCTATACTGGATGTGCTTTAAGGTGAACTGGGTAGTCAGTGTACAGAGAATTCAATACTACAAAGGAACCCTGCTAATCAAATAGCTAATTTGACAGCAAAAAATATTCATTAAATAGGAGTATTCAATTAACATGAACATGGTCATTTTACTCTATTTTATTACCTTCCAAAGTGTGATTTACTGGGATTTCCAGGTTTGATTATAAACGATAACTTCACAAGTGAATTATGCAATCAACAATTGTGTCGTGTATCCGTGCGCGCAAACGAAGACGCTTTGCCGTGGGTGTAATGGGGACGTCATTGAGTTTTTTTGCTTTTTTTAACCCTTTACCCGACATGAAAAGCAGACAACACTTGCAAAAAAAATTCTTGAATAACTATTATTTTCATTTTTTGTCTCAAAAACATAGGTTATGACCCCTCACTGGAATGATCTCGATGAGCTCGTTCCAATGAGGGGTCATAACCTATGTTTTAGACACAAAAAATAATGAAAATTAATTGGCGAGTTTTGAGAATAGCGCTGGCCGTTTTTTCCCATTATGTTAGGTAAAGGGTTAAATAATATAATTATCATTAATAATGAAAAGTAATTAACAGAGTAATCGCTTGACTGGACTGGTTACGTGAAATAATTCATTCGAGGTGAGGGACTATATTGTAAAACACTCGTGTTTGTACAACGTCCCTCACCACTCATGAATTATTTCACATAACCAGTCCAGTCACGCGATTACTCTCTATCTAGTGATAAACTGAGCATTCTTCTGTTGTATCTTGTTTGACAGGCCTCACAGAGCTCTAACCAACAAAATAAAATGGATCAAATGCTTGAATTGGCTGAAGGAGGTCAGAATGGTCTCCAGAGTGGACATTCAGTTGATGTCACAATAATCTTTTCATAGATCACAAGATATATATTATTTAATTAATTAACAGCCATTTACGTTCATAACTTAGCTGCAATTAACATGGCAAATTTGTACTGAAGGTATAGTAAATGGGTTAAGGTTTGAAAGTTATATGCAATTAATAAAGTAATTCAATTTATTTATTGGTGTTTAAGGTTACATATTTCTGCACAATGGCTAATCGGCACCACAACATGGATATAAAGTCAAGTTCAGCCAATCGTCCATACCCATGTTGTCCATTTTTGAGGACTTCCACCCCAGGCATTGGTTAAACTTTAACTTAAAGGGTCCAATTTTACAAGTAAAACAGAGCTTGTTCACCAAAGTAAACAAGCACTACTTCACTTCCTGGGGTTCCCAAAGGGGTGAGTAATTCAACTAAGGGATATTCAAAGAATATCTGATTAAGAAGTCTCTACTGAACTGGGAATTTTGGCACTTGAAGGCAATATCTGATGCATCCAGAAAACTGGTGCAATATAATTTTATGATCTTTATTCAGTAAGCTGAAGGGGTGTTCATTTCAGGGTAGAGGAAGGCAAGTAGGGGTAGGGGTGGAGTGGAATTCGAGAGCAGAGAGGCAATTAAGGCCTTCTCATTTCAGATATGGTTATCTGTGGACTGGCAGCAAGTAACCATGAACCAGAACAATACATTTGGATGCTTGGTTCTCAGAAATGTTTTTGTTTTTATCAGTTCTTCAAGCATGAAATTTTTAACCAGTTTAAACCAGTTTTCAGACATTTGTGTTACTTTACCATTGATTAAAAACAATGGAAAAGGGCAAGTCGGTGATTGACTTGAGAATTTATAATCAAAAACAATCATGGACATTTTCAGCTCTTTATTCCCACAGACTGGGGTCAACTGACAAACGAAAACATCTCTAGTCCACTGAATTCTAAATGAAATCTGAGAATATCTCTCCCCATCCTACTCTCCTTCTCCTCTGGTTAGAACTTTACTGGTGTCTGTGTATCTTTGTCCACTGTTGTCGGTAAAATGTGGCATGAATATATCAGTTGGGATGTGTGTGTCATAACACATAACAAAGACAGTGTGTGTGTAAGTCTTACTAAAATGACAGAACAATTTTTATCCTAATCCGATACATGAAGTACATAGCAATGTAACAGAGCATAATCCCAAAAAGTGGTTGCCAAAAAAACTGCTGGATTTCCTGAGATTTATTTATTTATTGATTTTTAAGGTCACATATTTATGCACAATGGCTAATCATGACCCCGACAGTTTTACAGGTGGAGGAAGCCGGAGTACCCGGAGAGAACCACCGAGCAACGACGAGCAGCTGCCAGCTCCCCAACATCGTAACTCCGCACTGCAGCACAGGCAGGGTTAGATTGGTTGAAGACATGCGTACCATCGACGTGCAGTACGCCTTAGTACACGGCGTCATCGTGCCCCCACGCGGGCAATGGAGATGAAGTGTCTTGCCCAAGGACACAACGCGGTTGCCGCAGGTGGGATTCGAACCGAGGACCTCTCGGCTTGCAGCCTGCACCTCTACCAACTGAGCCACCGCGCTCCATTTCCTGAGATTTATTCTAGCTAAGGAACAGTCTCCAAAACACTGTTGCTAATCCTTCAACAAGCAAATCAACAAAATCTGTACAACTCTCTATACAGAGGATCCCACTTCATTCGATATCTTTTAATTGAATGTCCCTGTTAACTGTTTATTATTTTCAAACAAATAGACATTTACCATACCTTCAATAGAAATTTTACTCATCAACTGCACATTGTGTGTTATTATTATTATTATTTATTGGTGTTTAAGGTCACATTTTTGCACAATGGCTAATCATGACCACAACATGAGTATCAACTCTAGACCAGGGGTGAGCGTTAATAAGCCATGTTGCCCATTTTAGAGAGAGTTTGCACCTCCCAAGCATTAGTGACTGGGTTCTATTTTACCAGTAAAACAGAGCCTGTTTACCGCAGTGAACAGGCACTCCTTCACTACCTGGGGTTCCCGCAGGGGACACATTGTGTGTGGAGTAAACTTCTGCTATTTGAATAAAAAATCTTGTAATCTGTCCAGAAATTACCTCAATAATCACTGGATTTCACTTGTTTATGGACAAATGTGCCCACAGTACATCCAGCATTTAGGCATTCATTCTATTATATCTTGTTTGAGAGAGCTCCATGAGTGCTGCTGTCAAACCAGTTGTAAATGTTTAAATGTGCAGTTTATCTCTAGAATACAGGAAAATTACATTATCCCTGTTAATTGAATACTGCCGTTCACTGAATATTTTTATTGGCAAAGTGGCTATTCAATTAATAGAATTCCATTGTGTTAAAGTTGACATTCTGATCAAATGGTTGAGTGCTAGAAGCCACTATCAGGGTTCTACTGAAAAGTTCTGAAAGCCAGTTTAGTAGTGGCTTTACACTGTCTTCATTACCTCATTTGCTCAGCAGTTGAAACACAAAAATGTTAAAACAAAATTGTTTTATCACAATTTATTGGAGAGTGCCAAAAGGCATGCTCTAATAAATTGTAACAAAACAACTGTTTATGAACGAAAGGTACTGGGGCTCCACTGGCTTGTAGCATGATGACCTTAAAAAAAAAAATACTAGTGTTACATATCATCTGAAAAATAATTTAGCATTCTACCAGTTCAGTATGTCGTTTTCCGAACCATACATTGTAAATGTAGCTTATCATGAGCTCAGTCCAATAAGACATACATGTAGAGAACTGTGGTCACAAAAGCGGTCTTTTTCGTGATCAGATCCCGATCAGATCACAATCTGATCATGACGCACATACACCAATGGATTGAGATTTTATATATAAAATACAGTGGCACCCACTTAATTGGATATCTCTTAATTGTATATCCCTGTTAATTGAATATAATTTCCCAACACAAAACCATTTATCATACCTCCAGTACAAATTTGACCTGTTAATTGAATATAGGTTATCGAGTAAACTCCTGTTAATTGAATAAAAAAACTTGTAACCTGTCAAGAAATTACCCTGAGATCTCCCCAGTTTTTCTTTGTTTATAGACATATTTGGCCTCAGTACATCCAATACAGGCATTTAATCTATTATATCTTGTTTGACAGAGCTCATAGAGCTCTGTCAAACAAGATTTAATAGAATAAATGCTAAGTTTATCTATAAAATACAGGAAAGTGACACAATCCCTGTTAATTGAATACTACTGTTAATTAAATATTTTTCATTGGGAAAGTGGCTATTCAATTAACAGGGTTCCACTGTACTGCAAAATCAAGCATGCCTCAAGGAAAGCAAATGAGAATCACATCTCAGATTCAATATTCCAACATTTCTTTTTTAACAGGTAAGATTAAACAGTGCTGTGGGAGGAAAGTGGTTAGATAATTTCGTCTGGATCATGGTACAGTCGTGATCCAGTTCAAATTCTCTGTCCACTTTAGTGGTCACAGTATACACAAAGCTATAGTTTGAAATCAGGCCTGAAAATAAGCAGTCTGACATTTGCAGAATGAGGTCCCCAGAGGGTGAATATGATGATGCTATCCCATACAGTGGGCCAATTTATCCTCTGGGTACATCTTTCTGTTTAGTTTTGAGACCTTGGTCAGATTGAGGTTCACAGAGGGTAAATTTAGTGATGCTACCCTGCTGTGCGGGATAGCATCACTAAATTCCCTCTGGGGACCTCATTTTGCAGATGACAGTCTGCTCATTTTCTGGCTTGTTTGAAATAAAAGAAACATTTTCTGGAAGTTACTGGATATATTCAACTCTTGACGTCCTGAGTATTTTCAAATTATTCTTCATCAAATCTAGTGATGGCTGCTCTGAAGCAATCATGACTAAATTTTTTGAAAAATTCATCAAAATTTATCTCTATAAATCATTGGTAAAAATGTCCATGCAATTCACCCAGGGAAGGGGGGATTGGTTAATTGTGTCCAAACCAGGGACCAGCCTAGGTGGGAATTTTAGGGAGACTTCAAGTCTCCCTCCAGAAAAAATAGGGAGTCTGCAGAGTCATGTTGGGAGACTTTATAGGCAAGTGGGGAAAATTAAGAATATTTATGTACCACCCCCGCCGCCCCTTCATATTTTCAATTTGTGGTCCTCCATTAAACGTACAAATAATCCAGGTCCAGTTGTCTATGATGCATCTATGCCAGGTTAAAAAATCACAATGTAATTATTGACTGAAAATCCCCCACTGCTACCTTCTCCTTCATGACCCCTCACCTCTTCTTCGTGCCAATCCCCCATCACCCTCCTGTGGATGCCTTTCAACAAAGTCTACTAAGCTAATAATTTCCTAAGTCTGAAAGTGTGAACAGGACCAGATGTAAGAAGGTTGCTTGGGAGGTACTTTGTTAGTTAATAAACAAAATACATTCTGGGGTCGAGTATTTTGTAAAAGAAATGTCATTCCGCATCATTTTTATGGCATTCCGGTGTCATTCCACGTCATTTCATGTCATTCCGATGTTTAGGAGGACCCTTTTTCAAGATCGTCCACATGCACACTTGTGTCCTGTACAAAGCTTTTCTTGACATCACTAAAGCTTTTTTTCATGTGTTTCAATTCCATTCGTGTTTTTCTGGGAATAGACAGCCCAACAGTTAACAGTCGTCAGCAAATCGAAATGAAAAATAATGTTATAAAATACGTCCGTTGTGTATACATTTTCGGCATCCTAAGCGACGTAACCTACTTTCAAACTGGGTTGTTTTGTTGAGTCGCGTAAGTCACCTATTTTCGTTTCGACACTTGAAGCTCCGACTGGAACGCAACAAAATAGAAATAAAAAAATCCGCCAAATGCGACAATGGACAATTGATTGTTGTGTGATTTCAAATAAATGGACGTTTATTTGACGAATTAAAATGCCCATTTATCACACTCGAGCACATTCGATTTTCGAACATACTCGTTTTCATGTAAACCTCGCATCACTCAGTTCAGCCTTTTCTCATTTTGGCCAATTTTTAGAGGGCGATTTGTAATTGCCCCGACTATTTTTCTAGGTGACTTAGGGCTTAGAAGGGCGACATAATTGCCCTAGTCGCCCCCACGGCTGGTCCCTGGTCCAAACCATACTTATTTCAGTGGTAAGGTATTTTATATCCTGGGCAGAAATATCTGTCAGCACCATGCAAGGAGTTAGCAGTTTTGAGCCAGTTAAATAAATTGTTGTCAAGGACTGGGGTCATGGGCACCAAAGAAATTCCAGTAAGAATTCCTCTTCAACAATGCCACAAAATACAACATGTTGTCCTTTTGAAGTTCATTAAGGTTAAGTGATTGTAATATTGTGTAGGTGGGAATCTCAGTTTGGAGTGATGAATGGCAAGTGCATAATCAGTAGGACATAGAGTGTTGTATTGTAAAAAATACAATCCTTTTCATGATACATGTTAACAGTTTTTCTGCACATTACTGAATCATGGCAGCTACATGTAGCTAACATCTGAATCCTGGAGACAAGATCATGGGAGTCATGCCATTCAAATAAATTTATCAGGATTACGTTTTATAAAATTGAGGTCTTCTGTTAACTAGCCCTTTGCACACTACTGTCAAAATAGTTGAAAATATCAAAAGTTCAAGATGCAAATTTTACCCATAACGAAACTGGGCTCTGTCAAACAAGATTGAATTAGTTAAATTCTGAGTTGCATTTTGGAAAAATATGCAGCTAGATATTTTGATTTTTCAACAGCAGTGTGCAGAGCATTGACTCTTTCAACATGAGAGGCCGCTTTTCTGGTTCAGGAACATGATACGTCATAATTTCATTAAGTAGGATGGCTACTAAGTGAACTAATGGCTACTAAGTGAACGTGTGTGGTAGAACAATTAATATTTTCAATGTGCAGCCTTCAGCACGATGAAAATATTAATTGCTCTACCCCCAAATAATGGATATAGTCTCTTCCAATATCTGCCATTTAACTGGCATGGAAGATACCACCAGTGTTCAAAGGGTTAAACAGCAATTTTGTCCAATACATCGCTATCTGATCGAGAAAGAGGCCACCTTTGTGGTCACAGTACTGTACATGAACAATGAATCTGGCTGATCAGATTAGTTTTGGAACGTGTACTAAGAGACCATGGTATAGAAAGCAATATTATTAAATTTCTTCTTCCTTTTCTTTTTTTTGGGGGGAGGGAGGGAAGTTTGTAAAACATGTCATCACACAACACTGAGTGGTGTGGAATGTGTCACAAAGGAGGTGCATGAGAGAGTTTTTGAATTTTGGGGTGTACATTGCAATGTCTGCTAGTGATGTTACATGTAGGGGAAGGGTCAATAAAACAGCTCACTTTCACAAGTGTTGTAGGTATGAATATTTGAAATACATAAAACAGTTAGCTATTCTTCACACAGTACTCAGGAGATCCTAATCTAATATGATGATATGTGACAGACTACCTGATGTGTGTGTTTGTTTTCAACAGCCTGGGGTTATAAATGTTGTGATTAAGAAGACATTTATGACATGACAAGCACAGCATATAATGTACTTGTAATATCATCATTTATATAGACATACAGTAGCATAAACCACAAAAGAAAAAGTAACAGAGGATCAAGATAAAGAGTAGCAAACCACATGAAGAAAAATCTGCACAATAAACCAATGCAAAAGGGATTGGACAACAAGTGCTAACCACAAACATTGTGATCACAAAAACAGAGAATTCTGAGCAGGAGTCAATACTATAAAACTTTTACAATTGTATTTTCTAGAATTGTATTTTCCACCTATTAATATAAATGAATAAAAGGAATCATTAGCATTTTAAAAGATATGGCAATATGCCAAGTGGCAAATTGCCAGATTTTTTAAAATGCTAATGCTTCATTTTAACTTATTTAAAGTCATAACTAGAAAATACAATTCTAGAAAATACAGTTGTAAAAGTTCTTTAGTATTGGCCCCTGGTCGTGATCCAGTCATAATTCTCTTTTTACTTAACTGTCTACGATACTATAGAATCTCACCTGTCAATAAAGAAATAAAAGAACTTTGCTTCTGAGATGCTCTCTTTGTTTTGTTTTTTTTTGTATTATCTTGATTTCACATTATTTTATTTCTGAAAATGTGACCCACTGTAGAAGTGTGTTGAAATCAGATAGAGATCTGATCCCCAAAAAGATTGCTTTTGTGATCACATTACTGTAGATGATATCCTTTCCAATGAGTGTCCTATCTGGTATATAATTGGGGCATGTGTGATTCTGTGACTCATTGATTCTGTCCATGCATGTTCAGCTGAAAATTGAAATGTAATGCAACTAGAAATATTCTGTCGCAGGGACAGCATTTTCCATCCTGGGAGAGATCAGCCTGCTAGTATTGTATATGTAAATACTATAACTTTTTCATAGTAAACAGAAAAGTGTGTGTGTGTGTGTGTGTGTGAGTGTGTAACCAATGCTTTGGACCTCGTAATTAAGAGAGGGCTGAATCCCTCAGTTCTGCTGTGACTCTTCCATATCAAATAAACAGAGACGAACCATATGTGCAGGGTGATTTCACACAATTGCATCCAATAGAAGAATTTCTTCATGCAAACTTACAAATGCACTTACTTGCTGAACCACCATAAATTTTACCACAGAAGCAGAATAGCTGTTCACGGACCGGTCAGTGGGTGAATTATTTGTTTGAATGGTGTCAAAGTGTCACCTGGTATGCAAGTAAGCTTAGGGGATGATGCCAATCCATTTGATTTGCGTGGCCAAGAACTAAGTCAACCTGAACTTATATATACCAGGAATACAGTAGGATTAAATTACTGATGATCCACCAAACAACACCAATGCAGTTCTCCTTATCTGTAGGGCTACACAGTAAACCCTGAGTGTTTCCATATATGGAACCCTTAATTGCAACCTACCATGACCAGTGCATCAAGGGATAAACGCAGTCCATAACAAACATAAAAGAATACTGCCAAGCAGGTTGCCTATTTTACAAAACACGTGCATTACTTGGTAGAGTGCGAAATTATTTTTGGTTTTGATCAGTGAAATTTGTTATGTATATTATTTACCTTGTTACAATTTATGGTAGAGTGCCTATTTGCACTTTCCCCTAAATTGTAACAAGGCAAATCATTACAGACTGAATAATTTCACATTTACCCTTAAGTCCCCATACATCCACAAACAGCCCCTTTTATCAATTAGTTCTTATTTCAAGAATTGGCTGGCAGAATTTATGGTTTGACAGACTGTATTCTGTGTTTATTTACATGTTCATTTGGCCTATTGGACTGTTCTAATCTCACCATTCATCTACAATGACATATTGCAAATAAGGCTTCTACTCAAGTCATTCTCCATGGTGTGAGAGTACAGGTACAGTATGAAGAAAATTCAAGTTCACGGTCTTGCCACTCTTCATTTAATGACACTTTTGACTGCCAGAGCCATCTTGTGTCGGACAGTTGTATGGGTGGAGGAAGGTGGAGTACCTGAAGAGAACTACTGAGCAGTGGCAAGCACTTATCAGACTCCCCAATGTACTGCAAGCAGGGTTAGCACAAGCACACAGGTAGGGCTAGCATTGGCTGAAGTGTGTTGCCCAAGGACACAATGCAGTTACCCCTGGGCGGAGATCAAACCATGGACCTTTAGGTTTGAAGTCCAATGCCATCACCGCTGAGCCACCAAGTTCCCAGGTGGCAAAGATGAATAATTAACAAGTAAACTTTCTTTCCATTTTACAGCCATAATTGTAATGTATATTTTACAATGGTGGAGCGGAAGTTCGTCATGCTGATAGATTTGTTTCATTACAGTTTATTGGAGGGTACATGTACAGTGGAGCCTACTTAATTGGATAGCTCTTAAAGAAATAACCGGGAGCACGGGGGCTCAGTGGTTATGGGCAACTTACGGCATTGGGTTTTAACTGGAAGGTCCATGGTTCAATCCCTGCCAGGGGTAACCATGTTGTGTCCTTGGGCACAGCAGCGCTGTGTACTAAGACGTACTGCACGTCAATAGCGCATTTGTCTTTAACTACTGCTAACCCTGCTTGTGTGGAGTGAGTACGTTGGGGAGTCAGACAGTTGCTCACCACTGCTTGGTGGTTCTCTCTGGGAACTCTGGCTTTCTGCACCCATAAAACTGCGCGACACAGGATGACCATTGCTGTCAAAAGTGCCATTAAACCCCAATAAATAAACAAGAGGCTGCCTGGGGCCTGAGGCACTCACCTGACCAAAGTTGTTTAAAGAAGGGTTTAACTAACATCTATGGCTAGTGAACACTGGAGTTATTTAATTATCTGTAACTGTTGTCCTTGCAAGATGATTTTTTTCCAGTATTGGGATGCTACCACGGAAATTATACACAGACTTCCAGTAAGAAAAAAACTTTCAGTCAGGTTGAGCTAATAAATAAATATAAATGGAATGACCCTGTTAAATGAATATAATTTCCAAAAACAAACCATTCACTTCACTTTTAGTGCAAATTTAACCTGTTAATTGCATATAGGGTACAGAGTAAACTCATGGTAATTGAATCAAAAGTCCTGTAATCTGTCAAGAAACTACCACTGCTAATCACTGAATTACAGTTCTTATACACCTATCTGGCCTCAGTATATCCAGTGTAGGCATTTCATCTATTATATCTTGTTTAGCTGAGCTCCATGAGCTCTGTCAAACAAGGTAAAATAGATTAAATATAAAGTAATAATTCCCACAAGCAAAGTTGCTATTCACCTGACAGGGTTCCACTGCATTCTTCAATAACTTGTACCAAGACAAATTTATATAAACAAAAACATTTATTGCTTCTTAAAATGACAAGCACCTTCCAGCAGAGGTAAAATATGGTCCCCTTGTACACAACCAGTTAAATTATTATAAATCCTCTTGAAAAGTTTTGGTTTTTTTGCCAATTTTTGGTGAGAAGAAGTCTTCAACAAAACAGACATTTATACTCCGGAAAAATAGTTCTCATCTTGGGCTAGTGTGACATTTTGTTTTTATTCGTTAAACATGTTTTTTCTCTTTGTAGTTTACCAATTTCTTTACATTAATAGAAATTATCTTTAAGAACAGTTATCATTTGTTGTTTGATGATTTAATATGGCACATGTTCAAAACTTGACATTGAGTAATCAAAAAATAAAAGAAAATTTATATTAAATTCAACAATACTCAGCCAGTTTTAGCAACATGTTTATTGGTTTTTTAGTTTGTTCGTACCTGGAATGTCGATGACATTCCTAGCACTCAAAACTGTCATATTTTAAACTCTTCTTTCAATTATGAGAATAGTGTAAAATGTGTAATGAACTCATTTTTAATTTGTGTTATTACAAATGGAATTTTCTGTAGCCGATCCCAACTTTTTTTTCAGGAATTTCAGATTTGTTCATAATATCTTTAAATAAACAATACTTCAAGATGTGTTACATATACCAGTTTACAGTGCACACAGAATGTACTGATCTTCAATTAACACTTCACTTTAATCATTAGAGATGGACATGAATCAATTTTTACATGTTGGTTTGGTTTGGGTGTGTTACATATAAGCAAATTGAATCATCAAACTCACGGCATCACAAAACATCAAGATTTCATAAAGTGAAATTTCCACATTTCCAGATGCTATTTTCATACCACTACCACAACAAAATGACCCTGCCGCGCATCCTCATATACAAGTACGTTCACATACATTACTACTGAAAACTTGCACCAAATTTAATACCCCAAACTAACCTGGAGTCTGTCTCTCTAATCTTCATTTCAGATTATAATTTGGTTACAATTCATATTGGAAATGGATGGGCCTTGAGAGGTATAAATTTTATAGTAAATTTCCTTTCTTATTATACCTACCAAAATTGTTTACTACAGGCTTGCACTACAGTGGAAAAACCTAACTCGGATAAAATACTCTCTATTTTAATCTTTCGCAAGATTTGGGAAAGAAAAGTGGTGTAAAAACACCACGAAAAAATAAGCCAAAACTGGGTCGAGCGCCATCGGCGCACACCCAGTATCGGATGCTCTTCCATAGTACAAATCCACGACTACCGTAAAACAGTGCGCAATGCGTCAATCCGTCATTCTTTTTATTCCGAACAACACAGGAGTTATGTGATCAGCGGGGAGGAAGGATTCTTACCCGAATAAGAAGACGGGAGGGCCTCCATGTAAACAATTTCGGTAGGTATAAGAAAGGAAATTTATTATAAAATTTATACTTCTTATCAACCTACCTCAATTGTTTACTACTGGCTGAACAGACAAAAGGATGGAGGGAATCACATAACCCACACATAACTCAATAGCACTGGAACCGTGGACAGAGGAAGAGATCCCTAGGCCTATCAAACCACAGCATCACAAACATTTGAAAAGACAATGAAAGATGAGGCATATGGTGAAGTGCGACACACAGACAGAAAGGGCAGTAACAGCACAAAGCTGGAACTGACCCTGAAAAAAGCTGAAAGGCTGGGATAGACAACAGCCTGAGCCGAAGAAAGAGGGCCCCAAGGTTCTCTGTCGGCTCCTGCAACTGTCGCAGATAAAAGGAGAATGTAGCATTTCTCCAGAAGGCTGCCAGTACAACATCCGTCATCCGACAACATGACAGAGTTATTAAAAGAAGAAGACAATGCACGCACCTCGTGGCAGAAAAAACAATTGGTAATACAATCACCAGTAGCTAGACGAGCGGAAGCTGCACGAATAGCAAGACAAATCCATCAAGAAATGGATGCTGGAGAGATCTGGCATGTGAGAAAATGCATATTCATCCAGGATAAAGGTGCGGACGCCCCCCACCCCCAAGCAGAGCATCGCCCAAGAAAGTGACCATCTTGGAGTAAACTGCAAAGTCCTAGGCCTTTTCAAGGAAAAGAGCAGAACAAGCTTGGAGAGGCAAGGATGAGTGTCGAAACAATGCGGTATCACATATGAAAAAAATGTCTCTGAAGCATGGATATGTACCCATTGCTGGAGACCCCCAGAAACAAACATATACCAGAAACTCCGCAAGCGGTGTGATCGAAGGAGTGACAGAAGCAACAGAGTGATCGCACACCATCGACAGAAGAACCTTCCACTTAGCCACAGAGGCTAAACCAGTGGAGTGAGTGCCTCCTTGAAGAAGAAAAGCAACTCCACTGCGTGTCTCAATAAACCACTACAGAGGAGACAGGACCCGATAACAGACATGTGCGAAGGCACAATGAAGTCGGGTCAACGTGAAACCTCCTCGGGCGACTTTGGCAAAGAAAGTCGCGAGGTAGAGGGAGACATGCCAGAACCGCCGCTAACAGAGAGCGGAGCAGATTGATCCACACCCACCGAGGCGACGGGTGTGATCGGGTGTGATCGAAAGGATTCGACGACTGCAGGTTCACATCTGGGCAAGAACCTGAGGCGGAATCGGAACTGGTAGGAAGGCGTAGCCAACAAGACCATCCCAAAGGAGGGCCAGAGCGTCCACGGCGAAAGCCAGAGCATCTGGACACGGGGACACAAAAGTGTCCACCGGATGGTTCCAACGAGTCACAAGAGATCGATGGAACCCGCCATGTGGAGCATCCACCTGGTGGAAATGACCCTGCCCCGACAGGACAGGGAGTCGGCTAGGACATTCAGAAGACCGGGAATGTGACGAACAGCCACCCTGGCGTGGACATCCTGAGCGAGCAGTAAAAGATCCCAAGCCAATTTGTACATTGGAACAGAGTGCGTGCCGCCCTAGTTCCGAATATAAGCAACCACCGTCGAATGGTCGGACAACAGAAGGACCTGGCGATTCGACAGGTGAGGGATCCATTGCCTGAAACTCAGAAGAAGCTCCTTCTGGTTCATGTGTAGAGCTGCATGATCCTGGTCCCACATCCCGTGAATGGAAAGACCTAGAGGATCCAACGTCGCACCCCATCCGAGATCGCTGGCATCTGTCGTCAGAACACGATCGTACGTGGGTAAGTCCAACGGAACACCCTGCGAAAGACACTGGACATCCGCCCAGAGGAGAAGGCGAGGATAAAGATATTCCGGAAACTGAAGCACGAGATCCAGAAAATCATAATATAACCACTACTTACATGAAATTTAATTAAAATGTGGCCAGTGGTTTAGGAGAAAGAAGCTCAAACACCACCTTCACGCAGGACGACGGATGACAAAAGATGGACGGACGGACGAACGACGGACGAAGAGTGAAAAGAAAAGCTCACCCTGACTTTTTTCAGTCAGGTGAGCTAAAAACTCTGACCATTGACATGTGACAATTATCATAAAGTACATGCAAATCATCTCCATACATGTATCTTACTCCTAGAATGCAGGAGTGAACCACTACATGTACTTATATTTTCAAGAAATGTCAGCAGCTTCATGTACTTTCGTGTACAGTACATGGTATAGTATGGGGCAGTTCATCTGTTTTTTTCCAAAATGTGATCCATTCCAGCAAGTTCCATAGGAAATGGATATATGTCCCAGAATAGTTGAACCAAAACCAGGTTTTCTTTGCCCAAAAATAGAATATGATTGTCCAAACTAAAAACTTTCAATCTCTACTCTGTATCAGTGGTACTGGGGTGGGGAAAATTCAGTTCACCTTCCCTCTTTTCCATCCAACAGATAACACATAGCCATTTTTTTTTGGTTTTAACATAATGTAACTGGAAATTTAACCAGCTGAGTCTTATCTGACATTGCTTATTGGTTAAATTTTCAGCTGCATTTAGGAAATGATTGTTGTCTGAAAATGTAGTTATTTATTTATTGATTTATTGGAGTTTAACGACACTTTCGACAGCCAGGTTCACCTTGTCATCAACTGCTGTTAACCTGCTTGAGCGGAGCTTGAACAGAGTTAGAATGTTGAGGAGCTAATAGTTGCTTTCCAATGCTCAGTAGTTCTCTCCGGGTACTCTGGGTTCCTCCACCTGTAAAACTGTAACGGTCAGGATTAACCACTGTGCATAAGTATGTGACCTTAAACACCAATAAAAAAAACCTAAAAAATTAGCCGAATAGAATAAATTGGGTATTTTGCATAAATTTTCTGTGAACTTTCTTGTTTGGATTATTTAAATAAGAGGGGGCGTGGTGGCTCAGTAGGTAGAAGTGCAGGCTGCAAGCCGAGAGGTCCTCAGTTCGAATCCCACCTGCAGCAACCGCGCTGTGTCCTTGGGCAAGACACTTCACCCCCATTGCTCATCTGGGGGCAAGGTGAAGTTGTGTACTAAGGCGTACTGCACGTCGATGGTGCACTTGTCTTCAACCAATGCTAACCCTGCTTGTGTGGAGTTAGTATGTTGGGGAGCTGACAGTTGCTCACCATAGCTCAGTGGTTCTCTCCGGGTACTCCGGCTTCCTCCACCCGTAAAACTGTCATGGTCATGATTAGCCATTGAGCAGAAATATGTGATCTTAAACCCCAATAAATAAATAAGAAATTTAAATAAGAAATGCTGAAATGACACAGCTGGTTCCGATTCCTGAAGTTTTTGTTCTAAGCATGAATCATACAGTTGTGAACAAACAGTAGAGCCTTTTATAACTATACTTTAGGCACCCAAGCTGTATATCGTTATTCTCAGGATAACATGTAACATTCCCAGTTGGTGGCTCTGAGCACAAAACTCAATACTAGTGCTAGTATCTTGACAATGTATGCTCAAAGCCAACAACTGGGACAAGCTGTGTTCCTAATGTAGAAAGTTAAAATTCTTGTGTAATGAAGAATTTTATTTTTTTTTGGTAGATTTATGGATTTGCTTCTCATATGTCACTCCTTGGGGTAAGGATATTGTCATCAAAAGAAGAAAGAACATTACAGTTACATGAACAGATGATGAGTAAATTCAATTTTAGGATTTTTTGTGATGCTTTCACTAATTTCAAGGTCTTTTGCATGTCCTACAAAATAAAAAATACAAGGCTTTTCTTCAGTACAAAAAATTGTATTACTCATTTTTGCAACTTTTATCACCAAGAGTAAAGTCTGTCAGGAAAATTTGTTCTTTATGATGGAGATAACAAACTCTTTCATTTTCTCTATGATTAAACGTTTCATGCAAGAGAATCACAAAAGCTCATAATTTTTAAGGGAAAAAAATGACATTTTCATTGATGTAACCAACACTAATCATCCAAAGTGGAGTTTTGCATATCTGCATCAAAAGGCATCATCTTGTAAATGTAAGATTGCAATTTCTGAAACTTTACAAAGACTTGAAATACAATTGAGATTCATATTCTCAGGTGTCGCAATATTTTCTGTCGAAATAAAAAAAATAACTCTTATACAAAAGATGGATTTGGTTGTGCTTTACCAGGTGTACTTAAACCAGTGTACTACAGTATCAAACCCCCTCCCAATCATGTCTTCCCTTGAGAAAGATGAATTAGATTATCCACAAGGGCAGAAATAAACTAGTTTACCCCCCCCCCCCCCCCCCACCTCACACACACTCTCATGCCAAGTTCACCCACTCACCTCCCCAACCACCTCAATTTTTTGACCTTTCCATTTTATCATACATTTTTACCCAGAATTTGCTTTTGTAACTGCATACCATCCCCCTTCTCCAAGACTTTCAAGTCATGAAATTTTAGAGAATTTGATCCCTAACTTCCATTTCCAAGACTTATGAAGTGCATATATAAGTTAGGTAGAAAAAACATGCTATACATGTATAAGAATGCTTTTCTTTCCACCTCCCCTCTATTTACAAGCAAAAAAAAGTCCATGATTTAAAGTCTTGGGTTGGGGTAGCTTCTATGAAAAAGATATAATATCTTGTTCCAAACTGAAATATTTTTTCCACCACACAACTTCTGTATAACATCGAATCTCAGATGCTATGTACAGGTATTTTCATTCATTTTTTCTTTCTTGATTCAGTCTTGATTTGGAATATTATGTTACATGTGCATGTATGTTGGCTCAAGGATGTATTAGTGTGCTTTTATCAAAGTAGTGTAAGAGTCTTGCAGACTGAAAAAATTTCAGTTAACAGAAATATTCAGTTAACTACAATCTGGTAATTTCTCATCATTCTTGTGATAAGTTATAGCCTTGACACATCGAAAGTCTGAAACTTGAAGTTTAGTCTACTGGCCTATGATGTGATACACAGGTGCTCAGGCACCAATGTTCTGGAAAATAGTGAACAGGAAAAGTAATAAAACCTGAACAGATGTTTCTGGTCAAGTGTTGTCTGCCTGAATAGGCAGGCGACACACCACTAGAAACACCTGTTATGTTTGAGCAGTACATATATGTGATGGGGAGAATAAGATGCAGCAATAAAAAAATGAAAGTGTCTCAACTTGTGTAAGACATGTACATGTATAGTATGTGACACAGCAATGACACACATCTAGGTAATGACCCGATAACAAAGGTACATATAAAGTATTATAACGGTCTGTACATAAATGCTGACCGTAGCCTGTAACAAATGTATAGGTAAAATATTGTAAAGGTGGGCGACAGTTAGATGCTAAACTAGAAAAGAAATCTTTTATCCCAGGGTGGGTCGGACTGAACCCCAAAATATTTGTTCTCATAGCACAGTGAAAACAAAGGCACCCCAAAACACTCGTTCCTGTCCCAAGGTGATAACAAAGGTACCTAAGAAGTTTCGTGAAGATCGGTTCATAAATACAGCCTCTAGCCCGAGCCGTATTGACATGTGCACTTACTGTGTGTAAGTAGCACTGAATAAATCAAAGTTCATCTAATCTGCATAATTTCTGCATGAGAAAAAAACTTGTATTATCTGTGATGTATTCCATGTTACTAAACATTCATTCAAAAATTGATTCAAATCAGAACCTTCGTATAGAAGTTCTGTACTAAAAACTGATTGTACCTAATTTTGGAACAAAATGGCCACTGGCAGCCATCTTGAATTTCGGACCGCACCCAAAACCCCTCGTTCTCGTCCCAAAGTGATAACAAAGGTACCCAAGAAATTTCATGAAGATCGGTTCATAAATAGAGCCTCTAGCCTGAGCAGTACTGACATGTACACTTACTGTGTATAAGTAGCACTGAATAAATCAAAGTTCATCTAATTTGCATAATTTCTGCACGAGAAAAAAACCTGTATTATATGTGATGTATTCGATGTTACTAAACATTCATACAAAAATTAATTCAAATCAGAACTTTCATACAGAAGTTCTGTACAAAAAACTGATTGCACTAAATTTGGTACAAAATGGCTGCTGGTGGCCATCTTGAATTTCGGACCGCACCCAAAAACACTCGTTCTCATCCCACGGTAATAACAAAGGTACCCAAGAAGTTTCATAAAGATCAGTTCATAAATATGGCCTCTAGCCTGAGCCGTATAGAAGTTGTGTACAAACTAGAGGCTCTACAGAGCCTGTAATCGCTCACATGGAAATACATATAAAAAATGTGATTTTCCATAGGCTTTCCATGGTAACTATGAGCTGCAATTGTGGCCATGTTTTGCAAGATTACATCAACATCATTACATGAGGATCATTGGTAGAAGGAGTCCCAGTCTTCAATTACATGAAGTTTCAAAACATTTGAATCCATCAAACAGAATCATAGAATGCCTCTGGTAGTCATATTTTCCAGCCAACGGGAACAAAAAGAGGATTGTTTGTAGAGGGCCTCCTATAGACCATTCTTGCCAAGTTTTTGGTTCATGTCAGCTCAATAGTTCCAGAGAGAAGGTGAATAAGTGATTTCCTTTAGTTTTTTTCAATAGTAACTATAACCTGCAATTGTGGCCATGTTTGTATTACGATCAAGATTAAAATGAGGAACGTTGGTGGAGAGTGTCCCAGTTATCAACCATGCAAAATTTCAAAACATTTGGCCCTGTGGTTTCAGAGGAGAAGAGTTTTCAAAATTGACCAATCAGAATCGAAGAATGCTTCTGGTAGCTACGTTTTTTCACCCAACAGGAATAAAATGGGTAACAGTTGTACAGAACCTCTCATAGACAATGCCTGCCAAGTCTGGTTCACATTGGCTCAGTACTTTCAGTGAAGATGATGAAAATGTGATTTCCTATAGGGTTTCTATAGTAACTATAAGCCACAATTGCAGCCATAATTGCAACCCGATGAAGATTAAAATGAGGATCATTGGAAGAGGGGGTTACAGTCATCAGTCACACTAAGTTTTCAAACCATTTGGCCTTGTAGTTTCAAAGACGATTTTCTTGAAAATGCACACATTTATGAATTCTGTTTTCAACAAAACAAGCCCGAGCCGTATTGGCATTTGCACTTACAGTGCTGAAAGTAACACTGAATAAATCAAAGTTAGTCTAATTTACATAATTTACGCATGAGAAAAAAACCCTGTATTATATGTGATCTATCCCATGGTACTAAACATTTGTCCAAAAATTTATTCAAATCAGAACTTTCATATAGAAGTTCTGTTCAAAAAACTGACTACACCTAATTTCGGTACAAAATGGCTGCCAGTGGCCA
The DNA here is from genome assembly GCA_031216915.1 of Pictodentalium vernedei. NCBI lineage: Eukaryota > Metazoa > Mollusca > Scaphopoda > Dentaliida > Dentaliidae > Pictodentalium > Pictodentalium vernedei. The sequence continues at coordinate 177,033,448 of CM062288.1, forward strand.
TCTTGAATTTCGAACCGGACCCCAAAACACTCGTTCTCATCCCACCGTGATAACAAAGGTACCCCAGATGTTTTGTGAAGATCAGTTCATAAATTCTGCCTCTAGCCCGAGCCGAATTGGCATTTACATTTACAGTGCTGAAAGTAACACTGAATAAATCTAAGTTAGTCTAATTTGCATAATTTATGCACGAGAAAAAAACAGTGTTATAAGCGATGTATCCCATGGTACTAAACATTCATACAAAAATTTATTCAAATCAGAGCTTTCATGTGGAAGTTCTGCACAAAAATCTGATTGCCCCTAATTTTGAACAAAATGGCTGCCAGCGGCCATCTTGAATTTCAGACTGGACCCCAAAACACTCATTCTCGTCCCATGGTGATAACAAAGGAACCCAAGAAGTTTTGTAAAGATCGGTTCATAAATGCGGCCTCTAGCCCGAGCCGTATTGGCATTTGCACTGACAGTGCTGAAAGTAACACTAAATAAATCAAAGTTAGTCTAATTTGCATAATTTAAGCATGAGAAAAAAAAAAAATGATATGTAATGTATCTCATGGTACTAAACATTCATACATAAAATTATTCAAATCAGAGCTTTCATATGGAAGTTCTGTACAAAAAACAGATTTTTGCATCGTCGGTACAAAATGGCGGCTGGCAGCCATTTTGAATTATGGACCGCACCCAAAAATACTCGTTCTCGTCCCACAGTCATAACAAAGGTACCCAAGAAGTTTCGTAAAGATCGGTTCATAAATACGGCCTCTATCCCAAGCCGTATCCAATTGTTGACGTACGGACAGACGGGCCATGACAAAAGCTCAAATTTGGCTTTGCCAAAGTTGAGCAAATGAAATCAAAATCTCCTGAGGACCCAATTAACCCTTTACCCAATGAATCAGCCACATCTGCACACATAATATGCAAATTCAGCAGCTGAATAAATATTATTTTTCAAAAAATTTCAACCGACACCATATCATGTGACCCCTCTGGAACGAGCTCATCGATCTCACATGATATGGTTTTGTTGAAATTTTTGAAAGTTTTTGAACAATTTTAAAAAATGATATTTAAAATAATAAATTTTGATATCGTCTGCATTGGGTAAAGGGTTAAACATCTAAGTAACTTGGTAGTGAGTGAGTCCTAGTAAAGTTATGAATCTCTGCTCAAATATTAATCTGAAAGTCTGATAAGACAAATTAGGGGAAAAAAATGTTTGGTCCTCGAGGGTTAAACCTGATGTATTCAAATTCAGTAATTTGTATATAGATTTGAATACTTTATATCGTGTTTAAATAGTTTCAAAGTTTACAGTTGTGTGATTTCAAAAGCAGACAGAATTTTAAATGGATCATGAGTCAATTGAGATCTGGCCAAAATTCTCAGTCCATCAAATACCCAGATGGTCTTTTTGTTTGTTTTACCTTATTCAGTCTTCATATTGCAAAATTTTAAAAATAAAATCTTGTGCCACAGATGTAAGTAAGTGTGTAATGATCGGAATGCAATTTGATAGAGAAAGAGACCACTTTTGCTCTCACCCACTATGGCTTATCTCATTTGAAAATATGGAGAGTGGTAAGTACTCACCCAGAAAAGCTTTGATAATCTTACAAATTTTAAAATCTGCATTCGCATAATAATTGGAAATACATCAAATTTTTTTACCCTAAATTGCCTCAGCAATTTTTCAGACTTTCTACATGTACTACAGCACATCTTACGACAGAGGCCTGGGAATAAGCCTATAATCGAAAATAAGCCCACCTACCAACTTTTCAGATTTTAGTTTCACAGTCCTCCTCCTTGTAAATAAGCCCAGTTAATTGAAACTTTGTAATAACAACATCGATGGCAGCCACGCTGGTACATGTAAGTTGCTACAATGTAAAAGAACCCCTTACCTAATGCACATGATATCAAAATTTGTCATTTTAATTATTTATTTTTCAATTGTTTCAAAAAATTTCAACAAAACCCTATCATGTGACCACTCATATGACGAAGTCACCTAACTTTGTGTCAACTTTGCATCCAAATTCTCCTGCAGACTTCACCTCTAAAAAATAAGCCCACCCATATACATTTGCCCTCTTTTACTTTGCTCCTCCCCCCACACAAGCTTATTCCTGGTTCAGTTCGGTATGCAATTACCTGTACATGTACATGTAGTGCCTCAGAAGCGATTTGAAGATTTGGGCAGACACCACTATCAAGGAAATTTGACTCCGTAACGCCTGTAGTATTTCGTCTTGCCTACATGTATGTTAAAGTACCTTTTCTGATACTATAAAAATTATCAAAGCTGGTTATTGGCCTTCAGAGATTAACAGCTCTGAATGGATGGTATTCAAGAAAAGCTTATGGTACCTGGTTTCTGGGCATCATTGAAAAAAAGGCTAAACTATGGGGGGTGGGGGTGGGGGTGGGGGTGGCAATCACCATCCTAAATCTTATTGCAAGAGGGCGATAGTCGCCAGATGCCCTCCTTTGATTTTAAAAACTTCTGGCCTGTTTTTGTCAATGCCAATTTCATCTCAACCAAGCCATTTTCGTCGCTGCCACTTTCATCACTCCCATTTTTACCTGCCAGGACATTTGTGAGACCAAGTAATGAGGTCTTGTTAGAGAAGAGCTGCTCAAATAAATTAACATTTCAACAACATTCCACTATAAGAACATATACAGTGGAACCCTGTTAACTGAATAGCCACTTTGCCAATGAAAATTATTAAATTAACAGGAATATTCAATTAACAGGGATTGTCACTTTGCTGTATTCTAGAGATAAACTTAGCATTTATTCTATTATATCTTGTTTGACAGAGTTCCATGAGCTCTGTCAAACAAGATATAATAGATTAAATGTCTGTATTGGATGTACTGAGGTCAAATAGGTCTATAGAAAAGGGAAAACTGGGAAGAGTCAGGGTAATTTCCCTACAGGTTACAAGATTTTTTATTCCATTAACAGGAGTTTACTCTATAACTTATATTCAATTAAAAGATCAAATTTGTACTGGAGGTATGGTAAATGGTTTTGTGTTGAGAAATTATATTCAATTAATACGGTTATTCAGAAAAAAGGTATCCAATTAAGGGGGCAATTGGTTCAATTCTGAGAATGAGGTTTGTGGACTTGAAGGAGAGATATCATGCCTTAAAATTACAGGAAGTTAACTTATTCTGCTCCATTACATGTACATGAAAATGTTTACTTTTCTGGAAAACAATGTTTGATTTTCAATTTGAATGTCTCTGTTTGCACACCAGTGCATTATGTCCATTCACAGTTCTCAACTATTACATCAGATAATATTCACATTGCTTTGTTGAGTAAACATATTCTGTAGAAGCCCTTGAAAGGTACAGTATCATTCAGAATAAGTAAAAGGTACAGTGCCAGATTTTTGCAGTTATCATTTAACACCTTGAAAATTGCTGCTGGAAGATCTTCCCACCCAGAACAGGAAATCTCATGACATTAAAATAAGTAAAACTTGACAATATTTAACCAAAATTTTCACTGTAAATTGCATTGACTTTTTGACTAATGATTTCTTTTGAGTCAAACATTTCTGAATTTTTCAAGAAATCTAGTCAAGGCTATTTCAGAGCAGTAATGACCAGATTTGATGAAAAATATTTTATAATTACTCAGCAGGTTAAGAGTTAAATTACATGTACAGTGCCTTAGAAATGGTTTCTCAAAAGGTTATAACTGCCTCTAGAGACACAGCCAAGACATGACCAGAAACCTCTGTCAAGAAAATTTGATTATTGTCTGCAGCACTTCTAGATTGTATGTTTAAGTTAAGGTAAATGGTACTTTATTTCATAGCCCTTTACCAAATATCAAAATTTAACATTTTAAATATTTTTTTTCAAATTTAAAAAAAAAACTTCAACAAAACTATATCATGTGACCCCTCAGTGGAACAAGCTCAATGAACTTGTTCCAATCAGGGGGTCATATGATACGATTATGTTGAAATCTTTTAAAAAATAATTGTTTTCCAAGAGCTCATTTTGTAAATTATGCGAGTTAACCCTTTACCCAACGAATCGACTGCATCTGCCCACGTAATATGCAAATTCAGTAGTTGAAAAAAATATTATTTTAAAAAAAATTTCAACAAAACCATATCATGTGACCCCTCGTTGGAACGAGCTCATCGAGTTAGCATTGGTTAAAGTCAAGTGCACCATTGATGTGCAGTACACCTCAGCACACAGGGCCACCATGCCCTGACACAGGCAATCTGGATTAAGTGCCAAGCCCAAAGACACATTGCTGTTGTGCCTGGCAGGGATTAAACCATGGACCTTTTGGTTTGTAGTCCAATGCCATAACCACTGAGCCACTATGCTCCCAATATAGACCTATGTGTATTTGGTTTCAGGACATCCAATATAGGCATTTAATCTATAATATCTTGTTTGACAAAGCTCAATGAGCTCTGTCAAACAAGATATAATAGAATAAATTCTCAGCTTATCTCTAGAATACAGGAAAAGGCCCAACTCTGTTAATTGAATACTCCTGTTAAATGAATAACTTTCATCATCAAAGTGGCTAACAGTTAACAGGGTTCCACTGTACTGTTCCTGCAACTACCAAGACTCTCCAGCTTTCTGGCATGACACAGGAAGCGTTAACAGCAGAGTGAACAATCAGAATTAAGAGTCTTGTCCATGAACAAAGCACAGATGGAGCAGATCACATGATGGGTTTGTTGACATTTTATGAAAAAATTGAAAAAAAAAAAAAATTAAAAATAACGAGCTGTCCCCGATAAAAAACATGGGAAATAATTGGATCGACAGATTTCGAATACTTTTGTTCTTGAATCCTTGTGCACAAATGTTCAGTGGACCTGGGGAACTTTTATGTACGATACATGTAGAATAAAACTAGATGACTAATTTTGGCTAGACTGTAAAATTCCATCAAAACAGTGATCTCATCTATTTTGAAGGCACAAAAAATTTCAACAATTTCAAAACATTATCATTATGGCATTGTCAATGCATTGTCATGCACATTATTTTTTTACACCTCACCTGGTATTTCCTGTCCATAAACTGATAAAACAAATATAAAAAAATATATAAAATCCACGAAAAACATCCTGGTCACTTATCTTCCAGTCAATCCATGCCTTTCCCAAATGCAGACCCCGAAAAAGTAATGGACAACAGGTTTCACAATCCTAACAAAGCTACTTTTTCAAATGACCTGAAGCTTACTATCTCTGAAATAGGACAAACCATTATGTGAAAGGGGGGTGGGACAATATTTATTTAATCAACAGGTGTTAATTTCACAGGGATTACCTTATCACGTTTCTACTGTGGCTCAATCAGTTCACCTCAAATGAACCATGATTGCCTAATTGTCTGTCTGTTAGTAGCAACATTTTCAAACTACTTGATTCTCTCAACAGTGGAACAAGTGGACAGTTGAGTCAATGACCAAGAGGGATACACAATGTGCATTCAAACAAAACAAAACTGCTTGTCAATATTTTCTCCCACAAATTTTCAATTTATTGGTGAATATTACTGAAGCATATCCCATTCAACAAATGTGGTTTACATTCCTTGCTTTTGTACATAACATATTACAATGGGAAGTATCTCAAGTTTCATAAAATTTCTTTTGGCTGAAAAAAGAAAATATTAGATGGCATATATTTTTTATTTTGTTGCTAAATCACAGTTCAGGCCAAATCAAGTGCATGATAACTTTTTAACCCCAGAGAAAAAATAAAACAACATTACTACAAGAAATCAGTGAAGACATACAAAGAGGAGCAAAATCCACCATGTTCAAAAAAATGAAAGTGTCAATGACACTGCAGCTCAACATGTCCAAGAAGGGACTGAACTAAATAGAAAGATCCAGTAATGCCATGTCACTCACTCAAGTTTCTACAGAAAAGACTTCACACCAAAACTACATATGAAATCTGAAAAAAATTGGGTGAGGGAGGTGTCTGTTGGGTGTGCTAATGGAATTGTTGACAATTTATATGTCAAATTCAAGATGGCCGGTGGCGGCTATCTTTTTCAATGGACTGTAGAAAAATTTGATAACTCCCATCTGGACATCATAGCAAAGTTACATATAAATTCTGAAAAACATCGGGTGAGAGGTGCAGCCTGTAGGGTCTGCTATTTATTTATTTATTTATTTATTGATGTTTAAGGTCACATATTTATGCACAATGGCTAATCATGACCGTGACAGTTTTACGGGTGGAGGAAGCCGGAGTACCTGGAGAGAACCACCGAGCAACGACGAGCAGTTGCCAGCTCCCCAACATCGTAACTCCGCACTACAGCACAGGCAGGGTTAGATTGGTTGAAGACATGCGTACCATCGACGTGCAGTATGCCTTAGTACACGGCGGCATCGTGCCCCCACGCGGGCAATGGAGATGAAGTGTCTTGCCCAAGGACACAACATGGTTGCCGCAGGTGGGATTCGAACCGAGGACCTCTCAGCTTGCAGCCTGCACCTCTACCTACGGAGCCACCACACTCCTGTAGGGTCTGCTTATGGAATTGACTGCAGAAAAATTTGATAACTCCCATCTGGACATCATAGCAAAGTTACATATAAATTCTGAAAAACATCGGGTGAGAGGTGCGGCCTGTAGGGTTTGCTAATGGAATTGTTGACAATTTATATGCCAAATCCAAGATGGCCACTGCCGGCCATGTTTTTCAACAAAATTCAGAAACATTTGATAGCTCCCATCTGGACATTACACCAAAACAACATATGAAATTTGAAAAAAAGATTGGGTGAGAGGTGCGACCTGTAAGGTGTGCTAATGGAATTGTTAAAAATTTATATCCGAATCCAAGATGGCTGCTGACGACCATGTTTTTCAACAAAATTCAGAAATACTCGATAGCTCCCATCCAGACATCAAACTAAAGTTACATTTGAAATTTGAAAAAGATCAGGTGAGATTTACAGCCTGTAAGGTGTGCTAATAGAATTGTTGACAATTTATATGCCAAATCTAAGATGACCACTGGCAACCATGTTTTTTAATGAAATTTGGAAAAATTTGATAGCTCCCATCTAGACATTGCCCCAAAGCCACAAATGAAATTTGGGACTGATCAGGTGAGAGTTGTGGCCTGTAGGGTGTACTAAAGGGCCTTCACGCAATGATACGTGAGCTCTTTTACAGATTTATACCACCTGAAGGAGTAATTTTTTAAATGAGCTAGGGAGACAACTTACATAAGCTGTAAGCTTTCTGTCGAATCCCTTTTCTACTCAGAAACCTGTTTTCTTATATTTATTGTCTTTCTGTATACTACTGTATCATATACATTGACGATTTACTTCTTTGAACAATTATTGTGAAGTGTATACATTGAAACAAATGCTTTTATAAATACTGTTTAAACTAAAGGAATTGTTGGACAATTTATATCCAAACTGAAGATGGCTGCTGGCAGCCATGTTTTTCAACAAAATTCAGAAAAATTCAATAGCTCCCATTTTAGACATGACACACCAAAGCTTCATATGAAATTTTAAAAACATTGGGTGAGAGATGCGGCCTGTAGGGTGGGCTAATGGAATTGTTGACAATTTATATGCCAAATCTAAGATGGCCACTGGCATCCATATTTTTCAATGAAATTCAGAAAAATTCAAAAGCTCCCATCTAGACATGACACCAAAGCTATATCTGAAATTTGAAAAAGGTTGGGAGAAAGATGTGGCCTGTAGGGTGTGCTAATGGAATTGTTGACAATATATATGCTATATTCAAGAATGGACACTGGCACCCATATTTTTCAATGAAAGTCATAAAAATTGATAGTTCCCCTCTAGACTCACAGCAAAGTTACAAATGAAATTTGAAAAAGATTGGGTGAGAGATGCAGCCTGTAGGGTGTGCCAATGGAATTACTGACAATTTATATGCCAAATCTAAGATGGCCACTGGCAGCCATGTTTTTCAACAAAATTCATAAAAATGCAATAATTCCCATCTAGACATTGCCTCAAAGCCATGTATAGAATTTGGAACTGATCGGGTGAGAGCTGCAGTGTGTAGTAGGTGCTAAAGGAATTGTGAATGGACAGAGGAACATGCAGACATACACAACCCATCCCAATAGCTCATACTTGATGTTGTCAAGTTGAGCAAATTATATAAAGTTTTTGCCAAAAGAGAAATTATTGGATAGTAATGGCAGTTTAATGTTAAGAGTGTGAAGAAGTGCTATAAAATGTAATTTATCCAATGAGTCTAAAGCCTTAATCTTTACCAGCCCACATTCCTGCAATAAATCAATTATAGTGTTTATGAAATAAACATGAAATCAGCAACACTGTCTTGGAAAGGATACTGTCAGTTTTATTGTATTTTCTGTTGATGGCAAGGATATAAATCATGAGTTAAATACAGTGAAATTTCCCACAGGGCTGTTTTTGTGTGTGCCCTGAGGGAGGAATCAAACATGATCTAGTCAAGAACAGCATTCAATCACTTGCATTGATGGAATTCAAGTCTTTAAAAGTTGGGAGTTCAACTCCATGAGAATAATGTCAATTATCCCATGAATATATAATGAGAATAAGTGATTCCACTTCTGTCAAGAAACAATAAGTGTGGAGCTGTCTCTTTCCCAACACTACATTGATATAATCATTTATAACACCAGCTGGATAGATTAACCAATGAACGGTCATAACTGGTTATAGAGGATTATAAGTTACAGGATGTTTACTTGCCAGGTAAGGCATCATGAAAGGTGAAGTAAGATTAATATTAGGCAAGGCCAAGCCTAATATTGATCGCACTGAGCCTCACATGATGCCGTACCTGACAAGCAAACATGCTGTAACTTACTTGCCAGGTATGGCGTCATGAAAGGTGAAGTGAGATTAATATTGGGCGAGACCATAGGCCGAGCCTAATATTGATCGCACTGAGCCTCACATGATGCCATACCTGGCAAGCAAACGTCCAGAAATGTATTTATTATGCCATCACATGAATTAAATAATAAATTAACAGATCCAAATCGCTTCATTTTGAATATTTATCAGGAAACTGTCTTTTATTTGCACGAAAATAGATGAAAACTTGAGGTGGGAAAATTAATTTGGAAACAAAATGGCACCCATCAGAGGGGGTTATGGGCTCATACACGATCACTGGCAGTGTATGGACTCAATCCGATAACCAGTTCCCCATTGAATAACCTAATATCGCATAGTCCCAAAGTAAACAAGTGGCATGATAATGAAGAATGCACCGACAATAACTTCAACAATATCCTGTATTAATTCAATATAATGAAAATGGTGATATATTAATTATCATTGTCTGTCATTTTGTTCTTATTGCAAAAATCTCAGTCTGAATTTGGCTAACTGGCACTAAGAAAGTTTGTTTTCAGTTGAAAGTGGTTGGTAAAGCACGCAGAATTGTAAAAATGCTCCAAATTGTTGGAGGTAATAAATCAATAATTTCCTTGGTGATCAATGATATGTCTGGATTATGCCACATGCATTACTTCACTACTTGTCGGCTATTGTTAACAAATGAATGCTGCTAGAAAAATTTATTGAAAACATGAAACAGTTTGCAAACACTTTGTAGGCTAGCATAATAAATATGTTATGGGATGTTTAGTTAGCGGATACAGTGTCACATGAGACTCAGTGAGAATATTAAGTTCAGCTAAAGCTTCAACTAATATTGTTCTCACATCACCTCATGTGACACCATATGTGCCAACTAAATGCCCTTTAACTTATAATCTAGTAATACGGCTCAGACTTAACCCTTTACGCAACATAATGGAAAAACCACTAAAACTGTTCACAAAAATCACCATTCACATGTTATTATTATTTATACCATGCTTGCTGATGTTACTACCTGTGAAAAGCCTTATGATAAATTTTAGCTTTTAACCCCACTACCGATGTAAAGCTTCTACTGTGGTTAAAATTTTTTACACCTATAGTAGGAAGTTCATCCAACTTGACCTTTGGCATGACGCAATTTGCAAACTTCGATACATTCATATTTTGTGATGTTTCATTCAAACATATGTCATTTTGTGGTACTATCTACTACATAAAATAACTTAAGTTAAAAATACCTACAATTATATATTTAAAATAAAATTTAAGAATTGTTAATAATAATTTGACTGAAAAAGCAAGGTAAATTCAATCAACTTTGATGAAGCGTCTAGCTGTCAATAAAGCAATCACGAATAGCCGGTAGTACTGCCCACTGGTGCAAATGTAAACAAAACCTGTGTGTTTGCGATAGAAAGTGTAATTTTCTCTCCATTTTAAGTGACAATATTGATTATTTCAGGGCATCTAGCTTATTCAAAAACAGCATTAGAGCTGGGAGGTTTTGATTTTTCAGATTCGGTTTCATGAAAAAACCTGGGTTTTGGTTTGGTGTTTGTATGTGTAAGAATAGATAATAAATAACAATCCAGGTGCCCTCACTTGGAAAAAAAATCCACAATAGTTTGTACGACAATACTCTCCACAAAAGCCCCCTGTGTAAGTACCTCCAGTGAGTTCAGCCTAGCTCCCCTTCGATCATTCTTAGAGGTTCCAGGTGATCAGTTGCTAAGACTATTAAGTCAGAAAAAAACAAATTAGGGTAACACGTGAATAAAGTTATGTAATCTATGTTGTGTTCTCATTTTCTCCCTTATTGCCTCATCCAGTGTGACAATTTGAAAAAGACACATTCACCACTTGGCCAAAGAGACCAAGTGGTGAGAATGCATAGTGGTCACTAGTCCAGTTCCCTCCCAGTAAGATAGTTTGATCTGTTTATGAAGAAACATGGTAAAACCGTTCAGACATTTTTTGCTGGTTCTGGTGGTTTGGTTTTTTGGTTTACCACAAAACTCAAAACCCACGCTGCCCTAAACATCATTACAGCCCAACTTGTTCAAAGGCCTTCTAGATAGGTACAAAACTGTCACAGGTAGTTTTGTGATGTGAGTTGCACCAGCCAGTGGCATTGCCTTGCAGGGGGATTGGGGCTTATCCACCCCCTCCACCACACTCATTCTGAAAAATGTCAATTTTATAATCATTCAGGCCCGAAATCCCCCCAAAATGTTTATGTAAACTCAGCCCGGTATTTCTTGGGTCATTTTGCTCCAGTTTTTCCTTTACATTTTAGGGTTTAACCCTTTACCCAATGCAGACGATATCAAAATTTATTATTTTAAATATCATTTTTAAAAATTTTTCAAAAAAATTCAACAAAACCATATCATGTGACCCCTCATTGGAACAAGCTCGACGAGCCTTTTTACAGTTAAATAAACACCAGATATGCTTTTCTAGCAGCCAGATAAAAAATATGCCATGTCATTTCATCAGTGGTAAAAGGTTACTAAGATGTGCACCAATCAATGATCAGCCAACACAAAGCGTGAAGTTCAAAGTCATAAATCAGATGAAAGCCAATATGCAAAACAAATAGCACAAAGGGTAATTCTTAGAAATCATATTTATGTTATAAAATCAGCAATAAATATCAACTTCTATGAAAGCAAAATCAAATTTCAACTTTTGTTTTTTCTGTTTTTTGTGTTTAATTTCCTGCTGCTGTCTTTATATAGCTTCATCAGAAAGTGGGCAATGCAAATTTATCATCATCAGTATTATAAAAGCCACTATATCATTTTGGACAGAACTAGCTCGAAGTCATATTATTTTGATTTAAAATGAGAAAAATAATTCAAGCATTAACTCTTTACCCATCAATTCAGCCACCTCCACTTGTGTAATTTATAAACTGAGCAGTTGGAAAAAAATTCTGTTTAATTTAAAACAAAGTAGACAAGGTGCAACCCCACCGGTATCCCGGCCAACTAAGACACTCATGTATCTTCCACCATTTTCAGTGTAAACAAGTCAAAAAAGGCCCATAACTCTAGGAAAAATGGTAGAACAAAACCTGTTACCTGTGGATATCCTTCACCCCATGGTGGTCAGTCAGCATACCAAATATCATTCAAATCCAACATACACTACTAAAGCTATCATTCAGAAACCATCAAAATTGAAATTTTCCAAGTCAAAAAAGGCCCATAACTCTAGGAAAAAATAATTGGACAAAAACGGTTACTTATGAATATCCTTTCAACCATGATGGTCCATCTGCATACCAAAGATCATTCAAATCTGACATGCACTGATAAAGATACAGATATCTAAAATTGTTGCAGACGGATAGCGACGAATGGACAGACCCCATTGATATCCTGCAAACTTTGTTTTGGCAGGTGGATATGCTTCACCCTATGGTAGTCCATCAGCATACCAAAGATCATTCAAATCCAACATACACTACTGAAGTTATCATCCAGAAACCATAAAGAGTTTAATTTTCTAAGTCAAAAGAGGCCCATATTCTAGAAAAAATGATTGGACAAAACCCCTTACTTATGAATATCGTTTCTCCTATGATGGTCCATCAGCATACCAAAGATTATTCAAATCTGATGTGTTTTGACCAAGATACAGAGACAATGGATGGACCCCACTGCTAGATCCCCCACAAACTTCGTTTTGGCAGGGATAACAAAAACATATCCTATAACCCTTCAATGCAATGAGGTCATTGAGCTTGTTGCAGTGAGGATCACATTATATGGTTTTGTTGAAATATTTTGAAAAAAAGAGAAAAAAAATTTCCAATAATTGGAAGTTATTACATTGTTAATTTCATATCAGCTGGATGTCAAAGGCCGATGTGAAGTTACTGAGAGCTGATATCTCGGCTGATATGGGGACAGCTTGGTTCATATTGGCCTCGATCAGCATCATATCAGCCGTGTTCGAAGACATTTCAGTGAAGTTTGATAAAGGGTAATTTTGGGAACAAAATCATATATAATAAATAATAAATTATATTGTGTGCATCGGCTAAATGGTTGTTATAGCCCCCCCTATTATAATATCAGAACTGATATGTCCTAGGTTAATAATTAAACACAATTAAAATTTTTCTAAAAGTATTTTTTTTAATTAGAATAAGCATACTCTGGCTTGTATGATCATTTATTTGCATTGAGTGCCCTCTGACTTATCAACAGGTTTACAGATACTGTTACACAGAATCTATTTTTAGCTCACTGATTGATCTGATTGTTTAATTGGGTCACATTTATTTACTTGAAATTAGACAGAATCATCTAGAAGCTTAATGAGATGACTTTATTCAGTCAATAGCAATTAATGGAATATAAGAACATTGGAGAAATTTCTTATTCTGGAACTTTCTATGTGAAGACTATATAAATAATCTCTGTCAACAGAATTATGACATTCTATTCATAAACAGAGCATTGAGAAGTCATTTGTTTACACATTCAGCATTAATTGAACATTGGTGATTATTATTAAAGGACAGTGCATTATTATAGAAGCAGTTAAGAATTTATTATATATTCTACGAAATATTTTGAGATCTTTGTATATTGGAAAAGTGTTCCCAAAATTTGAAGAGAATTTATTCTTCTTGTGAACGAGAATTTACCTTTGTGAAAAGCTAGGATTCTACTGGATTATTGTAAAACCACCTGACGCACCAATACTTATTGGATATTAATTCCATTTGAATTATGCTGAGTGCTTTATTGGAATTTATTAGAGACTGCCGAAATTTGAATGAACGTTTCATTACAGTTTATTGGATACTGTTGAGAGCACGGTGGCTCAGTGGTAGACTGCTGGACTTCTATGGTAGAGGTCCCGAGTTTTATCCCCCGTCTGGGGCGACCTGCATTGTGTCCTTTGGCAAGGAACTTTATCCCAGGTGCCTACATGGAGGCATGATGACTCTGTGTACTAAGGCGTACTGCATGTCGATGGTGCAAATGTCTTCAACCGCTGTAATCCTGCTTGAGAGGAGCTTGAACAGAGTTAGAATGTTGAGGAGCTGACAATTGCTCGTCGATGCTCGGTGTTTCTCTCTGGGTACTCCAGCTTCCTCCACCTGTAAAACTGTCACGGTCACGATTAGCCATTGCGCATAAGTATGTGACCTTAAACACCAATAAATAAATAAATTGGATACTGTTTCTGCAGACACATTCTTGGACATTACAATACCAGCTGGAACATTTCTTCATCACTTGATTACTGGATTCTATTGAACTTTATTTTTGACTAACTGATAAGTATTCCTGTTTTTAGTTTTCTGTAAACCAAATAGTGTAAAAAAGATTGTATCATTTTCTTTTTATATTATTTTTTTTTATTTCATTTCAGAATTGTTAAATTCGAGTTATTGTTGCTGATTCTCAGATTTCTTTCTGTTACCATTATTGTTATTTTTACACCGTAACAATGGTTAGCTGCTACTGTGCTGAATTAACACAAATTACCATGCAATAGTTGCAACCAGTGTTCTTTTCTTCCAAACCGATGTCATCAATATGAATATACAAGGATAGATTGCTGGTAAGTGTAAGACTTTTCAATCTCAATAGCCAATCACAAGTGCTTGATGTAAATTCACATTGGTTGACAGCATGTCATCATGAAGGTTTGTGCACCTCAGTATAAGCCTGTTTGTTTGTTTATTCACACAAATTGACTTCAAATTTTGTTACTTCACCTTTTGCTTTCCAAACACAGCTTATGACCTCTCAATGAATTAAGCTGAGCTCATTCTAATGAGGGATCATCAGCTTTGTTTTCATTGCAAACAATTATTAGTCTGTGTGAAACACACAGACTATTGTTTTTGTATGCTTTCTTTTTCTTTTTTTTTAATTAGCCTGTGTGAAACACACAGACTATTGTTTTTGTACGGTTTCTTTTTTCTTTCTTTTTTTTTCTTCTTCTTCTTGTTCTTATTCTCCTGTCTTCTATGTTCTTCCTTGTCCGCATGACAACTTGAAAAGGAATCGTCCTATCTTGTTGATTTTTGGCATACTGATAGGCAGTCAGAAGTTCTCGGCAACCTATGTTTTTCAGGTCGCTAGAGCCACTGAGTATGGCCCAGTCGGCCCCAGGGTTTTCACAGCCTCCAATTTCCTGATACAGTAAATTCTCCCCAAGCAATAGGATGCTATGTTATTCACACTGGAGATGATGTAAACATCAGTGGAGTAGCTATCAGAAAATGAAATGTGACCTTGTTATGATATTGGGATGTAAGTTCCTAGAACGAAGTTGAGAGAAACCCTTTGCCTTGCAAGGAAATAAATTATAACTTATTCAGTTCAATGCTTTTAACCCTCTCAAGACTTCAATGTGGATTGCACATATTTTATTTCAGGCAGAATAAACTTAACCTTTTCCATAAAACTGCACTGAATAATTGTTGAAACCTATCTTATTCAGTTCAATGCTTTTAACCCTCTCAAGACCTCAATGTGGATTGCACATATTTTATTTCAGGCAGAATAAAGTTAACTCTTTCCATAAAACTGCACTGAATAATTGTAAAATTTCTTGAAACCTATCTTATTCAGTTCAATGCTTTTAACCCTCTCAAGACTTCAATGTGGATTGCACATATTTTATTTCAGGCAGAATAAAGTTAACCCTTTCCATAAAACTGCACTAAATAATTGTTGAAACCTATCACAAAACTGTCAGGGTGCCGGTAACAATGCAATGCTGACATGGTCGACTGTACTGTTAACTGTGTTAGTGCTATGACTGTTTAAAACTCTTTTGTTAGGGGAGTTCTATACTCTTTCACTGCGCTCGGCTCGGTCTCACCGAGAGTGCAGAAACCTTTGTTGCCAAAGTGCCATTAAGAGAATGTCTCTGATTTGTGCCGTTCCATCCATCCGGAGTGCAAAAAAGGTACTCTCAGCTGAGAAACTTAATGTTTTTCGCTTTATTTTCTTAACATTTAATTCTATGTGGAATGGGACACCCTTTCAGTGTGCCTTCCAAAGTAAGGGATTCTTAACCCTTTAGCCAACATAACAGTGAAAACTGGTCAACATTATTCACAGAAACGTCTATTCAGTTTTAATTACCTTTTCATTTTTGCTTGAAAAACATAGCTTATGACCCTTTATTGGATTAAGCTCATTTTTTAAAGGATTATTTACTTATTGGTGTTTAATGTCACATATATCTGCACAGTGGCTAATCATGACCATGACATTTTTTCAGGTGGAGGAAGTCGGAGTACCCGGGAAGAACCACCGGGCAACAACGAGCAACTGTCAGATCCCCCACATACTAACTCCACACAAGCAGGGTTGTTAGCATTGGTTGAAGATGGGTGCACCATCGATGTGCAGTATGCTTTAGTACACAGCGCCACCATGCACCCACGTGGGCAATGGGGTGAAGTGTCTTGCCCAAGGACAGAGTGAGGACCTCACGCCTTGCAGCCTGCACCTCTGCCAACTGAGCCACTGAGCCCCCATTTAAAGGATTAAAATGGAGTATTCAAAGGGAATTTTTTAACCCTCTGACAATTTTAATATGGGGGCATTATTGAGAAAGACTGGGAAATGCATTTTATTACACCTTAATGCATTTCAAAAGTTTATGAATGTATTTCATCAATCATATTAGTGGGCAGAGCCAAAAATGTCCATTTCTGATTCGTGTATCAAACCCTTTGAATGCTGGTCACATATATGCCATTTCTGGTTTCTTACAAAAATGTTCTGATTCCTGTATGAATATCTGTAAATACTGCTAACGAAAATCCATTTCTGGTTCGTTCAAAAATATTTTACTCCCAAAAAATAAGCCTCCATGAATTCTCTTTCTTTATAATTTATTCCTGATACTTTAACCCTTTTCATACAGACTTGAATTTACTGGTGGCAGTAAATTCTGTTTCTCTAGTTTTTCTTCTTCTTCTTATTTTTCTTATTCTCCTGTCTTCTGTCTTCTATGTGCTTCCTTGGGGTGTTTTAAAAGTGGGTCATGCCCATATCTCAGGCATGGTATGACGCATGAACCTGGGACCAACACCAAATGAGTCGACACTCAATGATTCAAAATGTGGGTCAAGATCAATGAGGTCATCCAGGGGTCATTGAGTGCATTTTTCAAAATTGCTGGAAATCACATTTTTGGACTCCATAATGCATTCTCAAAGATCATACATGCAATTTTACCCCCAAAAAGTGGGCATGGCCAAAATTTTTGAAAGTGGGTCACTCTCATATCTCAAGCATGGTACGATGCATGGACCTGGGACTAACACCAAATGAGTTGACACTCGATGTAGATTCAAAATATGGGTCAAGGTCACCTAGGGGTCATTGAGTGCATTTTTTATAATTGCTGGAAATCACATTTTTTGACCCCCTAAAGCATTCCTGAGGTCCATACATGCATTTTTACATCAAAAAGTGGGCGTGGTCAAAAATTTGGAAAGTTAGTCACGCTCATATCTCAAGCATGATGTGATGCATGGACCTGGGACCAACACTAAATGAGTCGACACTTGATGGAGGTTCAAAATGTGGTTCAAGGTCACGGAGGTCACCTGGGAGTCATTGGGTGCATTTTTCATAATTGCTGGAACTCACATTTTTTGACTCTCTAAAGCATTCCTGAAGTCCATACATCCATTTTTACGTAAAAAAGTTGGGTCATGCTCATATTGGTGTTTAAGGTCACATATTTCTGCACAATGGCTAATCATGACCATGACAGTTTTATGGGTGGAGGAAGCTGGAGTACCCAGAGAGAACCAACAGGCAACAGTGAGCAACTGTCAGCTCCCCACATACTTACTCCACACACACGAGCAAGGTTAGCATTAGTTGAAGACAGATTGACCATCGATGTGCAGTGCACCTCAGTACACAGTGCCACCATGCCCCCACGTGGGCAATGGGGTGAAGTGTCTTGTCCAAGGACACAGTGCGGTTGCTGCAGGTGGGAATCGAACCGGGGATCTCTCGGCTTGCAGCCTGCACCTCTACCAAGTGAGCTACCGTGACCTCTTTTAAAGTATTAAAATGGAGTATTTAAAGTGAGTATTTTAACCCTCTCGAGAATTGTATCCAAAAAATTTTATTTTCTACAAAATTGAGAATAATGAAAACCCTTTCCATTCTCACAATGTTGTTCTAAACTTACATAGGTATAGATGGGGCCCAGGTATTTTGCTAATGCCAGTAAGTTGTCAAATAGGTTCTTGGGGGCATTTAAGGCTTTTTACGTCTATATTTCAACATTACTGAAATAGTATATTTTTCAGAGTATCTCATCATTCAAATAAATGGCAGAGCCAGTAATGTCAATTTCTGATTCCCTGATCGAACCCTTTAAATGCTATGCATATATATGCCTTTTCTGGTTTCTTTGGAAAATTGTTCTGATTCCTGTATGAATATCTGTAAATACTGTTAACAAAAACCCATTTCTGATTTGTTAAAAACTATTTTACTCCTGAAAATAAGCCTCCATACATTCTCTTTCTATATAGTTTTTTTTGATACTTTAATCTTTTTCACACAGACTTGAATTTACTGGTGGCAGTAAATTCTGTTTCTCTAGTATTATTTATTAATTTTGGAAAAATTATGTCTCATCTTCCAGTCATCTTAAGTAACAGGTTAGAATTAAATTTTAAAACTCCACGCTGTTCCATGACTTTAACCATTTACCCAACGTAATGGCTAAAACCAGCCAGCGCTATTCTAAAAAATCGACAATTAATTTTCATTATTTTTTTCATTTTTTGTCTCAAAAACATAGGTTATGACACTTTATTGGAACAAGCTCATCAAGCTCGTTCCAATGAGGGTCATAACCTAAGTTTTTGAGACAAACAAATGAAAAAAAATAGTTATTCAATGAGTTTTTTTGCAAGTGTCGTCTGCTTTTCATGTTAGGTAAAGGGTTAAAGAAATCCTCAAACATGAAGTCAACTTGAAACATTTTGCTCTAACAGAAATACAGCAGAACCCAGTTAATTGTATAGCCACTTTGCCAATGAAAATTATTCAATTAACAAGAGAATTCAATTAGCATGGAATTGCTCACTTTTCTGTATTCTAAAGATAAACTGAGTATTTATTCTATTATATCTTGTTTGACAGAGCTCATGGACTCTGTCAAACAACATATAATAGACCTAAATGCCTGCATTGGATTACTGCAGCCAAATAGGTCTATAAACCAGGGGATTTGTTGACTGTCAGGATAATTTCTCGGTATATTGCAAGATTTTTCATTCAATTAACAGGAGTTTATTCAGAAACCTACATGCTATTAACAGGTCAAATTTGTATTAAAGATACAGGAAGGAATGGGAAATGGTTTTGTGTTTGAAAGTAATAACACTACTATTCAATTAAGAGATACCCAAATAGGTGGGATCAACTGTACCAAAAAGAAAATCTTTGTTCAGTTTCAGTTCTTGATCTAAATTTAGTGGTTAGTTTGTTTTAACAAGTTTCAAATGAAAATTACTATTTATTTATTTATTGGTGTTTAAGGTCACATATTTCTACACAATGGCTTATCGTGATTGCAACATGGATATAAAGTAAAGTCTAGCCAAATGTTTATACTGATGTTGCCCATTTTAGAGGTCTTCCATTCCAGGCATTGGTTACCGGGTCCCATTTTACCAGTAGTCTGTTGTTTATTGGGGTTTAATGACACTTTTAATAGCCAAGGTCACCTTGTTCTAGACAGTTTTATGGGTGGAAGAAGCTGGAGCACCCAGAGAGAACCACTAAGCAGCAGCAAACAACTGTCAGAATCCCCAACCTACTAACTCTGCAGAAGTTGAGTTAACACTAGTTAAAGAAAAGTGTACCATCAACGTGCAGTACGCCATAGTACACAGCACCACTTTGCCCCCACATACAGGCAATCAGGATAAAGTACCTCGCCCAAGGATACAATCCCACTACTCCTGGTGGGGATCGGACCGTGAACCTTTTGGTTTGCAGTCCATTGCCATAACCACTGAGCCACAACACTCCCGATTTTACCAGGAAAACAGAGCTTGTTTACCACAGTAAACAAGCACTGCTTCACTTCCCAGAGTTCCCACAGGGAGTGAAAATTACTAAACAAGTTCAATGAAAAATGGATATAAATCTTGAAAGAGTCTCCAATACCATTGATCATGACTCTTGTTATTTTCTTATAATACTTCCTAAAACAAATCTTTTTTATTATTATATTTTTCCTTTGAAACGAGGAACTAATGACCCTGAAACTATAGTTTTATAAGTAAAGAAAGTGTAAATAAATCTGTTTTAATGGTGCATATTCTTGAATAGACATAGTTATCATATAATAAATGTCAGCCAGATATTACCTAAACATGCCATATAATCCCTAATCTAATGGAATGATTTAAAATCTCCCATCAAACCTAATTTACAATAATTTGTAAAGTTCAAAAATACAAAATAATTCACAATGCTCCCAAGAAATCAATAATTTTTCAGAAGTTAATAATGCAAGGTTACCATATGATGCGAAATGTTAATGAAAATTTACACTACAACCAAGCACCTTCTATATTAAATCAATATGTACTCAAAGAAAACATTCTGCTATTTGTAAATGCTTCTCAAATTTGGCATAAATCATACAATATGGTTCTATGATAAAATCTTAGGAAATGAGGCAATGGAGTATTAACACTTGATTTTCACCATTGTAAAGTACCATTTGCATTATGTTTTCCCAAATAACTGAAAAATGTCTTCTTTTTTTTTTGGGGGGGGGGGGGGGTCTTCAAAAATTCAAAAACATAACTAATGACCTCTGATTGGAACAAGCCTCACCTCATTCCAATGAATGACATAAATAAAAAACATGAAATTTAAAATGGAGTCTCTGTTCACTTGTTAGGGTTCATAAATATAGGAGTTTCACATACAATATTCTCATAAGGAATTAAACTTATATCTTCTTAGCTGAAGGGGAGACAACCTGGTTAAAATCATTACAGACTGATAACTTGGAAATAGTGGTCATGTTTGAAAGTTTCCCCCCACCCCCTAAAGATACACTATACCAGTATCTGAATCTTCTAAGGATACTGCATGTCAAATATCAAAAGATTCTGACTGGGAGACTTGAAAAAGAAGAGACTATATTTAAAGAATATTTCTCATATTGCAAAATTTATTTTAGGATATTCTTCAGAACTACCAGTCAAAATCTATTGATATTTGGTATACTGCATTGGGGAGGGGAGGGGAGGGAGGGGTCGCTTGAGGTTTGTTCAAATTAAAACCCTGGAGAATCATATTTGGGCACAATGGGAGCCTGAATTTTAACTTAAGGCAACATGAGGAATATTTTTTCAAAATCTTCTTCAGTTCCACCAGTCAAAATATTTTGAGGATTGGTATAGAGCACCCTGGGGGGGCAGATTTGGGTTTGTTCAAATCAAGTCTCTGGGGTCATATTTGGGCTCCTATGGGAACTCAAACTTTAACTATACTTTGTTAAGTTAAGCTAAAAATTAACTAATTAAGAGCATAACTCTGCTCAGTATGGCCAAACTGCACTAGTTTTTGAACACATTCAAGACATTGTTTAGAATGTCTCACATACCAAATATTGACCAAATCTATTGATATTTGTTGAAGTTATCATGCTAATGAGAAAGGTTATACCCACCTGCATGCATGGCCCACCCACCCATTCACCTTCCCACCCATTCACCAACTTCATTAAACTATAGGCTGTGTCTTTTCAGAAATAAAGGGCAATATTCACCAATAAAATGTCACACAAACATCATAATTAATCTCGATCTATCTTTTACATGAGTAAGTTTGTATGCTCAAAATGGATTGGCTCTGTCGAGTAGCTGGAGTTATTATCAGGAAGCCAAAAATCATGGAAATTCATGACAATGGATTAGCTATGTCAAGTATACCTGGAGTTATAATCCAGAAACTTTTTTTAAAACCATGGAAATTCTAAGAAAATAAACGGCTAAAAACCCATTATAGAAGGTCAAACAAATGTCAACATCGAACTTGATTTACTTTTTACTTGAGTAAGTTTGTGTGCCAAAAATGGATTGGCTATGTTAAGTATTTCTTATCCAGAAACCACAAATCATGATCTAAAATCATGGATATTCTAAGAATAAGGGCAATACTCCACAACAGAACTTGTCACACGAATGTCAAAATCTGCCTTTCACTTGAGTAAGGGAGTTATATGCTAATGAAAGTGTCAATGACACTGTAGCTTAACTTGACTGTGTGTAGTGTTTGATGAAAAGGATAATTAATGTTCAATGTTTATGAAAGGATTATGAAATAAGAAATTGTGATAATTGAGAATATGTTAATTTATGTTCCCTATATGCTATGTTTTCAATAAGAATAATTTGAGGTGTAGACTGTACTAAAGAATGTATGTCAACCAAAGTTACCAAGTTACAGTAAAGTTATTCCAAAACGAGTCATCCTCCTAAGTTACAATGAAATCCCTTCATAAATATAGCTCGTAGACTTTGCTAAAGGAATCTAGATCATGTGACAGTTCGGCATCACGGATGACCGATCACGAACAAAATAGGAGAGTCTCATCTAGATATCATAACAAGTTATCCTACCAAGTTGCAATGAAATCCCTTCATAAAAACAACCTGTAAACAGTGCTAAAAGAATGTAGGTCATGTGACCAGGCAGAGCTGATGGCTGACCAATCATAACCAAAATAGGACAGTCTCATCTAGACATCATACTGAATTATCCTTCCAAGTTACAATGAAATCGCTTCATAAATATGAACTGTAGATTGTGTTAAACAAATCTAGGTCACGTGCCTGTGTGGCCATCACAGTTGACTGATCACAGCTAAAATAGGATGTTCTCATCTGGACAGTTTTCTGTACCATCCTACAAATTTGCAATGAAATCAGTTCATAAATGCAAGCAGCAGACTGTGCTTAAGGAATCTAGGTAATGTGCAAATGAAGCTGTTATGGTTGGCAGAACCTGACCCAAAAATGGATGTTTTCATCTAAATATTATACAGTCATGCAAAAAGTTACAATAAAATCCCTTCATAAACATGACCTGTAGACTGTGCTAAAGGTTTTGGGCTTCGGGTCCATGTAGCCCTTATGGTTGACCGAGCATGACAGCCGTCACAGTTGACCGATCACGACCAAAAGGGGACATTCTCATCT
The DNA here is from genome assembly GCA_031216915.1 of Pictodentalium vernedei. Lineage (NCBI taxonomy): Eukaryota > Metazoa > Mollusca > Scaphopoda > Dentaliida > Dentaliidae > Pictodentalium > Pictodentalium vernedei. The sequence goes on from CM062288.1 coordinate 177,056,631, forward strand.
TGACATGACAAAATAGGACGTTTTCATCTAGACATTATACTAAGCCTTCATACAAATTTGCAATGAAATCCCTTCGTAAATACAAGCTGTAGAGACTTTGGGCAAGGTAATGAGCGCCCCTGTGGCCATCATGGATGACTGAACCCGACCAAAAAAAGGACATTCTCATCTAGACATTATACAGAGTCATCTGACAAAGTTACAATAAAATCCCTTCACAAATATAAAAAAAGGGACGTTCTCATCTAGACATTAAATGGTGTCATCCTACCAAGTTACAATGAAATCCCTTCATAAATATGACCTGTAGACTGGGCTAAAGGTTTTCAGGCTCACACAGCCATCACGGTTGACCGATTGTGACCAAAAGGGGCCATTCTCATCTAGACATTACACAGAGTCATCCCATCCTACCAAGTTACAATGAAATCTCTTCATAAAAAGAACCTGTAAACAGCGCTAAAGGAATCTAGGTCATGCGACCAGGTGGACCTAACAGCTGACTAATCGTGACCAAAATAAGACAGTCTCTTCAAGACATCATACCGAGTTATCCTTCTAAGTTACAATGAATCGCTTCCTAAATACGAACTGTAGACTGTGCTAAACAAATCTAGGTCACGTGCCAGTGTGGCCATCAGGGTTGACTGATCACGGCCAAAATAGAACGTTCTCATCTAGACAGTATACTGTGCCATCCTACAAATTTGCAATAAAATCAGTTCATAAATGCATGCTGTAGACTGTGCTTAAGGAAGCTAGGTAATGTGCAACTGCAGCCGTCGCAGTTGACTGAACCTGACCAAAAATGGATGTTTTCATCTAGACATTATACAGAGTCCTCTTATGAAGTTACAATAAAATCCCTTCATAAACATGACATGTAGACTGTTCTAAAGGTTTTTGAGCTTCAGGCCTGCGTAGAGGTCATGGTGGACTGATCATGACCAAAAGAAAAGGACATTCTCATCTAGACATTATACAGAGTCATCCTACCAAGTTACAATGAAATCCCTTCATAAATACAACCTGCAGACTGTGCTAAAGGTTCTCAGGTTTTGGGCTCGTGCAGCTATCATGGTCAACCGATCGTAACCAAAAGGGGACGTTCTCATCTAGACCTTATACAGAGTCATCCTACCATGTTACAATGAAATCCCTTCATAAATACGACCTGTAGACTGTGCTAAAGGGTTTTTGGTTTCTGGCTCGCGCAGCCATCACAGCTGACCGATCGTGACCAAAAGGGGATGTTCTCATCTAGACATTATACAGAATCATCCTACCAAGTTACAATGAAATGCCTTCATCAATACAACTTGTAGACTGTGCTGAAGGTTTATTGGTTTTGCGCTCGCACAGCCAAAACCAAAAGGGGACTTTCTCATCTAGACATAAAATAGAATGTTTTCAACTAGACATTATACTGAGCCATCCTACAAATTTGCAATGAAATCCTTTCGTAAATACAAGCTGTAGACTGTGCTAAAGGAATCTAAATAATGTGCGCCCCTGTGGCCTTCATGGTTGACTGAACCTGACCAAAAAAGATCATTCTCATCAGACATTATACAGGGTCGTCGTACAAATTTACCATTAAATCCCTTCACAAATACGACAAAAGGGGACGTCCTCATCTAGACATTAAACACAGTCATCCTACCAAGTTACAATGAAATCCCTTCATAAATATAACCAGTAGACTGTGCTAAAGGTTTTCAGGCTCACGCAACCATCACGGTTTACCGATTGCAACCAAAAGGGGACATTCTAATCTAGACATTATACAGAGTCATCCTACCAAATTACAATGAAATTCCTTCAAAAATACAACCTGAAGACCGTGCTAAAGGTTTTCGGGTTCAGGGTCAGTGGAGCTGTCACGGTTGACCGATGTCAACCAAAAGGGGTTGTTCTCATCTAGACATGACCTCAAATTCTGCATATGAAATTTTGTGATAATCGGACAAGAACTACAGGGCTTGGCCTGTGCTAAAGAAAATGTGAACAGACTGACAGACTTCCGCATGCGCGTTGGCAATAGCTTATGTTGACTTTGTCAGGTTAAGCTAAAAATGGATTGGCTGTGTTAAGAACTTATGGAGCTATCATCTGAAAACCATAAATCAAGGAAACTCACAATAATAAAGGGCAATAACTCCCCCATTGAAATGTCAGACAAACACCAAACTTGCACTTGCTCTGCATCTTCTGGGGATAAGGTCATATACCAAACTAATGTGACGACCCATCCCTGGGCAGGGTAGCCCCACCCATGTGATGGAAAATATCTAGTTGCACTGCATATCAAGGGAGAAAATCAAAATTTGAGTTTCTTGCTGGATGGAACAGATGCACGGTCCTCATTCACATAATAGATATAGATTCAACAATTGTGACATAAGTTATCATCTGAAAACAAAAAATAAACAGATCACAGATGGCAAGATGGATGGAAGGACAACAAACAGATGAACATGGTATCAGCTGATATGGGATCATTATCATCAAATTGCAGACTCTAGAATCACAAAAGAGGCAAATCTGAATCTCCTGTGAGTCTGTCAAAAGAGTGAACTTCACCTGGTAAGAAGTACCAAAGAAATCTCTGAACCCTCAACACACTGACGTCAAAATTTCAAGCAGCAATTCTTTCCCATAATGCAACAAGGAATTTAACACCCAATAATTCTGTCTTATTGGACTGAGCTCAGTGAGCTCTGTCAAACAAGAGTGAATTGCCTGGTTAAATTCTCAGCTGCATTATGGGCAATATTTGCTGGTTGCTACAGGTTGATATTTTGATATCAGGGTGCAGAGGGTTAAGTGAATGGACACAGTGTAAAATATTTAATTAACAGAAATAAGGGTATTCCACTCATCTCGGTATGGTTGAAGTAAAGAGTGATGGAAAAAGCAACAAACTATCTATTGTTTGAGGAATGTGGAGAGAAATCAATGACAATGATGAGATTCCTTTCACTCTTTATCCAAAGCACACACTATCAAAATTTGCAATTTTAATCATTTTTTTTCAAATTTTTCAAAAGATTTCAACAAAACCATATCATGTGACCCCATAATAGGAACAAGCTCAATAAGCACATTCCAAAGAGTAGTAACTTGATATGCTGTTAAAAAAAAAATTGTTTTCAATTGTTCAATTTGTAAAATTTTGTGGGCAGATGCAACCAACTCATTTCCCACTTGGCTTAAAGATTGTATTTTTTTTCTCATTTGACATAAGTTTGGATTGAACAGAAAAAGTAACATAACTTATCTGTCTAAATAGCAATTTTTTGTGGTTATTTCCCATAATCCAAACTAACCAAAAGGTTGTACCATTCAGAAGACTTGCATACTTCCATTTATAAACAAAGATGCTTCATTCCCTCAACAGAATTCCCATTTGTTTCATTTCTAAAAAAAATAAGAACTTTATTTGTTGCAGTTTGCGAACCAGCATTTCTCAAAAATGTCAGCTCAACAATAATGAAGCACACAGAGGACACAACATTGACCTCAATGCCACTGGAGCGGTCATCATCTTTCTGTTATACAACCAGTCAAAGTACTGGATTAGGATTCAGGTCAAAATTTCAGCAATAACCTGGCTTAACATGTTGGCACTGCATTGGTCATTGTACTGAATGTTGATCAAGCTCAGGAGCTGACTTACATTAGTAAAGCTGCTGATAACTAATGTTTGTTGCTCATGGGGAGGGAGTTCTCTGTTTTGTTTTGTGTCCTGCATGCAGGAATACAAACGTATTGGTATTTAATTGGTAGATTAAGTGAATGGGTACATACGTGGAGGGGGGGGGGGGGGGGGGGGATTTTAGTGGTGTAAAATTAGTAGAAGTTACTGAATTATTTATTTATTTATTAGTGTTTAAGGTCACATATTTCTGCACAATGGCTAACCATGACCGTGACAGTTTTACGGTGGAGGAAGCCGGAGTACCCGGAGAGAACCACTGAGCAACGGCGAGCAACTGTCAGCTCCCCAACATACCAACTCCACACAAGCAGGGTTAGCATTGGTTGAAGACAGGTGCACCATCGACGTGCAGTACGCCTTAGTACACAGCGTCACCGTGCCCCCACGTGGGCAATGGGGGGTGAAGTGTCTTGCCCAAGGACACAAAGCGGTTGCCGCAGGTGGGATTCAAACCGAGGACCTCTCGGCTTGCAGCCTGCACCTCTACGAACTGAGCCACCGTGCCCCCAGTTACTGAATTAACTTCACATTTTGGAAAATTACGACTTATGGCTGGGAAACCATATCAGTCAAATGTGAAATGAGGTCATAAGCAACTCTGGTTTTTTTTTTTACTGGTTTTCAATGACATATTCATCAATGAGGATCACCTTGTGTCTCAGTTTTACAAGTGGAGGAAGCTTGGGAACTTGGAGAGAACCAACAAGCAGCAGCAAGCAACTGTCAGACTTTCCAACGTACTGACTCTGCATATGAAAGGTGGTTATAATTGGTTTAGGGCAAGAGCACCACTGACATGCAGAATGCTGGAGTACACAGTGCCACCACCGTGCACCCACTTGGGAAATCAAGATTAAGTATCTTGCCCAAGGACACAATGCAGTTACCCCTGGTTGGGATAGAACTATGAACCTCTCAGTCTGAAATGTGATACTCTACTCACTGAGCCACTGTACTCGCTATAAGTCACATTGGTTGTATTGGTAGTTGATTAACTGGTAGAGTGCTAAATTATTTTTCAAAGGTGATTTGTAATACGCATATTATTTTCAAAGATATTATGCCAAGAACAAGGGGAGACTTATTTAGCAAGATTTTGTTCATAAATAATTGTTTAGTGATGATTTATTAGAGAGTGCCCTCTGGTAACAAAATAATTTAATAAAAGCATTTTTCTTGCTACTGCCTATCAAACAAGCTGATGCTTACAGTGTAAAGCCACTAAAGTGCCTTTCAACACTTTTCAATAAAGCAATGATAGTGGCTTCTAGCACTCTCAACCAGTTAACTAAAACGGTTTATACATGTGCTTTCAAATAAACAAGTTCAGTCCATCAAGCAGGTAAATTATGGCACACAATCAGACTGGGCCAAGGACTAAAGTACTCAGCAATTGAGATAGCGGTCAAAGTGCCGGTCGATTAAGTATGGATATTATGTTATGGATGTGTGTGCTTTCCATTAAATGGGTGCAGCCCATATCATCTATTATATTTATTTATTGGTGTTTAAGGTCAAATATTTTTGCACAATGGCTAATCATGACAACAACATGAGTATCAACTCAAAATGAAAGTGTCAGTGACACTGTAGCTTAACTTGTGTGTTGTGTTTGATGAAAAGGATAATGTTCAATGTTTATGAAAGGATTATGAAATGAGACAAGAATTGTGATAATTGGGAATATGTTCATTTCTGTTCCCTGTATGCTATATTTTGGATACAAAATAGTATGAGGTGTACACTGTACTAAAGAGCTGAGGGGTGGGTTAATATGACCTCACAGTTAATGTATGTGGCCCTCACAGTTAACGTATATCAACAAAAGTTACCAAGTTACAGTGAAATTATTCCAAAACGAGTCATCCTCTCAAGTTACATTGAAATCCCTTCATAAATATGGCCTGTAGACTGTGCTAAAGGTTTTCAGGCTTTGGGCACCTGTAGCCATCACAGCTGACCAATCACGACCAAAAGAGGATGTCATCAACCAGGCATTATATGGAGTCAACCTAACAAGTTACAATGAAATCCTTCCATAAATACGACCTATAGACTATGCTAAAGGTCTTTGGGTTCTGGCAGCCATAAAGGCTGAATGATCACGACCAAAAGGGGATGTTCTCATCTAGACATTATTTGGAGTCATCCTACCAAACTACAATGAAATCCCTTCATAATTATGACCTCTAGACTGTTCTAAAGGTTTTGGGGCTTCAGGCCCTTGTAGCCATCACAGTTGCCCAATCGTTTCCAAAAGGAGACGTTCTCATCTAGACATTATATGAAGTCAACTTACCAAGTCTGGGCATCATCTGGAGTGATCCGAAGTTACACTGAAATCCCTTTATAAATATGACCTGTAGACTGTGCTCAAGGTTTTCGGGCTTCGGGCACCTGTAGCCATCACAGTTGACCAATCACGACCAAAAGGGGATGTCATCATCTAGGCATTATATGGAGTCAACCTAACAGGTTACAATGAAATCCTTCCATAAATATGACCTTTTGCCTATGCTAAAGGTTTTTGGGTTCGGGCACCCATCAAGGATGAATGATCGAGATCAAAATGGGACGTTCTCATCTAGACATTATTTGGAGTCATCCTACCAAATTACAATGAAATCCCTTCATAAATATGACCTGTAGATTGTGCTAAAGATTTTCGGGTTTCGGGCCCCTGTAGCCATCACAGTTGCCCAATCAGGACCAAAAGGGGACTTTCTCATCTAGACATTGTATGAAGTCAACCCACCAAGTTAAAATGAAATTCTTCAATAAATATGACCTGTAGACTGTGCTAAAGGTTTTCGGGTTTTGGGCTCGTGGCAATCGTCACGGTTGGTAGGTCATGCCCAAATGGGGAAATTCTCATCTAGAAATCATAAGGTGTCATCCTACCAAGTTACAATGATATCCCTCCATATTAAACATGACCTGCAGACTGTGCTAAAAGTTTTTGGGTTTTGGGCTTGGGCAGCCATCATGGTTGATAGATCATGCCCAAAAGGGGACGTTCTCATCTAGGCATTATACAGAGGCATCCTACCAAGTTACAATGAAATCCCTTCATAAATACGACCTGTAGACTGTGCTAATGGTTTTGGGGTTTTGGGCTCGGGCAGCCATACCAGTTGACCGATCGCAACCAAAAGGGGACGTTCTCATCTAGACATGACCCCAAACCTGCATATGAAATTTCGTGATGATCAGACAAGAACTGTGGGGTGTAGCCCGTGCTAAAGGAAAATGTGAACAGACTCACAGTCTAACAGACTCACAGACTAACAGGCTTCTGTACGCGTGATGGCAATAGCTTATCTTGACTATGTCAAGTTAAGCTAACCAGGGGTGAGCGTTAATAAGCCATGTAGCCCATTTTAGAGAGGATTTGCACCTCCCAAGCATTGGTGACTGGGTCCTATTTTACCAGTAAAACAGAGCCTGTTTATCGCAGTGAACAGGCACTGCTTCACTTCCCAGGGTTCCCGCATTGAGCCCATATAATCTGCATACGTAATTGTTGACAACTGGATGTTTTGATCCCAGGGATGAAGATCATTGAGTTTGAACCTTGGCTAAACTGGTGGTCAATTGATGTAACTGTAATGGATGAACATGCTTTCCAATAAACAGTTCAGCCCACTATTCAGGAAAATTATTGTGGACAAAGGGATGTCATGGCTCAAAGACTAAATTAAGAATGTGGTAAATAGTGCTATGTGAGAAACGGAAAAAAATGGAACAAACCAGTGACCAGTGGCAGTGACAAAATTGGCTGCATGTGTTTTCCAATAGATTCTGCCCATCACTATGGTAAAATTGGAACATTTCAGCAATCTGTGAAAGTTATGACTGTTGTTATGGCCTTGAAATGTTTTGGAGTTGATATGGCAAAAGGGACACACCATGCAAACAAGTTACATGACAAGCTCTCAACTGCAAACCCACAGGTCTTCCAACATAGATTTTTATTTCCTTAAAAAAATTTACCCATTGTATATTAACCATTTTGTCTTTTCTTTTCAATTATTTAGCCACATTAAAGGTAGAAGGTCAATTTATATAATATTGAAGAAACTCATGTCAGAAATGAAACATCTATATCAATAAAAAAAAAAAAATTTAAATTAAAAACAAATTCAACAGCCCAGATAAATTTGTCAAAACATTTGTTTATCACCTTTTTTACAAGTGGAGTTGTTTCCCTTGCAGTAACTGGCAATTTTTTTTATTGCTCAACCAGTTTCTGAACTCAGTGCATGTTTCCCTAAAGTCAGCTTGCATACCAAAAATAATTGAATTTTTATCAGGTTTTATAGCTTCTAGCTGATCTGACACAACTATTTTGAGCCTAATACAATGCAAATTTTGCTGGAAGCAATGTTATTCACTGCAGGAAAAAATATACTGGCAGTAGACATAAAGTAACTCAACAAAATTGTTTTTATTGTTTGTATTATCAGATGAACACTGAAAAATGAGTATTTATTACTCTTTCTTCATAACATTAATTTAACTGATTGAGCACTAGAATCCACCATCAAGACTTTCCAAAAAATGATGGTTCCGGAGCAAAAACCAACATTTTCCTTGCTCATGTTTCATAGTCAAACACAATTAAACAAATTTGTTTTATTTCAAATTATTGAAGAGTGCCTGGGGCCCTCTCCAATAATTTGTAATAAAACTAATTTTAATGAACAAATTCAGACCACTAAAAATAATATAGTCCTCAACCGGTTTATAATTATGGTGAGATCTCAGCAACAAACTGATATCAGTCATCACTTTAACGCTCTGCACACTGATGTTTGTACAAGAGCCATTTTATCTTTGTGTTGGGTAAAGGGTTAATGGGGGTGCAGTGGCTCAGTACGTAGAGGTGCAGGCTGCAAGCTGAGAGGTCCTTGGTTCAAGTTCCACCTGTGGTAACCGCATTGTGTCCTTGGGCAAGACACTTCAGCCAAATCACCCACGTTGGGGCACAGTGGCATTGTGTACTAAGGCATACTGCATGTCGATGGTGCACCTGTCTTCATCCAATGCTAACCCTGCTTGTGTGGAGTTGGTATGTTGGGGATCTGACAGTTGCTTGCCATTGCTCATCGGTTCTCTCTGGGTACTCCAGTTTCCTCCACCCATTAAACTGTCATGGTCATGATTAGTCCATGTGCAGAAATGTGTGACCATTAAACACCATTAAATAAAGGGGTTAATCAGCAAAACTAATCTGAAAGACCAAGAATACCTAAACTTAACCCTCAGCACACTGATGTCAAAATACATGAATTTCATGCTGCAAATTTTTCCCATAATGCAACAAAGAATTTAACCAATTCATTGATGTTTGACAGAGCTCTATGAGGGCTGTCAAATTATACGGCATTGGATAAATTCCTAGTTTCATTATGTGAAATTTACTGCTTAAAATGTTGATACAGTGGAGCCTACTTAACTGGATATCACTTAACTGAATAACCCTGTTAAGTGAATATAATTTCCCAACACAAAACCATTTACCATACCTCCAGTACAAATTTGACCTGTTAATTGAATATAGGTTATAGAGTAAACTCCTGTTAACTGAATAAAAAATCTTGTAACCTGTCGAGAAATTACACTGACTCTCCCCAGTTTTCCTTTGTTTATAGACCTACTTGACCTGGGTGCATCCAATACAGACATTTAGTCTATTACATCTTGTTTGACAGAACTCATGGAGCTCTGTCAAACAAGATTTAATAGATTAAATGCCAAGTTTATCTCAAGAATACAGAAAAGTGACACAATCCCTGTTAGTTGAATACTCCTGTTGACTGAATAACTTTCATTGGCAAAGTGGCTATTCAATTAAAAGGGTTCCACTGTACTGCAAAATCCATGTGCAGAGAGTTTTAACTCTTTTTATGTCAGAAATCAGTGAAATCAACACAGCAATATGCACAAAATTCACTGAGCTCTGTCAAACAATATTGAATTAATTAAATTCCCTGTTATATTATGGGAACACTTTGAAGCTTGAAGGTGTGGTATTTTGACATCAGTGTGAAGGATTTTAAGGTCATTTTGAGCATCTATGGCTATGATATGAACACAACATTGGAATAACGTCAAGTTTGGACAACTATTTAAATCTATGTTGCTCATTTTAGAGAATTTGCTGTTCACATACTAATTACCAGCTATATCATGACCACAACACAACATCCATCCACCCTCCCCCCCCCCCCCCCCCCAGCCCCAACTTCAATCATTCCCCCCCACTCATGTTAACCTATATTGGGAACATCAGGCAAGAAAATTTAATATCTAAATAATTTATTTGGATTCTATTTAGTGGTGATGTGGCCTAATTGTTTATGCCTTTCACAATATATAAATTATGGACACAAACGAACTCAGAGTCAAGAAAATTGGCATATTTTTTTTGGTCTCGAATTTCAAAATTCCTCTCGTGTTTGCACCCATTTCGCTGCTGCGCAGCTCAGATAATGCTGTGCATCATATTCTGTACGCCCACCTACATATTACTCTTGCCCACCCTAACTTTGATGTCCTAGCTACGCGCCTGTCTCCCATAAATTATTACAAGACAAATCCATACAGACAAAAGCATTTCCCTTCTGATCGGTGGAGCTGAACAATTTAAAAAAAAAAATTCCTTATATTGAACGAAGTTATAATTCAGGCTCCCCACATAGGTAGCCCAAATATGAACCCAGGGACTTGGTTTGAACAAACTTCATCTCAAAAGATTCTGACTACTGGATCTGAGGAAAAATATTTCAAAAAATATTCCTCATGTTGAACTAAGTTATAATTCGGGGTACCACAGGGAGCCCAAATATGAACTCAGGGACTTGGCTTTAACAAATTTGAATCTCACCACCCTAACGATACAGTATACTAAATATCAAAAGATTCTTACTGGTGGATGTAAAGAAGAAAATTTTTAAAGAATGTTCCTCATATTGAACAAAATTACAATTCAGTCTCCCACAGGGAGACCAAATATGGACTCAGAGACTTGGCTTGAACAAACTTGAATCACACCTCCCCAAGGATGCTGCATACCAAATATCAAAACATTCTGACTGCAGGATCTGAACAAGAAGATTTTTAAAGAAAATTCCTCATATTGAACAGAGTTATAGTTCGGGCTCCTACAGGAAGCCCTAATATGAATGCAGAGACTTGGCTTGAACAAACGTGAATTTCACCCCCCTAAGGATGTTGCATACCAAATATCAAAAGGTTCTGATTGGTGGATCTGAAGAAGAAGATTTTTAAAGAATATTCCTCATACTGCACTAATTTAAACATTTGGGTTCCCACAGAGAGCCCAAATATGGACCCAGGGATTTGATTTCAACAGACATGTGAAACAACCTTCCACAGCTTTTGGAGTAGTGGTTTGGAAGAAGAAGTGTCTTAAATGTTTTCCCCATTACCCACAGTGTTAAAATATGCAGACTCAGCATTTTTTCAAAGTCCCGAAAAAGTACCCTATGATAAAACTGATAGCAATTGTTTTGGACCATTCCATTCTGTTGGTCACAAGGAAGCTTCACACCAAATAAGAATTCTCAGTGCTGTAAAGTTTTGAAGATATGAGCATTTGAATTGTTTTCTATTTTTAGCTCCTGTGGTTCCCACAGGGCATTTTGAAAATATTTGATGGCATAAATCAAGTACTTATGACCAATTAATAATTCATATCAAATATGGTTCAAAACGGCCTCTTGGTTTGGAAAATAGAAATTTTGGGCGGGGCAAAAATTCTTGTGCCTACCATAACAACAAATATTGCCCCTCAAACTTCTCTTGAAGAAACTTGAGTCTATACCTCAAAAGGAAGCTGTATACCAAATATCAAGTCTCTGCTACAGCTGGTTCAAAAGAAGATTTTTACAAAAAATTGGGGCATTTTGGCCCCACCCCCTCCTCAATATGAGCAGAAACCCAATTTGAAGAAAAACCCAAATGCCCCTATATAACCACTACTCGTGTAAAATTTCATTAAAATGAGGACAGTGGTTTGGAAGAAAGAAACCCAAACACCACCTTCACGGCAGCCGACAGCCGATGGACAAAAGGTGATGAGAACAGCTCACCCTGACTTTCAGTCAGGTGAGCTTATAATAACTCTTTGACCATCTGCTGGTTTGTCACAGCTCTCATATGAGAACACCTTGATTACCCTGGACTCCCAAATCTTGTCTCTCCGCCCAACATCCAGAAATAAACTGATTAATGCTGTTCTGTACTTCTTTCTTCCCAGTTTCACTTATCAGCATACTAAACCTCTTTATTGCATCACCCAATAACCACATGTCCTTCACTCCCCCATCCCATTTCCTCATATTCTTAGTGAATCCTGTTCTGTCAGACTGATATTTTGGACATTTCGAAGAGAAAGTTCTCAGGGTATCCACATGGCACTCCTAAATTACACATTTAGCACTCCTTGTCACTGTCTTTCCCAATTTTCTTCTTAAGCTCCAGCAACCTTGACCTTTGTTTGAACAGCAGTGATCCCACCCTAAGCTCCTCTTCCCACTCAAGTGCCGGCTTATATTTATTTTGCATGCCATCCAAAGACCTCTTTCCTCTGACCTCTTCTCGCCAATTTCAGTTACAATCCTCCATGATTCTCAGCATGATGAGAATTTTACCTTGGGCTGTCCCCACTTCCAGGTCAGAGATCTCTATTGATTAGTTTTCCATTAACACTTTCCCAACTCGCTCTATCTTGATATTAGAATCCCAAATATTCTAAAACGTTAGTTGACACACACCATCAGCTCTTGAGAAATTAAACAAATAGCTCAGGTAACACAATTTCATAAAAATTATTCTACCCTTGATCCTCATCCACCCCAATCTACCCCTGCTTCTTGTTCAGCTGCATTGCTCGACCCTTTTATCCATCTACCTGCCTTTTTCTGCAGAGTTTCCTAACTCTTTACAACCTTTTAGTTTAGAGGTATCACTTCTGTACCATAAGTTATACTTGGTGCACTGACCACTTCACAAAATGGCTGTCCCTTCAAAAACCTTACACAATATGAAATTTCTGAGTTGAGGAACCTGCATTCCAAAAGGAAGATCAAATATGGGTTTCCAGCACTTGACAAGTTAAATTATTTTATAAAGCATATCTACAGAATATGAAGTAACTGAACTGAGGTACCCACTCTTCAGAAAGAAGACCTAATATGGGCGTTCAGAACTGGACTGGTTTAATTATTTTGTGAAGCATATCTTCACAGGATCTGAATTGAGGTACTCACACTTCAGAAAGAAGACCAAATATGGGCTTCCAGCACTCGATAATTAAATTATTTTCTAATCCTGAAGCCCCCATACAACCATACACTTATTTATTCATTGGGGATTAACAACACTTTTGACAACCAGGGTTACTTCATGTCGGACAGTTTTACGGATGGGGGAAGCCGGAGTACCCAGAGAGAATCAAACGAGCAACTGCTAGGCTCCTCATATTTATTTACTTATTTATTGGTGTTTAAGGTCACATATTTTTGCACACTGGCTAATCATGGCCACAGCATGAGTATCAACTCAAGACCAGGGGTGGACGTTAATAAGCCATGTTGCCCATTTTAAGGAGGGTTTGCACCTCCCAAGCATTGGTGACTGGGTCCTATTTTACCAGTAAAACAGAGCCTGTTTACCACAGTGAACAGGCACTGCTTCACTCCCCGGGGTTCCCGCAGGGAGCCAGACTCCTCAACATACTAACTCCACACAAGCAGGGTTAGCATTGGTTGAAGACAAGTGCACCATCGATGTGCACTATGCCTTAGTACACAGCACCACCGGGCCCCCACATCTACCATACACTACCACACTTTTATATTGCTTTGAAAAAGCTGCCCCCATGTGTTTTCTTTCTTGAGAACTACCGGTAGGCTGCATTTATTTTGACAATGTTTTTACATTATAGTTGGCTGCCTATACAGGCAGGAACAATGATGTAGAAACACTGTTAAGTCATCTTCAGCTGTTTACATATACAGTAGTATCGTAAAAATTAATATGAGGATATTAGGGTTAAATAAAAGCTGCAGTTTACTAAAAGGTGTATTAGGAAAGTGTTGAAGGAGGAAGCATTTACTTGTTTTCATTTCTTGGCAGCATTAACATGATAGCTTTAAACAAAGTATTTGTGATGTTCAGGGTATAAAAACTGCAATTTGCATGCCTTTTAACTGAGAAACACTTAATAGATCCGCAAATCTTCTGACCATCAGTAAAGTTCCACTAGTGGTAATAACTTGTTCACAAGTAGTTTTACAGCTTCATTATCCATGTGCTGCTATCAGTAAAATTGAATGAACTAATGTCATTGAATCATTATCAGAGCCTGAAAATAATAGTAGTATTGACAATGATAAAAGAAACTTTTCCTGCGGTCTATAGATTTCCTCTCCTTATGGTGAGGTTTGGAAACCTATTGATTTTAACATTTTCACAGTTTGAAGAACATTTACAGTCTTTTGTGTCTCTCTCCCATGAAAAGTGGGATAACATGTAGGAATTGCGGTGTCTGTATACATACTAGAGAGCAAAACTTAGTAGATAAACACTGGGATGTTCTCAGACATCGTGTTTCTGAAATCGATACTATCCAACTGTAGCTTTATTTGAGTCAATTGTCTTGTGCTTTTGCAGGGTCAACTTCTTGAGGACTGTTGACAAAACATGCCGGAACTGTTTGTTCAGAGATTTTCATTTCAGCTATAAGATAATATTGACCCCCTCAATCTGACTGATTGTTGGAATGGTCAATAATGCATTCTTTCACATGGCACTGAAGCAAACTTGCTCTGTATTTAGTTCTTTTACACAAATATGTTCTTTATGAAGAGGAGGTATACTTATTGTGGTAGACAACTGCCGTCTTAATTGAATAGCTATTTTTATTAGACACCAAGATTTTGTATGGAGTCCTATATCTGCCTTCCTTGATATATACATCAGATTCGGCTGATATACCTTTAAACATAGCTGTTATATGTTGAACATGGCTGATACAAGTAACCCATGCAAAGACATTCTTCAGTTGAGAATATTTTCTTGCTCATGCCACCAGCCCATGCAATTCCAACTTCATAAGGTGTCACACTGTTACTGTGTGGCCTAAGGTAGCATACATGCACCATCAAAGAGAATCTTTATTACTATACTACTCAAAGTTTGCTAAGAACCAAATATTTGACACATCATTGTGAAATTTTCTTGTGACATATTTGCGATATTTTTGGTGGTTGTAATTGAGGAATGTATTAAGATGGTCCCCAGTGTTTACATTAGCTCTCTTGACAGGCAGACTTTTCGTGACAGTCATGGAAAGCATGTACCCCTTGATTTTCATGATGTTTTTGTGTACTGTCCACATGTACATGACATGTGTAGGGTATTCAATCTTCATTTCAACACAAACCCTTGTGATTTAATGATTGAATATGGCAAATGCAAATGTAAGAAGACATTTGTCTGAAGCAGAAATGTGGCTGGCTGTAGGGATGGTGGAGCAAAGGGCTACCCATTGTCAGGATGGTAAAGCCCTTGGTGTGCACCATATAGTGATCACCAGAGCCTGGGCAAGTTTTCAGCAGTATGGCACACCAGTAAGACGGCATGGTGGTGGCAGAGACAGGGCAACAACTGCAGCTGAAGACTTGTTTTTGATCATTCAGGTCTGTTGGAACCGCTTTGCCACAGAAACACAGCTTCGCAGTGACCTTCAGAATGCATCCAGGGTAAATGTTTCGACGCAGACTATTCAGGAAAGGTTGCACGAAGGTGGTCTCCGATCAAGAAGACCATGTATTTGCATTCCGCTGTCCCAGAACCATCACCAGGCACGATATGAATGGGCCAAGGAGCATGTTGGATGGATCAGAGAAGATTGGCGAGCTGTCCTTTTTACAGATGAGTCAAGGTACTGCCTAGACCACACAGATAGGCATTCTAGGGTATGGACAAGACCAGGAGAGTGATTCCATGCAGTCAACATTGCTGAGCATGACCGCTATGGTGGAGGGTCAATCATGGTCTGGGGCGGCATCAACAGGGATGGATGTACAGAGCTCTGTGTCCTTGAACGTGGTACATTGATTACACAGCAGTATATTGATGAGATCCTGGATGTCCATGTCAGATTGTATGCAGGTGCAGTGGGTGATAGATTCATTCTGATGGACGATAATGCCAGTCCTCATGTTGCCCATGCTGTCGGGGAGTACTGACAGAGGGAGGGGATTGAGCGTATGGACTGGCCAGCAAGATCCCCTGACCTCAATCCAATCGAACATGCCAGGAATGAGTTGGAGCTTGCAATTTCGACCCGTCCAGTCCAGCCAAGAAGTGTCCAGGAGCTTTGTGCCATGCTGGTCCAAGAATGGAACAACATCCCACAAAGGACCACCAAGAGCCTGATTGGGAGCATGAGAAGGCTTTGTCAAGCTGTAATTAACAGAAATGGGTCTCATACTCGATATTGAACCCATACCAGTTAACTCCGTCAACCTTTTGGTAAATTTGAAAAATTTACTTTTTTACCAATAATATCCATTTTCCACGGTTATCGTATTCAAAAGCTAAATGAAAGTGTCAATGACACTGTAGCTCAACTTGTCAAGACATGTACATGTATAGTATGTGACACAGCAATGACAAACATCTAGGTAATGACCTGATAACAAAGGTACATATAAAGTATTGTAACGGCCTGTACATAAATACTGACCGCAGCCTGTAACAAATGTATAGGTAAAGTATTGTAAAGGTGGGTGACAGTCAGATGCTAAACTAGAAAAGAAATCTTTCAGTCCCAGAGTGGGTCTGACTGAACCCCAAAATATTTGTTCTCATAGCACAGTGATAACAAAGGCACCCCAAAACACTCATTCCTGTCCCAAGGTGAAAACAAAGGTACCCAAGAAGTTTCGTGAAGATCAGTTCATAAATACGAGCTGTATAGAAGTATTGACAAAAAACTGATTGGACCTAATTTCGGTACAAAATGGCCACTGGCAGCCATCTTGAATTTTGGACCACACTCAGAAACACTCATTCTCGTCCCAAGGTGATAACAAAGGTACCCAAGAAGTTTCGTGAAGATCGGTTCATAAATACAGCCTCTGGCCCGAGCCGTATTGACATGTGCACTTACAGTGTATAAGTAGCACTAAATAAATCCGTTGTGTCCTTGGGCAAGACACCTCACCCCGATTGCCTACATGGGGGCACGATGACGCTGTGTACTGAGGCGTACTGCACGTCGATGGTGCGCATGTCTTCAACCAATCTAACCCTGCCTGTGCTGCAGTGCAGAGTTCAGAGTTACGATGTTGGAGAGCTGACAGCTGCTCGTCGTTGCTCGGTGGTTCTCTCCGGGTACTCCGGCTTCCTCCACCCGTAAAACTGTCACGGTCACGATTAGCCATTGTGCATAAATATGTGACCTTAAACATCAATAAATAAATAAATCAAAATTCATCTAATTTGCATAATTTCTGCACGAGAAAAAAACCTGTACTGTATGTGATGTATTCAATTTTACTAAACATTCATACAAAAATTTATTCAAATCAGAACTTTCATACAGAAGTTCTGTACAAAAGACTGATTGCACTAATTTTGGTACAAAATGGCTGCTGGGGGCCATGTTGAATTTTGGACCACACCCAAAAACACCCATTCTCATCCCACGGTGATAACAAAGGTACCCAAGTCGTTTCGTAAAGATCGGTTCATAAATACGGCCTCTAGCCTGAGACGTACAGAAGTTGTGTACAAAAAACTGATTAGATCTAATTTCGGTACAAAATGGCCACTGACTGCCATCTTGAATTTCGGACCGTACTCAGAAACACTCGTTCTCATCCCAAGGTGATAGCAGAGCTACCCAAGAAGTTTCGTGAAGATCGGTTGATAAATACAGCCTCTAGCCCGAGCCGTATTGACATGTGTACTTACTGTGTGTAAGTAGCACTGAAAAAATCAAAGTTCATCTAATTTGCAAAATTTCTGCATGAGAAGAAAACCCGTATTATATGTGATGTAGACCATGGTACTAAACATTCACAAAAAAAATTATTCAAATCAGAGCTTTCATGTGGAAGTTCTGCGCAAAAATCTGATTGCCCCTAATTTTGAACAAAATGGCTGCCAGTGGCCATCTTGAATTTCGGACCGCACCCAAAAACACTCGTTCTCGTCCCACGGTGATACCAAAGGTACCCAAGAAGTTTCGTAAAGATCGGTTCATAAATGCGGCCTCTAGCCCGAGCCGTATTGGCATTTGCACTGACAGTGCTGAAAGTAACACTAAATACATCAAAGTTAGTCTAATTTGCATAATTTAAGTACGAGAAAAAAACCCATATTATATGTGATGTATCCCACGGTACTAAACATTCATACATAAAATTATTCAAATCAGTGCTTTCATATGGAAGTTCTGTGCAAAAAATAGATTTCTGCATTGTCGGTACAAATTGGCAGCTGGCAGCCATCTTGAATTTTGGACCGGACCCCAAAACACTCGTTCTCGTCCCACGGTCATAACAAAGGTACCCAAGAAGTTTCGTAAAGATCGGTTCATAAATACGGCCTCTAGCCCGAGCCGTATTGAATTGTTGACAGACAGACGGACAGACGGACGACTGGCCATGGCATAAGCTCAAATTTGGCTTCGCCAAAGTTGAGCTAAAAATGATGTCAAACACAAATAAAATCTTAATTTCTGTATATAAATCATTAAAGATATAATTAAATAAAAAATATATACACTTTTCATCACAATATTTCAACTAAAACGTAAAACAGATAGTTGGATATACTTGATGCTTAGCAAACTTTGAGTAGTATAGATACACATTCTTTCTGTAAGAAGTGTTTGAAGTGTTTCGATTTTTTTGTTTTTACAATATATGAGCCGTAAAGTTCCATCTGTACATGTATAAATCACCAATTATGTATACAACACTTGATCTGTGAGTTAAAGTTGAATGGAATGCTGTTTTCTAACTTTAAACATTTGAAGTTGGGCGAGTAGCTGGACACAGACTGCTTTCGAAATATGCAATTAGTTGTGCAAAGAATATGTGACCAATATGTGCCAGTACCTGTACCATTTTTAATAACATGGCCTTTGGAAAAGAAGTGATTGCTTGAAATTTTTTTTAGTTTTTTTCCTCACATTTTAGGTCACTCAACTGTAGAATACATTCTTTAAACCAATGATATGAGAAATTGAGTAATTAAACCAGCCAAATGCAGATCAAGTGAAAATTTTGTGTTAAAAAATACTGCTCTATTTTGCGCAAGGTTTTGATATTTATTTTTAAAGTATGTGTTGAACAATTTGAACATCTTTTTCTCTCAGATGAAAAAAATAATCAGATACCAGGGATGACATACTGAGCATGTAATAAAAAAAAGGCTTCACAGAAACACAACAAGTAAGTAGACTTCTCTACTTGCTAAAAGGGTCCACCTAAAAAATCTAAATTTTATAGTAAATTTCCTTTCTTATTACACCTACCACAATTGTTTACTACAGGCTTGCACTAGGGTGGAAGTCCCTAACTCGGATAAAATACTCTCTATTTTTGTCTTTCCCAAGCAATTTGGGAAAGAAAAGTGGTGCAAAAGCACCAAGAAAAAATAAGCCAAAACTGGGTCGAGAGCAATCGGCGCAGACCCAGTATGGGACGCTCTCTCCCAAGTACAACTCCAGGACTTCTGTTGCCAGTGCACATATACGTCGCTAAAGACTCATTCTTTTTGAATCCGTCAACGTTAGAGTTATGTTATCAGCGGGGAGGAAGGATTCTTTACCCGTAAAGAAGACGGGAGGGCCTCCATGTAAACAATTGTGGTAGGTATAATAAGAAAGGAAATTTACTATAAAATTTAGATTTCTTACCAACCTACTCACAATTGTTTACTACAGGCTGAATAGACAATAGGCTGGAGGGAATCGCATAACCAACCCACACATAACCCCCGTGCACTGGAACCGTGAAGCAGAAGGAAGAGGTCCAGAGGCTTATCAACCATAACGTCGCAATCATTGGTAAAGGACAATGAAAGGAGACATATGGGCCTGTGTGACACACAGACAGAAAAGGGCAGTAACAGCGAAAGGCTGAAACTGACCTTCAAGAAGCCTAATGGCTAGGGCAGACAACAGCCTGAGCAGAAGAAAGAGGACCCAAGGCAAAAAGGTCCTCCGACTGCTCCTGCAACTGGCGCATATAGAAGGTGGAGAAGGTAGAGGCATTTCTCCAGTAGGCTGCCTGCATAACATCCGACAACTTGACGGAGTTAGAATAAGCCCAAGAGGTGGACAATGCCCGCACCTCGTGGGCAGAAATATGATTGGTAATACAATCGCCAGCTGCTAAACAACCGTAAACCGTACGAATAGCACGGACCGGACAGAGCAAAGGGTGATTACCCTCAACAGAAGGAAGAGCCCTGATACAGATAGGAGGAGGAGTAGCATCTGGTAACTGATTCTTGGCCAGAAAAGAGCAATCAGTGGTAAAAGTAACACTGTTGGGAGAGCTCCTAAAAAAAGGCTGGGTCAACCGAGAGGGCGTGAAGCTCACTAACCCATCTGGCAGAAGCAAACGCCATCAGAAACGCCATCTTATATGTGAGAAAATGCATATCCACCTGGGATAAAGGCGCCCCCCCCCCCCCCCCCCCCACACCCCCCAAAGCAAAGCAGCACCCACGAAAGATTCCATCGTGGGGTAAGCTGCAAAGTCCGAGGCCTTTCAAAGAAAAGTGCCGAACAAGCTTGGAGAGGTAAGGATTAGTGCCGATACAACGCTTCCCCACATAAGAAAAAGTCTCTGAAAGCATGAACCTGTAACCCTTGATGGTAACAAGCTGGAGGCCCCGAGAATCAAACAGATATACCAAAAACTCCGCAATCTGTGAAATCAAAAGATTGCCATAATCAACAGAGTGATCAGCACACCATCGACATAAGACCTTCCATTTAACTGCATAAGCTAAACCAGTGGAGTGCCTCCTTGAAGAAGAAATGCACTCCACTGCTCGTCTTGAAAAACCTCTACGGAGGAGACAGGACCTGACAAAAGATATGCGTGAAGGCACAATGAAGTCGGGTCGATGTGAAACCTCCTTGGGCGACCTTGACAAAGAAGGTCACGACGTAGCAGGAGACGTGCCGGAACCACTGCCATCAGCGAGCGGAGCTGATTGATCCACACCAGCTGAGGCGACAGGGGAGCGATCAGAATGATTCGACAACTGCAGGTTCGAATTTTGGCTAGAACCTGAGGCAGAATCGGAACTGGTGAGAAGGCGTAGCTGACTAGACCGTTCCAATCGAGTGACAGAGCGTCCACGGCAAAAGCCAGAGGATCTGGACACGGGGACAGGAAAACGAGTTGCAAAGAGATCGATGTGGGGACATCCCCAGAGATCGCAAAGCGACTGGAACACTGCCCTGTGGAGCATCCACTCGGTGGAAATAACCCTGCCCTGTCGGGACAGGGAGTCGGCTAGGATGTTCAGACGACCGGGAATGTGATGAACAACCACTCTGATGTGAACATCTTGAGCGAGCAGTAGAAGATCCCGAGCCAATCCATACATCGGAACCGAGTGCGTGCCACCCTGGTTCTGAATGTAAGCAACCACTGTTGAATTGTCGGACAGCAGAAGGACTTGGCGGATTCGACAGGTGAGGGATCCACTGCCTGAAACTCAGAAGAAGACCAAGAAGCTCCTTCTGGTTGATGTGTAGAGCAGCTTGATTCTGATCCCACATCCCATGTAGGGAAAGACCGAGAGGATCCAACGTCGCACCCCATCCGAGATCGCTGGCATCTGCCGTCAGAACATGATCGGACGTGGGTAAGTTCAATGGAACACCCTGCGTAATCCACTGAAAATCTGTCCTGGGAAGAAGGTGACGATAAAGAGATTCCGGAAACGGAAGCACCAGATCCAGAGAATCTACATTCCGTCTCCAACGACTGAACAGAAAGTGTTGGAGAGGTCTGACATGCAGCCGACCTAGAGGAATGAGCTCCGTCACCGAACCGCAGAGACCGATCAGTCGGAGAAAATTCTGAGCGGTCGCAGACATGGACTGGGACAGAGTCAGAGCAAAAGCTGAGAGAATCACAGCCTTGGCCTGGGGAACCGCTACTAAATTGAATTGGGTTTGGAAAGCCATCCCCAGATGACAAAACGACTGAGAAGGGACCAGGTCCGTCTTCTCCTCGTTGACTCTGAATCCTAGTGACGTGAGCAAGCTCAACAGAGTGGCGACATCCGACTCCAGTGAGGCAGCATTGGAATGCCTCTGGAGGATATCATCCAGATATGCCGAAGTAGTCACCCTGGACTGTGTGTGCGATGGAACGCTATCACATGCGACATCAGTCGGGTGAAGGCCCAAGGAGCCAGGTTGAGGCCAAAAGACATGGCCTTGAACTGGTAAACTCGCCCCAGAAAAGCGAACCTGAGATACTTCCGTGACGTCCGATGCATCGGAATGAGGAAGTAAGCGACTCGCAGGTCGATGCTGGCAGTGAAATCTTCCTGGTGAATTGAATGGCGGACCGACCTGAAAGTCTCCATGCTGAACTTGGGAGCAATGATAGACTGGTTCAGGATACTCAGATCAATAACCGGTCGGAGTCGGCCATCCTTCTTTGGCACCAAGAACAGGCGGGAATAGAAACCCACTGACTGAATGTTCTTGACGACCTCGATCGCCCCCTTTGCCAGGAGATTGCCAATCCCCATGGACAAAAGTTCCTGACGTAAAACCTCTGAAGGAACTGTGGTTGGAAGAGGCACCCTTGACAGAGTGGGGTGCCGTCGGAAGGATATTCGCAGCCCGGACCGAACAACATCTAACACCCACGGATCGGATGTGATGGTGGCTCAATGGTCTGCGAACTCTGCTATCCTTCCTCCAACCTGGGACGAGTCGAGGTGAGGACCTTCATTTCGAGCCCCGACGAGGCCCGCGAGAGGAGAAACCACCTCCTCTACTAAATGATGAATCATGAGACTTCCTTCGATTCTGCCGACCTTTACCCTTACTCCTTGAGTAAGAAGTAGTAGCGGCGGCAGAAGGACCAGCCTTTTGCTTCGCAGAGGAAGCAGAAGGGTACTTGTTAGGCTTGGAACGGCCCCTGCCTCCCCTAGAAGGCTGATCAAGCTGACGAAACAGCAGCTGATCTTTGGAATTACGTAGGATGTCATCCTGGACCGTCGACACGGAAACCATGGAAAAGTTGCGGACCTGCCAAAGAAGCAGATCGAAGAGCAGTGCGCTGCTCCTCGGGAAGGGATTGTACTGTGTCCAGCACAGCGCCCCTTCTAACTAATTCCAGATTAGCTGTGTTACAGGTATGCATGTGAGTAAGATGCATGAGCGCCTTGGACAGCACATGCAAAGGAGCCTGTACCTCGTCAAACTTATCTGGAGGCAGATAAGCAGCTAAAGCTGAGACGACGTGATCTGAGAGAGAAAGCATGCCAAGCATTTCTCTAGATAAGCCCAACGTGGACTCCAGAGTCGTCATTGGAATGACGGCAGACTTGGGCTTGAAAAGCACGAGGGAAGTGGAGTCCTGATCCAGAACCGTCAAAGTCTGGCAGACCGACGGATTGGCGGAATCGTAGGAACGATAACGCACAGGAGGCAAAAAGGTGTCAACCCTGGTGAAGAACGGAGTCTTCAGAGCCTTGGAACTCAGCTTGGAGTCCAATGCTGAAAATGCTTCAACCACCTGTACCGACTGGCATGGTCGAAGGCGCCCAGAAGCAGGTTGCTTCATAGGCTGCAGGCGCGCGACCGATGATCGCGGCCTGGCTGACACTGGCGGCTGGTTAGCTGGTTTGAGATCAGGCAGAAACCCAAACACAAAGTCAAGAGCTGCCCCCAAGTCCGGAGACTGCTGGCCCTTGACATCAAGCATGTCGGACTCCTCCCCAGAGTCGGAAGACACATAGCCCATCGTGGGCAAACCAGCCGACGCCTCCCATGGTGTCGGGACACCAGGGGAATCAGAAACCGGCCTGTTTCCAATCCCGGGAGGCGGCGTCATAGGAGGCGCCTGGAAACCACTCGCTGCCTTGCTGGAAGCAACAGGAAGGCTCTTTGACAGAACCTGAGTGAGTAAGGAGAGGGCCTCCCTAAGCTCACTGCCCGAACTGGCCGGTTCGACAGGGGAGCGAACCGGCAAAGTGGCTTCACCTCTGACCCTCTTAACCAGCGAAGGGTCACGATCCTCCAAAACACCTGACGCAGGACGACGGGCGGCAGCCGAAACATC
Source organism: Pictodentalium vernedei (assembly GCA_031216915.1). Classification (NCBI taxonomy): domain Eukaryota; kingdom Metazoa; phylum Mollusca; class Scaphopoda; order Dentaliida; family Dentaliidae; genus Pictodentalium; species Pictodentalium vernedei. The sequence continues at coordinate 177,080,730 of CM062288.1, forward strand.
TGAAGGCAGACGTGTATAGGGGTACGAGGCACCCCGAGGATCAATATAGCGAGAACTCATGAGAGTCACCGTGGACCTCTGCGGGGCAGAAGGTCCAGGCTGCACAAAAGACGTTGGTCCCCCAAAACTGGTCGTGTGGTCAGAATGAGTGGACGGAAACGCCACAGAGTTCATAGTGTCTCCACTAAGAACATCCGAATCCAAAGACACAACTGTGGTGCTCGACGGTGTAGAGACCACAGTGGTGGGTTCGGCCGGCAGCCCCTTCCAACTTCGCCGAGTTGAAGTCAGGGAAGGCTGAGACCGATATCCCACTGTCTACAGTACCAGACACTCCTGCAGTCCCCTGCAGCGAAAAGCCGAGGCCGGCTGAAACTGACGATGAAGCACACGGACCAGCAGTAGTAGTAGATACGTTGGGAGTCATTGAGGCTGGTGGAATAGTGGAGAGAGTACACCTGCTCGGCTCCGAAGGAGGAGTCACAACCCTAGTGACAGCCTCAGATGTCGACTGGAGGGGGACCGTAGTCCTGGAACCAGGCACCTCTGCACCAGAACACTCAACGGGCTCCCGCAGTATCCACTATAGGAAAAGACTGCACATCCCCCACGGAGGAGGAATAACTCTCACCAGACAAGGTCGGTTCGGGAGCCCCCGAACGACCGCGTTCTCCTTTCCCATGGGAGCGGGAGGCACGGCCATGAGAACGAACGACACGGTTAACTGACACCCAGAAACTGGATGACCATGATCCACAGACACCACATGGCCGCTTGGCCGAACACCCATTACAGGAGGAACAAGAAGAATGTGAATTGTCCACATGCTTTGGCAGCAGACATTGCCCACAAGGAATTGTCCTGGGCATGATAGAGGTGAGAGGAGCAAAGAAGGTGAAATCAGATAACAGAAGAACACCCCCAAAGAAGAGAGAAAGGTGACAGAAATAAAGACCCCAGACGGTCGACCGGGAACCACACAACAGGATGACTATTCTCAAAGGAGAGAAGAAAAACTGCAGGAGCGGTACCCCACTGACACCCAACTCTAACACAATTAGAAAAATTAGCAATTTAAGCATTGACAATAATTGTGAAAAATAATTGAAGTCCGAACTGCATGGCACACGAAATTCGCACGCGACTCGAGAGAGAACATATAAAATACATTATGGCTATATAATATGTAAGAGAATATAATAAAAACTGTTCCTGAGAATACAAAGGATACACGGATACACTATGAATCAGGAAACATCAATCAACGAGTTGGATAAACACTGATAAGAGTGCAGAACATCTCGACACAAGGCGGATGACAAAAAGAATGAGTCTTTAGCGACATATATACGCACTGGCAACGGAAGTCGTGGAGTTGTACTTGGGAGAGAGCGTCCCGTACTGGGTCTGCGCCGGTTGCTCTCGACCCAGTTTTGGCTTATTTTTTCTTGGTGCTTTTGCACCACTTTTCTTTCCCAAATTGCTTGGGAAAGACAAAAATAGAGAGTATTTTATCCGAGTTAGGGACTTCCACTGTAGTGCAAGCCTGTAGTAAACAATTGTGAGTAGGTTGATAAGAAATAGTTAGTAACATTATTTGTACACATTCATTCGCTCTCTGTGTAGATTTAAATCAATCTTCATAAAAAATATTAGATGCAATAGGCTTTGCATTCAAGAAATCAAATACAGATGATTGGTTCAATGAGATTAAATTGAATGCCTGAAAGTGTCAAAATTCTATGAATTAGCAAACAAAACTGCTCATCCATACATTTGCAGTCAGAAATTGCTAGAAAATTAATCCAATCACCGAAAAAGGACAGGAAGATTTTTCTGGTGCTGAAAGAGTAAACAATGCAAATATATCTTGCAACAGGAAAAAGAAAGGGTATGGCCAGACTTCACAAGTTGAGTGCTAAACCTCACTATCATGGCTCTATTGAAAAGTATCGAAAGCCACTTTAGTGGCTTTATACTGTTTGCATAAGCTTCTTGTTTTCTAGTAGCAGAAAATAAATGTTTATATAAAATTGTTTTGTTACAATGTATCGGGGGATGCCAGCAGGCACTCTCCAATAAATTGTAATGAAACAATTGTTTATGAACAAAATCTTGCTAAGCTCAGGCTTCCACTGATGGTTGCATGGCATCTTTGGAAAGAAAATACTCATGTTTCAAAACACCTTTGAAAAATAATTTAGCACTCAACCAGTCAATCAGAGTGAATTGACAGAATATTTGTATCTTGTGTTTCAGAACTGAAACATTAGCCTGTCAGAAAATTGTAAATAGATTATCTTGACTTGGCCTCTGCTTGAATGGAACTTGTGCAACCTGTAAATTTAATCATCTAATTAATAAACAGGTTACTATTATACTTGTTTGAATTTGTATCAGCTCATGGTAATGTTATGAGCATTCAACCTATTATCCCCGTTTGATATTAAGGTTGATATAAAATCAAACAAGTAATAACTTCTTAGTATCAGCCAAATGAAGGGATATTTATTTATCCAGATTCTGGTAACCTTGTCATGATGCACTGGTGAGCGGCACGCCAATAATAAAGTAACACTATTGACTTGTAGGTGCTTGGCATGCCGATGATACAATGCTTGTTCTGTGTACTCCCAGTCTACAGTGTGTAATCTCTAATCATTCACAGAAGACAGTGTTATGCTTGACTTGTTCTGGAGAATATTTATCAGTCGACGTGCCGGTACAGTGGGCTATTTTTAGCACAGCAGTGGTTAGTACCAAAAAATAAAAATGCTGCAAGCTGAGAAGTCGTCCTCGGTTCGATTCCAACCTGCGACAACCACATTGCATCCTTGGGCAAGACACTTCATCCCCAATGCCCATGTGGGGCACTGTGAAGCTGTGTACTAAGGCGTATTGCACGTTGAAAGGGTCCCTGTCTTTAACCAAAGCTAACCCTGCGTATGTGGGGTTAGTATGTTGGGGAGCTGACAGTTGCTTGCCATTGCTCAGTGTTTCTCTCTGGGTACTCCGGCTTCCTCCACCCGTAAAACTGTCATGGTCATGATTAACCATTGTGCAGAAATATGTCACCATAAACACCAATACATAAATAAATAAATAATGCAAAGCATGGCATATGCCCCCTCCTGCAATATCATGGATGGAATTACAAAAAAAAAACAAGATCAGTCTTGCAGAACTTTAGTTATAGAGCAGAAATCAATTTCAAGTGTATTTAACATTGGAGGTCACTGTGACCTTGACCTTTGGCACATCATGGTCAAAATAGGCTTCTTCCACTCATCATGCCTAACCCACATATGAAGTTTGGTAAAGATTCGATTGGTAGAACTTTAGTAAAAGAGCGGAAACCAATGTCAAGTGTATTTAACATTGGAGGTCACTGTGACCTTGACCTTTGGCACACCATGGTCAAAATAAATAGACTTCTTCCACTCATCATACCTAACCCACATATGAAGTTTTGTAAAGATCTGGTTGGTAGAACTTTAGTTATAGAGCGGAAACCAATTTCAAGTGTATTTAATATTGGAGGCCACTGTGACCTTGACCTTTGGCACATCATGGTCAAAATACATAGGCTTCTTCCACTCATCATACCTAACCCACATATGAAGTTTGGTAAAGATCTGGTTGGTAGAACTTTAGTTAATTGACGGAATGCGAAAAGTTAATGGACAGACGATGACAGACAGCGGACATGGTGATAACATAATGCCCCCTCCTCAAAGAGGTCGGGGGCATAAAAATGACGTCTGCTAGAAATCGTACCTGGAGAACTGGAGATGTTTCTACAGTTTTGGATGCAATTATGGCTGATTGTGATAGTGAAGGTGAAAAAATGATTAATAATGAATCTGATACTGACTGTGATGTTGATAGCGAAGGCCAGACTAGTGATTCAGGTGATGAATATGACTCTGATTCAAATGTCAGCTCCTGGGGTTATTGATGTGGTTATCATAAGAATACGTGTACAGGATAATATCCATAACCAACATTTCTAACCTTTATTTCATGTGTGCGGCATTATATGAATGATTTGAAAAATGTAATGTTATTTTCTTGAAAAATACCATTTTTTCCACAAAATGTGTCAGTAAGACTGGTGTAGATACGAAAGGGTTAACTACTTTCTTGTATTTACAGGAGTTGCACACCTCTGTGAGGAAATAACTTCCACTAAGGCCTAAAAAAGTTAAATCTGTTTCTCAGGCCCTCCCGCATGGTCATTTTGGCTGCCGCATGTGCTCTTTTTATAACCAATGCAAACTTAAACAAGAGCACTGCCAGACTTAGCTAAATATACCCATTAGCAATTTTGAATTGTATCAACTCTGGATGAGATTCTAAGTCAAACAAGAAGGATGCCAATGCCCTATAGCTCACCAACATTCCTTTTTGATAGTAACTTTGGCAAACACAAGAACTGTATCAAACAGGCTCATAACATGCGACAAAGCTTACCTAAACACAACCTCTTAAAAGTAAAACACAGAAACTGACATAAACACTAAGTTAAACATGAAATTCTGAGCTAAACAGAAAAAAAAATGCAAATAAAAATGTCAAGAAAAATGTTTGAAATGCAGGCTATGAGGGGTTAATCATGGAACAAAGGTACTGAGGAACATGTATGATGAATATAAGTGCCATGGGAAGAGAAGGAGCACAGCAGCTGACCTAAACACTAAGTTAAACATGAAATTCAGAGCTAAACAGAAAACTAAACGCAACTAAAAATGTCAAGAAAAATGTTTAAAATGCAGGGTATGAGGGGTTAATCATGGAACAATGATACTGAGGAACATGTATGATGAATATAAGTGCCGTGGGAAGAGAAGGAACACAGCAGCTGACCTAAACACTTAGATAAACATGAAATTCTGAGCTAAACAGAAAACTAAACGCAACTAAAAATGTCAAGAAAAATGTCTAAAATGTAGGGTATGAGGGGTTAAATCATGGTAAAATGATAATAATCATCATATAGCAGCATTATAAAAGCCATGATATGGAAATAGGGTGAGTAAGTGACCTAAAGAGATGCTTTAACATTATTGGACACGTACGCTGACGCCGACGCGGACGCAGACGCCGACCGATCGAGCCAAGCCCTAAGCTCACACAACTAAAGCTGGTGAGCTAAAAACCAAAATGCTAAATTTGTATGAAATACTACTACCATATCAGTCCAAAGTTGGCCCAGAAGTAATGCTTCACACTTGAATTAATATTTTGCTTGTAGTCAAATCAGTGTTTATACACACAGCTGTGTCATTCAATTGCACATGTATGTATATACTTTCAATGGCACAGTAACATTTGGAACACCATCATCAATCCTGCTGAAATAATACATGGAATATATATGTAGCAGGAATCAGCTGACATCCAGATTAATGTTTCACATAACGAACTGACAACATTTGCCATTATAATTTACAAATTAAACAGTTGAAAAAAATAAAATTTCACAAAACCATATCATGTGACACCTCACTGGAATAAGTTCATGGCATTTGTTCCAATGGCGGGGTCACATGATATGGTTTTGTAGTAATTTTGTGAAAAATCTGAGAAAAAAAATTAATTAAAATAACAAATTTTGATATTGTGTGCAGTGTGAAAAACGAAAAATTCGGAATTTGACTCCTTGAATCTCATTTGATTGATCTCAGACAGTTCTATGTGATGAGATATAATGAATTAACCACTCAAATCTCAATTCAGAAGGTAAAATAGAATTCTTAACTATCATGGCTCCATTGAAAAGCGTTGAAAGACACTTTAGTGGCTTTAAATTAGCTTGTTGTTTACTGAGTATTGGCAGCAAAACTGTTCACATAAAATTATTTTGCTACAATTTATTGGAGAGTGCCATGGGGCACTCTCCAATAAATTGTAACAAAACAATTGTTTACAAAGAAGATGATGCTAAACTAATGTTCCCCTTGCTGGTAGCATGGTAAACTCTGGTTTCAAATCACCTTTGAAAAATAATTTAGAATTCTTCCAGCTGAAGAATAGAATGAACAAAGTGGGATACTTTAGAGCTGTCATGACTTTGGATTTGTATAAGTGACTTATCACCACCATTAATTGATTAATAGTCATTCCCCATAAAATTAAGAAAGAAGATAGTCAATGGTTGATCAGTGAATCGTCTAATCACAACTGCCCTACAATGCATTTCTCATACGTCCATGATCAATTCTAAATTTATTATTCATCAAAATGGAATTCATCTCAAGAGCTCAAAACATTAATATGTCTCAAGAGGATTTCTTACAGAATATGCACCAAAGTACAGTGGAACAGAAAACCAGTAAACGACTGCAAAGCACACAACACATTTCATGCACAATTAGACTGAATTATATCCAGTTATCTGATATCACAGAACATTTATTACCCACAAACATTATTAAGAGTGATATCTGCCAGCACAATAGCACAGCAGGGACAGTAAGCTGTTCCACTGATTTAATTTGCTTCCACTTATCTTCAGTTGTGTACATCGCAAAATAATCTACAAAAATTATTGGCGACTTTCCTTTACTTTATTGGAAAATTACTATAGAAATAAATTACGTGATGTCCTTGATGTTAAGGAAATACTCTTGAGTAATGAATAAACCAAACTGTAACACAAAAGAGTTTTATGATCTTCGAATCCCAGTTGACTAACCATGATGCCAACACCAAGAATTTCCTCAACTGGTAGAATGCTGGCAGCCCATATTTGGACTTTATTTGTTGAAGGGCAGGTATCAGGTCTTAATGGCTTCATATTCAGTGGATGTTCTTCATATTATCTTTGAAGTGAAATTCTTTGTTTATAAGTATGCCTATGGGCACTCTTCCATAAATTGTAACAAGAAAAAGACATGTAAACAAATTTTAATAACCTGAAAATAATTTAGCATTTCACCAGTTAAGAAAAATACCCCTCCTAACAAAAGCTTATACCAAATATTCAAAGATTCTGACCAGTGGATCTAAAAAAAAAAGATTTTTAAAGAATATTCCTAATATTGAACTAAGTAATAATTCGGACTTCCACAGGGAGCCCAAATATGAACCCAGGGACTTGGCTTGAACAAACTTGAATCTCACCTCCAGTGGGATGCTGTATACCAAATATCAAAAGATTCTGATTGGTGGATGTGAAGAAGAAGATTTTTGAAGAATATTCCTCAAATTGAACTAAATTATAATTTGGGCACCCACAGGGAGCCCAAACATCAACCCAGGGAAGCTTCACACCAAATAAGAATTCTCAGTGCTGTGTAGTTTTGGAGATATGGGCGCTTTAATTTTTTTCTAATTTTAGCTCCTGTGGTTCTCGTGGGGCAACGGGAAAATTGTGTTTTGCATAAATTGTGTACTTACGACCCAATAAGCCCTCATATTAAATTTGGTTCAAATCTGCCTCTCAGTTTGGAAAAAAGAAATTTTGGGCGGGGCGAAAATTCTGGCCCCTCCCATAAAGAAGGCAAATATAGCTCCTCAAACTTCTCTTGAACAAATCTGAGTCTACACCTCAAAAGGAAGCTGCACACCAAATATCAAGTCTCTGTTACTGCTGATTCATGAGAAGATTTTTTGAGATTTACGCTCACTTTTTGGGCGTGGCCCTACCAAGGGGCAGGTCAACTTGATTTGAACAAATTTGAATTGACATATAATAGGGAACACGCACACCAGATTTGGTTCAATTTGGTTGAGTAGTTTGTGAGAAGTCTATAATGTAAAGTTAACCCCAGACGGAGGACGGGCAGACAACGGACGGAAAGTGATTAGTAAAGCTCCCCTTGAGCTTTGCTCAGGTGAGCTAATATAAGCCACGTCATACCGGTGGTAGCCTCCACTCATGTATAGCAAAACAGGTCAAAAATTTCTTAGCCCACAATGACAAAAAAGTCTAACATTGCAAAAACACTAAAAATCGCTAAAATATCACTGGGTAAGTTCTGTGAGTAATTGTAAGCCACAGAAACAGTACAAGGTGCATAGTAACAGAGCAGAAAGTCAAATCAGACTCTTACAATAACTTTAACATAAGTGTTGACGCCGACGCACTTCGGGTCATGACATAAGCTCACACAACTTCGTTGGTGAGCTAAAAATAGGCCCAGTTGGGAGTGCAAAAAGGATAAGTTGCCGCCCAAATGCACTAAGTTCAAAGGTCATTGCCAACAGCAATGTTTTTTTTACATAAATGGAAGAAAATCGATAGATTTTTTAAGATTTAAGCTCACTTTTTGGGCGTGGCCCTACCGAGGGGCGAGGCAACATGATTTGAACAAAATCAAAATGCGATGTCATAACAAATGATTTTCTCAAATATCAATTAAATTGGTTCAACGGTTTGGGAGGAGAAGATGCAAACACCATGTTCACGGACGACGGGCGGTAAGTGATCACTATTGCTGCCCTGACTGAAAGTGATGCTGATCGGATTTGATCGCCAAATATCAGTCCAGTACTGGTCCATGGCTGAACCGTGGTCCATACAAGACCACCCCTACTGAATACAGGTGTCATATTTAATCTGGTGTCATCAATGAGATGAAATATAACAACCAAGACTAACAGACTGTTGTAATTTCTTGGTGTTTAAGGACACATTTTTCTGCACATTGACTAATCGCGGCCACAACATGGAGATAAAGTCATGTGTAGTCAATCATTTATACACCATGTTGCCCATTTTACCTGATTTTCACCCCATGCATTGGTTACCTATTTTACCAGTAACACAGAGCTTGTTTACCACAGTAAACAAGCACTGCTTCACTTCCTGGAGTTCCCATGGGGAGACTGTTAAATAATTTGTTTATTATATGACAGTGGATCTTTAACTGGTAGAGCTCATATTTGGGCTTTATTCAGAAATGCAGGTACCGAAACTTAAAGGCCATTTATTCAGTGGATGTTGAGAATTGATGGTCAAACTATTGAGGTTTTATTTATTTATTTATTGGTGTTTAAGGTCACATGCTTATGCACAATGGCTAATCATGACCGTGACAGCTTTACGGGTGGAAGAAGCCTGAGTGCCCAGAGAGAACCACCGAGCAACGACGAGCAGCTGTCAGCTCCCCAACATCGTAACTCCGCAGTGCAGCACAGGCAGGGTTAGATTGGTTGTAGACATGCGCACCAATGACGTGCAGTTCGTCTTGGTACACGGCGTCATCGTGCCCCCATGTGGACAATAGGGTTTAAGTGCCTTGCCCAAAGACACAACACGGGAGTCCGAATTGATCGCTAAGACGGTCACCCATCCAAGGACTAACAGGGCTCGACGTTGCTTAACTTTGGTGATCAGACAAGAACGGGTTACTGCAATGCCACCGTGCCCCCAACTATTGAGGTACTAAAGGGATATTTGTGGTAGTCATATAATAAAAAGGTTGTTGGACGAAACACTGTAGATGATCTTGATATTTATAGATGTTGAGAATGACTTGGACAAAAACAGTTCTCTGAAACAAAAGATAAATGATGATAAACTCAATATACTTCCTGAGTATAGAGGTATATAACAGTTTGTTTGTTTTGTTTTGGGTTTAACAACACCTTCAATAGCCATGGTTACATTGTATCAGACAGTTTTATGGGTAGAGGAAACTGGAGTACCCAGACAAAACCACCGAGCAACAGCAACCAACTGTCAGACACCCCCACAAGCTAACTCTCACAAACAGGGTTACAGCAGTTAAAGGCATGTGCACGGACGTGCAGTAACCCTTAGTACAAAGTGCTACCATGCCCTTACGTGGGTAATCAGGATTAAGTGCCTTGCCCAAGGACACAACGCAGTTACCACTTGTCATGACTGAGCAGGGCTATTACAGTACTAAATATTTTACCATATGCAACTACTATAGTGTTTGTATGAAAAATATATGAATACATCATTTTATTTTAATTATAACATTCAAATATCTTTGTCAAGTATAGCCCCTCAGAAAATATTTTGTGGCCTAAAAACAGGAGGTCATGTTCCAAATAAGAGAAAAAAATGAACCAAAATGAAAGTACAATCCACAAACATTTTCCTGGGAATTTCTAACAAAAACACACAAATAGTCATCTTCTTTTTATAGGCCCCAAAATTCATCAAATTCATCAAATCACACCCCTTTTTCTTCTGAATTTTCAGTGTGATGCTAAAATGAATGAAATGCTTCAACTGGTTGAGTGTTAGAAGCCACTATACAGGACCTGGAAAATGTATTCATTTCCTTGTTTGCTCAGCAGTTGAAACACAATGAAAGTGTCAATGACACTGTAGCTCAACTTGTTAAGACATATACATGTATAGTATGTGACACAGCAATGACAAACATCTAGGTAATGACCTGATAACAAAGGTACATATAAAGTATTGTAACGGTCTGTACATAAATACTTACCGCAGCCTGTAACAAATGTATAGGTAACGTATTGTAAAGGTGGGTGACAGTCAGATGTTAAACTAGAAAAGAAATCTTTGAGTCCCAGAGTGGGTCCGACTGAACCCCAAAATATTTGTTCTCATAGCACAGTGATAACAAAGGCAACCCAAAACACACTCGTTCCTGTCCCAAGATGAAAACAGAGGTACCCAAGAAGTTTCGTGAAGATCAGTTCATAAATACGAGCTGTATAGAAGTTGTGACAAAAAACTGATTGGACCTAATTTCGGTACAAAATGGCCATTGGCAGCCATCTTGAATTTTGGACTGCTCCCAGAAACACTCGTTCTCGTCCCAAGGTGATAACAAAGGATAAGATAAGATAAGATAAAGTTTATTGCACGACCAAGAATAAAAAAGGTATGGCATACATAAAACACACAAACAATTAAAATAAGCAGTGGGTTAACCATGCGACACATACTATATGAGTAAACAGATTAAACAAACTAATCTCATCTGTTGCGTCACTCCTGTGAGTGGGCATACAATGTATGAGTCTCATTGACAATCAAAACTAATTAGATTATCATGCCCTCAGGAAAAGAAACATCGGTCGTTTTTACCAGCGGTATTGAACATTAGCCTTTCGAAAGTGCTGACACGGTCATGACCACACAGAGCTCCATTCCCTCTACTGATTTCGGTGCATCAGAATATGGGTTACAAACCGACCGACCTCGCGAATAACTTCCACATCTTCACAGGCAAATAGCAATGCAAATCTTTCTAGTTGCCGCAGAAGGTGGAAGTGAGGAAGTCGCTTACCGACAAAGTTGATAAGCTCATTTCGAGAAACGCTGTATTTAGAACAGGCAAAGAAAGAATGTAATTCATCTTCGACTGAATTTGTCTTACACTGTTTGCAGTGCCTCTGTTCCCTGGGTACTGGTGTCGGCTTTTGATAGCGACCCCGCTCTATCTCCAAGTCATGAGCGCTAATACGGAATCTGGTGACAAATCGCCTTTCCTTCGCGGGTAATGTATCAATATAAAACTCCCTACAGTAGTTCTCTTTGACCGAATGATAGAATTTTAATTTAATACTCTCCGAATGAACGCCGTTTCGTGTGGATCCACTTTTCCACGTCTGACCGTACACGTCACAGAGTCGCGTTTTTAATTGTTTCTCAAAATTTGGGGGAGCACAGTTTGGGTTCAGCCAGACGTTGCGAAACCCGCAAGTCGAAAGGATGCTTTCAATTTCTGATGTGCAGGTATGACTAAGTTCCCGCATCTCCTGGTAAGCCAAACTTAACAATGGGTTGGTCTGAACTGTTACCGCTCTCAGCCAATTTGACACAAGTTTAGTTTTTCTGTCAATAGCTAGTGGGTACCTACCTAATTCCGCTAGTACTGCAGCATTGCAAGATTTCGAGTGTACCTGCAGTATATTTTTGCAAAACTGCAAATGTACCGATTCAATCTGCTTTTCATTATTTCGGACTGCCTGGTCTCCCCATGCTTCCGAGCAATATAGAAGAACAGGTTTTACCAACGCATCGAATAGTTTTTCTCTCACGTGTAAGTTATCCCTGGACACTGACAAAAACAGACGGTTTAATTTAAAGTAAGCTTTGAGTGCTCTAGCTCTAAGGTTCGATAGCGCTCTGGTGAAACTGCCCGATGCCGTGAAAACAATTCCGAGGTACGTGTATGAGGTCACTGTTTGTAGCTGTCCGTCGCCACAAGTAAATGGACTATTAACTTTTCTACCTGCCTTGTTGAAAATAAGCACTTTTGTTTTCTGCTTATTGACAGTGAGTCTCCACCTCTTACAGAAATCATGTAATGAGTTGAGAGACGATTGTAAGCCGTCTCCAGTAGTAGAGAGAAGAACGAGATCGTCTGCATACAGCAAACAAGGAATAGCAGTACTTTTTAATTCAGGAAACGTGTTATTATCTACTAAAGAGGCAGGAATGTCATCTATGAACAGATTAAACAATAGCGGGCTTAAATTATTCCCTTGCATTACGCCTACTGAATTAGAAAACGTTTTTGATAACGCTTTACCAGTTTTCACCTGTAGTAAGTTACAGGTGAACATTTCCTTGACTGAATGGTAAAAGTTACCACCTACACCTTTTTCAATCAACTTCATGAACAAGCCTTCTCGCCATACTCTATCAAATGCTTTATTAAAATCGACAAAGCATGCGTAGAGCATTTTACCGTTTCGAAACGCTTTGTGAATCAGTTGTCTAAGTACAATAATGTGGTTGGATGTTTTATATCCCTCTCTGAATCCAGCTTGCAAAATATTAGGGCAGCCTTTGTCCCCGAGGTATTTTGCTAGCCGCTCTGTTAGAATACTAGTGTACAATTTCCCGACACTGCTGGTGATTGTGATTCCCCGATACTGGTCGGGACTTGTCGCATTAGCAGTCTTCGGGATAGAGACAATGTATCCCGCAGACCATTTTTTCGGGAAAATTCCTGCCTGTAGAATAATATTGAGGAGCTTCTTTAGAGCTGGGGTAATTGAAGGTTTAACCGATTTAATCATTTCATTTCTAATCCCATCTAGACCCTCTGACTTGCCAGTTTTTAATTTTGATATCGCTCGCCAGATTTCCTGTTCTGAAATTTCAGTGTCAAGAGGCCTAGATAGATGGATTCGATCTTCTAATTCGCAAAGTTTGTGTAATATTTCGGTTTTAAACTCTTCGTTAAAAATGCCTGACGGTGTAGGGTTACCCAATGATTCGTAATGCTCCTTCCATTTAGTTATGGAAATGCTATTAGATAAGTTATCCTTCTCTTCGATATCATCTTGTAGTTTACTGACTATTTCCCAAAATGCCTTCGGGTTACCATGATGGAGGCTATCTAGTTTCCTAATTATGCCCTCTTTATAGTCAGCTTTACATATTTGCGTTTGCAAACATCGTATTTGCCACGCACTATGGGGTCATCGTGGTATTTCTGGAATAAGTAACGCTGGTGTATGAGGTGTTTTTTCATATCATAGCACGACTTATCGAACCAAGGTTTGGGAGGTTTCCTTTTCCTTGATTTTCTTCTGAGGGTCCTTTTTGTTTTCAAACATTTTGCGGACACGCTATAGAGAATGTCTTCAAAATCTTGTAGGCATTCTAGGGGTGCTGAAAACTCTTTACGTGCAAATAGTTTCAGTTTCTCATTCGTTTCCTGTGTACTAAACATGGTTACATACTTTTCTTTGGCTTGTTGGTCCCAAATAACCCTTGCCGGAAGCGGTTCACCCATATCTACCGCCTTCTCGATTTTATACGGGAGATTCAAGATGAACCAAATCTGGCAATGATCTGAAAGAATACTAAGGTCGTTCACTTTGAAAAGAGGAATGCGGCTTACGAGAGACTCACTGACAATAGCATAGTCAACAACCGACCTGCCATTATACTGGTATGAAGTGAACTCGCGGAATGTGTCACCGGCCCGTCTTCCATTGAGAATTCGCATTTCCGACTGTATACACAAATCAAGTAATTTTCTGCCTTGCGAATCTACCCGGCCGACATCCCTGCTCTGATGTGTTTGACAGTTGTCTGGCACGTAAGAAGGATATAACGGCAGGTGGTCTGATCCACTATCATCTGGTGTGAAATCCTGTTCCTGCCGTGTTCTGCAATTTAGATCCCCTTGTAGAATAATGTGGCCAAGGGAGCTGTAAAACACAATCTCCTTGCCGATCACCTCAAGGGTATCAAACTTGGAACCCGGCTCAAAAAGGGACGATGACACAGGTAGACAGTATGCCTCACATAGGTAAATATCTCTGTCGATGTTGAAGAAAGATTTATCCAGTTTCAACCATATGGCGTCTTCACTTTCAGACTTCAACCTCATTATACCTGGCGAAAGGCAGTTTCGGACGAAAACTAGGACACCACCCCTGCGCTTTTTAGAGCGATGACTCGAAAAACATGTATACCCCTCAATTGACACAGCACTGTCATCTTGTGTCCAGGTCTCTATTAACCCAATAATATCAAACTCCCTCACTAGGCTGAGAAAGTCTGAACTTTTCAGTTTATTTGTTCCGTCGTTACATTTGTAGCCTTGTATGTTCCAAGAACAAATTCTGATATCACACACTAATGGGGTGAATTGTGTCATTTATGTTATACAACCTCTTAGGATTTAGAGTATAGATGGAGATACTGAAGTTTTTTGGAGCATTTCCAGGAGAGGCAGCATGTTTCGAAATAGCTCCTCCTGCCTTGTCACCTCGGCATTAGGAGCTTTCACAATATCAGTGCGTTTTCGATGCCACTGGGGTGTACCATTTCGACGCACTGCTCCACCAATCCTGCCATCATTTTTACGAATTTGTGAGTTCGAGGGTGAAGGGCCACTGTTTGTACCTCGAGCTCTGGGCAAGTTGAGTAGAATCTTCATTTGTGTTGCTAGTCTCCCAATCCCGTAGGTGTTGAGATGAAGATTGTCGAAAAACACAGATTTCTGAGGGACTCCATTTTTATCACTGGTAATACAGGATATATTGGAAAAACGCAGTTTATCGTCTGCCTCACACATTCTTTCCATTTCACTGTTCACTTTTTTTACCTTATCATTGGAGGAAGTTGAATCTAATCGAGGTAGAATACTACAGAAAGTGATAATCGCCTCCGGGTATTTAGCCTTACATGTTTGCGCTAAAGTTCTCAACGCTTTGGAGATATTCTTCACTGGTTGTGAACTGCTGGTCATACTTGTACCCGTAAATAAGACAAGCGACTTGCACGTGCTGTTACATTCCGAATTTGTTACGAAGTCAGTCAGTCCTTTGATACCGTTCGCTTCGAAATGTACCCAAGTATTCTTCTTGTGATCAAGACGACTTCCCAAGAGTCGTTTTGCAATTGAGTTCGTTAGGATTACATTTGTCTTCTGATGATGCCGCGGAATTGATGTGCGCGGCGCCGATGGCCGTCTTTTTACTCTGGAGGATCCCGATATTGCATCATCTATACTTGATGTGGTTATGTTGGCATCATTCTGAACAGATGTGACGTCCAATTCAACACTGTTATCACTGTCAGGAGTACCCGCTGGGATACTGATGCAGCTTATTCTTTCAGCTATTGGGTCAGTCTGAGAGGATTTGAGACTGACATTATGGTTGTTAGTCGAACAGATGGGAGTTGTATATTCTCCAGACGAATTGCGAGACATGAGATCCAGAACATTTTTACGTAAACCCTCAAAATCTGCTTTTGACACAAATGTTTCCTTACAATGAAGACCATGACAATCCTTCACGCTGTCTTGAATAGAGTCTTTCATCGAGGACTGTATGTCCTCCACCTGGGAACGAAGCTCTGCCAGAGAATGATTAATTCCACTAACGTTTTTTGTTAAGCAATTTATATCACACACAATTCTATCGTTTTGCTCGGAATTATTTGTTTGTCTGACGGACTGCTCCCTGAGGGCAACTACCTCTAGCTGAATGGAGCACACAGCATTCTCTAAAAGTTTAAGGGAATTTGCCAACTTTTCGAAATTACCTGCTTGTCTTTCTACAGTTTTTTCGGCCTTGGATAACAATTTTCTCCTAGTTTCTGCCAGTAATTTAGGAGTTTCAGATGTTATTTTCACTGAAGTTGTTTGGTGCACCGGTGTCATTGCGGCAGGTGATTGACTCGTCGACTGGTCTATATTTTTATTATAGTCCTTAACGTTGGTAACCTCAGTGTCTGACTTAGAGCTGTGCGTCTGGGTCCCATTTAAGTATTCACTCACTCTGCTTTTAATATTGACAAAAAATTCATTTTTCCACACTACACATGTCGAGATTCCTTGTACAAGTACTGTCCCGGTGTTATAGAAATTTATTGTTACGAATTTGCCATGTTTGTTGACGAGAGACATTTGCGTGAGCATTTTCTCCCGAGTTCGTTGCTCTATTTCATACTTGGCTCTACATACCTGCTGCGTTGCAGATGACCAGTGGCTCAGTTTACTCGCCTCAACAACAAACTCAACATCACAAGGTTTCTCTGACCATTTTCCGCTGTCGTTTTGAATATTCTGGTAATGGACAATCGGTACCTCAAATTCAGTAGGTTTGTTCTTTCTTCTTTTAGTGTTGTGAGATGTGGTTCGACTCTCGTGGGAATTCTCTTCCAAGTCTAGGAATGCTTGCTCATATTGCAGACCTGTAAATTTATTATCGTCACTGCGAGTTGAAGCAGACCGCCTCGTTTGTCTTATCGTATCCACCATATTGAGTTACACAGTGTACAACAAACAGAGGTGATTGCAAAATGTCTTTCTTTTTTTTATGTATTCCGCGGTCTTAGAAATTTCGTATCATTGCACTTTGGAATTCCACACATAAATATCAGTCATGTATTGAAAACCGCATTTCCACCATATTCTCTAAATCCAATTTTTGTAGAAATTAACGAGAGCACATTTTTTCCTGATTTCACTTCTAGTCACGTGTTCAACTAGAAGTTTTGTGAAGATCGGTTCCCAAGAAGTTTTGTGAAGATCGGTTCATAAATACAGCCTCTAGCCTGAGCCGTATTGACATGTGCACTTACAGTGTATAAGTAGCACTGAATAAATCAAAGTTCATCTAATTTGCATAATTTCTGCTCGAGAAAAAAACCCGTACTATATGTGATGTATTCCATGTTACTAAACATTCATACAAAAATTTATTCAAATCAGAACTTTCATACAGAAGTTCTGTACAAAAGACTGATTGCACTAATTTTAGTACAAAATGGCTGCTGGTGGCCATCTTGAATTTCGGACCACACACAAAAACACTCGTTCTCATTCCATGGTGATAACAAATGTACCCAAGAAGTTTCGTAAAGATCGGTTCATAAATACAGCCTCTAGCCTGAGCCATATAGAAGTTGTGTACAAAAAACTGATTAGACCTAATTTCGGTACAAAATGGCCACTGGCAGCCATCTTGAATTTTAGACCACACCCAGAAACACTCGTTCTCGTCCCAAGGTGATAACAAAGGTACCCAAGACGTTTTGTGAAGATCGGTTCATAAATACAGACTCTAGCCCGAGCCGTATTGACATGTGTACTTACTGTGTGTAAGTAACACTGAAAAAAATCAAAGTTCATCTAATTTGCATAATTTCTGCATGAGAAAAAAACCTGTATTATATGTGATGTATCCCATGGTACTAAACATTCACACAAAAAATTATTCAAATCAACGCTTTCATATGGAAGTTCTGTGCAAAAATCTGACTGCACCTAATTTTGTACAAAATGGCTGCCATCGGCCATCTTGAATTTCAGACCGGACCCCAAAACACTCGTTCTCGTCCCACGGTGATACCAAAGGTACCCAAGAAGTTTCGTAAAGATCGGTTCATAAATACGGCCTCTAGCCCGAGCCACATTGGCATTTGCACTTACAGTGCTGAAAGTAACACCAAAAAACACCAAAGTTAGTCTAATTTGCATAATTTACGCACGAGAAAAAACCGCGTATTATATGTGATGTATCCCATGGTACTAAACATTCAAACAAAAAATTATTCAAATCAGCGCTTTCATATGGAAGTTCTGCGCAAAAATCTGATTGCACCTAATTTTGTACAAAATGGCTGCCAGCGGCCAACTTGAATTTCGGATAGGACCCAAAAACACTCGTTCTCGTCCCACAGTCATAACAAAGGTGTCCCAGAAGTTTCGTAAAGATCGGTTCATAAATACGGCCTCTAGCCCGAGCCGTATTGAATTGTTGACGGACAGACAGACGACTGGCCATGGCATAAGCTCAAATTTGGCTTCGCCAAAGTTGAGCTAAAAATGTTTGAACAAAATTGATTTATTATAGTTTAATAACAGGCACTCTCCAATAAATTGTAACAAAACAACTTTTTATGAACAAAAACTTCTAAACTGGGGCTCCTTTTGCTTGTATGCTTGTAGCATGATAGCCTTGAAAAAAAAATTAAAATTTTTTAGTAAATTTTGTTTCTTAACATACCTACCACAATTGTTTACAATTGGCTGTAACATAAGTGCAAGCCCTACTTCGGAACTAACTCACGCTTTTAGAATCTTTTCCAAACGAGTTGGAAAAGTACTAGAGTGCAAAAGCACGAAAAAGATCGAAAAAAAGGGTCGAGCGAGACCAGCGCTCGAAATTACAGGTACTCTCTCTGCACACCTCTTGCGTTAACCGAGCGCATGCGCAACAACCGTGACGTCAATTCCGTATTTCCGCCAACGAGAAGTTTGTGATTTAGCGGGGAGGCATCGATATCAGAGATATCCCCAAGGAGGGCGGGCCTTCGGTAAACAATTGTGGTAGGTATGTTAAGAAACAAAATTTACTAAAAAATTTTAATTTCTTTTCAACCTACTCACAATTGTTTACAATTGGCTGAATAAACAATAGGAGGAGGTGAATCACATAACCAATACCAACAAGAGTAGCAGAACGAAAGCAAGGATGGCAGAGAACAATAACGAAAACCTGTAATGAAGATAGAGAAAAGGCACCTGAAAAGAACAAGGCTGAGCGAAGCACAACCTCAATAAAAACAATTTTAACGAGGGTGCACAACAGCCTGAGCAGCAACGAGAGGGCCTAAAGAATAAAGGTCCTCAGATTGCTGCTGAGGGTGGCAGAGATAAAAGGAGGAGAAGGTAGAAGCATTCCTCCAGTAAGCCGCATTCATAACATCCCGGAGCGAAACAGAATTGGAGAACGCCCAGGATGTAGAAATGGCACGAACCTCATGAGCATTAAGCCGGTTCGAAACAAGATCCGACGCAGACAAGTGAGAATAAGCCAGCTTGATTGCAAGACAGATCCACCTGGAAATAGAATGGGAAGAGATAGACTGCCTCTTAGGAATGAGAGACAGAAAGAATCTCTTCCGACCCCTCCTAATGAACTGAGTGCGAGTAATGTAAGTCTTGATCGCACGAACAGGACAAAGAAGAGGCCTCCAGCCATCTACAGCACGGAGAGCCCAAATGCAGATGGGAGGAGGTACCGAATCAGGAAGTTGATTCTTAGCCAGAAAAAAGCAATCAGTAGTGAAGGTGACACTGTTAGCCTCATTTCGGAAGAAGGCAGAATCAACAGATAGCGCATGAAGCTCACTGACTCGACGAGCAGAAGCAAACGCTAGAAGAAAAGCCGTCTTATAGGTGAGAAAATGCATGTCGGTCTCCGATAAAGGCTCGAATGGCGCCCCCTCCAAACAGTGCAACACCCATGCCAAGTTCCACTTGGGTGTAAGATGCAAAACTCGAGGCCTCTTCAAAGAAAAGTGCCGAATGAGTTTGGAGAGAAAAAGATTACGACCGATGCACCGCTTTCCCACATAAGAGAAAGTATCAGACAGCATAGACCGATAGCCCTTAATTGTAATAGGCTGGAGGCCCTTGGAGTCAAAAAGAAAAAACAGAAAATCTGCAATTTGAGCGATTGACGGATCACGGTAATTCACATTGTGATCTGCACACCAGAGGCAGAAAACCTTCCACTTGGCGGCATAAGTCATGCCAGTGGAATGTCGCCGCGATGCAGAAATGCACTCCACTGATCGTCTCGAAAAACCTCTAAGTCGGAGACTGGACCTGATAAAAAGACAGGTGTGAAGGGACAGGCTCGCCAGGTTGTTGTGATACTTCCTGGGACGACCCTGTGAAAGAAGATCGCGACGTAGAGGTAGACGAATCGGTCGATAGACCAATAGAGGCCGCAGCAGATTGATCCACACCCTCTGTGGAGACAGGGGTGTGATCAGAATGATCCTGCAACTGCAAGCACGAATCTTCGCTAATACTTGAGGAAGAATCGGTGCAGGAGGAAAGGCATAGCCGATCCAACCTGTCCAGTCCAGAGACAGAGCGTCTACTGCAAATGCCAGAGGATCTGGACAAGGGGAGACAAAGGTCTCTACCTGATGATTCCAGCGAGTAGCGAAAAGGTCGACCTGAGGACGGCCCCACTGCTCGCAAATCGCCTGAAACACCGACCGATGTAGTATCCATTCGGTTGGAAGGACACTGTCGCGTCGGGACAGGGAGTCTGCTAGGACGTTGAGACGCCCGGGAATGTGTCGAATGGACACCCGAGCGTTCACATCCCGCGCCAACAGAAGAAGATCCCGAGACAGCCGATACATGGGAATCGAATGTGTGCCTCCTTGATTCTGTATGTAGGCCACTACTGTCGAATTGTCCAAAAGAAGTAGGACAATATGGTCCGACAGATGAGGGATCCAAAGCCGAAAACTCAACAGAAGAGCAAGGAGCTCCTTCTGGTTGATATGAAGGCCCACCTGCTCGCTGTCCCACTCTCCGTGAGTAGACAGACCGAGAGGATCCAACATCGCACCCCAGCCCTGATCGCTGGCATCCGCAGTAAGGATGCGATCGGCCAAAGGAAAATCCAACAGAACACCCTGTGTCAGCCAGGGAATATCTGCCCAAGGGCGGAGGTGACAAAGCAGAGACCAAGGAATAGTGAGTTCCAGGTCCAGCGGATCTACATTCGGACGCCAATGATCCAACAGGAAGTGTTGGAGAGGTCGGACAAACAAGCGACCGAGTGGAATGAGATCTGTCACCAAACCGCAAAGGCCCAGCATCCGAAGGAAAGTCCTGGCCGAGACCGAGGAAGATTGAAGCAGGTTCCGAGTCAAGGCGGAAAGAATCGTCACCCGAGCCTGGGGGACCGACACTACATTGTGAAGAGTGTCGAAATCCATCCCCAAATGATGGAATCGCTGAGAAGGAAGAAGATCCGACTTCTTGCGATTGACTCTGAAACCCAGCGACGCTAGCAGGCAAAGAAACTGCCGGACATCGAACTCCAGAACAGCAGCATCGTGGTGCCGTTGGAGGATGTTGTCTAGGTAGGCTGACAAAGTCACTGCCGACTGAGTGCAGTGGAAAGCAAGCACATGTGACATCAGTCGGGTGAAGGCCCAAGGAGCCAGGTTCAAACCGAACGGGAGAGCTCTGAATTGAAAAACTTGATCCCGAAATGAGAACCGAAGGTATTTCTGTGATGCCAGATGAATGGGTACATGGAAGTAGGCATCCTTCAGGTCGATACTGGCTGCAAAATCGCCCTGATGAACTGAACGTCGAACCGACCGAAAAGTCTCCATACTGAAACGAGGAGCTATTATGTACTCGTTCAGGGTACTCAGATCGATGGCAGGACGATATTGGCCGTTTTTCTTCGGCACCAAGAAAAGTCTCGAGTAAAACCCCAGTGAAAGGGTGTTCCTGACCACCTCGATCGCCCCTTTGGTGAGGAGATTGTCGATCTCCTGCACCAGAAGGTCCCAACGCAGAGAATCGGAAGGGACCTGAGTCGGAAGGGGCACCCGAGATAAACTGGGGTGCCGATGGAAGGACAGTCGCAGACCGGATTGAATGATGTCGAGGACCCAAGAGTCCAACGTTATCTCTGTCCAACGGTCGTAAAACAGCGACAGCCTTCCCCCGACTGGAGGTGAATCGAGGTGAGAACCTTCAATGGCGGCCTCGACGAGGCCCCCCGTGAGGAGAAACCACCTCGGGAAGTGACAGAGTCCTGAGACTTTCCAGCCTGAGGCTGCCAGCGAGCCTGGCCACGTCGGCGCTTCTTATCAGCAGAAGGAGCAGACGGAGCCGAAGGCATAGCCGACGTTGCCGACGAGGTCCTTCGAATGACGAAGAACTTCGCCACGAACAGCTTCCACCGAACCATGGAACAACTGAGGTCCCACCAAAGAGGCAGACCTCAGAACAGCACGTTGCTCAGAAGGAAGGGATGGTAAAGAATCCAACACCGCATCCCGGCGTGCCAGCTCCAAATTAGCCGTGTTACAGGCGTGAGCGTGTGTCAAGTTCATAAGAGCCTGTGACAAAACGCGAAAAGGCGCCTGAGCGTCATCAAACTCCCCTGGTGGAAAATATTCAGCCAGAGCAACGACGACATGGTCCGCGAGAGATAACATACCCAGCATCTCTCGGGACAGGCCCACCATAGACTCAACTACCGACATCGGGAGAACTGCCGACTTAGGCTTAGTCAACCCGAGGGAAGAAGAATCCTCATCCACAGTAGTCATCCCTTGGAAGACTGGTGGAGAGACGGAATCGTACACACGAAACCGCGATGGAGGCAGAAAAGCATCAGCTCTAGAAAAGAAGGAACCCTTGAGGGCCTTAGAACGCATTTTGGCGTCTAAGCCCTGGAAGGACTCAACAACCTGAGCCGATTGCAGAGGACGCAAAGCCCCAGAGCTAGAAGGCTCAACAGGGTTACGGCGCTCCACAGTGGACCGCGGCCGGACGGTCACAGAAGGTTGGTCAGAAGGTTGAACGTCCGGCAATAAGCCAAAGACGAAATCCAAAGCCTGCCCCAAGACTGACTAGGGGGCCCATCACCTTCAAGATACTCGTCATCCTCCGTAGCAGAGGAGACGTAGCCCAACTCGGGCTGACCAGCAGAGACCTCCTGTGAATACTGTGTAGTATCCAAGGGGCCAGGCGAGACATCTCGTGACCGACCAAAGGAGGTTGTGCCTCAGGAGGCACAGGGAGGCCAAGTTGAGGGTTGCCAGAAAGAAACCGGGTGAGCGCCAAAACGGCCTGGCGCAGGTCACCCTGAGAATCCGTCGCAGCAGAATCGCCCGACAGAGTGTCCTCCCAATGGACCCTTCTGGTAGAAGAACCCAAATCCTCAGAAGAGACCGACGTCGATCGGCAGACAGAATAGGGACACGGTGAGAAGACACCGGAGGATAGTCCCGATTGTGACGCTCAGGGGCCATCACTGACCTCTGCGAAACAGAAGGTCCTGCCTGCAAAGCCTCTAAAGAGAACGACGGCGCACGTCGATCGGTACCTGGACCTAGGACACGGTGAGAAGACACGGGAGGATTGTCCCAAGAATGACAGGAATCTGTCATTGGCCTCTGCGCAGCAGACGGCCCCAACTGCCTATCCTCTGAGACCGACAGCAAGCATCGATCGACACCCAGACTCGGAACACAGTGAGGAATCACCGGAGGAAGGTTCCGAGAGTGACAGCTAACAGGGGCTGTCACTGACCGCTGCCGAACAGCAGGCCCTGGATGCCAACGTCCCAACACCATCCCGCTAAGTGGCACACTAGCAGGAGAAGGTGGAACAATAAACGATTCACTCGAGGGACGAGGAATCGCTGCCGAAGCGACCGGCTGGCTCAACCGACTAGGAGCAAACCTAGCCAGATGAGACAGAGCAGACAGCAAACCCGCACAGCCCCGCCGCAAGGCTGGGGGAGGCTGAGAACACACAGACACACCAGCAGATACAGCCTCGGTCCCCCGAGACTGTAGACCATCCCCAGAGGAGATGGAAGAGCCACCATCAGACAGAATAGGATCTGGAGTAGCAACTTCCTCAACAACGGTCGACGGTGTAGGAGGCAGATCAGAGAGGGTCACCGAGCTGACCTCGGAAAAGCTCTCAACGAAAACAGACGCCTCAATAGTGACATCAGAAGACAAAGAGACCACGGTCTCCTCGTCAGGTATCACTGAACTAACACCGCCAACAGTTGCAGAGGAACTCGCCACAGAAGGTAGATCCAAATCCTGTGTGACAGAGTCACCATGTGCACCAGCAGAAATGTCTGCTATGGCACGGCTACCCTTACCCCGAGAACGAGGGGTTCTAGCTCTGGAAAGAACCACCTTGTTCACAGAAGCCCAGAATTTAGAGGACCAAACCCCACAAATACCACATTATTGGGCCTGAGTGCAATTGTTGCAAGTGACACATGTGGCATGAGAGTCGTCCACATGCTTCACCTGCAAGCAAGAGGTACAAGGAATAGTCTTAGGCATATCAAAATAATCAAGCTTCCCGCCAACGGAAAACAGTACGGAGGTCGTGTTCACACGTGGGGGAAAAACAAGATAAAGTGTGAAGAGATAAGCAATAAAAATACAAATTAACATTAATTAATAATAATTTGGTAGCTTGATAAAAGGATACAATCCACTTGCACACTAAATATGTAGAATAAGTTGTTCACGAAGAATAAACAGCATAATTAGCACGAGTCACAAAAATTTCCGACCATGTACAATGGCGGAAAATAAAGGAATTGACGTCACGGTTGTTGCGCAAGCGCTCGGTAAACGCAAGAGGTGTGCAGAGAGAGTACCTGTAATTTCGAGAGCTGGTCTCGCTCGACCCTTTTTGTTCGATCTTTTTCGTGCTGTTGCACTCTAGTACTTTTCCAACTCGTTTGGAAAAGATTCTAAAAGCTTGAGTTAGTTCCAAAGTAGGGCTTGCACTTATGTTACAGCCAATTGTAAACAATTGTGAGTAGGTTGAAAAGAAATACTTGCGTTACAAAAAACGGCTTTGAAAAATAATTTAGCATTCACAGTCGAACAATTTTCAGAACCCTGCATTTTCTTCAAGCTGCTTAGTTTCATAGATAACATCACTTCGGACCATCATATCTAAAGTATCAAGTTGGATAACTTTCATGTTTGTTTGTTGGTGGTTAACGTCACATATTTATGCACCATGGCTAATCGTGACACAACATGGAGATGAAGTCAAGTTTAGTCAATCGTTGATCAACATGTTGCCCATTTTAGAGGACTTTCACCCCAAGCATTGGTGACTGGGTCCTATTTTACTAGTAAAGCGGAACTGGTTGACCACAGTAAACAAGTGCTGCTTACTTCCCGGGGTTCCCACGGGGAAGATAACTTTCATTCAATTATTTAGTGAAGTTATACCAAGAGGATTAATCACAATCTGGTTAATTAAATATAGTCTATTTATTGTTTTTTAAGGTGACTCTCAGCATCTATGGCTATATCATGACATAGGTATATAAGACAAGTTTAATCATTTGTTTAGATCTATAGTCCCTTTAGAGGACTTCTCCCCCAGTATTGGTTATCGAGTCCTATTTTACCAGTAAAGCAGAACTTGATTAGAGTTACAATACAGGTCAAAATAAGTTGTAGGATAACCACTATAAACTATGTATCTTTTTCTTCATACACTGATCAGACCAGAATCTGAAATAATTTTCTAGAAAGCTCTCATTGAGAGCTTTCCAGAAAATAATGTCCGAGTCTGGTTTTATCAGTGCAGAAGCATCAGTATACTTAGTTTACTGTGGTTATGCTGCAACTTATTTTTGACTTGTACTGTATGTAGTATACAAGCAGAGTGAGTTAGTTTGAGAGTATGTCTGTTGCTCGCTGTTCGGCCATTCTCTCTGGGTAGTCCACCTTTAAAACTGTCCAACAGGATGTGATGTTGGTTGTTGAAAGTGTCATTAAACCCCAATAAACAAAGAAACAAACTTGCAAAGTTAGCAATAAAACCTTCATGCTTTCTGCATTTAAACTAACAATGAAAGTTGGAGAAGATTCCTTCACATCACAGTCATAAAGTAAAAGTCAATTCTGCATGGAATCCAAAAGAATGCAAAAATTGGAAATTTATTACGTTGTTTTGCCGGTCAAGCATAATGACAGCCTGTCATTTATAGGGGTATGACAAATTTAATTGCTTGTGACTTTCAGAGAAAATTAAATAAATTTGAAAAACGTTCAAGACATTCTACTTAATTTTGCCTCAATTACAATCAACATTCTGCATTTTTGCGACTCATCCATGAGAATCTGCAAAAATAATATTGTTGAGAGAGAGATGAAGCTTGATAAATGCACTTGATAATAAACAGATAAATTGTATTATTCCCACTGAATGTCAAGACTACATTTTTCACTCCTTCAATGGGCATGCAATGGGATGCACCAAGCAATGAGTAATGTCTGATGCACTAAAACTCATGAGAAAATTAAAACTGCATAATGCTGATAGCTTACAGTTCAAATCAAAATGTACTGTTGATACACTGCCGAGCAGCATACTTTATGCATCTCAAAAATTTCAACTCATTTACAATTCCTACTTTAAACCATTTCACAGATAATTTTCCATACTTTCACATATTTAAAGTAAAAATGATTTGATGCATTAAATTTTAAGAAAATTAGTTGGATACCCGTCTGGGAAATATTCTTATCCCATAATTTTTGGCAAGTCATTGACAGGACCATAATTATCTTCAGATGTTGGCAAACTTGCAAATTTTTTTGTCGGTGCCTGCAATTGAGTGGCATATGAAAATGATTTGTCCACTGAATCAATTTTTATGATCCAGACAAACTTAGAAAACCCAGATGTTCTGTTAGCTTGAGCTTAGTGACATCTCACACCATGGAGTCATGTGATGTGGGAACAAGATCAGTCCACTGAATCAATTTTTGGGGACTGGACCGAGTCAGAACACACAAGCAGTCTATACCTAGACCTTGGAGTCATAACCTTTGGTCAAGGTCATAACACAACCTTGGGGTTTGTCAGCAATCATTGTGTGAAGTGTGAATAAGATCAGTCAATTGAATCAATTTTTATGGACCAGACGAAGCTGGAACACACAGATGCTCTGTAACCTTGGTTTTGTGACCTCGGATCAAAGTCATGAGTCAGGAGAAAATATTATTCTGTGCACTGAATAATTTTTTATGGACCAGACAAAGTTAGAATGGATAATTGCTGAAAGAATGAACAGACAAAGTGCTTACTATTATATGATCTCCGCAAAATTTTCAGAGAGCATAAAAAGTACTTTAAATTTTTTTTTTATTGGGTTTTAAAAACACTTTTCAAAGACAGAGTCACCTCATGCTGGACAGTTTTCAGGTGGTGTGAGCCGGAGTACCCAGAGAAAACCATGGGCAGTGATGAGCAACTGTCAGAGTTCTCCATGTACTAACTTCACACAATCAGGGTTAGCATTGGTTGAAGACAAGTGCACTATCAAGGTGCAGTATGCCTTAGTACACTGCGCTACCATGCCCCATGAGGGTAAATGAGATAAAGTGTATTGCCCAATGACACAACACAGTTATCCCTTGTGGTGATCATACTGTGGACCTTTTAGTTTGATATCCAATGCCATAACCACTGAACGATCATGCTCCCCTACAAAAATAATACGTTTATATGCATCTTATCTGGAGATCTGTTTGCTGTCCACTTATTTTCTTTTCTATTTTGTATTTTCAAGGAAGGAAGGGACAAGAAGATTAGGGGATGTGTCTCCTAGATATATCCTCGAATGTAACAGTGCTGAACTACTGAACATGTGAATTAATGCATCCTTATCATAATCATCTGTTTACAGTACAGAGAACCAGGGTCTTGATATACAATACAAATCTAGTTGAGGCTCACCAGTGGTGAGACATATTGTTACTGCTCAAAAAAAGTTTGGTATTTTCTCACCTAAATTATGTGGCCTCTAGATCTCAAAAATGGGCTGTATGATTCTTTTGAAATTTTGCACACTAATTTTCTCACATCTGAACTTGTGCCTCCACATACTGCCATTTTATCGAAACCGTTTTATAACCCCTTCAAGTGGACCAAAATATAACAAAAATAATAATAATAATAATAATTAATTTTCTAGAACGTAAAACCACAAATAGTGCTCTAAAACGCTTGACAGAAATAAATACACTTTTTCTGAAATGAAGAGTCACATCTGTTTTGGTTGCCTCTTAGAGAGGTTTAGGAGAATGCTTCAGTAAATAGGAAAGTTTTAAGATTTCTTTTGAAGACATCGAGAGTTTCTGAAGTTCTGAGGGAATTCCACAATCTGGGACCCATGATGGAGAACACATGATCATGAGCCTGATTAGATCTGCTAAAAGGCACAACTAGTTGTATTTGGTTTTGAGATCCGAGACTGCACATTGGTTTATATACAGTGAGGAGCTCTTGCAGGTCAACTGGAGCCAGTTTGTGGATACATTTGAATACTAAGATCAATATTTTGAAATCAATCCTCTGTTTAACTGGAAGCCAATGTAATTGTCTTAAAACAGGTGTTATGTGTTCAGAGCGTTTGGTACCAGTAATTATCCTAGCAGCAGTATTCTGAACTTTTTGAAGTTTCTGAATCAGGCACTGGGACAGCCCCACTAACACTGAATTACAATAGTCTAGTTGTGAGGTGATGAAGGAGTGCACAAGTTTTTCAAGTGCTGACTGGTTAAGATAAGGTTGCAGTCTTCCAACATTACGAAGCTGCCAGTAGCGTTTTTGACATATTTTATTGATATGGATGTCCAGTTTTAAATTTGAGTCCATAATCAGTCCAATATTCCTGGCCGATTCACTTTTCATAGTGATGTTGTTTCCAACCAGAATTGATGTAACAGAGGGTGTAGGCATGCGAACCCCAGATATCACTAAGAATTCAATTTTAGAGTCATTCATTTTCAGTTTAAAGTCTATCATCCATTCCCGCACAAGATTTATGCAAGTTTCCATTTTATTGGCTGCGGTGAAGGAGTCACTTGGAACAGATGGGTTGAATGTGATGTACAGTTGGGTGTCGTCTGCATACAGATGATATGATATGCCATGCTTTTTAAGAAGGCGACCAAGAGAAGAAGTGTACAGAGTAAACAAGAGTGGTCCAAGAACTGAGCCCTGAGGAACACCACACTTTAACGTCCTGAACCGATCTTATTGATGTATATTTGTAGACTGCAACCTTCTAGATATGATACAAACCACGATAAGACAGTTCCACAAATGCCATGCTGTGTCAATGTCTGCATGAGAATACCATGGTCGACAGTGTTGAATGCTGCTGACAAATCCAAGAGAACAAGCAGTACAGCCTTACCCTCAGACACTGATTTAACAATGTCATTGTTGACTCGTAGTAAGGCTGTTTCTGTAATGCTGCTGACAAATCCAAGAGAACAAGCAGTACAGCCTTACCCTCAGACACTGATTTAACAATGTCATTGTTGACTCGTAGTAAGGCTGTTTCTGTATTGTGGTTGGCTTTATATGCAGACTGGAAGGGCTCTAAAAGATCATTTTCATGCAGATGATTTTTGAGTTGTAAAGCAACAACCCTTTCCAACAATTTAGACAGGAAAGAGAGGTTCAATACTGGTCGATAATTCTTCAGGTTGTCAGGATGAAGAGATGGTTTCTTGATGAGTGGAGTAACAAGTGCTTTTTTCAATGCATTTGGAACAAACCCCTCATGTAGGGATGCAGATATAATAGATGTTATGGCTGGCAGAAGATAATCAATTGTCTCTTTTTAAAAGAATGTTGGAATTTGATCCAGATCATTGGATTTATTGGATGATGATAAAATCATCCTTTTTCCAAAAATTCTAAACCACTATCTATCCTGTGAAGATAATATTTTCTATATATTTAAAGTCTAACATGTTGTAATGAAGTCACTTAAAATGTTTTTTAACTTTAACCTCAATCGACCTCAAAGGGCCGAAGTTTGACTGTTTCTGAATGTTCGCACACTTATTTTTGTTTCGCAGAAATATCTACTCAACAAACTTATTGTGATAAGTTTAAATATCAGACTTAACCCTCGCCCCGTTTTTTGACTTGAGTACGAGTGCTGACTTATTTTGTACAATATTCATGCATTTTGTGTTCACTTTTCCAGCATTGGGAATGACATAGATGTACATTTGTTGCACAGATGCATAGATCATTAACTGAAGAACATTTTTGCTGTTATCAGTTATCTTGAAATGTTTAACCCAATGCCTCTTCTGCCTGAGTGAATGTAGGAACTGTTCGAAAAACATCAAAATTTCATACTCCCATCATTACTGTTTTTGGGTCCTTGTTAACTTCACACTTTTTGTTTTTCTTGTAAGGAATTGCAAACTAAATAATCTTGCTTTTGCAAGTAGAGACCTCAGACTTAACCCTTATCCATTCTGATCATCTTAATAAGGGAGAAAGGACTTATTGTTTTTTAAACAAATTCCACCTCAATTTTGTAACCTGTAGATCTCAGAAACATTGCCAACTTTATCTGAACGTTCTAACACCTATTTGTTCCCATCTGAAGTTGTTTCTCAACAAATCATCATTTTAGAAAAAAACATTTTCGTGCCAAATACAGAGAAAAATATGGGAAATTTCAGGAAAATATGGCGAAGTTTGAGTCCAGGTTAGATTAAATTTTCCATATATTTAGAGTGTAATATGATGCAACAACATAACCAAGCAAAACCATCACTTTACCCCATCGACCACCCCACCACACCCAATTGGTCATCTTCACTATGACCCTGCTCCTGGTAACAAACCTTATAGTGTAATAATCTTGGTAATTGTCTTGATTTGTCTTTGCAGTTATTTAACTTCTGTATAACCTTATTGATCATCAATGTTTGAAATAAAATAGAGTAAAGTGAAGTATATTTGGGAAAAATAGTGTTACACAGAAAATTTACTGTATGATTGGAGATTTTCTGTGCAAGAAATACTCACTCAGCACAGAGAACCATCAGAATGTTCTACACTGAATTCACTCTCTATATTTAATATTCTGAAAACCAATTCAGAATTCATTCCTTTCACTCTGTATGACCGAGATATGTCAAAACGAGATACTGTGAAATAGGGAATAATTTACTTTTAAAATGTTGAGTAGCAAATTGCCCCACAGAAAGTACAAATGAACAGCAATTTCTTATGCTCTCACAGCAATTTTTTTATACTGAGAAAGTACTCAAGAACTACCTTATAAGGCCAAACTTCAGAATTTATTCCCAATTTATTCAAAACTATAATAATTACTACATCTACACATAATTTATTTCATCAGTAGATAAACTTTTTGAAAAGTTCAAGAAATGCACTTGTCTTCAAACACGGAAATAATTACTGTTTTCTTGTCAATTTCGAAGACACGTAATTTATAATTTGTGTTTTACAATGTATCATCAAATGCTACTGTAAAAGATGTATCAGCATATTTTTTAAATATGATTGCTGCCAATAACAATCCTGCAGCCTGAATTTGTACATATATTTCAATTAATTTGAATATGATTTTAATTTATTAAATTCTTCAGTTCGGTAATTACTGATTTTTCAAGTTATGTACCCGACAGCGTGATGATGTTACACATTATTTATTTTTTTTATGAAGTTTTTATGAAGTTATAACGTCATGGAGTTTCTGGACATTCCAACTCCTGAGTTATGCATATAAATAGACATTAGAGATAGGAGATACATGTTTCCTTAACCCTTTGAACCCTGGCGGTATCTTCCATGTCAGGTCAATGGCAGCAATTGGAAGAATCCATATTCAATATTTAGGGGTAGACAAATTAATATTTTCAACATGCAGCCTTTGGACTGCATGTTGGAAACATTGATTCATATATCCCACATATTCACTTAGAAGCCATCGTACCTAATGAAATTATGACGTATCACATTCTTGGGCCGGAAAAAGGCCTTACGTGTTCAAAGGGTTAAATTCCCCCAATTTTTTTTTGTGTCATCACGAGTATGTGGTATGATTTATTGGCAAACGTCTTGTCTCAGAGCTTGTCAATGTGAATAAACTGACTGTGTAAACTGACTTCAAATACTTTTTAGAGATGAGACGATTAATCGGTGTAACATCGGCACTCGGCTGATAAGCACCCATCGGTTCACCATCGGCACTCATGATTAAACATCGGCCCTCGCCGATTGTCTGAAACTCAGTGAAAGAGAAAGTGTTATTGATGAACTTTCTTCCACTTTATGGGACAACCAGTGGCAAGCGATCGGTACGTAACTCGTCTGTTACTGATACCATGTAAATGATGGTTCGTGAATAAAAGGGCAGAATATTATATTAAAGATTTTGATTGTGTAACTGTGTACCGAGTTGTTTTTTATCCGTCATGTGAATACGGACACTCTTCACTGCCCAAACTGTACTTCATTCTGCAAAATGTTGCAATATTTCTTTCAACCACGCTCATCGTCTCATTAAATATATATTGGACAGATAATTCCTCCATATTAGTAATCCATGTTAATTGTGAAAGGTTTGGGTGCAAAAAGTTTAATATCGGGCCATTCAGGGTGGGATTTATCAACACGAAGCAGCCACTGAATTTTTCTCATGTTGAATTGTGTGGAGCACATGATAAAAATAGATAATGCAGTGCAACGTCATAACTCGTGTGACACAATCCCATATATGGGTTTACCGAAAAGAAACTCCCACTTTAAAACGTGTGGTTCCAACAACGGCTTTTGATTTTCACTAAACATTTTCTTCCAAATAACTGATAGTCAACTTCAAAGCCTGTGTAGGGGGCGATTCGGCAAAGACCCGACTTTGAAATGAATTGTTTCCATTGTTGATGTAAACCGCATCAAAGGTTCAGAACACAATTTACCGTGACGATGCACGTGATGAGTTCTCGACTCAGTTGTTAGCTGTTTATTTTAAATCGAAAATATTCTGCACTGATGGTGCTTCATTGACATAAAATTAACCCTTTGATGTCTGTTATTTAATTTATTTAAGTGAGTATTACCGTACTGACTCGCGTCGAAGCCCAGGAGGTGCTTGCAGTGGATAAATTGCAAAGTGGTGGTGATGGGAAGGTGTGTGGGGAGGGGGGGGGGGGGGCTTAGTGCTTGCAAGTCGCGTTGGGATGCGTCGGAAATTGTCGATATAAGACAAGTAAGTATCCACTGGGTATGTTACGTTTCTTTGGAAACCACCTACCAATTTTATAGAATTTGCTTTAAAAATTCTCATAATTATCTTGTACATACAGTTCAGATTTCGGGTTTTAATCCTCAATTTAATGAATAAAACAAGCAGAAAACCATGTGGTGTTTTCATTTTTTTTTTACTCTCGAAGCCAGAAATGGACGTAAGTTGACAACCAACACTGCAAACCACCCCCTTGAAAACAGGCAAACATAGTCTGTTTAAAAATAGCTGTTTTTTTTAATATGTACATTTTATTATGCGTAAAACAAAATAAAGCTTCACACAAAATCAATAAAATGAAAGTGTCAATGACACTGTAGCTCAACTTGTCAAGACAAAGACATGTACATGTATAGTATGTGACACAGCAATGACAAACATCTAGGTAATGACCTGATAACAAAGGTACATATAAAGTATTGTAACGGTCTGTACATAAATACTGACCGTTGCCTGTAACAAATGTATAGGTAAAGTATTGTAAAGGTGGGTGACAGTCAGATGCTAAACTAGAAAAGAAATCTTTTGAGTCCCAGAGTGGGTCTGACTGAACCCCAAAATATTTGTTCTCATAGCACAATGATAACAAAGGCACCCCAAAACACACTCGTTCCTGTCCCAAGGTGAAAACAAAAGTACTCAAGAAGTTTTGTGAAGATCAGTTCATAAATACGAGCTGTATAGAATTTGTGACAAAAAACTGATTGGACCTAATTTCGGTACAAAATGGCCACTGGCAGCCATCTTGAATTTTGGACCGTACCCAGAAACACTCATTCTCATCCCAAGGAGATAACAAAGGTACCCAAGAAGTTTTGTGAAGATCGGTTCATAAATACAGCCTCTACCCTGAGCCGTATTGACATGTGTGCTTACATTGTGTAAGTAGCACTGAATAAATCAAAGTTCATCTAATTTGCATAATTTCTGCACGAAAAAAAACCCCTTACAATATGTGATGTATTCCATGTTACTAAACATTCATACAAAAATTTATTAAAATCAGAACTTTCATACAGAAGTTCTATACAAAAGACTGATTGCACTAATTTTGGTACAAAATGGCTGCTGGTGGCCATCTTGAATTTCGGACCACACCCAAAAACACTCGCTCTCATCTCACGGTGATAACAAAGGTACCCAAGAAGTTTCGTAAAGATTGGTTCATAAATATGGCCTCTAGTCTGAGCTGTATAGAAGTTGTGTACAAAAAACTGATTAGACCTAATTTCGGTACAAAATGGCCACTAGCAGCCATCTTGAATTTTAGACCGCACCCAGAAACACTCGTTCTCGTCCCAAGGTGATAACAAAGGTACCCAAGACATTTCGTGAAGATCAGTTCATAAATACAACAGACTCTAGTCTGAGCCGTATTGACATGTGTACTTACTGTGTGTAAGTCGCACTGAAAAAATCAAAGTTCATCTAATTTGCATAATTTCTGCACGAGAAAAAAACCCGTATTATATGTGATGCATCCCATGGTACTAAACATTCACACAAAAAAATTATTCAAATCAGGGCTTTCATATGGAAGTTCTGTGCAAAAATCTGATTGCACCTAATTTTGTACAAAATGGCTGCCATCGGCCATCTTGAATTTCGGACCGGACCCCAAAACACTCGTTCTCATCCCACGGTGATACCAAAGGTACCTAAGAAGTTTCGTAAAGATCGGTTCATAAATATGGCCTCTAGCCCGAGCCGTATTGGCATTTGCACTTACAGTGCTGAAGGTAACCCCAAAAAACATCAAAATTAGTCTAATTTGCACAATTTACGTACGAGAAAAAAACCCGTATTATATGTGATGTATCCCATGGTACTAAACATTCATACAAAAAATTATTCAAATCAGAGCTTTCATATGGAAGTTCTGTACAAAAAACAGATTTCTGCATCGTCGGTACAAAATGGCAGCTGGCAGCCATCTTGAATTTCGGACCGCACCCAAAAACACTCGTTCTCGTCCCACGGTCATAACAAAGGTACCCAAGAAGTTTCGTAAAGATCGGTTCATAAATACGGCCTCTAGCCCGAGCCATAGCAGCTTGGCACTCACAGCTCTGAAAGTAACACTAAATAAATCAAAGTCAGTCTAATTTGCATAATTTACGTACGAGAAAAAAACCCGTATTATATGTGATGTATCCCATGGTACTAAACATTTATACAAAACTTTATTCAAATCAGAACTTTCATACAGAAGTTCTGTACAAAAAACTGATTTTTGCATCATCGGTACAAAATGGCCACTGGCAGCCATCTTGAATTTCGGACCACACCTAAAAACACTCGTTCCCGTCCCAGGGTCATAACAAAGGTACATAAGAAGTTTCGTAAAGATTGGTTCATAAATACGACCTCTAGCCCGAGCCATAGCCAATTGTTGACGTACGGACAGACGGACAGACAGACAGACGGACGATGGACGACGGGCCATGACAATAGCTCAAATTTGACTTCGTCAAAGTTGAGCTAAAAATTCTTCATATGAAGACCAGATAAAATTTACACAGCGGAATATGAATAACAAAATAGTTGCCTCCCTTGGCAAATTTGAAAATTTGATTTTACACTGAAAGTCATAACTTCACATGTTGCAGAGCATGATGAAATGATAAATGAGCATGATTTATTGAACCAATATGTCATAAATCATATTCCTGGTTATATTGTTAAAAAATTCTCAAATACCAGAGTTGTAATTATTTTTTATTTTTAATTACCACTTTCTCATTAATTTCTGAATACCTGTTTTTCACAATGAGATGTGCACGCTCGAACGTGGCAGTGTTCTTTTACAATGAGTTGTGCCCCGCTTGAAAGTGGCAGTGTTCAATCAGTATCTTTCTGATGATATTCGACCACTGTGAAAACTGTAAAAACTATATGTTGTGGGCGTGTTTCAGACAACTATTGACAGCAGCCTGCACTCTCATTTGAAACAAGTGACAGCTTCCAAAAACGAGGTCGACAAAAAAATAAACAAGTCAATTTTGCTTGGGATAATATTTTAATGAAGACTTATTACACTGAACACAGACATAATGTATCACACAAAAGACGAATTTAACAACACAAAAATCTCAACTCCAAAAAATATACATAATACAGTATTGCAGTTCTATTTGGTAAGTACAGTGTTGCAACAAGTCAAGCTATTTTTCCATTTGATGCCTGTAAATTTGATGTCTTGTCTCAAACAACTTTCGTCCAATTTGAAACTTGGGGGGTGGGCTGTGACTCGAGTAAGGCACCCTGGTTCACAAATCTGAAAAAGCGGGGGGTGGGCTTCGACACGAGTATGGGCTTCGACACGAGTCAGTATGGTAAAAGTGTGTTATCTTCCGGGTTGATGGGGATTCTGATTAAGGTAAATCACCCAGTTTCTGCAGTCAGCTTGAATAATAAAGAAGCCATCTGACATCGGCATTCAGTATCGGCCGATTGTTGTCTAAAATAATCGGCATTCGTCTGATGGGGCATTTTACTAATCGGCTCATCTCTAATACTTTTCAAAGGAGGTGGTGGAAAATCAAGTACCTTTCAAGGATATAAACAAATTCAGGCACATTTCGAGGAAAGGGCTGAAATTTTCAAAGAATTTTCTTTTCCATATGATTCATGTCACTATTTGCCACTGTCCCCAACATGAGGCATCACCAAACATGAAAAATATGTTGTAAATTGCGATGTGATACACTTAAATTGCTCCCTGCTGTGAAACCCTGTTAAATGATAGCGAAGTTGTCAGAAAATATCCCATTAACAGGATTATTTAATTAACCAGACTAAAGATATTTTTCTACATTCTTTTGATGAACTGAGTATTTATTCTGGTATAATTAATTTGTTTGACAAAGCTGCATCAAACATGAAATAGTAGAGAATAGTAGAGAATAGGCTAATTTTTAAGGTATCACAATTATAATGTTCAGGAGAAAAAATATATGATCACATCACTTTAATTTTGGCATTCAAATATCTTTGTCAAGTATAGCCCTTCAGACAACTTTTTCTGACCCGAAAACAGGAGGTCTTGCAACAAATAAGAGAGAAAAAGTGAGGAAGGGAAGTACCGGTCACATGCACATATTTTTCAGGGAATTCCCTACAAAAACACACAAAAAGTAAATTGTATTTTTAGGTTATTTTTTAGGTTCAAAAGTCATCAAATCACCCTCGTTTTTTTATCAGGAGTATTCAACAATAATGCAAGATGTCAACAGAATGTTTCCAACGTTTATTGAATGGACAGCTTGCACTTGAAGTCGATGTTATAACATAGCTAGCAGAACGGTCAGAAATATTTGGCCTTGACCAATTAAAATTATTATTGCTAGTTGTCAGGATTTGGGTTTTCTATTTTGCACATAGTGTACAAAAATTCTTCATTGTACGGAAAAATTGCTATTTATAAATTATAATATCAGTGACTGGTTCCACACGGTTACCGTTAAGCCTGTCGGAATCAGTTTTTTAACTTCTTTCATTTCATTACTCAATCAGTATCTTTCTGATGTCCCTCCCAAACCTCTACTCAATGGTCCCTCCCAAACCTCTTCTGAATTAATATTAAAATTTCCAACTTCATCCATATTAATCACAGTTAATTACAAGAAAGACAGAAAACGTTTTTTTTTACAGAAAATGAATGCGTTCACAGCATTTATTTACCTTGGATATGGTAGTCACGGACTCCAAATGGAATGAAAATAGAATGCCCATGAATACATCTCGACTTTCCTGAAACAGTTTTCGACAACACAAAATATACGACTGGTTTACACCGATTTTACTGTCGCAAATTTTATTGGTTAACCAATATCAAATATCAGATTTATTGTAATTGTATTAGAATAGGACTATTAATGCTTGACACAAAACAGTTATACAGACGTGCAAACATACGGAAGAACTGATAGACAAACAGACAGCCCTATAGAGAAAGCTCTCGACAATATACCCAGAGGTTGAGGGTGTAATTTTCAGAGTTAATCTACTAAGCAACATCCAATTATGTGGACCCCACTGCATCAGGACATAATTATCCAACTTGGCAATTTTAAAATAAAATAGTATGTTTCAAATGTGGAAAAAGGTGATGCATTCCTTAACCTATCTGTCTGCTTCATTTATCAAAGATTTCTTCTAAAAGAAATGCATGATTGTTAGGTGGAATTTTAAATGGATGCATGGTATCGAGTTTAGTGTGGATAAAAATATGCAACTAGCCGGAGTGCTCCATTTCAGCACTTAACTGAAGTATGTTTGTCATATATAGTTCTTTATATATTGGGGTTTAATGACACTTTTGACATCAAACATAATTAAACTGGTTAAATTTTTAGTTACTTTAATAAGGCAAGGCGAAAAATTTGCTTCTTGCAATTTTGATATTTTGATATCACTTGGCAGAGGGTTAAGGGCACTTTCAGTATCCATGGCTATATGAAACCACAACATAAGTTTAAAGTCAAGTTAACCCTAAGAACAATAATGACAAAATACACAAATTTCAAGCAGCAAGTTTTTCCCATACTGCATCAACGAATTCAACCAATTAACTCTTTCAACACGAGAGACTGCTTTTACGGTCTAGCAATATGATACGTTATTATTACTTCATTAAGTAGGATGGCTATTAAGTGAACGTGTGTGGTAGAAGGATGCACGTTGAAAATATTAATTGCTCTACCCCCAAATAATGGATATGGACTCTTCCAATGTAATAATATAATAACACTTTGGCCAGCCGCTGATTTGTCACGGTTCTCGGACGAGAAGGCCATGGTTACCCCTGTACTCCCAAC
Organism: Pictodentalium vernedei; assembly: GCA_031216915.1. Taxonomy (NCBI): domain Eukaryota; kingdom Metazoa; phylum Mollusca; class Scaphopoda; order Dentaliida; family Dentaliidae; genus Pictodentalium; species Pictodentalium vernedei. The sequence goes on from CM062288.1 coordinate 177,119,639, forward strand.
TGCCTCCCTATTCCCACGCTTCTCCTCTCCTCCCAACACTCGGAGACGAACTGCTTGATGACATCCCTTGACCCCATTCTTCCCAATCTCTCCGATTAGCATATTAACCCTCTCCTTTGAGTCTCCCCCTAACCACATGTTCTTCATTCTCCCATCCCACTTCCCCATTATACTCCCAGTGAATCTCATTTTTTTAGACTGATACTTTGGGCATTCTAGAAGAAAGTGTTCCAGGGTCTCCACCATGCCCAAGTTACACATCTGGCACTCCCTTTAACCGTCTTTCCCAATTTTTCCCCTCAGCTCCAGGGATCGCGACCTCAGCTTGAACAACAGTGACCCCCCAAAGGTGCCATCAAGGTACTCTTCAAAACCTGCCTTCTCTTTATCACGCAGGCCACCCAAAGACCTCTTTGATTTGACTCCCTCTCACCAATTACGGTTACAATCCGCCATGACCCTTTCTCTGACAATTTTTTTACCCTGGTTTGCCCCAACGTCCAGGTCCGAGATCTCCAATGAGTAGTTCTCTACTAGCTCCCTCACTTGGACCATCCACCCCGTTTTGATATTTGAGTTGAAAATTCTCAGGAACATTACTTTACACCATCGGCTGTCGGGGAGATTTACCAAATAATTAAGATAACCGAGTTTCAACAGGTCTATCCTGTCCTTGATCCTCATCCACCCAAGCTCACCCCTGATTGCTTCTAGCGCTGCGGCATTACTCGACCCCGTTATCCATTGGCCTGCATCGTTCTGCAGGATTTCCAAGCTCTTTGCGGCCGTCTGGTTTAGGGGTACCACTTCCGTACCGTATGTTATACTTGGCAGCCCCACCATTTCCCAAATGGTTTTCCCCACGAAAACCTTATTGAAACTGTTTCTCCCTATAAGTTCATTTGGTTAAGGATTCGCTTCCCCTTCCGAATCAATTTATTTGTGTGGTTTCGGTAGATGACTCTTCCTGTAATGTTTATATTTACCCCCAAATACTCGTAATCACCTGTCTCTCCTACACTGAGAAGTTTGCTGCTCCCTTCCGGAATGCAGAACTCACCCACTCTCCACCTTCGAGTGGGGTCCACTTTGCGGCCCACAGGTATAACTTTGCTCTTGCTTTCATTAAGTTCGAGTCTCCATTTGCTCCCATATTTCCCAACAATTTCCAGCATTTTCGTTAGGCCCTCTTTGCTTTCTGACACTAGAACCATATCATCTGCAAAAAATAGCCCTGGGATCTTCAAGTCCCCAACAGCTACCCCCTCCTCACTATGCAGGAGTTCATCTCCTAAACCTTTGACGTACAATGCAAACAGGATTGGCGAAAGGATACACCCCTGTTTTAGGCCTATCTCCATAGGCACACGTTTTGTTGTAATGTTTCCCTGGCTAAGTTCACTTTGTACATCCTTATATAATGCTTTCATAATTCCAACAAACTCCAAAAAGGCCATAAACATCTTTTTCTTTTTTGCTTTCGCGGATTCTATCATTTGGGATAGTGTGAAAAGATGGTCAGTAACTCTCCTTCCCTCTTCCTGAAGCCATTCTGGATTTCTCCCAAAAAACCCTTCTCTTCAATCACCTCCTCTAGTCTCCCATACAGGACTTTACAGAAAACCTTTCCAATGTTGCTACTGACAGAGATCCCTCTATAGTTATCCAAAACGTCTTTTTCCCCCTTTTTGTGTATAAATGTCACTTTGCTTTCTCTCCACTCCTTTGGGACCTCTTGATTTTCTATGGCTAGGTTGAATAGGGCAGTTAGGCTTTCCACGAGTTCCTCTCCCCCTTTTTTGATAAACTCGTTAGGAATTTCATCCACTCCTCCTGCTTTTCCATCCCTTAATTTTGATATCACCTTTCGCACCTCCTCCGTTTTAATTTCGCTGCACACGAACTTCGATAGGTTTTCCTCGACTTGATTCGGACACTCTGGTGTGCTCCCCATGCCCCATCGCTTATCGTTTACCTTTTCCCAGTGCTTGACTAGTTCTGATGCGACTTGATCTTGCTCGTCTGTAACTCTGCCATCTACTTTAATACTCTGTGGGTTGCTTCCTTTGTTACGTTTATTCACCCATTTCCAAAATATGTTCAAACTTGACCCCCCCTGTCGTTCTTATTGTCCTAATAAGACTGCTATTTCGTACTCTCCGATTATCGTCTTTAATCTTATTTACTTTATTTCGTGCTTGGTGATATTCTTCCTTAGCAACTGTGGCCTCATTGCTTTCCGCCCCCTTAAGTTTTCTACTTCTCCTGTATGCAGCACATTTGGCTTTTCTTCCCTTTATGGCCCTTTTCAGTTCTTCATTCACTCTGTACCCAAGTTCCCGTGTTGGCACCCTGACCTTTCCTACACTTTCCTTTCCTGCCTCCACCAGGCTCGCAACTATGACGTCAGCCATCTTCTGGACACTGCCCCTCTTGGGTACGGTTGCAAGCTTTGTTTTCAGGTTTTCATTGAACTTCGCCCAGTCAGCATCTTTTTTGAGTTCCCAAATCTCCTTAGAGCTTCCTTTGCTTTTTACTAGAGTTTTGGCCCTGATCGTCACTGTAATCAAGTTGTGGTCACTATCCACCTCCATTTTACCCTCATCATCCACTTCTACCCCTATCACCTCCCTCCATAAATTAATATCTGTGAGAATGTAGTCGATTATTGATTTTCTGTCGTTCCTCTCCCAGGTCCATTTCCCCTTACACCTCGCATCCCTGTTCAGGATCTTCAGACCGAGCTCGTTTGTGAAGTTCAACAGCTTCCTTCCATTCCTGTTGACTTTATTGTCCCCACCCTCTATGCCTTCATCATCATTACCTATGTGGCCATTAAAGTCACCCATCAGAATTATACCGAGCCCTTTGTTTTGTAGTTCGGTGATATTGGACCTTCGTGTTGAGTATATCGAATCATTCCATTCGGGTTTGCTTCCCTCCACCACACAATACACAACCCCAAGGACAATACTTTTGTTTTTCAGACTGATCCTTACCCATCCAATTTCTTTCGATACCTCAGCCGGGGTGCTGATGTTTTCCAGGTCTGTGATCAGCGACGGTTTTAAATCCTCTTTAATGTACATGCCTACCCCTCCCCCTTTTTTCTGACCTTCCGTTCGCCCTACACCTATCCATACGTACCCCCTTACTTGGTCTACCCGTTCCTCGTGCCTTACCCACGTTTCGCTTAAGCCCATGACGTCAAACTCCTCTGCCTCAATTAATGTCGCAATTTCACTTACTTTCCGGTGGAGACCCTGGATGTTGCTATAACCCCCTTTCAGGGTATCAAGGTTCATTGGCTTTCGCCTACTGGTCCCATTATTATCTAGTCCCTGTATGTTTGTATATCCTACTTTGTGTACCTGTGCTTTCCTTGGGAAGCTATTCCTATTGATTTGGATTTTTGGTCCCTTTTCCTTATCCCCCTTGTCCCATTTTTAACACCTATGGTTCGTGACACATTTCCTGTGATTATTCCCCCCTTCACTGATCCCTCCTCCCCTACTTATACCAAAAAAGGCTCCACCACCTGCAACATATTTCTTCCTAAAACCTCTGTACCCTTTGGGCTAAGATGGAGACCGTCCCTTCCATATAGGTCATTTCTGCCCCAAAACGATCCCCAATTGTCCCCAATTGTCTACAAAGGGTCTGCCCTTTAACTGGCATGGAAGATACCAGCAATGTTCAAAGCGTTAAATCTTGTTTTGAGAAAGCTCAATGAAACTGAATTGGTGATTCCCAGCACTCTGGAAGTGCAACAGAATTTTCTCCAATCACTCTGTCTTTCTCTTGTTTAAGTATGAATTTAACCAATTATATCTTATTTGACAGAGCTCACTGTGCTCTGTCAAACAAGATAAATTTGGTTAAATATCAAATTGCATTATGAGAAATATATGCTGCTGAAAACTTTGCCATTTTGACATCAGAGTGCAGATGGTTAAATTCCTAAGCATCATGGGAAAAATTCACCCAAAGTTTGAAATCGGACACCTGTGTGAAGAGCAGCTTGTGCAGAGCTTGAACGGAGTTAGAATGTTGAGGAGCTGACAGTTGCTCATCGATGCTCAGTGGTTCTCTCTGGGAACTCCGCCTTCCTCCTCCCATAAAACTGTCACAGTCATGATTAGCCATTGTGCACAAGTATGTGACCATAAACATGAATAAACAAACAACTAAACTGATGAAAGGTAATGATTTCATTCTGGTAATGACACCATTTTCCTGTCAGCATTCAGTCTGAGTGGTCTTGAATAAATGGCCTTCATCTTAACGAGATGCTGAAAATATAATACTGTGCTTTCTAATCATATGGAAGATTCAGTGAATAGAGGGAATTGATCTGGCAGACAATGTGGGGGGTCAAAACCTACCTACAGACTGCTGTCAATAAACAACAAAGGCCATGCCTTAAAAGAGAATTCTGATTTTCACATTTACTCAATTCATTCAGATTCATTAAACCAGTCAAGTTTAATTCCCAACAAAAGAAATATCGTTCATATTTGTCAGCCATGCAAATGATAATAACCGTATCAGTATAATGGAGACTATCGGTTATTTAACTATCTGAGGTGGATGAATATTGGATTGATGTCAGGCCATTTAGGAATGTTTTATATCCAATGCTTCACAGAACCGGATTTCATTACACACAACTCTTTTGTGAAGTTGTGTCCCTTAAAGTGATTCTGCCAGATTGATTAAGCATATTTATTCAGTACTCTTATACGACCAGCCATTAATCAACTTTTTTTTGTGTGTTAAAAGCCTGAGTCAAAGTCTGAGGAAAAAACTAACCATTAAGCATATCAAAACCTTCATCTGGTCTCAAGTAAATATGGTTTTTCAAGGACCTTGTAGTTTAACTTCAACAAACTAAATATTGTGTAACTTTGGCCCTAAAACAACCCCACCGCTATTGTAAACATATCACCTTTGTTTTGTGTGTCATGGTAGACTGTTACCCACAAAAAAATAATTAATGCCTGAGACGAAAACGTTGCTAATTTTTTTTATGAGAGTGAAAATCTACCGTTACCAGTAATTTCTCTACAACTGAATTACTGGAATGTCAGCCTAAAATATTGCAAGCCAGTCTTCACCACTCCCCCACCCCCACCCCCCACACTAAACAAGAAATGCCATCAAGTCAATAAATGCCATAAATCATCCCATCAATGATGTGAAAGTTATTACGCAGAGACTGCCATCAGTGTAATAGCAACACAGTATCATCTTTCCAATCTTGGCCCTTGGTTTCTGTCAATAGTAACTAAAATATGTTGTAAATATCCAATTTATATTGCCACGAAAAATGTGCGCATCATCAACATATTCATTTCACAGACATCAAAGCATAGTCTTTAACCCTTTAAACACTGGTGGTATCTTCCATGTCATTTCAATGGCTGCAATTGGAAGAGTCCACATTCATTATTTGGGGTAAATCAATTAATATTTTCAACGTGCAGTCATGGGGTTGCGCGTTGAAAATATTAATTGGTCTACCCGACACATTCACTCAGCAGCCATCCTACTTAATGAAATTATGACGTATCATGCTTCTGGACCAGAAGAACGGCTTCTCAGGTTCAAAGCGTTAAAAAGCCATTGGCAATTTCAAGGCATCAGGAAATAAAAACCAGTGAGAATTTTTTTTTCTTGAGCATGGGTTATTTATAGCAACTTCTGCCCCCTAAGATGGTAGAGGCTGAGACACTTTCCAATATGTGACAAATGAGCATTCCAGCAAATCAGTTGTGTGGAGATCAATGACCACAACACACTAAACAAGGATCAGAATGTTTTTTATTACACTGAATGTCCATTATTTGGAAAAGTGCTGAATTATTTTTCAAAGGTGATTTATAACGTGACTATTTTTTTTCAGAGATTCTGTTGCTACCAGCAAGGAGACTTGATTTAGCAAAATTTTGCCATTGACACTCTCCAATAAATTGCAATAAAATAATTTTATATAAACATTTTTTGTTCTACTGCTGAGCCAACAATACACTAATACATACAATGTAAAGCCACTAATGTGGCTTTCAGCAATTTTCAATAGAGCCATGATAGTGGCTTCTATCACTCGACCAGTTAACCCTTTACATGAAATACAGACAACACTTGCAAACAAAATTCTTGAATAACTAATCTTTATCATTTTATGTGTCAAAAACATAGATTATGCCCCATCATTGGAACAAACTAGTTCCAATGAGAGGCCATAAGCTATGTTTTTTGAGACAAAAAATGAAAAAAAATAATGAAAATGGAATGATGATTCTTGCAAATAATATTGGCCGGTTTTAGCTGTTACATTGGGTAGAGGGTTAAAAGTTCCAAACTTCCTCAGTGTCTTCATTGGTGATATGTGATCCAAGGGAGATAATATTTCAGAAATGATGAGCAGTTGTATGTTTTTCCATGAACAGTGATTTTGAGAGCTGGTGATAATGCAAAACATGAACTTCCAATGTGATACACTACCACATGTTGTTACTATCCCATGATAAGTGCTGAATCAGATGTTTAAGATATATTATATGAAGTACAATAATATATTTCTTCTGCCTCCAAAATGATAAAATCCATCCAATGAAATAAATTCAATGAGCAAACAATTCAAAACAGAAAATGCAGTATTGTCAATCCCTTCGAACCTAGTTATTTGTATCCAGGCAATACACAAATATTTCACTGCAAATAAACATGCTACCCCGAAATGATGCATGCAGTGCGAGGAACATGATTTATAAAGCACCCCCCCCCCCTCCCATGAAGTGGAGTGTTCACCCAATCAGATGTCTCCAAATTTATGTAAAGCGTAAGAAGCTCAAAGTTCCAGCTGATAGTAATCTGAAAGTTCCCAGCTGACGGTTGAACCCAAACATCTACAGATGTGACTTCATGTGAACTTTTTAAGCTATTCTGACAATCAAGTAATCCAATCGTGACACACTTACACCAGTGGGTCGAGATCTCATAAATAAAATATTGCAAATTCACAATTGATTCAAGAAAAAAAGTTTAAATAGTATCTGAGATGGAATGTTCTTATATTTCTTTCAAGACAAGTGACATTCTACAGAGTGGTAGGGAGGATGGTGGACAGAGAATTTTGACTCGTCCATCATTGTGATTGAGTTGCAGTCTGGTCAAAATTCCGTATTCACATTAGTAATCATTGTACAGTATAACATGAGTGGAATCTCCACCTTACAGGCTTCTAGATCGATCTAATTTGGGGACATCACAGACTTGCTAAGTCAGCTACGATTCAGCCCCTTTAAAGAACACATTTTGCAATTCTGATTGTATGAAATGCAATTTCCTGGTTTCTCCAGGCTGTACTGGTGCCTCAGAATATATCTCTAATCCTACAGCACGCAAAATTTCAAAAATGACTCTAACCGACTGACCATTCACGTGGTTTGGAGATGGCTAACCGAACAAATTCTCAGAAAATTGTTTTTTTATCATTAACAAGTATTCAAATATTGCATGGAATTGAAATATATATAGCCTCTCAAAACAAAAGTCTAAAAATCTATCAGACACAAGAAAGGCTGGTTAACTCATAGAGTTCTGGAAGCCCATATTTGGGCTTTATTCTGAACTGCAGGTACCTAAAGTTGAAGACTTTATATTTTGTGGATTTCCTTCTTACTGTCTTGGAAGTAAAATTACTTCACCTCCAACAACTTGCACTGTTACATTTTATGGGAGAGTTCCTACACGCACTCTCCCATAAATTGTAACTGGACAAAAATATGTGAACAAATCTTGAGGTTGAGAAAAAATCGCGACATCGACGCCGTAGCTGCGATGGGTGGTGCAATTTCACAAAATTCTAAGTTCATCAAGGGCCATAACTCCAAGAAAAATATTTGGAACAACACATTGAACAGTGGCTAGACATCAATAAGATACACTTACATACCAAATATAAAGTCATTCCATCAAGTATTTCAAAGGTTATTGAGTTTTGAAACTCGTTGGTCGCAGACAAACTCGTTGGTCACAGACAGACCGACAGACCGACCGTCCAACAGACAGACAGACAGATCAACAGACAGATCGACAGACAGACAGACTGACATTGCCACTTATAGAGCTGCTGGTCGCAGCTAAAAATTAATTAAATTTAGATCTCTACCAGTAAAGTTACTCAGACTTTACCATTCAAAATGCAACTTTTCGCAACCCTTTTACCTTTCGATCTATGATCCAATGCTATTACCAATGAGTCACAACAATCCCATTATGAGTTCTTTTAAACAAGATATATTGCTTTGAACTGAAAACAAGAAATTAACTCTAAATCTGGTTAATTGAAGGTTACCATAAATTCTAAGTATTCAGTGTAAAACCAGTCATCCATTCACGTAGATTTCAATTTGCGTAACCACCACGCGAACGAAACTAGCATTCTTGCCAAATTTTGCACGCTGACCCTATAGTCTTATTTTCAGCTCTGGTCACTGTTTACTGCAACAGAACAGGTGACCCAGCATACAGTCTCAGAGTATCTAGAAGCAAACTCGAAGTTTAAATCATAAGAACCTTTGCAGTTGTTTCTAGGCAAGTCTTGGCTAGAAACAACTGCAAGGTCACAGAATGTAGACGGCAATTGAGAAGCAAAAATATATACAAATCTCCAGGCCTTTCCACGTTGAATCATTTCAACAAAAATGGAAAAGAAAGCATAAATGAAAGTGTCAATGACACTGTAGCTCAACTTGTTTAAGACATGTACATGTATAGTGTGTGACACAGCAATGACAAACATCTAGGTAATGACCTGATAACAAAGGTACATGTAAAGTATTGTAACGGTCTGTACATAAATGCTGACCGTAGCCTGTAACAAATATATAGGTAAAGTATTGTAAAAGTGGGGTGCCAGTCAGATGCTAAACTAGAAAAGAAGTCTTTGAGTCCCAGAGTGGGTCTGACTGAACCCCAAAATATTTGTTCTCATAGCACAGTGATAACAAAGGCACCCCAAAACACACTCATTCCTGTCCCAAGGTGAAAACAAAGGTACCCAAGAAGTTCCGTGAAAATCAGTTCATAAATACAAGCTGTATAGAAGTTGTGACAAAAAACTGATTGGACCTAATTTCGGTACAAAATGGCCACTGGTAGCCATCTTGAATTTTGGACCGCACCCAGAAACACTCGTTCTCATCCCAAGGTGATAACAAATGTACCCAAGAAGTTTTGTGAAGATCTGTTCATAAATACAGTCTCTAGCCCAAGCTGTATTGACACATGCACTTACTGTGTTTCAGCAGCACTGAATTAATCAAAGTTCACCTAATTTGCATAATTTCTGCACGAGAAAAAAACCTGTATTATATGTGATGTATTCCATGTTACTAAACATTCATACAGAAATTTATTCAAATCAGAACTTTCATACAGAAGTTCTGTACAAAAAACTGATTGCACTAATTTTGGTACAAAATGGCCACCAGCAGCCATCTTGAATTTTGGACCGCATCCCACGGTGATAACAAAGGTACCCAAGAAGTTTTGTAAAGATCGGTTCATAAATACGGCCTCTAGCTGTGCTGAAAGTAACATTAAATAGATCAAAGTTAGCCTAATTGGCATAATTTATGCACGAGAAAAAAACCTGTATTACATGTGATGTATCCTTTGGTACTAAACATTCACACAAAAAATTATTCAAATCAGCACTTTCATATGGAAGTTCTCTGCAAAAATCTGATTGCACCTAATTTTGTACAAAATGGCTGCCAACGGCCGTCTTGAATTCTGGATCGGACCCAAAAACACTCGTTCTCGTCTCACAATGATAACAAAGGTACCCAAGAAGTTTTGTAAAGATCCGTTCATAGATACGGCCTCTAGCCCAAGCCGTGTGTACAGCGCAACAGGCGGACAGACAGGCTATGACAATACCTCAAATTTGGCTTTGCCAAAGTTGAGCTAAAAATACACCATACTGTGTTATGCCCTAAAACTGGGAACATTCCTCTAATTTGGGGACACTGGTTATCGGTGTGTGATTGGTGGAATTTAAAGGTCAGCATTTTATAAGTATATATTTATTTATTGGTGTTTAAAGCCACATCAGCAGCTAAGACTATATGATAAGAAAACAGAAACTGAGAAGTAAAAAAAAATTGAATAAAAATATAAAATAATTACAATAGAAATGTCAATGATAAGAGTGGTCTGAACAGTAATGAGTGAAAAGACTAGAAAAGTGAATACTTATAAATCCACCTGGTGTTACCGGAGATACCAACATGTCCAGGTAACCAGCAAAACATGATATCATATTGGACAGACAGGAGAGTATTCAACATCTCACTAAGTTCCAATATGAGAGGGTTCTTGAACTTGGGGTTGAGTAACGCTAGCAAAGAGGAAAGAGAGTCAGAAAAAATAATCGACTTCCTTTTCTGTACATTCTCGATGAATTCAAGTGCAAGCTGTAAAGCTTTAATTTCAGCTTTGAAAATAGAACTTTTATTTGGTATTCTGATTGAGGTGATCTGATCACTAGTAACAACGGCTTTGTCACCATCTTTAGATCCATCTGTACAGATCCTTTTATATGCATACTTGGACTTTATTTCATCATATTTCTGCTTAAACTGCAAAGAATTTGTTTCAGACTTTTTGACAGAAGCAAGGTCGAAAATAACTAGGTTTTTTGAGATGCCAAGGAGGAATATGTGGTTCATGGTTTTCTTTTATCATATCAGATTCAATTTTGGCTGACTCCATATGGGATTTAATTCTAATTCCCAATGCAGGAATATGTTTCTGGTGACGGTTAAAAAAATTCAACATTTTGAGGGTCTGATACACAGTTATAAGCAGGGTTTGATGGATTACCATGCAATTTAGAAACATACTGAAGTGACAGTTTAATTCTGCACTTCTCAAGAGATGGCTCCCATGCTTCAACAAGCATTGAAACTATTGACCACTATTATGAATTGCATCAAGTGGTTTGAGGTATGACTTTGTAGCAGATGGCTCCCCTGCTTTTACAAGCATTGAATCTATTGGCCACTATTATAATTGCATCAAGTGGTTTGAGGCATGACTTTGTCGCAGAACCGTAACCCATACAACTATAATCTAATTTCGATCTAACAAGTGATCTATACAGATAGAGTAATGTATTTTGGTCAGCACACCAATCTGTGCTACCAACCACCTTGAGGAGATTCAGTGTCTTTTTACATTTCACTCTTATTTGTTTTATATGAGAAGTAAAATTCAGTTTGTTGTCAAAGAATAAACCCAAGAATTTCACTTCCTCAACAACCTTAATAGTACTCCCATCTGTTTCCTACTCTGGATCGAGGTGATGTTTCCGAAGCATACAAAAATGTACACAATTAGTTTTGGTTTTTGAAAACTTAAAAACCGTTTTCTGTGGCCCATTTTTGAATTCTATTTAAACAGAGCTGAAGTTTGCGCTTGATGGCATTCATATTTTTACTACTGTAGCAAATTAAAAAGTCATCGACATACAGTGAAGAATCTACCATACTTTCAATTGCATCGATGATGCTATTAATTTTCACTGAGAAAAGGGCAAAAGATAAAATACTACCCTGAGAAACCCCTGCATTTTATAAGTGTTTTTGTATTAAATCACTCTACATGTAAGATGTGTGCATGAAATATACAATACATGGAAAGTGCGGATAGCCACTAAATTAGCAATGGATCACTACTAAATGATGTCCATCCACACAGTGTCAAGTTCTGTGGAAAGTCATGAGAAGCACAAGCAATGTTTTAGTCAAGGGATGGATTTGGAATACTCATCTGTTTCATATACCTTTATTGACTCACAAATTACTTCTTTTTTTTCTCTATTTTTTCTTCATTTATTAGTATTTAAGCCACTTTCAGTTTCTATAGCTATCTAAGGATGACTACACAGGAATAAAGTCTAGTTTAGCCATTTGTTTTTTCTTATAAAGGTGTTAACAAGCCATTTTATACCAATAAAACAGAAATAATTTACCAAAGTAATCAACCATGGCTCCACTTCTGGGGTTTTCAATAATTTAATCTATGTTATCAGTTTTATTTATTGGGGTTTAAATGACACTTACAACAGCCAAGGTCATATCATTTTGAACAGTGTTATGGGTGTAAGAAGCTGGAGTGACCAGAGAGAACCACCAAGCAGCGGTGAATACTTTCATACTCTCCAAATTACTAAATCCACACAAGCAGGGTTAGCATCGGTTAAAGTCATACGTACCATCAACAGTCAGTATATATTAATATATTGCATCATCATGCTCCAATTTGGACAGTTGGGATTAAGTGTCTCGCCCAAGGATATTATGTGCAAGTCTGGAACAAACCTTTTACCTTTCGATCTATGATCCAATGCTATTACCAATGAGCCACAACAATCCCATTATGAGTTCTATGAAACAAGATATATTGCTTTGAACTGAAAACAAGAAATTAACTCTAAATATGGTTAGTTGAAGGTTACCATAAATTCTAAGTATTCAGTGTAAAACCAGTCATCCATTCACGTAGATTTCAATTTGCGTAACCACCACGCGAACGAAACTAGCATTCTTGCCAAATTTTGCACGCTGACCCTATAGTCTTATTTTCAGCTCTGGTCACTGTTTACTGCAACAGAACAGGTGACCCAGCATACAGTCTCAGAGTATCTAGAAGCAAACTCGAAGTTTAAATCATAAGAACCTTTGCAGTTGTTTCTAGGCAAGTCTTGAATGTTAACATAAATTCTAAGTATTCAGTGTCAAGTGTGCTATTGATTTATTGATGATAAGGCTCCTTTCCGCATCTATGACTATATCATGACTGCAACATAGGCAACCTAGGTGTTGGTTCCCAGTCCTATGTTACTAATAAAGCAGAACTTGTTTATCACAATGAACAAGCACCGCTTAACTTACCAGGGTTCCCACAGGGCCATATAAGGATACAGTAACTTTCTAAGTACTTTGGCAGTTCTTTCTAGGTATTTTGCTGAAGGATATTTAAATTTTATAGTAAATTTCCTTTCTCATTATACCTACCACAATTGTTTACTACAGGCTTGCACTACAGTGGAAGTCCCTAACTTGGAAAATATACTCTCTATTTTGATCTTTCCCAGGCGATTTGGGAAAGAAAAGTGGTGCAAAAGCACCAAGAAAAAATAAGCCAAAACAGGGTCAAGTGCCACCAGAAGGGTGTGAAGCTCACTAACCCATCTGGCTGAGGCAAAAATCATCAGAAAAGCCATCTTGTATGTGAGACAACTTATATCCACCTGGGATAAAGGTTCGAACTGTGCACCCCCCTCCCCCACCCCACCCCCCCCCCCCCAAGTAAAGCAGCATCCCAGAAAGATTCCATCTTGGGGTAAGCTGCAAAGTCCTAGGCCTTTTCAAGGAAAAGTGCCGAACAAGCTTGGAGAAGTATGGATTAGTGCCGATACAATGCTGTCCCACACACAAAAAGGTCTCCGAAAGCATGGACCTGTACCCTTTGATGGTAACAGGCTGGAGACCCCAAGAATCAAACTCCGCAATCTGTGAAATCGAAGGATTGGCATAATCAACAGAGTGATTGGCACATCATCGACAGAAGACCTTCCACTTAGCCGCATAGGCTAAACCAGTGGAGTGCCTCCTTGAAGAAGAAATGCACTCCACTGCTCATCTCAAAAAAACCTCTACGGAGGAGACAGGACCTGACAAAAGATATAGGTGAAGGCACAATGAAGTCGGGTCGTCGTGAAACCTCCTCGGGTGACCTTGGCAAAAAAGGTCATGAGGCAGAGGGAGACGTGTGGGAACCGCTGCCAACAGAGAGCGGAGCTGATTGATCCACACCTGCTGGGGCGACCGGGGAGCGATCAGAATGATTCGACAACTGCAGGTTCGTATCTTGGCTAGAACCTGAGGCAGAATCGGAACCGGCGGGAAGGCATAGCCAACAAGACCGTTCCAATCAAGTGACAGAGCGTCCACGGCGAAAGTGTCCACCTGATGGTTCCAACGAGTCGCAAAGAGATCAATGTGGGGACTGGAACACCACCCTGTGGAGCATCCACTCAGTGGAAATGACCCTGCCCCTTTGGGATAGGGAGTCGACTAGGACGTTCAGACAACCGGGAATGTGAGGAACCACAAATCCGGTGTTGTCATCCTGAGCGAGCAGTAGAAGATCCCAAGCCAATTCGTACATGGGAACCCGAGTGCATACCGCCTTGGTTCCGAATGTAAGCAACCACTGTGGAATTGTCGGACAACAGAAGGACCTGGCGATTCAAAAAGGTGGGGGATCCACTGCTGGAAACTCAGAAGAGTAAGAAGCTCCTTCTGGTTGATGTGAAGAGCTGCTTGATCCTGGTTCCATGCCCCGTGAAGGGAAAGACCAAGAGGATCCAACGTCACACCCCATCCGAGATTGTTGGCGTCTGCTGTCAGAACACGATCGGACGTGGGCACGTCCAATGGAATCTCTTGCATAATCCACTGAACATCTGTCCAGGGGAGAAGGTGATGATGAAGAGACTCTGGTAACTGAAGCACCAGATCCTGAGGATCGACATTCGGCTTCCAACGACTGAGCAGAAAGTGTTGGAGAAGTCTGACATGCAGCCGACCTAGAGGAATGAGATCTGTCACCGAACCGCAGAGACCGAGCAGTCGGAGAATACTCCGAGCTGTTGCAGACCTGGACTGGGACAGAGTTAGGGCAAAAGCTAAGAGAATCACAGCCCTTGCCCGGGGAACAGTCACCGTATTCAGCGGAGTACGGAAGTCCATCTCCAGATGACAAAACGACTGAGAAGGGACCAGGTCCGACTTCTCCTCGTTGACTCTGAACCCTAGCGACAAGAGCAGGCTCAACAGTGTGTTGACATCTGACTCCAGAAAGGCAGCACTGGAATGCATCTGGAGGATATAGTCTAGATATGCCGAAGTAGTCACCCTGGACTGTGTGCGATGGAAGGCTATCACATGCGACATCAGTCGGGTGAAGACCCAAGGAGCGAGGTCAACGCCGAAAGACATGGCCATGAACTGGTAAACTCGCCCCAGAAAAGCGAACCTGAGATACTTTCGCGATGTCCGATTCAACTGGTAAACTCGCCCCAGAAAAGCGAACCTGAGATACTTTTGCGATGTCCGATTCAATCTCCCTGGGGAATGGAGCGGCGAACTGACCTGAAAGTCTCCATGCTGAACTAGGGAGCAATGATAGGCTGGTTGAGGATACTCAAATCGATAACCGATCAGAGTTGCCAATCCTTCTTTGGCACCAAGAACAGGCAGGAATAAAATCCCACTGAATGAATGTTCTTGACAAGTGATCGCCCCCTTTGACAGGAGATTGTCTATCTCCATGATCAAAAGCTCCCGACGTGAAACGTGAAGGAACTTGTGTTGGAAGAGGCACTCTCGACAGAGTGGGATGCCTCCAGAAGGATATTCGCAGCCCAGACCGAACAACATCTAACACCCAAGGATCGGATGTGATTATGGCCCAATGGTCTGCGAATTCTGATATCCTTCCTCCAACCTGCGCCGAATCGAGGTGAGGACCTTCATTTCGAGCCCCAGCGCGGCCCGCGAGAGGAGAAACCACCTCCTCTACTATATGAAGAATCCCGAGACCTCCCTCTAGCCTGCCGATGCTTACCCTTACCCCGTGAGTAAGAAGTAGAAGCGCCGACAGGAGGATCAGCCCTTGGCTTTGCAGAGGAGGCAGAAGGGTGCTTGTTAGGCTTTGGACGGCCCCTGCCTCCAACAGAAGGCTGATCAAGTTGACGAAGCAGAAGCTGATCTTTGGAATGACGTTGGAAGTCATCCTGGACCGTCGGCACGGAACCATGGAATAGTTGCAGACCCGCCAAAGAAGCAGATTGAAGAGCAGTGCACTGGCCCTCAGGGAGGGAACAGCTTGTGTCCAACACAGCGTCCCGGCGAACTAATTCCAAGTTAGCCGTGTTACAGGCATGCATGTGAGTGAGATGCATGAGCACTTTGGAAAGCACAAGTAAAGGAGCCTGTACGTCGTCAAACTTATCTGGAGGCAGCTAAAGCTGAGAGAGAAAGCATGCCCCGCATCTCTCTCGATAAGCCCAACAGGGACTCCAGAGTCGCCATAGGAATAACAGCCGACTTGGGCTTGGAAAGCCCGAGGGAGGTGGAGTCCTGATCCAAGACTGTCAAAGTCTGGCAGACTGATGGATTGGCGGAATCGTAGGAACGATAATGCACTGGAGGCCAAAAAGTGGCAACCCTGGTGAAGAACAAAGTTTTCATAGCCTTGGAACTCAGCTTAGAGTCCAAAGCTGTAAATGCTTCAACCACCTGTACCGACTGGCACGGTCGAAAGCACCAAGAAGCGGGTTGCTCCACAGGCTGTAGGTGCATGACCGATGATCGCGGCCTGGCTGACACTGTCGACTGGTTTGATGGTTGGAGATCTGGAAGGAACCCAAACACAAAGTCACTAGTAGCCTGCAACGGGAAGGCTCTTGGAAAGAAC
The DNA here is from genome assembly GCA_031216915.1 of Pictodentalium vernedei. Classification (NCBI taxonomy): domain Eukaryota; kingdom Metazoa; phylum Mollusca; class Scaphopoda; order Dentaliida; family Dentaliidae; genus Pictodentalium; species Pictodentalium vernedei. Next base: position 177,136,199 of record CM062288.1, read on the forward strand.
CTGAGTGAGCAAGGAGAGGGCCTCCCTAAGCTCACGGCCCGTGTCGGCCGGTTTGACGTGGGAACGAACCGGCAAAGTGGTTCACTCCTGACCCTTTAAACCAGTGAAGGGTCATGATCCTCAACTGAAGGTAGATGCATATAGGGGTATGACATACCGCGAGGATCTACAGAGCGGGAACTCAGGAGATTCACCGTGGACATCTGAGGGACAGAAGGTCCAGGCTGCACAAAAGGCTGAAACGGTGACCAATGACGTTGCAGACGGAACAGCAGTAGCAGCAGATATGACGGGAGCTGATGAAACTGGTGGAAAAGGGGAGAGAGCAACTGAGCTCGGCTCCAAAGGAGGAGTCACAACAACCCTAGTGACAGCCTCAGATATCAACTGGAGAGGGACCATAGTCCCGGAATCAGGCATCTCTTCACCAGACAACTCAACAGCTCCTGCAGTATCCACCACAGAAAAGACAGCACATCCCCCAGAGGGGGTATAACTCTCAACAGACGTGGTCGTGATGAGAGGCCCCGAATGACAGCGTTCCCCCCGGCCACGACAACGCACCACAAGCTTGGGCAAAAGGCATTGCCCTCAAGGAACAGTCCTGGGCATAACAGAGGTGAGAGCACTAGAAGAAAAAGGTGAACTCAACAGATGTAGAAAGTAGAACACCCCCCAACTATGAGAGAAAGGTAGCAAAAATGAAAGTGTCAATGACACTGTAGCTCAACTTGTTAAGACATGTACATGTATAGTATGCACAGCAATGACAAACATCTAGGTAATGACCTGATAACAAAGGTACATATAAAGTATTGTAACAGTCTGTACATAAATACTGACCGTAGCCTGTAACAAATGTATAGGTAAAGTATTGTAAAGGTGGGTGGCAGTCAGATGCTCAACTAGAAAAGAAAAGAAATCTTTCAGTCCCAGAGTGGGTCTGACTGAACCCCAAAATATTTGTTCTCATAGCACAGTGATAACAAAGGCACCCCAAAACACACTCGTTCCTGTCCCAATGTGGTAACAAAGGTACCCAAGAAGTTTCATGAAGATCAGTTCATAAATACGAGCCGTATAGAATTTGTGACAAAAAACTGATTGGACCAAATGTCGGTACAAAATGGCCACTGGTAGCCATCTTAAATTTTGGACCGCACCCAGAAACACTCGTTCTCGTCCCAAGGTGATAACAAAGGTACCCAAGATTTTTCGTGAAGATCGGTTCATAAATACAGACTCTAGCCCGAGCCGTTTTGACATGTGTACTTACTGTGTGTAAGTAGCACTGAAAAAATCAAAGTTCATCTAATTTGCATAATTTCTGCACGAGAAAAAAACCTGTATTATATGTGATGTATCCCATGGTACTAAACATTCACACACAAAATTATTCAAATCAGCGCTTTCTTATGGAAGTTCTGAGCAAAAATCTGATTGCACCTAATTTTGTACAAAATGGCTGCCATCAGCCATCTTGAATTTCAGACCGGACCCCAAAACACTCGTTCTCGTCCCACGGTGATAACAAAGGTACCCAAGAAGTTTCGTAAAGATCCGTTCATAAATACGGCCTCTAGCCTGAGCGGTATTGGCATTTGCACTTACAGTGCTGAAAGTAACACTAAATACAAATTTGGGACCGCACCCAGAAACACTCGTTCTCGTCCCAAGGTGATAACAAAGGTACCCAAGATTTTTCGTGAAGATCGGATCATAAATACAGACTCTAGCCCGAGCCGTTTTGACATGTGTACTTACTGTGTGTAAGTAGCACTGAAAAAATCAAAGTTCATCTAATTTGCATAATTTACGCCCAAGAAAAAAACCCATATTATATGTGATGTATCCCATGGTACAAAACATTCATACAAAAAATTATTCAAATCAGAGCTTTCATTTGGAAGTTCTGCACAAAAATCTTGATTGCACCTAATTTTGTACAAAATGGCTGCCAGCGGCCAACTTGAATTTTGGATCGGACCCAAAAACACTTGTTGTCATCCCACGGTCATAACAAAGGTACCCAAGAAGTTTCGTAAAGATTGGTTCATAAATACTGCCTCTAGCCCGAGCCGTATTGAACTGTTGACGGACAGATGGACAGACGGACAACTGGCCATGACATAAGCTCAAATTTGACTTACATCAAAGTTGAGCTAAAAATGAAGGACTGGCGGGAACACAACTGAACCCAGACGGCCAACAAGGACCCAAAAAACAGAAATTCTGCCCTCAACGGAGAGGAGAAATCCTGTCCATACAGCCCCCATTGACACCTAACTTCAATAATAATAACAAGTGTTTGACCACCGAGGCATATTAGTCCCCTGCGGCGCTTCTGTGATATAAGGTGTTTTTGTCACATAAGACACTAGAGTATATAAGCATCTGTGCAATTCAGGTTAGTAGTTTAAGAAGTACAAAGACCACCAGTAATGGTCCGATCCAGTGAAAAGAAGGTCGAGTACAGCTCTCGGTGGGGCAGTATTTTTGCCTGTACCGGTCCAATCATTATAATAACCTTAAATAAAGGGAAAGGTGATGAAATTTTACTTCTGGTAATACCAAATGAAAGTGTCAATGACACTGTAGCTTAACTTGTGTGTTGTGTTTGATGAAAAGGATAATGTTCAATGTTTATGAAAGGATATGAAATAAGACAAGAATTGTGATAATTGGGAATATGTTCATTTCTGTTCCCTGTATGCTATGTTTATGATAAAATTAATATGAGGTGTACACTGTACTAAAGAGCTGAGGGGTGGGTTAATATGACCTCACAGTTAATGTATGTGGCCCTCACAGTTAACATATATCAACAAAAGTTACCAAGTTACAGTGAAATTATTCCAAAACGAGTCATCCTATCAAGTTACATTAAAATCCCTTCATAAATATGGCCTGCAGACTGTGCTAAAGGTTTTCAGGCTTCGGGCGCCTGTAGCCGTCAGTTTCCCAATTGCGTTCAAAGGGGACGTTCTCATCTAGACATTATATGAAGTCAACCTACCAAGTTACAATGAAATCCCTTAATAAATATGACCTGTAGACTGTGCTAAAGGTTTTGGGGCTTTGGGCTCTGACAGCCATCATGGTTGAATGATCGCAACCAAAAGGGGACATTCTCATCTGGGCATCATCTGGGCATCATCTGGAGTGATCCTACAAAGTTACAATGAAATCCCTTCATAAATATCATGAGCAAAAGGGGATGTCATCATCTAGGCATTATATGGAGTCAAACTGACAGGTAACAATGAAGTCCTTCCATAAATATGACCAATAGACTATGTTAAAGGTTTTGGGGTTTTGGGTTCGGGCAACCATTAAGGCTGAATGATCGCGACCAAAAGGGGACGTTCTCATCTAGACATTATTTAGAATCATCCTACCAAGGTACAATGAAATCCCATCATAAATATCACCTGTGGACTGTGCTAAAGATTTTAGGGCTTTGGACCCCTGTAGCCAACACAGTTGCCTAAAGGTGTCCAAAAGGGGCTGTTCTCATCTAGACATTACATGAAGTCAACCTACCAAGTTACAATGAAATCCCTTCATAAATATGATCTGAAGACTGTGCTAAAGGTTTTCGGGCTTTAGGCTTGGGCAGCCATCATGGTTGAATGATCGCAACCAAAAGGGGACATTCTCATCTGGACATCATCTGGAGTGATCCTATGAAGTTACAATGAAATCCCTTCATAAATATGACCTGTAGACTGTGCTCAAGATTTTCGGGCTTTAGGCACCTGAAGCCATCACAGTTGACCAACCATGACCAAAAGGGGATGTCATCATCTAGGCATTATATGGAGTCAACCTAACAAATTACAATGAAATCCTTCCATAAATAGGACCTACAGACATGCTAAAGTTTTTTGGGCTCGGGCACCCATCAAGGCTGAATGATCATGACCAAAATGGGACGTTCTCATCTACACATTATTTGGAGTCATCCTACCAAGTTACAATGAAATCCCTTCATAAATATGACCTGTAGACTGTGCTAAAGGTTTTCGGGCTTTGGGCCCCTGGAGCAGTCACAGTTGCCCAATCGTGTCCAAAAGGGGACGTTCTCATCTAGACATTATATGAAGTCAACCTACCAAGTTACAATGAAATCCCTTCATAAATATGACCTGTAGACTGTGCTTAAGGTTTTTGGGCTTCGGGCTCGGGCAGCCATCATGGTTGAATGATCGCAACCAAAGGGGACAATCTCATCTGGGCATCATCTGGAGTGATCCTACGAAGTTACAATGAAATCCCTTCATAAATATGACCTGTAGACTGTGCTCACGGTTTTTGGGCTTCGGGCACTTGTAGCCATCACAGCTGACAAATCACGACCAAAAGGGGATGTCATCATCTAGGCGTTATATGGAGTCAACCTTATAGGTTACAATGAAATCCTTCCATAAATATAACCTTTTGCCTATGCTAAAAGTTTTTGGGCTCGGGCACCCATCAAGGCTGAATGATCATGACCAAAATGGGACGTTCTCATCTAGACATTATTTGGAGTCATCCTACCACGTTACAATGAAATCCCTTCATAAATATGACCTGTAGACTGTGCTAAAGGTTTTTGGGCTTCGGGCCCCTGTAGCCGTCACAGTTGCCCAATCACGTCCAAAAGGGGACTTTCTCATCTAGACATTGTATGAAGTCAACCCACCAAGTTACAATGAAATTCATCAATAAATATGACCTGTAGACTGTGCTAAAGGTTTTCGGGTTTTGGGCTCGGGCAGTCGTCACGGTGGCAGATCATGCCCAAATGGGGAAATTCTCTTCTAGACATCATAAGGAGTCATCCTACCAAGTTACAATGAAATCCCTCCACATTAAACATGACCTGCAGTCTGTGCTAAAAGTTTTTGGGTTTCGGGCTTGGGCAGCCATCACGGTTGATAGATCAAGCCCAAAAGGGGACGTTCTCATCTAGGCATTATACAGAGGTATCCTACCAAGTTACAATGAAATCCCTTCATAAATACGACCTGTAGACTGTGCTAATGGTTTTCGGGTTTTGGGCTTGGGCAGCCATACCGGTTGCCCGATTGTGACCAAAAGGGGACGTTCTCATCTAGACATGACCCCAAACCTGCATATGAAATTTCGTGACGATCAGACAAGAACTGCGGGGTGTAGCCCATGCTAAAGGAAAATGTGAACAGACGTCACAGACTCACAGACTAACAGACTTCCGCACACGTGATGGCAATAGCTTATCTTGACTATGTCAAGTTAAGCTAAAAAGGAAGATATTAAAACATTTTCCTTCATTTAACGTATTTTATAATGACTGAATTGGTATACGCATTTGTGTTACAGAACGCATCAAGTTACTGACGTCTGCTGGGGAAGCTTGGTAACTTGGGGCATGTTATATAATACACTGTATGCACATTGTGGAAATGTTTCTGCAGGACAACTGAATACTCTAAACACGGAAACTTTCAATATATTTAGAGTCGAAAGTTGGATTTAATGTTGCAAAAATGGCAGCCATTCTGCCATCTTGGATTTTGAAAAAAAGTATTAAGCGTGCATCATCCCCTCAGAACCATTTATCCACGTACCAAATATGAAAGGTGTAGCTTAAAGCATGTTGGAGGGAGAGGTGGTAACATAAAAACAGACAGACAGATGGACAGAGAGACAGATCTTAGATTTTGAAAAAAAAATATTGAGCATGCATAATCCCCTCACAACCCTTTATCCATGTACCATATATGAAAGGTGTAGCTTGAACCATGTTGGAGGGAGGGGTGGTAACATAAAATAGAGAAAATGGCTTAAAAAACACAACAAAAATGGCTGCCATGGCGCCATCTTGAACTTTGAAAAAAAAATGTTGACCGTGCATCATCCCATTACAACCCTCTATCCATGTGCCAAATATGAAAAGTGTAGCTTGAACCATGTTGGAGTGAGGGGTGGTAACATAAAATAGAGAAAAAAGCTTCAAAAACACAACAAAAATGGCCGCCATGCTGCCATCTTGGATTTTGAAAAGTAAATATTGAGCGTGCATAATCCCCTCACAACCCTTTATCCATGTTCCATATATGAAAGGTGCAGCTTGAACCATGTTGGAGGGAGGGGGTGGTAACATAAAATAGAGAAAATGGCTTAAAAAACATAACAAAAATGGCCGCCTTGCCGCCATCTTGGATTTTGAAAAATAAATATTGAACGTGCACCATTCCCTCCCAACCCTCTATCTATGTGCCAAATATGCAAAGTGTAGCTTGAACCATGTTGGTGGGAGGGGTGGTAACATGAATATGGAGAAAAAAAGCTTAAAAACCACAACAAAAATGGCCGCCATTCCACCATCTTGGATTTTGAGAAAAAAAATTTTGAGCGTGCATCATCCCCTCAGAACCATGTATCCATGTACCAAATATGAAAGGTGTAGCTTAAAGCATGTTGGAGGGAGAGGTGGTAACATAAAAACAGATAGAAGACAGACGGATAGATGGATGGACAGACAGACAGACAGACGGACGGAGTGCTATCCTATAGTCCCCTTACGGTTCCCGTAGGGGACTAATAATATCCAAAAGGATAACATAAATTTATCAACTGAAAAATTTTATGTCCGAACCGCACGGTTGAAAATAATAACAAGACTATATAAAAAACAGTCATGTTATTATACGATCCTCAGATCCATAATTCCAGTCACATTATCAACGAGTTGAATTATCACTGTTTCTTAATGCAAATATGGACATCTCGACACATGGGCGGACGAAAAAAGAATGAGTCATTAGCTACGTGTCTGCGTACTGGACCTGAAGCCGTGGATTTGTTCTAAGAAGAGAGCGTCCCCTACTGGGTATGCGCCGGAGGTGGCATCGTGGTTGTCAGATCACCGAAGTTAAGCAACGTCGAGCACAGCTAGTAGTTGGATGGGTGACCATTTCAGCGACCGATCCGCACTCCCACGTTGTGTCCTTGGGCAAGGCACTTAACCCCGATTGCCTACATGGGGGCACAGTGACGCTGTGCACTAAGGCATACTGTACGTCGATGGTGCGCAGGTCTTCAACCAATCTAACCCTGCCTGTGCCGTGGTGCAGAGTTTAGAGTTACGATGTTGGAGAGCTGGCAGCTGCTCGTCATTGGTCGGTGGTTCTCTCCGGGTACTCCGGCTTCCTCTACCCGTAAAACTGTCACCGACATGATATGACCCTGGCTGTTAAAATGTTGTTAAACCCTAATAAATGAATAAATGCACCACTATTCTTTCCCAAATCGCTTGGGAAAGATCAAAATAGAGAGTATATTTTCCGAGTTAGGGACTTCCACTGTAGTGCAAGCCTGTAGTAAACAACTGTAAGGTAGGTTGATAAGAAATGATGCACGTCTGGATCAAACCTACTACCTTTTGCTCTGAGGTCCAGTGCTCTAGCCAATGAGTCACCACAATCCCATTATGAGTTTTATAAAACAAGATATAATGCTTTGAATGAAGTACAAGAAATTAACTCTTAACTTAAATTATAAGCCTTCAGTGTAAAGTGTGTTATTTATTTATCATGTTTAAGGTTACTTTCAGCATCTATGGCTATATCATGACTGCAACCCAGGTATAAAGTCAAGTTAACCAATCATTTATACCTTATACCTTATTTACTTGTTTATTGGTGTATAGGATCACTTTCAGCATCTTTGGCTATCTCATTAGGGATGAAGTAACGTACCTATGCTGTCCACTTTAGAGGACTTCCATCCCAGGTGTTGGTTCCCAGTCACAATAAACAAGCACTGCTCCACACTATGTGTGTGTGTGTGTGGGGGGGGGGGGGGGATATAGTGTGTTAAAAACATCAGACTGAATCAAACAGAATAGAGTGACTGTTGGTCATTGGTGAGTGCTCACTGGGATAATTTCTTGAAACCCTTCCAGTGATTTTAAATCTCTGCATGCTGATAATGTTGAAGTATTGAATAGTTCATGCTGATAATGTTGAAGTATTGAATATTTCCTATAATGAAACCAGAAATTTAACCAATTCAATCATGTAAATAGCAGAGCTCATGAAGCTCTGTTAAACAAGACAGAATTGGTTAAATTCCTTGTTGTAATATGTGAAAAAAATTCAGGTAGTTTGGTATCAGGGTGCAGAGGATTAACATACCCAGTAATACCAAAAATTTCCCTAACCAATTTTTATTACTGATGTTTGTGGTTACTTACTGCCTCTGTGACTAGATCATGAACACAATACAAGTGTAAAGTCAAGTCTAGCCAATTGTTTCTATTTCAATTGTCCACTTTCAAGACTAAAATCCCAGGCACTGGTTACCGAGTCATGTTATATCAATAATACAGAATTTGTTTACCATACTAATCAGTCATTGCTCCATTTTTGGTGTTCCCAAAGAAAAATTAATGTATTATGAATTCTGTAAAAAAAAAATATCATGGATGAAGAGGTATGAAATGGACCAAATGCCATGAAATTGAAAACTCACCAGAATCAATATGCCTTCAAAATAAAGAGTGTTAAAATGTAAGACTGGCCAGATTGAATCATTATCATGAGTGCGAGTCATGAGGTGAAGGTGGGTGCTTAATGGGATAATTTCTTAAAACCCTCCCCTCCAGTTTAAATAGTGATAAGAAGGGCTACACAAAGCATGGGCCACTGCACAGCCCATAGGCCTGTTCGAAGTAGCCTTACAGGTATTGTGGGATAGAAAAAGTAAAAAGAGTGAAAAGGGCCATAACTCTGGGAAAATTATTGGACGGAACCCATTCCTTGTGCACAAATGTTCACCGATGCGGTTCTATCAGCATACCAAAGGACATCCAAATCCGACTTAGGGCTTTCAAATTACAAACCAAAATGTTTGTATGGACAGATGGATGGACTGGTGTTGGACAGACAGATGGATGGACAGATGGACAGATGCAGACGCTAGCCACGTAACAGACTTTAACCACATAAGTATCCTGTTTTACTAAATCATAGCCACACAAGTAGTCATTTGTGTGTGCGGACGGATGGACAGACAGACGGACAGATGGACAGACGTTCTTACAAATGGCTACTTATGTGGCTATTTTATGGACATGTTAGGTGGCTAACCTAAAACACATGTCCAACATAATAAAACAAAGTTTTTGTTGGGAAAATTTTTGGGGGGGGGGGGGGGTCAGCTAACCCAAACACTACCCATTACTGACCCTAATCCTACCCACCCCTAACCTAACCCTAGCCACATAACTCTAACACCCCTTCACTGACCACCAACCACCCCACCCCAGAATGCCCTAACCCTACTCTACATTTATCCAAACCCCCACCCCACAACCACACCCCCCCCCCCCACCCCCACAATAAGAGATTCTGTTAAGTGGCTAGCCACGTAACAGACTTTAACCACATAAGTATCCTATTTACTAACTCAGAGAGAGAGAGAGAGAGAGAGAGAGAGAGAGAGAGAGAGAGAGAGAGAGAGAGAGAGAGAGAGGGAGGGAGGGAGGGAGGGAGGGGGAGAGAGAGAGAGTCAGACAGACAGACAGACAGGCAGGCGGGCGGGCGGGCGGGCGGGCGGGCGGGCAGGCAGGCAGGCAGGCAGACAGACAGACAGACAGACAGACAGACAGACAGACAGACAGACAGACAGACAGACAGACAGACAGATGGAGGGCTTCACAAACTTTTTGGAGTTCACAACCTATTTGCAACTACTTTCTATTTCAGGATTTATCTCTAACAAGGCAGGAATTTACTAAGAATGCATTTAATGGCCATCACATATGGCTCATTACTCAGGGTCAAAAGCACAAACAATTAATTTGGTGTATGAACAAAATGTCCGATTTGGGTGGTGGAACATACTGAAGTGAGAATGGCAGCTGGAGGTGGGTATTTTTCAAGGTAAACATTTCCAGAGGTCTGATTATCTTTTGTTTCAGATTAACTTTGTTGTTGTCATTCATTAAAGTTACTTTGTATCGATAAGTATTTATTTATTTATTTATTGATGTTTAAGGTCACATGTTTATGCACAATGGCTAATCATGACCGTGACAGTTTTACGGGTGGAGGAAGCCGGAGTACCCGGAGAGAACCACCGAGCAATGACGAGCAGCTGCCAGCTCCCCAAGTATCGATAAGACGTGTCATATTAGATTCTCAAACATTGATAATTCTATAATCTGAACATAGTGTTGCTGTCTCTTTAATAGATCACTGGTAAATTATCTACCAAATTTCCCACAATTTTACTTTTTTATTGGGGTTCAACAACACTTTCCACATCCAGGGTTAGTTTAAAGGGTTGAGGCAGCCGGGGTACCCATAGAGAACCACCAAGCAATAGAGAGTTAACATCAGACTCCCAATTTATTTATTTATTTATTTGTGTTTAAGGTCACATATTTTTGCACAATGGCTAACCATGACCACAACATGAGTATCATCTCAAGATCAGGAGTGAGTGTCAATAAGCCATGTTGCCCATTTTCGAGAGCGTTTGCACCTCCCAAGCATTGGTGACTGGGTCCTACCGCAGTGAACAGGCACTGCTTCACTTCCGGGGGTTCCCGCGGGGAGACTCCCCATTTCAACCTGCATGGATACTTTGTAGTTCAGGTTCTCAAGAGAAAATTGATGGACACTCATAGGAGGATTGTTGGCGTGAAATACATATGGTCATGTAACAGCCTTAATAGAGGCATAAATAGAGACGCTGGTTTCATGTCCACGTAGCTCTGATTAGCTCTACTTCCTCTTACATGAAAACCATTCCAGATAAGTGCACCATCAACATGCGATATTCCGTGGGATACTGTGCCTGCACATGGGCAATCAGGATTAAGTGCCTTGCCCAAGGACCCAATGCAGTCACCCCTTGTGGAGATCAAACCATGGACCTTTTGATTTGAAGTCCAATGCCATAACCACTGAGCCTCCATGTTCCCTAATTTACCACAATATCCCCCAATATTGTAAGGCATTGAGGCAATGTGTCAGATGCAGGCGACTTGACCTGTGTGCATATTGGCTCATAGCTGACAATCATTACAAATATTTGATTAGAATGGTTCTTCAACTTGCACAAAGATGAAACAATGCTTGCTTTATATGGGTGAAGGGCTTGTTAAGTGATTTAATAAATGGACTGATTTATTTCAAAAATATTTTAAATGCGGATGGGTGGCCCATTTTGTTGGAAAGAGGCATATGTAACAAGTAAAAATTATTGCAGCAAACAATGGCAAAAACTTCCATCATCAATCTCGGTGCAGCTTGGTATAAAATGCCTCCTATTTTCAACATATTTAATATAAAACTGAAGGCTCAAAAGTGTCTGTAATCGCTCACCTGGAACTACATATAAAAATGTGATTTCCCATAGGCTTTCCATGGTAACTATGAGCTGCAATTGTGGCCATGTTTGCAACATTACATCAATATTACATGAGGATCATTGGTAGAAGGTGTCCCAGTCCTCAGTCACGTGAAGTTTCAAAACATTTGACTTTGTATTTGATTTTGTAATTTCAGAGGAGAATATTTTTGCAAAATCCATCAAACAGAATCAGAGAATGTCTCTGGTGGCCATATTTTCCAACCAACAGGGACAAAAAGAGGATCGTTTGTAGAGGGCCTCCTATAGACCATTCCTGCCAAGTTTGGTTCATGTCGGCTCAGTAGTTCCAGAGAAAAGATGAAAATGTGACTTCCCATAGAGTTTTCTATAGCAACTATAAGCCGCAATTGTGGCCATGTTTGCAAACAATCAACATTAAATGAGGAATGTTGGTAGAGGGTGTCCCAGTCATCAACCATGCAAAGTTTCAAAACATTTGGCCCTGTGGTTTCAGAGGAGAAGATTTTTCAAAATCCACCAATCAGAATAAAAAAATGCTTCTGGCAGCCATGTTTTTCAATGCACGGTAACAAAATGAGTAGCGTTAGTAGAGGACCTGCCATAGACTATCCCTACCAGGTTTGGTTCACATCAGCTCAGTAGTTCTGGAGAAGATGAAAATGTGATTTCCCATAGGGTTTCTATAGTAACTATAAGCCATAATTGCAGCCAGGTTTGCAACCCGATCAACATTAAATGAAGATCGTTGATGGAGAGTGTCTCAGTCATCAACCATGCAAAGTTTCAAAACATTTGGTTCTGTGGTTTCAGAGGAGAAGATTTTTCAAAATCCACCAATCAGAATAAAAAATATAAAAATGTGATTTCCCATAGGATGTCCATGGTAACTATGAGCTGCAATTGTGGCGATGTTTGCAACATTACATCAACATTACATGAGGATCATTGGTAGAAGGTGTCCCAGTCCTCAATCATATGAAGTTTCAAAACATTTGACTCTGTACTTTCAGAGAAGAGTTTTCAAAATTGACCAATCAGAATCAAAGAATGCTTCTGGTATCCACGTTTTTCATCCAACAGGAATAAAATGAGTAACAGTTGTAGAGAACCTCTCATAGACCATGCCTGCCAAGTCTAGTTCACATTGGCTCAGAGAAGATGATGAAAATGTGATTTCCTGCAGGGTTTCTATAGTAACTATAATAAGCCACAATTGCAGCTATAATTGCAACCCGATGAAGATTAAATGAGCAGCATTGGTAGAGGGGGTTCCAGTCATCAGTCACATTAAGTTTTAAAACATTTGGCCTTGTAGTTTCAAAGAAGATTTCTTGAAAATCCACACATTTATGAATTCTGTTTTAACCAAAAAATCAGTAAAAGAAAGTTAAATAATTTGAAAATTACAATTTTTTCAGACAGTATTCTCTTTCAAATAGCTTTGTATAGGTAAAGAGTTACAGGAAACACATTTTATTCCAATAATTTTGTCATATCTTAAGGGGTCGTCCAACCTAACTTTGGTCAATTTTTTGACATTTTTCCCAATCCCCCAGAAACAGATAAGAGAAGTAAGGGAAGGCAAATTATATATCAAAATAATGAGTAAAAGCACAGGAAAGGTACATATAATTTTTTTCAGGAAAAAAAGAGAATTTTATGATTTTGAAGAAGATTAATTTGCCAATGGCATAAGTAATGAACCGGTAAAACCACAAAATAATCGGTAATTCGAAAACCTTGTCCTCAATATAATGATAACATACTACAGACTTGGAGAAAGCATTTTTTTGACACACACACTGGTGGGTTTTGATGTTTGAATGTAATAACACCAACACAAATTTTGGATGTTCCGGATGTGGCCATGTTTCAATGATGTTTATTCCGGTCATGTGATTACGATAAGGTTCTTGCAGAAATACTCAATTTGGGCAATCGTAAGAATGCAAGGATGTGATCACGCCCTTTATTTGTTCGAGACAATGTAGGAGCGGATTTGCAAACAGGTGACAGCAAATACTTGAGCTGTTAATGTCATAACTGCAAAATATGGTTCAAAATTCCCTCTCGTATTTACAAGCCATCTGAACTTTTTTGTTGACAAAAAATCTGAATTATTGCACACTAGAAAGACATGAACCACTTGTAAAAAAATAACCGAGTGTATAAAATCGGGACGATACACATAAAATAAGGCAATATTCATAACAAAGTAATCAGAATGCTTCAGAAATCACTTTTTCACGAAGTATATTCCAAGTGACCTGAAACTATATTGAGTGTGTTGATTTCCCCCGATGTTGTGAAGTTATTTACTTCCTAGTAACCATGGAATTTGTCGCGGCTGTGTTTGATGTCTGCAAAGGTTCCCCCGATGTTGTGAAGTTATTTACTTTCTAGTAACCATGGAATTTGTCGCGGCTGTGTTTGATGTCTGCAAAGGACCGATTGAAGATGAGTTGACAATGATGCATTCGCGCTTTTGGACGATGCTGAGAATTTAGTTTTTTTCTTACAACCAATCATACTAACACAAGCGTCGTTTAGTGTCTTTTGTCATCGTTTTACACTGACAAATGTGACAAATCTCCTTCACCGGAAACCCAATCTCCCAATTTGCATATCACAATAAACATAACCGCTGTCAGCGTGACCGTGTAGTGAAAACCGAAACGAATTATCAAATCCACGGTCAAAATCAGCTGCAATTGGCTTTTAAACAAATGAAATACACGAAATATTCGCAATTTCTTCATTATCCATGCCAAGTTACTTTTTAACCAGACCACATGCGTTCAGTTTCATTTGTTGGCATCAAACTGATATTGTTTGTGGTAATTAATAGTACGAGAAGGCGAAAGAAGCCAAATATTTCCCATCATCTATAAATTAATTAAAATTGATAATTCCTTTTATTTTACTGAAATTATGAATTGATAAGGTGGGTGTGTTGCGATTATTATGCCCCAGACCTGGAAGTTGGAAAATCAAGGGTGCATCTAGGGCAGTGCAGTGGTGACCTCTGTCCTCTTAGTCTTACCCATTCATCATTACATGTACCAACATTCTCCCTTGTATCTCAGCCATTGCTACTCCAATTTGAAGGATATTTGGTGTTGTGATCGAGCATCATGGGGAACAATGCCTGTGTAGCTGCTGTAGCATATGTTTCTTCCCACATTTTTTCAGAGTTGTGGTACTTTTTCACTCTTTCGGAGTTAGAAAATTTTGTTTATAACTGGTTGATTTGTTACAATTTGTTGCAAAGTGCCTGCTGATACCTTCAAATGTATTGCTACAAAATATTTCTGGTGAAGATTTTGTTCCTATTACTTATCAAGCAACAACCTAATGAATATTCTGTATAAAGCCACCAATCTGATGTTTGACACTTTTATCGGAGCTGTTTTGAAGGCTTATGGAACTCAAAATGTTGATTATGGCAGGACTGTTCTATTCACCCATTAATCGATAAATTAAGTGTTATAGTTGGAAGTAAGAAGCATGAAAGGTCCAGAACTAAAAGTCTAAAAAGAATGTTTTGCAATGTAACATGATTTTGGCAGATAAACTTATTTGGAGGGTTACCTGTCTGATAGTGTTTGGAACGTGTGTGGCCAGGATCTTCAAAAAGAAAAAAAAGTTAAACTTTGAGAAATAATATAAGACATATGCCTTGAGTGCCGGAGGTGGAGTCATACAAGGAAGAGAGCCCCCCTCCCCGGGGAATTTTTTGTGTCAAATGGAGCTCACTTGTCACCTTTTGGGGATTGCTTTGTGTACTGCGTTCTTGAAAAAAATATGTGAGACCCTCTGGATGTGCCCTTCTGATCTCAATATGCCAATAAGCCTCCTTGGGGAAAGTACATGCAATAATGGTTATGTAAGGTTGACTTGATGTGTTTTGAATAACAATGTACTTTTCAGTACATTAGATGGTTTATTGCAGTGACAGGTTACAGTTACCCTTATTTCTTCTCCAACAGATATCATGGGTGTATTGGTGTCCAAGAGTAAACAGAGCTTTTATACTTATTGATAAACCAGACAAATTTAACAATTTAATCACTATCAAATTGATGCATGGGATAAAAGGGGTTACAGTGCAAGGGGTTTGCAAATATAATTATTAAACTACAATGTATGACTTTGCAGTGCATTCTACATAGGAGAATATCATAATTTCTTTCCAAACCACCACGGTGACACATACATCTTTATATTGGGAGACACTCTTTTGTCCTTCCATACTTCTTCTGGTGGTCTCCTTCAAGTTGACCTTTGTTGAACTCCCCAAATCAAAACATAAACAAAAGAAAATGTCTGCCTTCAATCAGTGAACACTCCACTTATAACATTTGGTCTCAATCTTTATTACTTTCATGAACTGGGAAAAGATTTCTTCAAGTATGTACTTCAATGTTTATAGAATATAGCTGTTATTTTATTTTGAGGTATTTTATTGTAAAAATTTTGTTCTCTTACTTACGCCATAGCAGATTTTCAGGTGGTGCTATTTACACATAGCAGCAGTTCCATGGCAAATTTTAGTTTCCATATGTTCTATGTTTCATTCCAAGCATTTTGGTATATAATTTATTGGGGTTATTCATTTTGGGCCTTTTTTTAGACTTGAAAGAAAATTACATGAAATTTGACCAAAGTTAGGTTGGACGTCCCCTTAAATGATATCATAATTGACTGGTCAGCACTACATGATGGGAAAAGATAATAAACAAAACTTCCATGCTTTCCAAACACCTGTCATCAATCAGTATTTCTGATAAATAACTTGAGAGTAATACGTGTATTAACATAATTACAGATGCACTTGTTTACAGTACAAGTCAAAATAAGTTGTAGGATAGCCCTATGAACAATGTATCTTTCTCTCCCTACACTGATAAGACCAGAAGCTGACATCATCTTCTGGAAAGCTCTCACTGATAGCTTTCCAGAAAATGTCAGATTCTGATCTTGTCAGTGCAGGAGCAGCAGTTTACTTAGTTTTTTGCAGTTATGCTACAACTTATTTTGATTTGTACTGTATACACAATATTTTGTTTTTTTTCCCAGTTCTCAGTGGAGAAAACTGGAACCAACCCTTACCAGATTCTCAAAAAACAAGTATTTTGCTGACAGTACCGATCTTCATGCAGATAGGAGAGGCATTGGGTTAAGCATTAGAATATAGCCTCTGGTAGCCACATATTTCCATCCTCTCATAGACCATTCCTGCGAAGTTTGGTTCACGTCGGCTCAGTCGTTCCAGAGAAGATGAAAATGTGATTTCCCATAGGGTTTCTATAGTAACTATAAGCTGCAATTGCAGCCATGTTTGCAACCCGATCAACATTAAATGTGGATCATTGGCAGAGGGTACCCCAGTCATCAACCATACAAAGTTTCAAAACATTTGGCCCCGTGGTTTCAGAGGAGAAGATTTTTCAAAATCCACCAATCAGAATCAAAAAATGCTTCTGGCAGACATGTTTTTCGATGCATGGTAACAAAAATGAGGAGTATTTGTAGAATACCTCCCATAGATTATCCCTGCCAGGTTTGGTTCACGTCAGCTCAGTAGTTCCAAAGAAGATGATGAAAATGTGATTTCCCATAGGGTTTCTATAGTAACTATAAGCTGCAATTATGGCCATGTTTACAACCCGATCAACATTTATGTGAAGTATCAAAATATTTGGCCTGGCAGTTTCAGAGGAGAAGATTTTTTGAAAATCCACCAACCAGAATCAAAGAATGCCTTTGGAAGCCATGTTTTTCATCCAATGGGAACAAAATGAGGATCGTTTGTAGAGGACCTCCCATAGACCATTCCTGCCAAGTTTGGTTCACACCGGCTCAGCGGTTACAGAGAAAAAGATGAAAATGTGAAAAGTTTACAGACGACGATGGATGCCAAGTGATGAGAAAAGCTCACATGGCCTTTTAGGCCAGATGAGCTAACAAAAAGAAGTCACATTAAAACTGTTTCACATAATCCATGCTCTTATCTGCGATCTCTTTAAGAATATTTACTTTTTTAAATTCATCCCTTGGTGTATTGATTCAGCTATTGATGTGATCAAGTGTGAAAATGGCAGCCTGGAGTTGGGAAAATGTCAAATTACTTAAATCATAGTTTTTTGTGATGGTAACGGTTTGGTGTTTTGGTTTTGGAAAAGGCACAGAAACTGCACCGAAAATTCGGTTAATTGCCCATCTCTAAACATTTTACCCTTTCAAACTGTATTCTTCTGGATCATTCCAATCAAGAACACAGTGTCATAAGGGTGAAATTTCCATGATTTTCAAGAGCAGTGAGCAATAGAAAAATTGTTAATAGGCAGAAATACAGAGGAATCCTGTTAACCCTCTGCACACCAATGTCGAAATATCAAAACTTCAAGAAGTAAAGTTTTCCCCATGATGTAAATAGGAATTTAACCAATCCAGGAGTTCTGTCAAACAAAATTGTATTGGTTAAATTCCTAGCAGGAAAAGGTTGCCGCTTGTAATTTTGGCCTTTTAATATCAGAGTGCAGAGAGGGTTAACCCCTTTCTCCTAACAAACCGACCTCATCCACCCACATAATATGCAAATTCAGCTGTTGATTTTTTTTTTATTTTAACAAAACCATATCATATGAACCACCCCCACCCCTCCTCCCCATTGGACAGCATGTGTCAAGCTTGTTTCAATGAGGGTGTCACATGATATGGTTTTCTAAAAAAAATATTTAAAATAATAAATTTTGATAGCGTATACGTTGGATAAAGAGTTAATTAAACAGCCACTTTGTCAAAGAAAAATATTGAATTGACAGTATTCAATTAACAGGAATTGGGTCGTTCTCGTATCTTCTTGTTACAAACAGAGTATTTAATCTATTATATATTGCTTATTGAGCTCTGTCAAACATGATATAATAGATTTTATTACACACCTGTTCTATGTAATCCCCATTATACAGCAACACTAAACCGTGCGGAAAATGAAAATCTGCTCTGCACATATGTGTGGAACAGAAATCGTTGACGGACTACTTTTAAATGGAAGCGAAATTTCACTAGAATTTTCTGCAAATCGTGCAACGCAATTACAATTTGAATCGCTAGCGATAGCTGAAAATCGTCCCTTGAGTTCCAATGTGTTCTATGTGCCAGTAGGCATATAGAACACATTGGAACTCAGGGGACGAAATAGTAACACAGGTTCCCATCGCAAATTTGGTTGGTGATGTGTTCTTTTTGTTGATAGTTGTCAAATGAATTGCTGAGTGTTCTTCTAATAATTTTTTTTATAAACGAGAAGGCATGTAATAAACACAGAATGACACCCTGGTGTGAATGGGTTTATCGATATGGCACTTGTGCCATCAAGGAAGGATAAAACTTGAGGCCTGCGGCCTCTCGTTCTATCCTTTCGAGCTTGCACTCATGCCATATCGATTAACCCATTCACAGGTGTGTGTTGTTCTGTGTATAAATGCCTATACTAGATGTATTGAGACCAAAAATATTCATAAATGTGTTGGGATTTCAGTGGATATCGGAGTAATTTTTGTCAGATTCCCGAGTTTTTTATTCAATTAACAGGACTTTACTCTATAACCTACGTACAATTAACAGGTCAAATTTGAACTGAAGGTGTTGAAATGATTTGGTGTTTGTAAGTTACATTCATTTAATTGGGTTATTCAATAAGAGCTATTGCTGAAGGCAATTCTTACCCCCACTACAGTTCTGGACCAATGAAGCATAAATGAATTAAAAACAAAATAAGGACTGTAACTCTGTTAAAAAAATGAAATCAACTTTTTTATACCACAAGCAGGTGCAGCTTGTCATTAGGATCATTCACACCAAATTGCATTGAAATCCATCCACTCACTGTCAAGATATCGCTGCGGACTGATGGATGCATGGATGTACAGACAGATGGATGCACGTATCCAGTATATCCCCATTCTCTTCGAGAGAGGAGGTATAATTAAGAGATATAAAATTAAGTTCCATTGTATATAAAGAATATACTGGCTGAGGAGTAGAAAGGTTCAGCAAATAAAATCATTTAGTATACGGCCTAATAACATTCCATTCTTCAACCATCAACAGATGTGTGAATTAAGTACATGTTTGAACCAGTGGGGTTGATATTGAAATGTTGATGGATAAAAAAAATGTTGGAATATTACTTTCGTGCAGAAATATTATGAAATTGTTTTTTTTTTTTAATCACATTTACAGATGAGTTAAGGAAGGAAAGGTTATGGGATTTTCTTCTTCTCGGTGGTAGATTGAAAATTATATTCTTATAGGAATAATACCAGGAGATGATCCAGATGAACTTCCACTAAGAATTACATGGTTCATTCCATACAGGAGAATTTAATCAGTGAACGTATGCAATATCTAACAGAGACTGTCAATTATTGAAGCTTGTCTAGTCACCTCCATTTATTAATTTATCACAATGACAATTTGTCATAATAATCGGGTTCCGTTTTACACAGTTTACACATAAGTAGAGAAGTGTAGTACATGTTGGCTGTCTGGCCATTCATCTGTTCGTTCAGTTTTAATGCAATTACTACTATACAACTATGACAGAAAACAAATCGGTCAAGTTCAAACAAGGGATTGCACCAGAGGTGCTGGTATACACCCCATCTATGCCAAGTCGAGGAATGGGGCTGTCTGAGGATGTACAGTATTTCTCTGGAATGAGCAGACAGCTCAACTTGATATGTATATGAAAGGGTATGTCATGCTGGACATCCATCCAAGATTTTGTTAAGATCTGACAACTATCAGCTGAGTTAAGATCCCGATGGACAAAATTTGTCTATTTCTCAATACAGCATAATTTGATAAGTGTATGAACGGATATGTCATGCTGGACACCCATGTATGATTTCATTAACTGGTTGAGGGCTGGAAGCTAATACTTGGGCTTTATTCTGGAGTGCACATACCACAACTTAAAGGCTTCATATCCTGTGGATGTGCTTCTTATTATCTTCAAGTGACATTATTTCATCTGCAAGGATTTGCCTTGCTACAATTTATGGGAGAGTGGCTGTGGGCACTCTCCCATGAACTGTAACAAGACAAAGACGTGAACAAATTTTGAAGATCAAAAATAATTTAGCACTATACCAGTTAATCCTTTACCTAACGACGTTACGTAATGGCCAAAACCGGCCAGCGCTATTCTAAAAATCTCCAATTAATTTGCATTATTTTTTCATTTTTTTATCTCAAAAAGATAGGTTATGACACCTCGTTGGACCGGGCTTGTCAAGCTCATTCCAACGAGGGGTCATAACCTATGTTTTTAAGACAAAAAATGAAAAAAAATAGTTATTCAAGAATTTTTTTGCAAGAGTCGTCTGCTTTTTATGTTAGGTGAAGGGTTAAGATCTGACTACCAGCCGCTGAGTTATGGCCTTATACGGACATAAAATGACTATTTCAAAACAGAAAAAGGTGCATAACTGATGAGTGGATTGTGCACACATCATAACTTGACATCTATCTGAAAGGCTATGATGTGCTTAATATCCAGGTAAATTTCCTTTAGAATTCTGACTACTATCAGCTGAGTTATGGACTCATATGGACAAATAAAGTCTTTTTCAATGAAAAAAGGGGGATAACTCACAAATGGCATGAGCGGAGAGAATAACTTGATATGTGTCTGAAAGAGGACACCCATGTTGGATTTCATAAAGTTCTGCATTTGGACAGATGGACAGAAGTAATCAAGTATACCCCGCCGTTTTTAAAAAATGGGAGTATAGAAATGCACACATAATGACTTGGTATTCAGGCAACTGGCTTGCGTGTTCACGTTTATTATGGTTGAACAACACTTTCAATGGCCAATGTTATATTACGTTGCAGTATTTCATCACCAAAGTTAAAGGTTGTTAAGTTTAGTTGACATTATAACAAGAGGGATGTTACATCGCAGCTGTCCACCCACATTCGTGTAATGTCAAGAAAGCTCCTTGAAGCTGCATTTTTATTGTTTATATCACTCCAAATAATGGATATATTTAATTTGTAATGGTATATATTGTGATTATCACAAAGTTAATATTATTGCAATGGTTTTCAGTAATCCAAGTCTACAATATCAATGATATGATGGACCCACAGAAACAAAACTCACTTTAACACAAACTTTTACAAACTAAAATTCAGAAGAACAAGAAAAACATGAAAATTTTGACAGAAAAATAAAATAATTCTGTTAAATCTAACATACAGTATGCTTAATACCTAACAATGTTACTGAAATAAAAATTACACAGTAATGGGAAGTTAAGGCCTCACAATCTGCACAAAAGCTGACCTAAACACCAATTCTTAAAACAGAAATTGACTAAGTTTGGGCTGACAAGTTTAGGTTAAATTAGACAAAAAGTCACAGTATCAGGGTTGGATACTGTTGTGATAGCCCCCTACAACCTACATATGCA
The DNA here is from genome assembly GCA_031216915.1 of Pictodentalium vernedei. NCBI lineage: Eukaryota > Metazoa > Mollusca > Scaphopoda > Dentaliida > Dentaliidae > Pictodentalium > Pictodentalium vernedei. The sequence continues at coordinate 177,158,062 of CM062288.1, forward strand.
ATATAGAAGCCCGGGTCCACTAGATTTTGAGAAAATAGTCCAAACACAAATTCTTACAAAACTGGACACGTACGTCTGATGCAGACGCCGCTGCTGTCACCACTTCTTTGAAGTAGGTGAGCTAAAAAAAATTTTTCTACACAACTCTTACAACAGAAAATTAACAAAGTTTTCATGTAAAAAAAAAAAAATAAAAGGAAAAAGATAAGGCTTAAGTACTGTAATCATGATCCTAAATATAGGCTCCAGCAAAAATGTGATTCAAAATTTGATTCGAAAGTCAATACTCGATTCGATTCGAAATTGGAAATTTGAATATTTTTTAATATACTTCGGCCATAACCGTGAATGTTTACAGATTGTAATTGAACACATTATTTTATATTGAGTATTGTTCTGAGTAGAAATGTTACTGACTTGCAGCAGTAACAGTGTTTGTAGCGATGTAGCTACAACTGGAGAACAGTTGTAACTACATTGCTACAAACACTATTACTGTTACAACTGTTCATTTCAATTTATTGTGCATTATTACCAGTGACCATTTATAAAAAGTTTTGAACTTTGAAAAATTATTCAGCTGTTCAACTTTAATAAATGATTTGTTCCACAACATCATCACATTATTTTATATTGAGTATTGTTCTGTTCGATCACAGTTACTGGGTACATTGTCAAAAGCAACGGTTTTCTAAAAGAATACACCTGATTATTATATAAACAGAAGTAGAGCAGGCTTTAATTTACAAGCAGATCAACTGCAATTTGGTATTGAATTATCGTTTCGTTTTAGTCATTCCGCATTTTAAAACAAATGGCTTCATGACTTAATTGTGTCGATCTGATTTGAAACAAGTTTTTTTTCAAAAAAACATGTGATAAAAATGAGGTAACAGCCCTATCAGCCAGGTTCGGTAAAATTTTTTATTGCTGTAGTTTCGAAGCTACAAAGTCAACAATTTGAATAGTTTCAATCAAAAACTAGTATCTTGATTTATATCTCAATTTATAGTATGGGAAGTGGTGAGGCAAAAAATGCACTGTACATAACTGTGTGTCTTTGTCAGAGTTATTATTTCAGAAAAAAACTTTTCTTTTGATGACGTATCCATTAACTGTGATTCGATTCGAAGTTTGATTCAAAATTCAATTAGTTTTCATCAATTTAATTCGATATTCAATTTGATCAAAATCGGCAATTTGTAGGTCCCTACCTAAATAACGCCCAGCTGCAAGTTAAAAGCCCTGGGGCCACTGGGTTTAAAGAAACCAACTCAAACACAAACTTTTACAATTCGGATATTGGAGCAGACTGAAACATTGTTACAAGTACAAGTTCACAGATGTTTTGCTGAAGAAAAGGAAAAATGGGCAATATAACAGCACATATACTTAGCATAAGGGTTAAGAGAAACTACTCTCACAATAAAACAGACCTATAAGCTATATAGATCACCATAATATGCAATAACGTTTACTTTAACACAACTTTTTACAACAGAAAATTGACTGAGTTTTCACCCGAAAAAAAAATTGAAAAATTCCTAGAAAATAAGGGTTCAGTACTGTGGTCATGCTATTAAATAACCCACAACTGCAATTTGAAAGCCCTGGGGCCACTGGGTTCAAAGAAATTTACTAAAAACACAATCTCTTACAAAATTGAACATTAATGCCGACGCCGCAGGGTGCATGACATTACCTCACCTCTACTTCATAGTAGGTCAGCAAAAAATATATCATAGTTATGAAAGAGCTGACATATGAATACCAAGAGTAGCTCATGTAAACTTTCATGCTAGTTGTCCGAGTCTGAAGTTTAGCAATCAAGTCAAACAAAAAATTGGTCTTCCTAATTCTTCGGTGGTGGATGATAAGCGAACAAAACAACCATTTGCACAATTTCTGCATGCCTGTGTGCACCAATAACTTCTGTTGCTAGTGTAGTAAAAACTTTAAGACTAAACATACAAATATCCAGTTCATAGGTAAAATAATTTGGGAGCGTGGTGGGTCAGTGGTAGACTGTTGGACTTCTATGGTAGATGTTCCGAGTTCGATCCCCGTCTGGAATAACCCGCGTTGTGTCCTTGGGCAAGGTACTTTATCCCGGTTGTCTACATGGGGGCTTGATGATGCCATATACTAAGGCGTACTGCACGTCGATGCTGCACATGTCTTCAACCACTATAATCCTGCTTGAGAGGACCTTGAACAGAGTTAGAATGTTGGGGATCTGACAGTTGCTCACTGATGCTCGGTGGTTCTCTCCGGGTACTCTGGCTTCCTCCACCCGTAAAACTGTCACAATTAGCCATTGTGCAAAAGTATGTGACCTTAAACACCAATAAATACATAAATTGGTAAAATACTTGATGATCCATCAACTTCAAATTTGATAGTTGGACCGTCAAACTTTCACTATACGCAGGGGCTTAGACATGAGGTAGAGGAGGAACTATTCTCCACCTCCCCCACCCCCCCTGTCTATTGAGATATACATGCAGACCTGTTAACCCCTGAATATAATTGTCTGTGAGATTTTGGCAAGGTGTCATGGTTGACCATGGTTGTCAGGGAGATTTGCATGTGCAGCCAGCACATTAATAATTTACTTTTCACACTTCCCACCCCCATCCCATCCTAATACATTATATATAATTTTATTTGAACAATTTAAATGGTATTTGTCAATAAAAGCATACAAATAATATATGGATACCACTAGATCTTGCTCTCTGAACTTGTCCCAATGCCATCCATATCTGAATGATTTTCTTGACAAAGTTCTAAAATATTCCCGGTTCTCTGAGACCTGTATCAGTTTTGGCCCACATGTTTGAATTTGGGGTCCAATTGGGTAATTTTAGCTACTTGACTGTTGTTTCCGATGATTCAACATCCACCATTACCATTTAAATACTCATCGGTGTGTGGTTAAAAGGTGGTAGATGGTCAGGGATGAAGGGGATTTGGAATGGGAATGATTTCTTTTGTCAAAGAAACCTGAAACTTTTATCACAAGACAAAATGTCTCTGGCCAGTCACAGCTGAAATGTTCAAGTTCCGTAGATGGTGCAGTCTATTTAAATGTCAACTTTCAAAGATTTATTTCACAAAAAAATACAATTTTGCTCACAAGCTATGTTTTTGGATTTTAAATTGGATTTTTTTCTCAATTTATTCCAAATTACCAGAACTCATTTGAACCAATATTTAATAGGTAAATATTATTTTTTATTGACTTTAATGTTTGTGTTTTTCTTTACAAACTTCGACCGCATATAATCTATAATTTTATGTTATCATCAAACACTACTGTTAGTTTTATATGACGTAAAGGTTATTTTTTATATATTATCACTTCCAACAACTATTTTGTGATCCAAATTTATATGTTTTAATCATCTTGGGAGCTTGTTTCAGTATAAAAATACAAAAAGGGCAGATATTTACAGGAAGATGAATTTTGACAAAAACTGACATGAGTGATGACATTTTACACAAACTTCTGTAATCTCGAACTCCTCATGTGATATTAGAATTTGTAAACAAAAAATATGTGATAGTACTGAATAACTAATTTGAAGATTATCAAAGTGGGAGAAACAGAAATGTTACCATGAGGGTAGGAGATTGTCATCAAACTGGGATTTTACTGGTGAAATCAAGAGAGTTAACATGTCCTGGGAGAGATACATGTGTTAGACAGATATATCTTACCCACTCCCATATGACCATCATCATTGGAATATTTCATGATTGCCAGACTATTCATCGTCATCAGCATTTTTTAAATAAACAAGAAATCCAGCTTTGCTCCGAGTGACACAACTACCCATCCCACCCTCACACCACTCGATGATGATTTTCTTCCCCCCCCCAACCCACCACCATGATGTCATTGAAACCAATATTATAAAAAGTGACAAAACCAGAATGCCAGATGTTTCCACTCACTTCAATATGTTAATCCATCGCTGTTGTGAGCCAATGCTGGTTTTCATGATTTATGTCTTTGATATATACAGAACGTTTTGATGCTCATTCTGAATACACAATTCAATTTTCTCTGTGATCAATTGGTAGAACTATACATTTTCATTTCACGAGCAGTATTTTGATTTCGGTGACAGTTTGTGGGGTGCGTTGGGAAAAAATCATCCTCAAGTGGAGTGGGATGGGTAAATCTCACACTCTGAGAAAGATATCTGATATTTGACCCACTGGCGGACACTTGGAAATCCTCGTGTCTGGGTCAAATATCTTCCACCTTGGATGAGATTTCCCTCTCCCATGCCCAACACTACTAGGGGGATAATCATCATCTTAGACTTGTTATCCATGTTGTAGGCAGCTATTTATAGCATAAATATGCTGTTACCTTCAGTGTATCAAAAACGGCATATAGCCAGTTTACAAAGACATTCAAGACAAGATTTAACCGTTAAAGGGACTAATTAAGATTTTAATCACTTTTTTCCACACCAAAAGAGGTGCCTCAACATGCAATCTTTGTGTAAAATTGCATGTACACTGAAAGTGCCTTGGCAGTTGTTTCTAGGCAAGTCTTGGCTGCCTGCACAGACAGCCCAGACTTGCCTAGATACAACAGCAAAGTCACAGTATGAGCACTGTCAAAGTATAGCAAAAAGTGTATAAAATTATCCACGCCCTTAAGGGTTAAGTAAGTCTTTTTCAGGGTTTCAGGAGAAATTTCTAACTTTTCCCATTACTTTTCCCTGATAAATACTTAAGAACTTGGATACTGGATAAGCATTCTGCCAGTGAAAAAAAAAATTCAATTAACATGGGGAATTCAGCTGATCAGAATTTAGTCATCTTCCTATTTTTGGAAAAAAAAATAGAATTTATTCTCTAGTATCATGTTTCATGGCACTCACAGAGGCAAAAGAGAGCTTAAAAGCTCAGAATTTTAGAAGATATTTGCAGAATTTTGAAACAGATCACAATATTTTTCTATTCAATTAAGAGATTTACTCTATAAGCAATATGCAATTAACAGGTAAACTTTCTACTAAACATATGATACATTGTTTCAAAATTATATGCAATTAGCAGGATTATTCTATAAATATACTGAAGCTCACTTCATTGGATATCTCTCTAACCTCCGTTCATCCAAAACAGGCATTTAACCTATTATATCTTATTTGACAGAGCTCTGTCAAACAAAATATAATAGAGTAAATGCTCAGTTTATTGCTAGAATACAGGAAAATGACCAAATTTCTGTTAATTGAAAACTCTTGTTAATTGAATATTTTTCACAGGCAATGTGGCTATTCAATTAACAGGGTTCATCTGTATAAATTAGGTGGGACACACAGTACACACTTTTCCGGGACCATTCTCAAGCTATTTAATGCTTTATATGACATCAATGCCTTTATGGTCAAAAATAATTTAACATTCTACCAGTTAATGCAATCTGGATTTCACAGTATTATATTTTGGAAATTCTGATCCACTGTCATGTGTCGAGATCAGGAGACAAAAAATGAAAATTTTTAATTATTCCAGAACTTTTTTTTGCAAATGTCATCTACTAATTGTGCTGGTTAAAGTGTTAAGAATTATTTTTCACAGATGAGCTATAATGAACAAAACACACAAAATTACACTGCAGGAGTAGTAAAGACTACATTACATTGATTGTTGAAATTCACATTCAGAACTGGAAAGAAAATAAATTATTCATAAACTGTAAATATCTCCACAAATTTCACAAATATTGGACTAGCGACGCCTGTTTGTCCATTGCTCTATTCAGTATCTTGCATCAAGAATAGATTTTATTAAATAGGACCTGAATATGTGAAAACATTTCTTTAGTTTGATAAAAATCCTGAAAATCTCAATAGACAGCCAGCAGCAGTTCATCGTCTATTGATTTATCAATACCGTTACAGGCTGGATCTTTTGTATTGTTACTTCTAAGCTCACCATCGATACATTTTCTCAAGCCAACCATTGTTATGAATATCAGAATTTGGACTCCAGTCAAGACAGTTTAGGTTGGTGCCAATTCTTCAAAGTGAGCAATATAAGTGCAAATGCTGGACTCAAGTAGCTGGGAAGAGAGACATAGAGACATAAACAAATACAGTGGAACCCTCATAACTGAATAGTCAATTTGCCAGTGAAAATTATTCAATTAACAGGAGTACTCAATTAACATGGATTTGGTCACTTTCTTGTATTCAAGAGATAAATTGAGTATTTATTCTATTATATCTTGTTTTGTATTATATCTTGTTTGACAGAGTTCATGGAGCTCTGTGAAACAAGATATGAAAGATTAAATACCTGTATTGTGTTTTCTGAGGCCAAACTGTTTTATAAACAAGGGAATTTGATGATTGTCAGGGTACTTTCTTGACATATTTCAAGATTTTTTATTCAAATAACAGGAGTTTACTCAAAAACCTATATGCAATTAAGAGGTCAATTTTGTACTGAAGTTAGGGTAAATGGTTTTGTGTTTGGAAGTTAGAATCCATTAAGAGGGAGGGGTATCCAATTAAGTGAGCTCCACTGTTCCAGGGAGTAATCCAACGACTTTTAGGAGCCAAAGTTTTGCCCCATTATCATTTGGAAAAATGCAGTAAAATTCCAAATTAAACCAAATTTTAACTGACCTAGCTTTTATTATGGTTGAGCTCGTTCCAATGAGTGGAGGGGTTATTTGTATGTGTTTTCTAGTAAAAAATGAAAGTGTCAATGACACTGTAGCTTAATTTGTCTGTGTGTTGTGTTTGATGAAAAGGATAAGTTCAATGTTTATGAAAGGATTATGAAATAAGACAAGAATTGTGATAATTGGGAATATCTTAATTTCTGTTCCCTGTATGCTATGTTTTTAATAAAAATAATATGAGGTGTAGACTGTACTAAAGAACTGAAGGGTGGGTTAATTTGGACCTCACAGTTACTCTATGTCAACAAAAGTTACCAAGTTACAGTGAAATTATTCCAAAACGAGTCATCCTATCACGTTACATTGAAATCCCTTCATAAATATGGCCTGTAGACTGTGCTAAAGGTTTTCGGGCTTCAGGCCTGTGTAGCCATCATAGTTGACTGATTGCTACTAAAAGGGGACGTCCTCATCTCGACATTATACTGAGTCATTCTACTAAGTTACAATGAAATCCCTTCACAAATACGACCTGTAGTCTGTATTAAAGTTTTTCGGGTTTTGGGCTCAGGAAGCCATCATGGTTGAATGATCACAACCAAAAGGGGACGTTGTCATCTGGGCATCATCTGGTGTAATCCTATGAAGTTACAATGAAATCCCTTCATACATATGACCTGTAGACTGTGCTCAAGGTTTTCAGGCTTCGGGCCCCTGAAGCCGTCAGAGTTGACCAATCATGACCAAAAGGGGATGTCATCATCTAGGCATTATATGGAGTCAACCTAACAAGTTACAATGAATTCCTTACATAAATATGACCTACAGACTATGCTAAAGGTTTTAGGTTTTGGGCTCGGGCAGCCATCAAGGCTGAATGATCTCTACCAAAAGGGGACGTTCTCATCTAGACATTATTTGGAGTCATCCAACCAAGTTACAATGAAGTCCCTTCATAAATATGACCTGGAGACTGTGCTAAAGGTTTTTGGGCTTCGGGCCCCTGTAGCCATCACAGTTGCCCAGTCGCTTCCAAAATGGGACGTTCTCATCTAGACATTATATGAAGTCAACCTACCAAATTACAATGAAATCCTTCTATAAATACGACCTGTAGACTATGCTAAAGGTTTTTTGGTTTTGGGCTCGGGCAGCCATCAAGGCTGAATGATTGCGACCAAAAGGGGACGTTCTCATCTAGACATTATTTGGAGTCATCCTACCAAGTTACAATGAAATCCCTTCATAAATATGACCTGTAGACTGTGCTAATGGGTTTTTGGGCTTCGGGCCCCTGTAGCCGTCACAGTTGCCCAATCGTGTCCAAAAGGGGACGTTCTCATCTAGACATAAGATGAAGTCAACCTACCAAGTTATAATGAAATCCCTCCATAAATATGACCTGTAGACTGTGCTAAAGGTTTTCAGGTTTTGGGCTCGGACAGTCGTCACGGTTGACAGATCGTGACCAAATGGGAAAGTTCTCATCTAGACATCATACAGAGTCATCCTACCAAGTCACAATGAAATCCCTCCATATTAAACATGACCTGCAGACTGTGCTAAAAGTTTTGGGGTTTCGGGCTTGGACAGCCATCATGGTTGACAGATCATGACCAAAAGGGGACAATCTCATCTAGACATTATACAGAGGCATCCTACCAAGTTGCACTGAAATCCCTTTATAAATATGACCTATAGACTGTGCTAAAGGTTTTCAGGTTTTGCACTCGGGCAGCCATACCGGTTGACCAATCGCAACCAAAAGGGGACGTTCTCATCTCATGACCCCAAACCTGCATATGAAATTTCGTGACGATCAGACAAGAACTACAGGGTGTAGCCTGTGCTAAAGGAAAATGTGAACAGACTCACAGACTTCCGCACACGTGATGGCAATAGCTTATCTTGACTTTGTCAAGTTAAGCTAAAAATGAAATGTTTAGTTATCTAAGAATTTTGTTTTTGTTTGGAAAGTGCCATCTGCTTTTCATGTTAGGTAAAGAGTAAATAGACCTGTGTGTATTACGTACATATTATCGCTACAGTGAAGTGATCTGGGTTTTGGTATCAAGTCGAGTTAAGGAGGTCAGAACGCCAGATCAAACAAGCTGCTGCAGGCAACAAGTTTGATCTGGCAATTTGACCTCAAAGAGATGTGATGCGAGGACCCAGATCACTTTACTGTAGTGATAAAAGGTTTATTATATGACTTTTAGTTCAATATGGCAAGCCATCGCCAGCATTAACAATTCCCCTAACCTTTTTTGAGAAAATTGGATTGAAGTAAAAAAGAACTATTTTTGTTTACACTTATTTTTTGTACCATGTGCACACTTCCGGGGAATCCCACAATGCACATGGATAAGATAAAAAAAAAATATGAATACGATAAAAAAACTCGGACCGCCGTTCGAGCTCACCCATTCCACCTTGGAGTAAAGTACTCTCTGTGACTGGAACAGCTAATTATGCAAATCTGAACGCACCCATAAATAATCCGTCATACTATAGTGATACGGAATCGGATTCCACACTCCGGATTTTCCCGGGACCAGGAAAAGATCGTCAAACAGTACTGATATTTAGTGGTTAAAAATACATGGTCATATAACAAATGTCCAGAGCACCCATTATCGTAGCCTTAATTCTAGCATTTTTTCAGAGTGATTTAAAAGCCATTTTCCAATAAAATGGTTGTGTTGGGTCCGACTGGGGATGTGAAGTATCATAACAGTGAGAACTGCATACAACTGTCAAACTCTGTACTATTTAGCATACATTAAAAACAAATTTTATCTTTTAATTACATATAGGTTATTGTGTAAATCTTGTTGATTAAATGAACTATAGCTGCGTTGGGATGGCAAATCCCCCCGAAAAATCACCCTGATACTGTAACCTTGGTAATATATTACATTAAATTAACACTGCAACTGTTGGTATTATTCATTCAAATATAGAACAGATTATTACATTTATTTGATGAAATGTCAAGTTTGCTTTCGATTGGGACCGATAAGATTTTAAATTCAAGATCACTGTGACACTGACCTTGGCACAATGACCTAAAAATATGCAGGGCTCTTCCCCTCAACCCACATGCCAAGTTGGTTTTCGATCGCAAATGCATATTTTTAATAATTAAGAGAGCTGAAACCAGCTCCGACTGATAAAATTTTAATTTCAAGGTCACTGTGACCTTGACCTTTGGCATAATGACCTAAAAAATACATTGGTTTCTTCCTCTCATTATGCCCAATCCACATGCTAAGTTTGGTTTCAATCAGGCAAACAATATTTTAATTTGAGTGGAAACCAACTCTGACCAAGAAAAGTTAAAATTCAAGGTCACTGTGACCTTTTCCTTTAACACAATAACCCCAAAATAAATAGGGTTCTTCATTTCATCATGCTCAACCCATAAGCCAAGTTAAGTATCAATCGAGTAAGCAAAATTTCAATTTGAGAAGCCAACTCAAGTAAATGTTTAAGTTCAAGGTCACTGTGACCTTGACCTTTGGTACAATGACCTCAAAATGAATAGGGTTCTTCCTCTTATCATGCCTAACCAGCCTGCCAAGTTTGGGTTCAGTTGGCCAAGCAGAATTTTAGAGAGTGGAAACCAACACTCTACAGACTGACAGACGAACGGACAGCACCATAACTATATCCCCCAGAAAAAATTTGGGGGGATAAAAATATCTTTGACACATTGAATGTCTATTTGCAATCCAATTTGGCCATGGTACTTCAACAAACAATTTCATATCTTGCCTGAAAGAGCTCTAGGTGTCACCAATTTATTTATTCATTTATTGGTTTTTAAGGTCACATATTTCAGCACAGTGGTTAATAAAGGCTGCAACCTGAGATAGGCAAGTTTAGTCAATCGCTTATATGTTGCCTATTTTGGGTCCCTATTTTACCAGTAAAACACAGTAAACAAGCACTGTCTTACCTGGGGTTCCCATGGAGGAGGAGCTCCGTAAAATAATATATATAGAGTATATCTAGTGTTTTTGAGTGGATACTGAAAATGATCTCATGAGTGACCAAGACAACTGTTTATTTTTCTCAAGTGAAAATAACCATTTGACTCAGTCTAGAGTGAGATAATTTTCGATATCCACTCAAGAACACTAGATTTTCTTTTTACTATATGCGTTTTATAAGAATCTGATCATTCTTATCGATAATTCCACTCGTTTCCACCTTGAATTGATGCATGAAAGTAAACAGCTGATTGCTGCCTATAATAGTCTGGCCTCCATCGCACATTGATAACCTGAAGTTATGTGATCGATACTCAGAACAGGTAGCATCTTGCGATCTGATTCAGGGTTTCATACCTCAATTCAAGGTGAATACATGTTGAATTATTTCTGGAAATGATCGGTATCCACACAAAAACACAAGATTTTCTTTTCATCATACATTTTTAGAACAAATTGATCATTTCCAGTGATAAGTTGCATCGTATTCACCTTGAAGTGATGCTTTGAAAGCTGCTATTTTGATTGATACCGTGAAAGAGAAAATTTCTATATCTTCACTGTTGGGGATAAGATTTCTATCTTTCAGCAACTTTTTTGATAATCTATCGTTTAGCGAATAATAAAATGGATTAAATTTTTAATTCTTCAACAGAGTGCAATTTTTTATGTACTGAATAATCTTGTCAACTGAATAATTTCCAGTGACAAAGTTGGTATTCACTTAATCTCTTCTCCAATGACCAGCTACATCTAATCTGTTCAGTACATGCTTTACTAAAAATTGCAATTCAAATTTTTCTTTTTCAATGTCTGCTTCCAAAACAAACAAGCTTCTCCAATGAGAGGACATAAGCTATGTTTTGGAGGCCAAATATTTTTCATTTTAGTTGTCCATTTAAAAGCAAAAGCACTGCCAGGCATGGCTAAATTTGCCTGTAAGCTATTTTAAATTGTACCAACTTTGGTTAAGATCAAATGATCCAAACTGGAGTTATCGCTCGGAAACGAAATATGTTAATAGATGGTCAAATTCTAAGTCAGTTGAGGGCTGTAACTCATGTAAAAACAAGAGGGATGTTACATCCCAACACTCACCTACATTCGTGCTTGATAATGTCGTTCCAATATAACATGCCTAATATTTAGTTAATATAAATCATTAATAACAAGGCATTAAATGATTAATGTGGTTTATGTGATGACTTTGGAAAGTCTATATTTCTGCATTTATTATATATCAATTCAACATAGAATTATTGGATATAAAAGCATTTTTTTCTTTTAGAAATGTTTATTATTAAGAATATGAATCGTGAGGCCAGATATTAAATCATAAATAAGAATTAGGAAAGGCTTTCATAAATTTATTTTAGAAGAAGAAATTGCAGTTAAATTTCTGCATACAGTCGGGTTAATATGTACAGTTGTTATTGAAATATGAAAATCAACAGTAATGAGAAGTTAAAGCAGCACAATCTGCACAAAAGCTGACTTTAACGCAAATTCTTACAACACCCAAATGCAAATTCTTACAACAAGTTTTGGCTGAAAATTGTAGGTGAAATTTGAAAGAAAGTCATAGTATCAGGGTTAAATAATGCGCTGATAGTCGCCTACAACGTACATATGCAATATGAAAGGCCTGAGGCCAGTGATCTTTGAAAAAATAACCCTAACATTAAGTCTTACAATATTGGACACGCCAGACGCCGATGCTGATGCCCGAGGTCATGATATAAGCTCACCACTTGTAATAGAAGTAGGTGAGCTAATAAAAATACATCAGATCAAAAAATAAAATAGGAGGTGCAAAATGGCATTATGTAATGAAGAATCACTGAAATTGTAATTGAAGTACATTCATTGGTTAAAGAGGAGTTGCGGAAAAACATTCGTTCAAGAAAGTGACTATAATTCCCAACAAAAATACATCACATCAACAACTAAAAAAATAAGCCTTAATGTTACTAGTAACAAGTATGAGAAAGTATTAAATAAAAAAAAAAAAGTTAAAAAATTTTTTTTTAAAGAACGTGCATATAAGTCCCAAAAATCCCCCTCAAATTCCTCAAATATGCATGTAATGAGGGCGCAACGTTACCGCAATGTAGTTCAGTAACCCATGTGTACAATATCAATTGCCTGGAAAGACACACAGAAACGGAACTCACCTTAACACAAACTTTTAGAACTTAAAATTGAGTAAGTAGGAGAAAAACGCGAACATTGTGACTGAAAAAAAAAAAGAAATCAGTTAAATTTCTGCATACAGTAGGGTTAATACCTAAAGTAGTTATTGAAATGAGAAAATAAACAGTAATGAGAGGTGAAGGCACCACAATCTGCACAAAAGCTGACTTTAACGCAAATTCTTACAAAACCTAAACGCTAATTCCTACAAGTTTTGGCAGAAAATCAGCCTCAAATTCCTCAAATATTACTGCAATGGAGTTCAGTAACCCAAGTGTAGAATATTAATCGCCTGGAAAGACACATAGAAACACAACTCACCTAAACACAAAGTTTACAAAGTTTTACAACTTAAAATTTACTAAGTCCGAGAAAAACATGAAAATTTTGACTGAAAAAAAAGAAAATTTCCGTTAAATTTATGCATACAGTAGGGTTAATACCTACAGTTGTTATTGAAATATGAAAATCAACAGTAATGAGAAGTTAAAGCAGCACAATCTGCACAAAAGCTGACTTTAACGCAAATTCTTACAACACCTAAATGCAAATTCTTACAACAAGTTTTGGCAGAAAAGTTTAGGTGAAATTTGGAAAAAAGTCGTAGTATCATGGTTAAATACTGTTCTGATAGTTCCCTACAACCTACATATGCAATATCAAAGGCCTGAGCCCACTGATCTTTGAGAAATTAACCTTAACATTAAATCTTACAATACTGGACACGCCGGACGCCGACGCTGACGCCTGAGGTCACAACAATAACTCACCACTTCTTTCAGAAGTAGGTGAGCTAATAATTGGACGGAACCCATTTTCGAATTTGGCCTGTATTACATCTGGGTAATACACATACCAACTTTGGTTAAGGTCAAATAATCCAAACAGGAGTTATCAGTTGGAAGCCAAAAATGTTAATGGACAGACAGATGGACAGACTGATTACATAATACAACCGTTTTTCAAATATAAAAAAAACCTAGATGTGTCATTCTACACAAATGCTCCCATGGGGTAGCATAATTGAGCATTGGATTTAAATACCAGTAACATAATTAACCATTTACAATATCTCCATACATTGGGAGAAATAAATAACAACTTGCAATATCTCCATATCCACAAGTCTTGGAAAACTGAAATTCTAAGAACTTCCAAGTTTAAATTAAAGTTAAGTAACTTTGTAAAAACATCAAACAAGCTTGCTAAAATGAATTTATACTGGCAGGTGCCCATGACAAAAAATCAGCATATATCGAAGAAAGTGAAAATTAAAGTAGAAGGTAAGTTACTAGGCAAAAAATATAAAATCAACTAATTGAGGGGCGTAAATCCAACCCTAATCATCAGACTGAGCTAGTTTTCAAACTAAACCTATACATTCTTCGGTTAAACTCAAACACCGAATATTGGGCCAGTCAAAAAATATTTGTTGAAGTTATCATGCCAATGAACAAAAAATGCATTAAAATAGACTAATTGGGCATTGCAACTCCAACCCTAATTAATAGACGGGGCTCATTTTGGAACTCGACCTGTAGATTTTGCAGTTAAACTCAAATAATGAATATTGGTCCAATCAATTGCTGTTTGTTGAAGTTATCACACTAATGAATGAAAAATTGGTTAAAATCGACTAATTACGAGTCATAACTCTGGCCCTAATTATCGGCCTGGGCTGGTTTTCGAACTTGACCTGCAGATTCTTTGGTTGAACTCAAATACCAGGTATTGGCTCAATCAATAAATATTTTTTGCAATTTAACAAAGTTAACAAATGAATGAAAGTGTCAATGACACTGTAGCTTAACTTGTATGTTGTGTTTGATGAAAAGGATAATGTTCAATGTTTATGAAAGGATTATGAAATAAGACAAGAGTTGTGATAATTGGGAATATGTTCATTTCTGTTCCCTGTGTGCTATGTTTATGATAAAAATAATATTAGGTGTACACTGTACTAAATTAATATGACCTCACAGTTAATGTATGTGGCCCTCACAGTTAACGTATATCAACAAAAGTTACCAAGTTACAGTGAAATTATTCCAAAACGAGTCATCCTATCAAGTTACATTAAAATCCCCTTATAAATATGGCCTGTAGACTGTGCTAAAGGTTTTCGGGCTTCGGGCCCCTGTAGCCGTCAGGTTCCCAATTGCGTCCAAAGGGGACGTTCTCATCTAGACATTATATGAAGTCAATCTACCAAGTTACAATGAAATCCCTTAATAAATATGACCTGTAGACTGTGCTAAAGGTCTTTGGGCTTTGGGCTCAGGCAGCCATCATGGCTGAATGATCGCAACCAAAAGGGGACATTCTCATCTGGACACTATTTGGAGTCATCCTACCAAGCTACAATGAAATCCCTTCATAATTATGACCTGTAGACTGTTCTAAAGGTTTTCAGGCTTTGGGCCCCTGAAGCCGTCACAGTTGCCCAATCGTGTCCAAAAGGGGACGTTCTCATCTAGACATTATATGAAGTCAACCTACCAGGTTACAATGAAATCCCTTCATAAATATGACCTGTAGACTGTGCTAAAGGTTTTTGGGCTTCGGGCTCGGGCAGCCATCATGGTTGAATGATCGCAACCAAAGGGGACAATCTCATCTGGGCATCATCTAGAGTGATCCTGCGAAGTTACAATGAAATCCCTTCATAAATATGACCTGTAGACTGTACTCAAGGTTTTCGGGCTTCGGGCACCTGTAGCCATCACAGTTGACCAATCACGACCAAAAGGGGATGCCATCATCTAGGCATTATATGGAGTCAACCTAATAGGTTACAATGAAATCCTTCCATAAATATGACCTTTTACCTATACTAAAGGTTTTTGGGCTCGGGCACCCATCAAGGCTGAATGATCACGATCAAAATGGGACGTTCTCATTGAGACATTATTTGGAGTCATCCTACCAAGTTACAATGAAATCCCTTCATAAATATGACCTGTAGACAGTGCAAAAGGTTTTCGGGCTTCGGGCACCTTTAGCCATCAAAGATGCCCAATCATGTCCAAAAGGGGACATTCTCATCTAGACATTATATGAAGTCAACCTACCAAGTTACAATGAAATCCCTTCATAAATATGACCTGTAGACTGTGCTTAAGGTTTTCGGGCTTCGGGCTCGGGCAGCCATCATGGTTGAATGATCGCAACCAAAGGGGACAATCTCATCTGGGCATCATCTGGAGTGATCCTGCGAAGTTACAATGAAATCCCTTCATAAATATGACCTGTAGACTGTGCTCAAGGTTTTTGGGCTTCGGGCACCTGTAGCCATCACAGTTGACCAATCACGACCAAATGGGGATGCTATCATCTAGGCATTATATGGAGTCAACCTTACAGGTTACAATGAAATCCTTCTATAAATATAACCTTTTGCCTATGCTAAAGGTTTTTGGGCTCGGGCACCCATCAAGGCTGAATGATCATGGCCAAAATGGGACGTTCTCATCTAGACATTATTTGGAGTCATCCTACCAAGTTACAATGAAATCCCCTCATAAATATGACCTGGAGACTGTGCTAAAGGTTTTCGGGTTTCGGCACCTTTAGCCGTCACAGTAGCCCAATCATGTCCAAAAGGGGACGTTCTCATCTAGACATTATATGAAGTTAACCTACCAAGTTACAATGAAATCCCTTCATAAATATGACCTGTAGACTGTGCTAAAGGTTTTCGGGCTTCGGGCTCGGGCAGCCATCATGGCTGAATGATCGCAACCATAGGGGACAATCTCATCTGGGCATCATCTGGAGTGATCCTAAGAAGTTACAATGAAATCCCTTCATAAATATGACCTGTAGACTGTGCTCAAGGTTTTCGGGCTTCGGGCACTAGTAGCCATCACAACTGACCAATCACAACCAAAAGGGGATGTCATCATCTAGGCATTACATGGAGTCAACCTAACAGGTTACAATGAAATCCTTCTATAAATATGACCTTTTGCCTATGCTAAAGGTTTTTGGGCTCGGGCACCCATCAAGGCTGAATGATTGCAATCAAAATGAGACGTTCTCATCTAGACATTATTTGGAGTCATCCTACCAAGTTACAATGAAAACCCTTCATAAATATGACCTCTAGACTGTGCTAAAGGTTTTCGGGCTTTGGGCCCCTGTAGCAGTCACAGTTGCCCAATCACGCCCAAAAGGTGACTTTCTCATCTAGACATTGTATGAAGTCAACCCACCAAGTTACAATGAAATTCCTCAATAAATATGACCTGTAGACTGTGGTAAAGGTTTTCAGGTTTTGGGCTCGGGCAGTCGTCACGGGTGGCAGATCATGCCCAAATGGGGAAATTCTCATCTAGACATCATAAGGAGTCATCCTACCAAGTTACAATGAAATCCCTCCACACTAAACATGACCTGCAGACTGTGCTAAAAGTTTTTGGGTTTCGGGCTTGGGCAGCCATCACGGTTGATAGATCATGCCCAAAAGGGGACGTTCTCATCTAGGCATTATACAGAGGCATCCTATCAAGTTACAATGAAATCCCTTCATAAATACGACTTGTAGACTGTGCTAATGGTTTTCAGATTTTGGGCTCGGGCAGCCATACCGGTTGCCCGATCGCGACCAAAAGGGGACGTTCTCATCTAGACATGACCCCAAACCTGCATATGAAATTTTGTGACGATCAGACAAGAACTGCGGAGTGTAGCCCGTGCTAAAGGAAAATGTGAACAGACTAACAGACTCACAGACTAACAGACTTCCGCACCCCCCCCCCCCCCCCTCTCCCCAATCATCGGACCAAGCTGGCTTTCAAACTTGACTTGCAGATTCTTTAGTTGAACTCAAAAACTGGATAGTGATCCAATCAATGAATATTTGTTGAAGTTATAGTGCTAATGAATGAAAATTCATTAAAAAAAAAAGAGACAAATTAGGAGCCATAACTTCACCCATGATCACTGGCCATAGCTGGTTTTTGAAATTGATCATAAAAAGGAAAAGGAACAACTCACATAACAAATATCCAACCAATCGGATAATATTTGTTGAAGTTATCATGATAACAAGTACATTGTTATGGAATGATAGAAAGACGGATGGACAAGGGTAACACTATATGCCCCACAAACATTTACAGGGTTTTAACAACACTTTCAAAAGTCTGGATTAGACAAGTGGAGAAAGTCAGAGTAGCTGGAGAGAAACACCAAGCTGCAATGTGTATCTGTTGGGCTCTTCAACTTACTAACCCTACACAAACAGAGTTAACATCAGTTGAAGGCATGTGTTCCATTGACATGCAGTATGCTTCAGCACACTGCTTCACCGTGGTCCAACTTGGGCAATTGGGATTAATGAAGCAGCCATGACTAGATTTGATAAAAAAATTATATTCATTTATTTAAAGAGATCATTGGTCGAAAAGTTAATACAATTTACAGAGGAAAAATTTATTTAAGTGTGCCCGAATTTTACTTATTTCAGTGGCAAGGGATTTTGTATCCTGTGCAGGAATATCTGCCAGCAGCATGCAAGGAGTTAAGTGTCATGCCCAATAACACAATGCAGATAATGTGGGTCAGAATTGAGCTTACAACCTTTCATTCTTTAGTCCAATGCCGTGACCAATAAAAACAAGAGGCCCCAAGGGGCCTTTAATCGCTTACCTGACAAAGTAGTTCAAAGAAGTATTTGGGATCAAAATTAGCTAGCCATGGCTAAGGCTTATCAAAATTCATAGGAAAGAAGTCATGAAATTATTTATAACTCTGGTGCCATGTCAGATGATTATTATCATATGTCTTGCTGACTGGGTTCAATTCTACCAGCTGAAGACAGTACTACCAAACTTCCAAGGAGTTTTATTCCATTGCAGTTTGGAGGGAAGAATACCGAGGAATGGATTTGAACAAACTTGAATCTGCCTATTTAAGGATACTGCATTTTGGAGTAAAAAAATGTTTCCGCCTTATTGACCCCCAGAGGGTATAGGAGGGGGTGGTGGATTCATACGGGTAAAACTGTTTTTGCATAATATCAAAAGATTTTTATTGGTGAAACCGAAGATGAATTTTTGAGAATATTCCTCATAATGCACTAAGTTAAAATTCGGGCTCCACAGAGAGCCCAAATATGACCCCAGGGACTCGATTTGAACAAACTTGAATCTGACCTCCCTAGAGATGTTGTACACCAAATATGAAAGAATTCTGACTGATAGATCTGAAGAAGATTTTTAAAAAATACTCCTCGTATTGCACTAAGTTAAAATTTGGGCTCCCATAGGTAACCCAAGTATTAATCCAGCGCCTCGATTTTAACAAACCTGACTCTGATCCCCCCAGAGATGTCTGAAGAAGAAGATTTTAAAGAATAATCCTCATATTGCACCAAGTTAAAATTTGGCTCCCATAGGGAGCCCAAATATGAACCCAGGGCCTCGATTTGAACAAACTTGAATCTGACACCCCTAGAGATATTGTATACCAAATATGAAAGAATTCTGAGTGGTGGATCTGAAGAAGAAGATTTTTAAAGAATAATCCTCATATTGCACTAAGTTAAAATTCGGGCTCCCATAGGGAGCCCAAAAATATGAACCCAGGGACTCGATTTGAACAAACTTGAATCTGACCCCCCTATAGATGTTGTAAACCAAATATGAAAGAATTCTGCCTAGTGGATCTGAAGAAGAAGATTTTTAAAGAATAATCCTCATATTGCACTAAGTTAAAATTTGGGCTCCCATAGGGAGCCCAAATATGAACCCAGGAACTCGATTTGAACAAACTTGAATCTGACCACCCCTAGAGATGTTGTATACCAAATATGAAATAATTCTGCCTGGTGTATCTGAAGAAGATTTTTTTTTGATTTTAGAAAGAAGTTCATGGGTGCTATCAGAGTTATGCCCCCTGTGGTGCCCCCTGTAGGCGTGGCAACTTTATTTGAACAAACTTGAAATGACATATGATAGGGAACATGCACAGCAAATTTTGTTGAATTTGGTCAAGTAGTTTGTGAGAAGAAGTCGATAATGTAAAGTTTACGACGGACGGATGGACGGACAGATGGACAGACGGATGATGGACAAAGTGATTAGTAAAGCTCCCCTTGAGCTTCACTCAGGTGAGATAAAAATATTGTACACGTCCACAAGTCATGTCAAGAGCTAACAGGGTACCACTATGTTATGAAAAGAAATGTAAGCCCAAGTCCTAGCTCATTATATAGTTAACCCTTCACCTAACATGAATAACTGGCAAAAACAATTATTGTATAACTATTTATTTATTTTTTGGAGTTTAACCACACTTTCGACAGCCAGGACTACCTTGTGTTGGACACTTTTACGGAGGGAGGAAACCGGAGTACCCAGAAAGGACACCGAGCAACATCGAGCAACTGTCAGACTCACCAATGTACTAATTCCACACAAGCACAGTTAGCATTGGTTGAAGACAGGTGCACCATCAATGTGCAGAATGCCTTAGTACACGACACTACCGTGCACCCACGTGGGCAAGCAGGATTAAGTGCCTTGCCCAAGGACACAATGCAGTTACCTACGGCAGGGATTGAACCGTGGACCTCTCGGTTTGAAGTTCAATGCTGTAACCCCTGAGCCACCGTGCTTCCCACTCTTATAAATAAACGGATATGATGTTTGCATGGAGTGAAAGGTCTCAAAATCAAGCTTTATGCTTGCACACAACAAATATCTCGTAGAAATAATTCTTTTGGTGGCATTTTAGTTTTTTAAATTTACATGAAAATGGTCTGAAAGTCCATTTTCATGTAAATTTAAAGAAATAAAAAATTTGTAGTTGGGTAAGAAAAAAACTGAAATTAGATAAAAAAAAAAAGAAGAAAAATCACACCCTGATTGATTGTTTTCCGGACAAAGTGAAAAATCTATGTGCTATCAGCAGTTTCCGACTCTTTTCAAAGCAGCTTCTGACTCTTCAATTGCACAAAATATTTTTCAAGTTATTTATGAAAAAAATATTACAACTGTAACAATTGTGTTGGGTAAAGCATTAATCATTTAACAGAGAAAAAGGAAAAAGCATTTTAGTGGCTTCCAGCACTTTTCAATGAAGCTTTTTTGTCGACCTTTTGCAATGAACCACTTAAAACGTCTATGCTATTTTCGATATTGAATCCTTTCTGCTGCAAGTTTATCGTTCCTGCAGATATGTGCAATTTTTATGCTTTACATTACTGTTAATGATATCAGGTCACCATCATTACAATTTTGTTACACAGGAGTACAATGGAGCACAAAAATACAAGGGCAATATATATGTGTAATAATGCAATCAAAAATACTGTACATGTCTTTTGTTTGTTAAAGAGGTGGAAGTAAAGCAACTTTAGAAGAAAGGTGGGTTTATTTTTAGCTTCTCTGATAAAAGAAAAGTAAAAAAAATTCTCAGAAGCTGACCACAGGAAGTTTACACAATGAAACCCTGTTCACTAAATAGCCACCTTGTCTGTGAAAAATATTCAATTAACAGAATTCAGCAAACAGGAATTTAGTTATTTTCCGAAATTCTGAGCTCAAAATGAGCATTTATTCTATAAAATCTTGTTTGAAAGTGGGACTCTGTCAAACAAGATAAAAATGGATTAAACACCTTTTTTTATATAATCACATCCTTCTTTGGTTATTAAGCCCTCTCATTAATGAAAGTGTCAATGACACTGCAGCTCAACTTGTCCAAGATGGACTGAACTAAATAGAAAGATCCTGTAATGCTATGTCATTCACTCATGTTTCTACGGAAAAAGACATCACACCAAAACTACAAATAAAATCTGAAAAAAATTGTGTGAGGGATTGGGACTGATGGGTGTAATAATGGAATTGTTGACAATTTATAACTCCCATCTAGACATCATACAAAAGTTACATATAAAATTTGAAAAAGATCGATTGAGAGGTGTGGCCTGTATGGTCTGCTATTGAAATTGTTGACAATTTATATGACAAATCCAAGATGGCCACTGCCAGCCATGTTTTTCAACAAAATTCAGAAAGTTGTGAAAGCTCCCATCTAGACATCACATCAAAGCTATATATGAAAAAGATGGTGTGAGTATGTTGCCTGTAGGGTGTGCTAATGGGATTGATGACAATTTATATGCCAAATCCAAGATGCCAGCTGGTGGCCATGTTTTTCAACAAAATTCAGAAAAAGTTCAAAGCTCCCATCTAGATATCACACCAAAACTACATATGAAATTTGAAGATTGGGTGAGAGATGTGGACTGCAGGGTGTGCTAATGTAATTGTTGACAATTCATATGCCAAATCCAAGATGGCTCCTGGTGGCCATACTTTTCAACAAAAAGAAGAAAAATTTGATAGCTCCCATCTAGACATCACACCCAAACTATATATGAAATTTAAAAAACATCAGGTGAGACATGTGGCCTGTAGGGTGTTCTAATTGAATTGTTGACAATTTATATCCAAATCTAAGATGGCTGCTGGCGGCCATGTTTTTCAACAAAATTCAGAAATAATTGACAGCTTCCATCCAGACATTGCCCCAAAGCCACGTTTGAAATTTGGAACTGATCAGCTGAGAACTGCAGCCTTTAGGCTGTGCTAAAGGAATTGTGGATGTGCGGACATAAGGACATATGTGTGGACATACGTATGGACAAACGACAGATTGCAACCCATCACAATAGCTCATACTTGATGTTGTCAAGTTGAGCTAAAAATGGTAATGCACAGTGATGCATTAACAGAAATAGTGCTGGGAGTACTTCAATGTATTTAAGCTTTTGTGGGGTGACTGGATCATATAATAAATAAAATCTTCGACTCGTCCGCAGTTTCTATCGAAATTTACAAAACTTTCCACTAAATTAGGTCTGGACATCGCTGAAGCTTATTTTGTAAATTTCGATATAAACTAGAGATGTCTTGGAGATCCTCTATATATTAAATGTATTGAGACAAAATAGATCTATAAACATAAAGAGAATTCAATGGGTGTCAGTAATTCTTGGATGTATTACAAATTTTTCTTACTCAGTGGGAGGTTGCTCTACAAGCTACATGCAATTAACTCCCTGCACATTGATGTCGATGTGTCAAAAATTTTCAGGTGCAAAATTTTCCCATAATGCAACTAGGAATTTTGCAAATTCAATCTTGTTTGACAGAGCTCATTGAGCTCTGTCAAACAAGATTGAATGGGCTAAATTTCTAGATGCATTATGGGAAATATGACTACTTAAAATTTTGGTATTTTGACATCAGAGTGCAGGGGGTTAAGAGGTCAAATTTTCTCTGAAGGTATGGTAAATGATTTGGTGTTTGGATATTTCAGTTAACAGGGTTATTCAATTAAGGAACACACAATTATTTAGGCTCCCCTGTACCACAGAATGGTTTTGTGCAACCCAACTAATCTTATCCCTGTCAAAGGCGTTAGCAAAAAACAAAAAAATCCTGATTTTGAACAGCAGATTAGTGCTCTTCCAGTTCAAATTTTTCTGGAGATATTAACCCTTTACTCAATGCAGAGATTATCAAAATTTATTACTTTAATATTTTTTTTAAATTTTCAAAAAATTTCAACAAAACCCATATCATGTGAAACCTCATTGGAACAAGCTCATCGAGCTTGTTCCAATGAGGGGTCACATGATATGGTTTTGTTGAAATATTTTAAAAGATTAATTTTTTTCAACTGCTCAATTTGATTCATTAGGTAAAGGGTTAATCCTCTCCAACTCACTTTTATCACTGCAAATTATCTATCAAATTTGACTCCTATATTAACTAGAGGTACTGTGAGCAAACTCACAAAGTGATACCCCCCGTGCCTGAAATGTTTAAGTTAGATTATCTCCCCTTGGAAATGTCAGAACAGAATTATATTGCTCCATGCACATCTTCATATGGAGTTCTTCCATTGTGTAAAGTTTCATGAAAATTCTTCAAACTGTTTAGGAGGTGTTGTGCTTACAAGGATGGACAGATGGATGGACGGACAGACGTACGGATGGATGGATGGATGTACGGACAGATGGATGGACAGACGGACGGATAGGGTGATTCCTATATAAGTAGAACCTGTCTTGAGAGACTGCCCTTTGGGCCACACAAAAGTGGTCTCTCAAGACAGGTGGTCTCTCATAACAGGTTTCAGGTTTTCTCAAGTCAGTGAATAGCCAACCACAAAATTCAGAAATGGAGAAGAATGGATTTTTGTAATTACTTTGTAGTTATTCTTTTTTATGAAGTTTTTGTAACAAATTGAAATGGACTGTTATAAAAATTATAAAAATAAATTAGTGTTGAAAATCTTCATTAAAGATTTTCAACACAAATTTATTTTTATAATCCTATCTGTCACATTTCAGGTATGTATGAAATTGTTTATTCAGCAATAATCCTAATCTTTTCACAGGGGTCTTATAAAAACATCTCAATCTTTAATGAGTTATGTAACTGAATAGCAATTGAAACCCAATTAAGAGCTTTTAATACTTTTAATTATGTTAGTATAACCACAATGGATTTTCCAATTCCAAAACAGGTAAAAGTTTTTGTCATGGTTTCAGTTTTCAAAGGGGCGGTCTCTCAAGACAGGTCCATTATGGCATAAAAATACAAGTTGGTACCAGGTCACATTTTTGACATTCGCACCTCTGAACTCAGAGTGCGAGCATCCTAATTAGAATCTCAATTATGGAAACACTGGAACTACCAACGCGACTGAAGAAAACGATAGAAGCTCTGGGCATCTCTTGCCCTGTCACCTGGACTATCCAGGAGACAGGCAAGAGCGTCCATCTGTCTCTTGAGTTCAAGATCGAGGAAGATAAGAAATCACCACCCTACTCGGGGAGAGGTAGTACCTTTGATGAGAGGATCCCCTCTCACACTCGTACTCACCCGAGGGTTCAACCGACATCAGTCAAAGAGACCATCACGCCGCAACCAGTGACACCTGCTGAGTACCTGAACCTGTTCCTCCTTCAACACGAGTAGACATGTGGACATTAGTCATTTACAGTCAATGAGGGTCGAAAGGGGCTTGTTCCCCATACCGTCTCTGCGCGCCTTCGGCGCATTAAACCATTCCATTCGGTCACATTTTTGACATTCGCACCTCTGAACTCAGAGTGCAAGCATCCTAATTAGAATCTCAATTATGGAAACACTGGAACTACCAACGCGACTGAAGAAAACGATAGCAGCTCTGGGCGTCTCTTACCCTGTCACCTGGACTATCCAGGAGAAGGCAAGAGCGTCCATCTGTCTCTTGAGTTCAAGATCGAGGAAGATAAGAAATCACCACCCTACTCGGGGAGAGGTAGTACCTTTGATGAGAGGATCCCCTCTCACACTGGTCCTCACCCGAGTAGGTCAGGAGGCCCTGAGAAGAGAAAGAGAAGAAAGAAGAGCCTGTCCACCAAGCGGAGGGATTCCCGACTCTTGGAGGCATTCTTGGAGATGAAGAAAGCGAAAGGTGAGGAAAAGAAAGAGCCAGAGGCGGCCACCACTTCCCATCCCACTCCCACAGACAGCCCCATCCAAATGCCGGCTTCCCAGTCGGTATTGTCGGATGTGAAAGAGTCTGTGGAGACTGAGGTGGAAATGGAAGCTGCCCTCTCGCCTCTTCCTGATCCCCACTCGCCTCTTCCTTCTAAACCAGAATGCCAGGACCCGGACGACAGGATAGAGAACATCTTACGGGAACACGAAATACAAGGGGACCTTCAAAGGCAAGAGATGGACAGGCAATACCAAGTATTCCTCCAAAAAGTCGAAGAAGCCCAAAAACTAATAGACGCCAGAAATCTACAACAACAAAAGACTCAGCAATCACCCACAACCACTCCAGACTCGGCTAGGACCAGACCCTACAAAACTCAGCAACCACCATCAGGCAGCCCACCAACAACACCAACTACCACTGTCTCTCCTTCCAAACCTCCACCTCTGAAAAAGAAGCAGAAAAGACACAAGCGCCGCTAACAACCCACAACTTCTCCTCCTTTACCACGGTCTGACACTTTCAAATTCTACAGCTAATGAGGGTCGAAAGGGGCTTGCTCCCCAAATCGTCCCTGTGCGCCTTCGGCGCGCAAAACCATTTGGTTTGGATTTGGTCACAGGTGCAGATTCATTCATTCACACTTCTGACATCAGAGCGTGAACAACTTGACTATGGAAATACCAGCCAGATTGCAAAAAGCCATATCAGCTCTGGGCGTCTCTTGTCCCATCTCCTGGACTATCCAGGAAACGGGCAAGAACGTCCATCTGATTTTGGACTTTACCACTGAAGAGAAAAATACACCACCCTCCTCGGGGAGAGGTAGTACCTTTTGTGAGAGGAACCCCTCTCACACTGTCCTCACCTGAGGGGGTCTGGAGGTGGCCCTGAAAAGGAAGAGAGACCAAAGAAGAACAGGAAAAAGAGCCCATCAACCAAGCGTAGGGACGCCCGACGCTTGGAGGCTTTCCTGGAAAAGAAGAAGGAGAAGAGTGAGGTGATGGAGGTTCCGGAGGCAGCCGCCAGTTCTCCTCCCAGTCCCACAGGATCACCCAACCAACTACCGGCACCCCAGCCAACTCAGTTGGATGTGGAATGCCCTGTGGAGATTGAGGAGGAACTGGAAGTTGCTTTTTCGCCACCTCCCGCCACTCACTCCCCTCTTCTTTCGCTTCCGGACAGCCCAGGCAAGGGAAACTCTGCCAACCAACCAACACTGGCCGCACACTGATAACAGAAGCAAGGGAACTGAGGGCGCAGTGTAATCAGCTCCAGGCAAAATGCATTGATGGTGACAAGCGCTCGGATGAAATCTCCAGAATGGCTAAAGAACTCATTAACAAAAGAAACCAGCAAGATCCGACAAACTCATCTCCACCACAACCACCACAAGATTCTACAAACTCATCTCCATCACAACCACCTCCAAAGAAAAAGTCCCGCAAAAAACATAGAAGAGGATAAGCTGCTTCCTTCTACATTCCTCCTTTGCCATGCCCAGACAATCAACTCATCTACAGTCACTGAAGGTCGAAAGGGGCTTGTTCCCCAAATCGTCCCTGCATGCCTTCGGCGCGCAAAACAATTTCATTCGGGTCACAGAGGTCTCTCAAGTCATTCGCACCTCTGATTTCAGAGAGCGAACATCCAATCATGGAAATACCGGATAGATTGTTGAAGACTATTACAGCCTTAGGGGTCTCTCGTCCTATCACCTGGACTGTCCAGGAGATAGGAACGCGAGTCCACCTGTCTATGGAATTCCCAGTTGAAGAAGAGAAAATATCACCGCCCTCCTCAGGGAGAGGTAGTACCTTTGTTGAGAGGACCTCCTCTCGCACTGGTCCTCACCCGAAGAGGGAAGGAGGCCCTGAAAAGAGAAAGAGAAGAAAGAAGAGCCCGTCCACCAAGCGGAGGGATTCCTAACTCTTGGAGGCATTCTAAAAGATGAAGAAAGAGAAAGGTGAGGAAAACAAAGAGCCAGAGGCGGCCACCACTTCCCCTCCCACTCCCACAGACAGCCCCATCCAAATGCCGGCTTCCCAGTCGGTATTGTCGGATGTGGAAGAGTCTGTGGAGACTGAGGTGGAAATGGAAGCTGCCCTCTCGCCTCTTCCTGATCCCCACTCGCCTCTTCCTTCTAAACCAGAATGCCAGGACGCGGACGACAGGATAGAGAACATCTTACGGGAACACCAAATACAAGGGGACCTTCACAGGCAAGAGATGGACAGGAAATACCAAGTATTCCTCCAACAAGTCGAAGAAGCCAAAAAACTAATAGACGCCAGAAACCTACAACAACAAAAGACTCAGCAATCACCCACAACCACTCCAGACTCGGCTAGGACCAGACCCTACAAAACTCAGCAACCACCATCAGGCAGCCCACCAACAGCACCAACTACCACTGTCTCTCCTTCCAAACCTCCACCTCTGAAAAAGAAGCAGAAAAGACACAAGCGCCGCTAACAACCCACAACGTCTCCTCCTTTACCACGGTCTGACACTTCAAAATTCTACAGCTAATGAGGGTCGAAAGGGGCTTGCTCCCCAAATCGTCCCTGCACGCCTTTGGCGCGCGAAACCATTTAATTCGAGGTCTCTCAAGACAGGTGGTCTCTCAAGACAGGTGGTCTCCCATAGCAGGTCCATTATGGAGTAAAACCAATCGGTGCCTGGCAGATGTGGTCTATCAAGACAGGTGGTCTCTCAAGACAGTGGTCTCTCAAGACAGGTTTTACTGTACCACCCAAACTTTGTTTGCGGGGGGTATAAAAAGTAGGAAAATTAGGGTTGTCAAGAACCAGGAGTGGTGCCTTGAGGATGTGGGTGCTAGATAACAGTATTGACAAGTTTTGCAAATCATTTATATTAAGCACACTTTAGAGGACTCACATCCCAGACAGTGGTTATGGGGTACCACATAAACAAGGCTTGTTTATAGCAGTTATCACACACTTTTCCATCAACTAGGGTTCCACATTATTGGGTTTGAGCAAAATTTACATAATGAATACAAACACATATAATCTCTCTTCACTTCTCACTTTTAGAGAGATGATTATTTTGTGAAATGAGATATTTAGTTTGGATACTTTTGTTGTAATGCCAATCACACAAAAGAAAATGGAAGACTGCGTTAATCAGTGACAGGTCCAGTATTATATATTTGTCTCTTTCACTCTAATTGGTCTGTGGTGTAGTAAGCTGCAACAAGATTGTGTGACACCAGCATATTTATTCCAACTTATCTCTGTAATTACTAAGAAGTTTAATCCAAGTAACTTGCTGATCTCTCTTTGTCATGCAATAAGGGTCAGACATGAATTGTGAACGCCAACAGTTGCTTCTGAATCTGTCTGCAAAAGTAGGGGAATTGCCTTCCTAATAGGTAAATTGATCACATTGTAAGACCACTGTGCTTAATACAAATATATACATTCCAACTCAATGAAGGCTTTGTCACTATAATGTCTGAAATGTTTATTCCTTCCAGTCTTCTGAAGATACATAATTACAGAGTGGGCAATTATGGATGATGTAAATCTCGGTAGCTGGCCATTTTGTTAAAGGGGAATATACACCTTATGTTATTTTAAGTGTCAGGACGATAAATCCCGCACAAGAAACTCATTTTCAAACTTCTTTCATTCCTTTAGAAACAAGAGTACTAAAATCTATCTCCTTGACAGTCCTTGCTATTAAAAAAAACCTTACAAGTAAATATTATGGTAACTTCTAATTTTAAAATAAAATGTACAATTAAGACTAATTTGAATAACTCTCAAAATCACTTCTACATTAAGTCAATGTGGTCACACTATCAGTTTAAACCTGGGACATATACACCTCACAACTTGCTAAGAATTACCCCTAATCAATGATATATACTAAGTCAAAAAAGAAAGTATAATAGAAACAAATGCGAAAAAATAGCATAAAGGATGAAATATAATAGTTCTAATGTTGCATGTTTGTGGACAAGAAGTCGTGCAAAGAGTTTAATGACATGTTGTTGTTGTCCACCCAACCGTATACAATTTTACTACGTATTTCAAAATAGCAAGTGCTACCCAAGAATGTCAAATTGAATAGGTGACCGACGATTTTCTTTGTGTTATGTTGTGCTAGAGAGCCTGGGTTATTGAGAAAACGCGCTAGTTTTTGTCTTTTGACATTTTAACAAAAGCCAATGTTTACTGAAAATCAGAGGTTGCATGCCATTGATATGCATGAGGCTGGGATACCTCCAGATGAGCTCGCTGCTGAGTTCGGAGTCACTGTAGCCATTATTTACCATCTCATTGGAAGGTACAGAACCATTGGATTAACTGCTGACTGACTGCGTTCAGGTCGACCAAGAGTTACAACCCCTGCACAAGACCGACACATCAGGATGTCTCGCGGGATCACACCGAGGACAGCAGCAATTACTTCTGGAAGAACTAACAATAGAATCAGTGCACATACTGTCTGAAAAAGACTCGCTGAACACTGCATCCGAAGTAGGCGTCCATACCACAGACCAATCCTTACCCAGCGTCATTGTACCGTCAGAATGGAATGGGTGCGTCAACATGTTCGCTGGAATCGGCAGCATTGGAGCACAATTATTTTTAGTGATGAATCATGATTTTGTCTATGGTGCACTGATGGTAGGGCAAGAGAGTATCACCGATGAGGAGAACGGTTTTCTGATGCTTACAGGTGGGAATGCGACCATTTCGGCGGGGGTAGTGTAATAGTTCGAGCAGGAATTTCCTTGCACCATCGAACGCAGTTGATCTTCATCGATGGTAATCTGAGTGGACAGCAATATAGGGATGAAATTCTTAACGCTGTTGTTGTGCCATTGTTCAACGCTAACGTCAGATTGCAGTTATTCCAGCAAGACAATGCCTGATGTCATGTGGCATGTATCTGTCGTGACTTTCCTGAGGAGCAGAGCATCGAACTTCTTCCCCACTGTCGCCAGATTTGGCACCAATCGAGCATCTTTGGGATCAATTGGACCGCCGAGTACGACTTCATGATCTTCAGATGTTAGTCCATTTACGTAATGTTCTAAGGCAGGAGTGGAACGCAATACCACAGGGTGACATCCAGAGACTTATCAAGTCCATGCACCGTTGATGTCTTGCCATCCAAGAGGCAAACGGTAGACATACACACTACTGGGTGTGAACTTTTCATTTCACCCCATGTCTGAATTGCGACATCCTGATGTGATGCTGGCAACAGTAGGAACATGAAATTATGCAAATTCATACGGCTCGCCTCGAAATATGAATTTACAATAATTTGTTTGGGATTAAAGTCGATAATACTAAAAAAATTGCTTCACGTAGTTTCTTATATTTTCTTTTTTGACCAAGTATATTTGAACATTAAAGGTAAATATATGATTTGGTAACATAAATAAATCTGAGAATCAACAACAATAACTCCAATTTAATTATTCTGTAATTTAATAAAAAAAAATTTATTTATTTCTTTATTAGTGCTTTACGCCACATCAACAGCTAAGACTATATCATGGCGATGAAAAGTTTGTCATGGAGACAGCCTTGCATAACTTTTTAGCTTCCTGCTGAATCCATTTCCTTTTTACTTATGTACACAATATCAATGTGATTTGTTTTCTCTTGTTATTGGAAATGAATACTGTTTAAACTAAAAGTACGTTTTCTAAAATATGTCATCATCTTCCATGAAATAAATAAAACCAAGTTGATAAAATATGAGGAATAAAACTAATGAGTGAATACAGTAATGAGAAAATGAGACCAGTTGTTCAAAGAATACTGTGTAAATCAACCTGTTAAATAGATATGAATTGATGAGAATTTAAAAGAATAAAAGCAATTTAAAATCTATTAAAAAGGTTGATTTCCTCAAGGAACGACAGAATTTTATGAGAATTAATATTGTAAAATAGGTGTCGAAGATGCAACATAAAATACTTCTGTCTGACAAGATTAAAATCTGTACAGTGCAAAAGAATGTGCTTCACTGTCAACCCTTGCTGACAAGGAACACATTCTGGTTGCATATTACCCTCTAATGAAAGTGTCAGTGACACTGTAGCTCAACTTGCGTAAGACATGTACATGTATAATGTGTGACACAGCAATTACACACATCTAGGTAATGACCTGATAACAAAGGTACATATACAGTATTGTAACGGTCTGTACATAAATACTGACCGTAGCCTGTAACAAATGTATAGGTTAAGTATTGTAAAGGTGGGTGATAGTTGGATGCTAAACTAGAAAAGAAATCTTCATGGGGTTAATGTTACAATGGGGATCCTTGTATGGTGCAGCATAAGCCAAATGTTAGCAACTGTTTTGGCCTGTTTTGATTCAAACCCATCTAAGGTTGACTTGTACTAATTAATAAATATTTGTCCAGTCCTTCTTAAAATATAGGTATTTGAATTTTTTATTTTTAGCTCACAGGGTTCCCATGGGTGAGGAGGTTTTATTTTTCTCATTGTAAATAGAAAATCGGGTTGTGCTAATAATGTTTACCCTCCCCAAACAACAAATATTAACACAGGAACTTGGCTTCAACACATTTGAATATACACATCATAGGGATGCTGAATTCAAGAAACATTATTTTGTCTGGTGTTTTTGGAAAAGATTTTTAATTATCTTCCTTTTTGAGTCCCAGAGTGGGTTTGACTGAACCCAAAAATATTTGTTCTCAAAGCACAGTGATAACAAAGGCACCCAATAAATTTACAGCAAACATTACTGACATAAATAATCTTCTTTACAGGTTTTGTACAAAAAATGAAATACACAGAATTCCCATAAATATGAGTGCCAACAGGCATTTTGAATTTTTGGCCGAGCCCCAAAGCACTCATTACCATCCCATGATGATAACAAACGTAGTCCTAGAACTTCTGCACAAAAAACTGATTGCACTTAATTTCAGTATAAAATGGACGTTGGCAGCCATTGTGAATTTCGGTCCGCACCCAAAAACACTCGTTCCTGTTCCAAGGTGATAACAAAGGTACCCAAGAAGTTTCGTGAAGATCGGTTCATAAATACAGCCCCTAGCCCGAGCCGTATTGACATGTGTATTTACTGTGTATAAGTAGCACTGAATAAATCTAATTAGCATAATTTATGCACAAGAAAAAAACTTGTATTATATGTGATGTATTCCATGTTACTAAACATTCATACAAAAATTTATTCAAATCAGAACTTTCATACAGAAGTTCTGTACAAAAAACAGATTGCACTAATTTTGGTACAAAATGGCTGCTGGTGGCCATCTTGAATTTTGGCCGCAACCAAAAACACTTGTTCTCGTCCCATGGTGATAACAAAGGTACCCAAGAAGTTTCGTAAAGATCGGTTAAAAAATACAGCCTCTAGCCCAAGTTGTATAGAAGTTGTGTACAAAAAACTGATTGTACCTAATTTTGGTACAAAATGGGCGCTGGCAGCCATCTTGAATTTTGGACCAAACCCAGAAACACTCCTTCTTGTCCTAAGGTGATAACAAAGGTACCCAAGAAGTTTCGTGAAAATCGGTTCACAAATACAGCCCCTAGCCTGAACCGTATTGACATGTGTACTTACTGTGTGTTAGTAGCACTGAATAAATCAAAGTTCATCTAATTTGCCGAATTTCTGCACGAGAAAAAAACCTGTATTTTTTGTGATGTATTTTCAGGTTTGAGTTCGGGCAGTCATCACGGATGACAGATCATGACCAAATGGGGAAGTTCTCATCTAAACATCATACAGAGTCATCCTACCAAGTTACAATGAAATCCCTCCATATTAAATATGATCTGTAGACTGTGCTAAAAGTTTTTGGGTTTTGGGCTTGGGCAGCAATTACGATTGACAGATAATGACCAAAAGGGGACGTTCTCATCTAGATATTATACAGAGTCATCCTACCAAGTTACCATGAAATCTCTTCATAAATACGACCTGTAGACTGTGCTAAAAGTTTTTGGGTTTTGTGCTCGGGCAGCCATCACGGTTGACCAATCGCGACCAAAGGGAGACATTCTCATTTCGACATGACCTCAAACCTGCTTATGAAATTTTGTGATGATCAGACATGAACTATGGGGTGTAGCCTGTGCTAAAGGAAAATGTGAAAGACCCAGACTAACAGACTTCCGCATGCGTGATGGCATAGCTTATCTTGATTTGGTAAAGTTAAGCTAAACAAGAGGCCCCAGGGGGCCTGAGGCGCTCACCTGACATGGTAGACTAAATATCAACCCAGAGAAGTGATTTCAACAAGTTGCATCTGCTCCTCCTAAGAAAAGCTTATACCAAATATCCAAAGATTCTGACCAGTGGATCTAAAAAAAAAAGATTTTTAAAGAATATTCCTCATATTGAACTAAGTTATAATTCGGGGTCCCACAGAGAGCCTATATATGAACCCAGGGACTTGGCTTTAATAAACTTGAATCTCTCCCCCCCCCCCTCCCCCCCCCCAGGGATGCTGCACACCAAATATCAAAACATTCTGACTGCTGGATCTGAAGAAGAAGATTTTTAAGGAAAATTCACGTTTTGAACGAAGTTACAATTCGAGCTCCCACAGTGAGCCCAAATATGGACCTAGGGACATGGCTTGAACAAACTTGAATCTTACCCCCCTAAGGATGCTGCATAAAAAATATCAAATCATTCATCTGCTGGATCTGAAGAAGATTTTTAAAGAAAATTCCTCATTTTGAAGTAAGTTGTCATTCAGGCTCCCTTAGTGAGCCCAAATATGAACCAAGGGACTTGGCTTGAACAAACTTGAATCTCACCCCCTAGGGTTGCTGCAGGCCAAATATCAAAACATTCCGACTGCTGAATTTGAAGAAGATTTTTAAAGAAAAGTTGCTCATATTGACAAAGTTATAATTCGGTCTCCCACAGGGAGCCCAAATAAGGATAAGGACTTGGCTTTAACAAACTTGAATCTCACCCCCCTAAGGATGCTACACACCACATATCAAAACATTCCAACTGCGGGATCTGAAGAAGAAGATTTTTAAAGAAAATTCCTCATTTCGAACTAAGTTACAATTCAAGCTCCCACAGTGAGCCCAAATATGGACCTAGGGACATGGCTTGAACAAACTTGAATCTCAACCCCCTAAGGATGCTGCATACCAAATATGAAAACATTACGACTGCTGGATCTGAAGACGAAGATTTTTAAAGAAAATTTCTCATTTTGAACTAAGTTACAATTCGGGCTACCACAGTGAGCCCAAATATGAACCCAGGGACTTGGCTTGAACACACTTGAATCTCACCCCCCTAAGCATGGTGCATACCCAATATCAAAAGATTCTGCCTGCTGGATCTTGAGAAGATTTTCAAAGAAATTTGCCTGAAATGCACCAAGTTCAAATTTAGGCTCCTATACTGAGCCCAAACATAAACCCAGGGGGCCGATTTGAACAAACTTGAATCAGATCCAACCAACAATGTTGCATACCAAATATCAAAAGATTCTGCCTGCTGGATCTGGAGAAGATTTTTTAATGTTTTCCCCATTGCCTACAGTGTTAAAAAGTGCCGACTCAGCACTTTTTCAAAGTTCCGAAACTGTACCCTATGATAAAACCGATGGCAATGTGTTTTGACCAATCCTTTCTGTTGGTCCTAAGGAAGCTTCACACCAAATAAAAATTCTCAGTGCTGTGCAATTTTGGAGATATGGGCATTTTAATTTTTTTCTATTTTTAGCTCCTGCAGTTCCCACGGAGCTACAGGGAAAAAAAAATCTGCATAAATTAGGTACTTATGACCCAATAAGCCCTCACATAAAATTTGGTTCAAATCAGCCGCTCGGTATGGAAAATAGAAATTTCGGGCGGGACCAAAATGTTTCCCCCTCCCATAACAATGCCAAATATAGCCCATCAAACCTCTCTTGAACAAATCTGAGTCTACACCTTAAAAGGAAGCTGCATACCATATATCAAGTCTCTGCTACTGCTGGTTCATGAGAAGATTTTCAAAGATTTTGGTACCCCTTGGGGGCATGGCACCACCCAGGAGGAGGAGGGGCAACTTCATTTGAACAAATCTGAATTGGCATTAGGTAATAAACATTTACCCAACATTTGAATAAAATTGGGCTAGTGGTTTTGAAGGAGAAGTTGATAATGTAAAGTTAACG
This sequence comes from Pictodentalium vernedei, assembly GCA_031216915.1. NCBI lineage: Eukaryota > Metazoa > Mollusca > Scaphopoda > Dentaliida > Dentaliidae > Pictodentalium > Pictodentalium vernedei. The sequence goes on from CM062288.1 coordinate 177,193,612, forward strand.
CTGGGCGACGACGGATGACAGACAGAATGTGATCAGTAAAGGTCCCACTGAGCTTCGCTCAGGTGAGCTAAAAACAAGAAAGGGCAATGCAAAGCATGGGCCAATGCCCCTGACCCACAAAAATCTTTCTAAGTCGAAAGAACTCAAAACAAGAGGCCCCAAGGGGCTTTAATCACTCACCGGGCAAAGTGATTCAAACAAAGTGGTTCAAAGTATTTGGGGTCACATTCAGTTAGACATGGTTCATCAACACTACAAAGGAATGAAGTCATGAGAGACAAATTTTAAGGAACTTGGGACATGGCTTGAACAAACTTGAATCTTACCCCCCTAAGGATGCTGCATACCAAATATCAAAAGCAATCATCTGCTGGATCTGAAGAAGAAGATTTTTAAAGAAAATTCCTCATTTTGAACTAAGTTATCATTCGGGCTCCCACAGTGAGCCCAAATATGAACCCAGGGACTTGGCTTTAACAAACTTGAATCTCACCCCCCTAAGGATGCTACACACCACATATCAAAACATTCTGACTGCTGGATCTGAAGAAGAAGATTTTTAAAGAAACTTCATTTCGAACTAAGTTACAATTCAAGCTCCCACAGTGAGCCCAAATATGGACCTAGGGATATGGCTTGAACAAACTTGAATCTCACCCCCCTAAGGATGCTGCATACCAAATATCGAAACATTCCGACTGCTGGATCTGAAGAAGAAGATTTTTAAAGAAAATTCCTCATTTTGAACTAAGTTATCATTTGGGCTCCCACAGTGAGCCCAAATATGGACCTAGGGACATGGTTTGAACAAACTTGAATCTCACCCCCCTAAAGATGCTGCATACCAAATATGAAAACATTCTGACTGATGGATCTGAAGAAGAAGATTTTTAAAGATAATTCCTCATTTTGAACTAAGTTATAATTCGGGCTACCACAGTGAGCCCAGATATGAACCCAGGGACTTGGCTTGAACACACTTGAATCTCACCCCCCCCTAAGCATGGTGCATACCCAATATCAAAAGATTCTGCCTGCTGGATCTTGAGAAGATTTTCAAAGAAATTTGCCTGAAATGCACTAAGTTCAAATTTGGGCTCCTATACTGAGCCCAAACATAAACCCAGGGGGGCCGATTTGAACAAACTTGAATCAGATCCACCCAACAATGTTGCATACCAAATATCAAAAGATTCTGCCTGCTGGATCTGGAGAAGATTTTTTAATGTTTTTCCCATTGCCTACAGTGTTAAAAAGTGCTGACTCAGCATTTTTTCAAAGTTCCGAAAAATTTGGTTCAAATCAGCCGCTCGGTATGGAAAATAGAAATTTCGGGCGGGACCAAAATGTTTCCCCCTCCCATAACAATGCCAAATATAGCCCATCAAACCTCTCTTGAACAAATCTGAGTCTACACCTTAAAAGGAAGCTGCATACCATATATCAAGTCTCTGCTACTGCTGGTTCATGAGAAGATTTTCAAAGATTTTGGTGCCCCTTGGGGGCATGGCACCACCCAGGAGGAGGAGGGGCAACTTCATTTGAACAAATCTGAATTGGCATTAGGTAATAAACATTTACCCAACATTTGAATAAAATTGGGCTAGTGGTTTTGAAGGAGAAGTTGATAATGTAAAGTTAACGCTGGGCGACGACGGACGACAGACAGAATGTGATCAGTAAAGCTCCCACTGAGCTTTGCTCAGGTGAGCTAAAAACAAGAAAGGGCAATGCAAAGCATGGGCCAATGCCCCTGACCCACAAAAATCTTTCTAAGTCGAAAGAACTCAAAACAAGAGGCCCCAAGGGGCCTTAATCGCTCACCGGGCAAAGTGATTCAAACAAAGTGGTTCAAAGTATTTGGGGTCACATTCAGTTAGACATGGTTCATCAACACTACAAAGGAATGAAGTCATGAGAGACAAATTTTATGGAACTAGGGACATGGCTTGAACAAACTTGAATCTTACCCCCCTAAGGATGCTGCATACCAAATATCAAAAGCAATCATCTGCTGGATCTGAAGAAGAAGATTTTTAAAGAAAATTCCTCATTTTGAACTAAGTTATCATTCGGGCTCCCACAGTGAGCCCAAATATGGACGTAGGGACATGGTTTGAACAAACTTGAATCTTACCCCCCTAAATATGCTGCATACCAAATATGAAAACATTCTGACTGCTGGATCTGAAGAAAAAGATTTTTAAAGAAAATTCCTCATTTTGAACTAAGTTATAATTTGGGCTACCACAGTGAGCCCAAATATGAACCCAGGGACTTGGCTTGAACAAACTTGAATCTCCCCCATCCCCCCCCCCCCCCCCCCCCCAAGCATGCTGCATACCCAATATCAAAAGATTTTGCCTGCTTGATCTTGAGAAGAAGATTTTTAAAGAAAATTTCCTGAAATGCACTAAATTCAAATTTGGGCTCCTATACTGAGCCCAAATATGAACCCAGGGGGCCGATTTGAACAAACTTGAATCAGATCCACCCCACAATGTTGCATACCAACTATCAAAAGATTCTGCCTGCTGGATCTTGAGAAGAAGATTTTTTAAGAAATTTGCCTGAAATGCACTAAGTTCGAATTCGGGCTTCTATACTGAGCCCAAATATGAATTCAGGGAGACCGATTTGAACAAACTTGAATCAGATCCACCCCACACTGTTGCATACCAAATATCAAAAGATTCTGCCTGCTGAATCTGGAGAAGAAGATTTTTTAAGAAATTTGCCTGAAATGCACTAAGTTCGAATTCGGGCTTCTATACTGAGCCCAAATGTGAATCCAGGGGGCCAATTTGAACAAACTTGAATCAGATCTGCCCCACAATGTTGCATACTAAATATCAAAAGATTCTGCCTGCTGGATCTGGAGAAGCAGATTTTTTAAGAAATTTGCCTGAAATGCACTAAGTTCGAATTTGGGCTTCTATAGTGAGCCCAAATATGAATCCAGGGGGCCGGTCTGAACAAACTTGAATCAGACCCATACCAAGATGCTGCATACCAAGTATCAAAAGATTCTGCCCACTGGTTCTGGAGAAGAAGATTTTTTAATAATTTTTCTATAATTCATATGGTGCTATCAGAGTTATGCCCCATACCGAGCCCCCATGGGACATGGCCATTTCATTTGAACAAACTTGAATTGCCATATAGTAATGAACATCCACATGAAGTTTCGTGAAAATTGGACCAGCAGTTGCAGAGGAGAAGTCGTTTGAAAAACGTTCACGACGACGGACGACGGCCAGCCGGTGATAAGTTAAGCTCCCTTCGGTGAGCTAAAAAATGTGTGGAAGAAACTCACACTATACAGGTAACATTCCTCCAATATGCTCTATCACAACACTAAATATCATTCAAATCGCAGTAGCAGTGACTGAGATACAGGGGAAAATGTTGGTACAGATGGATGAAGTTCTCAAGTGAAAAAGGGCCATAACTCTGGAAAAAAGTGTGTGGAAGAAATCCACGCTACACGGGTATTGTTCCCCCATGATGTTCTATCATAGCACCAAATATCATTAAAATCGGAGTAGCAGTGGCTAAGATACAATGGAAAATGTTGGTACAGATGGACAGATGGAGGTCTCCACTTGATTCCCCTTCGACTTTTCAAGTCGGGGCATAATAATATGGAAAGAAAATGATACAATATCTTTTACACTGTATGGTTTACAGAAAAGTAAAACAGAAACACTTGTCAATCAGTCCAAAATAAAATTCAAAAGAATCCAGTAATCCAGGGATGAAGAAACTTTCCTACTGGTATTATAATGTCCAAGAATGTGTCTGCAGAAATAGTGTTCAATAAATTGTAATGAAATATTCACTCAAAAAAAATAAGCAGTCTCCAAATTTAAATGGAATTAATATCCAACAAGTTTTTGCTCCTCAGGTAGTTTGAAAATTATCCAGTTGAATTCTGGGTTTTCACAAGAATGCATCTGCAGAAACAGTGTTAAAAAAATTGTAATGAAATGTTCATTAAAAAAAATAAGCAGTCTCCAATAAATTCCAACAAAGCACTCAGCAAAATTCAAATGGAATTAATATCCAACAAGTTTTTGCTCCTCAGGTAGTTTGAAAATTATCCAGTTGAATTCTGGATTTTCACAAGAATAACTTGTGGTTCACACAAGAAGAATAATTTCTCTTCAAAGTTTGGAAACACTTTTCCATTACAAAAGATGCTCAGATCACAAAATAATATTCCATAAAAAATATATTAATCTCAGCTCCTATCTATAATAATGCACTGTCCTGTAATAACAATCTCCTATGCTGAATGTACAAACAAAAGTCAGTCATTTCTCAATGCTGTGCGAAATGAAATAATGTCACAGGTCTCTTGACAGTGAATTATATTGATTACAAATAGAAAGTTCCAGTATGAAAAATTTCTATTGTCCCCTTAACTTTTGATTGACTAAATTAAGTCACCTCATTAAGTTTTTAGATGATTCTGTCTAAATTCAAGTAAACAAGTGTGACCGAAATAAACAATTAATGAGCTAATACTTGTATTTGAGGTCACGATGTTGACATAAATGCTGAAAGTGACCCATAAAACAAATAAATGTGCATTTAACAAGCTGAATTTGTACCAAAAGTATAGTAAATGTTTGGAATTTGACAATTATACACAATTAACAGGGTTATTATTCTCTTACAGTATGTGGTTAAGTGGAACTTAGAGTATGTATTGCACCATTTTAAACTTTCCCTAGGAGAATAATTACATGTAATAAGGTTTAAAGGGAGGATCTTGTCGAGCTCGTTCCAAAGAGGGGTCACATGATATGGTTTTGTTGAAATTTTTGAAAAATAATATTTTTTCAGCTGCTGTTTTTGCATATTACGCGGGCGGATGAGGCCGATTCGTTGGGTAAAGGGTTAAGCAAGATGGCTCTTGAAGGGAGGGAAGCACAGTATGACGTGAACTCTTTCTAACCTGGCTTGCAGACAACTCTTGGAAAAAAAATTCTTGAATAAATTAAAAAATTTCATTTTCAACCTCCCCCCCCCCTCCTCCTAATTCCCCCAGGATTATGTATACCAATAATCAATCAATTTTCAAGGGTGGATCTTAAGATTTTAAAAGAATTTTCCACATTTAATACAAAGTTAAACTTCGAGCCCAAAGATGAACTTGAGGACTTAATTTAACAAACTTGAATCTAATCCTGGCACCTATTTTATTGGTGTTTAAGTTCACTTTCAGCATATATGGTTATAACATAATTGTAACATAGGTAAACAGGCACTGCTCCACTCTGCATGGTCCCCACCTCCTCCTCTGACACCTTTAAGGATGTTGTATACCAAATATCATAAACAATTCCGACTGATTCCAGAGAAGATTTTTTCAAAACTGTTCTGGGTGCTAACAGGAGTTATACCTTTTGTGGTGGACCCTGTTGGTAAGGCAACTTTATTTCACAAACAGGAATTGACATCCGATAGGGTACATGCAACCAAATTTGGTTCACTTTGTTCCAATAGTTTTTTAGAAGAGGGGGTGGTGGCAAGTGGGGCCATGGTCCATTGGTTAAATTTTATTTTTGGTTTAATAAGTGAGTTCTCAATGGTTAATGGATGATGGATGGAAAGCAGATGGAAAGTGATCAGTAAAGCTCCTCCTAGAGTTTTGCTTAGATGAGCCAAAAATAGTACTTAAAATCTTAAATTCAGCAAAGCAAGACGTTCTGTCAAAAGCCAAATATTTTGTTCAAACAAATTTTTGTGCCACTTTATTGGGGAGTGCCAACAAAATGATTGTTAATGGGCAAATTCAGACAACCAGAATTAGCTGATCATACAATATACCAATTTAGAATAAGAGGCACTACAATGGTTTCTAACATATTTCAGAAAAGCCCTGATCGAGGCTGCTGCAGACAGAACCTGTAACTGAGTTATGTTACATAAACTTATACTTAAAATGACATGAAGAAAATTTTCTACTTTCTAATGCTACACATGGTTGCTATCACATAAAAGCTTAAAATTAGAATTACTCAGTATTCTGTCTGTGCTATAAATATATCTATCAAAACAGCTATCAGCAGTTTGATCAAAACAATATAGCATTCATTTGACAGTTCTTCAATTACATTTTACCCTGATCAATGTCCGTCTTGAGATACAATCTTTGTTGTCCAACTCATGATGTATATTTTATTTTTGTTTGATTTGAATACAAACACATGCTATAATTTCCAAGAGCTAACAAACTTCAAATATTCCAAATATCTGTAAAAAGAACTAGGGAATAAATAACGCAGCTAAGTTAACTGGGCAAATATGAAAAACGGGAGGCTAACAAAAGAATTGATCCATTCCAAAGGCTCCACAAGCTTTAAAGTTTGTCCTTTTCAGATTAACCCTTTACCTAATGTAAAGGTAATATCTAATCTGCACAATTCACAACTGGAGCATCACTGTGTTGTGGCATCATTATACACTCACTTAAAGTAAATTCAGTAATTTTGCATGGCAAAATAGATCTCATAGATTTTAATTCCATCATAATTTACTGCAAGAACTAGAACAAGGGGCCCCATGGGGCCTGAGGCACTCACCTGACCAAAATTGTTTAAAGAAGGATTTAATTAGCATCTATGGCCAGTGAACACTACATATAAATGAAGTTATTTAATTATTTGTAACTGTTGTCCATGCCAGATGATTTTTTTCTAGTGGTGGGATGCTACCACAGAAATAATGCCCACACTTCCAGTAATGCAAAACCAGGGAGTCCAAATATCAACCCTGTGACTTAACTTGAACAAACATGAATCTGAGCCCTTCCCTTCCACCCCCAGGAAGTTGTATACCAAATATCAATAGATTCTGAATGGTGGATCTGAAGAGTGATTTTTTTTAAAGATTATTCGTCATATTACACTAAGTAAAATGTTGGGCACCCACAAGGAGCCCAAATATTAACCCAGGCTCTTTATTTGAAAAAAACTCAAAACTGCAATCCCCAACTCCAAGCCCCAAGGATGTTGTATACCAAATATCTAAAGTTTCTGACTGGTGGTTTGGGAGAAGATTTTAAGAATATTACCAATTTATGTAAAAATTTGCCCCCTCACCCATAGGGAACACATCTATCAAACCAGGGACTTTATTTGAATGAATTGAAACTGAACCCTCTAAGGATGCTGTATATCAAATATCAAAAGATTCTGATTGTATCTCAAGAAACAGATTTTTAAAGATTATCCCTCATCTTGGACTGAGCTAAAATTCGAGCTCCAACAGGGAGCCCAAATATTAACCCAGAGACTTGAACTTAACGAACTTGAATCTGACTCCCATAAGAATGGTGTACACCATGTATAATAAGATTCTAACTGGGGGGTTTGTGAATAGAAGACTTTTAAAGAATATTCCACTTTTTGCACAAAGTAAACATTTGGGCGCCAATAGGGAACCCAAATATTAATCAAAGGACTTGATTTGATCAAACTTGAATCTGACACCCGCAGGGGTACTGTATACCAGATATCAAAAGATTCTGGCCAGTGGTTCTGGAGAAGCAAAGTTTTAAAGATTATTCCTCATACTGGACTAAGTTAACATTTGGGCTGCAATTTATTTATTTATTGATGTTTAAGGTCACATATTTATGCACAATGGCTAATCATGACCGTGACAGTTTTACGGGTGGAGGAAGCCGGAGTACCCGGAGAGAACCACCGAGCAACGATGAGCAGCTGCCAGCTCCCCAACATCGTAACCCCGCACTGCAGCACAGACAGGGTTAGACTGGTTGAAGACATATGTACCATCGACGTGCAGTACGCCTTAGTACATGGCGTCATCGTGCCCCCACGCGGGCAATGGAGATGAAGTGTCTTGCCCAAGGACACAACGCGGTTGCCGCAGGTGGGATTCGAACCGAGGACCTCTCGGCTTGCAGCCTGCACCTCTACCTACTGAGCCACCGCACTCCCCTTGGGCTGCAATAGGGAGCCCAAATATAACCCAGGGAGGGACTTGATTTTTCCCACCTTGAATCTGATTACCCTACGAAGGGTGTATACCAAATATTAAAAAATTCTGATTGGGGTTCATGAGAAGAAAATATTTAAAGAATATAACCCATACTGTAATAAGTAAAAATTTGGGCTCCAATAGGGATCCCAAATACTATTCAAAGGACTTGTTTTGAACAAACTTGAATCTGACCCCTATAAGGATGCTGCATACCATATATCATATATCAAAAGATTCTGACTGGTGAATTTGATGAAGAAGATTTTTAAAGATTAATCTCCAAATTGCACTATGTTAAAATTTGTGCTTCCATAGAGAGCCCAAATATTAATCGATGCAAACAAAATATCAAAAGATTCTGACTGGTGGATCTGAAGAAGAAGGTTTTTACAGAATATACCTCATATTCTCATATTACACTAAGTAAAAATACTGACTCTCACAAGGAGCTCAAATATGACCCCAGGGATTTGATTTGATATTAACACTGAATCTGAACCTTCTGAGGATGCTGTATATCACATATCAAAAGATTCTGACAGGTACATCTGAAGAAGAAGATTTTTAAAGAATACTGCCCATATTGCACTAAGTTAAAATTACGGGTTCTCAAAGGGAGCACAAATATGACCCCAGGGGCATGATTTGAACAAATTTGAATCTCACCCCACTTAGGGTACTACATACCCAGTATCAAAATTCTGACAGATGAATCTGAAGAAGAGTTTTAAAGAATATTGCTCATGTTACACAAATTTAAAATTTCTGGCCCCCAACAGGGAGTCCAGATATGACTGCAGGGACTTGAGTTGAACAAACTTCAAGCTGGCCCCACTGAAGATGCAGTATACCAAATATCAAACGATGCTGACTGGTAGATCTGAAGAAGATTTCTAAAAACATTTCCTCATACTGCACCAAGTTAATTTGTTCCCCAACAGGGAGCCCAAATATGCCCCCAGGGACTTGATTTGAACCAACCTGAATCTAACCCTCTAAGGATGCTCTAGTTATCAAAAGATTCTGATGGTTGATCTGAAGAAGATTTAAAAATTTGTTTTGTCATTTTGGACTGAGTTAAAATTCAGGTTCCCATAGGGAGACCAAAAATGAACCCAGGGACTTGATTTGAACAAACTTGAATCTCACCCCCTAAGAATGCTATATACAAAATATTCAAAGATTCTGTCCAATGGATCTGAAGAAGAAGACTTTTGAAGAATATTTCTTTTATTACACCAAGTCGGGTTCCCACAGGGAGCCCAAATATGATTCCAGGGACTTGATTTGAACAAACTCCCCCACCCCCAAAGATGCAGTACACCAAATATCAAAAGATTTTGACTGGTAGATCTGAAGAAAAAGATTAAATACATATCATATTGCACCAAGTTAAAATTTGGGTTCACAAAGGGAACCCAAATATTTACACAGGGATTTGTTTCAAACAAATGTGAATCTGACCCCTCTAAGGATGTTGTATAGCAAGTATCAAAACATCCTGCTAGGTGGTTCTGGAGAAGATTTTTTAATTTTTTAAAAACATTTTGAGGGGTGCTAATAGAATTATACCCCTTATGGCACCACCTGTGAGTGTGACAACATTATTTCAACAAACTTGAATTGACATATCATAAGGAATATGCATATCAAATATAGTTTAATAAGTCTAAAATGTCAGACGATAGATGGATGGATGGATGCTAGATGGACAACGGACAGAAAGTGATCACTTAAGCTCCCACTGAGCTTCACTCAGGTGAGTTAAAAAAGCAGAGTATTTCAGAATTGAATTAAATTAATTTCAGAAGTGAAACATCCTTGAACTCTTCTGTACAGGGGACCTGGTGATAGAAGACACTTGGTAGGATTTTGCCAACCCTTGAATCGAATCATGGGTCTTTTGATTTGTTGCAGGGAACTACTGGTGTTTGCCCTAAAACTGTACTGGACTTATGGAAAATGATTTGGTGTTTATAATGCATATGCATCTAGTCAAAATACCAAGCATTATGCACATGATAGAGAGGAGGACAAAAGAAAATTTATTTGTAAACAACACAATCTAAAACTAGAGGCTCAAGTGAGCCTAAAATGCTCACCTGGCTCAAGTTGTCAAAAGAGATGAGTGTGTTAGTAAGTGACGGAGAGTAAGGGCACTTTTTTGCTTTGTCATGACACAACCAAAAGCAATTTTTGTGGCCATTTATTTCTGCTGGTCCTAAGAAAGCTTATCAGGCAAAAACAAAGCTCTATTCTGTGAAGTCTCCAAAAAGTGTCTGTACGAAATTTCTTTTGTTTTTAACTACTGTGGTTCTCGCTACCCACCCCCAAATTTTTGCCATCATAAATCAATTACTTATGACCCAGTTATTCTACATGACAAATTTGGTTCAAATCAGCCCATTGGTTCTGGAAATAGAAAGTTTGGTGGAGCCAAAAATTGGCATCCTCCCACAGGGAGCCCAAATATTGATCTGTAAAGTTCCTTTGAAATAAACTAAAGTAAGTTCTATAAAGAAATCTAAGTATTATTGCAAGTGGATTATGAGAAGATGAATTTTAAAGCATTTTTGGTTTTTGGGGCATTAACCTCACCCCAAGGGGCATAGTAAATTTTGGGGGAAAAAATCAGTAAAGTAAACACCAAGAAGATGCTTTGTACCAATTTAGTTTAGATTTGGCCCAAAGGTTCTGAAGAAGAATACTTAGTTGATGGAGCACGAGAAAGATGATAACTTGGCATTTTCCCATTGTCAACAGTGTTACAATGGGCATCCCCATACAGCATCCCACAAGCAATTTTTTGAGGCCATTTGATTCCACTGGCCCAATTAAACTAAATGCAAAATAGGTTCAAATCAGTCCACCGGTTCTTGAAATACAATTTTTGGATGGAGCCCAAAATGGGCATGCTCCCACAAGGCCCAAATATTGACCTGCAAACTTGCCTTGACCAAATTTTAATCTTAACCACCAAAGAAACTTCCATACCAAATATCAAAGCATTCTCTGTGGTGGTTCATTAGAAGATTTTTAAAGATTTTTAGGCTTTTGGGGCATTAACCTCAGCCCGTAGATGGCAGCAGCTTCATTTGAACAAAGTATAAAGGGTATAATCCAAAGATGGTCTGTGCCATATATATATGAATTTGGCTCAGTGGTTTTAAAGAAGAATAGTTTCAAATTAGTTGATGGCGTACAAGAAAGGTGTTGCCTCAGCATTTTCCCATTGCCAACAGTGTTAAAATGGGCATCCCCATACAGCACTCGATGACAACACCAACTGCAATTTTTGGGGTCAATCTGATTCCACTGGTTTTTAAGGAAAAAAACAATATATTGGTCCATGCTTTTTTTTTACATGTAGGCATTTTAATTTTTCTCTTCTATTTTTAGTTCCCGAGGTTCCCACAGGGATGCAATTTTTTTTTTTTTTTGGGGGGGGGGGGGGGGGGGGGGGGGAGAGGGGGGATGGGGAGGGGGCATTAATCAAGTACTTATGACCCAATTATACTACATACCAAATTTGGTTCAAACCAGCCCATTGGTTCTTGAAATACAAATTTTGGGTGGAGCCCAAAATGGACCACACTCCTGCAAAGAGCTCAAATATTGACCTACAAACTTCCCTCGAACATATTTTAATCTTCACAACCAAAAGGAAATCCTACACCAAAATTCATGGCATTCTTTCTGGTAGTTCATGAGAAGATTTTTAAAGATTTTTAGACTGTTTTGGCATTAATCCCAGCTCCTAAAAGGCAGCGACTTCATTTGAACAAAGTAGAAAGGATATACTCCAAAGGTGGTCTGTGCCATATATGTTTGAATTTGGCCCAGTGGTTTTAAAGAAGAAGACTAGTTTCAAAAGTTAATGGATGACAAGATGCCAAGTGATGGCAATAGCTCTCACTGACTTTCATTCCAGTGAGCTGAATAGGACAGTAATCTCAATAACTGTGATATTTACTTCATGTTAATGGTGGTGGTGGTCAGGTAGATTAAACAAAACAGTATGTCAACTGTGATGTTTTCTTCATGTTGTTGATGTGGACTCACCCACAGAAATCCTACACAAGGCTGAGAATCAGATCAACAATTTGAAGTGACACACTGCAAATAGATGTCTTCTGTGTTCAGAAAGAGAACAGCAGAGCATGGGTGGATTCAAGTCGGAGGCTAACATTGCATGAATCTCCCCTATTTTTGATAAGAATCCAGGAAGGAGGTGGATGCCCATATGGCACTAACTCCCACCCCTCTATTTTTTCTAATTTGATTTTTTTTAACAAGCACCAAGACCATGGGGTTCAGTCTTATCTCTGCTGACACAGGGATATTCACTACAGCCATGGAAATCTGAAGGTTGTGGTTATCAAGGATACAGACAGAACGCGATGTGTGTTTGAATCAATGGGTGTTTTACATAACTCGTTGGAATGGCGTGGTCATATTTCGCGAGAGCCTATGGCATTCTGTGTTCTGTGTCTGTGCCATATATGTTTGAATTTGGCCCAGATGCCAAGTGATGGCAATAGCTCTCATTGACTTTCATTCCAGTGAGCTGAATAGGACAGTAATCTCAATAACTTTGATATTTACTTCATGTTAATGGTGGTGGTGGTCAGGTAGCTTAAACAAAACAGTATGTCAACTGTGATGTTTTCTTCATGTTGTTGATGTGGACTCACCCACAGAAATCCTACACAAGGCTGAGAATCAGATCAACAATTTGAAGTGACACACTGCAAATAGATGTCTTCTGTATTCAGAAAGAGAACAGCAGAGCATGGGTGGATTCAAGTGGGAGGCTAACATTGCATGAATCTCCCCTATTTTTGATAACTCAAATTTGTTTTCACAAGCACCTAGAAGAGGGGACATGGTATTATTGGTGATAACACATACACAGAATGACACATTGTGTGAATGGGTTGATATAGCATAGGTGCCAGTGCAGAAGGATAGAACGAGAGGCCATAACACACATGTTGTTACATGCCTTCACGTCCATAAAAAAATTATTAGAAGGACACATTTTATCGCCAACCAAATTTGCAAGGGGAACCCATGTTACTGTTTCATCCCCTGAATTCCAATGTGTTCTATGAGCCTACTAGTAGCACATAGAACACATTGAAACTCAGGGGATGATTTTAAGCTATCGCTAGTGATTCAAATTGTAATTGCATTGCATGATTTGTAGAAAATTCCAGTGAAATTTAGGTTCTATTTAAAAGTAGTCTGTCTACGATTTGCGTTACACACATATGTGCGGAACAGATTTTCATTTTCCACATGGTTCAGTGTTGCTGTAGATGGGGATTACATGGAACAGGCATGTACTAAATGAACATCCACTACTGCCATGGACATCTGGAGGTAGTGGAGGTCCAAGTGTTATCACAGATAATACCATGTCACTTCTATTGCAAATGTTTGATGTTTGTCTTCTCTGTGTTTAGAAAGTGAACAGCAGGGCATGGGTTGATCCAGAATCCAGGAAGGAGGTGGGTGCCCATATGGCACTAACTCCCACCCCTCTATTTTTTCTAATTTGATTTTTTTTAACAAGCACCAAGACCATGGGGTACAGTCGTATCCATGCTGACACAGGGATATTCACTACAGCCATGGAAATCTGAAGGTTGTGGTTATCAAGGATACAGACAGAACGCGATGTGTGTTTGAATCAATGGGTGTTTTACATAACTCGTTGGAATGGCATGGTCATATTTCGCGAGAACCTATGGCATTCTGTGTTTATTACACATCCCCATGCATTAAAATTCATTTAAATAAACAAATTTTAATTCTGATGTTTAAACCCAAACTTGAAGAATCTGTTAAGAATCTGTTATTTTTGTTCGAAGCAGTACTGATCAAATAGAATGATAAACAAGAGGCCCCAGGGGGCCTGAAGGCACTCACCTGACATGGTAGCCTAAATATCAACCCAGAGAATTGATTTCAACAAGTTGCATCTGCTCCTCCTAAGAAAAGCTTATACCAAATATCCAAAGATTCTGACCAGTGGATCTAAAAAAAAAAAGATTTTTAAAGAATATTCCTCATATTGAACTAAGTTATAATTCGGGGTCCCACAGGGAGCCCATATATGAACCCAGGGACTTGGCTTTAACAAACTTGAATCTCAACCCCCCCCCCCCCCACCCCCTCCCCTAAAGATGCTGCATGCCAAATATCAAAACATTTTGACTACTGAATCTGAAGAAGAAGATTTTTAAAGAAAATTCCTCGTTTTGAACTAAGTAATCATTTGGGCTCCCACAGTGAGCCCAAATATGGACCTAGGGACATGGCTTGAACAAACTTGAATCTCACCCCTAAGGATGCTGCATACCAAATATCAAAACATTCCGACTGCTGGTTCTGAAGAAGAAGATTTTTAAAGAAAATTCCTCATTTTGAACTAAGTTATCATTCGGGTTCCCACAGTGAGCCCAAATATGGACCTAGGGACATGGCTTGAACAAACTTGAATCTCACCCCCCTAAGGATGCTGCGTACTAAATATCAAAACATTCCGACCGCTGGATCTGAAGAAGATTTTTAAAGAAAATTGCCTGAAATGCACTAAGTTCAAATTTGGGCTCCTATATACTGAGCCCAAATATAAACCCAGGGGGCCGATTTGAACAAACTTGAATCAGATCCACCATACAATGTTGCATACCAAATATCAAAAGATTCTGCCTGCTGGATCTGGAGAAGAAGATTTTTGAAGAAATTTGCCTGAAATCCACTAAGTTCGAATTCGAGCTTCTATAGTGGGCCCAAATATGAATCTAGGGAACCGATTTGAACAAACTTGAATCAGATCCACCCCACAATGTTGCATACAAATATCAAAAGATTCTGCTTGCTGGATCTGGAGAAGAAGATTTTTTAAGACATTTGCCTGAAATGCACAAAGTTCGAAATCGGGCTCCTATACTGACCCCAAATATGAATCCAGGGGGCCGATTTGAACAAACTTGAATCAGATCCACCCTACAATGTTACATACCAAATATCAAAAGATTCTGCCTGCTGGATCTGGAGAAGATTTTTTAATGTTTTTCCCATTGCCTACAGTGTTAAAAAATGCTGAGTCCTGAAAAAAGTATCTTGTGATCAAACCGATAGGGATTTTTTTTTAACCATTCTATTCTACTGGATAAAAGTAAGCTTTATACAAAATAAGAATTCTCTGTGCAGTGTAGTTCTGGAGATATGGCAGTTTTAAGGTTTTTTTCTATTTTTAGCTCCCGAGGTTCCCACGGGGCAATGAGAAAAATAATTTTTGCATCAATCAACTACTTATGACCCATTATCATCTCATATCAAATTTCGTTCAAATCGACCTCACGGTTCTGAAAATAGAAATTTTAGGCGTGGCCAAATTTTTTGCTCCTCCCATAACGAAGGCAAATATTGCCCGACAATCTTCTCTTGAACAAACTTGATTCTAAACCTCAAAAGGACTCTGTATACCACATATCAAGTCTCTGCTGCTGCTGGTTCATGAGAAGAAGATTTTTTAATGTTTTGGGCATTTTGGCCCCACCCCTGTCCTCAATATGAGCTGCAACTTAATTTGAAGAAAAATCAAAATGCCCCTATATAACTACCTCTCACATGAAATTTCATTAAAAGGTGGACAGTGGTTTGGGAGAAAAAGACCCAAACACCACCTTCACAGCGTACGACGGACAAAAAGTGATCAGAATAGCTCACCCTGACTTTCAGTCAGGTGAGCTAAAAATCAAACAAGAGGCCCCAGGGGGCCTGAGGGCGCTCACCTGACATGGTAGTCTAAATATCAAACCAGGGACTTGACTTGAATAAGCTGCATACGCCCCCTCCCAAGAAAAGCATATACCAACTAGATGAAGCGATTGTGCCCACACAATACACAGGATTTTCCTTCTATTTTCAGTTCCTGCACTTTTACGTCTCAAAATTGAGATAAACGCATAAAAAACAGATTTTTTTCCCAAGCAAAATACATTCAGCCTAAATTTTTTTCTTCTTCTTAAAATGCATAAAAACCGATAAAACTAAATTTCCGGATTTTGGTCCAAAATTTTCTAAGTCCAACCCGGACCCCAAATTTTCAGGAGAAAAAAAAATTTTTTTTTTTGTCTTAAAATTGACGAAAACGCATAAAAAAACAAAAAAAAATTTTTTTGATTTTGGTCCAAAATTTTCTAAGTCCCACCCGGACCCCAAATTTTCAGGGGAAATTTTTTTTTTTTTTTGTCTTAAAACTGACTGAAATGCAGAACCCCCCCCCCCCCCAAAAAAAATTTTTTTTGGATTTTGGTCCAAAAGTCCCACCCGCACCCCACATTTTCAGAGGAAAAAAATTTTTTTTTTTTTTGTCTTAAAATTGACCGAAACGCAGAAAAAACAAAAAAATTTTTTTTCGTATTTTGGTCCAAAATTTCAAAGTCCGCAACGGGACCCCAAATTTTCAGCCTAAATATGAACCCAGGGATTTGGCTTCAACAAACTTGAATCTCACCCCCCTAAGAATGCTGCATACCAAATATCAAAAGATTCTTATTGGCAGATCTGAAGAAGATTTTTCAAATATACTCCTCATACTGCACTAATTTAAACATTTGGGCTCCCATAGAGAGCCCAAATATCGACCCAGGCAATTGATTTCAATAAACATGTGAAACAATCTTCCAAAGAGCAGTGGTTTCGGAGAAAAGTAGTCTTATGTTTTTCCCATTACCCACAGTGTTAAAAAATGCTGACTCAGCACTTTTTCAAAGTCCCCAAAAAGTACCCCATGATAAAACCGATGGCAATTTTTTTTTACCATTCCATTCTGTTGGTCCTAAGGAAGCTTCACAACAAATAAGAATTCTCAGTGCCATGTAGTTTTGGAGATATGGGCGTTTTAATTTTTTTCTATTTTTAGCTCCTGTGGTTCCCACGGGGCTATGGGGAAAAAAATTTCTGCATAAACTAGGTACTTATGACCCAATAAGCACTCAAGTAAAATTTGGTTCAAATCGGCCTCGCGGTTTGGAAAATAGAAATTTGGGGCGGGGCCAAAATTTTTGCCCCCCCTTTAACATCGTCAAATATAGCCCCTCCAACTTCTCTTGAACAAACTTGAGTCTACACCTCAAAAGGAAGCTGCATACCAAATATCAAGTCTCTGCTTTTGCTGGTTCTTGAGAAGAAGATTTTTTAAGAATTGGAGCATTTTTGCCCCATCTCTCTGCTCAAAGTGAGCCGAAACCTAACTTGACAAAAAATCAAAATGTCCTTATATAACCCCTACTCACATGAAATTTCATTAATATGCGGCCAGTGGTTTGGGAGAAAAAGGCCCAAACACCACCTTCACGACAGACGATGGACGCCAGACGCCGGACGAAAAGTGATCAGAATAGCTCACCCTGACTTTCAGTCAGGTGAGCTAATAACCTTTATTTAACCAGTCTAAATTACATTTGTTATCTTTTCTATTGGGCATGTTTGTTGAAATTTGTATCACTGTTTCTCTTTGGCTGGTGTCCATTCATGCCTAACCATTTGGTGGCTATTACTGATAGTAAAAATAAGTACAAAGTTGGGCGGATGATTGTTTTTCAATATTATCTCATTTTTGTTTGACTTATTTTTTTGTGAACCGACTTTATTTTGCTTTGGGTCGTTTTCATTTTCACACTACGTGACAGATGATCGATACTTGTATAACGTAATTTGGAAAGTGTTCGAAGCACAACTAATGAATCAATGGGAAAGGAACTAGTCTAAACGGTGCAGGGAACAAAGTTCAGGCTTGTACATCACCAGTTAAATACAGAAACATTTATGTCATAGCGGCGATACCGTTAACTGCAAGGGTTTAAAGTTTAATAGATGTGTAATAAAATACCATATCCCATGGATACAGCTACAATTCCTGCATGGGTCACCTGGGAGCCATTATAAATTGGCTTCCCTTTTTCAAAATTTGAATGACTCTGTACACAAGTCTATATAAAATTACAGGACTATTTACAACAGGCTTGCATCACAGTGGAAGTCCCTAACTCCCCGGATATATTCTCTATTTTGTTCTTTACTAAGAGATTTGAGAAAGAAAAGTGGTGGAAAAGCACCAAGAAAAATAAGCCAAAACTGGGTCAAGTGCGACCAGTGCACACCCAGTAGGGGTTACTCTTCTCCTAGTACTAATCCATGACTTCTGGTACCAGTGCGCAGATGTATAACCAACGTCATTCTCATTTGAATCTGCCAACACTGAAGTTATGTGATCAGTGGGGAGGAAGGATTCTTACCTGAATAAGAAGAAGGGAGGGCCTCCAGGTAAACAATTGAGGTAGGTATAATGAGAAAGGAAATTTTATTGTAAAATTTAAATTTCTTATCAACCTACCCTACAATTGTCTACAACAGGCTGGACAGACAATAGGAGGAGGGAATCACATAACCAACCCCAATACAACCCGAGTGCACTGGAACCGAGGACACAAGAGTTCCCTAGGCCTATAAAACCATAGCATCACAAACATTAGTAAATGACAATGAGAGATGAGGTGTATTGCTCTGTGTGACACACAGACAGAAAGGACAGTAACCAACCACAGGGCTGGAACAGACTTGGGAAGAAGCCTAATGGCTAGGGTTAATAACAGCCTGAGCAGAAGAAAGAGGGACTAAAGAAAAAGGCCCTCAAACTGCTCTTGCAACTGACGCAGGTAGAAGATGGAGAAAGTAGAAGCATTTATCCAGGCTGCCAGCATAACTTCCGACAACTTGACAGAGTTAGCATAAGCCCAGGAGGTAGACAATGCATGCACCTCGTGGGCAGAAAAGCAATTGTTAATACCATTGTCCATCGCCAGACGAGCATATGATGTGCAAATAGCAAGACAAATCAATGTAGAAATGGATTGAGGAGAGATCTGTCGACCAGGGATGAGGGACAGAAAGAATTGTTTCCCGCCTTTCCTAATGAACTGCATCCGGTTGAGGTAAATGCGAATTGCACGAACCGGACAGAGCAAATGGTGGTTACCCTCAACAGAAGGAAGAGCCCTGATACAGATAGAAGGTGGAGTAGAGTCTGGTATCTGATTCTTGGCCAGAAAAGAGCAATCGGTGGTAAAAGTGACACTGTTGGCAGAGCTCCTGAAAAAGGCCAGATCAACTGAGAGGGCGTGAAGCTCACTAACCCTTCTGGCTGAGGCAAAAGCCATCAGAAAAGCCATCTTGTGAGAAAATGCAAATCCACTTGGGATAATGGTTCGAACAGTGCCCCACCCCCCCCCTCCCACCCCCAAGCAAAGCAGCACCCAAGAAAGATTCCATTTTGGGTCAGCTGCAAAACCCTAGGCCTTTTCAAAGAAAAGTGCCGAATAAGCTTGGAGAGGTATGGATTAGTGCCGATACGATGCTTTCCCACATACAAAAAGGTCTCCGAAAGCATAAACCTGTACCCCTTGATGGTAACAGGTTGGAGACCCCGAGAATCAAACAGATATACCAGAAACTCTGTGTTATTGAAGGATCGGCATAATTAACAGAGTGATCTGCACACCGTCGACAGTAGACCTTCCACTTAGCCACACTGGCTAAACCAGTGGAGTGCCGCCTTGAAGAAGAAATGCACTCCACTGCTTGCCTTGAAAAAACCTCTACAGAGGAGACAGGACCATACAAAATATATGCGTGAAGGCACAATGAAGTCAGGTTGACATGAAACCTCCTTGGGTGACCTTGACAAAGAAGGTCACAACATAGAGGGAGACATGACAGAACCACAGCCAACAGAGTGGAGGAGATTGATCCACACCCGCTGAGACGACATGGAAGAGATCAGAATGATTCGACAACTGCAGGTTCGTATCTTAGCTAGAACCCGAGGTAGAATCGGAACTGGTGGGAGCGCATAGCCGACTAGACCATTCCAATCAAGTGAAAGAGCATCCATGGCAAAAGCCAGAGGATCTGGACATGGGGACACAAAGTGTCCACCTGATGGTTCCAATGGGTCGCAAATAGATCGATATGGGGACAACCCCAAAGATTGCAAAGCGGCTGGAACACTGCTCTGTGAAGCATCCACTCGGTTGAAATGATCCTGCCCCATCGGGACTGGGAGTCAGCTAGGATGTTCAGATGACTGGGAATGTGACGAACCATCACCCCAGAGTTGACAGCCTGAGCGAGCAGTAGAAGATCCCAAGTCAATTAGTACATGGGAACCAAGTGTGTGCCGCCCTGGTTCCAAATGTAAGCGACTACTGTTGAATTGTCGGAGAACAGAAGGACCTGACGATTCGAAAGGTGGGGGATCCACTGCCAGAAACTCAGAAGAAGAGCAAGGAGCTCCTTCTGGTTGATGTGAAGAGCTGTCTGATCCTGATCCCAAACCCTGTGAGGGGAAAGACCTAATGGATCCAACATCGTGCCCCATCCAAAATCGCTGTCATCTGCCGTCACAACACAATCAGACGTGGGCAAGTCCAATGGACTCCCTGCATAATCCACTGAACATCCATCCAGGGTAGAATGTGACGACTGAGAGATGCTGGTAACTGAAGCATCAGATCCAGAGGATGGACATTCGGTCTCCAACGACTGAGCAAAAAGTGTTGGAGTGGTATGACATGCAGCCATCGAACCGCAACCAAGCAACCGAGTCCAAGCAACTGGAGAATATTCCGAGCTGTCGCGGACGTGGACTGGATCATGGACTGGATCAGAGTCAGGGCAAAAACTGAGAGAATTACTGCCCTCACCTGGGGAACTGCCACCGTATTCAGCTGAGTGCGGAAAGCCATCCCCAGATGACAAAACGACTGAGAAGGGACCAGATCTGACTTCTCCTTATTGACTGTTACGAGCAGGCTCAATAGTCGACATCGGACTCCAGTAGAGCAGCATTGGAGTGCCTCTGGAGGATATCGTCCAGATACGCTGAAGTAGTCACCCTGGACTGTGTGCAATGGAAAGCTATCACATGTGACATCAGTCGGGTGAAGGCCCAAGGAGCCAGGTTGAGGCCGAAAGGTATGGCCTTGAATCGGAACGTGAAAGTAAGCGTCTCGCAGGTCGATGCTGGAAGTGAAATTACCCTGGTGAATGGAGCGGCGATCTGACCTAAAAGTCTCCATGCTGAACTTGGGAGCAATGATAGACTGGTTGAGGATACTCAGATCGATAATCGGAGTCAGCCATCTTTCTTTGGCACCAAGAACAGGCAGGAATAAAAGCCCACTGAGTGAATGTTCTTGATGACCTCGAACGCCCCCTTTGACAGGAGATTGTCTATCTCCGTGACCAAAAGTTCCTGACATGAACCATCTGAAGGAACTTGGGTTGGAAGCGGCACCCTCGGGGTGCCTCTGAAAGGATATCCACAGACTGGGCCGAACAACATCTAACACCCAAGGATCGGATGTGATCGTAGCCCAATGGTCTGTAAACTCTGATACCCTCCCTCCAACCTGGGATGAATCGAGGTGAGAACCTTAATTTCAAGTCCCGGCGAGGCCTGAAAGAGGAGAAACCACCTCCTCTGCTAGTACAAGGATCCTGAGACCTCCCTCTGGACTGCCGACGCTTACCACATGAGTAAGAGGAAGAAGCAGAAGCAGGAGGATCAGCCCTTGGCTTTACAGAGGAAGCAGAAGGGCATTTGTTGGGCTTGGAATGGCCCCGGTCTCCAAAAGAAGGCGGATCAAGCTGGCGAAGCTGCAGCTGATCTTTGGAATGATGCAGGATGCCATCCCGGCGTAGTCGCAGACCCACCAAAGAAACAGATCGAAGAGCAGCGCACTGCCCTTCAGGAAGGTAACGGCTTGTGTCCAACACAGTGTCCCGGCAAACTAATTCCAAATTAGGGAGTGTGGTGGCTCAGTGGTAGGCTGTCGGACTTCTATGCTAGAGGTCCCGAGTTCGATTCCGTCCGGGACGACCCATGTTGTGTCCTTGGTCAAGGCACTTTATCCAGGTTGCCTATCTGTGGGCACGATGACGCCGTGTACTGAGGTGTACTGCATGTCGATCGTGCATGTCTTCAACCGCTGTAACCCTGCTTGAGCTGAGCTTGAACAGAGTTAGAATGTTGAGGAGCTCGGTGGTTCTCTCCGGGTATTCCGGCTTCCTCCACCCGTAAAACTGTCTCAGTCACGATTAGCCATTGTGCATAAGTATGTGACCTTAAACACCAATAAACAAATAAATAATTCCAAATTAGCAGGCAGGTATGCATGTGTGCAAGATGCATGAGCACCTTGGAGATCACACGCCAATGAGCCAATATGTCATCAAACTTATCTGGAGACAGATAAGCAGCCAATGCCGAGACAACGTGATCCGAGAGAGAAAGCATGTCTAGCATCTCTCTGGATAAGCCCAACAGGGACTCCAGAGTCACCATGAGAATAACGGCCGACTTGGGCTTGGAAAGCCCAGGGGTGGAGGAGTCCTGGCCCAAGACCGTCAAAGTCTGGCAGACAGACAGATTGGCAGAATCATGGGAACGATAACACACAGGTGGCAAAAAGGTATCAGCCCAAGTGAAGAACAGTCTTCATAGCCCTGGAACTCAGCTTAAGAGTCCAATGCTGCAAAAGCTTCGACCACTTGTACCGACTGGTATGGTTGAAGGTGTCCAGAAGCAGGTTGCTCCACAGACTGTAGGCACGCGACCGATGATCGCAGCTTGGCTGAAACCTCTTGCTGGTCTGACAGTCTGAGTTCCGGAAGGAACTCAAACACAAAGTCAAGAGCCACCCCCAAGTCAGAAGACTGATGGCTCTCGACATCAGGTGTGTCTGACCCATCCCTGAGTCAGAAGACACATAGCCCATCTCGGGTCTCCCAAAGTGTAGGAACACCAGGGGAAACAGAAAGTGGCCTGCTTCCAATCCCGGGAGGATGCGCCACGGCTCTTGGAAAGAACCTGCGTGAGCAAAGAGAGGGCCTCCCTAAGCTCACAACCCATATGGTTCGAAGTGGGAACGGCCCGGCAAAATGGCTTTTGCATCTGCCCCTCTTACCAGTGAAGGGTCACGATCCTCTAGAACTCCTGACGCGGGATTACAGGTGACAGCCGAAACATCTGAGTGCAGATGCTTATTGGGGTATGAAATACCCAGAGTATCTGCAGGGATAAGCCAAGGCTGGCTGAAACGGTGACCGTAGATGTTGCAGACAGAACAGCAGCAGCAAAAGATATGTCGGAAGCTGTTGAAAGCGGTGGAAAAGCATGGAGAGCAACCGAGCTTGGCTTCAAAGGAGGAGTCACAATCCTAGTGACATACTCAAATGTCGACTGGAGAGGGACAACAGTCCTGGAACCAGGCATCTCTTCACCGGACATTTCAACAGCTCCTGCAGTATCTTCTGCAAAAATAG
Organism: Pictodentalium vernedei; assembly: GCA_031216915.1. Lineage (NCBI taxonomy): Eukaryota > Metazoa > Mollusca > Scaphopoda > Dentaliida > Dentaliidae > Pictodentalium > Pictodentalium vernedei. The sequence goes on from CM062288.1 coordinate 177,217,036, forward strand.
GCTGCAAATCCCCCACGGATGGGTAGAACTCTCACCAGACGTAGTCATTTCGGGAGGCCCCAAACGACAGCATTCCCCTTTCCCACGGGTGCAGGAAGAACTGCCATGAGAAAGCACCACACGGTTCATGGAAGCCTAAAAGGTTGACGACTAAGACCCACAGAGATCACAGGGTCAATCAGAAGAACACAACACCCATTATAAGTGGAGCATGAAGCATGAGAATTGTCAACATGCTTCGGCAAAAGGCACTGCCCACAAGGAACCATCCTGGGCATAACAGAGGTGAGAGAAGTAGAGGGATGGTGAACCCAACAGAAATAAGAAGCAGAACAACCCTAATTACTAGAGGAAGGTGGTAGGAGATAAAGGCGCGGTGGGAATACAACAGAACCCAAACAGCCAAAAGGCAGAAAATCGACCCTCAATGGAGAGGAGAAATACTGCCAGAACAGCTTTTCCACCACTTTTCTTTCCCAAATCTCTTGTGAAAGAACAAAATAGAGAGTATACTTCCGAGTTAGGGACTTCCACTGTAATGGAAGCCTGTTGTAAACAATTGTAAGGTAAGTTGATAAGAAAACACTATGGTCATGTGCCAAGATGCAACATGATGGCGACACTGGCATTCCATTTTCTAAATTTTCTCCAGGGAGTTCCTTCCCTGAACTGTGCAAATTAGAGTGGTATACTTCCCCATGTACTCATCCCCAACCTCACTGCACTGCTATGTACATTGGATGATGTGTTGCATTATGACCCATGATTGAAAAGTGCCCCCACCCCCTCTCAAATCCTGGATCTGCAACTGCAGATGTAACTGGTCTAGGCATATGTGCTAGGTAAGACTAAGAAGAAAGTGGATACTTGGATAATCACATAAAACAATACTAACCCCCACAATCAAGAGTTGAAATCAGTTGAAAAGAAGACTCTGACTCAAAATCAGAAAGGAGTTGGCAAGGACCTAAATGTCTGAGAAGGTATTTTGTTGCCCACAACACTATGCAGAGAAAAAACCTATTACATTGATGAATGTCCTAACTAAATTTATCTTTTTCAAAGTGAGGAATAATGCAGATAGGCCTTGTGAGCTGAATAGAGGAATGTTATGAATGCAATAATAACCAAAGACTTCACAGAACACATGAAGTTAGGAAAGGGAGAGAAAACTCTTTTTTCTTCCAATTCACACAATGGTGAATAATAAATTTAGATAAGCACAGAAATGGATCAAATACAATACATGTACGTTTACAACAACTAATAATAATTTAGCTGTCGGGAGATCAGAGTAATTCTACAAATATAGCCAAAACACACAGGAGTGGCAAAAAAACACAGCCATACACTATGGCACAGGGATGAGGTTGGTTTGATTACATTAAGCTAGCATGTACAATGTCACAGATACCAGAAAAGGGAAGAGCAACCCTTCGGTGGTGTGGCCCAAGTTCTCTCACCCCATTGTTAAATGTTTGGTCAGTCTTGTTTTTGCAGACGAGTTGTTGCTAAGTGGGTTTGGGTTTGTGCAGCAGTGCTCAATAATTTTTCTAGTCAGGACATTGGGACATTTTTGTCTTGGAGTCTTGAATATCAATTTCCTCTTGCTAGTAATCATGTACTTTCTAACAAAGTCTAGCTTTAATTATATGTATTTATTTATTTATTGGTGTTTAAGGTCACATATTTCTGCTCAATGGCTAATGCTTACCGCAACATGGAGATAAAGTTAAGTTTAGTCGATCGTTTATACCCATATTGGCCCTTTTAGAGTACTTCCATCACAAGAATTGGTGACTGGGGCCAATGTTATTAGATTTGATACCTGGACTATTGTCACATACATAGCAGTTGGTCATACAAATGGAGGTCTATAGTACCCTATTCAGGGTGTTGGGAAGGGGACAACATGACCACATTTGGAGTACCAGTATAGTACATGTTAATTAGGTAAGAAGTTATGTCCACAACCACTACAACTATTACATGAATATTTTTTGTTTATCCACAAATAATTTTCCAAAAAGTCTTGAGTTTTTTAACTATAATCACAACTGAATAATATTCCAACTTAATCATGTAGTTGGAATATTTTATCAATTGGGATGAGAGCCATTACAATTGGGACAGATCAGGTTTACACCCCATCAATCGGACATATTTACAACACTCTTCTGCTGTTGTACCCATTCTGTTCCTCAAAGGAATATTCCTTTGTGAAACTTTTGAAGGGCTTCAGATTTGGGCCTTAACAATATAGGCAAGCCTGCAGTAAACAATTTTGAATGAGCTGAAGAGAAACGTCAAGAAAATACTTAACAGACAAACACAAAAATGGACCCTAGCCTAAAAAGAGTTAACAAATGCCCATTGTATTCTTCAAGATCAACGACTTCTAGTAATTCCTGCAACATGGCATCCTCAGTATTGCCAAAGGGACATACATAATTAATAAAATAACCTGTTTTCTTTTTTGTCACTAGTTCCTGATATATTTCCTTTCTGACTTACTATTCATGACTTCTTAATGGCACAAAGAAATGACAAGACATACTATATCGAATTTCTCTCTTGTGGACAATCCCTTGAGATGCAAAGAACAATAAGAGATTTGCTTTCTCGGAAACCATAAGTCAGAAATATTGACAACTTATTGGCCACAAGTAACAGAAAAAATAGGCTTATTTTATAAAGGTAAAGGTACAGAAGTGCAATACTAATGATCGTTTCTTAACAATGAATTTATGATAAAGCCAATAGCAGTGATGAAAAGAGAAGAGCATATCAAATGCAAACATTCTCTTAACAATACATGTATGTAGACACAATCACACTGAAAGTATAACCATGCACACAGCCAGAAATCTATATTAGAGGGGGCACAGGGATCTTTTCTTAACTGGTAGAGTACTGGAAGCCCATATTTGGGCTTTACTCCAAAGTGCAGGTGCTACCACTTAAAGGCTTCATATTATCTAGTTGTGTTTCGTATTATCTTTAAAGTTAAAATATTCAGTCTGTATAGATTTGCCTTATTACAATTTATGGGAGATTGCCTGTCTCAACTAAAATGTTACAAGGCAAAGACACATGATCAAGTTTTGCCAAGTAAAAATAATTCAGCACTCTACCAGTTATGAGTCCTAGCATTTTCATACTGCAGGCATGTCCCGAAGATCAAAATTTTGAGTTGGTGAAATGTATGGAAATGGTGTCTCTCTTTTTTTAGTGTGGCCTAAGGAGGGGGTATTTTCCAGAGACATTTTTGAAAAATAAGCCCCAAATAGAAGAATTTGCAGACATGTTGAGGCAAGATTGAACTCCCAATTTTCACCAAGTGTGGTACGTCATCTATAAAATCGAAAGTTGACATTCCATGCAGATTGAAGAATTCAGGATTTTTTGGTGAGCCATTGGGATTTTTTTCTTTTTGGGGGGAAGGGGGGTTAGGAGGGGGTAAAGAGGGGATGAGGAGGGTGGGTGTGGTGGCTTTCCCATTATGCATGGTTATGCCATTGAGTATAACACAAATAAAAAGGTTTATCACAAAGAATCCCATATTGTATCAGTTGAAAAATAACTTTTTTAACTGGCAGAGTGCTAAATTACTTTTCAATAGTCATTTGTAATGTGAGTATTTTTTTCAAAGATATCAAACTACCAGCAAAAGGAACCTTCGTTTAGCAAGACAGGCACTTTCCAATAAATTGTAACAAAGCAGCTTTCTATTAATAATTTTTCTTCTACTGCTGAACCAACAACGAATTAGTGCAAACATTGTAAAGCCACATTAGGGGCTTACAGCGCTTTTCAGTAGAGCCCTGATAGTGGCTTCTAGCACTCAACCAGTTAAAGTGATCCAAGTTTACTGACACCAGAACTGTTAACTTTTTAATTATTTATTAGTGTTTAAGGACCCGTTCAACATATTTGGCTTGACCACAACAAAGGTATAGAGTTAAAGTAAGTCAGTTGTTCATACCTATGCTGTCCACTTTAGAGGACTTCCACTCCAAGCATTGGTTCCAAGTCCTATTTTATCAGTAAAGAAGAACTTGTTTCCACAGTAAAATGGCACTGCACTAATTTCTGGGGTTCTCACAGGGAAGTTAACCCTTTACCCAACGAAGATGATATCAAAATTTATTATTTTAAATATCTTTTTTCAACTCTTTCAGAAATTTTCAACAAAACCATATCATGTGACCCCTCATTGGAACGAGCTCCTTCCAATGATGGGGTCACATCATATGGTTTTCTTTAAATGTGTGGAAAAATGATTTTTTTTTCAACTGCTGAATTTGCATATTATGCAGGCAGATGCAGCCGATCCGTTAGGTAAAGTGATAACTCTTTAACACTCTTTACCCAACATGACAAGCAGACAGCACTTGCGGAAATACAGACCACACTTGTCCCCAAAAATTCATGAATAACAAAAAAATATTCATTTGCAATCAAAACATAGCTGATGACAACTCAGTGAAATGAGCTTAATGAGATCAGTCCAATGAGTGGTCCTAAACTATGAATTGAAGGAAAGAATGGAAAACATAAAATTTGAATGGCGACTTTTCTGAATAGTATGGGCCAGTTATGGCCATCATGTTAGGTAACCGGTTAACCAACAGAAATTGTAAACAACAACAGTACAAGTACCATTCCTACAAAAAAACACAGTTTATGACTTTTTAGTGGAATGTGCTAGAAAATATGATTCCAGTGAGAGATAGTAGAGTGTGTCATTTAAGTGCAAAGGACACTACAGTGTGTTCTCACATTTTGAGTGAAAGTACCGACTCAATAACATTAAAGCAGCTGCAGTCTGGTGGCATATGGACAATCAGAAGCCTTTCTGCACATCTACAGCCCCTGCCCCATGGGAATCTCTGTGATAAACAGGCTCTGTTTTACTGGTGAAATAAGACCCAGTCACCAATGCTTGGGGTGGAAGTCCTCTAAAATGGGCAACATGGGTACAAAGATTGGCTAAACTTGACTTTATCTCAATGTTGTAATCAAGATTAACTAATGTGCAGAAATATGTGACCTTAAACACTAATAAATAAATAAAAAATAAATCTACAGCCCCCTACTGCAACATCTAAGCATGGGTTTAACATATAGTCAAGTGCTGCTTCTCAGTGGCTTTGCTATTTATTCCAGCTTTCTTCACACATAAAACAGCCTGACACAATGTGAACTTGGCTGTTAAAAATGTAATTAAACCCAAATAAACAAAGACAAATAATAATAACTTGTAAATATCCATGATACATCAATAAAACTAAACATATTGGTTGCTTCAAGCTGGAACCCTCTTTTTGGTGCACAAATAATATCAACAGGCATATGCTACAGAGTTGGCAAAATCACCTACCCAAACGAGAGAAGTGGTTCAAATGTTTCAAAAAAAACAAAAACATGAATTTGGGTGAATAACAATTATAATTGTTTCAAGTTATCAATTTCAGAAAGTCATTAGGAGAGAAATATCACATTTGCAACAAAAAGGGGAATGGCTCCCACAGAAATCAATCAAACTAGGTGAATATGTAACCAGAATGAGATCTTCCCACAATGTATGCATGTACCAAGTTTTAAAATCTGATTATATTTGTTCAAATTACCGGATTCACAATGTCATTATAAGAACATCACCAAATTTTCAATAAATGGGGCATAACTCCTATAAAAATTGACAAAACTTGGGTGAGTATCCACAGTACATGTTTATACCAAATTTTATCAAAAGATGGTTATATTTGTACAAGTTATTGTGCACAAAATGTGTAGATGGATGGATGGATGGATGGATGGATGGATGGAAGGATGGATGGATGGATGGATGGATGGATGGATGGATGGATGGATGTATGGATGGACACACCCACGGATGGGACCCCTTTCTATACCACTGCAAAACATTGTTTGGGAGAGGGTAAAAAAACAAATTGATAAGAACAATAACTTTTGCTTCTCATTGAATATTTACATGCATCAACTGAATATTAAGCTTTTTATATGCGATACTGGCACTTTTCAGCAAATAACTCCCCAATACCACAGCAGTCTATCAATCAATTTATCTGCTCTGTGAAACATGAGTGTCTTCCTTTTTCCAAATTCATTTCATCCCAGTCTCAATTGATGCTCACTTGATGTGTGTAGAATTCTGAGACAACAATTTCACAACCATCAAACAAAAACCTGAGTGCATTGTCATATTCCAGATTGGCCATGACCACAGCAAACGCAATGCCTACCATGTCCTGTTTGATTTTGCTGGTTTGGTTTCATCAACTAAGTGGAATACAACAACCCAGATGCACTGACTGTCACTTATCAGTAGGGTTGGGAACAGGGTATTATCAGAAAATTGGATAACTAATACTTCCAACTGCAATATTGGCCTGATACTGATACAAAGGGCAATAAAATGAACTGAGCAAATCATGAATGTCGTGTAGAGTAGAAAGGATATTTTGTAAATTTGTGCTTCTAAACAGAATTTTTGTCCAAAAACCATTATACTGCAATATTGGTTTCAATACCGTCAATCAAGCCTGGAAATAAGTATTCTATCATTTGCAGAATGAGGCTGCCGCATGGTGAATTTGCAGATTCTATCCCAGTGGTCTAGAATCCCCCAATTTATCCTCTGGGTACCTCTTCTTTTTGCTTAGACCTTGATTCAGATTGAGGTTCACAGAGGGTAAATTTAGTAATGCTACCCTGCTGTGCAGGATAGCATTACCAAATTCACCCACTGGGGATCTCATTCTGCAAATGACAGATTGCTTATTTCCAGGCTTGCCGCCAATGGGATTCAAATTCAAACGGCAGGTAGCCCATCTCATGTAGGCATTTGACTTTCTGGAATCTTGTCTCAGTACTGATGATGTGAAGAACATCATTTTGTCCTTTGAAAACAAAAAGATGCCTTAGCATTGCAGTTGGCAACTTTATGGTTTCAAAGGACGATTTAATAATAATTTGTAAAATCTTCTTTATGGACCCCATAGTTATTGTTCCCAACATACTCGGACCTTGAGCCAGAAATGACAAACATTATCAGCCATAATTTTGCCAATACTGATATCATGCTGAAAACAGATTTATCAGCTTATAATTGGCCTACCACTTGTCATCAACACAAGCAAAGAAGTTATTTGCCATTTTATTTATTTATTTTTGAATGTTTAAGGTCAGTCTGACTATCTAGGGCTATACTACAATCGCAACATAAGTATAAAGTTGCCCATTTTAGAGGACTTCCACCCCAGGCTACAGTTATAAAGTTAAGTTTAGAAAATCATTTATAGCTATACTGCCCACTTGAGGTCTTCCACCCCAGACATTAGTTGCCATGTCCTATATTTACCAGTGAAGCAGAACCTTTTTTTTACCATAGTAAACAAGTACTGTTCCACTTCCCAGGGATCCCATGGTGGTAATTCCCATTATAGATAAGATGATGGAACTGACACAGTTAAGGTCATCATCCTCCATCAGGGGACTAAAAACTGTAAGATCTTAGGAATAATACCCTTAGGTCTATTGATGGTTTGTGAGTAGCAATAAATTTCTACTGTTGAACATCAATCGGCTGAAATGCGAATCACTGAGGTGTTAACATGTCATAACATTTTGTTCTCCCTGTTACATTTGTACTGAGTTTTTGTTATACTGGTAAACACTAAAGACACCCAAGAGTTTATTAAGAGTTAACATTCTCATTCCTACTTTATTTGTACTTCAAGATTTCTATGTGACTTTGTGTGTACTGTATTCAGATAAAAAATCTCTTTCTTACTTCAGTATCCTAGAGATGCTTAGAATTGGCATTCTTTTTATGTTTTAAATGGCATTCTGCTGTAAAACATCTTTCTTTCAGTTCACAAGAATATGCTGACTGGAAAAGGGAACAATTTAACTGGTAGAGTGCAACATTATTTTTCAAATGTGATTTGTGACATGAGTATTTTTTTCCAAAGATACTATGCTACCAGCAAGGGGAGGCTCAGTTTGCAAGATATTCTTCATAAGTAATTGTTTCATTACCAGTTTTGGAGATTGCCTGTTGGTACTCTCCAATAAATGGTAATAAAACAATTTTGTATAAACATTTTTTTCTACTGCTGAGCAAACAACAAACTTATGTCTACAGTGTGAAGCTACTATATTGGCTTTCCACACTTTTTGATAGAGCCATGATAGCGGCTTCTAGCACTCAACCAGTTAACTGGGATTGCAGTCTTAATACTTTGGTGCCTTACTGATTGCAATTTGTGATACATTACTTCCACAAAGGGAGCGCGGTGGCTCAGAGATTATGGCCCCAGACTTCAAATCAAAAGGTCCCTGGTTCGATCCCTGCCAGGGGTAACCATGTTGTGTCCTTGGGCAAGGCACTTAATCCTGATTACGGAACAGTGGCACTGTGTTCTAAGGCTTACTGCATGTTGATGATGCACTTGTCTTCAATCAATGCTAATCCTGCTTGTGCAGAGTCAGTATGTTGCAGAGTCTGAGAGTTGCTTGCTGTAATTCAGTGATTCTCTCTGGGTATTCTGGCTTCCTCAAACGTAAAACTGTGTAACACGAAGGGACTCTGCTGTTCAAAGTGTCATTAAATCCAATAAATAAATAAATAAATAAATAAATAAATAAATAAATAAATAAATAAATAAATAAATAAATAAATAAATAAATAAACTGTCCTCTGAAAAGCTAACTCCCTGAGAAGACAGTTGATTGTGAATAGGAAAGGAGGGTGGGGGTGGTGGATTTATCGGTTGTCTAAGTCTGCAATGATTGGACACACTATTTCCACAGAATACTGGTATGTACAAAATTGTCCTGGATAGCATAAATTTCAAAGGTTATTAGTTTAAGCCTAATTAATTTACAAAGATTGGCAAGCAAGTTCTACAACTTAATATATGGCCCAATGGTGCAGGTTTGTGGTGTGACCTCTGTAATGGCAATTGTGTGGCCTAGCTATTCTTAATTTCTGCAGGGACATTTTTAGCTTTTCTGGAGTGTGCCTCTCTCTGTATAAGGGACAGCCCTTTCATGTTCCCACTCAATAGGATGATACATTTTAACAGCATCAACCTCCCAATTGGTGCTGCCAAAGAGTATGTACACATTCAGAACTATCCTGATTGAGAATCGATCCCGGGACCTCTAGCATGACAGACCAGCACACTTGTCCACCCAATTAACACTCTCATTATTATTATTATTATTTATTATTTATTAGGGTTTACTGACACATTAACAGCCAGGGTCATATCATGTCGGTGATAGTTTTATGGGTGGAGGAAGCCGGAGTACCCGGAGAGAACCACCGAGCAACGACGAGCAGCTGTCAGCTCTCCAACTTCGTAACTCTGAACTCTGCACTGCAACGCAGGCAAGGTTAGATTGGTTGAAGACATGCGCACCTTCGACATGCAGTACGCCTTAGTACACAGCGTCATCATGCCCCCATGTAGGCAATCGGGGTTAAGTGCCCTGCCCAAGGACACAATGCGGGAGCATGAGTCAGTCGCTGAAAACACTCTCATTGGGCAACAACTGATCAAAAACAGTGATGGAAGAGGTGGATTTTTTTTAACTGTCTAAGCTTTAAAAAATCACAGGATAAGAGACAACAAGGCACCATCTTCGATGCTAAATCATTACAGATGTGGTTTTGTTTCACTGAAGGGAAAATTTGATACTCAGCCATCAAGAGGTCAAAACTTTATGGTTCATCAAGCAAAATTGGAGTTTATGGACAACTGGGTAGCTCCTTGGGCAAGGCACTTTATCCTGGTTGCCTATATGGGGGCACGATGACGCCGTGTACTAATGCGTACTGCACGTCAATGGTGCATGTCTTCAACCGCTGTAACCCTGCTTGAGCGGAGCTTGAACACAGAACGTTGAGGAGCTGACAGTTGTTCATCGATGCTCGATGGTTCTCTCCGGGTACTCCGGCTTCCTCCACCAGTGAAACTGTCACGGTCACGATTAGCCATTGTGCATAAGTATGTGACATTAAACACCAATAATTAAATAATAATTAAATTACAACCGGGTAGAGGATCCAGTAGTCTATGAACTGTAAATATACTTGTTGAGTTATATCAAATTTTTTGGACATTGATATATAGATTCAGGGACTCCTCTAGCACTTTTATACTGACTAATGGTCTATTCATAATCAAATATGGTCTCTTCTTTTCAAAACCTTGTTTAGGCTTTTAATTTCACCCCTTGAAAGCACAAAGGTGCCAACTAAAATGCTTAGCTGGTAGAGTGGTGAATTATGTTTGGGCAGCAAAAAATTTGTTCACAGGTCTTTGACTTTGACAATTTATGGCAGTGAGCCTATGAGGAAGGCAATTCCATATACTTTACTCATATTTGAATTCACGCAGTATTATAATTTGCTCAGTTTTAAAATCACACTTTAAATTCACACAACCTTGTGCACAAATTCAAAACTGACACTTTTCTTCAATCTTTTTTTTTTTGAACAGCATTTTCTCAATGGAGTTTGTCATTAAACATGTATTAAATACCCATGCATATGGATTTTTGTGTGTGTTTGGTTATGGCCATGCTTAATCATGGATGATGGCACCCTTTTCATCGGTCTGCAAAACTTCTAGTTCATCCCTGGCATAAGGTGTGGCCCGGTATATTGACATCTACTCCCTGGATACCTACAAACTAAGTAACAATATAAGTTAGGCATTTGGAACCCACGCTTATTCCACATTTGCCACAAAGAGAAAGCGAAGATAATGATATCGATTGGGGCATGTTATTTGATACTCAATAAAAGTCATCTATTGATACCTTATGCCTTGATTTAATTTATGTGTGACATCAAAACTCAGTCCCGTATTCCCAGGTTGCCTGAAAATTCCAGTACTATTATGCCAAAGGGTTTCTCTATTCTTTAACACAGTTGTCAATCCATATCAGTCCCATGTTGGGAGTTTTCAGGGGCATATAGGTGGATCCAATGGGAGTGCACCAAGCATGCCCCACCTTATTGTCATGGGAGCACACCCCTCTGACAACCTAGTGGTGTTATCAGCACCATGACAGAATGAACAAGACGGCCATTGGGAGCGAAAAATTACAATTTCTAAATTTCTACATTGCTCAAAACAGCACTCTGGTTGCCAGGCAAAAGTACAAAAATCAAGGTAAATGTATCATTTTCAGCTTCTAAATGCAAGTTTTTCAGAAGGGGTAGACTCTGTCCCTCCACCCCCCCCCCCCCCCCCACAACAAAAGGGGGACACTCCTCTCATCTAACCTCATGCTCATTACTACTCACCCACAATGGAATTAATGTCCCCCTCCCCCCCTCCCTCCCCCCCTCCCACACACACACTCAAACACTGTGTAAAGGTGTGTGTATTTGAAAATTCTAGATCTGCCAGTGAGGTGTGCTTATTTTCTACGTATGAACAATCCCCATCAACTGAAAACTCATACATTGCCATTACAAACAGCCAAAAATATCATACTATAATTCACTCAGTTTTAAATAAAAGTACTGTGCAAATTTAAATATGAGTAAGGTAGACTAAATGATATCACTTCAAAGATAACCTGAAGCACATCCAATAGGTACTCTCCCATAAATTGTAACAAGGCAAAAACATAAACAAATTTGGATGATCAAAAATAATTTAGACCTCTATCAGTTGAGGGCCTGGAGTACTTATTTTTTGCTTCCTCATAATAAGATAACACTTTGACTTAACAGTGGTGTCTAGTGTCTAGGGAAGTCTTGGATGCAGAACTTCCACCAGATACCACTTGAAAGGTACTGTATCTTTCATCAGTAAGACCACCAAAATCCTGTATGTTGGAACATGTGTTATATACATGTTTTATACAAATACAAGTAAGAAAAGAAACTAACTCATATTGGAACTAGGACCTTTAGGGTTAAACTTTTGTGAATATATAAATATGAGGTTTGTTTTTTACCACAGAATATATAATGGTTACACTCACAAAGGTATTACAGTAGTCTGAAGTTCAAGATTATTTAAGTGGTAGAGTGCTAAATTGTTTTTGGTCCTAAAAATTTGTTCACAGTTTATGGGAGAGTGTCAAATGGCACTGTTCCAAAAATTATAACAAGGCAAATCTTTATTCATTAAATAATATCACTTCATATATAATATGAAGCACTTCCACTGAATATGAAGCATTTTAAGTTGCAGTACCTGTAAATCTGAAAAAAGCCCAAATATGGGCTTCCAGCACTCTACCAGTTAAGAAATGAAAATTGCTTCTTGCAGCAGGAGTTAACAAGAAATAAAACTGATTCTCACACTTCAGGAAAACCTTTAAAGCATGGAGTTATGACCTTGGGCCAAGGCCATGACACACCCTTGAGTAATAAACAAGCATTAAGTGAAGTATGAACAAGATCTGTACACTGATTCATTCTTTTAGGTAGAGGACAATGTTAAAACATATAAATGGTCTTTGACTTTGATCTTGGAGTTGTGACCTTGGGTCAAGGTCAGAACACACCTTTAAGTCGAAAGAAGTATTGCATAAAGTATGAATACGATCTGTCCACTGAATCGATTTTTATGGACCAGGCGAAGTTAGAACAGATGAATGGTCCATGACCCTGACCTTTGTTATGATCTTGAGTCAAGGTCATGACACATCCTTGGGTCATAAGCAATCATTGTGTGACATATAAACAGAATTCATACAATGAATATTTTTTGGTCTACCAGACAAAGTAAGAATGGATCTACAGATGAACAGACAAATGGACTCACAGACAAATGGATGAATGGATGGATGGACAAAGCAGCTATTATATGCGCCTCATAAATTTTTGTGGAGCACAAAAATAACGTTCAAATATAAATTCCACACAGAGTTTCATATGAAATGCCCCCGACAGAAGTGCTTCAGAACCCAAGCTTTGACTAAATGCTCATACAGACTTCGCCAGTGAAAAGCAATCTGCATCGACAAAATCATATATGATATGTCAATGCAATTGACATATTGTCCATTTGGCAAACTCAGGGATTTTTCAAACTGACTTATAAGTTCCATTCTTTTGTTTTGACAGGTAGGTTCTAAGCTATACTACAGACATTAGAAAACAAGACCAAACTATTGGTGAAACACTGCAAAGCTTGCAAAATGTGATTAAGTACTACGAAATTTGGACATAATAAACATTATTTGGTAAAAGCATTTATGGTTGCTAATTTGGGAGAATTTAAAGGCTTGTTGCAGGTCTTCTCCCACACTTCACTCAATATAGAAAAATAAGAAACAAAAGAATAAAAACAAAACCTAAAAGAAATAATTAAATAATAGCTACACCCTTCCTAAAACCCAAATCACATTCCTGGCATATTAATGATCATGAAACAAAAACTTCGCGAAAAAACTATTATTTAGAAGTGTATATGTAAAACACCATCTATATAAAGAACATCAATCGCAGACATATTCATCAAAATACTGCAGACACTTCATTTCTAAGATCTAATAGATCTCCATAAATTTTAACTAAACAATATTGGTGTGCATTATTGTGTATATTGATGGCTGGAAAGAAATCTTAAACTACCTATCTTTCAATTTAATGAAAGAAGAAACCCGTCTCCAAGGCTATATTTACCAATGGAAATAATAGACCAAACAAATAAACATAGACCATTTCTTTTTTTTGCTGCACTTAACTGCTTAACCTTTTATCCCAAAACATAGAAAACAAACTGAACCATTCAAGGACTGGACAAGTTTCCTGAATTTTCACATCATCATAGCTAGTTAGTTTATAGCAAGTCAAATGACAGACATTTCAAGTTGACTCACACAAGTCTGGGAAACAACAGCGAATTTACAGATCATCAAATACTGCTCAAGACTTAGCAAGTGATTCAAGTCAAGTGTTGTCTGCATTATTATTGGAACCTTCAGTGCCAGAGCATCTGCTGTATTACATTATGGTAAGGAGACTCAACTTCAGATTTCCTGGTGTTACAACTTGAGTGTCTGTATACAGATCTTGATTTTTTGCAAGGCTATAACACAACAAGAAGGATGTTACATCCCAATGCTCACCTACATTCGCGCTTGATAATGTCGTTCCAATGTAACATGCCTAATATTTAGTTAATATAAATCATTATTTCCAAATGGAATAGAATGCCTTACTTTGATTGGCTGAGAAGCACGGTGTAACTCCTGCCCCACAGGTGTTTATATTTTTTACACCGTGTTTAAACCCGGTATAAAAACAAGAATACACAATCTGAGAGGGAGATGTCTTAAAAAGTTCCTATTTTGCCAAATGATTTTTTTCAGTAAAAAAGTATGTTTATTGGTGTATTATTTTTTTTTTTAAATAAAAAATAAGATATATTTAATGTTTTGAGATTGGTAGTTATGTAGAAAATGAGATAAAAACACAAATAAAAATAAAAAATTCTGGAATTATTTTTTTATGTTTTTGTTTTTCTGAAAGTAAAAGCGAAAAGGTTTTGTTGTCTGCCCAATTTAAAAAGAAAATGGCAGAAATAAATAACAAGCGCTTTGCAAGTCATACGGATTCAGAAATACTGGAAAAAAGAACAAAAGTTATTCCTAACAATACAGTGAAGGCCAACAGAAAATGTGCTAATCTGCTGCGAGCATATTTATTGGAAAAGGGTGAAAATCAAAACTTTGAGGTGTATACACCTGTAAAACTAGATGAGACTTTACAGCATTTTTACCTGGATGCAAGGAAAAGTGGTGGAGAAATGTACAAAACATCATCACTCGAAAATTTCAGATATGGACTCAATAGGTATTTGAAGGCACCCCCACATGTAAAGGAATTTGACATTATAAAAAACAATGAATTTTATTCGTCGAACGAGTGTTTCAAAACTGCGTTGTGTGAACTGAAATCCGCCGGGAAGGGTGAGTGTGTGCATTACCCAGTCATAACAGACGCCGATATTAGGCAATTGTACGGAAATTTTCGTTTGTCTGCAAATACACCTGTTGGTTTGCAAACCAAAGTTCAGTTAGACATTAGGTTGTATTTTTGTCGAAGAGGTATGGAAAATTTCAAAGACATGACAAAAGATACATTTAAAATTGAAAAAGATTTCGCAACTGGACTGAATTTTGTAAGCAAGGCCAAGGATGAACTGACTAAAAATAGACGTGAATGCGACAAGGAAAATTACGGTGGTGTAATGACTCAAGTTCCAAACTCACCATTCTGTCCTGTGGCATCCTTTGAAAAATATTTATCCAAACTTAAAAAAAGATTCCCCGAGTTCATTCATGACTCGCTTGAGCAAATTCTGTAATTTGTCCCAGATTTATACGAATCACTCAGTGCACGCAACAGGCACCACCATTTTAGCCAGAAACAACTTCTCTCCGTCACAGATAATGGCAGTAACCGGTCATAAGTCGGTAAATTCTTTGGCTGTTTATCACAGAGTATCAACGAAAGAGAAAATCGCAATGGGCACAACAATAAATGAAACTATAGACGTCAACTGTAACTCAAAACAACCAACATGTACTGACGACAGTGGCCCTGCCGTGTCGCACACGGAACCTTCACATTCAAATGAGGTCATGCCTGTTGTTACAAGTGAAACGTCAATCTCGGGGGCGCCCAGTGGGGACTTTCTTGATATTGCTGCACTCGATGAGTTATTCTCTGATGATTTTGATTTAGAACCTCTAGAGCGTGTGACGGAAAGTAGGCAGGTAGAATCACTAACAGTTAGAACAGCTTCGGAGGGACCACGTAGATGTTCAATGTTCAATAATTGCTCAATTGGTAAAGTTGAAATTGTGTTTCGCAAATGAACTGGGTACTGGTACAAGCAAGAATGAACTAATATTAGCAACTTGTTTCGCAAATGAACTTGGTACTGGTACAAGCAAGAATGAACTAATATTAGCAACTTTTCATGTTCCTTGTTAAAAGTTTAATAAATCTTACGTTTATGATACGGTATTGAACTGTCAATTTGTCAATAAACACTCTGCAAGATTCTGCATGTAGCCTTTTGTTGGCCCATGATCAGGGGGGGGGGGGGGGGGGGGGGCGGGGGGGGGGGGGTTGCAATGAATTGTCTGGTGCAATGTTGCAATAGTAACCCAATATTCATTGGTTTTGGAAATAAATTTGTTATCCTTTGGTTTCCCAGGGTGTATGGGAATTTACACCAGTCTGAAAACTCATACACCCTTCGGCCTGCGGCCTCAGGGTGTATGAATTTTCAGACCGGTGTAAATTCCCATACACCCTGGGAAACCAAAGGATAACTAATATTAACTAGGCATCAAATGATTAATGTGGTTTATGTGATGGCTTTGGAAAGTCTATATTTCTGCATTTATTATATATCAATTCAACATAGAATCATTGGATATATATATATTTTAGAAATGTTTATGATTAAGAATATGAATCGTGAGGCCAGATATTAAATCATAAATAAGAATTAGGAAAGGCTTTCATAAATCACTGAAATTGTAACTGAAGTACATTCATTGGTTAAAGAGGAGTTGCAGAAAAACATTCGTTCAAGAAAGTGACTATAAGACCCAACAAAAATACATCACATCAACAACTAAAATAAGCCTTAACGTTACTAGTAACAAGTATGAGAAAGTATTAAATAAAAAAAAAAAGTAAAAAAAATTTTTTTTTAAAGAAAGTGAATATAAGTCCCCAAAATCCCCCTCAAATTCCTCAAATATGCATGTAATAAGGGCGCAACGTTACCGCAATGTAGTTTAGTAACCCATGCGTACAATATCAATTGCCTGGAAAGACACATAGAAACAGAACTCACCTTAACACAAACTTTTAGAACTTAAAATTGAGTAAGTCAGAGAAAAACGTGAACATTGTGACTGAAAAAAAGAAAAGAAATCAGTTAAATTTCTGCATACAGTAGGGTTAATACCTACAGTTGTTGTTGAAATATGAAAATCAACAGTAATGAGAAGTTAAAGCAGCACAATCTGCACAAAAGCTGACTTTAACGCAAATTCTTACAACACCTAAACGCAAATTCTTACAACTTTTGGCAGAAAATTTTAGGTGAAATTTGGAAAAAAGTCGTAGTATCATGGTTAAATACTGTTCTGATAGTCCCCTACAACCTACATATGCAATATCAAAGGCCTGAGCCCACTGATCTTTGAGAACTCACCTTAACACCTCACCTTAACACAAACTTTTAGAACTTAAAATTTACCAAGTCCGAGAAAAACATGAAAATTTTGACTGAAAAAAAAGAAAATTTCCGTTAAATTTCTGCATACAGTTGGGTTAATACTTACAGTTGTTATTGAAATATGAAAATCAAGAGTAATGAGAAGTTAAAGCACCACGATCTGCACAAAAGCTGACTTTAACGCAAATTCTTACAACACCTAAACACTAATTCTTACAACAAGTTTTGGCAGAAAATCAGCCTCAAATTCCTCAAATATGCATGTAATGAGGGTTAAATATTACTGCAATGGAGTTCAGTAACCCAAGTGTAGAATATTAATCGCTTGGAAAGACACATAGAAACACAACTCACCTAAACACAAAGTTTACAAAGTTTTACAACTTAAAATTTACTAAGTCCGAGAAAAACCTGAAAATTTTGAGTGAAAAAAAAGAAAATTTTCGTTAAATTTCTGCATACAGTAGGGTTAATACCTACAGTTGTTATTGAAATATGAAAATCAACAGTAATGAGAAGTTAAAGCAGCACAATCTGCACAAAAGCTGACTTTAACACAAATTCTTACAACACCTAAACGCAAATTCTTACAACAACTTTTGGCAGAAAATTTTAGGTGAAATTTGGAAAAAAGTCGTAGTATCAGGGTTAAATACTGTTCTGATAGTTTCATACAACCTACATATGCAATATCAAAGGCCTGAGCCCACTGATGTTTGAGAAATTAACCTTAACATTAAATCTGACAATATTGGACACGCCGGACGCCAACGCCCGAGGTTATCACAATAGCTCACCACATCTTACAGATGTAGGTGAGCTAAAAACAAACAGCCATCATGAAAAAATGAGCTCCAGAATGACACTCCAGATTTGATAAAACTGGGTTATTTTTTTAGAGAAACATCGCATTTTGCACCTAAATGAACCCCACAAAACATTTTGCAGGCTTTCAAGTCACTTTTTGTGAAAAATAAAGACTTTTTGGGGACAAATTTTGTAAAAAAAAAAAAAAAATAAGGGAATTCTTAGGGATAAATGAAAGTGTCAATGGCACTGCAGCTCAGCATGACCAAGAAGGGACTGAACTAAATAGCAAGTTCCAGTAATGCCAAGTCATTCACTCAAGTTTCTACAGAAAAAAACATCACACCAAAGCTACAAATGAAATCAGAAAAAGATTTTTTGACAATTTGCATGCCAAATCCAAGATGGTCACTGGTGGCCATGTTTTTTAATGAAATTCAGATAGCTCCCATCTAGATATCATGCCAAAGCTACATATAGAATTTGAATAAGATTGGGTGAAAGGTGTGCCCTGTAAGGTGTACTAATAGAGTTATTGACAATTTATATGCCAAATCCAAGATGGCCACTGGCAGCAATGTTTTCTCAATGAAATTCAGAAAAATTCAATAGCTCCTATCAAGACATCAGACTGAAGCTACATATGAAATTTGAAAAATATCGGGTGAGAGATGCGACCTGTAGGGTGTGCTAATGGAATTGTTGACAATTTAGATCCAAAACCAAAAAGAAGGCTGCTAGGGGGCCATGTTTTTCAACAGAACTCCGAAAAATTTGAAAGCTCCCATCTAGACATCACACCAAAGTTACATATGAAATTTGAAAAAGATCGGGTGAGAGATGCGACCTATAGGGTGTGCCAATCGAATTTTTGACAATTTGTATGCCAAATCCAAGATGGTTACTTGTGGCCATGTTTTCTTATGAAATTCAGATAGCTCCCATCTAAACATCATGCCAAAGCTACACATAAAATTTGAAAAAGATTGGGTGAAAGGTGTGCCCTGTAGGGTGTACTAATAGAGTTATTGACATTTTAATATGCCAAATCCAAGACGGAGCTTAATATGCCAAATCCAAGATGGCTCCTGGCAGCTATGTTTTTCAACAAATTCAGAAAAATTCAATAGCTCCTATCAAGACATCACACCGAAGCTACATATGAAATTTGAACAAATACCAATACCGGGTCTGGACCTGCATCGCTGCATGCAACTGAATCGGCAAACAGGAAGTGGCTGCACGGCAGATCTGAAAATTGCATACACGATACAACTGATCATTATCAGGCTCCAGATGAAATATAAAATCAATCCCTTGCATAGAAGCCGTGAAAAGTTTGACGAAAAATTTCAATGTTCAGTGGGTACAGTAAAATTTCAAAGTATCGGCAAACAGGAAGTGGCTGCACAGCAGATCTGAAAATTGCTTACACGATACAACTCAGCATTATGAAGCAGCAGATCAAATATAAAATCATTCCCTTTCATAGAAGCCAAGAAAAGCTTGACGGAAAAAGTGTTTCGGATAATTTCAATGTTCAGTGGGTACAGTAAAATTTCAAAGTATCGGCAAACAGGAAGTGGCTGCACAGCAGATCTGAGAATTGCTTACACGATACAACTCATCATTATGAAGCAGCAGACCAAATATAAACTTCCCTTTCATAGAAGCCAAGAAAAGCTTGACGAAAAAGTGTTTCGGACGGACGTGACGGACTGATGGACGGAGTCAAGCAGTTACTAGACCTGCTCTGCCGCTGGCGATGCAGGTAAAAAATATCGGGTAAGAAATGCAGCCTGTAGGGAGTGTTTTTCAGAAAAATTTGAAAGCTCCCATCTAGACATTTCCCCAAAGCCACATATGAAATCTGGAGCTGATCGAGTGTGGGCTGCAGCCTGTAGGGTGTGTTAAAGGAATCGTTGATGGCCAGAGGAATGTACGGATGTATGTATGGATGGATGATTAGATGGATGACGGATCACAACCCTTCCAAATAGCTCATACTTGACATGGTCAAGTGGAACTAATAAGGGAACTTTCTTTAAAAAAAAAGCAAGCAGAATATTGCACATCTTTCATACAAATAATTAAATTACTTTACCTGTAACCATATCAAATATAGAAAATAAGATCATTACCATAGATGTTGGCTGCCATAGTCATCAACATACCCAATTCAGCACTCATTCACTGTGCTACAACTTGTATTTCACAAGGAGCACAATGATCCCTCAGAGCATAATGTATTTCTTCATTAGGCCAAAAAAATGAATGGTTTGGTTCCGGTTACATAGCAGAAAAAAATGGGGTCGGTAGGTTGGGATATTTTTTTTTTTCCCTTTGAATTTGTGCTTGAGTTAATTTTTAGGACCAAATTCTTCCAAAAGGTTGTGACTGAAATATACTGCTTTGATATTCTGTTGAGTCTGAATTGCAAAATTACACCCAAATTGGCAGTTTATCAGCAGATGCTTTATTTGCGATTGTAGCGGACATTTCGGGTGTAATTCCGCAACTTCAAAATTAAACTGACTCGGGGGTGTCTTGATAATATTATCATCAGCTGACCTCAGATTCTGAAGTGAAGTGTGCGTTTGCTCGTCACATTTAATCATGGGAAGTGTTAAAATTAACGCACCTCAGCACATGAAATAAATTGACATTTTAAGTGATTGTGGTAAGGGACTGGTTGAGTATCATCGTATTTATCTTGGCAGAGGAAGCACAAATGACTTGCTTTTGTTTATTTGAAAACAATGTACCTTGCATCAGACTTGTATCAAACACTTGCGTGCACACTGTTTTGAAGGCAAGATGCTATCATGATGTCACCGTGTGCAAACAGCCAATCACTTTGAAGTACAAGTGTAAAACTACAGGGAATCCCTTGGAGAATCCTAAGAAAAATTTCCTGGTTTTAAATAGCAGGAGTGCGATTGATCAAATATTCAATGTGACTGACTACGCAACCTTTGTGTTATGCAGTACACGTGGTTGTGGCTTTTCACCTCAACATATTTATGACAAATTAGAGGTAAACAATGTTCTATCCTTTTCGTAATAATGGTAATTGTTGAAACAAACGACTTGAACAGTTTGGAATGAAAAGTAATAAAGAAAGGTCCCATAGTCTACGAGGTTAGACGGTGCGGTAAAATGGGAAAGACCCAAATTTAAACCAACAATAATCCGCACCAGTAAGGTAAATTCACTTCTTGTAAACTATGATAAACAAGTTGAAATTTGCATACTGGAGTTAAAACAACTTCGTTATACAATTACCAATTATGACTAAATTTGTTGATGATAGTTTTGAACATGGTACAGATTATATATATAAATCGGTATACCAAAAAACCGCCTAACACTATTTGTGTCGTTGTTGTAAAAGTTGACGTTTGTGTGTTTTTTTCTATTTCTTTTTCAATTTCCATAAAAAAAAGTCATTAGGGTCGGGACGCAAAATAAGGGTAGGTCGGATAACCGGAACCAAATCATTATTTTTTGGGGCCTTAGGAAAATGCAGTGTCAATTTAATTACCTTCAATGGATGAGGGTCATCTTCATCAAATTCATCAGATAAATGCTGAATGCATCTGTTTTCGACTATAGCCAATCTTTGGTTGGTCTTTCTCTGTATCTGAAAGACTAGATCTTAGATCAGATTAGCAATGCAGATACCTTATTGTTATTTATTTATTGGTGTTTTAAGGTCACATATTTCTGCACAATGGCTAACCATGACCGTGACAGTTTTACGGGTGGAGGAAGCCGGAGTACCCGGAGAGAACCACCGAGCAACGGCGAGCAACTGTCAGCTCCCCAACATACCAACTCCACACAAGCAGGGTTAGCATTGGTTGAAGACAGGTGCACCATCGACGTGCAGAACGCCTTAGTACACAACGTCACCGTGCCCCCACCTGGGCAATGGGGTGAAGTGCCTTGCCCAAGGACACAACATGGTTGCCGCAGGTGGGATTCGAACTGAGGACCTCTCGGCTTGCAGCCTACACCTCTACCAACTGAGCCACTGCGCCCCCACCTTATTGTTAATTCTGACTTAAAAAGTGTATCATAAACTAACAAAAGCACAAAATTTAAAAAAAGTAGAAATTTTCATAAAAAATAAGAGAAATTTTAGTATTGTTACATAAAAATTAAGAAAATGGGGTTGGCAATAAAAAGGGAGGAAAATTTAGGCCAGGTGAAAGCCTGAGGTCCTCCTTGTCAGCTTGGTACAGGTGTCACAAAATGATTTTCAGTCTCGACTGCACTAAGAAAATAATCACAGCAAGGGTTTCGACTATAAACATTCATTTACAAAATTTCTGGATTCCAGCAAAGCAGAACTCACACCAAAGTTGGATATTCTGTACTGTGGTGGGAGGCGACTCAAGCCATAAAATAAGCAGACTGTCATCTGCAAAATGAGGTCTCCAGAGGGTGAATTTAGTGATGCTACCCTGCTGTGCTGGGTAGCATGACTAAATTTACTCTCTGTGAGCCTCAATCTGAATGAGGGTCTCAAAACTAAACAGAAAGAGGTACCCAGAGGATAAACTGGCCCACTGTATGGAATAGCACCATCAAATTCACCCTCTGGGGACCTCATTCTGAAAATGTCAGACTGCTTATTTTCAGACCTGAGTTGACTACAACCAGTTGGGAACTCAAACTTACCATTTTCTTAAATATAATTTTTATTTGAATATGGCATTATAGTTAATCTTTTCACATTACACAAGTGAAAGCAATGAAATGGGAAAAGCTTATTAGATTTGACACTTTGAAGGTGTAAAAAATGATAAAAACAATGACTGTAAACACTTGTTAGTTCTAAATAAAACTGAATACGTAATTTTAAAATACCTATTGTTCATTGTGGATAACTTTCCACTGGCTCCAGACCAAGGAAGGTGAGGCCTGTGTATCAGCAGCCAAGATGCAACAGGAAACCACTGGCAGAGAAAGTTTATTATTACATGCCTGTTCTATGAAATCTCCATCTATAGTAACACTAAACCATATGGAAAATGAAAATCTGTTCTGCATATATGTGCGGAATGGAAATCATTGACAGACTATTTTTAAATAGAATTTCACTGGAATTTTCTACAAATTGTGCACCACAATTACAATTTGAATCACGAGCAGTAGTTAGTTTTAGTTAATAGTTCATCCCCTGAGTTCCAATGTGTTCTATGTGCCTAATGGCACATAGAACACATTAGAACTCTGGGGACGAGTTGTCATATGAATTGCTGCTGAGTGTCTTAATAATTGCTTTTTATAGACGTGAAGGAATGTAATAAACACAGAGCGACACACATTTGTGAATGGGTTAATCGATATGGCACTTGTGCCATTATGGAAGGATAAAACTTGAGGCCTGTGGCCTCTCCTTTTAACCTTCTGTGCTGGCACTTCTACCATATTGATTAACCCATTCACATGCATGTGTTGTTCTGTGTATTTATGGTCCACAAGAGACACAATGCTAATGGAATTTACAGAATGCTAATGAAATTGATCTATTCTAAGGCTACAAGATTTGTCAAAGTCAGAAACAGACTCTTTTACTATAAGTGTCGGTGAAATTAGTCAAGCGGTATACACAAAAATTGTCAATAAAATCCAACTTTTAAAAAAAACATACAAAAAAGGTCACTTTCAATATCTATAGTATATCAAGATCTCAACTGCAAGCTGTAAGTCCAGGTTAGCTGGTAATATATTGCCATGCTTCCTACTTTAGAGGACACGTACACCATACATTGGCTAAGCTCTGTTCCCATTGAGAATTATTTTTCAATTGTTTGCAACAAAAACATAGCTAATGACCTTTCAGTGAAACAGTCGAAACAAGATCATCCTAATTGACAAGGTCATACTAATAACAGAGTCATTATCTATGTTCCAGAAATTACAACTGAATATTTTCAGTTGTTTTTTTAAAAAAGATAATAAGCTGAGCTGATGAATAATCTCTGATCTGTGATGAAATTAGATGAGAGAAGATATATTATCAACCAGTTGAGTCACATGATAATTAAACATTGGTTACATTGGAAATAATCTATAGATAGACAAAGCTGTGTGTAATGTCCTGAAGCTCAACAGTCAAGATATATCCTTGTTTCCGAACACTCTCATAAAGTCTGACAAAGGTCCAATGTCTAGGCTTTGAATGTATGATGACAGGTCGAGGTCATGGAATACCTCTGGGTCAAGCAGAATAATTTTGTGATGCATAACAAGATCAACAAATTGGATCAGTCTATATGGACCTAACAAGTAAGGAAAAAAAAGTATCCAAGTCTTCCTGTTTGTGACCTTGATCTTAAGGGTATGACCTTTTATCAAGGTCATGACACACCCATAGTTCATGAGCAAGAACTGTGTCAAGTATGAAGAAGTTAAATTTAACTGATTATATAAGACAGACATGTATGGTTAAGCAACATCAAAGTTTTCCTATGTGACCTTGACCTTAGAGGCAATGATACACCCTTGGATAATGGCCACTACAGTATGAAGCGTGAACATGATCGGTCAATAAGATCAGAGTGTAATGGCCCAGACAAGAATGGTAAACACAATAAAAGTCTTCCTGTTTGTACCTTAAGCCTCACAGGTATGAGCATGGATCAAGGTCATGGCATACCCCTGAGTCATGGATATCAATTGTGTGAAGCATGAACAAATCTGTCAATAAGATCAGATTACATGGGTCTGTCAAGGACAGAAGTGTAATATCATATCTTTCCTGTTTTCAACCTCAAACTTAAAGTTAAGGTCATAACACAGTCTTGGTCAATGGCACAAGCTTTCAATTGGATTTGATAGACAAGACAGGGATGGTACAGCAATATAAAAGGCATCTCAGGTTTCCTTGTCATTAGATGCAAGACCTTACGTCAAGATCACACCACCTCCTTGGGTTATGACGTGTAAAATGATCTATCAGCAGTATCAAAGTCTTCCTGTTGTTGACACCCTAACCATGAAGAAATAACCATTAAAGATCTGTCAACAGGGCCAAATTTTAGGGACCAGACAAGGATGATTCTACAATATTAAAATAAAATCTTCCTGTGACCCTGACCTTGACGAGCCTGTTCCAATGGGGAGGAGGAGGGGGGGGGGGGGGGTCATAAAAACTTTGATGTGGAGGCAAAAACTGAAGGCAAAAACAGGAAAAAAAAAACAAAAATATTTGATAGTGATTTTTAGTCAGATATGACTGTAACATTAGGTAAAGGGTTAACAGAAGAAATTCCTTAATCCTTTGCACACTTGACGTCAGAGTACTGAAATTATTCAAACAGCATTTTTTTCCCAAAATGCAAATGGGATTTAGCCAATTCAATCTTGTTTGAGAGAGCACAGTGCTGAACAAGCAAAAAAAAAGAAATCTTTTAGTTAATCAAGAAATGTTTCTGCAAGAGCCATTTGCTCTTCATGTTGGGTGAAGGGTTAAGCAGCAAAACTAATCTGAAATGCCAAGAATACCAGTGGTTAACCCTCAGCACACTGATGTCAAAATACTGTTCATGCTGCAACTTTTCCCCATAATACAACTAGGAATGTAACCAACTGAAATTTTTTCACAGAGCCCAATGAGCTCTGTCAAATCGAACAAGGCTGAACTGGTTAACCCTTAAGGGCCTAATTCTGACTTTAATCACATTTTCCTACAACAAAACAAGTGCCCAACATGCAATTTTGGGGTAAGCTTGCAAGTTACATTCAAAGTGTCAAGGTTGTTGTTTCTAAGCAAGTCTTGGCTGCCATCATAGGCACTGAAGACTTGCCACAAAACAACTGCAAAGTCAGAGGATGTGGATTGCAAAGTAAAGCAAAAATGTATAAAAAATCTCCAGGCCCTTAAGGGTTAAATTCCTAGTTGCATTACGGGAAAAACTTCTGACTTGAATTTTTGTATGTTTTCAACATCAGTATGCAGAGTGTTAATACATAATATTGCCATCCTCCGATAAAAAACTTAATCCACTTGTTACAAAGAGTGAGTTACAAGATTGTGATCAATAGGCAATATCTTTTCTTATCAATATCTTTTTAGCTCAAAAGCCTCTCAAGTGACACATTATTTGGATGTGGACTTTCAGTAACACACGGCAAGCTTGCACCATGATTCATCTACCATTCTTAAGGAGATCACTGCACTAAAACAGTTAAAGATATTGGTCATATAAATAAAAGTATTGAGTATTGTTGCAAGAATGTACATGTGCAGCTTTCCAAATCAGATGATATTATGAAAATAATAAGTGGTCATGAAGCTTTTAATGCAAGACAATGACGTGAATGGTATCTTAATATACCCCTCATTATACTCTACACATCAGGTGTTATTGAATTCATCAGACGTATAGGTCTCATGCAGAGACAAACTCGTCTTGAGACTGTCTTTAAGTCTCCCATAAATAATAGGCTATTGATTTTCAACGATTTGCCTGCTTGTGAAGACTTTACCACCTCACTCATATTCAAAAAGAAAAAATACATATTTTCTTCACATTTCAATGTTCTGTACTTTTAAAACTCATGAGTCTGTCTCTACACCAGTGCATGATCATTTTCCCAACATTTAATTTCTTGGAATTTAGGGTCACCTTCAGCACCTAAGGCTATATTTGGACTGCAAGTATATGTTACATTTAGCCAATCATTTATAATCAGGTTGACCACATGAGAGGACTCTCCACCTGAGCATTAGTAACTGGATCTTCTCTACCACAATAAACAAGCACTGCATCACTTCATAGGGTTCCCATAGGGATATATAACATTATTTACCTATCAAGAGCCTAACTTCTACATTAAAGCACAATCAATTATCCAGCATTAGAACAGTTCTAATATCTGTACCTTTGGAAAGACTATGCACCACAGAACAAAAATAATAGAAAATCAAGAACATTTTTGGGGACTCTCCTATAATTATCTGAGTGGAGAGGCCTTATTGTTGGTTGAAGAGTCACCATCAATTTCAGCCTTTTTCAACCATACTGTATTCACTTTCTGCAGCAAATCAATTAATGCTGTAACTTCTCCTATTGGGAATGTTTGACATGGGACCGTTATGCCGTGACTGTGGTCACAGCACAACAGTTTTCCCTTCATCAAATGTCATGGTGTTTACCTAGCACAGAAACTAGAAACACAGCATCAACTTTCCAATATTGCCACTTGTTTTTTGTCAAAAAAAGTAAAATATTTTGTAAATATTCAGTTTGCATTGCCATGAAAAATGTGCATATCAAACACATATTCATTTTTCACAGACATCCAAGTATACTATTCAAAAAAAGTAGGGGATATCCAAACTGATGTTGATATTTTTGGAAAATGTTATTGGATACGCCTGATTGGACACATCAATATGTTACCAAGTTTAGTGTGGATCATGAATGTCACTGGCCCACTAAAACCTTGTGCAGGTTTTTCGCACGAGCACTGCGTTAATGTCTGTGGGGTACATTTTGAAATTTTCATTTGTACTGGATGGGCTTTTTTGGAGGTCTCATCATTCTTTCTTGGTATAAACTTGTTCATCAATAGTTTCTGGTTTGAGGTGTGCGAAGACTTACACGTAACGAACGTTTACGTGCTGTTGGCATGTTGAAAGCTGACAATAGACAGACTGCAATGGCTCAAATTCTCAACGTTACTCAATCAGTGGTTAGCAGATTGAGGTCACACTACCGTCAGGCAGGCAATGTTGATGACAGACGTCGGTCAGGTCGTCCAAGGGTGACAACTACTAACCAGGATTGTTTCATCCGAACCACAGCATTACGTAACCGCCATCAGTGTGCCTCAGAAATTGGACAGCAGCTGCACTGAGCAACAGATGTGTGAGGCAGTGGTCAGACCATCCGAAATTGCCTACACAGCTGGAATTTGTATGCTCGACGACATCAGATAATTCCATGTTTGACTGAACGTCACATCGCAGCAAGGCATAATTGGTGTGGAACATGACAGCACTGGTTTAATTGTCGGTAGAGCAATGTCATGTTTTCCGATGAATCGAGATTCATTCTTGACTTCCCTGACAGGCAAAACAGAGTGTGACGGCGGCGGAACGAACAATACCATGACATAACCATTAGGCAGCACGATTATTTTGGTGGTGGATCGGTTATGGTGTGGGGAGGCATAACCATGACAAGCAGAACAGCATTACATGTCATCCAAGGGAGTGTCACAGGGCAGTACTATTGTGACAACATGTTAGTAGCTTGTGTAGTACCATTTGCGCAATGTCACGGCCGTCGATTCATTTTCCAAGATGAAAATGCAAGAGTGCACAGGACCCGTGTCGGTACAGAGTTCCTCCAGGAACAGAACATCACTACACTGCCTTGGCCAGCACTAAGTCCAGACCTTTCACCAATCGAGCACGTCTGGGATATGCTTGGCAGGCACCTATGACAATGCCAACAGCCCACCTCAATGTCCAGGAACTCGCTGCTGCACTGCAGGAAAAATGGAATAACCTCAGTCAAGCTGATATTGGACATTTGGTGAGGTGTATGCCATGTCAGATCTGCGCTTGTCTTGCGAACTGAGGAGGGTTTACAAGTTATTGAGGTCCTGGACTGAATGTGGTTAATTCTCTGACTGACCGTCCATGTCTTCTACAGGTCAATGCATGGAATGTGTGCTTGTCAGACACCCAACTATGGCTGATCATTCACCAGATGTCACAATGCAATGCCTCAACTGTCTTTTTGATGAAAATATAAATATACTTCTTCATATATCTTACTTTTATCAAATATCCCCTACATTTTTTGAATAGTATATATTGTTTAAAATGAGATCAATTGAAAACCTTCGAGAAATATTTTGTTGAGCATGGTCTATTTATAGCAACAATTCTCCTCCCTAAGATGGCAGCAGGTGAGACACTTTTCTATCTGTGACCAATGAGAACTCCAGCAATCCAGGTGTGGTCCCAACCCAAACCACCTGATACTAGACACAAAAGCCTTAATTCACTATCGTCATTTTTTCAAGATTTTTTTTCCCAAACCTTACTTGTCACCACCCATATGAATAAGCCTGTGACAGGTACAGTACTGTGATCGCAAAAGTGGTACTTTTCTCAATCAGATCAGATTGAGAATAGGCCATGACATACTTATACACAATTGGGGTCGAGATTTCATAAACAACATATTCAAAATCAAGACCGATTCAAGAAACATATAGGAAACAAGCATCTCAGATTAAATGTTCTTGCATTTTTTCCAGCAGGTGGGATTCTACACTACACTGTGGTGAGAAAAATGAAAAGATAAGCTTCATCAGATCATGACACAATCATGATGCAATCAAAATTCTGTCCACTTTTGTGATGACAAAACTGAAATTACCTAAGTTCCAATAAGACTAAAATCCTCGCCTTCCGATTGGATAAGAGCTCACTTAGTTTTTTCACAGATGATAACGATGTGAGGAGATGCAAACATACTTCCTACTTATAAAAAGGTTGAGGTTACTCCTTCACAGTTCAAATCATGAACTTGTTCATGATTTAAAATGAGATGGAGTAACCTCGATCTTTATCCAAGTTATTGATTTTTTGTTGTCCAGTGGCGTCGGGGGTATACAAGAGGTATATTTACTAAACTTGTTACCGTTAAAGTTGCCTTGTTCATTGAAATTGCCTTGTTCACTTCACAATGTGGGTTTTGGGCTTTGGGTAGGGTCTTATTGGAACAAACACATTATTGTGCTGAATTAACAGTAACATGGTCTGGGGGGTGAAGTGTATATTCAACTTGCACTTCGTGTCTTGGTTGAACGAAAGCTCCAAGCCACAAACCTCAGACCATGGTACCGTCAATTCATCACAATAACTTACAATGTTGTGAAACAAAAAATGTGAAACATTTTTATGGAAAATTCAGTTGTTTATAGATGTCCTTGTCTGCTTGGGCATTAGGTGAAGGCTTGTTTTTTAAATTGGCATATGCCAAAAGTAATGGTCATATTCATTTTCGATGGTACTCAACCTAACGCTTTTAACTCTCAATGCTTCTGTTTGTGTTGTCCCCTCACTGTTTCTAAACCTTGAATGTTGACTCTTTGCATCATTGAGAAGCATAAAAGCGAAAATGCCAGCTGGGTTTACATCAATGGGAGACCAGTTAGTTTTACCTTCTGATGACTATAATTACTTGTACTATTAAAACCAGTTAGTCAGATGCATGAGCAGTAGTAAAATTATATTGATACTTCCTGTTTGAGGTGGTAACGTAAGGTATGTGCTGTGTTTCTATTTTGTCAGTCACAAGGTGAACCAACACTCCAATGACCACTCACTGCAAAAAATGTTTTTGTGTCCCAACACATCTATGTTAATTATGTGGTTGTTCAATACAACCAGTTTTAACTCCAATAGCGATATTGATTTAGATTCTAAATACCACAGCCAGACAAAACAAAGGAGCCAAAAGAAATCAGAACACCTCAGTCCATGGCTTGGATTGATGATGTTTTTGTCTTTTGTCTTCAGGCATGGACAGTCTGCCATCTTTGTTGGGTCCACCAGGCTATCGTGAGCAAATGTCTCTCTCTGCCATTCAGTACTTGGAACTCCAGGTATTCAAACAGCAGGCAAGACAGCATTTATCATGAAATAGCCCTTAGGGGCCACCTAACGCCAAGTATGCTGACTGGGGAGTATCACTGCATATTTGTTCAAATCCAGCATGGTGATGGGATGGAAGATAAATAATTATGATTAGTGAAGCATTTTATACTGCCTGCAGAGGAGACAACATACTGCAGATGGGTTTCCACCAGGTTGTGTCTCCCGTTTTCGCACAAAACATTTTTTTTTTACAAAGTTGGAATCTATAGGTTTGATTACACAAGATGTAGAAGGCCAGGAGAAACTGATCTGGGACGGCTGTGTTTTTTGGCCTGAAATGTTCACAAATAGTTCCTAAATGGCATATCTTCAAAGCACTTTTAATGAAAGTGTCAATGAGACTGTAGCTTAACTTGTGTGTTGTGTTTGATGAAAAGGATAATGTTCAATGTTTATGAAAGGATTATGAAATAAGACAAGAATTGTGATAATTGGGAATATGTTCATTTCTGTTCCATGTATGCTATGTTTTTGATAAAAATAATATGAGGTGTACACTGTACTAAAGAGCTAAGGGGTGGGTTAATATGACCTCACAGTTAATGTATGTGGCCTTCACAGTTAACGTATATCAACGAAAGTTACCAAGTTGCAGTGAAATTATTCCAAAACGAGTCATTCTATCAAGTTACATTGAAATCCCTTCATAAATATGGCCTGTAGACTGTGCTAAAGGTTTTCGGGCTTCAGGCCCCTGTAGCCATCAGTTTCCCAATTGCGTCCAAAGGGGACATTCTCATCTAGACATTATATGAAGTCAACCTACCAAGTTACAATGAAATCCCTTCATAAATATGACCTGTTGACTGTGCTAAAGGTTTTGGGGCTTTGGGCTCGGGCAGCCATCATGGTTGCATGATCGCAACCAAAAGGGGAATTCTCATCTGGGCATCATCTGGAGTGATCCTACGAATTTACAAATAAATCCCTTCATAAATATGACCTGTAGACTGTGCTCAAGGTTTTCGGGGTTCGGGCCCCTCAAGCCATCACAGTTGACCAATCACAACCAAAAGGGGATGTCATCATCTAGGCATTATATGGAGTCAAACTAACAGGTGACAATGAAATCCTTCCATAAATATGACTTATAGACTATGCTAAAGGTTTTGGTGTTTTGGGCCCGGGCAGCCATCAAGGCTGAATGATCGTGACCAAAAGGGGACGTTCTCATCTAGACATTATTTGGAGTCATCCTACCAAGGTACGATGAAATCCCTTCATAAATATCACCTGTAGACTGTGCTAAAGGTTTTCGGGCTTCAGGCACCTGTAGCCATCACAGTTGACCAATCATGACCAAAATGGGATGTCATCATCTAGGCATTATATGGAGTTGACCTAACAGGTTACAATGAAATCCTTCTATAAATATGACCTTTTGCCTATGCTAAAGGTTTTTGGGCTCGGGCACCCATCAAGGCTAAATGATCACAACCAAAATGGGACGTTCTCATCTAGACATTATTTGGAGTCATCCTACCAAGTTACAATGAAATCCCTTCATAAATATGACCTGTAGACTGTGCTAAAGGTTTTCGGGCTTCGGGCCCCTTTAGCCGTCACAGTTGCCCAATCATGTCCAAAAGGGGACGTTCTCATCTAGACATTATATGAAGTCAACCCACCAAGTTACAATGAAATTCCTCAATAAATTTGACCTGTAGACTGTGCTAAAGGTTTTCGGGTTTTGGGCTCGGGCAGTCATCATGGTTGGCAGATCACACCAAAATGGGGAAATTCTCATCTAGACATCATAAGGAGTCATCCTACCAAGTTACAATGAAATCCCTCCATATTAAATATGACCTGCAGACTGTGCTAAAAGTTTTTTTGGTTTCGGGCTTGGGCTGCCATCACGGTTGATAGATCATGCCCAAAAGGAGACGTTCTCATCTAGGCACCAAGTTACAATGAAATCCCTTCATAAATACAACCTGTAGACTGTGCTAATGGTTTTCGGCTCGGGCAGCCATACAGGTTGCCCGATCGCGACCAAAAGGAGACGTTCTCATCTAGACATGACCCCAAACCTGCATATGAAATTCTGTGACGATCAGACAAGAACTGCGGTTAATTGAATAGTAGTGGCAGCCCTAGTCCAGACAGTCCAGAATAAGTTTTTCAATTAATCGACTAACCGTCGGAAGGTGCCATAGTCGACTATTATTTTTCATTTTCCTTTAGCATGAACTAAAGGAAAATGTGAACAGACTCACAGACTTCCACACGCGTGATGGCAATAGCTTATCTTTACTATGTCAAGTTCAGCTAAAAATTACTGCCTATTTTTATGATATAAACAATGAATATGAAGGATAACAGGTACTGAGAAACGTTATGTGCCCCTCAAAGATCAATATTATCAGTCAGTGGCATGATGTATACGGCTAAAAAAATTAGTCGACTATGAAAAATAATAGTCGACTATGTCACCTTCCGACGGTTAGTCGATTAATTGAATAGTAGTGGCAGCCCTAGTCCAGACAGTCCCATATAAGTTATGGGACTTTCAGTGGGCGGATATGGTGTGAGATAAGGCGAAGTGAGATCAATATTAGGCGAGAGCCTTATATCACACCATATCCGCCACTGAAAGCCCCATAACGTATTTATTATGCCAGTCCTTTGAAAGAGACACAACCATAAGTGTACCCAGATTCCTAGTGCAAATGTTCTGTTATCACTATCAGGGAATTTCCCGGTTTTACGTCATGTGAAGGTCATGCTAGTAGCAGGCACTGAAACAACAGAGTTTTCTTCTCAATAAACAGGAATTTATATTAACAATTCACAACTTTAATTCAGTGTTAAGTACTGGAAAAATAAAACAACTGGAACAAATGGATTAAAAATTCTTTCAAGAAGTTAAGTGGGAACAGTTTCATTCATTATTTGTTGTTAATGGTGATATTAATGTTTTTATACATGTCGTTTTAGTGGTTTATTTATTGTATTTATTTACATTTGTTTATTAAAATTTCTCAAAGACTGAAAGAAACATATTATAGTTGTACACTGCTCAACAGACACACACGCAAAATTATTTGCTGTTCGTTGAACACGAGAAATTTGGAAAAACATTGAAGCGAGCGTTGGATGTCAAAAACAAAATGTCGGAACTGACTGTATATAAGCTCTATATATGGTCAGGTCGATGACACACAGTCTCATATATGGTCATTAGATATTGAAGCTGATTGGTCAATAACAATTACTGGCATCATAAAAAATAATCTGGTCCAAATTGTCAAGGGTCCAAAAAAGCAAGCATTTCTCAAAACGAAAGTATATGGCTAATTATGAATAATGCCGAATATAATTTACCATAATACTGACTGAATGTTAAAACAAACTCATTACTGGTATATAGAATTTTAGATAAAGTGAGAAATTTTTAAAACAGGTTATATTATTTCACTGTTAAAAAAGAGAGTTGTTTATGTTATGGTTCTGATTTTTGACATGAATTTTGGTACTAATACATACAAAATCACAAATATGATTATCTCCCAAGTTTTTTGTGATTTTCAACATTTTCTAACACAGAAAATTTAATTACTTCTAGTTATTAAAAATTTAGATGAAATGTGTTTCTATTATTGTAAATTCTGCCAAACAATACTGAATTGGTCATGTTCCCAGTTTCCTTATGGTAAAAATTTACTGCTTGTTTTTTTGGTATTTTAACGTCACTGGGCAAATGGTTATTTATTTATTTATTTATTGGAGTTTACTAATGACACTTTTGACAGCCAGGATCACCTCGTGTCAGACAGTTTTACACGTGGATAGAGCTGGAGTACCCGAAGAGCGCCACCAACCAACAGTGAGCAAGAGTCAAGACTCCCCAAGGTACTAACTCCACACAAGCAGGGTTAGCATTGGTTGAAAACAGGTGCACCACTGACGTACAATACACAAAAGTGCCATCATGCCCCTATGTGGGCAACTGGGATTAAGTGCCTTGCCCAAGGCTCAGGGACACAGCACAGTTACCCCTGGCAGTGATCGAACTGTGGACCTCTCGGTTTGAAGTTCAATGCCATAACCACTGAGCCACTGCACTCCCGGACAAATGATCAAGGAAATACTGTCTACATACTCTTGTAACAGATTGAGCGCAAAGTGCAGGAGCCAAACCGCTGACCTCTAGCACACAAAGTGACTGATTCAATACAAGAATAAGAGATCTGGACTAAGAAGGCTGGTTGGTAAATGGCTCTTATACCTCAACCACTACACTATTCTCATGTTCTTTTGTGCTTCAACCCCAATCACACACCAGATTCCACCTCGGACCTGTTAAAACATCCACTGTGTTTCACTACAGCTCTGATGGTCAATGGCACCAATGCAATAGATCGAGAGAGAAGTGTCGGAGACAAGGCATAAATCATCAACCTCTAGCACACAAATCAACCGATTTACCATGAGACTATGAGATCTTGGCCAATCAGGCTGGTTGGTAAATAGCCCTTATACCTCAACCACTACACTACTAATTGCTTTATGGCCAAGAGCCCATCTTCAGCCTACCGGGAAGTTCTGGATGTCCATCTCACTGTCAACAAACTTTTTTCATGCATAATGAACTAGCTTTTTTACCAATATTTCTGGAGTTAATCTTTCATAAATTTTTCATCAAGTCCAGTCTTGGCCAATGTGACCAGATTTGAAAAAAAATATTTAAAAAAAAAAAATCAGCAGGTTAACAATACATTCAAGAGCCAGGGTTGACATGCTCAACAGATTTGAAAGAGAAAGATGGAGTATCCAAAGAGAACAACCGAACAGTGGAATGCAATTAGAAGCAATTTATTATCGATAATGTTATACTGAATAGAGTTAACCCTTTATCTAATGAATTGAAAGCATGCACCAACATAATTTAAAGAAAGTGTCAATGACACTGTAGCTTAACTTGATGGTGTGTTGTATTTGATGAAAAGGATAATGTTCAATGTTTGTGAAAAGATGATGAAATAAAACATGAATTGTGATCATTGGGAATATATTAATTTCTGTTCCCTGCATGCTATGTTTTCAATAAAAATAATTTGAGGTGTAGACTGTACTAAAGAATTGAGGGGCGGGTTAATGCAGCCCTCACAGTTAATGTATACGGTCCTCATAGTTAATGTATGTCAACCAAAGTTACCAAGTCACAGTGAAATTATTCCAAAATGAGTCATCCTGTAAAGTTACAATGAAATCCCTTCATAAATACGGCCTGTAGACTGAGCTAAAGGTTTTCAAGCTTCCGGCCTTTGTAGCCATCACGGTTGACCAATCACAACCAAAAGAGGACGTCCTCATCTAGACATTATACTGAGTCATCCTACCAAGCTACAGTGAAATACCTTAATAAATACAACCTGTAGTCTGTGCTAAAGGTTTTCGCCTCGGGCAGCCATCATGGTTGAATGATCACAACCAAAAGGGGACGTTCTCATCTAGACATTATCTGGAGTCAACCTACCAAGTTACAATGAAATCCCTTCATAAATATGACCTGTAGACTGTGCTAAAGGTTTTCAGGCTTCAGGCCCCTGTAGCCATCAAAGATGACCAATTCCGACCAGAAGGGGACGTTCTCATCTAGACATTATATGGAGTCATTCTACCAAGTTACAATGAAATGCCTCCATAAATATGACCTGTAGACTGTGCTAAAGGTTTTCAGGTTTTGGGCTTGGGCAGTCATCACAGTTGACAGATCACGACCAAATGGGGAAGTTCTCATGTAGACATCACACGGAGTCATCCTACCAAGTTACAATGAAATCCCTCCATATTAAATATGACCTGTAGACTGCGCTAAAAGTTTTTGGGTTTCGGGCTTGGGCAGCCATCACGGTTGATAGATCATGCCCAAAAGGAGACGTTCTCATCTAGGTACCAAGTTACAATGAAATCCCTTCATAAATACGACCTGTAGACTGTGCTAAAGGTTTTTGGGTTTCAGGCTTGGGCAGCTGTCACGGTTGACAGATCATGACCAAAAGGGGATGTTCTAATTTAGATAATATAAATATGACCTGCAGGCTGTGTTAAAAGTTTTTGGGTTTTGGGCTCGGGCAGCCATCACGGTTGACCGATCGTGACCAAAAGGGGACATTCTCATCTAAACATGATCCCAAACCTGCATATGAAATTTCGTGACAATCGGACAAAAACTACAGGGTGTAGCCTGCGCTAAAGGAAAATGTGAACAGACTCACACACTCTGCACGCGTGACGGCAATAGCTTATCTTGACTTTGTCAAGTTAAGCTAAAAACTGGGCGTTTGAAAAAGTTTTTTTTAAAAATAAAAAACACACACCCATATCATGTGACCCACTCACTGGAATGAGTTCGATCGATCATATGATATGGTTCTGTTGAAATGTTTTGAAAAACATTAAAAAAGAATTAAATTAAAATAACAAATTTTGATATCATGTGTGTTGGATAAGGGGTTAAATTATCATATAGGTATACTCACTGTGTACTTTAAGATAGATCCAGGTTCCATTTACATGGGTCCGCTCTGCCCCATGAATATATGTGATGGTACATTCATACCAGCCCTCATCAGACTCTAAAATATGATTGATCTCCAATGTTGCTGACCCCTCCACAACATTTATCCTGTCTAAAAAAATTGGATGTATATTGGGTGGGTAGTTGATGAACTGAATATAAATTGGGTCCTCAATGCCATTTTTCTTCC
This sequence comes from Pictodentalium vernedei, assembly GCA_031216915.1. NCBI lineage: Eukaryota > Metazoa > Mollusca > Scaphopoda > Dentaliida > Dentaliidae > Pictodentalium > Pictodentalium vernedei. The sequence continues at coordinate 177,254,529 of CM062288.1, forward strand.
ACTTGATGAAGTAAGATGTCTGTTCCTGATTTGGGTAGTTCAGCTCACAGTCTAGATGTTGTTGTCCACCAAGGCTGGCTGATTTGGTGATAGTTTTGGTATTGACATCTGAAATAAAAATAATCAGAACTGAGTTTTTTAGCTCGACTTTGAGATTACTATTGCTTCCTAAAACCTCAAAAAGAAACAGAACAATGTTCACTGTGTGGAGAGTGAATTAACACTAAAACATTTATGGGTTTCAGTTTCACCCTAAAAGAAAGTCTCAAAATCAGGGAAGAAAGTTACTTAGTCGCATGTGGCAACACTCTTGTTTTCAAATTGTTATAATTAACCCCTCTTCTGAAGATGCACTCATACTCCCAATATTTTGTTTAACTGTTTCAACAAAGCTCAAGAAAAGATTTTGGTTTAAAACAGTATTTACCCTTTGATTTACCTGTTACAGTGTTGCAAGGAAATAAGCTGGACAATTTTTATTGCTGGGCAATTTTTATTGCTGTGCCATAGGTTATAGCACTGAATATATACATGTAGATGGAAGAGATTATTAGTTACCCCATGTCTGTTCATGTAGTACAGGTTTTTACCTAACCGAAACCAGAGGTATTGGCCGTGTAACTGATGGTTAGTAAACACCCATACTATATGAACAGACACAGTAGGCCTCAAGGGATATGGCTGGATACATGTTGGTAAAAACCTGTACTATGTAAACAGACTCAAGTTGACAATTTTATCTACTGACAATTCTTTTTCACAATTATTTCACCATCATCAGAAAACTGCGCAAATCTCTTTGCTGTTGTTGTTGTCGAACACATTTTGTCATCTGTGCAACACTTTCATGTTCAAAGCAAGGCGACGAGTGAGAAATTAATTTTCAGGAACGGAAAATAAATCAGTATCATGTACAAGGATCTTGTCTTACGACCATGCCTACATCTTATGAGAAATTTCTCAGTGGTTTGGTGGTAATATCGTGAGACGGCTCAGTACAATAAAGCTATCAACCAATCAGATTTAAGAATGCATGCTAGTCAATAGATTAAAACTGCATACACCAAAACTTCCACACATTTGCATGTAGCATAGAATGGTGTCAACATTCTAACCCTTGACCCATCACACGGTATTATTTATTTATTTATTTATTTATTGGTGTTTAAGGTCACATATTTCTGCACAATGGCTAACCATGACCGTGACAGTTTTACGGGTGGAGGAAGCCGGAGTACCCGGAGAGAACCACCGAGCAACGGCGAGCAACTGTCAGCTCCCCAACATACCAACTCCACACAAGCAGGGTTAGCATTGGCTGAAGACAGGTGCACCATCGACGTGCAGTACGCCTTAGTATACAGCGTCACTGTGCCCCCACGTGGGCAATGGGGGTGAAGTGTCTTGCCCAAGGACACAACGCGGTTGTCGCAGGTGGGATTCGAACCGAGGACCTCTCGGCTTGCAGTCTGCACCTCTACCAACTCAGCCACCGCACCCCCAATCATCACACGGTATTAAAATTTGTTATATTAAATATTTTTTTTAAAAATTTTTCAATAAGTTTCAACAAAACCATACCATCTGACCCCACACTGGAGCGTGTGATGAGCTCATTTCAATGATGGGTCATGTGATATGGTTGTGTGGAATTTTTCTAAAAATAACTATTTTAGCTGCTCAGTTTGTATATTAAACAGGCAGATTATTATTTATTTATTTATTTATTTATTTATTTATTTATTTATTGGTGTTTAAGATCACATATTTCTGCACAATGGCTATGGATAAGTCAACTCCAGCCAATCGTTTATACCCATGTTGCTCATTTTAAAGGACCTTTACCCCAGACATTGGTTATCAGGTCCCACCACAGTAATCAACCACTGCTTCAATTCCTGTGGTTCCCTCGAGCAGATGCAGCCAATTCGTTTGGGAAAGGTTATGACCAGATGCTCTCAGTACAACTGCTCAGCCTGCACAAGTTGAAAAACAATGATTTCATATCATTTTGTTATCAACTTTGAGCAGTATCAATCTGTACTGGTTTTTGGCTTATGAAAATTGAAATGCATATGTATGTTCTTTTTGATGCATGTAATAGATTATCAATATAATTATTAAAAATTTGAAGTGTATTTGTATGCCCAAATTATTGCTAATGCTCTTTTGTTGAAATTCTAAATATTTAAATGCCTATGTTCATCCTATCTAGAGCTATTCTTTGAAAAACTTGTTCATACTCGAGATTCTGGACTACATTTATTTATTTATTGGTGTTTAAGGTCACATATTTCTGCACAAAGGCTAATCATGACCACAACAGTTGTGGGGTGGAGGAAGCTGGAGTACCCGGAGAGAATCACCAAGCAACGGCGAGCATACTAACTCAACACAAGCAGGGTAAGCATTGGTTGAAGACAGGTGCACCATCAACATGCAGTACTCCTTAGTACACAATGCCACCGGACCCCACATGGGCAATGGGAGCAAAGTGTCCTGCCCAAGGACACAATGCAGGCAGCAGCTGCCGCAAATGGAATTCAAACCGAGAACCTCTCAGCTTACAGCCTGCACCTCTACCTACCGAGCCACCGCGAGCCAGATTCTCGATTATATTCAACTCTATACTCAGCAGAGATTTTGACATGAATTGATCCAGTGGAACTCATTTCATTGGATAAATCTTAATTGAATAAACTTGTTAACAAAGTATAATTTCCAAATGCAAAACCATTTGCCATATCTTCAATACAAATTTGACCATTTAGAGTAAACTCCTTTTAAGTAAATAACATTTGATAAAAAGTATTTTAAAAAAATACTCAGCAGGTTAAGAGTTAAAGGCAGTAGGCAAGCTATTTTTTGTAGCCATACCATTTTATACTATGTTATGGTCATGCAATAAAATATTCTTTTCTATTCTATAACAAACTGTTGAGCCCTCTCCAACTGTGTAAAACAGAACATAAATGTTTGACGAGGCAATGTGAAGTGGAAATGATCACATGAGAAATGGTAAGTAAATGAAACACCACAGTTTATATTCAACTGGAGGTTCTGTTAGGACATTTGCTTTGTTTCCACCTTTTGCAACTAGGCGGGGATTTTATTGTGAATGTTCCATACAAATTTTATTGTATGATTTATAAAAGGTTAACACCTGAAAAAGATTCGCAGCTGAGATCCAAATGGGATGAACATCACCCCTTACCCACTTGACCACTGCATTGCCTGAAAACTACTGTTGTTTTAAACTCCCTGAAATCTGAAAAACAGAATTTCCACGACAATAAATAGCAACAACTAAAGCGCCATCTCGCAAAAGCGAGATCGCACATTAGTTTTTTCTATTTATTGTGGCGGAAATTCTTTTGAGACATAAATGCCATGCCATTCTACTCATTTTGCACAACCAATGAGTGGTGCTAGTCCTGAGAGATTGTCTGATCTGATAGGGAAAACATGGCGAATAAGAAATTTAATTTATGTTGTATTATTTTGTCGTAACCTGCAGTTCATTCACGTTTTTCACAATTGATGTAACCACTGCATAACTTAAATGATCGTTAGCAGGTTATTTCCTGGCCTGCAGATCATGTTCATCTGCCTTTCAGGTAGACAACACTTCACATTAAACAACTGGTCAGGTTATCAGAGCTTTTCCCTTCACAAGTATCCAAACTTTCAGGGACAGAACACCTACAAAGTTGGAGCAGAAATGAATGGTTTTGACTTTAGGATTCAAAACATTCAACTGATTACTTCACTAAACTTCATGGAGGAGCGGTGGCTCAGTAGGTAGAGGTGAAGGCTGCAATCCGTGAGGTCCTCTGTTCAACTCCCACCTGCAACAACTGCGTTGTGTCCGTGGGCAAGACACTGCCCCCCCCCCCCCACCACTGCCCCCATGGGGGGCACTGTGGATTGTTTAATAAAGCGTACTACACGTCGATGGTGCACTTGTCTTCAACCAATGCTAACCCTGCTTGTGTGGAGTTAGTATGTTGGGGAGCTTGACAGCTGCCCGCCATTGCTCGTTGGTTCTCTCCGGGTACTCTGGCTTCCTCCACCCATAAAACTGGCTGACCCGAGGTGACCCTGGCTGTCGAAAGTGTCGTTAAAACCCCTATAAACAAATTCACTAAATTTCCTCTGTACATCAAAGAACAAGTGTAACACAATAAATGAGTACCACAGCAATAATATTTCTGTGAAGGATAATACATGAGATACATGGTCTTCTGTCAGATAAGGGTCAAGGGCAAAGCCTTGGATCATCATCTGGATGAATATCATGGATTGAGTGTGTTACCTGACTTAAAACCTACTTGATATTAAATCCCTGTTTTAATGGCAAACTGGAATAATGCCAAGGATAGCTAAGACCCAATGCCCTACATCATAAATGGCCATCCCCCAATTCACGCAACAGTACAGCAGCCCACTATTTGTGTCCATAGGACATTAATGAACCCTGCTTCATTAGAAACCTTCATGAATGCATAATAAAAAAAAATTTAAAATCACCCAAGACAAATTAAAAAAAATTCAACCTGAGGTTCAATTGGGTGAATTGTTTTTTCTTTGCATAAAAACACTCAAACTCCTCTAATTTTAAGAGAAATAAAAAATCCCAACCGGACCCAACCTCTCCCTCATCCCTGAACCCAAGGTCAATTGGGGGAAGGAATTTTATTTTTCCAAATATAGATCAAAACTCTTCAAAAATCATTTTAAAGCAAAGAAAAAAAGTCAACTAATGGACATACTATCCACAACCCACCACCACCAAGAGGCAACTGGGTGAGGAAACTGGGTGAAAGGTGTTTTTTCTTAGAATAACTTGAAATCTTTCAAAACTCATTTTACTTTTTACATTAACTTTTCTCACTGTATACTTAAGTTTACATAAATTGTATGATTTTTCTCTGAAATCAAGAGGGAATAATGACAGTATGCAGGATGTGAATATGGCCAAATACTCTAGACAATATGTGAAAATTTCAAAAATCTATCTCAATGCATGTAAAGGTTACACCATCGAAAGCAAGTAATATTGAAAATATAATCGCGAGGCTGTTCATGAGGGCTTTGCCCAAGCGGTTGTCCTGAGCAATTGTATGTTCAATATCACGAGCTGATATAGTGTAAACAACTTGTCACAGAGTTGTTTTCTTCGACAAACAAAAGTCGCACAATCAGCAAGAAAGATTCAATATCAAGTCTCGATAAAATTAACTTAATTTGACATTTTCTTCTCATTCTTTTCAATACTTTCTTTTTTTTGAGTTGGTAAAATCTTATCGTTATTTGGAAAACGTCATTTTTGTCATACTTTTTGGTTTTATTTTGTGTGAAAAGTTGTTTTATATCACCAGGCGAGGAAGTTCAGAATAGTGCATGCATGGGTCCAGATACTTTAATATAGATTACTGAAATGTTTTCACAGGGTTTTTGTTCATGTCAGAGGTGACACTGTCCCAATTCATTATCTTTGATCTCGAAAGATATCCATCATCTCCCTGGTGTTGCAGAGCTTGGGGTGATATTTGTTGAATACAGCATACGCTCTTATCAGCTCTTTGGGGGATTTGATCTCTGCCAGGGGTAACTGTGTTGTGTCCATGGAGAAGGCATTTTTAATCCTGATTGCCCATGTGGGAGCATGGTGGCACTGTGTACTAAGATGTGCTGCACGTCAATGGTGTGCTTGTCTTCAACCAATGCTAACCCTGCTTGTGTGTAGTACGCTGGGGAGTCTGACAGTTGCCTGCTGCTGCTCTGTGGTTTTCTCCAGGTACTTTGCCTTCTTTTACTCCAAAAAAACTGTCCGACACGATATGAGCCTAGATGTCAAAAGTGTCATTAAACCCCAATAAAAGAATAAATATCATCCAGAAACCATAGAATGCGTAATTTTTTTCAAAGTCATGGAGAATAACTCATGAACAGAGAATGCAAATATGACAAACCTGACCTGTATTTTTTTCAATCTAGACAATATGAGACAATATGAGAAAGTTTAAAAAAAAATATCAATGCATGATCAATTTACCATCTGGAAACCATTATGTGTTTTTTTTCCACAGGCACTCTCCAATAATTTAAAATAAAACAAATTTATATAAACAAAATAATGTTTGCGTTTAACTGAGTATGGAACATGAGTGTGGAAAATGTTGGCTTTTGCTCGATCACCCTCATTTTTTTAAAAGCCCTGATACTGGCATCTAGCACTCAACCAGTTAAGTGGAATAACTCTAAAACCTAGAATACGTAACCGGTCCAATGCGAACTTGATCTTTATTTTGTCATACTAGACAATATGTCAAAGTTTCAAAAAACTATCTCAATGAATACTCAAGTTATCATCCAGAAACTAATGGACGTACATATGTACAAAAGTGCTGATGGACAAGGGTAACACTTAATGCCCTTCGCATTTCCTGCAGGGACATTAAAATGAAATAATTCTAGCACATCGGGAAGAATAAACATTGAAAATGTGACAGTTTTTGATCAGTGAGTTATCATTCAGGAGAGATGAAACTTGAGGTAAAAAACTCTATCAATTCAGATTGAATGTTTGTGTCAGAACAATAACTGTATTATTTAAAACACCGTCCGGTCATTTGTTTAAGAATGCCCAAGCATTCTTAAAAACAACGTACACTTAATGTTCATTGTGGTAATCCTTCAGATAACAGCAAAAGTGAAACAGAGAGAGTTGAAGGCAGTGGGTTTTTACTCCTTGTATGCTGTTGGCATTTATTCCTGCCCAGGACACAATTCCTTTTGCCAATGAAATACATATAATTCAGGCACATCTGATGAAATTTCCACTCTGAAAGGATTTTACATGAATGATTTCTTGAATTAAATTTTGATAATTTTTTCATTAAATCTAGTCATGGCTGCTTCAAAGCAGCCATGACTGGATTTGATGAAAAATATTTTGAAAATACTCAGCAGATTAAGAGTTAAAGATCTTTAAAATGGGAAGAGTTTGATGTGATGCACTTTACATGAAATAATGAAGTCATTATGGACTGATCATACATGATCAAAACACTGCCCGGTCATTCGTTTGAGAATGCCAGAGCATTCTTAAAAATAATGCACACTTATTGTTCGCTGCAGTTATACTTTCATAAAATAGCCAAGGTGAAACAAAGAGAGTTGAAGGCAGTGGGTTTTAAAGATCTTTAAAATAAGAAGAGTTTGAAGTGATGCACTTTACTTAAAATAATGGGATAACTGAAAGTCATTATGACTGTGAATTGATCATAGATGGTGTGTTCATTGAGTTGACAAGGTCAAGTTGACTGATCAAATGAGATTCTAGAGACATTGAATTTAATTCACTATGTGACATCATAAACAGGACAGAATATGTGAGTGCGGATCAATTCTCTTTTCAAAGAATCAAAATTACCAATTATAGAACACGAGTTGCATGAAAAAAATTAGAGACACAAATTTTGATGTTTGAGATATTTTAACAAAAAGTAAATAGCGATAGCATCATGACAAATAAAATTTTACAACTGTTGAGTACAATAATCTCCAACAATGTTTTTTCTTAAACTAATGAGATTATAAAAACTGAATGACTCACAAGATCCAAGCCTTACTCCAACTATTAACCCTTTACCAAACAAATCGGCTTCATCTGCCTATGTAATTTTCAAACTGAGCAGTTGAAAAACAAGTATTTTTTTTTAAATTGTTAACCAAACCAAATCATGTAGTCGATATTGCCAGATACAGAGATGCTTGCCACAGCAAGAAAACAAATAATTGCCTAACATATGCACACAAAATGGGTAAAGTACTGTTATAATGACCATCAACCACCTACTTGCTGGTTCAATATCCAGGACATTGCAAACTTGGAATTTTGTCAGGGCTGAGGTTGAATGAGCCCAGAAATGATTTCTAAGGCTGACTGAAGACCCAGAGAAAATGTTTTATCTTTAAGTTTAAATGAAACAGGCCCTGATGACACTAATGTCGGTCTTGAAGTCCATTCTACAAGGCCTACTGCCTGGCCAGACATTATTTCAAATGCGGGGGGGGGGGGGGGGGGGGGGTTGGCTCAGTAGGGAGAGGTGCAGGCTGCCAGGCGAGTGGTCCTTGGTTCAAATCCCACCTGTGGCAACCACGTTGTGTCCTTGGACAAGACACTTCGCCCCCATTGCCCAAGTGTGAGCACGGTGTCGTTGTTTACTAAGGCGTACTGCACGTTGATGGTGCACTTGTCTTCAACCAATGCTAACCATGCAGCATGTGTGGAATTACTATGTTGGGGAGCCTGCCAGTTGCTCAACGTTACTCAGTGGTTTTCTCCGCATACTCCGTCTTCCTCCACCCGAAAAACTATCCGACAGGAGGTGACCCTACCTGTTGAAAGTGTTAGTAAACCCCAATAAATAAATTTCAAATGCAAGGCCCAACATTGGTCTACACATTGCAACAAATCTCAAAATTCAATCTGAATAAAATTCTTGCAATTAGAAATTCAATAAGTTTTGGTTAAAAGAAAAAAAATCACACAGCATAAAGGTTACTTGCTGTTGTGATGAATGTTTACAAGCTACATATGAAATATTAGAGGCCTGGTGACTCAAACTTTTGAGAAACTATAAAATTAGACACACACATCAGACAAAAGCAAAATCTTACAATCAGATTAACTACAAAGTTTTTAAAAAGTTTTTCATATAAGTGTTAACTATTATTGTGATGGCCCTCAACAACTCATAAATACAATTGTAAGGACCTGGGTCCTCATACTGCAAGTCTGCAAAAAAACTCATGTAAACTGTAATTCTGACACTTTAATGTTGTGTTAGTTTGAGAAATATATACAAAAAGTACCAAAAAGCACTATTACTGAAAGCAATTATACCCCCACTGCAGTGAGGAGCAAAAAATCAAGAAAAATTGACAAAGTAAAGACTGTAACTCTGGTGAAGAAGATGCAGGTGACTTTTTTATTGGTTTTGATGGCTTCAATAGTACTGTGGGTACGTCTAAGCTGTTCAAAATGACTGGGTTCAGAAGACTCGCATTTAGGCTAAACCTCTCTCGCAATAGAATGGTTTAATCATACGGAACATAACTCCCGAGTTTTCACTGCACAGAAATAATGGAAAAAAAGTATTGACCTCCCGACCTATAATTTTGGCGTTGTGTAACTGGAAATAAAGTTTGGTGTTTTTCTCTTATGACTATTTAGAAGTGAAGTGACATTACTTTTATTAATTGTTTTATGTTCCCTTCCAAGTTTAGGTTTGTGAACTTTATTTATTTCTTTATGACAGAGCCTTCCAATCAAGCTGTCACAGCAATGTGCCTTATACAGTGTGGTGTGCTACTAAGAGGGTGGGGGAGGGGGGATAAAAAATGGCAAACCATTCTGCAGAAAGAATACACCACCTGTGCAGATTGTAGATTCCTTTGTGATATCATGGAGATACAAACATTGTCAGTCAGGAGTCAAAAGAAACAGGGAGGTGGAGTTCTCAATACATTCACGACTTACAGAAATCACTAAAATGTTTTCTACCCTTTTGACATAACTTGATGATAGGCCTGTGATTTTGTCCCCCATCCCCATATGCCAAATATTATTATCTTCCAGACCTCCCCCCCCCCCCCATACCCACCCCCACAAAAAAATTATGTAAAAAATTAATTTATGTGAATGATTTTTAAACAAGAGGCCCCAGGGGGCCTTAGGCACTCACTGAATGTTCCATACTGTTAAGACACAAATTTTATCAAAAGCTATTCTTAAGGTTCTACAGAGTAAATTGAAACTCTCTATGGAGCTAAAACATCAACAGGACTGAATGGGACAATGCTGCTGATCAAATATCAAAAGATTCTGCATGATGGTTCTGAAGAAGATTTTTAAAGAATTTTCCTTGAATTGCACAAAGTAAACATTCACGCCTCCATAGTGAGGCCCAATATTGATCGAGGGACTCAATTTGAACAAACTTGAATCAGAACCTTACTAAGATGCTACATACCAAATATCAAAAGATTCTGTCCACTGGTTCTGAAGAAGATGATTTTTTAATAATTTTTCTATAATTCATACGGTGCTATCAGAGTCATGCCCCATACAGAGCCCCCCCAAGGGACATGGCCATTTCATTTGAACAAACATGAATTGCCATATAGTAATGAACATCCACATGAAGTTTCGTGAAAATCGGACCAGTGATTTCAGAGGAGAAGTCGTTTGAAAAATTGTAAATTGCACCAAGCTGAAATTCAAATTCCCATAATGAGCCTTAATATGAACAAAGGGACTCAATTTGTACAAACTTGAATCAAGCCCATACTAGAATGCCGTATACCAAATATCAAAAGACTGTCGTAAAGCATAACTTTGGGAAAATTAGCTCAGCAAAAACGCTTGTCAGCTTTCCTTATTTATTTACACTGTATGGCAGAATCCTGCCGTAGTCCGTTCACAGTCGGCATCCAGACTACTGCATTCCAAAAAATAATACAATATATACAGAACAGTTACTTGTAACAACGGTTACTAGTAAACACTTATATCCGAGACAATAATTAACCCCTTTTAAAATACATGATTAACCAAGCAGCGTGTGCCGCTATGCAAATGGGCTATTCAGGGATTATCAGCTTATGTAAACTCTGATATTGGACTACTAAACAAACTCAAAACAATTAGCACTTATGTTTCCTTCAATCATTTAAAAAAATATAATTATTCATCTAAAAAAAAACTAAAAAAGGAGCCTATAACAAGACTATGCATGCTGGTTCTGGAGATGAAGATTTTTAAAGAATTAGACTTGAATTGCACAAAATAAAAATTTATGCCCCCATATTGAGCCCAAATATTGATCAGGGGGGGGGGGGGGAGGACTAAATTTAAACAAACTTGAATCAGACCCATACTAGCATCCTGCATACCAAATATCAAAAGATTCTGTCCACTGGTTCTGGAGAAGATTTTTAAAGAATTTTTCTTGAACTGTACTAAGTAAAAATTCACGCCCCCATAGTGAGCCCCAATATTGATCAAAAGAGTCAATTTGAACAAACGTGAATCCAACCCATACCAAGATGCTGCATACCAAATAGCTTAAGATTCTGGCCACTGGTTCTGGTGAAGAAAATTGTTAAAGATTTTTTCTTAAATTGCACTAAGTAAAAATTCACACCCCCATAGTGATCCCCAATATTGAACGGGGGGTTCAATTTGAACAAACTTGAATCAGACCCATACCAAGATGCTGTATACCAAATATCAAAAGATTCTGCCCATCGGTTCCGGAAAAGAAGATTTTTTTAAAGAAATTTTCTTAAATTGCACTAAGTAAAAATTCAGGTCCCCATAGTGAGCCCCAAAATTGATCAAGGGACTCCATTTGAACAAACTTGAATCAGACCCATACCAAGATCCGGTATACCAAATATCAAAAGATTCTGCCCACTGGTTCTGGAGAAGATTTTTCCTTAAATTGCACTAAGGAAAAATTCATGCCCCTATAGGGAGCCCCAATATTGATCAAGGGACTCGATTTGAACAAACTTGAATCAGACCCATACCAAGATGCTGCATACCAAATATCAAAAGATTCTGCCCATTGGTTCTGGGAAAGAAGATTTTTAAAGAATTTTTCTTAAATTGCACTAAGTAAAAATTCACGCCCCCATAGTGAGCCCCAACATTGGTTGAGGGACTCGATTTGAACAAACTTGAATCAGACCCATACCAAGATGCTGCATACCAAGTATCAAAAGATTCTGCCCACTGGTTCTGGAGAAGATTTTTTAATAATTTTTCTATAATTCATATGGTGCTATCAGAGTTATGCCCCATACAGAGCCCCCAAGGGACGTGGCCATTTCATTTGAACAAACATGAATTGCCCCACTTTCAAAATCGTTCAGTGGTCTCTGTACCATGTAACAGTTAAAAGAGTTATATAAGTAAAAATTATTTCCTTACAATCCATTGACTTGCACTCTCCATTGAATTGCAATACTTGTATAAATAAGTTGATTAAGTTAAAGTACAAAGACATCACAGGCAATTCCAGCCTGAGAAAACAAATGCCAAGAATTGTAGGCTCTGTACAATGAAACGTTAAAACTGATACATCTGCGAACAAGAGATATCAACACAAAAAGAGAAAATATTTCAATGAGCCTGGCTTCTTTCCAAGGTCAGGATAAACATAAGAGATTGAAATACCAATGAACCTGGTAACTGCAGCATCTATGTTTGGAAACAGGGGATTTCCACATTCACATACCAGAGCAATCTAACAGTAAGTAGAACATCTGGAGGAATAATGTGTTGAACTGATAGGATACAAGATAACTATTAACACATCCCTCCTGTGGGACAATTTACACCACATTAGACCAATGATTTTCTACTTAATCCACAATTGCTCTTGAACACCATACATGTTTTATGGGGCTTGGGTGTCATATGTAAAGGAAGTCCAAATTAAATTAATTAATCATTGATGGTAGTATCACCAAGTAGTATCAGTACATTGGCAAGATACAAGTCTAGTCAAAAAAAAGTTCTTTCATCCAGTAAAGTGAGCCTACCACACTTATCCCTCAGCACACTGATGTTGAAAAAATCCAAACAAAAATTTTCCCATAATACAACCGTAAATTTAATCAAATCAATCTCATTTAACAGAGCTCAATGAGCTAGAATATTGGGTAAATTCCCAGCTGCAATACGGAAAAAAAAGTTTGATTATTTCAATATCACTGTGCAGAGGGTGAACTGATAATTAATTCAGGAAATCTTGTTTTTGTTTATTAGGGCTTAGTTTCTTGCATGCTGCTGGTGGATATTCCTGCCCAGGACATAATTTCTCTTACTACTATATATTTATTTATGTATTTATTCATTAGTGTTTAAGGTCACATTCTTATGCACAATGGCTAATCATGACCGTGACAGTTTTATGGGTGGAGGAAGCCGGAGTACCCAGAGAGAACCACAGAGCAAAGACGAGCAGCTGCCAGCTCCCCAACATCGTAACTGCGCACTGCAGCACAGGCAGGGTTAGATTGGTTGAAGACATGCGCACCATCGACGTGCAGTATGCCTTAGTATCATGCCCCCATGTGGACAATCAGGGTTAAGTGCCTTGCCCAAGGACTCTCTTACTACTGAAATAAGTATCATCTCAGCACATTTAATCAAATTTTCTCCATGTAAATTGCAGAAATGTTTTCTCCAATGATTTTTTGAGTTAAATTTAGATGAATTTTTCATCAAATCTAGTCATGGCTGCTTTCTAGCAGCCATGACTAGATTTGATGAAAAATATCTTGAAAATAGTCAGAGGGTTAAGAGTTAAAGAGACTTTCAACAGTCAGGGTCATATCACATTGGATAGTTTTACATGTGAAGGAAGCTGGAGTACCCAGAGAACCACTGAGCAATAATGAGCAACAGTCAGATTCTCCAACTGAATAATGCATCAAAAGGATGGTTAGCATGGGGGGGGGGGGGGGGGGGGGGGGGTACCATCGTCATGCTTTGCAACTTAGTACACAGTGCCAATGTACTCACACTCAGGTAATAAAAGGTCATGCCCAAGAACACAGATGACAGGTTAGGCTCACAGGTCAGAAACAACTCCACGAGTTCTGTCAAACAAGATATACTAGATTATATGCTCAGTTTATTACCACAATGGGAGGAAAATGACCAACATCTGGTCAATTAAATATTTTTGTTAATTGATTTTTTTTTGTTGGCCAAGTGAGTATTTAACTAAAAAGGGTTGTTTTGTACAAACAGGGATCAATCCAGGACTCAACATGGGCCAAGCACTGGCTCCCCTTCCCAAACCTGGTCCCAATTTTAACTCTAAAAAATTCCTCCCTATAGTTGGGATATCCTTGAAATCCAGTCAACTATTCAATGATCCATTAACCATTACATCTGCAGCATTGGTAATTCACAGTTGTTTTAAACACTTCATTCACATGTTAATTCAAGTGGATGATTTCATTCTGTGTAAGGCAATACAAAGCAAAGTCATGGGTAGCTGTGAGTAAACAGAACACCACAGCTTATATATGGCTGTATGTTCAAGATATTTTACTTGCCTTCACATGTTACTATCATGAACTGGACTTATTATGAAAGTTTAATACCAATTTAACTGTATTATTTATAAACAAAAAAAAACAACCCGAAAAAAGTGTGAGGGTTAGTCCCCCCTTCCATCCCCCAAAACCATTGTGCCTGTAAAGGCATTTTCTAAAAGCCCAATATAGTCAATGAGGGGTAAACAGTTTTGTAATTGGACATATTTTTCATGCAGTGAACCTTGTTTGCCATTTACAAAGTTCAATATATTCAACAGTATGTTCTGCAGAAGCACTCCAGAAAATTCATCAATCACTCACAATCCTGAAAGGAAATCTGCAAGCAAAATTCCATAAATCATAACAATGAGTGTTTGAAGAGCAGCTAGAGAAAGTAATATCATTAAATGTATTGAGAAATATTAGATTACAGCTGCCTTAACATTTCGTTTAAAAAAGAATTGACCCCTTTATAAATCCAATAAGGCTTTATGTGAAGATTAGTAATAGAGTGAAAACTCTGGTAACTTCCTAATCTAATTGTTCATTTCCTCAAACAAAGTCTGTCACAAGTATTTCTAAATAACTAATGTTCAAATCCAATACCAACCAGGAATTCTTCTGCCCTCTTTGGGAAATGGTTCAGGGCCCATGGCATTCGGAAAAATTGCATCATAGTAGCTGCAATTGAGAATTTGTTTTGGAGGAGGAGGAAAACACATACACAGGCTAAGAAATTTTACATTCAAATTTAGCAGAGAACATGAAGACTAATATCTAAACAACTGCATGTATACTACAATTACGTTTTATAAGAAACAGTCACATGGAATCATGTTCATGCAGTCTCTATTAAACTGTTCTGATACTATTACAGAAGAACTTGTCATTTGCCTTTGAATTAAGAGGTTCTGTTTGGCAAGCAATTTAAATTTAATGTACAATTGGCGTCCAGAACTGGGTAGTCATAAGGCCTCAGTAAACCAATGGTTTTCTGGGGCCTTATGATGGTCCAGTTCAGGGCAGATGTGAGGAAGAGGCTGTTGGCAAAACCTGAGAAAAATCTAGAGTAAAAAAACAGCCAAAGTTGAAAAACTTGAAAATTCGGTTAATTTGTTAGATGAGTTGTACAATACAAACAGATATTATCAAGCTGAAGATCGAATATGTACAGAAGGTGTGGTAAATGGTTTTTGTGTTTGGAAATTATATTCTATTAACTGGTAGAGTGCTAAATCATTTTCGGTTATCCAAATTTGTCCATGTCTCTTTGCCTTGTTACAATTTATGGGAGAGTGGCACTCTCCCATAAATGGTAAGAAGGCAAATACTCACAGACTAAACAATTTTAATTCAAAAATAATATGAAGCATATCCACAGAATATGAAGCCTTTAAGTTGTGGCACCTGCACTTCAGAGTAAAGCCCAAATATGGGCTTTCAGCACTCTACCAGTTAACGGCATTATTGAATTTAAAGATATCCAATTAGGTGGGCTCCATGGTATCAGGACCCTCTTCACAGACAAACCTCAGCTGGAGTGGGTTGGCAGAGGTGGGTCCCGCAGTGTTCTCGTTTGGAAAAATTTGAAATTATGATTTCAAATGGTGTTGTAATGTTTACAATATTATTAATTTATTGATGTTTAAGGTCACATATTTATGCACAATGGCTAATCGTGACCGTGACAGTTTTACGGGTGGAGGAAGCCGGGGAACCTGGAGAGAACCACCAAGCATAATGTTTACTACAATAACACAAATAACAACCGGTAGCAGTTAGTCCAAGAATGATAACTCACTTTCTGATAGACACAAAATCATGACCAATGTATAAGTATAAAGTTGTGTTTAGACAATTATTTAAACTCATGATGCCCATTTTAAAGAACTCACACCCCAGACATTGGTTGTCAGTCCTACTATAAAAGTTCTTATTTATTTATGTATTGGAGTTTAAGGTCACATATTAATGCACAATGACTAATCAAGACCACAACATGGCTATAAAATCAAGTCCAGCCAATCGTTCAAACCCATATTGCTCACTTTAGAGGACTTCTACCCCAGTCATTGCTGACCGCCAGTGACCGGGTCCTGTTTACTCCAGTAAAGAAGCACTGGTTCGCTTCCTGCAGTTCCCACAGGGAATATAAAATCAGTAAAATATAACTTGTTACCACAGTTAACTCTTTCAACATGAGAGGCTACTTCTCTGGTCCAAGAACATGATACATCATAATTTTATTAAGTAGGATGGCTTCTAAGTGAACATGTGATGTAGAACAATTAATATTTTCAACGTGTAGCCTGAACGTTGAAAATATTAATTGCTCTGCCCCCAAATAATTGCTCTACCCCCAAATAATGGATATGGACTCTTGCAATTGCTGCCATTTAACTGGCATGGAAGATACCACCAGTGTTCAAAGGGTCAATAAGCACAGCTCCACCTCCTGGGGTTGCTATGGGGAAAGTAAGTGAACTGAAAAGATTGCATTTTTTTCTGCAATGCACTGAAGTTAAAAAATTCACTTCAACACATATGATATCACAAAATGTTTTGTAATTTCTGTCAGAAAATCCCAGAGAACAAATGAAGTGCTGTCAACAGCGGCAGTCTATTTTGAGGGTAGTTATTTTCAAGGTTACTTCCTGAGAATAAAATATAGTCAGTGCATAGTGATCATGACAGACCACTGTGATACTTTATAATGTGATTATAGATTGGTCCAGGCACAATGACAGCTCCATCACATTTTATGTGTTATATAGGTAAGATAAACAGATACTCAGACAAGTTATTATACCAGACAATCAAGCAGTGCTACTAAAATACACATTCATCTTACTTAAATTCTCAACCAGGAACTACACACAGGGAAGAAGAACAGTCCTGAGATGAAATCCATGACTGCAAAGACAGATGATTGATTGGGTCACTGTCACTTCTTGCAGAACTTTCTACACACTCATAACTAAGCAATGAAGTGTTCTTATACACTGCACTGCATGTGGTAAAGTGAGAGAGTTCACAACAGAAAGCAGAAGAAATGCACATGGATTCTCAATCCTATAAATGTTTTATTCAGCAACTGCAGAACTGGTGGAATGAAGTTAGTCGGGTCCGATGAATTGGAAATTCTATCCTTGAATTGAATCTTGAATCAAATTGGGGGTCCACATCGGCATCGAATTCTAATCTAATCAGAAACACTGTGAAACAATGTTTGTGAAATCACTTGTTATTTTACCTAATTACCATGCATATCCTTGCAGCTTCCACGTGACGCAAGTAGCATGAGTACCTGAGTGCACAGGTTACAAGTTACATTGCAACACCAGTACAGTGAAACCCTGTTAATTGAACAACCACTTTGCAAAGAAAATTATTCATTTAACAGGAGTATTCAATAAACAGGGATTGTGTCACTTTCCTGTATTCTAGAGATAAACTTAGCATTTATTCTATTATATATTGTCTGACAGAGCTCATGCTCTGTCAAACAAGATATAATAGATTAAATGCCTGTATTGGATGTACTGAGGCCAAATAGGTCTATAAACAAAGGAAAACAGGGGAGCATCATGGTAATTTCTTGACAGGTTACAGGATTTTTTATTCAATCAACAGGAGTTTACTCTATAACCTATATTCAATTAACAGATCAAATTTGTACTGGTGGTATGGTAAATGGTTTTGTGTTGGGAAATTATATTCAATTATCAGGGTTATTCAGTAAAGAGATATCCAATTAAGTGGGCTCCACTGTACTTATAAATCAGAGTGCGGGATTCCCTGTTACAGGCCCCAATTATGATGTCAGAATTGATATGTCTGGTTAATGGCTATAAACAATAAATATTTTCTAAAATTACTTGGATTTAAAGAAAGCAGATTTTTGACTGGAATGATCACTTATTTGCACTGAGTGATGTTTGAATGTAGCTATCAATCAACATGTTTACAAATACTGTTATACAGAATCTATTTTTAACTCAATGATTGTTTATTTGGGTCACACTTGCTTACTTGAAATTAGATAGAATGATCAAGAAACTTAATGAGGTGACTTAATTCAGTCAATCATCAATTAATGGAACAATAGAACATTGAAGAAAATTTTCTCATTCTAGAACTTTCTATCTGAGGACCACATAATAACCTCTGTCAAGAGACTTCAATTTATTCATCTTACATCGCACTGAGAAGTGACTATCATTTATACCTTCAGCATTCAAGGTTATTATTACAGAATATTGCATTATTATAGATAGCAGCTGAGTTTAATATGTATATTCAATGGAATATTATTTTGTGATCTGAGCAACATTTTGTATTGGAAAGTGTTTCCAAAATTTGTAGAGAATGACTCTTCTGCTTTCTGATCATGGAATTTTAGTTAATTTGAAGGATAACTTAAAAAAAAATATACATTATATTTACCTTTGTTGATAATCCTGACCATTATCATCATTTCTTAGAAATGATATAAAAACATTTAGAGGAAGAATTGGATCAAAATTTTCTAGCAGGTATTCTCAAACTTATTCCACTCTCTGTTAGCATCAATTGTGGGGCTGATCCTATCACAGCATACTGTCCTAAAATTACCATCCTCTGTGCGGAGAGAGACACACTCCTTGCAGGCTAAAGATTCCCTCATAGTATTCGAGAAGACCAAGGCCACAGAGTAGCCACTACAAAGGACATCCTACATGCCTGTGCCAGTGGGCCAAGAAGAGGCAGTAATATAAGTTGCATAACTTGCTCATCAATCCTTGTAAAACAAATAAGGTTAAAATAAAACTAATTTCAGCTTGTACTTAATCTCACAATTAATTAACCCTTCCAAAAAGCCACAGTAATCAGAAATGCTATGGTAAATTCTGTAGTCAAGTACACTTGCCATGTAAGATAAATGCTGAGGTTTGAACTATGTTAGCCCTTTACCTTACGAATCAGCCGCATCAGCCACATAATTTGCAAATTAAGCTGTTGAAAAAAATATATTTTTCAAAACATTTCAACAGAACCATATTTTGTGCCCCACTCATTGGAACAAGCTTGTTGGGCTCATTCCAAAGTGGGATCACATGATATGATTGTGTTAAAAGTTTTTGAAATTTTAAAAAAAAAAAAACAATGAAAATAATAAATTTTGTTGTGTGCATTGGTAAAGGGTTAACTGTGCAGATGAAAATTTTATGTTGCAACACCCCCATTGCTAACCAGACTTGATTTGTAATCACTAATTTTAATGACATTAAACACTAGGATTTTTATCATCCACTATTTAAGTCAGCTGGAAATGATAATCTGAACAAGCACCATCAAACTATTACTTCTCCAACTGATATTGTCATAATGATTTGATCTGATTCACTTCATGTTTGTTTGTTCATTTTATTAGGGTCTAATGACACTTGCAACTTCTAGGGTCACATTGTGTCAGACAGATTTATGGGTGGAGGAAGCTGGAGTACCTGGAGAGTACCATCAAGCAGTGGTGAGCAACTGCCAGACTCCTCAATGTACTAACTTTGCTCAAGCAGGGTTAGCAGTAGCTGAAGGCAAGTGCAGCATTGACATGCAGTATGCCTAAGTACACAGTGCCACTGTGCCCCCATGTGGGCAATTGCAATCAGGATTTAGTCTCTTGCCCAAGAACACAACTTCACTCAAAAACATAAATTTAATTTGATCAGTCAAGGGTAAGTCAAGCTGTTAATCATTCCTGTTCGGCCATCAATAAATCAAGATATCGCAGTTTTATTAATTGTTATATTATCTATATAATATTATTATTTCAGTGTTGCATACAGCAGTATATATACAGAATGACGTGTGTGTGTGAATGGGTTAATCGATATGGCATGAGTGCCAGCACAGAAGGATAGAACGAAAGGCCTGAGGCCTCGTGTTTTATCCTTCCACGATGCACAAGCACCATATCGATTATCCCATTCACAAACATGTGTTGTTCTGTGTTTATTACATGCCTTCACTTCTAAAAAAAATAACAAGAGATGCCCGTGGCATATCGCTTAGTGTGGGTGACTGAAAAAGAGCATTCAATTTTTCTTAGTAAAAAAAAAAATCCAATATGGCCGCCAGTTGGCCATCTTGAAACCGAGTGGGAAAATATTATGTCACGTACTTCCCCTCCTCATGTTGATCATTTTTGTGAAGTTTCATGAAAATGTGGCTAAAACTGTAGAAGTAGTTTGCTCCACAAGTTTACATAAAAAAACAACAATATGCCTGCCAGTCGGCCATCTTGAAACCGAGCGGGGAAAAAAATTATGTCACGCACTTCCCCTCATCATGTTGATCATTTTTGTGAAGTTTCATGAAAATGTGGCTAAAACTATGGAAGTATTTTGCCCCACAAGTTTACATGTGCAACGGACCAACGACGACGACAGGACAAGTTGACTTCTATACACCCCCCTAAACTTCGTTTTGTGGGGGTATAAAAATATGGATGGACGGAACCCATTTCTATATCTCTGGAAACTTCATTTGGTGGAGGATAACAAGGCAAATACTAACAGACTAAATAATTTCACTTCAAAGATAAAGCAAAGCACATCTACTGAATATGAGGTCTTTAAGTTTGTGCTACCTGTACTTCAGAGTAAAGCCCAAATATGGGTTTCCAGCACTCTACCATTTAACTCTTTGCACACCGATATCAAAATACCAAAATTTCAAGTTGCAAATTTTTTCCATAATGCAACTAGGAGCTCAGTCAGCTTGAACTGATTATAAATCCTCTTGTATCAAGAGAAAAATCTGAAAGTCAAAATGTTGTTATTTTGATATCAGTGTGCTTCAACCATACCAAAAAATCAGAGGAATAAAATAGGAAAGAGTTAATATTGATGAAGAAATAACCCAACAGCATATTTTGATGGCAACCATATGTAAAGTGAATAACCATTGTGCTCCTTTATTGAACACATCTTAACCTTCGGATACCAGGAATGATCAACAAATTTAATTACAAGATCAATGAGAAATCAATTGAGGAACACGTCTGAGATATCACACACCTCTCTTCTCATAGAATAGGAAATTAATGAAAAAGAAAGAATAAAGAATCATTAAGTTTATAAAGTTAAAACAGAGATTGCTGCTGTCGATGACTGATTGAATTTCTGTCAAGAACACAGACAAGTCTAGTGTATGTTAAATACTTTATGCAAATCAGGTTAGCAAATAATTGAATATCCTATAAAGTTACAGGAAAAATATGTAGTCATGACATACAGGCCCCTTCAAATGAAGACTTTCATACTGATATCAATAAACAGACTTTATAGATCGAAGTTGTGTATAAACAATTGTAAATCTGAAGGAAGTTTATTGGGTGGCTGGCCATACTAACTCTACTATTCTTATTTTAATACTTTACCTTCTACAGGCGTTCTCAAAATTTATTATTTTTTTTTAAATATTCAAAGTTCTTACAGATGGATAAATGGCCAAATGGATAGATGGACGAATAGATGAACAGACGGATGGACAGAACCCATTTCTATATCCCCTACAAACTTCATTTTGGCGGTAGATATAAAAAAAACATCATGTGACCCCATTGGAATGAGCTTGATTAGCTTGTTCCAATGAAGAGTCACAGGATGTGGTTTTTTTTAAATGTTTTGAAGAATAATTTTTTTTTAATTGCTCAATTTGTAAATTATGTGGGTAGATGCATCCAATTCTTTAGGTAAAGGATTAAGACTGTTCATTCTTATATGTCATAATTCAGCTGGCTTCACAATATGTAGAACTATGCAACCCAATGGGTGTATATCTACTGGGGACCTGAAGATCTCAGTGAGCTCTGTCAAACATAGAATAGACGCTCCGTTTATTTCTAAAATACAGGAAAGTTACCAAATCCCTGTTAATTGAAAACTCCTGCTAATTGAATACTTTCTCACTGAAATGTGCCCATTCAGTTAACATGATTCCACTGTACTACTGCTTTTCCAGAATCATCAAAAAAAATGTAATTAATAATTGCAACTGCAGTTCATGATACAATTCCACAGTGTTACTGTCAAACAAATTAGAAGTGCTTGAAGAATTGGTGGATTTTTTATGCATCATTTGACAGTTTTCTTGTTAAGAGAAACCATTGTGATATGTGTTTCTCTTTGTTTGATGGCAGATGAAGATATTTGGAAAACATAGAATGCTGAAATCACATGTTTCACAATTTTGTTAAGTCTCATCTAAAATACAGTGGAAAATAACTTCTTTTTATAAATTTTTTTAACCCTTTAATTAATTTTCCTCGTTTTCATGCTAGTAGTTATTGTTAGAATTTAATCCTTTTCTTAAAACAACTGATTATACTTGCAAAACAATTTCTTGAATAATACTTTACCCAATGCACACGATTTCAAAATTTGTTTTTTCAGTTTTGAATATTTTTCCAAGTATTCCAACAGAACCATAAAATGTGACCCCTCATTTGAATGGGCTTGATGAAATTTTTTTTTCCAACTGCTCAATTTGTGAATAATACATGTGGATGAAGCCGATCCATTAGGTAAATGGATAATTAAAAATTTTCATTTTTCACCTCAAAACCATAGCTTAGAAGCCCTCATCAGAATGGGGTCAACATGCTTATTCCAATAAGAGAGAATAAGTTATGTTTCAGAGACAAAATATGAAAAAATAATAAAATTTGAATTGTGATTTTTGTGCTCTTGCTGGATATCACCACATGTTAGTTAACCCTTTACCTAACATGCAAAGCAGACGACACATGCATTGTTTTTCATTTTTTGTCACAACAACATAGGTTAAGACCCTCATTGGAATGAGCTCGATGAGCTCGTTCCAAAGAGGGGTCATAGCCTATGTTTTTGAGACAAAAAATGAAAAAATAATGAAAATTAATTGGCAAATTTTGTGAATCGCGCTGGCCGGTTTTGGCCGTTACGCTGGGTAAAGGGTTAAAAGAAGCCTTTGAATTGTTGTACCTGCCCTTCAGAATAATGCTCAAATATGGGCTTCCAGCACTCTACCATTTAATGGAATCTGTTGATGGAATACTATCTGCAGCATATAAGTTATTTATTTATTTATCTTTCAGCATCTTTGGCTACCTCCTGACTGCAACATTGGGATAACGTCATGTTTTGCCAATCACTTGTGCTTCCCACTTTAGAGGACTTCCACCCCAGGCATTTGTTTCAGGTTTATATTTTATTACTGAAGTAATAAAGTACTGCTCCACTTTTGGCATTCCCACGGGGGTAGGCAGCTCATTAACAATTTAATCTGGTTGTCCCATAAAGCTATGACACTTAGATTTTACTGATCCTTTCTGTTTGATTTGTTGGTCATTGTGTCAATGCTGGCTGGTTTTAGTCATTACATTTGGTATTTATTTATTTATTTATTGCTGCTTAATGCTACATTAGCACCTAAGGGTATATCATGGGAGGAAAACAGCAGAAAGTAAAACATGTCATTGTCAATTACCAAATAAATTTGATTGAATAAAAGTAGGAAATAATCACAATAGAAATTTCAAAGACGGGAGTTGTTTGAACAGTAATGAGTGATGATACCAGAAAAGTGAATACCTTAAAAATCAACCTGATGATTTGAGACTTGAAGAGTCTAGTTTAAGAGAATAAAAAATAATTTCAACGTTAATTACTTTAGAAATGAAAGAATTTTGTGTGGGGTCATATGAAAAAATAGATCTCTTGAATGTGTTTAAATCTTGAATGACCAATGTGACATTGCATGAGAATTAAATGATCTTTCCTACAAAGGTCACTAGACGAATAATGATCAAAAGTATCTGATAATAAGTGATGGAGCTTGTTATTTGTTGCTCCATCCCACTCTGGTTTATGTTAGGTAAAGGGTTCAGGTGCAATTATTAGATCAAATGAGAAAACTTGTCAGTTTCATGTATTTTTATATAGGCTTTCTACAAAGTCAAGTTGTAGTCAATCAAAAATATTCTGATGTTAATTCTACTCCAAACCCTTAACCAAATGTAATGGCCACATCCATGCAGTATGATTCACAAAAAAGCATCATTTAAAATTTTATCATTTTTGTCAATTCTTGCTTTCTCAAAACATAGCTTATGACACCTCATTGGAGTGATCTCACCAAGTTGGGTCAAATGAAGAATCATAAATTATGTTTCGGAAAAAAATAAAACAAGGGTAACACTATATGCCCCTGGCCATTTCTATGGGAGAACCACCAAGCAGACTACCCAAGTTACTAACTCTGTGCAAGCAGAGTTAGCAGCGGCTGAAGGCAGGTGCACCATCAACACGCAGTATACCTCAGTACACAGCACCACCATGCTCCCATGTGGGCAATCGGGATGAAGTGTCTGCCCAAGGAAACAAAGGAGCTACTAATCAGGACTGAACTGTGGACCTTTTCGGTTTGAGGTCCAACAACTGCTCTAACCACTGAGCCACCATGCTCCCTCAGTCACTTTTGTACTTGATCCTTGCTGTGGGTTATCAAATTTGCAGATTATTTATTTATTTATTGGTGTTTAAGGTCACATACTTATGCATAATGGCTAATCATGACTGTGACAGTTTTAAGGGTGGAGGAAGCCGAAGTACCTGGAGAGAACCACCGAGCAACGACGAGCAGCTGCCAGCTCCCCAACATCGTAACCCTGCACTGCAGCACAGGCAGGGTTAAATTGGTTGAAGACATGCGCACCATCAACATGCAGTATGCCTTAGTACACGGCGTCATCATGCCCCCATGTGGACAATCCTTGCCCAAGGACACAACACAGGAGTCCCAATTGATCACTCAGACGGTCACCCATCTAAGGACTAACCGGGCACAACATTACTTAACTTCGGTGATCTGACAAGAACCGGTTACCGCAACGCCACACACCCCCATTTTGCAGATTAAACCTTTACCCAACGGAGACGATATAAAATTTATTATTTTAAATATCATTGTTTAAATTTTTAAAAAAAATTTCAACAAAACCATATCATGTGACCCCTCTTTGGAACGAGCTCAATGAGCTCATTCCAAAGAGGGGTCACATGATATGGTTTTGTTGAAATTTTTCGAAAAATAATATTTTTTCAGCTGCTGAATTTGCATATTACATGGGCAGATGCGGGCGATTCGTTGGGCAAAGGGTTAACATACTTGTAGGCCTGATGCACATGATAGAGCACCTCTCAGCTCATAACTTCCAAACTGTCAATCAGCTGCTGATTTTAATTTCATTAGAAACAATACCTAAAGAAATTCAGTGAACAGGTTCAAGGTTTTCCATTTTTGACTGCTGGGTTTTAGGTCTGGTACACAAACACAGAGCTGAGAAGACCTCAACAAACAAACACTTTTATCAAATTCCACTGGAAAAATTTACAAGAATGACTGTGGAACCATTGTGCCATGGCTGAGCATCACAGAACTCTCCCTTGAAGCCAAGGAGTACTGCTTCTGTTATGAACAGCCAAGTTGTCATACACCCTGCAAAGCCTATATAAAGAGTGATGTTATAGATTGATTGCAACTGTTCAGAGGCCTAGTATATAAAAGCAAACCTACAAATAACGGCTTGCCATGATCATTGACAGGCACAACTTTCATGTTTGACAGTCATAAATTCACCAGTTCCTGACACTGTTTAATTGTGGTTTAACAACAACACTTTCAACAGCTAGGGTCACATTGTGTAAGACAGTTTTATGGGTGGAGGAAGCCAGAGTACCCGGACAGAACCACCAAGCAGCAAGGAGCAAATCCCCAACATACTAACTCGGCACAAGCAGGGTTAGCAATGGTTGCAGGCATGTGCACCATAAATGTAAAGTATGCCTTAGTACACTGTAAGCATTGGTAAAACATTGGTAAGCAAGATTATGTGTCCTGCAGAAGGACACAATGCAGTTTCGGATGGTCAAGATCGAACCATCAACCTTTTGGTTTGAAGTTCAATGCTCTAACAACTGAGCCATCACACTCCTGAGTACCTGACTTGATGACGAGTGAAATTTGTTTAGAATGGAATATGTAGAGGATATCTACACTGTTTTAGTGAATATCGGGATGAGCACTCGTGAAAAATAAAACTTTCAGGTCCACACTCATGAAATAATTCCAGATATTCACGAAAACAGCGTAGATTTTTTTATTATTATATGCTACAGGACATTTTAATGCGCAATATTCAGCCCAATTTGACTGCAAACAGTTTCAAGACAATAACAAAAAGCTGCTGATAGTTCCTTCAAGGCAATGTTCAAGGTGATGCCATGCGTCATTCAGGAAGCTACTAAAAAATTTCATCGTGTGGACCTGAAAATATTATTTTTCTCTCGCAAAAAATAAAACTTTCAGGTCGACATTGACACAGATTAAAATAGAGCAGATTTTCTTTTTTATTATATGCTACAAGACATTTTATGGCCCCCTCCCCTACCTTCAAGTTCAAATATATGTGTATATATTTCTTCTCTCTGTGTTGTAAGCACACATGTTTTAATTAGATAATTAGCCAAAGGCGATTCACAGTGGGATACTTCTTTGGCATATCACTAGTCAGCATAAAATGTTTCCATGCTATCTAAAGTCAATTAATATCGAAGTGACCGATACTTTTCAATCATAATGGATATCAAGTATATTATTTCTCGGGATACGCTTGATAGCATATAGTTGATTTTATGTCGCTTGCCAGTTTTAGGTATCTTGACGAAATGCCAGCTGCCCATCACAAGACGAGATATAAAGTGTGGGGAACAAGCTATTTTGGAGAGACTTGGGTTCCAACTGTTTAGGAGTGAGATTCCACATAGGGTCTTGTGCGAGTGGAATTGCCGGGCAATCCACGAAGCTCTGTTGTACGCTGCTATTATCAGATTAGGTTGATGAGGGCTAGAAGCCCGAATTTAGAGAGCAGATTACGAACCCAAGTAACGGCTAAGTTTAGATGTCATTAGCGAGGATCGACTCGCACCTGTCTCAAAGTGTAGGCTTTTGTATTGTGCTATTAACCCTTAACGCAGATGTTCATCGCGTAGTGGCCTGTTTAGTATGAGAGTGCTGTATCGACTCAGGATCGGCAGTGACAATTCGCGCAAGCTCGAAGCGCTTACTGAATTTGTGAGTTCCACATGAACTGTGTGTTTTTCAAAGGACAGGAACATTCAAGGAGAGTTCTAGCAAAGGACACATGAATAAGGCATGTGACGTAGACTTGATAAACTAGCCGACAGAGTGCATAAACTGAATCCAAATCAGAACTGTGTTGCCACAAAGTAACTGACATTGCTAGTCGCGAACCCCCGACCGTCAGAGCTGCAAACGCGCACAGGCGCAGAATATTAAGACTCGGTGTTTTAAGCTCCTGTTGCAAGCCCACGACAGAGACATTTTGAGAGTGTACTATAGTGCCAGTACAGGGCTATAGATAAACTGAATTTGATGAAAAACCATTAACCCATGTGATAAATCTTCTTCCATGTTGATCAAATTGTTAAATGTGTGGAATATGGAAATGAGTTTATTTTGAATGTAAATAAAAGAATCGTTGTTACTTTAATCATTGTTTCCTTTCCGCAGCCTGAAGTGATTAGGAATCACACCTAACAAAGAACGAACCTATATTTCGAGTTCACCCGGCAGGGAAGAAAATCATAGTGCGGTCCCAACTCAGCTCTGTGAGCAGAGTTTGGCCAGTGCCCGGATTCCGACCCACCCAGTTGGCTCGACCCCCAATATTTTAATGGCGAGGCTAAACAACCCCATGTCACCCTCCCACGTGGATAGAGGAGCTCTGACATGATCATTCCTTCAAGGCAACGTCATGTGCCAAAGCTTGACATAATTTAGGAAGCCACTGAGGAATATTTCTCAATATCTATCAAGTCGACAGATATGAAGAAATATTTTTTAGATAATTTGCAATAATTTACAGGCTAGCATATAATAAATGCCTGTAACTTCAAACATTTCCTATTTTGGAGAGTTTTACTAAAACCAAATTCTGGACTTGTTATCAATTGCAGAGAGCTTTCCAATAAATGATAACAAGACAAAATTATTATCAGATCTGCATACACAATTAATATACATATGCATATTGTAAACGTAACATACTATACAATTCACCTTTTGAATTCAGAGAAGAGGTGATAAGCTGAATTTGACAAATGCATACAATATTCTTTGCCTTTCATGGTGACCTTAAAACAAATTTCTTGGCTTAAAAGAATGAATCAAGATCTACTTTATACAAGATGTACTGCACAATTGAGTATTACAGCTTCTTACTCAGTAATGTATAACATTTGTCATAGTAATGGTATACCACACAATTAGGGCCCATTCCCCTGTGACAGGTACCAAGTTTGGGATAACAGGCACAAAACTGTTGATACTTGTTGTCTTGTTGCCATGACAGGAGCCTGAAATATACTTTTTTGCTCATTTCTTTTTATACCATCCACAGAAGTTGATAGGTATCGTGCTGAGAAGTATCAACTGAAACAAAAATCGTGATATTGCAGTTTAGGATTTTATCATGGTATGAAGTAATCAGTGTTTTTGTTTTATTTGTTTTCTTGTAAAAACATGGATGATTATGTGAAAAAACCCCATCTCAATCCATCAAAAATTTCATTTCTGTCTGGCATGGGGTCAACTATCATGAACACAGTAATTTGATAATAGTATCATGGTTCAAGTAGAAACTTATACTACAGACTCAAGACTTATTAATAATTTGCCTGATTTTCATGCTGTTCGGATACATTCGTTCGTCCGTAACAAGAATGACACGGGCATCATTTTTGTTTACAAGCACTAGGACTAAAATTTGGAAAAACATTGTTGCAGGAATTTCTACCTTACTGTAACTGTAATGCAATCATAACATGTTCCCTTTTGACATTTTAAGTCTCTGTAAGACTCTACCCCACCCAAGACATTTTAGTCTCAGAGAGTCCAGTGGGCTGGGTGAGGTGGAATGTTACAGATACTATGTTATTATCAATCTTTGAACTTATGATATTGACAAACAATGATATATACCATGCTGGTGATGGTACAAAATTGAAAATGCCTTAAGGAAAAGGTATGTTTTAATACCAGAGTTGAATGGAATAATTGAATGGAATCCATTTCTTTTAGATGGTTTAGAAGAGTATTCCATAGCTTTGGCCAGGCAGTAGCAAATGCTCTATCGCCAGCAGAACTTAATTTAGATGATGACCAAAGAGATCTCTATGGCTTGTGACTGATAAAACAAATTAGACAAGTTGGGTGGTGCAGATCGTTTGATGCATTTACAAATAAGAAACAATTTGAATTGAATTGTCCACTGAATCCGAATCCAGTGATGATCTAAAAGGACCAGAGAAATGTGGCTGTACTTTCTAGATCGGTTGATGACACATGCCACACAATTTTGCATGCGCTGTAGCATTTTAAGAGTGGATTTTTTAGAATCTATCAAAAGAAAGTTACAATAGTCAAGGCGACTAGTAACAAAGGTTTGAAGAGGCTGCTCACAAAAATGTTCTCTGCTGACTAGAACAGTCATTCTTGATTTTAATAAAAGATAAGAAGCTCAAAATTTGAGTAGTGCTGTGTACTAAAGCGTACTGCACTTCAATGGCACACTTACATTCAACCAACGTTAACTTACTTGTGTGGATTTAGTACATTGGGGATTCAAAAGCTGGTTCTCTGCATGTACTCTGGCTTCCTCTACAAAGGTGACCCTACCTGTCAAATGTGTCATGAAACCTTAAGGAATAAATAAATGAATAAATATGTTTGATAAAGTAGAATGCAATTAAAAAACACATGCTGACCAACAGCATTTTCCTATCCAGACCAACATGCCTGCAAGGCCATCCACAGCCCTTTCTTATGTAGTGCGGTCAGCTTTCTGGGCCAATGAGAACAGATGACCAACAACATCGCTCCATTACCTTCCTACATGAAGCTACTTATCTGCCAGGCTATCACAAATAACACAGCTCTTTCCTGCAGTACAGCCTACAAGTGGAAACCTGCCCTTGCTATTAGTTCCTAATCGCATGATATTTTCACCACATTTTTACTTATTAATTTATTGGTGTTTAAGATCACAACATGGATATATTGTCAAGTCCAACCAATAGTTTAAACCCATGTCGCCCATTCAGTAATAATGCATTAGTTGGTTGTAATTTTGCCCGGTGTCAGTCACTTGTAATATTCCAACTGAATTTGTTAATATCCAATATGGTATATATACCTGTGATACGTTAGTTATACAACTTACAAGCAGGCATTTAAAGTTCAAATGTATTGTTTAATATATGAACAATAATTGTAAAAATATTATGCCACAAGCATGTTCAACTTGCAAAATATGCCATAACATTTCAAAAATATCACACTAATGCTATAGGAATATTACCATAATAAGGCTTCAAATATGGCATTATTAACAAAAAGAATATCACACAATGGTACACTTTGTTATAGGCTGTACTGTTGTTTATTTATTGGTGTTTAAGGCCACATATTTCTGAACAATGGCTAATCAACTCAGATAAAAAGTCAAGTCCAGCCAATTATTTATACCCATGTTGTCCATTTTAGAGGACGTCCACCCCAGGCATTGGTTACCAGGTCCTATTTTACCCATAAAAGCGAGCCTGTTTACCACAATAAACAAGCACTGCTTCACTTTGGGTTCCCACAGAGGAGGCTGTATTGTATCTTTCAACTGAATAACAAAGTTAATTGAATATAACTTTCAAACACAAAGTCATTTACCATACCTTCAGTGCAATTTTGACCTGTTAAAAGTACATTGGTTATGGAGTAAACTCCTGTTAACTGAATAAACTAGACATTTTAGAGACATTGACATTGTAGTCATCCTACAAATTTGCAATGAAACCCCTTCATAAATGCAAGCTGTAGACTATGCTAAAGGAATCTAGGTAATGTACCCCTGCGGCCATCACGGTTGACTGAACACGACCAAAATAGGACATTCTCATCTGGACATTATGCAGAGTCATCCTACGAAGTTACAATAAAATTCCTTCATAAATACGACCTGTAGACTGTGCTAAAGGTTTTCGGGTTCGCGTACATGTCATGGTTGGCCAATTGCGACCAAAGGGGACGTTCTCCTCCAGACATGACCTCGAACCTGCATATGAAATTTCGGGATGATAGGGTGTAGCCTGTGCTAAAGAAAATGTGAACCGACTCACAGATTTACAGACTGACAGACTCATAAATTTCTACACGCATAATGGCAATAGGTTATCTTGACATTGTCATGTTAAGCTAAAAATTGTGTAATTTGTCAAGAATTACCCTGACAGTCACTGAATTCCACTTGTTTATAGACATATTTGACCTCAGTACAACCAAAACAGGTATGTAACTATTATATCTTGTTTATTATGTTTATCTCCATGAGCTCTGTTAAACAAGATATAATATACTATTAAAAAAAAAGTAGGGGATATTTGATAAAAGTGAGATATATGAAGAAATATATTTCTATTTTCATCAAAAAGACAGCTGAGGCATTGCACTGTGACATCTGGTGAATGATAGTTGGGTGTCTGACAAGTACACATTCCACGCACTGAGCTGTAGAAGACGTGGACGGTCAGTCAGAGAATTTACCACACTCAATCCAAGACCTTGTAAATCCTCCTCGGTTTCGTGAGACAAGCACAGATCTGACATGGCATACTCCTCACCAAATGTCCAATATCAGCTTGACTGATGTTATTCCATTCTTAATGCAGGGCAGTGGGAGTTCCGGGACATTGGTAGGGGGCTGTTGGCATTGTTGTAGGCACCTGCCAAGTATATCCCAGATGTTCACGATTGGTGAATGGTCTGGACTTAGTGCTCGCCAAGGCAGTGTAGCGATGTTCTGCACCTCGAGGAACACTGCAGCGACACGGGCCCATGTGCTCTTGCATTGTCATATTGGAAAATGAATCGATGACAGTGACGTCGCGCAAATGGTACCACAGGAGCTGCTAACATGTTGTCATGGTAGTACTGCCTGTGACATGCCCTTGGATGACATGATGTAATGCTGTTCTGCTTGTCATGGTTATGCTTCCCCACAACATAACTGATCTGCCACCAAAACGATCTTGCTGCCTAACGGTTACGTCATGGTATCTTTCATTCCGCCACACTTTGTTTCACCTGTTTGTGGAAGTCAAGAGTGAACCTCGATTCATCGGAAATCATGACGTTGTCCCAGCGCTGTCGTGCTCCACACCAATTACGCCTTGCTGCGATGTGACATTCAGTCAAATGTGGAATTATCTGAGGTCGTCATGCATACAAATACTAGCTATGTAGGCGATTTTGGATTGTCTGAACACTGACTTGCACATCTGTCGCTCGGTGCAGCTGCTGTCCAATTTCTGAGGCACTTTGATGGCAGTTATGTAAGGCTGTGGTTCGGATGAAACGATCCTGGTTAGCAGTTGTCGTCCTTGGACGACCTGACAGATGTCTGTCATCAACATTGCCTGTCTGACAGTAGCATGACCACAACCTGCTAATCAATAATTGAGTAACATTGAGAATTTGAGCCACTGCAGTCTGTCTGTTGCCAGCTTCCAGCCTGCCAACAGCACGTAAACGTTTGTCACGTGTCAGTCTTCGCAGACCTCAAAAGTTACGTTTCAATCAGAAACTATTGATGAACGAGTTAATACCAAGAAAAGAATGGTGACATCTCCGAAAAAGCCCGTCCGGTACAAATGAAAATTTAAAAACGTACCCCACAGACATTAACGTAGTGTTCAGGCAAAAAACCTGCACAAAGTTTTTGTGGGCCGGTGACATTCGTGATTCACACTAAACTTGGTAACATACTGATGTGTCCTATCATGTGTATCCAAGACCATTTTCCAAAAATATCAACATCAGTTTGGATATCCCCTACATTTTTGAATGGTACAGAACAAGAGCTCTGCCGATCGACTGCGATCAGACAGGTTGGGTGTGTCACCAAATTGTGGATTATTATCCTGATCCTCATATGGATGTAAATTTGCTAATTTGAAGACAACAGTTTCATAAGGTTGTCCCATGTCCATCAAATCTAAGCCATTGCTAACCTCATTGGATATTGCAATTGCAGAGCTGTGTAGTTTGTGTGGAACATTAATTGGCTTGTTGCCAAATATAGGTGGGTGAAGTTGGTATGAGGTCTGTGTAAACAAGCACTGCTTCACTTCTTTGGGTTCCCACAGAGGAGGCTGTATTGTATCTTTTAACTGAATAACAAAGTTAATTGAATATAATTTCCAAACACAAAGTCAAAAACCATACCTTCAGTGCAATTTTGACCCATTGAAAGTACATTCATGTCATGTACGCTGCCCATATGAACATAGAAATTGAGACCCCCACTAATTACACTACGAGGTGGGGTCTCAAAACCCCACCACGTGACTTCAATTTGTCTATAATTAACTTGTTTTTTGCAAGTGCGGTAATCAGGTTTATTCTTCCACCAAAAATAGTTTCAGTTCATTGTTGTTTGTGATTGTTAGGAATTGCACTTAGGTATAAATTGAATACGTATGCTCCATACATGTTTTTTGATAATAAAAAGCATTAATAAGGCAAAAAAACAATCAAAATATGGAGTTTGAATCGTGTTTTTAATCTCGCATGAATATGTCAAACTGTGTGATGGGATGTTCGGCTGACGTCGGTTTATCTTTTGATCTCTCAGTCACCGCCTCTTAATTAGATCAAATTTTTTCACAGTCAGTGAAAAATTACTTTTACTTTTACTTGAAATATTAAAAAGATAGTTCAATAATTGAAAAAGTTATTAAAAGCTATTATAATTCTGAATATTGTTCATCAAAATCAATTCAGAACTCGAGGAATTAAGAAAAAATAAATATTATACCGTACTGAAATCATGGATGTGAGTTGAAAAAATTATAACTTGACCAGCACAATATCTGGACATTCCCCCGATGGTCTTTTACCTAACTGTAGCTATTGACGGAGAAGAATCATGTTACCAGTACTGAATTTTGAATAAATTGTGGGTTGGGGAGGAAGGGAATCCGATTTATGATTTTAAAAGTTAAGTTCAGAGTGGAATGTTAAAATGTACATGTTGAGAGTGGAATTAACATAAATAAACAACATTAGCGCAAATATCAGGGGTGGTGCCAGAAAATTTCCCCCACACACACACAGAGTAATATGCAGACATACGCCCAAATGCACTTGCATACCCCTATACTTTTGTGTACTAATTTTCTTTCACTTTCGCCCCCCCCCCCCCCCCCCCATCACGTATATACTCAGGCTTAGCTATTTCAATTGATAATACAAATAACAACAATGCAGATGAACGTTGAAAAATCTGCAAATGCAAAGAGTATAAAAAGTATGTACAAACCCCTACAGAATTGGATGAAGGATATTTGTTTTGGTATGCAAATATCTCCCATAATCCCCCCCCCCCCCCCCACCCTTCTCCCCTGTGAAATAATCATTAGTTTCAGTCACGAGTGAGATACTTTTTGGTATCCATTCAAAAACACTATATTTTCTTTTTACTATATCCTTTTTATAAGAATCTTTAATTGCATAGCCCAACAAGAGTAAGACAGGAAAGAGGATTGGCTGGTCGAGTTGACTCAATGTCGTAAACAGGTATCACTTTGATCATTAGCCGTGTGCCATGGGCGCTTTCATGGTGCAGGAGGCTTTTTCGCCCCCACTTCCCACCCAAGAAAAACATGGTTCATCATGTGTTGGCCTACAGCTGTAAACAAAATATGAAATTGGGAACTTCACGAATATTAGTTGTTTTTCTGAAGTCTGGTTTATTTAATTCCTCGAGCAAATCGATCGCGCAAACACAACAGTTTAGTTTCAAAAGTGATGATGACTTTGTACTTAACCAAATGGAACTGACTGTTCTATTCCCAATTTACAATTTCAAACCACAGCAATAGTCGCCGTCTGCCTCCTCCAAATTCCAATTTAAATTTAAAATAATTATCTAGTACCAGTAACAAACGCAGTTGTCTTGCCAGTTGACGTCACAAGACAGTATTTATTAATTAGCAGAGAAACTGACATGCAAAAGCAATTAAGCTAATCCTTAACGCTCGTGACCACGGCGGGTCACAGTGTTTTCAAAACTGTCTTCCACTGATCAAACACTGAGGTCCACTGGAACTCCACGGTGGAGAACACACCACAGCGGTGTTTTTGTTTCAATCCACGTTGAACGTACTGTAATGTTAGTTATAAGAAACCAAATGAAGTTAAAAGATTAAAAAAAGGCAACCCATTTATGTAAATATCTATGCGCAAAAAACAAACTTATTTATCTTAATATCTATGTGCAATGTATTAGGTTTCTATTGTTTATCGCTTGTTAAAAGTTGAAACACTTTTGAATGAATAAAATATATCAAAGCCAATGTTCTTGTTATTGTTGCTCTGTTGTCAATGAAGATAAGTAATTGTACACGCCCACTCATAAATAGTTCCTCTATAAATAGACAGCACTAATCTAAATTTAGCATCAATAACTGGGGTATTAATGGACCAGTCTCATATGGGTACTGTACATGTAATGTTGGTTATAGAGTCAATGCCTGTTAATTGAATAAACTAGACATTTTACTAAGTCATCCAACAAATTTGCATTGAAATCCCTTCATAAATGCAAGCTGTAGACTGTGCTAAAGGAATCTAGGTAACGTGCCCCTGCTGCCATCACAGTTGACTGAACCTAATCAAAACAGGACGTTCTCATCTAGACATTATACAGAGTCGTCTCCTACAAAGTTACCAATTGAGACCAAAAGGGGACATTTTCATCTAGATGTGACCTCGGACCTGCATATGAAATTTTGTGATGATTGGACAAAAACTACAGGGTGTAGCCCATGGTAAAGAAAATGTGAACAGACTCACAGATTTACAGACTCACAGATTTCCGCATGCATGATGGCAATAGGTTATCTTAACTTTGTCAAGTTAAGCTAAAAATCTTGTAATTTGTCAAGAAATATCAATTTTATAGTAAATTTCCTTTCTTATTATACCTACCGCAATTGTTTACTACAGGCTTGCACTACAGTGGAAGACCCTAACTCGGATAAAATACTCTCATTTTAATCTTTCCCAAGAGATATGGGAAAGAAAAGTGGCGTAAAAAACATCATGAAAAAAAAAAGCCAAAACTGGGCCGAGTGCCGCACACACCCGGTAGGGGACGCTCTTCCCTTAGTACAATTCCACGACTTCCGTTAACCAGTGCGCAGTGCAGTCATCAATTAATCATTATTTTGAATCCGCCATCAAAGGATTTATGTGATCAGCAGGGAGGAAGGATTCTTACCCAAATAAGAAGACGGGAGAGCCTCCATGTAAAGAATTGCAGTGGATATAATAAGAAAGGAAATTTACTATAAAATTTATATTTCTTATCAAACTACCTTACAATTGTTTACTACAGGCTGAATAGACAACAGGATGGAGGGAATCACATAACCAACCCACACATAACTCAATTGCACGGGAACCGTGGACAGAGGAAGAGATCCCTAGTCCTATCAAACCATAGCATCACAAACATTAGCAAAAGACAATGAGAGATGAGGCGTATGGTGATTTGCGATGCACAGACAGAAAGGGCAGTGACAGCACGGAGCTGGAACTGACCTTGTAAGAAGCTGAATGGATGGGATAGACAACCGCCTGAGCAGAAGAAAAAGGTCCCGTAGAACAAAAGTCCTCTGCCTGCTCCTGCAACTGTCGCAGATAAGTGGAGAAGGTAGCATTTCTCCAGTAGGCTGCCAGCATAACATCCGACAACATGACAGAGTTAGTATAAGCCCCGAGAGGTAGACAATGCACGCACCTCGCGACAGAAAAATGATTGGTAATACAATCGCCAGTCGCTAGATGAGCGGAAGCTGCACGAATAGCAAGACAATTCCATCGAGAAATGAATTCAGGAGAGATCTGGCATGTGAGAAAAAGCATATCCACCCGGGATAAAGGTGCAAATGCCCCCCCCCCACCCCCCAAGCAGAGCAGCACCCAAGAAAATGTCCATCTTGGAGTAACCTGCAAAGTTCTAGACCTTTTCAAGGAAAAGTGCAGAACAAGCTTGGAGAGGCAAGGATGAGTGCCGAAACGACGTTGTCCCACATATGAAAAAGGTCTCCGAAGCATGGACTTGTACCCATTGCTGGAGACCCCCAGAATCAAACAAACACCAGAAACTCCGCAATTGGTGTGATCGAAGGAGTGACAGAAGCAACAGAGTGGTCGCACACCATCGACAGAAGAACCTTCCACTTAGCCGCAGAGGCTAAACCAGTGGAGTGAGTGCCTCCTTGAAGAAGAAAAGCAACACCACTGCTCGTCTCAAAAAAACCACTACGGAGGAGACAGGAACCGATAAAAGACATGCCCGAAAGCACAATGAAGTCGGGTCGACTTGAAACCTCCTCGGGCGACCTTGGCAAAGAAAGTTGCGACGTAGAGGGAAACATGCCGGAACTGCCACTAACAGACAGTGGAGCAGATTGATCCACACCCACTGAGGCGACAGGGGTGCGATCGAAAGGATTCAACAACTGCAGGTTCGTATCTGGGCTAGAACCTGAGGCAGAATCGGAACCGGCAGGAAGGCGTAGCCAACAAAACCGTTTCAAAGGATGGACAGAGCATCCACGGCGAAAACCAGAGCATTTAGACATGGAAACATGAAAGTGTCCACCAGATGGTTCCAACGAGTCGCAAAGAGATCGAAGTGAGGACGACACCAGAGATCGCAAAGAGACTGGAACGGTGTCATGTGGAGCATCCACTCAGTGGAAAAGAACCTACCCCGTTGGGACAGGGAGTCGGCTAGGAAGTTCAGACGATCGGGAAAGTGATGAACCACCACTCCGCCGCTGACATCCCGAGCGAGCAGTAGAAGATTCTGAAACAATTCATATATGGGAACATAGTGCGTGCCACCCTGGTTCCGAATGTAAACAACCACCGTAGAATTGTCAGACCACAGAAGGACCTGACAATTCGAAAAGCGGGAGATCCACTGCCGGAAACTCAGAAGAAGAGCAAGAAGCTCCTTCTGGTTGACTGAAGAGCTGCTAGATCCTGGTCCCATAATCAGTGAAGGAAAAGACCTAGAGGATCCAACGTCACACCCCATCCGAGATCGCTGGCAACTGCTTTTGGAACACGATCAGACGTGGGGAACTCCCTGCATAATCCACTAAACATCTGTCAGGGGAGAAGATGACGAGGAAGAGACTCTGGTAACAGAAGCATTAGAACCAGAGGATCGACATTTGGCCTCCAACTGAGCACAAAGTGGTGGAGAGGTCAGACATGCAGTTGACCTAGAGGAATGAGATCCGTCACCGAAACGCAGAAACCAAGCAGCCGGAGAAGACTCCGAGCTGATGAAGTCCATCCCAGATGACAAAATGACGGAGAAGGGACCAGGTCCAACTTCTCTCCGTTGACTCTGAACCCTAATGACGTGAATAGGTTCAACAGTGTGATGACATCAGACTCCAGAAAAGTAGCATTGGATTGCCTCTGGAGGATATCAACTAGAAAAGCCAAAGAAGACACCCTGGACTCTGTGCGATGTAAGACTAACACATGCAACATCAGACAGGTGAAGGCCCAAGGATCCAGGTTGAGGCCAAAGGGCATGGCCTTGAACTGGAAAACATCCTGGGGAAGGAGCGGCGAACCGATCTGAAAGCCTCCATGCTGAACTGAGGAGCAATGATAGACTGCGTCAGAATACTCAGATCGATAACCTGTCTGAGTCAGCCGTCCTTCTTCGGCACCAAGAACAGGCGGGAATAAAATCCCACTGAAAGAAAGTTCTTGATGACCTCGATTGCCCCCTTTGACAGGAGATTGCCTATCGCCGTGATCAAAAGTTCCCAACGTGTAACGTTGAAAAGGGACTCATGTTGGAAGAGGCACTCTCGACTGAGTGGAATGCCTCAACCTGGGACAAAATCGAGGTGACTACTGAAGATGCCCACCCTACCCTGTGAGTGAGTAGAAGTGGAGGCAGGAGGATCAGCCCTTAGCTTCGCAGAGGAAGCAGAAGGGTACTTGTTAGGCTTTGGATGGCGCCTGCCTCCAACAGAAGGCCGATCAAGCTGATTAAGCAACAGCAGATCAATGGAATGACAAAGAGAGTCATCCCGGACAGTCGCCACGGAACCATGGAATAGTCGCGGACCCGCCGATAGAGGCAGATCGAAGAGCAGCGCACTGCCCCTCAAGAAGGGAACGTCTTGTGTTCAGCACAGCGTACCTGCGAACTAATTCCAAGCTAGCCGCGTAACAGGCATGTGTGTGAGAAGATGCATGAGCGCCTTGAACAGCACACACAAAACAAAAACCTGTTCGTCGTCAAACTCATCTGGGAGCAGATAAGCAGCAAAGCAGAGACAACATGATCGAAGAAAGAAAGCATTCCAGCATCTCTCCTGATAAGCCCAAAACGGACTACAGAGTCTCCATATGAAAAAATGGCCTTCGCCGAGTTGAAGTCAGGGAAGGCTGAGGCCGATATCCCACAACCACACTACAGACATCACTGCAGACCCCTGCAGGGATAAGCCGAGGCGGGCTAAAAAGGTGACCGATGACGTTGTAGACAGAACAGCAGTAGCAGCAGATATGACGGGAGCTGTTGAAACTGGCAGAAAAGGGGAGAGAGCAACCTAGCTCGTCCTCCAAAGGAGGAGTCACAACCCTAGTGACAGCCTCAGATGTCGACTGGAGAGGGCGAATAGTCCCGGAACCAGGCATCTCTTCACCAGACATCCAACAGCTCCCGCAGCATCCATCACGGTAAAAAACTGCACATCCCCCACGGATGGGGAATAACTCTCACCAGACGTGGTTGTGTCGGGAGGCCCCAAAACGACAGTGTTCCCCACCCCTCCCCCAACGTGTGCTGGAGGAGCTGCACATCCCCCAAGGAGGGGGTATAACTCTCACCAGACGTGGTCGTGTCGGGAGGCCCCGAAACGACAGCGTTCCCCACCCACCCGCATGTGTGGGAGGAGCTGAACATCCCCCACAGAGGGGGTACTCTCATGAGATGTGGTCGTGTCGGGAGGCCCCAACACAATAGCCCCCCCCCCCCCCCCCCCCCCACAGGTGAGAGAGGAACAGCCACGAGAACGCACCAAAGGCGAGGGCAAAAGGAACTGCCCTAAAGGAACCAAACTGGAAATAACAGAGGTGAGAGCAGTAGAAGAACAAGAGGCCCCAGGGGGCCTGAGGGCGCTCACCTGACATGGTAGCCTAAATATCAACCCAGAGAATTGATTTCCACAAGTTGCATCTGCTCCTCCTAAGAAAAGCTGAAACCAAATATCCAAATATTCTGACCAGTGGATCTAAAAAAAGATTTTTAAAGAATATTCCTCCTACTGAACTAAGTCATAATTCGGGCTCCCACAGGGAGCCCATATATAAACCCAGGGACTTGGCTTTAACAAACCTGAATCTCACACCCCTAAGGATTCTGCACACCAAATATCAAAACATTCCGACTGCTGGATCTGAAGAAGATTTTTAAAGAAAATTCCTCATTTTGAACCAAGTTACAATTCGAGCTCCCACAATCAGCCCAAATATGGACCTAGGGACATGGCTTGAACAAACTTGAATCTTACCCCCCTAAGGATGCTGCATAAAAAATATCAAAAGCATTCATCTGCTGGATCTGAAGAAGATTTTTAAAGAAAATTCCTCATTTTGAACTAAGTTGTCATTCAGGCTCCCATAGTGAGCCCAAATATGAACCAAGGGACTTGGCTTGAACAAACTTGAATCTCAGCCCCCTAAGGTTGCTCCATGCCAAATATCAAAACATTCCAACTGCTGAATCTGAAGAAGAAGATTTTTAAAGAAAAATTCCTCATATTGACTAAGTTATAATTTGGGCTCCCACAGGGAGCCCAAATATGGACCCATGGACTTGGCTTTAACACACTTGAATCCCCCCTCCGCCCCAAGGATGCTACTCACCACATATCAAACCATTCCGACTGTTGGATCTGAAGAAGAAGATTTTTTAAGAAAATTCCTCATTTCGAACAAAGTTACAATTCAAGCTCCCACAGTGAGCCCAAATATGGACCTAGGGACATGGCTTGAACAAACTTGAATCTCACCCCCCTAAGGATGCTGCATACCAAATATCACAAGATTCTGCCTGCTCGATCTTGAGAAGAAGATTTTCAAAGAAATTTGCCTGAAATGCACTAAGTTCGAATTTGGGCTTCTATAGTGAGCCCAAATATGAATCCAGGTGGCCGATTTGAACAAACTGGAATCAGATCCACCCCACAATGTTGCATACCAAATATCAAAAGATTCTGCCTGCAGGATCTGGAGAAGAAGATTTTTGAAGAAATTTGCCTGAAATGCACTAAGTTCAAATTCGTGCTTCTATAGTGAGCCCAAATATGAATCTAGGAAGCCGATTTGAACAAAATAGAATCAGATCCACCCCACAATGTTGCATACCAAATATCAAAAGATTCTGTCTGCTGGATCTGGAGAAGAAGATTTTTTAAGAAATTTGCCTGAAATGCACTAAGTTCAAATTTGGGCTCCTATACTGAGCCCAAATATAAACCCAAGGGGCCGATTTGAACAAACTTGAATCAGATCCACCCCACAATTTTGCATACCCAATATCAAAAGATTCTGCCTGCTGGATCTTGAGAAGAAGATTTTCAAAGAAATTTGCCTGAAATGCACTAAGTTCAAATTTGGGCTCCTATACTGAGCCCAAATATAAACCCAAGGGGCCGATTTGAACAAACTTAAATCAGATCCACCCCACAATGTTGCATACCAAATATCAAAAGATTCTGTTTGCTGGATCTGGAGAAGAAGATTTTTTAAGAAATTTGTCTGAAATGCACTAAGTTCGAAATCGGGCTCCTATACTGAGCCCAAATATGAACCCAGGGGGCCGATTTGAACAAACTTGAATCAGATCCACCCTCCAATGTTGCATACCAAATATCAAAAGATTCTGCCTGCTGGATCTGGAGAAGAAGATTTTTTAATGTTTTTCCCATTGCCTACAGTGTTAAAAAGTGCTGACTCAGCACTTTTTCAATGTCCCGAAACTGTACCTTATGATAAAACCGATGGCAATTTTTTTTTAACCAATTCTTTCTGTTGGTCCTAAGGAAGCTTCACACCAAATAAAAATTCTCGGTGCCGTGCAGTTTTGGAGATATGGGCGTTTTAATTTTTTTCTATTTTTAGCTCCGGCAGTTCCCATGGGGCTACGGAAAAAAAAAAAATCAGCATAAATTAGGTACTTATGACCCAATAAACCCTCACATAAAATTTGGTTCAAATCAGCCTCTCGGTTTGAAAAATAGAAATTTTGGGCGGGGCCAAAAATTTTGCCCCTCCCATAACGACGCCAAGTATACCCCACAAACTTCTCTTGAACAAATCTGAGTCTACACCTCAAAAGGAAGCTGCACACCAAATATCCAGTCTCTGCTTCTGCTGTTTCATGAGAAGAAGATTTTTTAAGATTTCAGCACACTTTTTGGGTGTGGCCCTACCCACGGGCAGGGCAACTTGATTTGAACAAAATCAAATCGCGATGTCATAACAAACTATTATCTCAAATATCAATTAAATTGGTTCAGCGGTTTGGGAGGAGAAGACGCAAACACCATGTTCACTGACGATGGACAACGGACGGTGAGTGATCACTATAGCTCTCCTGACTGAAAGTCAGGTGAGCTAAAAAGGTGAACTCAGCAGATACAGAAAGTAGAACACCCCCAACTACGAGAGAAGGTGGCAGAAAAAACAACCAGTGGGAATACAACAGAACCCAGACGGCCGACAGGGACCTAAAAAACTGAAATTCAGCCCTCAACAGAGTGAAGAAATCCTGTCCACACAGTCCATACAGTCCCTAATTGACACCTAACTGCAATAATAATATTAAAATTTATCAACCGAAAAATTTTATGTCCGAACCGCGTGGAAACGATTTCGAAAATCATGCGCGAAATCAGAAAATATAATTAAAATTCAATGAAAATGTGGTTGAAAATATTAACGAGAATATATAAAACACAGTCCTGTTATTATACGATCTTCAGATCCATAATTCCCGTCACAGGAAAACCATTATCGACGAGTTGAATTATCACTGTTTTGTAAAGCAAATGGCGACGACACATCCTTCACATGCTGCAGACAAAAAAGAATGATAAATTGATGACTGCACTGCACACTGGTTAGCAGAAGTCGTGGAACTGTACTAAGGGAAGAGAGTTCCCTACTGGGTGTGCGCCAATGGCACTTGGCCCAGTTTTGGCTTTTTTTTTTCTTTTTTTTTTGTGGTGTTTTTTACACCACTTTTCATTCCCAAATCTCTTGGGAAAGATTAAAATAGAGAGTATTTTATCCGATTTAGGGTTTTCCACTGTAGTGCAAGCCTGTAGTAAACAATTGTAAGGTAGGCTGATAAGAAATTTAAATTTTACAGTAAATTTCCTTTCTCATTATACCAACCACAATTGCTTACCCTAACTCGGAAAAAATACTCTCTATTTTCTTCTTTCCCAAGCGATTTGGGAAAGAAAGTGGTGCAAAAGCACCAAGTAAGGGACACTCTTCTCTTGGTACAAATCCACGGCTTCCAGAAAACCAGTGCACAGGCAGTAAGTAACTCATGAAATTGAATCATTCTTTTGAATCCGCCAACATTGGAGTTATGTGATCAGAGGGGAGGAAGGATTCTTACCCGAATAAGAAGACAGGAGGGCCTCCATGTAAACAATTGTGGTAGGTATAGTAAGAAAGGAAATTTACTATAAAATTTTAATTTCTGATCAACCTACATTACAAATGTTTACTACAGGCTGAGTAGACAATAGGATGGAGGGAATCACATAACCAACCCCCACATAACCCAATAGCACTGGAACCGTGGACAGAGGAAGAGGTCCCAAGGCCTATGAAACCATAGCATCACAATCATTAGTAAAAGACAATGAGAGATGAGGCGTATAGTTCTGTGCGATGCACAGACAGAAAGGGCAGTAACAGCACAGAGCTGGAACTGACCTTGTAAGAAGCCTGCTAGGGTAGACAACAGCCTGAGCAGAAGAAAGAGGGCCTATAGTAAAAAGGTCCTCTGACTGCCCTTGCAACAGACGCAGATAGGTGGAGAAAGTAGCACTTCTCCAGTAGGCTGACTGCATAACATCCGACAACATGACAGAGTTAGTAGAGGCCCAAGAGGTAGACAACGCAGGCACCTCGTGGGCAGAAATACGATTGGTAATGCAATCGTCAGTCGCTAGATGAGCGTAAGCCATGCGAATAGCAAGACAAATCCATCAAGAAACGGATTGAGAAGAGATCGTCTGTCGACCAGGAATAAGAGAGTTTCCTGCCTTTCCTAATGAACTGCGTCCGACTGAGATAAATGCGAATTGCACGAATCGGACAGTGCAAAGGGCGGTTACCCTCAGCAGAAGGAAGAGCCCTGATACAGATAGGAGACGGAGTAGTTTCTGGTATCTGATTCTTG
The DNA here is from genome assembly GCA_031216915.1 of Pictodentalium vernedei. Taxonomy (NCBI): domain Eukaryota; kingdom Metazoa; phylum Mollusca; class Scaphopoda; order Dentaliida; family Dentaliidae; genus Pictodentalium; species Pictodentalium vernedei. Next base: position 177,299,347 of record CM062288.1, read on the forward strand.
GCCAGAAAGGAGCAATCAGTGGTAAACGTAACACTGTTGGGAGAGCTCCTGAAAAAGGCCAGGGCGTGAAGCTCATTAACCCGTCTGGCTGAGGAAAAAGCCATCAGAAAAGCCGTCTTGTATGTGAGAAAAATGCATATCCACCTGGGATAAAGGTTCGAACAGCACCCCCCCCCCCCCCCCCCCCCCACCCTCCAATCAAAGCAGCACCCAAGAAAGATTCCATCTTGGGGTAAGCTGCAAAGTCCTAGGCCTTTTCAAGGAAAAGTGCCGAACAAGTTTGGAGAGGTAAGGATTATTGGCGATATGATGCTTTCCCACACACAAAAAGGTCTTAAAAGCATGGACCTGTACCCTTCCTTTCATGGTAAGAGACTGGAGACCCCGAGAATCAAACAGATATACCAGAAACTCCGCAATCTGTGAAATCAAAGGATTGGCATAATCAACAGAGTGATCGGCACACCATCGACAGAAGACCTTCCGCTTTGCCGCATAAGCTAAACCAGTAGAGTACCTCCTTGAAGAAGAAATGTACTCCACTGCTCATCTCGAAAAACCTCTACGGAGGAGACAGGACCTGACGAAAGAAATGCGTGAAGGCACAATGAAGTCGGGTCGATGAGAAACCTCCTTGGATGACCTTGGCAAAGAAGGTCGTGACGTAGAGGAAGATGTGTAGGAACTGCCGCCAACAGAGAGCGGAGCTGATTGATCCACACCCGCTGAGGCGACAGGGGAGTGATCAGAATGATTCGACAACTGCAGGTTCGTATCTGCCTCAGGTTCTATCTTGGCTAGAACCTGAGGCAGAATCAGAACTGGCGGGAAGGCATAGCTGACAAGACTGTTCCAATCAAGTGAGCATCCACGGCAAAAGCCAGAGGATCTGGACACGGGGACACGAAAGTGACCACCAGATGATTCCAACCAGTCGCAAAGAGATTGATATGGGGACGACCCCAGAGATCACAAAGCGACTGGAACACCGCCCTGTGGAGCATCCACTCGGTGGAAATGACCCTGCCCCATCAGGACAGGGAGTCGGCTAGGACGTTCAGACGACCGGGAATATGACGAACCACCACCCCGGCATTGACATCCTGAGCGAGCAGTAGAAGATCCCGAGCCAATTCGTACATGGGAACCGAGTGTGTGCCTCCCTGGTTCCAAATGTAATCCACCACTGTCAAATTGTCAGACAACAAAGGACCTGGCGATTCGAAAGGTGGGGAATCCACTGCCGGAAACTCAGAAGAAGAGCGAGAAGCCCCTTCTGATTGATGTGAAGAGCAGCTTGATCCTGGTCCCATGCCCCATGAAGGGAAAGACCTAGAGGATCCAACTTCGCACCTCATTCGAGATCGCTGGCATCTGCCGTCAGAACACGAGCGGATGTGGGCAAGTCCAACGGAACCCCCTGTGTAATCCACTGAACATCCGTCCAGGGAAAAAGGTGACGATGAAGAGACTCTGGTAGCTGAAGCACCAGGTCCAGAGGATCGACATTCGGCCTCCAACGACTGAGCAGAAAGTGTTGGAGAGGTCTGACATGCAACCGACCAAGAGGAATGAGATCCATCACCGAACCACAGAGACCGAGCAGTCGGAGAATACTCCGAGCTGTCGCAGACATGGACTGGGAGAGAGTCAGGGCAAAAGCAGAGAGAATCACAGCCCTTGCCCGGGGAACCGCCACCATATTAAACTGAGTACGGAAGTCCATCCCCAGATGACAAAACGACTGAGAAGGGACAAGGTCCGACTTCGTTGATTCTGAACCCTAGCGATGCTAGCAGACTCAACAGTGTGTCGACATCTGACTCCAGAAAGGCAGCATTGGAATGCCTCTGGAGGATATCATCTAGATCGCCCCCTTTGCCAGGAGATTGTCAATGTCCATGGTCAAAAGCTCCCGACGTGAGATGTCTGAAGGAGTGGGGTGCCCCTGGAAGGATATTCGCAGCCTGGACCGAACAACATCTAACACCCAAGGATCGGATGTGAATTTAGGCCCAATGGTCTGTGAATTCTGATATCCTTCCTCCAACCTGGGATGAATCGAGGTGAGGACCTTCATTTCGATCCCCGGTGAGGCCCGCGAGAGGAGAAACCACCTCCTCTACTATATGAAGAATCCTGAGTCCTCCCTCTAGCCTGCCGACGCTTACCCTTACCCTGTGAGTAAGAAGTAGAAGTGACGGCAGGGCAGAAGGATCAGCCCTTTGCTTTGCAGCAGAAGCAGAAGGGTGCTTGTTAGGCTTTGGACGGCCCCTGCCTCCAACAGAAGGCTGATCAAGCTGACAAAGCAGCAGCTGATCTTTGGAATGACGTAGGATGTCATCTCGGACCATCGCCACGGAACCATGGAACAGTTGCGGTCCCGCCAAAGAAGGAGATCGAAGAGCAGCACTCTGCCCCTCAGGAAGGGAACGGCTTGTGTCCAGCACAGCGTCCCTGCAAACTAATTCTAAGTTAGCCGTGTTACAGGCATGCGTGTGAGTAAAGTGCATGAGTGCCTTGGACAGCACACGCAAAAGAGCCTGTACGTCATCAAACTTATCTGGAGGCAAACAAGCAGCTAAAGCAGACGACGTCATCTGAGAGAGAAAGCAAGCCCAGCATCTCTCTCAATAAGCCCAACATGGACTCCAGAGTGGCCATAGGAATAACAGCCGACTTGGGCTTGGAAAGCCTGAGGGAGTTGGAGTCCTGATCCAAGACCATCAATGTCTGGCAGACTGACAGATTGGCAGAATGGGAGGAACGATAACGCACTGGAGGCAAAAAAGTGTCAACTCTGGTGAAAAACAAAGTCTTCATAGCCTTGGAACTCAGCTTACAGTCCAAAGCTGTAAACGCTTCAACCACCTTTACCGACTGGTATGGTCGAAGGCGCCCAGAAGCAGGTTGCTCCACAGGCTGTAGGTGCATGACTGATTATCGCAGCCTGGCTGACACTACTGGCTGGTTTGACGGTTTGAGATCTGGAAGGAACCCAAACACAAAGTCAAGAGCTGTCCCCAAGTCAGAAGACTGTTGGCTCTCGACGTCAGGTTTGTCGGACTCATCCTCTGAGTCGGAAGATACATAGCCCATCATGTGCAAACCAGCCGGTGCCTCCCATGGTGTAGGCACACCTGAGGGATCAGAAAGCGGCCTGCTTCCAATCCCAGGAGGCGCTGCCACAGGGAGCACCTGGAAACCACTAGTAGCCTCTCTGGAAGCAACAGGAAGGCTCTTGGACAGAACCTGAGTGAGCAAGGAGAGGGCCTCCCAAAACTCACTGCCCGTGTCGGCCGGTTCGCCGTGGGAACGAACCAGCAAAGTGGCTTCACTCCTGACCCTTTTAACCAGTGAAGGGTCATGATCCTCAAATACACCTGATGTGGGGCGATGGGCAGCAGCCAAAACATCTCAAGGCAAATGTGTATTGGGGTATGACATACCTCAAGGATCTACAGAGCGGGAACTTAGGAGAGTCGCCGCGGACCACTGAGGGACAGAAGGTCCAGGCTGCACAAAAGGCATTGGTCCCACAAAACTGGCCATGTGACCAGAGTGCGTGGACAGAAATGCCACGGAGTTCATAGTGGCCCCACCATGAACATCCGAATCCAATGAAAAAACTGCTGTGCTCAACGGCTGAGAGGCCACAGCAGAGAGTTCGGTTGGCAGCCCCTTCCGACTTTGCCGAGTTGAAGTCAGGGAAGGCTGAGGCCGATACCCCATGTCCACACTACCAGAGATGCATCTCTGCAGACCCCTGCAGGGATAAGCCGAGGCCGGCTGAAATGGTGATCGATGACGTAGCAGACGGAACAGCAGTAGCAGCAGATACGATGGGAGCTGTTGAAACTGATGGAAAAGGGGAGAGAGCATCATAGCTCAGCTCCAAAGGAGGAGTGACAACCCTAGTGACAGCCTCAGATGTCGACTGGAGAGGGACCACAGTCCCAGAACCAGGCATCTCTTCACCAGACAACTCAACAGCTCCCGCAGTATCCACCACAGAAAAAGACTGCACATCGCACACGGAAGGTGTATAACTCTCACCAGACGTAGTCGTGTTGGGAGGCCCTCCCGCGAATCTGCCATTTTCCTTAACGCACATGTCAGAATATTGCTCACCTTGACATTGATAGCAATGTTGTCATCCATCTGACTTGTAAAGTGTGAATTGAGACTCGTCGGTGAATGACACACACATCTCCAGTGGGACAAGTGAAACCAATTTGGTGCAGGTGCCTGCAGCCATTGCAATTGACATTGACGTCACCTGGGTGTAAGTTATGGACCCACCTAGGGATGTCATAGCCTTAAATTGAACTCCTGCAACTGATTCCTAACTGTTCTTTGACACACTCGGCAACCATGAGTGCATACAAGTACAACCTGACTTGCCGTTTTGGTTGCCGTCTGAAATTGGTAATGGAGGTTTAAAAGATATCGACTTGGTGATGTAACGTGTGCACATCCGCTTCCGAGACGCTCAGCTAATCTTCCTGTGGCTCTGAGATGCACAACTAAATGAGCTATCATTGACTCAAGGACCCCAGATTACTGGTCAATGAGACATTGCGATTGGCCCTGCATAATTAGAGCAATAGCCCTACCCCTATCAACTCCAGACATTCACGGCATTTTGCTTTTCAATCGAGTTGAAATGAAATGTTCTGTAATCGATGTGTACTGTTCAAAACTTCGATTTGGTATGGTTTTCAAGCTCATAGCATGTGGGAGTGCCCCGGATATATATGCTTTGCTGAAAAATCTGTTGAAAGCATGCAGCATTGTAGGTAGTCATGGTTGACTGAATTTTAACCAAAGACTCTCTAGACAGTACACTGAGGTAGCTCTGGGTCAGATTTTACTACATTTGGTCTAAGGATAAAAAAAATTTATTACCACAACTGAACTTGCATTTCTTTTTTCCTTCTGTATATTTTTTCAGGCAACACATCTTCTCCCTGCACTCTGATGTAAAAGACCCTAGTTTCCAGCTGCAGTATTTTCCTCCACTGCAATTTGAGAATTTATACGCTTATATCATATTTAAGAGGATGCAGTGAGCTTGATCAGATAAAATATAATTGGTTACATAATTGGTTGTGAATGAAAATACTTCCAAACAAGAAAATGAATACTTTCTGGAGAGCTAGAAGTTCATGAGCAGTTCTCGTAATGTAAAATGTACATTGAGTGGTAAAAAGACTGAAATTGTTTCTATGTATGAGCTTGCATTAGCATTCAGCCGTTCCAGTTGGTGGCCAAAATTTCTAAGATTATTTCTTATGTCTATTCCACTGATAAACAACAGCACATGAGCTCATCATAGCTGATAATTCTATATACAGACAGTTATGGAAATTAATTTCATTCAAACTGTGACATTATGGGATAAAAACCTGTGTTACTTTTTGTTAATCCAGTCTGAAATCTTGACTCTAATGTGATCAAGATAGAGATCTTTCTCATGTTGGTGCTTGATCAATAACCAGAAGCGGTAGTAATATAGAACGATAATCATGCAAGAATACAATTATGTGATGCTTGTTGAAATTGTAGCAATCTCAATTCTTTACCTATCATTTCTGTATGAAAATTCTCTCATTGGAAACCTCTGGTAAATTGACCATTACTGGTCAGACATGGAAGCCTTGCTCAGTAGTTGTCAGTTTGGTAGATACATGTAAGTTACAGAATGAAAGAATGGTTTTGGCATGCCAGATATGGTGTTGGACAGATTAGCCTCTTGACCCTTATGACTGTATCTGTGAGCATCTAAATGTAGCAATTAAAGGACGGAAAGTGAAATTTTTGCCCAGCAATTCTTGGATTGTCTTTTTTTACTGAGGGGTAGTTTGCTGGAGGAGCTACTAGGCTATTTTCATGATCTTGTGCTGGCAGCAACATTGGCAGTTTCACTAGCTGTTTTGTTGACCACTCTCAAAAGTTTTGAGTTGTCTGTTCTATTTGCTGATCGATGGTTTCCTTGTTTAAGCCAAAGATAAAAATTGCTCTCTCTCTGTTGGAGTAGAAAGTTTCCTTCCCTATCATCCAGAGCAAACAGCACTGAAACTGTGGAGACTCCATTTTAGTGTTCTGGACTGGACGGTAGGAAGTTGTTGGAGTTGGGGGTGTTAAGAAATTACATTATAGAGAGTGTCATTTATAAACACTCATGGAATAGACCTTTTCAACCCAAATATTAACTCTCCAGTAATGGGATGTATTAGAAACATAATAGCCTTTTATTAGTGAGTTATGGTAGATTATCACATCAGAAACAAATGAATGCCCAAGATGAAATCGAGGGTGTTGATTTTTTTTTTCATCTGAGGGTGATGATCTTTCATAGAAGACTAAAAAACAGATTAGTATGCTTTTATTATCCAATGGAACCCTGTTAATTGAATAGCCACTTTGTCAGTGAGAATTATTCCGTTAACAGTTGTATTCAATTGACAGGGATTTGCTTGCTTTCCTGTTTTCTAGAGATAAACAGAACATTTATTAGTCCCCCCACGGGTTTCCATGAGGGGATTGCACTCCATCCATCCGTCTGTCTGTCTGTCAGTCTATCCATCCATCCATCCATCCATCCATCCATCCATCCATCCATCCATCCATCCATCCATCCATCTGTCCATCCCATCCATCCGCCTGTCCATTCATCAATCAGTCCATCCATCCATCTGCCTGCCTGCCTGCCCGCCCGCCTGCCGCCCGCCCGTCCGTCCGTCCGTCCATGCATGCATGCATCTGTCCATCCGTCAGTCTGTATGAGATGGTTGAATATTGGTGTTTCAAATTTTTAACATTAATCAGACATTATGAAAATATGATGCAGGGCAAATGTTGTCGAAAAATCAAAATAAAGATGGCTGAATGGTGGCCATTTTTGTTGTAATTTTTTCATATTTTTCATGTTTTTATACGTTTTGGCCCTTAATTAGTTCATTTTTGCCCAATTTTCACCTCATTATAGCATGATAACTTAAACAAATATTAATGGTCCGATTATGGTATATGAGACTTTCTTATCAATATCTTGAACCAGTTCGAAAACCGGTATGGTTTTATCATACTGAACAGAGTTATGGCCCTTAATTAGTAGATTTTTTGCATTTTCAGCTCACTGGCATGATAACTTGAACAAATTTTAACATTTGGTTGATATTCCCTAACAATGTCTTGAACGAGTTCAAAAACTGGACTGGTGTGATTTGATCATACTGAGCAGAGTTATGGCCTTTAATTAGTTAATTTTTACCATTTTACCAAGTATGTACAGCGCTCTCTGAAAAAATTGGACCAGTAAATCTACAGTGACGAATGGGAGCAAAATGGAGGCGAGTGGAAAATCACTCACCTGAAATAAAGTTTGCGAGAGTGAAAAATGTGAGGAGAGTGATTTTAATTCAATGTTTATCTTCATTTTTTAATACTGTTGAATAGTTCATTCAAAGTGAATTTTTCTAAATTAAGTTAAGGTTATTGTTTGCCTGTGGTTCAGAATAAAATTGCAAGCTTGAAATCTTGTGTTTGTTTATTACATGTATTACCAGAATTCCTGAAATGAACCTTTATCTTGTAAGATCTAGATAATCTGAAGTGAACTATATATTATGGCATGTACAAAAATTTATTTCGCAGTTTCCATTGACAAGCTGCCTTTGAAATGAATGTATGAATACAACAGAACACGGATGGAAATTTGACGGTGAAAATATATGTAACCCAATAAAATTAGTTCTGGATTTTAAATAGCAGATTATTAAAATCATGGAAAATGGATGTGTAAATTCCAAATCAGGCACATTAATTTGTGTCACTGGTGAACTGGAGCGACAGGTGTCACGTGTGTAAATGAAAATAAGGAACGGTGCAACATTCGGCATGTCTTTGATAAAAAAAAATACGGAAGTATTAAAACGTTTCTCCGATCTCAGATTGACCACCGTTTTTTATATCTGAACATGCGTGTTCGTTTTCTGGCAGGAGTAAGGCCTGGGCGAGTTGTCAATGTAGGAAATTGTTTGGAATTGTACTTTAAACGCATCAAATTGTGAGTGATTAAAAATTTCCCAACATCAAAAATTAATTGAATGTTTCTGCTGACGCAACTCAAATGGATAAAAAACACCCAAGAACAGAGGCGAGCGATTATTCACGCACCTTGAACATTTTTTGCGTGAGCAATGGTGCGTGAGAGCTATCGCACGCCTTTCCCAAGCGTCACTGAATCTAGCAATCACACTTTTTGCTAGAGATCATTGAGCTCTACCAGCAATAATGTGATGCACTGAATTTCTTAGTGTAATGAAACCTAGGGACAAGTCCCCCAGAAGCTTTCAACCCTTTCAATACTGTTAGGTATGGCATAACTAACACCTTTACATCCATATGAGGATCAGGATAATACCGGTAGACCACAATTTGGTGACACACCCAAGAATGTTTTCACCTGCACTTAGTTATTAGGCCACTGTTTTTATTACAGCAATTAAATTACAAATAAATCACCTCAATGAAATAAATTAGACTACTGGTATATCATTTTGGTCATGATGATATTTTCATATATGCGTTAAACATGAAAAATAAAACAAAGAAAGACATGGCTCAAACCCTAAACTTCAGCAGTTATGGTACTAGAAGAACAATGAATGGGAATGCAGAGCGCAAGAACACAATACCATTACGTTATGATCTTCATTCATAAATTAATTCATAGATGCTGAATGACTGTCAAAACAGATGCTGTCAGAAGATGGAAAGGGAGGAATATTTTAAGATCAACTGGTTATTATTCCTAGCATGAGAGTTTCTGAGATAGTGTATTGAAGTGGAGACCTCATCTCTGGGCATATATCGAGGAGTCTGTTAGGATGAGTTGATGTATGACCCAGAGGAGTGGTCGAGACTTCAATATGTCTCGGAAACCCACATGCTGGTAATAACTGATATTTATATACAGTTACTGGGGATTTAAGTGAATTCATCCATTGCAGGAGTTGAAGGTGTATATGTCATGAACTATTACACCTTCAGCCACCATGTATGCATAATAAACAATGTTAAGACAATTCTGGTGTTTGATTTATTTTACTTTTTCACAACCATTCAGCGCCAAATGACATCATTTGTAGTTGTGAAATTAAGCATGTGCTCAAGTTTTTTCCACATGTATATATTGTACATATATATCCTTTTTTTCTCAAACCATTACCGGACAGTATTCTTACTTTTGAAACAGAATCTAGCAGAGTGAAACACCAAGTAATTTCCCACTGTGAAGTGGAATGAGGAGCCACTCACTGTGTCACAGATGTGTTGTCAAGAGATAAAACCAATATTTTTCAGCTTTGAACATTTTCTTCAGTAATAATATAATTTCAGTGAAGATGAATGTATTCTGATTATGATGTGGCTTCCAGGTCAGATCTGTTCTTGTCAATATTGTATAATTCCATGGTACTCATGCCAACCTTTAGATCAATGACATATATTGGTCGATTACAGTACATTTGATGGTGGTACTCTGGAAAATGACAATATTCATGCAAAAGTTTTCCTTAAGGCTTAAATAAGCAGTCTGTAGCCAGTTATGGTCAGTGACAGACTCAACTTTCATGTTTGAAAGGCAACAATTCTCTTGTATTTGACATGATGACTAGTAAATTTTTTTTTAATTGAATATGATGCTGTTACCTAAAAAGATGTCTAATTCTGTACCCTTTACCGATTCTTTACTTATTACCATTTATTGGAAAGTTCTCTGTAAGACAGTGTTCCAATAAATGACAAAAAGTCAAAGATTATTGCCAGATCTGAATATACAACAAGAGGGGGTCCATACCCCAGGCATACACCCACGGTGCATACCGCCAAACAATGACAGGAGAAGAAATGAACCATGATAGTGTGAAAGCTATTCCCATAAACAATTTTCATTCCAAATTTCACCGAGAGCCACTAATCCCAAACCAGAGATACGAGGCGAACAGACAAAAAATTGGCTATTTTATGAGGCGAACAGCAAAATTATTGTCTTTGTTTTACAGCAAGTTAATTGTGAAGGCCATAAACATCTGTTACTGAAGTCTAGTGACTATCCACAAACAAAGACATGCCATATGTGGGGAGGTGATTTGCATGTATTTTCTTTGTTTTACTGCAGGGATATGATTCATTTGAAAGCCTTTCCCATAAACAATCTTCATTCCAAATTTCATTGAAATCTGATAACCCAAACCTGAAATATGAGGCGAATGACAAAAAATTGGCTATTTTGTGAGGCAAACAGCAAATTTTCAAAGTTAAAAAGGGGGATAAGTCTAAAACATGAAAAGTAAGAAATATTATTAGAGACTCATTTGAAAGCCTTTCCCATAAACAATCTTCATTCCAAATTTCATTGAGATCCAATAAGCCAAACCTGAGATACAAAAAATAGCCTATTTTTGTGTGTTCAAAGGGCCATAACTCACAGAAAAAATATTCCAACAGCAAAACGGGTGTTGCTACTTAAAGACCTCATGATAGTGAACATCTGTGTGAAATTTCATCCAAATCTGACCAGTAATGTTGAAGTTATAATGTGAACAGAATCTGGACCGAGACATATGGATGGACGCACAGATGCATGGACAGATGCATGGTATAATTATTTATAATACATATCATCATGACATTATACTCTTAACTCTTAACTAGAGTGATGTCACGCATGCAGCCCGACAGTTACGTGAGTTTAAAAAAACGTTGCGCATGTAGTGACTGTAAATAGTTCAAAATGCATATTCGAGGAAAGAAAAAAAAAATGCCTAATTGGGGGGGGGGGGGGGGGGGGGGGGGGGGGTAACTTCTGTCTGGATTTTTAACCACAAGTATTAACCAACTGTAAAAAAGCATTTTTGACAAAAGGAAAACAAGAGGCCCCAAGGGGCCTGAGGGCACTCACCTGACATGGTAGCCTAAATATCAACCCAGAGAATTGATTTCAACAAGTTGCATCTGCTCTTCCTAAGAAAAGCTTATACCAAATATCCAAAGATTCTGACCAGTGGATCTAAAAAAAAGAAGATTTTTAAAGAATATTCCTCATATTGAACTAAGTTATAATTCAGGCTCCCACAGGGAGCCCATATATGAACCCAGGGACTTGGCTTTAACAAACTTGAATCTCACTCCCCCAAAGGATGCTGTACACCAAATATCAAAACATTCCGACTGCTGGATCTGAAGAAGAAGATTTTTAAAGAAAATTCCTCATTTTGAACTAAGTTACAATTCGAGCTCCCACAGTGAGTCCAAATATGGACCTAGGGACATGGCTTGAACAAACTTGAATCTCACCCCCTAAGGATGCTGCATACCAAATATCAAAACATTCCGACTGCTGGATCTGAAGAAGATTTTTAAAGAAAATTCCTCATTTTGAACTAAGTTATAATTCAGGCTACCACAGTGAGCCCAAATATGAACCCAGGGACTTGGCTTGAACAAACTTGAATCTCACCCCCCTAAGCATGGTGCATACCCAATATCAGAAGATTCTGCCTGCTGGATCTTGAGAAGAAGATTTTCAAAGAAATTTGCCTGAAATGCACCAAGTTCGAATTCGAGCTTCTATAGTAAGCCCGAATATGAATCTAGGAAGCCAATTTGAACAAACTTGAATCAGATCCACCCCACAATGTTGCATACCAAATATCAAAAGATTCTGCCTTCTGGGTCTGGAGAAGAAGATTTTTTAAGAAATTTGCCTGAAATGCACTAAGTTCGAATTTGGGCTTCTATAGTGAGCCCAAATATGAATCCAGGGAGCCGATTTGAACAAACTTGAATCAGATCCACACCAAGATGCTGCATACCAAGTATCAAAAGATTCTGCCCACTGGTTCTGGAGAAGAAGATTTTTTAATAATTTTTCCATAATTCATATGGTGCTATCAGAGTTATGCCCCATACAGAGCCCCCAAGGGACGTGGCCATTTCATTTGAACAAACATGAATTGCCATATAGTAATGAACATCCACATGAAGTTTCGTGAAAATCAGACCAGTGGTTTCAGAGAAGTCGTTTGAAAAATGTTCACGACGGCGGACGCCGGACGTCAAGTGAGAAGTTGAGCTCCCTTCGGTGAGCTAAAAACTGGCTATTTTGTATATTCAAAGGGCCATAACTCACAGAAAAAAAATATTTCAACAGTAAAACAGCTGATGATCCTGAAAGATCTCATGATAGTGAATATCTGTATGAAATTTCATCAAAATTTTAGCTGTAATGTTCAGGTTATAACTCTACCAGACATCAGAGAGTAGCCAGATAGATGTGCAGAGGATGGATGGACAGACGGACGGACGGACGGACGGACGGACGGACGGACGGATGGACGGACGGACAGACGACGGACGACGGGCCATGACAATAGCTCAAATTTGACTTCGTCAAAGTTGAGCTAAAAATGGAGGTACAAAAATATTTCAAGACTTACTTGAAAGAATCATAACCAATATATACTTTCTGCAGGGTGTTCAACTCAATGTACTAACTCCACACAAGCAGGGTTAGCATTGGTTGAAGACAAGTACACCACTGGCGTGCAGAATGCCTTAGTAAACAGCACCACCATGCACCAGTCAGCATTAAGTGCCTTGCCCAAGGACACAACACAGTTGCCCATGGTGGGGATCCATCCGTGGACCTTTCAGGCTGAAGTCCAATTCTGTAACCACTGAGTCACCATGCGCCCAAATGTTGTATTGGATGCACTGTGGTCACATGGGTCTACATACATGAGGAATTCTTCAATAGGTTACAACATTTTTTTTATTCCATTAACAGGAGGATTTACTCTATGATCTGTATGCAATTAACTGGTCGAATGCTGGTAGCCCATATCTGGGCTTTATTCTCAATGCAGGTACTGCAACTTAAAAGCTTTGTATTATCTTTGAAGTTAAATTACCTAGCCTGTATGGATTTCCCTTGTTACAATTTATGGGAGAGTGCCCAAAGGCACTCTCCCATAAATTGTTACAAGTCAGAGACAGGTGAATACTTTTTGATGGCCAAAAATAATTTAGCACTCAACTAGTTAACAGGTCAAACTTGTACTATACTGAGTCAAAAAAGAAAGTATGATAAACTTTGAGGAGCAATTTTTTTAGTATTATCGACTTTAATCCCAAACAAATTATTGTAAATTCATATTTCGAGTCTAGCTGTTTGAATTTGCATAATTTCATGTTCTCACCGTTGCCAGCGTCACGTCAGGACATAGCAATTCAGACATGGGGTGAAATGAAAAGTTCACAATGCAGTCAATAGCATGTATGTCCACCGTTTGCCTCTTGGATGGCAAGACATCGATGGCGCATGGACCTGATAAGTCTCTGAATGTCACCCTGTGGTACTGCATTCCTCTCCTGCCTTAGAACATTACGTAAATCGCCTAACGTCTGAAGATCATGAAGTCGTACCCGACGGTCCAACTGATCCCAAAGATGCTTGATTGGCGACAAATCTGGCAAAAGTGGGGGCCAGGGAAGAAGTTCGATGCTCTGCTCTTCCGGAAAGTCACGAGAGATATACGCCACGTGACATCATGCATTGTCTTGCAGGAATAACTGCAATCCGACGGTAGCATTGAACAATGGCACAACAGCAGCATTAAGAATTTCGTCCCTATATCACTGTCCATTCAGATTACCATCAATGAACATCAACTGCGTTCGATGGTGCAAGGAAATTCCTGCCCAAATCATTACACTACCCCCGCCGAAACACTCTTGCCCTACCATCAGCACGCCGCAGACAAAATCGTGATTCATCACTAAAAAGAACTATGCTCCAACGCTGCTGACTCCAGCGAACATGCTGACGTACCCATTCCATTCTGACGGTACGATAACGTTGGGTAAGGATTGGTCTGTGGTATGGATGCCTACTTTGGATGCCGTGTTCAGCGCGTCTGTTGCGGACAGTTTGTGCACTGATTCTATTGTTAGTTCTACCAGGAGTAATTGCTGCTGTCCAAGTCGTCGGAAGGAAGTGATCCTGCAAGTGAGACGTCTTGATGTGTCAGTCTTGTGCAGGGGTTGTAACTTTTGGTCGACCTGAACACGGTCAGTTGGCAGTAGATCCAGTGGTTCTATACCTTCCAATGAGACGGTAAATAGTGGCCACAGTAACACTGAACTCAGCAGCGAGCTCATCTGGAGATATTCCAGCCTTATGCACACCGGTGGCACGCAACCTCAGATTTTCGGTTAACCTTGGCATTTTTTAAAATGTCGGAAGACAAAAACTAGCATGTTTTCTCAATAACCCAGGCTCTCTAGCACAACATAACACAAAGAAACTCGTCGGTCACCCATTCAATTTGACATTCTCAGGTAGCACGTGCTATTTTGAAATCTGTAGCAAAGTTGTATACGGTTGGGTGGACAACAACCACATGTCATTAAACTCTTTGCACGACTTCTTGTCCACAAACATGCAACATTAGAACTATTATATTTCATCCTTTATGCTATTTTTTCACATTTGTTTCTATTATACTTTCTTCTTTGACTCAGTATATAATAAGGTATGGTATATGGTATGCTATTTGAAACTGTATTGAGACTGTACACATAATGTGAGGGTGCACAAAGTTATTAGCCCTTTGCCTAATATTACTGGGGGACAACTCCAGTAAAACCTTTCAATTTTTTCCTCAAAAACATAGCTTATGACCACTTCACTGGAATAATCTTATGAGCTCATTCCATCTATTGGTCATACGCTGTGCTTTGGATGCAAAAAACGAAGAAAATAAATGTGAAAGGTGATCTGGGGGAATAATGATTGTCAGATATTGACAAGGGTTAAGAAAATTCATGAGTTAAAGTGGGTGAAGCATTTCCTAAGTGGATCTTACTTATTACTGAATCAACTATTTAAGCCCCATCAGAGAAATGGTTAAAAGCAATCTCCCACCATTGTCTGATTGACTATATTAAAGTCAAGATTGCATGTGAAAAACCATATTCGTTCAATTTACCTCTCTTGAGACATTTTTTCACAAAGAAAGTTCACAACAACTACTACTATTTCTTACTCAACATCAAAAATGATCAAATGTATGTCCTGAAAAGCATTTATGAGACGTCAGACCACTTAAGAGCTGAACTGATACAACACAATCAATAAAGCCATCTAAATCTTCCGAAGCACATTTAGGGTAACCTAAGTACCTGCAAGAACTATTCAAACTGATGCAATTTGATTTTTTTGTGGAAATAATTGCAACTTGTGGCATATGTTAACACTCTATGATTATCAAGAAATTCTATCTCTGAGAAGTAAAAAGTTCTTCATACAAATTCATTCATTTTTATTCTTTTTAGGACATGAAGGAACCAATATTACTTAAATTTTTTGATTTCCTTCTGGTTTTGTTAATTCCATTGTAATGCTGTCAACAGTTCAAAACAAATTTCTTCCCATGCTTTCTGGTTTAGCATTGAAGAAAATAACTTTACTTCAAAAGTTTTATATTACTAATTCATAAATTATTAAAGAAAATGAATAAAAAAAAATTCTTCCATTTGGGTTTGATTATTATTCTGGATTGGTGTGTAGAAGGATTATTTCATAAAGTGAACAAGTTAACTGTTGTAATTATTACATTTCCTTCAAACAGCCATTCCTTTATTCAAATATCATTAACTCTTTACCAAATGTAACAGCCTTAACTGGCCTTGTTACAACTGATAATGTTACAACGCCGCATAATGTTACAAAAAATGTAGTAAACCGATAATGTTATAAACTCCACATAATGTTATAACTTTTTTCAACCAGTTATGATATAAAAATCGACGTATAATGTTATAACTTTTTTCAACCCGTTATGTTACAACAAATTAACCGCTAATGTTATAACTTCTGTATACTAATTCCAGCTACAGCAATTGTAGATGGACTTTACCACTTACCATTCATTTATTGACGCATAAAGGTATGTAAAATTTATACTAAAGGTTTCTGCTCTGGTTAAGGCGAGGAGACACCCCCCCCCCCCCCCCCCCCCCCCCAACTCCTGGAGATTTATCATAGAATGACCTAGTCACGTTACATAGACGCGGATTATCCTGGTAACTCAATCATGTGACATCATTACCATGACCATCCAGTGCCCAACATGGTGAAGGCGGGGGTGGTGGGGGAGGGGTGCTTTTTTATCTGGTTGGTACGTTTACCAACATGCGTAGTCTCCGCTTCCAGCAATGTAGTGTACCATAATCCCCTAATGCCTTTGGGGATGGGCAAATGCCTCTGTTTCTGCTTGTTTTGGGCATCTAAAACTCATTTGTCGCATATTTCTTAGTCATAAGAATATCTTATTGTTCATTAATTTGACATTTTAACAACTAACAGTGAACAAAAATGAGGTGGAGTTAAAAGAGGTCAAAAAGTTGGATGGAGCAAGGTACATATTGTGGATGTGGCGGGTTGGTAGTGTTGCACAGAACAAGAATAAGACTTGGTAGGAAGAGGAATGGGGTTTAGGAGGATTGAAAGGGGTGGGCAGGGATTAGGCTGAGAAAGAGAGGAGGTCATGGATTAGTACATCAGGGTGATTGTGCAGAGAAGGCTATCTGAGAATGCTATAAGGGAGTAGTGCTAGACGGTATGATAATATAGATGGAGATGTTGGAAAAAGTGGAAGTGATGAATTTGGGATTACAGGTTCTGGAAAAAGCGGAATGACTAGAACAGGCAGTATAGGGAGGAGGAGGTTGCGGAGGAGGAGTTGTGTTGATGTTGGTGTTGATGTTGGTGTTGTGGCAGTGTTGGTGATGGTGTTGAGTAGTTATGTATGTTGAAAATGAGCCATTTTGTAGGACCCCGGGGCAGGACTCCGGAAGTGACTTCATTTCACGTGACTGGGCGGTCATGTTGGGTTGTCATGATAGTGCACGTGGGTGGCCATGTTGTGACGTCATTATCATGATAATAGGTGGTAGGAGTGAATAGTGCGTGTTGCTATGGGGACACGTGCTCCGTCTCACCCCTAACAACCCGACAATAGATATCGAATTAATCCAACCAACCCGACAATCTGACCCAAACACTCCCGAAACACTCCCAAATAAAGGTAGTATAGTATCTTTAATGAGGGTATGAGACGTATGAATAGGTACTCACTGCGCTCATTTTCATAGCTTTCATTTTGAGACGTATGATTTTGCACGCATCGTGATCATTTTCATAGCTTTCATTGCTTCATACGACGAAAAGGGGCATTCCGTGGGTTTAGTATCCTTAAAATATAGGATAGTATCCTTACCTAATGTCCGACCATATAATGGACGCGTAATTTATCACAGAAATGGGTTTATGACAATAATGGTTGGTTTATTATGAAAGTGTTTTTTTTTTAACTCAGAGATAAACTGGAAAGGGGGGGGGGGGGGGGCACCGTCCCTGCCCCCGGAGCCCTACAATAGCTGTAACTGGAATTAGTATACAGAAGTTATAACATGGGTTGAAAAAAGTTATAACATTATGTGGAGTTTATAACATTATCGGTTGTTTACTACATTTTTTGTAACATTATGCGTTGGTGTAACATTATGTGGCATTGTAACATTATCGGTTGTAACAGGCCTGAGCCATCCACAAAAATTGCCAATCAATTTTTATTGTTTTTGCCTTGAAAACATAGCTTATGACCCTCTCTGGAATAAGTCATAAGGCTATGTTTTTGAGGCACAAAAATAAAACTTCTTTAGTTATTCAAGAAAATGTTTTGCAAATGCCGACTGTAATTTGTGTTAAGTAAAGGGTTACTAAATTCATGAGTGAGCAATATTGATGTTCTGGACCAAAAATTGTCCATCACGATTATACAATCAGTCTGATCCTCTGATCTGCTGGAAATTACCCTAATACTCATTCAGGTCACACAAAGGTTGCAGGAATTCATGATGGCTCAATCTGTTTTTCCATTTGTGCAAATTTTATAAGGGGCTGCGAATTTTAATGATTGGCCACATTTATGGGAACGAACCGAGCTACAAAATAATTTTCCTCGTTACTTCGAGTATTCAGCAGGTTACTCGACATGTGTGCAGTTTATTTCTACCACAAAGCCCTGCACTATTTGTGAACTGCAAAAACCAAATGTGTACTTCCGATCAACTTTTCCACATGTTCTCCTGCGCACGGATACCGGAGGCAATCATATTTCTATGAAACAATTGGTGCCTTCTGCAACTTTCTTTGTTTTTGGTCTATAATTGGTAACACTCTCGGATGCGGTCAGCCAAATCACTGTAATATATATTGTCCAGCACCAGCAAGTCGCGTCCTTTCACCATCTTACTTCATCTGGTAACGGCTACACCGCTCTTCAAGTCTGTTCAGTTTATGCAAGAAAAATTTGCCCTCTGCCATCATCCATCAAGTGTCCTTCTCTTGTCTTATTTTGTTTTATCTATGTCTTGTAGGTGGATCACCGCCTACCTTTGCTCTACCTGGGCTTTGTTTCAGATTTATGTATCATATTAATAAGGGCACACTGCTCATTATTATAACGAAAAAACAATTTGTATCATTATTTTTCCTAGTTATCGAATAAAAATGGCAGTGTGTCGAATTTCATAAACAGTGTTCGTACTCCATCATTTAGCATTCTCCTTCTTAGTAGAGCAAACTAGCTCGCTGTTGGTGCCATCCCTTTCTCGCTGTTCGCAGGGTCTGTTCCCATAAATATTATAAAGGAATCACAACATAAATATGGTGACTTTGTTCAAAGAAAATCAATGCATGGGCAACTGTCCATAGCCTTATCTACTTAGCTAGTGGAAAACTTAAAACAACTAGTATATTTCTCGCTCATGGACCAGCAGGTTGACAATCTTTTGGTCCATGAACTGAAAACTTGTTTTTATTCGGACCTCAAGTTTCTACCGAGCTGAGAATGGTATACCATCTACCGTGGGAGAAAGTACCAAATCATCCTGTGAATACCATATAATGTACCAGGTTTTGTAAAAAAAAGTTTACAGACTTGACTTTTCTTGCTGCAAAAGGAAAAAAATACAAACCCCAGAAGTGAAGTATTGATTATTTGCTCTGGGTGACAAGTTCTGCCACAGTAGTGTAAGAACTGGTAATCAAAGTCTGGGATGTGAGTCTTCTATTGGGTAAAATAGATTTTTATCCCAGATCTGTCCCTTTTTCTGACCATTAACTCATACTTAAAAGCATAAAAGTGTAATCATTCCTGAACATTCCAGCAGTAACTCTAGGCATATGTAGATGTATTCTGTGTCAACATTTTCATGTAATTGTTAATGCCTCCAGACAGGGTACATGAAGTAAAAGTACATCTAATGAAGCTCTGTCAATTACAAAAATTTGCCCTGGCAAAAATATAGTGGTGGCAAATTAATTTGGCAGTTTATAGAGATCAAATAAAGATCTTATAGACAGCTAATCCGAGCCAGGATGACAGCAACAGGGTCAGTTTTTATACAAATATAATCTGAATTTGAAATCAGTATTTTAATCATTAACCCTCTTATTCCTTCTAAAAATAAAACAGTTTTGGGTAAAAGATATAGGCTTTGATTAAATAAACGTTTAGTTTTTCTCTTACTTACATTTTGGTCATCTCATGGATACTGATCTCTTACAATAGTGAACATTTAACAGTGATAAACAATCTTCAAATAATAACAGGCTTTCAGGTCAGTCTGTATAGTTCAAGGTGTTGAGGTAGGTATTCCTGAAAATTACTCTCCGAGTTGAAGTCTTCATCATGGAAGACTGACTGTGCAGTGTACATTCCCAAATAGAACATGGCAAACTAAACTTTCACCATGTTTTGGCACCGATGAAAACTAGTCAGTTCCAGAATAGCACTGTTCACAGTGAGCACTTCTACAATAGGCTTATGTGCAGTTGTTGGAGATTGTGATTCATGTGGTGTGATCTGTGGAGGACATGTTTGCACTGTTGTCCACAACATAAACTGAGAAGCTTTCATAATACATAATAATTTTCAGCAACAGTTACACAATTACCAAACTTCTAATAGAAAAGATCAGAATGAGAAAAACTGTTTTATGTGAGAAACCAAACCACGGATAGATGAATTCTGATTGACCAAAGTGACAGTGCACTTCATAAATCAGTGTTCCCTCACTATAAATTGAATCTGGTAGTTTAAAAAATATAGAGATGTGACATACTACGCAATTACATGGTTCGACATTTGAACATTTTGATGTGTATAAAACAGAGTTGAGTGTGTTTCACTTAACAGAAACCAGAAGGAGAAAACATGTTTGTGTGAGAAACCAAACCAGGAATAGATGAATTTTGATTGACCCAAGTGACAGTGCACTTCATAAATCAGTGCTCCCTCATTATAAACTGAATCTGGTAGTTTAATAGTGATGTGACATACTACACGATTACACAGTATAAAACTGAGTTGAGTGTGTTTCACTCAAAAGAAACTGGAAAGAAACCAACACAAATAGCACTTAAATAAATGAATTAATTTGCTCCAGCAATTTTCATACAAACCTATTCTATGCAATTGATCTTACTGATCAGTTTGTTTTAAGGATATTTTTACTGACACAAAAAGTTCAACACAGAAAAAGCAACTAATTTTACTTTCATAACAAGTAGCACTTTTGCCTCTAAATCAGCCCCCTGAAGCTTTTTGCAGGCCCTCAGACCCATAAGGTTTTGAAAAGGTAAGACCTTTTTTAGGGTTCTTCCTCTCACTGATGCCAACCTACCTATGAAGTTTCATGAACATGGGTCGAAACATTATCAAGTTATCATCCGGAAACCAATTGTTTACAATTTACTATGTTGAAGGTCACTGTGACCTTGACCTTTCACCTAGCAAGTTCAAAATAAATAGGGTTCTTCCTCTCACTGATACCAACCTAACTATGAAGTTTCATGAACATGGGTTGAACCATTATCAAGTTATCATCTGGAAACCAATTGTTTTGATTTACTATGTTCAGGGTTACTGTGACCTTGACCTTACACCTAGTGAGTCCAAAATAAATAGGATTCTCCCTCTCATGAAGACCAACATACATATGAAGTTTCATGAATGTGGGCTGAACCGCAGTCAAGTTATCATCCGGAAACCAACTGTTTACAATTTACTATGTTCAAGGTCACTGTGACCTTGACCTTTGACCAAGCATGTCCAAAATTAATAGGGTTCTTCCTCTCACTGATACTAACCTACCTATAAAGTTTCATGAACATGGGTTGAACCAGTATCAAGTTATCATCCAGAAACCAATTGTTTATGCCCACCCGCCATTCATCAAACTATAAGCTGAGTTTGACTTCGCCACATCTCGACTAATAAATAGGGTTCTTTCTCTCACTGATGCCAACCAACCTGTGAAATTTCATGAATGTGGGTCGAAACATTATCAAGTTATCATTCGGAAACCAATTGTTTACGATTTACTATGTTGAAGGTCACTGTGACCTTGACCTTTGACCTAGTGAGTCCAAATATATAGGGTTCTTCTTCTCACGAAGGCCAACCTACATATGAAGTTTCATGGATGTGGGTTGAACCGTAGTCAAGTTATCATCCGGAAACCAATTGTTTACAATTTACTATGTTCAAGGTCACTGTGACCTTGACCTTTCACCAAGCAAGTCCAAAATTAATAGGGTTCTTCCTCTCACTGATACCAATCTACCTATGAAGTTCCATGAACATGGGTTGAACCATTATCAAGTTGTCATCCAGAAACCAATTGTTTACGACGCCCGCCCACCTGCCATTCATCAAACTACAAGTCAAGTATGACTTCGTCACAACTTGACTAAAAATGTAGAAAAACAAGGGTTAATTTACTGCACCAATAAAGTTGTTGTAATGAAGTAAATCTACAAAAGTCTCTGTTCTTAATGATATATTTTGAAAATTGCAGCATAAATATTTTATCAGCAGTACAATAAGTTTGAGATGTGAGCCATACATAATTTACTTGTATTAGGGACTAGGTGAAAAAAAAATTCCAGCATGATTAATGAGAAGAGTATCAGGTTTTATATGAACCCTTTCCTCACAACAATTCGCTTGTTCATTGGTGTTGAGGTAATTTCGGTATTGATGGCTATATGGTGACCACAACACATGTATAAAGTCAAGTTTAGCCAATCAATAGTTTGAATGCTACCCACTTTTGAAGACTCACTCCCCAGGGATATAGTTACCAGGTCCTATTACACCACTAACAGAGAACATGTTTACCCCAATAAACAAGCACTACTGCACTTCAAGAATTTCTAGAAAATGGGTTGACTGTTTTATCACTACTACTACTTAACTGTCTATCTTTTAATTGAATACCCCTCCTAAGTGTATATAATTTACAAACTCCAAACCATTTACCACACCACCAGTACAAATTTGACCTGTTAAATGCATATAGGTTATAAAGTAAACACATCTAATTGAATAAAAAATCTTATAATCTGTGAAAAGAATTACTCTGACATCCCCTGAATTCCCCAGATTTATAGACTTTTGGCCTCAAAGCATCCAATATAGGAATTAATCTATTATATCTTAATTGACAGAGCTCAATGAGCTCTGTCAAACAAGATATAACAGAAAAATACTCATTTATAACTAGAAAATAGGAAATGGGTGTAATTCCTGTTAATTGTATACTCCTGTTAATTTAATATCTTTCTCTTTTAAAGTAACTATTCAATTAACTGGTTGATTGCTAAATTACTTTGCAATGGTCATTTGTAATGCAAGTATTTTTTTTTTCAAAAACATAACACTATGACAAAAGGAGCCTTAATTTAGGAAGATGTTGCTCATGAATGTTTTGTTGCAATTTACTGGAGAGTGTCAGGTACTTAGAAAACAAGTTTTGAGTTTACCCAAACAATGCATGTTAGGGCACCTGTTTCTTTACATTAACTAGGTGTGTGATTGTCCTAGATGGGCCTGTCCATATCCCCTGTTGCCATTATTCTAAGATGAAAAGGGGCATAACTCTAGCAAAAAAAAAGTCTGTTCAAAACTATAATCGCCGGTGCACAGGTTCCCATGGTAGTAAACATCCACACCAAGTTTTGAAGGAATCTACTCATAAATATCTGAGAAAATCTCCAGACAAAATTCTAGGCAATTCAGGCATTCTAAGATGAAAGGAGGCATAACTCTGTCGAAAAAAGTCTGATAGAAACTATAATCACAGGTGCACAGGATCCAAAAATAAATATCCATACCAAGTTTCAAAGGAATCAATACATAAACATCTCAGAAAATCTCGGAACAATATTTGCACATTCTAAGATGAAAAGGGGCATAACTCTTGCAAAAAATGTCCGATCAAAACTATAATCGTAGGTGCACAGGTTCCCTTGGTAGTAAACATCCATACTATGTTTCAAAGGAATCGACCCATAAACATCTGAGAAAATCTCCAGACAAAATTCTAGGCCTGCTATTTTAAGTTGAAAAGGAGCGTAATTCTGGAAAAAATAATCCGACCGGAAATATTAATCCGTTGCGCAGGTTCCTATAATTGTGAACATTCATACCATGTTTCGAGCAGATTAGTCCATAAACATCCGAGAAAATCTCCGGATACAACTATGTCTATGGATGGATAGAAGGACCGACAAATGGATGGACAGATTCCAGTATACCTCCCCACAACTCGTTGCGGGGTAAGGTAACAGTTTGAATCTACGGCTATATCATGACTGCAACATAAGCATGAAGTCAAGTTTAGCCAATCGTTGATACCTGTGCTGCTCACTTCAGAGGACTTCCACCCCAGGCATTGGTTACCGGTTCCTATTTTACCAGTATAGCATAACTTGTTTATCACAGTAAATCTTCCCAGGGTTTCCACGTGGGCTTTAATCGTGTAAGGTAAAAGATTAATAATTGAATATCAATGGCAATATGAGCTCTACGAATTGTCGAAGGATGAGTCATGTTGGTGAGCTAAAAATGGGACATCCTTTTTCTTTTAAGCCGAAAATTATAAGGTGAAGGAAATAACTATTTGACCAATTTGTACAGACTTGCCTCTAACATTCTTGCAAACATGTGACCTTATTTCATCCAATTTGATAATGCAATTTCATTTTTTTCAATCAGAATACAATGTACTTGCAGGAGTTTGAAGCTATCATAATGTCTCAAGTTAATCAATCAACAAGAGACATTCGTTTTACTAATAAGTAATTGGGAAACTAATTAATAAATTGACATCTTAGATTAATCCCGACACACTTCTTTTTGACAGGAGCGGTTCGTTAAATTATGGTTCTTAAAAGAGTCCTACATAATTTCCAAAATTCAAAGAATAAGTGACCTAAATTAGGTAGTTATGTACTAAATAATTTCTGTCATTTTGTATTGATTCAAAATTTTATGGATTTTTTAGATAGAATAATGTATTTCACATTTGGATTCTCAATCAACTGGTAAAGCATTACATTTTTCCTGATTTTTGTTCTGTTACAGTTGATTGGATAGTACCAATCAGCAGTGCAGTCATTGGGGAGACTGTTTTCAAATAAAAAACCCATCAACCTTACAGTACGTGGTGAGTGTATTATCACTAAATCACCCAAAGAGCGGAGATTCCACCCAAGAAATAATTGCAATTTTTGGTTATACCCAGAGGTCCATTGGCTGAAACATTGCTTGTGTTTTTTGTCTACATGTACAGAATTTGAAAGTAATACTTTGGGTGAAAACTCCACTCCCTGGGTGATTTAGTTACAATCCACTCTCCATGTACTGTATATACCAGCCTAAATCTGGTTCATGTAATTCACACTGATATATTTCTTAGGTCATTTTGGTATAGTTATAGTATACCTCCACGTTCTTGGTATTCAGAATGCTCCAATTAGCATGAAAAATCATATTTTTCCCCCATGGAAGAGAGAGTCAACCCTGGACCTTCACCTATTGGAGATAGATACACACTGTTCACCAAGTCTGAGGTGAAATGAAGTGTAGAGAACAATATTTTGTTCCCACACTTCATTTAGTTTGGCAATGCCCCTGGAGCTAATAGGCACTAAACAATATGAAAGTGTCAATGACACTGTAGCTCAACTTGTCAAGACAAAGACATGTACATGTATAGTATGTGACACAGCAATGACAAACATCTAGGTAATGACCTGATAACAAAGGTACATATAAAGTATTGTAACAGTCTGTACATAAATACTGACTGTTGCCTGTAACAAATGTATAGGTAAAGTATTGTAAAGGTGGGTGACAGTCAGATGCTAAACTAGAAAAGAAATCTTGGAGTCCCAGAGTGGGTCTGACTGAACCCCAAAATATTTGTTCTCATAGCACAGTGATAACAAAGGCACCCCAAAACACACTCGGTTCATAAATACAGACTCTAGCCCGAGTCGTATTGATATGCGTACTTACTGTGTGTAAGTAGCACTGAAAAAATCAAAGTTCATCTAATTTGCATAATTTCTGCACGAGAAAAAAACCCGTATTATATGTGATGTATCCCATGGTACTAAACATTCACACAAAAAATTATTCAAATCAGCGCTTTCATATGGAAGTTCTGTGCAAAAATCTGATTGCACCAAATTTTGTACAAAATGGCTGCCATCGGCCATCTTGAAATTCGGACCGGACCCAAAAACACTCGTTCTCATCCCACGGTGATAACAAAGGTACCCAAGGAGTTTCATAAAGGTCGGTTCATAAATACGGCCTCTAGCCCGAGCCGTATTGGCATTTGCACTTACAGTGCTGAAAGTAACACCAAAAAACATCAAAGTTAGTCTAATTTGCATAATTTACGCACGAGAAAAAAACCCGTATTATATGTGATGTATCCAATGGTACTAAACATTCATACAAAAAATTATTCAAATCAGAGCTTTCATATGGAAGTTCTGTACAAAAAACAGATTTCTGCATCGTCGGTACAAAATGGTGGCTGGCAGCCATCTTGAATTTTGGACCTAACCTAAAAACACTTGTTCTCGTCCCACGGTCATAACAAAGGTACCCAAGAAGTTTCGTAAAGATTGGTTCATAAATACGGCCTCTAGCCCAAGCCGTATCCAATTGTTGATGGACAGACGGACAGACGGACAACGGGCCATGGCATAAGCTCAAATTTGGCTTTGCCAAAGTTGAGCTAAAAATGTAACTGTGCAAAATGTCATAAACAAAATCTGATTCTTCTTGCCAGGGTCAAGATAAAACCTCTCCCAATATTTATTCATTTATTCGTGTTTAAGGCCACATATTTCTGCAGAATGTCTAATCATTACCACAATATGGATATATAGTTAAGTACAGCCAAACATTTATACCAAGTTGCCCATTTTAGAGGACTTCCACCCCATCCCTGGCATTGGTTATCAGGTTCTATTTTACTAGCAAAACAGAGCTTGTTTACCACAGGAAAACCTTTCAATAGAGTGTAAAAGTTACATTCACAGCCTGTGGCATTTAGAAAAGCAGGTAAATGGGCTTCCAGCACATGACAAGTCAAATTAAATTTTTGCTCAACACTTCATAAAACTTATAAGGAATGATCGTTTGTTTCTGCCTATTTCTTGAGTTATGAACCCCCAAAAAACAAAGGTCAAGCAGTATAAATGGGTATAGCCCATTTATGCTATGTTTGGCCTTTGTTTTTTGGGGTTCATAACTCAAAAAATAGTCAGAAACAAATGATCATTCCTTATAATTAAATTTGAGGGGCAATTGTTTGTTTGTTTGTTTGTTGGTGGTTAACGTCACATATTTATGCACTATGGCTAATCGTGACACAACATGGAGATGAAGTCAAGTTTAGTCAATCGTTGATCAACATGTTGCCCATTTTAGAGGACTTTCACCCCAAGCATTGGTGACTGGGTCCTATTTTACTAGTAAAGCGGAACTGGTTTACCACAGTAAACAAGTGCTGCTTACTTCCCGGGGTTCCCACGGGGATGAGGGGCAATAAATTGAAACACTCTTTGCAGAGTTGAAATAAAAACCAGGTTGCATCATGCTTCCTAGTGATAACTGAATAAAAAGGCATAGTTTTCAAAATTCTGTTTGAAATAGTGATACATTCCAATGAAACATGTTCTTGTGTCATTAAAATTTTTATTGACCAATGAACTGCATAAGTTAAAAGAAATGTTTTCATCCATGTCCACACAAAACTTCAATCTCCTTTCCACTTGATGGGAGGGTGCTGTCATTCAAAGCAACACTGAGTTAAATTTAATTCTGATTTTGATCATTTCCTGAGAAATTGAAAACACAGTTTGTAAATGTGGAGTTGGATATAAACCGAGGAATGATAAATCATCTAGATTTGCCTCTTCTATAACAAGGTCATTTTCCTTGCCACAAATTTGAACCAGATCAACAAAATCAAAAATTCCGTAATTATTATGACCAGCCATTGTTTACATTTGATTTGTGTAAAATGATGAACACAGGCAATCACCTACTGCATATAAAACTTGAGGTGACCGCCAAGGGTGGCCAATCCCCCCAAAAAATCCCCCTGATCTGTAACCTTGGTAATATATTACATTAAATTAACACAGCCGCTGTTGGCATTATTTACTCAAATAATATAGATAAGATTACCTGTATTTGATGACAAGTTTGGTTTCAATCAGGATGATAAAATTTTAAGTCAAGGTCACTGTGACCTTGATCTTTTGCACAATGGCCTAAAAATATGTAGGGTTCTTCCTGCCATCATGCTCAACCCACATGCCAAGTTGGGTTTCGATCAGGAATGCATAATTTCAATAATTGAGAGACCTGAAACCAGCTTCAACCGATAAAATTTTAATTTCAAGGTCACTGTGACCTTGACCTTTGGCATAATGATCTAAAAATGACAGATCTGCAAGCCACGTTTGGTTTCAATCAGGCAAACAACATTTTAATTAGAGAGCGGAAACCAACTCTGACTGATAAAACTTTATTTCAAGGCCATTGTGACCTTTATTTTTGACACAATAACCCAAAAATAAATAGGGTACTTCCTGTCATCATGCTCAACCCATAAGACAAGTTTAGTATCTATCGGGCAAGCAAGTTTAAGTTAAAGGTCAATGTGACCTTGGCCTTTGGCACAATGACCTCAAAATAAATAGGGTTCTTCCTCTCATCATACCAAACCCACATGCCAAGTTTGGTTTCAGTTGGCCAATCCGAACTTTAATTACAGAGCGGAAACCAACACTGATAAAAATTGAAGTTCAAGATCACTGTGATCTTGACCTTTAGCACAATGATCCCAAAATGAACAGGGTTCTTCCTTTCATCATGCCTAACCCACATTGTAAGTTTGGCTTCAGTTGGCCGAGCAGAACTTTAATTATGGAGTGGAAATCAAAACTGATACAAACTTAAGTTCAAGGATACTGTGACCTTGACCTCTGGCACAATGATCCCAAAATAAATAGGGTTCTTGCCATCATGCCTAATGCATATGTCATGTTTGGTATCAGTCGGCCAAGCGGAATTTTAGTTAGAGGGCAGAAACCAACTCCATCTACAGAATAAGGACAGACGAGCAGATGGATGGACAGACAGACAGACAGATGGATGGGCATATGGATGGATGGATACGGATGGACATACAGGCAGATGGATGGACGAATGGATGGATGGATGGACAGACTGATGGATGGATGGATGGATGGATGGATGGATGGATGGATGGATGGATGGATGGATGGATGGATGGATGGATGGATGGATGGGCAGACAGACAGACAGACAGACAGATGGACAGGCAGACGGATGGATGGATGGAAGGATGGATGGATGGATGGATGGATGGACAGAAATTGAACACGGAATAAAAAGCATGATAAGGATTTCATTGTTTATTAAATTTTATTTTGAAAGTCTTTTTATAATATGATGAGATAAATATATATTACTTTTCATTTTTAAACAATATGAGTGGGCAGGGGTTCTTTTCCATTCACACTGTTCAACATAATTTTAAGACCGACATTGGGGACATGGTTTAGGGTGGGCCTAAATGCATTTTTTTTTTTCGGTTCATTGTGTTAGGAAAAGAAAAAAAGAAATACTTTAGTCAATCATTTTGCCTGAAAATGCATGAACAGAAAAAATGTTTAATTATATCAATTATTATATCAATATCAACTGAATTACTTGAAAAATTGTTCATCTCCAAAATACAGTTTATGGTCATCAACTGGGGTAAAAATTTAATGGACTCATTTTCATCATGATAGGCCAAATACTGTTGCAAATTAAGAAGGTACTGCCCTAACAGTTTAATTTTATTAATTCACTTTCTGCCTTGATCCTGATTGTAATCTTTGAAAGAGAAAATAAAATCCTGGATATGTATGTATGTGCAATATGCCATCGCAAAATGCCTGTCATGAATTATTCACCATTGTTTGTATGGTGATAAAGTACAGGCCCAACATGTTGAATAACAGAAATTCTATGTATGTTCTTGAGTACCAAATTAATGGTAAGTGCTTTTATTGCATGCCAATTACTTTTTCTCCAGTTCCATATTTACAAATCCATACGGAACACATGTTCCATACAGATTTCCATTGACAGACTATTTTTCCACCTAACGTCATTGATCCATTAAAAGAACTAAACTCTGCCCATTTTCGTAATTGACCAATCGAAATGTCACTTTCTGACCCAGATCAATTTGGAAGCTTTGGTGACAGCCGATAAATCAAATGTCAACTGGAATATGATTTTGCTCAAATCCACTAAAATTAACAAAATTAAACTTATTCTGTAAATGGGAAGTGATTTTATAAAACTCAAGTTCTCACTTGGAAATGAATATCTCTCAGCAGCTAATTTCTTAAAAATACAAATAAAAAACCTATTTGGACACAATTCTCATTTAAATTTTTCTGTTTATGTATTCATCTGTCACACTTGTTTGCCAATCATTCCTGAGTTTTGTTTTTGTTTTTATTTTAAGCAGATGTTAGAATTTTTAAATTTTCTGTGTGATATTTGAATTTTAAAAATTAATAGATTCTATGTCATAGAGGTGTTTTAAAAACACAGAATGCCATGATGTGTGAATGCATATATCAATACAGAACTCATGCCATTGCGGAAGGATAGAACTTGAGGCTGCGCATACTAACATTCTTAGCATTTCTCCTCTCAGGGAATTCGAAACAAAACAAGTGACCCAAAGGGCCTTAATCGTTTACTTGACAAAGTGGTTCAAAGAAGTAATTTGGGTCACATTCAGTTACATGTAGTCATAGTTCATCAACACTACAGACGAATGAAGTCATGAAATTATTCATAACTCTGGTGTCCATGCCAGATTATTATTATCACAGGTCTTCCTGACTGCTTCCAATTCTATTAGCTGTAGACAAGCACTGTCAAACTTCCAAAGGTTATGTCACTGCAACCCCCACCCCCCAATAGAGAGCCCAAATATTACCCCAGGGACCCAATTTGAACAAACTAAAATCTGGCCCTCCTACACATGTTGTACACCAAATATGAAAAGATTCTGACCTGGTGGATTTGAAGAAGATTTTTAACCCTTTACCCAACGAATCGCCCGCATCCGCCCACGTAATATGCAAATTCAGCAGCTGAAAGAATATTATTTTTCGAAAAATTTCGACAACACCATAGCATGTGACCCCTCTTTGGAACAAGCTCATCGAGCTCGTTCCAAAGAGGGGTCACATGATATTGGTTTGTTGAAATTTTTTGAAAAAAAATTAAAAAATGATATTTAAAATATTAAATTTTGATATCGTCTGCGTTGGGTAAAGGGTTAATGAAATTTCCTCATATTGCAATCAGCTAAAATTTGGGCTCCCATAGGGAGCCCAAATATTTATTAACCGAGGGACCCAATTTGCACAAACTGGAATTTGACCTCCCTAGAGATGTTGTGTACCAAATATGAAAACATTCTAACTTGTGGATCCAAAGAAGAAGATTTTTAAAGAAATTTCCTCATAATGCACTAAGTTATTTATTTATTTATTGGTGTTTAAGGTCACATACTTATGCACAATGGCTAATCGTGACCGTGACAGTTTTACGGGTGGAGGAAGCTGGAGTACCCGGAGAGAACCACCGAGCAACGACGAGCAGCTGTCAGCTCCCCAACATCGTAACTCTGAACTCTGCACCGCAGCACAGGCAGGGTTAGATTGGTTGAAGACATGCGCACCATCGACGTGCAGTACGCCTCAGTACACAGCGTCATCGTGCCCCCATGTAGGCAATCGGGGTGAAGTGTCTTGCCCAAGGACACAACCCGGTTGCCGCAGGTGGGATTCAAACCGAGGACCTCTCGGCTTGCAGCCTGCACCTCTACCAACTGAGCCACCGCGCCCCCATGCACTAAGTTAAAATACGGGCTCCCATAGGGAACCCAAATATTAACCCAAGGCCCCGATTTGAACAAACTTGAGTCCGACCAACCTAGTGATGTTGCACACCAAATATGAAAGGATTCTAACTGGTGAATCTGAAGAAGAAGATTTTTAAAGAAATTTTCTCAGTCACAATAATACCACGTGACAAGAGTGAAATCAGGAAAAATGTGCTCTCATTAATTTTTACAAAAATTGGATTTAGAGAATATGATGGAAATGCAGTTTTCAATACTTGACGGATATTTATGTGTGGAATTCCAATGTGTAATGATACCAGATTTCTAAGACCGCAGAATACTTGAATAAACAAAAGACATTTTGCAATCACCTCTATTCGTTGTACTCAATATGGCGGAAATGATAAGACAAACAAGGCAGACTGCTTCAACTCGTAGTGATAATAAATTTACATGACTGCAATATGAGCAAGCATTCCTAGACTTGGAAGAGAATTCCCACGAGAGTTGGACCACATCTCACAACACTAAAAGAAGAAAGAACCTACTGAATTTGAGGTACTGATTGTTCATTATCAGAATATTAAAAATGACAGCGGAAGGTGGTCAGAGAAACCTTGTGAAGTTGAGTTTGTTGTTGAGTAAACTGAGCCACTGGTCATTGGCAACACAGCAGGTATGTAGTGCCAAATATGAAACAGAGCAACAAACTCGGGAGAAAATGCTCACACAAATGTCTCTCGTCAACAAACATGGCAAATTTGTAACAATAAACTTCTATAAAACCGGGACAGTACTTGTACAAGAATCACGATGTGTGCAGTGTGGAAAAATGAATTTTTTGTCAATATTAAAAGCCAAGCGAGTGAATGTTTAAATGGAACCCAGACGCATAATTGTAAGTCAGACACTGAGGATACCAATGTTGAGGACTATAAACAAAATATAGACCAATCAATGAGTCAGTCACCTGCTGCAATGACACCAGTGCACCTAACACCTTCAGTGAAAATAACATCAGAAACTCCTAAATTACCTGCAGAAAAAAAAGAGAAAATGGTTGTCCAAGGTCCGAAAAAACTCTAGAAAGACAAGCAGGTAATTTCGAAAAGCTGGCAAATTCCCTTAAACTCTCAGAAAATGCTATGTGCTCCATCCAGTTAGAGGTAGCTGACCTCAGGGAGCAGTCCGTCAGGCATACAAATAATTCTGAGCAAAACGATAAAATTGCGTGTGATATTAATTGCTTAACAAACAACATTAGCCAAATTAATCATTCTCTTGCAGAGCTTCGTTCCCAGGTGATGGACAAACAGTCCTCAATGAAATACTTTATTCAGGACAGCGTGAAGGATTGTCATCATCTTCATTTTAAGGAAACATTTTATCAAAAACAGATTTTGAGAGTATACATAAAAAGTGTTCTGGATCTTTTGTCTCGCAGTTTGTCTGGAGAATATACAACTCCCATCTGTTCGATTAATAACCATAATGTCAGTCTCAAATCCTCTCATTCTGACCCAATAGCTGAAAGAATAAGCTGCATTAGTATCTCAGCGGGTACTCCTGACAGTGATAATAGTATTGAATCGGACGTCACATCTGTTCGAAATGATGCCAATGTAACCACATCAAGTATAGAAGATGCAATATCGGGATCCTCCAGAGCAAACAGATGGTCATCGGCACCGCGGATATCAATTCCACGGCAGAAGACAAATGTAATCCTAACAAACTCAACTACAAAACGACTCTTGGGAAGTCATCTTGATCACAAGAAGAATACATTGGTACATTTAAAAGGACTGACTGACTTTGTAACAAATTTGGAATGTAACAGCACTTGCAAGTCGCTTGTCTTATTACAGGTACAAGTATGACCAGCAGTTCACAACTGGTGGAGAATATCTCCATAGCATTGAGAACTTTAGCGCAAACCTGTAAGGCTAAATACCCAGAGGCAATTATCACTTTCTATAGTATTTTACCTCGATTAGATTTAACTTCCTCCAATGATAAGATAAAAAAAAAGTGAACAGTGAAATGGAAAGAATGTGAGAGGCCGACGATAAAATGCGTTTTTCCAATATATCCTGTGTTGTCAGAGATAAAAATGGAGTCACTTAGAAATCTGTGTTTTTTGACAATCTTCATCTCAACACTTACGGAATTGGGAGATTGGCAACACAAATGAAGATTCAACTCAACTTGCCCAGAGCTCGAAGAACAAACAGTGTTCCTTCACTTCCAAACTTGTAAATTTGTAAAAATAATCGCAGGCTTGGTGGAGCAGTGCATTGAAACGGTACACTCCAGTGGCATCGAAAATGCACTGATGTTGTGAAAGCTCCTAATGCTGAGGTGTCAAGGCAGGGAGAGTTATTTTGAAACATGCTGCTTCTACTGGAAATGCTCCAAAAAACTTCAGTATCTCCATCTATACTCTAAATCCTAAGAAGTTGTATAACATAAATGATTCAATTTACCCCATTAGTGTGTGATATCAGAATTTATTCTACAAGGCTACAAATGCAACGACGGAACAAATAAACTGAAAAGTTCAGACTTTCTCAGCTTAGTGTGGGAGTTTGATATTATTGGGTTAATAGAGACCTGGACGAAGATGACAGTGCTGTGTCAATTGAGGGTATTATACATATTTTTCTTTTCAAGTCATCGCTCTAAAAAGCACAGGGGTGTGTCCTAGTTTTTGTCCGAAATTGCCTAATGCCAGGTAGAATGAGGTTGAAGTCTGAAAGTGAAGATGCCATATGGCTGAAACTGGATAAATCTTTCTTCAACATCGATAGAGATATTTACCTATGTGAGGCGTACTGCCTACCTGTGTCATCGTCCCTCTTTGAGCCTGGTTCCAAGTTTGATACCCTTGAGGTGATTGGCAAGGAGATTGTGTTTTACAGATCTCTTGGCCACATTAGCGGGGTCGCTATCAAAAGCCGACACCAATACCCAGGAAACAGAGGCATTGCAAACGGTGTAAGACAAATTCGGTCGAAGATGAATTACATGCCTTCTTTGCCTGTTCTAAGCATTTCTCAAAATAAGCTTATGAACTTGGTAGGCAAGCGTCTTCTGCACTTCTACCTTCTGCGGCAACTGGAAAGATTTGCATTGCTATTTGCCTGTGAAGATGTTGAAGTTATCTGCGAGGTTGGTCAGTTTGTAACCCCCATCCCGACACACAGAAATATGTAGAATGAATAAAGCTCAATGTGGTCATGACAGTGTATGCACTTTCTAAAGCCTATCATTCAATACCGCTGGTGAAAATGACTGACGTTTCTTTTTCCGAGGGCATGATCATCTAATCAGTTTAGATTGTCAATGGGATTCATGCATCGTATGCCCACTCACAGGAGTGACACAACAGATGAGATTAATCTGTTTACTCTTATAATATGTGTCGCATGGTTAACCTATTGCTTATTTTAATTGTTTTTGTGTTTTGTGTATGGCATACCATTTTATTCTTGGTCATGCAATAAACTTTATCTTATTGCCCCAAGTTAAACTTTGGGCTCCAATAGAGAGCCCAAATACTAACCCAGGGACCCGATCTGAACAAACTTGAAACTGCCCCCCTTAGAGATAGTGTATACCAAACATGAAAGCATTCTGACTGGTGGATCTGAAGAAGATTTTTAAAGAAATTTCCTCATATTGCACTATGTTGAAATTCTGGCTCCTACAGGGAGCCCAATTATTAACCCATGGACTCGATTTGAACAAACTCGAATCTGACCCCCCTAGAGATGATATATACCAAATATCAAAAGATTCTAATTGATGGTTCTGGAGAAGATGACGTTTTTTAATTTTGGTAAACAATTTATGGGTGCTATCAGAGTAATCCCCCGTGTGGTGCCCCCTGTGGGCGTGGCAACTTTATTTGAACAAACTTGAATTGACATATGATAAGGAACATGCACATCAAATTTAGTTCAATATGGACCAGTGGTTTATGAGGAGAAGTCAATAATGTAAAGTTCACGCAGGATGGACAATGGATGGATGGACGACAGACAAGAAGTGATCACTAAAGCTCCCCCTGACTTTCAGTCAGGTGAGCTAAAAAAAAAGAATTGGACTGAAAAACTCAACTGCAGATTTTTTTAAGTTGATTTTCCAAAATATTTAAAAAAAATACTCAGCTTGTTAAAAGATAAATGCATGAACTTTACAAGTAAAGATATTTATGCCCGAGTGTCAGGTATACTTATTTGGTAACTAACTGTAGAGCGCTAGGTACAGGGTTAGAACCAAGTCTAAAACTGGTATCAAGTTAATTGGCAGCCTTTCAAGTATTAAGTTTCAAAGACAACCAGTATCAATGATTACATCCAATCAGATTCTATGTTTAGCTGAAGATGCGCAAGTTTGGTGTCTCCTACAGTCTAGGTCATCATTCCACTGTTTGGTAGTAGCGGATTAGCCAGCTCGAAGAGGTCAATTCTTTTCCGGCCCTCCCTCCCTCTTTCTCTAAATTATCTTAGTTGGCATTCTTATTAATCTGTGGTAATAAGTATTCATTGGTAGGGGCAGTTACACCCACCTAAACCCAGAATATAGCATGAGGCTGTGTAAATATTTAAAGTTGATCCTTCTTCAATATAGATTATATACATATTTTTATACACTCTTTAATTAGTTGTTATAATTATTCATTTCGTTAATAAATTGGCACACCCCATTTTGTCACTGCAGGGGTTGTCCAAAACACAACTAGTCTTACAATTACCTTTTTCGGTCTTTTATGCTGATGGTGAGACATAAAACTGATTCCCACTCAGCTTTGCAGGCACCCAAGAACCCTAGTTGTTGAATTGATTTGGGTACGAGCTGAGCATCACCTGTGTATCATTCCACTTATGGGGCAGCTAAATGGACAATAACACTAGTTATTACTTTTACTATTTATTAATCCAATTATTTCATTCACACATGAAGTTAGTTTAATTGGTTGAGTGCTGGAAGACCATATTTGGGATTTATTCTGAAGTGCATGTAACACAACTTAACTGGTGGAGTGCTGGATGCCCAAATTTGGGCTTTACTCTGAAGTGTGGGTACCACAAGTTAAAGGCTTCATATTCTGTGGATGTTCTTCATATCATATTTGAAGGGAAACAAATTGGTCTGTAAGGATTTGCCTTGTTGTAATTTATGGGAGAGTGTCTGTAGGCACCCTCCAATAAATTGTAACAAGATAAAGACATGTGAACAAATTTTGCCGACCAAAAATAATTTAGCACTCTACCATTTATTTATTTATTGGTGTTTAAGGTCACATATTTCTGCACAATGGCTAATCTTGACCATGACAGTTTTACGGGTGAAGGAAGCCGGAGTACCCAGAGAGAACCACCGAGCAACGGCGAGCAACTGTCAGCTCCCCAACATACTAACTCCACACAAACAGGGTTTAGCATTGGTTGAAGACAGGTGCACCATCAGCGTGCAGTATGCCTCAGCACACAGTGTCATCATGCCCCTGCATGGGCAATGGGGGTGAAGTGTCTTGCCCAAGGACACAACGCAGTTGCCACAGTGGGATTCGAACCAAGAACCTCTCGGCTTGCAGCCTGCACCTCTACCTACAGAGCCGCCGTGCCCCCTAGCACTCTACCAGTTAAAGGCTTCATATGCTATGGATGTGCTTCATATTATCTTTGACGTGAAGTTATTTACTGCATATGCATTCGCTTTGTTACAATTTATTGGAGAGTGCCTGTAGGCAGTCTCCCATAAATTATAAAAAGGCAAAGACATGTGAACAAATGATGATAAGAATAATTTAACGGTTAATGTATTGGTTACCGTTTGATTCCCTGAAAATAAATAATAAAATTCTCCCCCTCAACCCCAATTTTAAAACAAAACCTGATAATAATCTTGGTTTTTATTTATGGCCAAATCTCCAGCCTCTTATCACCATGCATTTGAAATAAATGCTTCTGATATGAAGTCTCATAAAAATGAAATTGAAAAAACTCTTGAAAAACCAAGTCATGAAATATATTGATTTCTATAAAATAATTATGACTATTAATTTCTAATAACAGGGAACAGAGACCTGTGCCTGAAATTACAATCATATGAAAGAATTATCTGCTACATTTCTTGGTGAATTATATAGTTTGATCGAAATTTCCTATAATTTGATAATTTTCGAGCAATTGAATCCACTTCTAGAACTGAGATATTTCTAAATAAGCAGTAACTTGCTTTTAAGATACAAAGGCTAGACAGGCATTCGTCCATTCATGTTTGAATATCTCATTATTGCCGGGACTATCAAGATCATGGCATCAATCATAAGGTCACCATGTTGAAAGTGTTATTGATCAAGGCATTAGCAGGCAGGACACTATGTAAGATATAAACTAAAATGAGTCAATTTCATTGATAACAGAAAAAACATGGCATGTACAGACTTTGTGGTGGACAGAGGTGCATATCTAAATCTTTTTTGTGGTGGACTAAAGTTTTTACAAAAAATCAGCCACTGGTGGTGAAATTATCTTGTACAAAAATACAATTTAATTTTGTTTATTGTTTGTTGGGGTTTTTCCAGAATTTAAAGAAACAGTCCTATCATCACCCACAATTTTAAGAAAAAATCTAGAGTACTGGAAGACAACCACTGAGCAGTGGCAAGTACCTATAAAACTTTCCAACTTACTGACCTCACCAACAACCCAATGCTGAAAGTGTAAAAGAACTATACAAATCATGAATATTATGTGGAGTAGTAAGGATACTCTGTAACACCTTGCTTTCAAACTGTACTGTTTGTCGATATACCAGTTTTCCACAATCCTGGTTTCAACGTTGTCACTGGTATTCAAATTCAAATACCATACAGCACCAATTCATGTAGTCATTTTTCTTTCTGGAATCTTAATGGTGTGAATGACATCATTTCATCCTTGAAAGCAAAAAGCTTTATGCTTGCAAAGGACGATTTGATATTAATTTGTAAAATCAGCTTTGTTGACTCCAGAATTAATTTGCCAGATAAATTAAATATCATTGATGTCCTTGAACAAGAAATGTAGTTATCAGCTATTGGCCAATATCAGACATTTTGACCATTAACAATAACCAATAACTATTAATGATAATCAACTCATCACTACACAGAGTGTGCGCATACTTTGTTTCAGGTGAAAGCATGAGTACACATGCCAGAACCAGAGACCTTTGGTGTTTAAGGTCACAGCATCTTTGGGTATATCATGGCTGAAACATAGGTATGAAGTCAAGTTTAGCCAGTTATTTAAATCTGCTGCCCACTTTAGAGGATGTCCATCCCAGACATTGGTTACTGGTGAGGTCCTATTTTACTCGTAAATCTGGACTAGCTTATCCCAGTAAACAATCACTTCTCCACTTTCCTGGGTTCCCATGAGAGCCAGAGACCTTTGCACATAAAGCAACAATACATTTACAAGAGCATGCAGAGAGAACTGCGCAAGAATTCAAGTGACTCAGGCTAACTCACTTCCTATTGACCAGAGGTCGAATGTCATTACCACTAAGCAGCATACCCCCCTACCCTCCCCCCCCCCCCCCCCCCACACGCACACACACACACACACAAACAAATGCAAAATGATCACCACCTGGTACAGTGCTTTTTTGTATTTTTTGTATTCTATCATTGATCTGGGGTGGGGGGGGGGGGGGGGGGTTTCAATTAAATCTCTGTCACAAGATCACAATCAATCAGGAGTTTTCTGTATCAGATGGTTGGATTCTGAATGAGGCTGACGCCATATCAAGTCAATCAACTTTGTCCACCCATATTTCCATACCTGTTTCTAAGAATGCATCATTTTTTTAAAGAAATAATTTCTCACAACTAGATATTCTTATAAGCTGATTATGCAGACCTGAAGTATTTGAAAGCGAAGTCGGCTTTAAAAAGCAGACTGAAAGTGAAGATAGGATTTTGTCAGACGTCACCTCCCTCCAATAAAGTATACCAGTACTATTCTGGTTGTTTCAGTATACACTGGGCCAGGGTCATCGTTTGATTCCGTTCTGCATAACTGCTTTATACTGTTTATCTGCTAACCTCGTTAAGAGGACTGTAAACAGAAACAATACAAAAAAGTGACCAAATAGCACATTTGCAAAAGGAGCTATTAATTCAATTTTATGATGCATTTTCAATTCCTTTCCATTCTATACCGTAAATAACATATGCCAAGAGCTGCAAAGTATCTTTTAAATAATTTAAATATTTAATAAACTCACTTTCAATGATCATTTTCTCTTGAGCCATTATTCTCATTGTTGTGAGGTCCAAGTTACTGGCCAACCTCCACAAAATCAATGTCAACAGATCTGTATTTGTATGGTATATATGAGCTGTGACCTAGAAATTTTATACACAGTGGGGCACACTTAACTGGAAATCTCTCAAATGAATAACCCTGTTAACTGAATATAATTTCCCAACACAAAACCATTCACCATACCTCCAGTACAAAATTGACTTGTTAAGTGAATATAGGTTATAGAGTAAACTCCTGTTAATTGAATAAAAAATCTTGTAACCTGTCGGGAAATTACCCTGACTCTCCCCAGTTTTACTTTGTTTATAGACCTATTTGGACTCAGTACATCCAATGCAGGCATTTAATCTATTATATCTTGTTTGACAGAGCTCTGTCAAACAAGATATAATAGAATAAATTTCAAGTTTATCTCTAGAATACAAGAAAGTGACAATTCCTGTTAACTGAATACTCCTGTTAATTGAATAATTTTTATTGGCAAATTGGCTATTCAATTAACAGGGTTCCACTGTATTGAACCAAAAAAAAAATAAAGTGTAAAAAATTTGAAAATATGCTAATAAAGCTGAGGTAAACAAAAAAATTCTATGTTGATGTAGGAAACAGATTTAATCTCAAAAGTTGGGAGCGTGGTGGCTCAGTGATAGACTGTTGGACTTCTATGCTTGAGGCCCCGAGTTCGATTCCCGTCCAGGACGACCCATGTTGTATCATTGGGCAAGGCATGTTATCCTGGTTGCCTACATGGGGGCACGACGACGCTGTGTACTAAGGCGTACTGCACATCGATGGTGCACGTCTTCAACTGCTGTAACCCTGCTTGAGCAGAGCTTGAACAGAGTTAGAATGTTGAGGAGCTGACAATTGCTTGTCGATGGTTCTCTCCGGGTACTCCGGCTTCCTCCACCCATAAAACGGTCATCGGTCACGATTAGCCATTGTGCATAAGAATGTGACCTTAAACACCAATAAATATATAAATAAATCTCGAAAGTATGATGTGACCAGTCATTTCAGTCATGTTTGCTGAGAGAGTTTTTTGCTCAGTCAAAGTACCACTGTGCTGAAAACTACAGACATTAACACTGTGCTCATGCGAAAAACCTGCATGAAGTTTTCGTGGGCCAGTGACATTCATGATCAACACTAAACTTGGTAACATATTGATGTGTCCAATCATGCATATCCAATACCATTTTCCTAAAATATAAACATCAGTTTGGATATCCCCTACTTTTTTTTTAATAGTATATTATATTTGAGTACCCCTGGGATTCTGTAGTTTTCAGCACAGTTGTACTTTGACTGAGCAAAAAACTCTCAGCAAACACGACTGAAATGACCGGTCACACCATACTTTGGTCCACAAAAAACTTCATGCAGGTTTTTTGCATGAGCACCGTGCTAATGTCTGAGGAGTACATTTTGAAATTTTCATATGTACTGGATGGGCTTTTTTGGAGGTCTCATCGTTCTTTTCTTAGTATAAACTCGTTCATCAATAGTTTTTGGTCGAAACGTAACTTTTGAGGTATGCGAAGACTGACACATGACGTGCTGTTGGCATGTTGGAAGCTGGCAACAGACAGACTGCAGTGGCTCAAATTCTCAACGTTATTCAATCGGTGATTAGCAGGTTGTGGTCATGCTACCATCAGACAGGCAATGTTGATGACAGACACTGGTCAGGTCATTCAAGGGCAACAACTGCTAACCAGGATCGTTTCATCCGAACCACAGTATTATGTAACCGCCATCAAAGTGCTTCAGAAATTGGACAGCAGCTGCACCGAGCGACAGATGTGCGAGTCAGTGGTCAGACTATCCAAAATCGCCTACCCAGCTGGAATTTGTATGCTCGATGACCTAAAAAAATTCTACATCTGACTAACATCACATCGCAGCAAGGGTAATTGGTGTGGAGCATGACAGTGCTGGGACAATCGTCAGTGGAGCAACGTCATGTTTTCCGATGAATCGAGGTTCACTCTCGACTTCCACGACAGGCGAAACAGAATGTGGCGGCGGCGGAACAAACGATACCATGATGTAACCGTTAGGCAGCATGATCGTTTTGGTGGTGGATCAGTTTTGGTGTGGAGAGGCATAACCATGACACACAGAACAGCATTACATGTCATCCAAGGGCGTGTCACAGGGCAGGACTACGTGGACAACATGTTACCAGCTCATGTGGTGCCTTTTGCGTGACATCACTGCCATCGATTCATTTTCCAAGGCGACAATTCAAGAGCACACAGGGCTGGTGTCGCTATAGTGTTCCTCCAGGAGCAGAACATCACTACACTGCCTTGGCCAGCCCTGTGTCTGGACCTTTCACCAATCGAGCATGTCTGGGATATGCTTGGCAGGCGTGTACAACAATGCCAACAGCCACCTACCAATGTCCATGAACTCGCTAGTGTACTGCAGGAAGAATGGAATAACATCAGTCAAGCTGATATTGGACGTTTGGTGAGGAGTATGCCACGTCGAATCCGCGCTTGTCTCGCAAACCGAGGAGGATTTACAGGGTATTGAGGTTTTGGACTGAATGTGGTAAATTCTCTGACTGACCGTCCATGTCTTCTACAGCTTAGTGTGTGGAATGTGTGCTTGTCAGACACCCAACTATTGCTGAAATCATTCACCAGATGTCACAGTGCAATGCCTCAACTGTCTTTTTGATGAAAATATAAATATATTTCTTCATATATCTCACTTTTATCAAATATCCCCTACTTTTTTTTAAAACTATATAAGGGGAAGTGATCTGAAGTTCTGAACAAGCTTGATTTGGCAAACAGTTCCACTCGGTTATGTCCATCAATTGCATTTTAATTACCCTAGTTCCATTCAAAGAGAAATGTTGCAAACATTGTAATATTTTAGCTCACCAGAGAAAAGTCCTATGAATTGTACCTGCCACTTTTGTTTCTTATGTGATTATAACAGTATGATTTGCATCATACCCAGACAAGTGAAGTGCTGTCTGAAAACAATTACTGAGATTTCTCCACAACAGAGATTTGATCATCCATGACACTGAGTGGACTTGCTATGAAAGTGCATCAGTTATTTATTTGTTTATATCTGGAACAAACACATGCCATTGAACATCACTGACTGGTGCTGGGCCTCCCATACTTTTTGAAAAAACTCACAGTTATTAACATGATCAAGATGGTTGATGTTTGTTTACACCAGCTTCATTAGCACATTTAAATTTTACTCATATTTCTTTCATGACACAATATATCAGAATTCCAGGTCTCAGCTCCTATATGCTAGAAAAAGACAGCACTGTCGGTATAGTTTTTGTAAATGCTGCATGAATGAGAATAACTGCCTTGAAAAAATGTGATTATCAAATATTTAAATTATAAAATAATTTTTTGAAGAATCTCATCATACCTTATTTGAGGTACAGAATGCAAGTGCACTAAGAGTGCATCCAAAACTAGGAATACAAAAAGAGTCAACAAGATCAGCTGTTGAATCAGACTCAGCCGTAATTTCCATTCAGATGTTCAGAACATGTGTGATCATCAGCGTTTGAAAATTACATCAGAGGATTTTCTGAAACCAATACGTGTATAATGTCAAATGCATTGGGAGGAATCGCTGCGAGATTGACAGTTACTGTTACTGCATATCAAATCAGGCCAGAAACAAAAAACAAGAAGCATGGGATGGAGGTGTGGAGGGGGGGGGGGGGGAATGAATCCATACTAGTCGAGAATGTTGATTGGCCTGTATACTGCTATGTACATGTAACATCACATCACAGGTCCTGACTGTGGTAATCCTGAAAAGCTTTTTAGTTTCTCTAGT
The DNA here is from genome assembly GCA_031216915.1 of Pictodentalium vernedei. Lineage (NCBI taxonomy): Eukaryota > Metazoa > Mollusca > Scaphopoda > Dentaliida > Dentaliidae > Pictodentalium > Pictodentalium vernedei. Next base: position 177,342,969 of record CM062288.1, read on the forward strand.
GGCTTTCTGTTATAGTTTTAGTATTTTGTTGAGTTTTTCCTATTTGTTTAAATAACAATAAAAAACAAAATCAGAACCAAGACTGAACTCTTTTGTCACAACCAACACTGAAACCTGGGTAAAATTTCACAACCGAACAACTCTAGCCATGACTTTCAACTTTTAAGGACCTTTTTGGTTAGTTTTAAGCACTTTCCAAGACATTCACCTGAAATCATTTTAATGTTTGTTTACATATTGTTAACTTTCTAGTTTATTTTCTGGTGTTTAGGGTCACTTTCAGCATTTATGGCATTATCACTACCACAATACAATGGAACCCTGTTAATTGAAAAGCCATTTTGCCAATGAAAATTATTCCATTACCGGTAACAGGAGTATTCAATTAACAGGGATTGTATCACTTTCCTGTATGCTAGAGATAAACTTAGCATTTATTCTATTATATCTTGTTTGACAGAGCTCGATGAGCTCTGTTAAACAAACTGGGGTGAGTCAGGGTAATTTCTCGACAGGTTACAAGATTTTTTAGTCAATTAACAGGAGTTTACTCTATAACCTATATTCAATGGAGGTATGGTAAATGGTTTTGTGTTGGAAAATTATATTCAATTAACAGGGTCATTCAGTTGAGAGATATCCAATTAACTGGGCTCCACTGTACAAGTATAAAATCAAGTTTAGCTGATCATTTATTCCCATGCTGTCCACTTTTAGGGGATTTCTGCCCCATGCATTTTTTACCATTTCTTGTTTTATCAGTAAAGCAGATTTTGTTTACCACAGTAAACAAGCACTGCTCCACACCTCCATGTGTTCCCACAGGGATTTTTAACAGTAAAACATAACTTGTTTACCATAGTAAACAAGCACTATTCCACTGCATGTGGGTTCCTTTGGGAAAAGGTAATTACCTACTCATATGGCTGGTATAAGCCTCAACTTGCACCACAATGTACCCAACTTATTTTGAAGGTAAACTTTTTTCATAAACTCTTCCCTGTCAACAGAAGTAACAAATGGCAATGAAAATGCTGCAAATATCAAAAGCAAAAACATACCAATAACCAATATGCAATGAATCATAAAGAACAGGGAAATGTGTTTGGATAAAGAATGGGACACAAGACTGAAATCCCAGTGAAACAGGAAATTATAACAACCTTTTGTACCTTAACTGTCTTTCATAATATCATATACTTTAGATATTGCCTATCCTAATGAAGCTGAACTTTTCTACTCCAAGTAAAGAGGACGGGTATATAATACTTCACTCAACATTATGAGTACAAAAATATCAGAAGATGTTTAAAATTTGTTTCTTGTCAGAACAAGCGTAAACTTTCAGGTAGTAAATGATAAGGTTTAAATATTTCTTTGTCAGCAATATTTTGCTCTTCCACTGCTCTCTCACGCCCTCACTCTGGATATTATTTAAAGGTATGAATTACTCATTCTTTCCAAGATACAGAACATTTAGTCCAAGTTAATTAGTTACTGGTCAGAAGAGAAAAACTAAAGCGCTAAATTGTTTTTTGTCATCAAAATTCTTCACATTTCTTTAAATTGTTACAATGTATAGGGTCATACCTGTAGGCACGCTTCCCTAATTTGTAACAACACATACAATGGACTAGTTACTTTCCACAGGTGGGCAATATTTCCACAGACACAATAATATTAGACTCCAAACACTAGTTATAGGAATAATCATCAAAAATTTAATTAAAATTTTGCTACTGCTGATTTTTATTACCTGGTAAATGCATGCATGGACATCACGCATGAATTATGACCAGCCCACGGTGACTGAACTGTATCCAAACAGTACAAATCATCCTGTGGGTGCAACAAGGCACAAACTGCAATGCTTTTAGCATTGCAGATAGCACCTTGTTGCACTCAAGGGATGAATTAATTTCACTTCTGAGAGAATACGAAATACATCCATAGATTATGAAGACTTTTAGTTGTGGTACCTAAACATCAGAATGGAGCCCTAATATGGGCTAGCTTCCACCTCTCAGCCAATTAATTGCTTAGTACTATAAAATACAAAATCATTTACCATGCCTTCAGTACAAAATTGATCTGTTTATTGACTGATACATGTAGTTTTTTTTTTAGGAAATACTGGGGAAAAAAATCTGAATGGCTATCCTTGTGAATAGCACTGGTGTTTATTTATTTATTTATTTATTTATTTATTTATTGGGATTCAATGACAATTTCTTCAGCCAGTGTCACCTCATGTCAGACAGTTTACAGGTGGAAGAAGCTACAGTACCCTGAGAGAACCACTGAGCAATGGTGTGCAACTGTCAGACTATCCAACAAACTAACTGCACACAAGCAGGGTTAGTACTGGTTGAAGACAAGTGCACCATCAACATGCAGTATGCTTCCACGCATGGGACCACCATGCCCACATGCGGACAATCAGGATTAAGTGCCTTGCCTGAGGACACAACGCATTTACCCCAGGTGGGGATCGAACCGTGGACCTTTTGATTTGAAGTACAATGCCATAAACACTGAGCCGCTGTGCTCCCAACACTGGCGTTTTTAACTGTTGCATCAGGCAAAGGTTTAAACAGTACAAAAATAATTTTCAATGGCTTTCCATGATGAATATTTATTCCATCATTGTGGAATCGTTGGTTATTTTTCCGCAGAACAGTACTTAAAGAACACATCACTTTTAAAATACTGGTGGGGTGTATTGTCCATCCAACAATTATTTTTAACTGGTGAGGAATATGTAGAATGAAGACCTGCAAATATTCATCTAATGGACTACTAAAGTACACTCAGTTGTCCATCCACTAAAACAGGGTTCAAACACTTGTGTCAGTGATTAATACTAGGAGTTTTCAGGACGTTCCTAGTATATATCCCAAGGTTTTCAAGGAACTAGACATGATAATGTCAATGATTTCAAGGATCCACTTGATCATGAACAAGGGAGTTTGTCTCCAAAGAGGTACATACAGAGTTACAGGTCCCTATACATGTGGAGGAATGTTGTGCTCAATGTAGTCAATGTCAAAGCTGTATCACCATCATCATGCTGTATCACCATCATCATGCTCTATCACCATCTGGATTCTAATACATAAACAACATATCCACAGATGTGTTGTAAGTTGAATATTTCTGGAATAAATCACCTCTGATTGACTGGTATCTCATTTTAACAGGGTTTTAACCCTTTACCTGATGTAATGGCCAAAACCGGCCAGAGCTATTCACAAAGATTACCATTCAATTTTCCTTATTTTTAATTTTTTGTCTCAAAAATATAATTTATGACCCCTCATTGAAATGAGCTCATCGAGCTCATTCCAAGGAGGAATTCAGAAGCCATGTTTTTGATGCAAAAAAAAATAATTTAGTTTTGCTTACAAGTGTCGTCTTCTTTTCGTGTTTGGTAAAGGGTTAAGGAAGATGAACTCTTTCCTGGTGAGTTTTTGTTGTGTTTTTTCTTATAGTTTTTAGAAAATCAAAAATTTTAATTCCTGTGTGTGAATGAGTTAATTGAAATGGCACGAGTGCCAGTGCGCAAGGATAGAACGAGCGGCCCCAGATGCAAGGACAGAACGAGAGGCCGACATGCGTGTCATTCTGGGTTTATTACATGCCTTCATGTCTATAATAAACAGCTGCACCATGAGTGCATGATACGCCCGTTATTAATTACAAGAGGGAAGCACACAATATGTAATTTATTTTGTGCACAGCTGTACACAAAATTTTGGTTTACAAAGGAAATATTCTTTAAATCTATCAGCAGATCACCATCACCATAGTAACCCCAGATTCTGTTCAGCAAAGACAGTATATACTTTCAATACTATACATGTAACAGAGATATTTGGAAACTCAAAACTCCAGGTCATTTTAACTTCTGCAGCCTTCAGCTAACCTTATCTCCAGCTACAGCTAGTGGGACTTGTCCAGGTTTACAGAAAACTGGGCAGTTGTTGAAGTTCTTTGTGAGTGAAAGTCAGTCAAGTAGTTTTCTCCTTTAATACTTTGCAAAAGATAGCTGTGACAATGCCTCGGAGAAGGCAGGGGACTCGTCATCCAGTGGTGTCATTTGAACAGGCTCCTTCAGTAAATGATCTTTCTCAGGAACAGACTGTTGCTTTTGATGAGTTTTTAGCTCCAGATTCCTCCAGAGATGTTTCCGTTGCACAACGCACTAAACGCAGTAGGCGTACTGTTTCACCAGTTTTCAACCTCGATGATTACAGTGTTACTGACAATACTTTATCCAGATCAGGTGGAGATTCAGAAGTGGTGGGCATTGACCCACAACACTGGACTGTTCTTCAACTCCGAACAGAATTACAGCAAATCGGAATCCAGCTTCCTGCACATTTGACATTAACAAAGCGCCAACTTGTCAGTTTATATGAAGAAAATACAAAGGCCTCTACCAGTACGGATTTTGCTACAGGTACCCCTACACCAGCTAGTACTTCGGATGCACAAAGTGACTCTCATTCTGCAAGGATTCCTGCTGTAGGGCGGCTGAGGCCATCCACTCCAACAGCTGCATTAACTAATCAGTTCTGTTCATCAGAGGATGTGCTTGGACACAATCACACCACACTTGGTCAGCTGGCAGGTACTGTGCAGTCTTTGGCCAAGACCACACAACTGTTGTCTGACAGGCTTGATTCTGTGTTTCCTGGTACTGTAACATCACAGTACAATGTGCATGGTAGGATACCCAACAGCTTGGGCTTTCCATCTTCCACACATGACGTGATACCAGCTTCAAATTGGGCTTCCAGCACCACACGTGTTTCAGACAGCCGACTGGAAATGCCAACCTCTCAACCAAAACCCTCCTTTACTTTGGGAGATGTGCTTCCATCCTCAGGAATTGTACCGTCAACACCCAGTATTTTGCTACCTTCTGGACAGCAAACATTACCACCTCTTGAAATTGTGTCCACCAAGCTAAAGAGGCAAATCACAGAGGGTAAGTATGTCAACCTTGCTTGTTTATTGCTTGCCTCAGATACTGGGGGGGGGGGGGGACTCTTTCATTTGATGATTTTTGTTTGGCTTTCGACAAGTACCGCAATATCATGTGTGAAACATTCCCTCACCGCCGTCAGGAGTTGGATGAATATCTGCGGCATATAATCGACATGTTTCGACGTTTTGGGCATGGACTGTTTTATGAATATCATAAAGCCTTTGCCAGCAAGGCTGCTGCTTATTTACAGCAGAGGGGCATTTTATTGAACTGGGCAAATATTGATCCCTTGGTTTATGAGAATGTATTTTCAGGATTTCGTGTGGCAGGGTGTAATTTTTGTTCCAGTGTTACACATACATCCCGTTTTTGTCCTGTCAACCCTTCTCCACATATTCCTCATCAGGCTGCTGATAACCACTCATCCTCTGTTTCTTCCCCCAATTTCAATAATGCCTCAGATATGCATGGTCGGCCCAAGAAGTTTGTACAAGGTCGGGAGGTTTGTAATAACTTTAACACAGCTGTAGGATGTTTCAGAAAAAATTGTTTACGGGCTCATGTATGTTCGGGCTGCTCAGGCCAGCACACACTGCCCCACTGCACAGGTGCTTCCCTCAGCAATAAGGCTAACTCCAAGTGACTAGAGCATGTTTGACAGAGTTGAATTAGACACCAATTGTCGCAGTGATTTACGAATGTGGTTAAGCTTTTTGAAATCATGGAATGGGAAGATTTTTTTTTTATTGAGGATCATGATACCACATCTTCGGCGCTCAATCTTTTTACTGATGCTGCTGCTTCTATTGGCTTTGGTGAGATTTACCGCAAGCAGTGGTTCCAGGGTCGGTGGCCAGATGAATTACAAACACTTTCTCAGAGTCAGACATTGTCCACAGCATTTCTCGAGTTGTATCCTATTGTGATAGCAGCTGTTCTGTGGGGCTCCCAGTGGTCTCGGAAACGAATTTCATTTTTGTGCAATAATGAAGCAACGGTATATATCATCAATAAGGGTAGGTCCAAAGTCCCCCTCATCATGAAGTTGTTACGCCGTTTAACTTTTACAGCTATGAGTTTTAATTTTGAGCTACGAGTTCAACATTTGCCTGGTAAAACAAATTGTACAGCCGATTCCCTATCTCAATTTCAGAATCAGAAGTTCCGAGAGTTGGCACCTTTTGCGGACCTGACCCCATGTCCAGTACCACCAATGACAGACCTCATTTTCAACTAAACCAAGAAGTCCAGCATCTGTGGTCCTCTGCTGTGAATCCAAGTACGTTGGCTGCTTACACCTCTGGCTTGACAAATTACAACAGATTCTGTTCTCTCTTTAAAGTTCCAGTTCATGGCGCTTCAGCCTTCCACTGTGTTGATGAAGAGACACTTATTCAATTTGTAACATTCCGTTTACTATGTTTACTACGTTTTTCTACCATCAAACTGTATCTTTCTGGCATCCGATATTTTTATCTCAGAGCTGGTATTGGGAACCCCTTTGACAATCCAGGTGCTCACAGTTCTTGTCTTCCTCGAACTTCATTTAATTCTCAATTCCATCAAACGTCAACAAAGTGCTCCTCGTTTTCAGCGCCTGCTTCTAACGAAATTATGTCAGGCATTAACCACTGGAATTTTTGGCCCTTTTCATGATCGATTAATGCTAGCAGCCTGTACTTTGGCCTTTTTGGGGTTTTTGAGGTGTGGCGAATTCACGTCGCAGACTAGGGTATTCGATCCAACTACTGATGTTTCGGTGGGGGATATCCAATTTCTAGAATCACACAATGCTTTCAGTTTCAATATAAAATCTTCGAAAACAGACCCATGTCGAAAAGGGGTAAAAATCATTTTATTCAAAAATAACACAGTAATTTGTCCATATCATGCATTGGTTAGTTACCTGAAAGTGAGAACACCTTCCGTTAATTCTTTAAATGACCCTCTGTTTGTCATTGAGAATGGGCTACCACTGTACAGAAGATGGTTTATAGATCATTTAAAACACCTTTCAGTAAAGATAGGTTATGACCAGACCAGATACTCAGGTCATTCATTCCGGATAGGTGCTGCCAGCACATCGGCAGAAGTTAGAATGGAAGACCATTTAATTAAGACGCTAGGTAGATGGACAAGTGACAGTTATTTTAGGTATATTCGAACACCCTTTGCGACTTTAAAACAAGCTCAGCTATTTTTGGCAAGCAGGGGCAACACAGGGTTTTGACATGCTTATCTATTGTGCTGTAGTAACATTATGGTTAGATCCATTAGGATAATATTATTGTCAGGAGGCTACAACTCAACACTTACCTATATGGTATGATTTAATAAGTTCTTAATTATATATACCATTTCCACTAACATTGTTATAAAACTGTGTACATTTAGTGGGTGTTTTTAACAGTCTTACAATCATTTGAATACTAGTGCAGTAAACAATATCAATGTTTATGTTTTGAACTTGAATGACACTTATTCTGCTACATCAACAAGGTTGACAGACAGTATGCATCAATAATATTTTCTTATGAGGTTTTAAATAGACATTTTCACTAAACCTTTCACTAAGTATTTTATTATGGCCTAGCTATTTTAGAACTTTGAACTGTGGAATATGTATTTTAACTATAACCATGTTTGAGTGTTGGTCGTACATACTGCATCAAATGTTTCAAGTGGGGCAGATATGTTAGGAACAGCATTACAACTGAATCATATAGTTCCACAATTGTGATCCCTTATTCACATTTATTTTTGGGCCTCCATGTCGCAGGCAGACTCTGTGTGAAAAAATGATTCTATCTCATTCGCATTTATCAACAGGCATAGGTCCTACTATGGCAGATCCAGGTCAATGCAAATGCAGGTCATTCTACCTGCAGTCCTGGCCACCTCTCAAGTTCAGTGTTGATGCAGGTCATTTACCTGCAGTCCTAGCCACCATTGGAGGCTCTGGTCACGTGCTGGATAAGTCTAGGTAAACATAGTGCAGGTCATCTACTTGCAGTCCTAGGTAAACATAATGCAGGTCATCTACCTGCAGTCCTGGCCACCAATGGAGGCTCTGGACAGGTCACTCTAGATAGGTGTAGGTTGACGTAATGCAGGTCATCTACTTGCAGTCCTAGCCACCAACGGAGGCTCTGGACACGTCGCGCTGCGTAGGTGTAGGTTGGCATATGCAGGTCATCTACTTGCAGTCCTAGCCACTAACGGAGGCTCTGGACAGGTCGCGCTTCATAGGTTTAGGTCGGCATATGCAGGTCATCTACTTGAAGTCCTAGCCACCAACGGAGGCTCTGGACAGGTCGCGCTTCATAGGTTTAGGTCGGCGTATGCAGGTCATCTACTTGCAGTCCTAGCCACCACCAGAGGCTCAGGGCAGGTCATTCAACTCGGGTAATGCAGGTCATCTACCTGCAGTCCTAGCCACCACCGGAGGCTCAGGGCAGGTCATTCAACTCGGGTAATGCAGGTCATCTACCTGCAGTCCTAGCCACAAACAGTGGTTCAGGACAGGTCTTTTAACTTCAGTCTAGTTACAAGTCAAGCTACACTAGACTAATAAAGAATTATAGGCTTTAGACGAATCATTCCTCGCAGAGTCTGTCTGTAGAAGAAGGTGCCAAAACTTTTTGTTTATATTTATAATAAACATAATAATGTTTTATACTATTTATTTATTTATTGATGTTTAAGGTCACATATTTATGCACAATGGCTAATCATGACCGTGACAGTTTTACGGGTGGAGGAAGCCGGAGTACTCGGAGAGAACCACCGAGCAACGACGAGCAGCTGCCAGCTCCACAACATCATAACTCCGCACTGCAGCACAGGCAGGGTTAGATTGGTTGAAGACATGCGTACCATTGACGTGCAGTACGCCTTAGTACACGACGTCATCGTGCCCCCACGCGGGCAATGGAGATGAAGTGTCTTGCCCAAGGACACAACGCGGTTGCCGCAGGTGGGATTCGAACCGAGGACCTCTCAGCTTGCAGCCTGCACCTCTACCTACTGAGCCACTGCGCTCCCCAATGTTTTATACTTCTTTGACTTATATTTTCCTGGGTAAAAGTATACATGTGTACTTGTAAGGTTTTTTTTATATTCTTGCACAATAATCATAACCAACAACATACTGTGTTCAATAATTTGGAAATAAAATTATTTGAATTTCATGTATATATCTTATGTCTATAGAGATCATAACTTCAAGAAAAAATCAACGATTTTCTAAGTAATAAAGTCCCATAACTCTGGAATGACTAATCGAACGGCGACACCAACCGAAAGGGAGCTTCCTTCCATCAACATAAACCGTAAAAACCTCTCGAAGCGTTCTCAAGTTATCGTACGACGTGTAAAAAATCAACAATTTTCTAAGTAATAAAGTCCCATAACTCTGGAATGACTAATCGAACAGCGACATTAAACGAAACGGAGCTTCCCTCCATCGATATACACCACCTACCCAAAAATCACGAAAATCTCTCAAAGCATTCTTGAGTTATCGTACGACATGTGACCGGACGGACAGCGGTATACCATAATACGGCCCATTTTTTTCAAAACGGGCGTATAAAAACAATTATTAGGACACTCAGCAATTCATTTGACAATTATTAATAAAAAGAACACATTTTATTGCCAACCAAATTTATGAGAGGAACCTGTGTTACTATTTCGTCCCCTGAGTTCCAATGTGTTCTATGCGCCTACTGGCACATAGAACATATTGGAAGTCAGGGGACGATTTTTAGCTATCGCTAGCAATTCAAAATGTAATTGCAGCACACGATTTGTAGAAAATTCCAGCAAAATTTCGCTTCTATTTAAAAATAGTCTGTCAACGATTTCCATGCCGCATATATGTGCGTAACAGATTTGCATTTTCCGCATGGTTTTGTGTTTCTGTAGATGGGAGATCACATAGAACAGGAGTGTAATAAATCTGTTTATTTGTTGGTGTTTAAGGTCACTTTCAACATCTTTGGCTACATCATGATTGCAACACAAGTATGAAGTCAAGTTTTGCCATCATTTACACCAATACTGAAAGGGGTATTGCAAAGATTGGGGGGGGGGGGGGGGGGGGGGGGTAAATATGATTTGTCCCCACTGTTATGGATCAAGTCCCAACTGATCAAATATATATACATCATCAAGGCATGCCTTCGTTAAAGGTTTGCCTTGATGATGCAGTTGGAATATAAGTCAGTTGGGATAATAGCTCAAAAAAACCCAAAAAAACTCAAGACTTCCATAAAATTTATTTTTGGATATATAAAATATACATGGAATTGTCATGAGGCAACATCTTACGTATTAACAGGTGGTATACCAAGAACTCCAAACTGATCCTGCTGGGTCCCAAACAGCCTGAATTTGGTACCTACAGCAGGTCTCTAAAAAATAGATGAACGGTCAATTCGTTTGTGCAACCACAACACAGGGATGAAGTCAAATTTTGCCAATCAGTTATACCTGTGCTCTCCACTTTAAAGGACTTGCCCCCCAGGAATTGATTCAGAGTCTTATTTACACTGAACAAGTGTACAAGCTGAGAAATAAAATTGAAGATCAAATGGCGACATTAACTTCCTGGATTTTCTATTTACAGAAAAAAATACAATGAAAATTCAAATACAAAGAAAAAAGGAAAAATTGTGAACCAAAAAAAAATGAGCAAATCTGTTCGTTATTCTATTACAATGGAGCCCACTCAACTGGATATCTCTCCATTGGGTGAAACTTTCAAACACAAAACCATTTCCCATGAGCTGTCAAATGCACATAGGTTAAGAGGAAACTCTTGTTAATTGAATAAAATATTGTGAATTGTTGAGAAATTTCCTTGAAAATTACCGAATTCCCCTTATTTACAGGCGTATTTGGCCTCAGTGCATCCAATCTAGTCATTTAATCTATTATGTCCTATTTGAAAGAGTTCCATTAGCTCAGTCAACAAGATACAATAGAATAAATGCTCAGATTATCTCTAGAATACAGGAAAATTACCAAAACCCTCTTTACTAGATATTCCTATTAAGTGAACAATTCTCACTGGCCAAGTGGCTATTCAATTAACATGTTAGACTCTAAAATCTTGAATTATCACAGCTGTTGCTTTTCAAGAGTTATTCTGTTTGTGAGCAAAAAACAAAAATAGTAAATTGACTGTCGTTGCATCAATGAAGTCAACATTAATTTGCAAGTGAGATTGACGACTCATGATGCAACTGCATCCATAACATGTGAGCAACATCAATTTGAATATTTGACAAAAGCCATCTGTAGCAAATGCCTAAAGAAGAAATGGAGAACTAAATAATAGATTGAGCTATCACTTCGTGATTAGGTTTAATAAATTTCCACACCAAAATGGTGCATCATTCATAATAGCCCTGACGTTTAGATAGTACAAATTCAATTTTCTGACTCTACCAAATCCAATCTTATGAAGGTTTTCTTCCACCACCAATTCATCAGTGGCAAAATTAGACATATTATAAGCCAAAGAAACATGAGAACTGTGGCCTGTATTATAGCATAACCTGCAGAGGAGACCACAGACTTGGAAAGTACGCCAACTCAGAATAACTGTAGTGGAACCCTGTTAATTGAATAGCCAATGAAAATTATTCAATTAACAGGAGTATTTAATTAACAGGGATTGTGTCCACTTTCCTGTATTCTAGAGATAAACTTAGCATTTATTCTATATTATATCTTGTTTGAGCTCTGTCAAACAAGATATAATAGATTACATGAATGTATTGGATGTAGTTTTTAACAGTACAGTGGAACCCTGTTACTGAATAGCCAATGAAAATTATTCAATTAACAGGAGTATTCAATTAACAGGGATTGTGTCACTTTCCTGTATTCTAGAGATAAACTTAGCATTTATTCTATTATATCTTGTTTGAGCTCGGTCAAACAAGATATAATAGATTAAATGCCTGTATTGGATGTACTGAGGCCAGATAGTTTCTATAAACTAAGGAAAATTGGGGAGAGTCAGGGTACCTTCTCGACAGGTTACAAGAATTTTTATTCAATTAACAGATCAAATTTGTACTGGAGGTATGGTAAATGGTTTTGTGTGGTGAAATTATATTCAGTTAACAGGGTTATTCAGTTAAGATATATCCAATTAAGTGAGCTCCACAGTTCTGCGATAACAAAGTGGTATTTTTCTCAATCAGATTGTGATTAGTTCAAAACATATTTACACACAATGGATCAAGATTTGATGAATAAAAATATTGCGAATCAAGACCAAATTAAGAAAAAACAGATGACTACTTGAGATTGCAAACCAAATCTCTAGATACCATTCAACAAAACATTGCAAATGCCAATTTTTATCATTTCAAGGAGGTGTCCAGATCATTTGCATAAATGTTCTGTAGTTATGGCTGTAATTGAGTTGAGAACCACACCTGTCAAAAGACTAAATTTACCCCAAACCGCATTGGTTGAAGACAGGTGCACCATTGACATGCAGTGCGCCCTAGTACACAATGCCACCGTGTGCCCACGTGGGCAATGGGTGTGAAGTGTCTTGTCCATGGACAAAACGCAGTTACCGCAGAAGGATTCGAACTGAGGACCTCTCGGCTTACAGCCTGCACCTCTACCTTCCACCATGCACCCCTCGGACGAATTTCAAATTTTGTTGGAAAAGGACTCCGTATGACATCACAGGTCATTTCAGCCACATCCATTGAAAATTACCCCAGGTGGCAACACATTTTTAGATTTTTTTTGTTTTTAAGATTATATATCCCAAAATTTCAGAAAGATAAGTGTATGAAAGAGTCAGTGATACTGCAGCTCAACTTCACCAAGAAGGGGACTGAAGTAAACTAACTGGAGGATGTTCATAGGAATTGTTGACAATTTAATTGAAAATCTGAGATGGCTGCTGGTGGCCATGTTTTTTAATGAAAACTGATTGCTTCCATGTAGACATCACCCTAAAGTCACATATTAGAGTTGAAAAAGATTGAGTGAGAGATGCACCTTAGGGTGTGTGTGTGTGAAAGGAATTGTTGACAATTTATATGCCAAATCCAAGATAGCCACTGGCAGCCATGTTTTTCAATGAAATTCAGAAAAATTTGAGAGCTTCCATCTGGACATCATATTAAGCTACATATAAAATTTGAAAAAAGACTGAGTGAGAGGTGCGGCCTGTAGGGTGAGCTAATGGAATTATTGAAAATTTATATGCCAAATCCAAGATGGCCACTGGTGGCCATAGTTTTTCAGCAAAAATTCTGAATGAAAGTGTCAATGACACTGTAACTTCTCTGTGTGTTGTGTTAGATGAAAAGAATAATGCTCAATGTTTATGAAAGGATTGTGAAATACGACAAGAATTGTGATAATTGAAAATATGGTTAATTTCTGTTCCCTGTATGCTGTTTGAGGTGTAGACTGTACTAAAGGACTTGAGGGGTTTTACTGTGGCCCTCACAGTTAATGTAAGTCAACCATAGTTACCAAGTTACAGTGAAATTATTCCAAAAGGAGTCATCCTATCAAGTTACAATGAAATCCCTTCATAAATATACAGACCTTCGCTCTCACGTGCCCATCACTCGCACAATTACAATTTGCGGCAAACGATCAATCGCACACATGGAAAAAAAAGCAGTTACTTTTTAGTTTACGTTAACGATGTCAGAGTTTCAGAAACTGAGTCTGTAAACACGAGGGCTGCCTTGACTATTCGATTGATCAAATAACCGTCTTAAGGTGCAATAGTCGACTACTATTTTTTATAGTCGACTATTTTTTATCCATATACATCATGCCACTGAATGATAATATTGTGTGCAAGTGCGAGGGACACGTAACATTTCTCGGTACCTGTTATCCTTCGTATTCATTGTTTATATCACAAAAATGGGCAGTGATTTTGACTTTACCATCGCATATTATTTCATGAAATGGACGTTGTCATACCTAAACTTCGCTCTGGATCAAGCTATTGTGAACAAATTGTTCATAATCCATGTTAATCTTTGCCATTTAAAATTTTAAATCCGATAAATTTAATATCAATGTGGAATTTATTGACACTAAATTTCTGAAAGAATGTCCATACTTTGAAGTGTTAGCATCACATGACAGTGACTGACACAAAGCTGATTACGTTAATGAGGAATTCCTGGTAAATCCTAGTTTTTAGATGACCCGATTGGCTGGAATAAACACTGTGTGCTATATTCCTGGCAATTTTCATCAAGCGACAGTTTCAAGATCCCCAAAATGACCCAAATGAAAATTTCAGAGTCCAGACGGTGCTTTGATTTTCACTTGTGTTGTCAGGATTTTGAACTGCATTTACTTGTACCTCGCTAAATATTCCACTGTATAACTGAATTGTAGTGTTTGCATCATTAAACCAATTTGCACTTTATTTCAGTGTTTTATATTATTATTTTTGTGCAGTAAGAGGCATTTTCCCAAATCGGAACGCCACCAAAGAAACCACACTCCTTGGCATCATCTTGACGTGCGATGTATAGCGCACCTGGATTTTTTTAAAATGAAGGTCTGAATATGGTAAAAAAAAATTATAAATTGCTGCTGTCTTAGATAGAGATTGAAAATTTAAAAAATGGTCCATAGTACAGAACCAATATCCGATGAGTGTACAAAATTTCATGATTGTAGGTCTCCAGAAACTTGCTCTAAAAGTTAGGGTGGAAGAAACAAAAAAAACAAAGAAAAATAGGTTTACAATTTCAATATATCATTTCAACTTTGTTGAATGGTATAACTAGAACTATCAATGAAGGTGATTAATCTCCCAACTTTGCACTTTCTAGAATGCACCTCTGAATGTGGCGCTTCAAAATCAGTTGGAAGTTGAAGGGATGTAACTCGTTTAAAATGGTTGCAGATTGAAAATTCTGGGCTATGCACTTATTCACTTGTTGGTGGTCATATTTGAGAAGTTTCAATTCAATTCATAAATGTAGGATTATTTGCACACACAAGAATTTTCGTTATAAATCTATATTAAAAATTCTAAGTTGAAGGGGAGATGACCTGGTTAAAATCATCACTGATTAAAATTTTGAAAATATGTGCTTGTTCTCTTATTAGTTGTAAAGTTTGAGAAGTTTCATCATAATCGATTCTTTCAATGCTGGAGAAGTTGCACCTACAAAAAACTTGTTTTGGAAATCTATAAAAAAAATAATAATCTTAAGTTCAAAGGAGATGTTGATTAAAATTATGGCGGATCAAAAAAGTTGGAATATGAACATGTCCACTCGTTAGTGCTAATGTTTGAGAAGTATCATACAAATCAATTCATAAATATAAGAAATGTTGCAAACACTGATCAAAAATTTTGTAATATGTGCATGACCACTTGTTAGTTGTAATGTTTAAGAAGTTTCATCAAAATTGGTTGACAAATGTAGGAGTTGCACACACAAGAATCTTGTATAGAAATCAAAATCAATGTTTCCAAGTTCAAGGGGAGATAACCTAGTTAAAATCATCACAGATGGAAACTTTGGAAAGAAGACCGAGAGATAAAGCCACCATGGTGTACCAGATCATTCACTGCCTGGTATACATCCCCCTAACTCCTCACTTCCATAATCTAGGAGCAGCCACCCGGAGGCATGGTTACTGGTCCCATACAGACATACTACCATCCACAAGGAATCGTTCATTCCATCAGTAATTTAATTTTAATCCATATCAGGATCCATGGAGTGTGAGTAGACCATCAGATGGATTTTAACTTTTTAAATGTACATATGGAGACTCACCTTCATGCATGGGGTTGCTTTTACACCACAGTGAGAAGATACTGCAGCAGCAGTGCTTCACTTGACAGGAAGAAGTACTCATGTTTGTAATCAACTGCAGTTATATTTTCATGAAGTTAAAGAAATCTAAATTTTATAGTAAATTTCCTTTCTTATTATACCTACCACACTTGTTTACTACAGGCTTGCACTACAGTCGAAGTCCCTAACTCGGATAAAATACTCTCTATTTTGTCTTTCCCAAGCAAGTTGGGAAAGAAAAGTGGTGCAAAAGCACCAATAAAAATAAGCCAAAACTGGGTCGAGTGCAACCGGCGCAGACCCAGTACGGGACGCTCTCTCCCAAGTACAACTCCACGACTTCCGTTGCCAGTGCGCATATACCGTCTCTAAAGACTCATTCTTTTTGAATCCGTAAATGTTAGAGTTATGTAATCAGTGGGGAGGAAAGATTCTTTACCCCTAAAGAAGACGGGAGGGCCTCCATGTAAACAATTGTGGTAGGTATAATAAGAAAGGAAATTTACTTTAAAATTTAGATTTCTTATCAACCTACTCACAATTGTTTACTACAGGCTGAATAGACAAAAGGCTGGAGGGAATCGCATAACCAACCCCCACATAACCCTAGTGCACAGGAACCGTGAAGTAGAAGGAAGAGGTCCCGAGGCTTATCAACCATAATGTCGCAATCATTGGTAAAGGACAATGAAAAGAGACATATGAGCCTGTGTGACACACAGACAGAAAAAGGGCAGTAACAGCACAAGGCTGAAACTGACCTTCAAGAAGCCTAATAGCTATGGCAGACAACAGCCTGAGCAGAAGAAAGAGGACCCAGGGCAAAAAGGTCCTCCGACTGCTCCTACAACTGGCGCAAATAAAAGGTGGAGAAAGTAGAAGCATTTCTCCAGTAGGCTGCCTGCATAACATCCGACAACTTGACAGAGTTAGAATAAGCCCAAGAGGTAGACAGTGCCCGCACCTCGTGGGCAGAAATACGAATGGTAATACAATCGCCAGCTGCTAAACGACTATAAGCCGTACGAATAGCAAGACAAATCCATCGAGAAATGGATTGAGGAGAGATCTTCTGTCGACCCGGAATGAGAGACAGAAAAAAACGTTTTCTGCCTTTCCGTATGAAGCGTGTCCGATCAAGATAAATGCGAATAGCACGGACCGGACAGAGCAAAGGGCGAGTACCCTCAACAGAGGGAAGAGCCCTGATACAGATAGGAAAAGGAGCAATCAGTGGTAAAAGTAACACTGTTGGGAGAGCTCCTAAAAAAGGCCGGGTCAACCGAGAGGGCGTGAAGCTCACTAACCCGTCTGGCCGAAGCAAATGCCATCAGAAAAGCCGTCTTATATGTGAGAAAATGCATATCCACCTGGGATAAAGGTTCGAACGGCGCCCCCCCCCCCCCCCCCCCCCCCCCCCCCCCCCCAAGCAAAGCAGCACCCACGAAAGATTCCATCGTGGAGTAAGCTGCAAAGTCCGAGGCCTTTTCAAAGAAAAGTGCCGAACAAGCTTGGAGAGGTAAGGATTAGTGCTGATACGATGCTTCCCCACATAAGAAAAAGTCTCTGAAAGCATAGACCTGTAACCCTTGATGGTAACAGGCTGGAGACCCCGAGAATCAAACAGATATACCAGAAACTCCGCAATCTGTGAAATCGAAGGATTGGCATAATCAACAGAGTGATTAGCACACCATCAACAGAAGACCTTCCATTTAGCTGCATAAGCTAAACCAGTGGAGTGCCTCCTTGAAGAAGAAATGCACTCCACTGCTCGTCTCGAAAAACCTCTACGGAGGAGACAGGACCTGACAAAAGATATGCGTGAAGGCACAACGAAGTCGGGTCGACGTGAAACCTCCTCGGGCGACCTTGACAAAGAAGGTCGCGACGTAGCGGGAGACGTGCCGGAACCCGCCGCCATCAGCGAGCGGAGCTGATTGATCCACACCCGCTGAGGCGACAGGGGAGCGATCAGAATGATTCGACAACTGCAGGTTCGAATTTTGGCGAGAACCTGAGGAAGAATCGGAACCGGCGGGAAGGCGTAGCCGACTAGACCGTTCCAATCGAGTGACAGAGCGTCCACGGCAAAAGCCAGAGGATCTGGACACGGGGACACGAAAGTGTCCACCTGATGGTTCCAACGAGTCACAAAGAGGTCGATGTGGGGACGTCCCCAGAGATCGCAAAGCGACTGGAACACTGCCCTGTGAAGCATCCACTCGGTGGAAATAACCCTGCCCTGTCGGGACAGGGAGTTGGCTAGGACGTTCAGACGACCGGGAATGTGACGAACAACCACTCCGGCGTGAACATCCTGAGCGAGCAGTAGAAGATCCCGAGCTAACTCGTACATCGGAAGCGAGTGCGTGCCGCCCTGGTTCCGAATGTAAGCAACCACTGTCGAATTGTCGGATAGTAGAAGGACCTGGCGATTCGACAGGTGAGGGATCCACTGCCTGAAAACTCAGAAGAAGAGCAAGAAGCTCCTTCTGGTTGATGTGTAGAGCTGCTTGATCCTGGTCCCACATCCCGTGTAGGGAAAGACCAAGAGGATCCAACGTCGCACCCCATCCGAGATCGCTGGCATCTGCCGTCAGAATGCGATCGGACGTGGGTAAGTCCAGTGGAACACCCTGCGTAATCCACTGAACATCTGTCCAGGGAAGAAGGTGAGGATACAGAGAGTCCGGAAACGGAAGCACCTGATCCAGAGAATCTACATTCGGCCTCCAACGACTGAGCAGAAAGTGTTGGAGAGGTCTGACACGCAGCCGACCTAGAGGAATGAGATCCGTCACCGAACCTCAGAGACCGATCAGCCGGAGAAAACTCCGAGCGGTCGTAGACCTGGACTGGGACAGAGTCAGAGCAAAAGCTGAGAGAATCACAGCCTTGGCCTGGGGAACAGCCACCAAATTGAATTTGGTTTGGAAAGACATCCCCAGATGACAGAACGACTGAGAAGGGACCAGGTCCGACTTCTCCTCGTTGACTCTGAATCCTAGCGACGTGAGCAAGCTCAACAGAGTGGCGACATCCAATTCCAGTAAGGCAGCATTGGAATGCCTCTGGAGGATATCATCCAGATATGCCGAAGTAGTCACCCTGGACTGTGTGCGATGGAATGCTATCACATGCGACATCAGTCTGGTGAACGCCCAAGGAGCCAGGTTGAGGCCGAAAGGCATGGCCTTGAACTGGTAAACTCGCCCCAGAAAAGCGAACCTGAGATACTTCCGTGATGCCCGATGCATCGGAACGTGGAAGTAAGCATCTCGCAGGTCGATGCTGGCTGCGAAATCTCCCTGGTGAATTGATTGGCGGACCGACCTGAAAGTCTCCATGCTGAACTTGGGAGCAATGATAGACTGGTTCAGGATACTCAGATCGATAACCGGTCGGAGTCGGCCGTCCTTCTTCGGCACCAAGAACAGGCGGGAATAGAAACCCACTGACTGAACGTTCTTGACGACCTCGATCGCCCCCTTTGCCAGGAGATTGGCAATCTCCGTGGACAAAAGTTCCCTGACGTAAAACGTCTGAAGGAACTGTGGTTGGAAGAGGCACCCTTGACAGAGTGGGGTGCCGTCGGAAGGATATGCGCAGCCCGGACCGAACAACATCTAACACCCATGGATCGGATGTGATGGTGGTCCAATGGTCTGCGAACTCTGCTATCCTTCCTCCAACCTGGGACGAGTCGAGGTGAGGACCTTCATTTCGAGCCCCGACGAGGCCCGCGAGAGGAGAAACCACCTCCTCTGCTAAATGAAGAATCCTGAGACTTCCCTCGATTCTGCCGACCCCTACCTTTACCCCGTGAGTAAGAAGTAGAGGCGGGCGGCAGAAGGACCAGCCTTTTGCTTCACAGAGGAAGCAGAAGGGTACTTGTTAGGCTTGGAACGGCCCTTGCCTCCCCGAGAAGGCTGATCAAGCTGACGAAACAGCAGCTGATCTTTGGAATGAAATAGGACGTCATCCCGGACCATCGACATGGAACCATGGAAAAGTTGCGGACCTGCCAAAGAAGCAGATCGAAGAGTAGCACGCTGCTCCTCGGGAAGGGATCGTCCTGTGTCCAGCACAGCGTCCCTTCGAACTAATTCCAAATTAGCCGTGTTACAGGCATGCGTGTGAGTAAGGTGCATAAGCGCCTTGGACAGCACACGCAAAGGAGCCTGTACCTTGTCAAACTTATCTGGAGGCAGATAAGCAGCCAAAGCTGAGACGACGTCTGAGAGAAAATAATAATCTGAGAGAGAAAGCATGCCAAGCATCTCTCTAGATAAGCCCAACGTGGACTCCAGAGTCGTCATTGGAATGACGGCAGACTTGGGCTTGGAAAGCCTGAGGGAAGTGGAGTCCTGATCCAGAACCGTCAAAGCCTGGCAGACTGACGGATTGGCGGAATCGTAGGAACGATAACGCACAGGAGGCAAAAAGGTGTCAACCCTGGTGAAGAACGAAGTCTTCAAAGCCTTGGAATTCAGCTTGGCATCCAATGCTGAAAAAGCTTCAACCACCTGTACCGACTGGCACGGTCGAAGGTGCCCAGAAGCAGGTTGCTCCATAGGCTGTTGGCGCGCGACCGATGATCGCGGCCAGGCTGACACTGTCGGCTGGTTAGCAGGTTTGAGCTCAGGCAGAAACCCAAACACAAAGTCAAGAGCCGCCCCCAAGTCCGAAGACTGCTGGCCCTCGACCTCAAGCATGTCGGACTCCTCCCCAGAGTCGGAAGACACATAGCCCATCGTGGGCAAACCAGCCGACGCCTCCCATGGTGTCGGGACACCAGAGGAATCGGAAACCGGCCTGTTTCCAATCCCGGGAGGCGGCGCCAAGGGAGGCGCCTGGAAACCACCCATAGCCTCGCTGGAAGCAACAGGAAGGCTCTTAGAAAGAACCTGAGTGAGTAAGGAGAGGGCCTCCCTAAGCTCACTGCCTGTACCGACCGGTTCGACAGGGGAGCGAACCGGCAAAGTGGCTTCACCTCTGACCCTCTTAACCAGCGAAGGGTCACGATCCTCCAAAACACCCGACGCGGGACGACGGGCGGCAGCCGAAACATCTGAAGGCAGACGTGTATAGGGGTACGATGCACCCCGAGGATCAATATTGCGAGAACTCATGAGAGTCACCGCGGACCTCTGCGGGGCAGAAGGTCCAAGCTGCACAAAAGGCGTTGGTCCCCCAAAACTGGTCGTATGACCAGAGTGAGTAGATGGAAACGCCACAGAGTCCATAGTGTTTCCACTACGAACATCCGAATCCAAAGACACAACTGTGGTGCTCGACAGCGAAGAGACCACAGCGATGGGCTCGGCCGGCAGCCCCTTCCGACTTCGCCGAGTTGAAGTCAGGGAAGGTTGAGGCCGATATCCCACGTCTACAGTATCGGACAGTCCTGCAGTCCCCTGCAGTGAAAAGCCGAGGCCGGCTGAAACAGACAACGAAGCAGACGGACCAGCAGCAGTAGTAGATACGTCGAGAGTCGTTGAGGCTGGTGAAATAGTGGAGAGAGCACACCGGCTCGGCTCCGAAGGAGGAGTCACAATCATAGTGACAGCCTCAGATGTCGACTGGAGGGGGACCGTAGTCCCGGAACCAGGCATCTCTACACCAGAACACTCAACGGCTCCCGCAGTATCCACCACAGGAAAAGACTGCACATCCCCCACGGAGGAGGAATAACTCTCACCAGACAAAGTCGGCTCGGGAGGCCCCGAACGACCACGTTCTCCTTTCCCGCGGGAGCGGGAGGCACGGCCACGAGAACGAACGACACGATTTACTGACGCCCAGAAGGTGGAAGACCATGTTCCACAGACACCACACGGCCGCTCGGCCGAACACCCATTACAGGAGGAACAAGATGAATGTACATCGTCCACATGCTTTGGCAGCAGACATTGCCCACAAGGAATTGTCCTGGCATGATAGAGGTGAGAGGAGCAGAGAAGGTGAGATCAGAAAACAGAACACCCCCAAAGAAGAGAGAAAGGTGACAGAAACAAAGACCCCAGACGGTCGACCGGGAACCACACAACAGGAAGACTACTCTCAAAAGAAAGAAGAAACACTGTAGGAGTGGTACCCCGCTGACACCTAACTCTAACACAATTAGAAAATTTTGCAAAAAAAGCATTAACAATAATTGTGAAATAATCTAAGTCCGAACCGCGTGGCCCGCGAAATTTGCGCGCGACTCGAGAGAGAGCAAATAAATATACATTATGGACATATAATGGAAAAGAGAATATATAAAACACTGTTCCTGAGAATACAAAGGATACATTGTGGTATAATGAATCAGGAATCATCAAACATCGAGCTGGTGGAACACTGATAAGCGTGCAAAAACATCTCGACACGAAGCGGATTTTAAAAAGAATGAGTCTTTGGAGACGGTTTATGCGCACTGGCAACGGAAGTCGTGGAGTTGTACTTGGGAGAGAGCGTCCCGTACTGGGTCTGCGCCGGTTGCACTCGACCCAGTTTTGGCTTATTTTTATTGGTGCTTTTGCACCACTTTTCTTTCCCAACTTGCTTGGGAAAGACAAAATAGAGAGTATTTTATCCGAGTTAGGGACTTCCACTGTAGTGCAAGCCTGTAGTAAACAATTGTGAGTAGGTTGATAAGAAATCACATTTCTATCAAACTTTTGATTCTTATTTGTCATTAAATTTTGGCCTGCAGCAGACAGAAATGTATTGCCCTATGTTATTCCACCCTGACACAATTAATAGTAAATCTGACAATGTGGGGGGAGGGGGGGGGGGGGGATTTTCCATCCAACAATTTTTGTGCAACAATACACGACACACTTGCAAACCTTTAGCTCATGGACAACTGGGTGCTACTGAATACAAGTGTCAACATGCTAAAAATAAATAAATAAAACACTCGCGGGTGAAAATCCACCCAGTCTCCAACCATCCCAATGGTCAACAAACTCAATAAAATTACCAGCAGGTAGGCTTGTCGATTTGTTATATTTCACAGCCAGATTCTGACCCATCAGCAATACACCCAAAATGGAGAGTAAAGATCTGTAAAGGTCTTAACTTGCTATTTTATGCTCTTGTGTTAACGTGTTAACAGTTAATACAAAGCAGTTTCCACAAACAAAAAAACCTGCAGAAAATGATGAATTAATATTTTTTTACCAAAATCTATCTTTAAGCCCTTATAATAGACATTTTCTTTAAATAAGTAATAAAATATAATAACCCACCCTGAATTCTAATATATGTGTTTGTCTATTACTGAACTGAGTGTGTTTTGTAATGTAAAAAAAGGAAGGATTAGGTACACCAATTTGTCAACACTGAACTCTTCCTCTTTTGAATATAGTAAACAATGAATCTATCCACTCAGATGAGTACTTTGAGGTTGAATACTGAATAAATGTTTTAATAGATTGATTTTAACACTAATAATGACAAAAAAATCTTTAAATCATTCCAGGTTAATGCTTGACAGTATTAAATATGAATTGAGATCACCTCATTTGGATGGAAATGAGAGAATGTATAACAATTATTGATCACTTATCTTGTGAAGAAAAAATCCCTCCTCGATCAATCTTCAATCAACTAACAAATCGCTATCATAATCACAGGAGAATGGGACCTAATTACAACAATGTTCCACCACCCATATTATTATATACATTGTCAGTAAATGTCGGCAGGGTGGTAAGCATCTTAATTAAACCTCAGTATCTAATTCCCACAATATATGCACAAGACAATGTGGTATTTAGGGACAGTGGCCATCTGCTCAAGTTTCCACATTTGTTATTCTATTGCACCCATTGACCCTAACTGTTCAATGAAGGTATATGAACATAAAACTCACTTCAAGGAAAACAACTGCTCCTAACTCATCTGGCATGAGCTGAAAACATCTTAAAGTATCTATGAAATGTGATGTGTTTTGAGCAGAAGCAACTTCTGGACATTAGGAGCATTTTTGCTTATGTATAGAGCTTTTTATGGGGTACTAGCATCTAAGAAACAGCGTAAAATTGGGGAAATATGAAAAATATTAGGCAAACATTGTTTTTTTTAGCTTTGTAGTATTGCAACATTCTGCCTGGAATATCCAACAAATCTGCCCAGTGGTATGCATGTGCATCACCACTTAACCCTTTACCAAACATAGCGGCCAAAAACAGCCAGGAAATTGACCAAAATAAGCCTACCAGAGACTAAAATAACTTTCAAATGTCGATAAAACCAAACAAATATGGATCTCATTAGAACCGGCTCGACGATATATCGATATTTGTATGGTTTTATGAAAAAATCGCGAGATTTTTTTATGAAAAATGTGAAATTTAATTTAATTTTTAAAAACTGTGTTAGGTAAAGGGTTAAATGATTTTTCCATTAATTTTACCCATACTGTTGATTATGACCCTCACAGGAACAATCTCCTGAGCTTGTACAGTAATGGATCATAAGCTGTGATTTGGAAGAATAAAATTTGGAATTGTTTGGGGGATCGTAAGACAGAGCACAACAGTGGTGGAATATGGAGAACTGGAATTAACAACCCAGCAAGGATTGTTCATTCCAATCCCCAGTACTCTACCCAAGTTATGTTCTGTATTTATAGCATGATTAAACTTGAATTAAGGGGATGAAGTTGCTATTTTACAGAAACATGTCACCCTTTGCAGTCAGTTTGCATTCATGCTTGACACTGTTTTGTGTTCAAGCATTTCAATCACATCATAATATCACTTATAGTCCAGGCACATTAGACATAAAAATGAGAAAGTAAGGAAAAAAATCGGAGAAAGCTGATTTTTTTATATGTTTCCGGGACACACATTGCGGATAAAGCGTGAAAAGTCCCCGCGAATCTGAGTTGAGCTTTTTTAGTTATAGCGTTTTTTTGCTGAAAAAAAAATTTTTTTAAAAAATTCGACCCAGCTCCATATTTCTCATTCTTATTCGCCTTAGTAGGGTGAGAATGATAAATATCGTGCTGAATTATATTGAGAATACATATCCCCAACTGAAAATGCCAACTTTGTACCAATCCTCACACTCAATGGTGAAATATTCACGAAAATGTACAAAATTACGAAAAAAAATTTATTGTTTTCATACACACAACGGTACACAACGTCCATTAAATCAAATCTATGACTACTTTGGGAGTTAAATTATATATCAAAAATTGCAGAAAAGCAGTGGCTTTATAATGATATATAACAATTAGTCCAGGCACATTAGACGTAAAAATGAGAAATAAGGAAAAAAATCAGAGAAAGCTGATTTTTTATATGTTTCCGGGACACACATTGCGGATAAAGTATGAAAAGTCCCCGCGAATCCGAGTTGAGCTTTTTTAGTTATAGCGTTTTTTTGATGAAAAAAAACATTTAAAAAAAAATTCGACCCAGCTCCATATTTCTCATTCTTATTCGCCTTAGTAGGGTGAGAATCATAAATATCGTGCTGAATTATATTGAGAATACATATCCCCAACAGAAAATGCCAACTTTGTACCAATCCTCACACTCAATGGTGAAATATTCACAAAAATGTACAAAATTACGAAAAAAAATTTATTGTTTTCATACACACAACGGTACACAACGTCCATTAAATCAAATATACGACTACTTTGGGAGTTAAATTATATATCAAAAATTGCAGAAAAGCAGTGGCTTTATAATGATATATAACAATAGTCATTTATTCCATAATGAACTGGTGAAACGTGTGAAATATTAACCATACCCCCTAAACTCAAATTCAAACGGCATCGACTTTTCTCATTCAAATACCGTATTATAGCATCATTTTTTCAATTTCCATGTTCGATTAAATCACATAATGTGGTGTTCTACTGTCAAAATTACACGAACTGCTCCAGAATGCGTCCGTAGGACGCACAGGAAAGCTTTGGGTACAATACTACGAGCAAATAGGTCCTCTCATTTGTTTTGCGAGAGCAGAGCGCACAGGCGACTGGGAACTCCACACATATTGTGTTCGCAATATGATTCCAGTATTTCACGCAGGTGGTCATTTTGCATACACAAAAAGTTCTCATCTCTATTTGCAGCAGATGAATGAGCTAACAGAAATAATGCAACAGGATGATTTGAAGTTGTTCACTGAGAAAGGTTACTTTACCATAAGGCACTCAGATAAATTCTGGGACGGGATATATTCTGATCAGACCATAGAGCAGTGTTTAATGAGAATGTTCAAGCTCCCTGGTGGTCTCACACATGGCAGGGGAATAACCGATAGCACTGTTGCGAAATGGGTACATGGACTACCTCTTTGCCTTCCGATATGTAATGCTTTCGAAAATTTTGTTCATGTTCACACTGGTCATGGCGAACAACATCGGGATCTCCGTCAAAGTTCACAATTGACTGATGCCAATGATATCACCAAATTATTGAACTGGCTCAGAGTGCATTCCCCCTTTCAGAATAGAGATCCACTACAATTAGTCTCTATAGCGACCGGGCTTGTGGCCAACGAAACTGTGAACTGTGACCAAGTTCGCAAAATTGGTGAATGTTGCGTATCGAATGTTGTAAGCAAAACGTTCAACAGCATCAAACTATGACGTGTTGACACTGTGAAGTCTTTCGCATCGATGGCAAATAGCATCAAAGTCCGTGGAAGTAAGGTAGTGATTGACCCCACAATTCTGTTCAACCGCATCACATGTGTTATTCAGTCACAAGCAGAGATGGAAGAGTATCTCAAATATGAACTTGCCCCGAAACCACCAGCATTGTTTGATTCTGCTGGAATGAGGAAGACACAGAAAAGCACGCTCGGTAAGATCCTCAAAACATACGGTTCCGAGCAAACTAAAATCCCAGAACATTCTCTGTTTGTTGTAGATGGTGGATTTTTATTGAGGGCAGTTGTATGGCCTAAACAGTCGTCATATAAGGACATATGTACATCATATTCCAATTATCTAGTGAGACATTTTGGGGCGAACGTCGTGGTTGTTTTTGATGGTTATGCTTGTACAATGTCGACAAAGGACATGGAACAAGCCCATAGATCTAAAGACAGGTATTCCATTGATATCAATCTCTCACCCGAGTTACCAGCCACCACACCCCAATCCGATTTCCTTGCAAATGCCAAGAACAAAACCCAACTGATCGATCTTCTAATGCAGGAGCTATCTGCTATCAATATTCAGTCCAAGCAGGCCGAGGCTGATGTACTGATAGCCGAAACTGCACTTGACATCGCTCAAGATGACAACAATGTTGTCGTTGTGGGAACAGACACAGACTTGTTAGTCATTCTTACCTCTCGAGTTCAACCGGGATGTAATATTCACATGATGTATTCCATTACCCCAAACTTACTAGTTTCAGTTAGTGAAATAGCAACCAAAATGGGTGACCATAGAAGCAACCTCCTTGTAGCACATTCTATAAGTGGTTGTGACACTACTTCTGCACTCTTTCGAGTTGGTAAGAAGAAAGTATTCAGTACAATTGTCTCCGATGTTACTAGCGACTCACAACAGTATGTCAACACAATTTTGGCGGATGACAGTACACCAAGTGCAGTAGCCGCTGCCGGGGAACAACTTCTCCTGATCTTATACGGGAGTAAAACTGTTTCCTCTCTCGACCAATATAGATATGTCACTTACAAGCGTTATGTAGCAAAATCTAAACTGAATAAACCCATCGACCTAGCCTCACTCCCACCAAGCAGCGATGCTGCACAACAACATGTCTACAGATGTTATCTCCAGGTCCAACAATGGCTGGGCACTTCGCTTCCTCCGACGGATTGGGGGTGGTTGCTAGACAATGGACTTCTTGTACCGACTGCAGCCACAAAGCCATGTGCCCCCGATAACCTACTGAATCTGATCAGTTGTGGTTGCAAGAGTGCTTGTACAAAAAGGTGTGGGTGTAAGAAGGCAGGACTCTCTTGCTCAGGTTTGTGTAATTGCAGTTCGGATTCTTGTAACAACCACAGAAACACTGTCCTGTCGGAAATTTCTGAGTTCGATGAATAATATGTATATAGGTCATGTCATTTCTGTATATAGCGTTGATAATAGTCAATGTAACTTAATCCATGTTGATTGATTTGTACATTCTGTAAATATTATTTATTGATTTTTGTACGTTCTGTAAATATTATTTATTGATCTAATGCTGCCAGACACAGACGTGTCTGTTCGGTCCCAAGCCCGAAAATAGTTGAGTTCTCATGCTGACAAATTTTATGCCAAAAGGGGAACTCGGCCAGAAGCAGAGGGGGTCTTCCATAATGTCTATTTTGTAAGCAATGATAAAAGTCTTCAAATGGTGGTGGATTTTTTATCGTCTGTCCAACTAACATCCCGTTCTGTACTACGACCCTTTGGGCAAATCCGTTAGGAAAATCGTCATTTTTTACGTAAATCCGATACTTTTTTGTGAATTTTCAATAATTTTTCGCAGAAATTGTCACAGAATGCACATTTTCCTCTAGGTAAATGTATATTAGACAATATGTAGCTCGAAATACGCGTAAACAAAAAATACAGTTGGATCAATTCGAGGTTACAAAGTTTGTGCGATTTTTTTTTTGATTTTTTTCAAACGCGTTTTCGAAAAAAGGCTGTAGAAAAGAAAGCTCAACTGGGATTTTAGGGGACTTTTGTCTAATCGTTCAGTGACATGTACTCGACATTCCCTGAAAAAATCAGCTTTCTCAGATTTTTTTCCCTAGTGAAACCTAATGTTCTTGGGCTATTAGATGACAACCTATCAGATGCCTTCTTACATGACGTTTTGCACTCAGGCTGGAATCCATGTATATTGTACTTAGCACATTTCTCAATTGTCTGTATTGTATCAGATAAAGTTGAATACATACAGGAATCAAGGTACAGTGGAACCCTGTTAATTGAACAGCCACTTTGCCAATGAAACTTATTCAATTGACAGAATATTCAATTAACAGGGATTGTGTCACTTTCCTGTATGCTGGAGATAACTTAGCATTTATTCTATTATATCTTGTTTGACAGAGTTCCCTGAGCTCTGTCAAACAAGATATAATAGGTTAAATGCCTGTAATGAATGTACTGGGGCCAAAGAGATCTATAAACAAAGGAAAATTGGGGTGAATCATGGTAATTTCTCGGCTGGTTACAAGATTTTTTACTCTATAACCTGTATTCAATTAACAGGTCAAATTTGTACTGGAGGTATGGTAAATGGTTTTGTGCTGGGAAATTATATTCAATTAACAGGGTTATTCAGTTAACCCTTTACCTAACATGAAAAGCAGACGACACTTGCAAACAAAATTATTGAATAACTAATTTTTCCATTCTTTTGCGTCAAAACATAGCTTATGACCCCTCATTGGAACGAGCTCCATAAGCTATGTTTCCGAGGCAAAAAATGAAAAAATAATGAAAATTGAATGGCAATTTTTGTGAAGCGCGCTGGCCGGTTTTGGCCGTTACGTTAGGTAGAGGGTTAAGAGATATC
Organism: Pictodentalium vernedei; assembly: GCA_031216915.1. Lineage (NCBI taxonomy): Eukaryota > Metazoa > Mollusca > Scaphopoda > Dentaliida > Dentaliidae > Pictodentalium > Pictodentalium vernedei. The sequence continues at coordinate 177,372,320 of CM062288.1, forward strand.
CAATTAAGTGGGCTCCATTGTATAATAAAGTACTATCACATGAGTTGAAAAATTATAAATCTACATAACTTATTTATTTATTGGTGTATATGGTCACTATGGCTATATCTTGACTATCATTGGTATGAAGTCAATTTTAGCCAATTATTTTACCGACTCTGTCCACTTTAGAGGACTCAGAATAGTTGATTTACTGGGTCCTATTTTACCAGTAAAGCAGAACTTATTTGCCACAATAAACAAGCCCTTTTCCACTTTTGGGAGATCCCATGGGGCACAAATCTGCATAACTCTATTTTAGTTTATGTAAAAAACATTTGCATAACCCAATATGGATGTGGGACATCAGGATAGAGGGGTGTTGCCAGCAATTCATGATGGGGGGGGGGGGGGGGGGGTTGTCAAAAGTAAAAGTGAATGAAAACTTTGCCGAAGGCCAAGGTGGGGGACAGAATGGGAGGGGGTTGCCCCCACCCACTGGAGGGGGGTCTGTGGGGGATTCCCCCAGGAATATTTTTGTAATTGGAAGGCCATGAGAATGATTTTAGAGCTACCTGTACTTCAAATTGTCAGGTTACACACAGCATGATTTATTTGGTTTTTGAAAAGAAAAATATCACTCAGGATGGATAGGGCTCATTTGTAATTAATGGCCTTCAAGGCCTGTCAAGCCAGGAACTTTGATTCAAGACTCAACATCTCGTCCCCTGAGTTCCAATGTGTACTATGTGCCTACTGGCACATAGAACACAATGGAACTCCGTGGACGAACTGGCACATAGAACACATTGGAACTCAGGGGACGACCTGTGAGTAAGAATGACACAAGTTATCAGCCGTATTTATCAGAGAATTCATGCTGAGTGTATGTGTAAGTTACTTGAATAAATTAAATTTAGGCATTATACTTAATAGAATGCTGAGGAAACATCTGCGGTGGAAATTTTGGGATTTTTTAGGGGGGGGGGGCCGTATGAGCCCCACCCCCTTAGCTACACCATGGGATATTGCATTTTTAGGTATCAAATTCTAAAACTTTCTCGTAGTGTTTAAGCTGTTGTTCATCAATTCGCCATATGTGAACTGAAATTGGAATCCTGCAAATCTATATCATTGCAAATTCTCAAAATAGCAATGTCAGAAATTAAAGTGAAGTCATGCAACCATCTAATTGATCAGGAGAAAGCATGAGTAGCATATCTCTGATTTATTACAGGCCATTAAATTCCTCCAAACTTAACCAGTAACCTAATGGGTGTCCCCCAAATTACAGGAATGTTCCTAAATCACAGGGAAAACACATGACATGCATGGCATTTTGTTTTATGCTTTTGGCCAGTTTCATAAAAAGTAATTTAAACCTAAAAGGCCTGGAGATTTGTATACATTTGTATATTGGAATAATTCTTGCTCCATAATTACATTTGATCCTGTTGCTTTGCAGTTGCTTCTATGCAAGTTTTGATTGCCTATACAGACAAGCCTTTAAACAAATGCTGAGAATATTTATAATGTAACTTTTGAGTTTATACTGAGATTGTACATTAGAGCACATGTTCTGTTGCAGTAAAAGTTATCAAAATCCCATAGGTTCAATAGAAATTGTGAAGCTCCAAAACAGTCCCAAGAACCCCTCTCCCCACCACTCCCCCCACCCCCACCCCCCAGCTCCAAAAACCAAAAACCAAAATGTATTTACAGCAAGTGACTTGGTAAGTCTGCGATATCCCCAAATTAGACTAAATCAAAGGACTGATTATTTGGATCAGTTAGTCACAAATGAGTGAAATGTTATCGACTTTCATTATTTTACTAGCAAGATGGTTCAATTTGATGAAACAGCAACTTTCATGCTATTTGTGGAAGACAGCCAACTTCAGATTATCAAAGGCTTGAGCAATTTTGTATGAAACTCTTTTTTTCACAAAGGAAGTGAAAAGTAAATAAGAAATAAAGTAAACAAGAAATCCTCCATTTCACTGAGTACCAATGGAAATAAGACCATTCAGGCGGTCTCAGAAAATCTCAGAAAATTTCTAGAGTTGCATCCAACAAGCGGATGACATGCAATGTGACTCATTGTTGGAAAGAATCCTCAGATATCTTTGCACCATTTTATTATATACCTATCAATGATACGCCATGTTTTTCACACATCGAATCATAATCGCCGGATCACATTGAGTGGTTTTCCGATTCCGTATCAGATGGTTGTTTCAGACAGAGGACGGTACTGGAGAACGACAATCGAGTCCGCCCAGGTTACCAACCATTTCTAGGTAGGCTTCACTTGTGTAAATAAAAACTATCAAATTACACGAATTTCTAATTTTGTTCTTAACCAATTTTATATGTACTAACCCCTATTAATCACAACAAAATATCTTTGTTTTCTTACTTTATTGCTATTTTAATGTGTGAATCTGACTCTGATGTTGTAAAATGATCTGGTTTGTCGCATTCTGTCTTGTTGACAAGGTCAGACTGCCCTTGGCAGCGAGCATCAACTAGCAATCTGACCTTGTCAACGAGACAGAATACGACAAACCAGATGACGTTACTATCATAATAATCTCTATGTATCTCAAAATAGTATCTCTATGCCTTCTTAGATCAACCTCGACACTGAAACAGTAAAATGAAAGTTTTTTTTTCTTGGGTTTTTTTTTCAACTAGCTGTGTCTAAAATTTCATTATGTAACCACAAATGATTTATTTATTCATTAACTGGTGTTTAAGATCACTTTCAGCATCATGGCTATATCATCACCAAAACACAAGAATAAACTCAAGTTACCAAACTGTTTAAATACCTGTTCTGCCCACTTTAAAGGACATACACCCCTTGTATTGGTTTCTGAGACCTATTTTACCAATAAAACTGTTGTTGTTTTGTACAGTAAGAAAGCACAGCTCCACTTCCAGGTGTTCCGAATGGGACACTACAAATACAGACTTTTCTTAGAATAACACTAACCACCCATGTTGTTAATATTTCTTCCAAGTCATCTTATCATCTACTTTCGAAGCTGCATGGATCAAGCATCCGACCATCAACCATTGGAAGTATGAATCATTTCTTCCTACATTACTTGAAAAGCGTGAGTAATTTGGAATTAGACGAGACCACATGCATTGTGCGGAAATAATAAGCATTCTGGATATAAACTTGTTACAGAGTATTTACTTGGAGTTGTTTAATTAAAATATGTGACAACTCTTCAATCTCCTTTGCACCATTCCCTTATAAAGACAAATTTCCCTTGTGTTTAATTTTCTCATAAAAGTCCTGTGGGAATTCTCTACAAGCCAGTATGGCATTGTATCATGGACTAATCAAATTCCAATCATAAAAAGTGTTTCAATTCCACGAGAAAACATAGCAATTAGAATGGGAACATGGTAAACTTCACAATCTAAGTAATTATTTTAATCAAGTTTTATTGAAGGGGTTGCTTGTGGTTCCATTCTGCAATCGAGAGTTCAAGGACATACAAATCAACACATACACTACCAGTTGCAAAGACTAAAAGAGCAAGTGCAAAAACAGGGATTCCTAACAATTTCTGGAACTGACTTCAAAGACCCCAAAAAACTGTTTGCATTGAATTCAAGAATTCTCAAAAATGTTCAGTTTAGCAATAAAAACAAGCTCTGCTTCTAAAAGAAAAAAAACAAACAGTGAAAGTGCCAGTGACACTGCAGCTCAATTTGACTGGACTAAATAGCAAGTTCCAGTAATGCCAAGTCATTTGCTCGAGTTTCTACAGAAAAGACATCACACCAAAGCTACATATGAAATCAGAAAAATATGGGGTGAGGGATTTGGCCTGAAGGTTGTGTGCTAATGGAATTGTTGACAATTTATATTACAAATCCAAGAGGGCCAATGGTGGCCATGTTTTTCAATGATATTCAGAAAAACTTGATAGCTCCAATCTAGACATCACACAAAAGCTACACATGAAATTTTGGAAAGAACAAATGAAATATGCAGCCTGTTGGGTGTGTGCTAATGGAATTGTTGACAATTTGTGTGCCAAATTCAAGATGGCCAATGGTGGCAATGTATTTAAACAAAATTCAGAAATATTTGATAGCTCCCATCTAGACATCACACCACAGCCACATATGATGTTTGAACCTAATCAGGTGAGAGATGCAGCCTGTAGGATGTGCTAATCGAATTGTTGTCAGTTTATATGCCAAATCACAGATGTCCACCTGCAGCCATGTTTTTCAACAAAATTCGAAAAAAGTTGATAGCTCCCATCTAGACATTACCCCAAAGTCACGTATGAAATTTGTAACTGATCACATGAAAGATGCAGCCTGTAGGGTGTGTTAATGGAATTGTTGACAATTTATATGCCAAATCCAAGATGGCCACCAGCAGCCATGTTTTTCCACAAAATTTCGAAAAATTTGCTACCTCCCATCTACACATCCTACCAAAGCTACATATGAAATTTGAAAAAGATCGGATGAGAGATGCGGCCTGTAGGGTGTGCTAATGGAATTGTTCACAATTAATATGCCAAATTCAAGATGGCCACCAGCAGCCATGTTTTTCCACAAAATTTAGAAACATTTGCTACCTCCCATCTACACATCCCACCAAAGCTACATATGAAATTTGAAAAAGATCGGATGAGAGATGCAGCCTGCAGGGTGTACTAATGGAATTGTTCACAATTAATATGCCAAATCCAAGATGACTACCTGCGGTCATGTTTTTCAACAAAATTTGATAGCTACCATCTAGACATTACCCGAAAGCCATGTATGAAATTTGAAACTGATCCGGTGAGAGTTGCAGCCTGTTGGGTGTGCTAAAGAAATTGTGGATGGACAGAGGAACGTAAGGATGGCTGCATGTACAGACGACGGATCGTAACCCATGCAAATAACTCATACTTGACGTTGTCAAGTTGAGCTAAAAACAAAATCTGATGATAAATCAGGTCATTTTCATTCCACATTCAGACCTTGCACTTTGAGGTGTCAACATCATTCAAATGGAGCTCCCGTTTGAAATACAAGAAACACTGCTAAGACTGAAGGATGCTCTTGCTACCACTTGGAGTATCCAAGTGTGCAAGGGCAAAATTCAGTTAGCAGTGGATTTTGAGAGAGCAACAGAACAGGCATCCTTGGAGAGGTGTTGTAGCTTTTGTGGGGGCATCTCTTCCCATACTGGTCACCCTCCAAGTGACCCAGAGAACCGAAATGGAACAGAGGCCAAGAAGAAGAGAAAACGGAAAAGGGACCCTCCACCAGACGCCTGCCGAATGATGGAGTTCTTGGAGAGGAAGGAGAAGGAAGAGAAGTGGGGACATCAAAAGAATCCTGACCAATGCTTGTCTAGCCCAGGCTCCCCTCCCCCTCCCCCTTACAGTAGGGGGGTCTGGAGGACAATGAGTCACCAGGAAACAAATCAGAAGAGATGAAGGAGGGTAATTTGTCTGCAGGAAGTTGTCTCTGATGATGTACCTTCCACCCCTCCAGCTCTTATGCCTCCCAACTTATTCTGACCAGAGCCCCGATCAGGAGGTGAGCACCATGGAATCTGTGGAGGCATTTCTGGGAATGGAGGTCAAAGATGAGGACCTGCAATCAGATCTGCAGCAAGAAGTGAGATAATCATAAGGTTCCTACTAATGAAAATACAACTACACAAACAAGAGACACCACACTCGCCCGAAACAACAGCAGCTGCAAGGACTAGACTATACCAACATAGTCAGTCCTCCAGCACTCCTCCATCAACCCCACCAAAGGAGGTATCACCTTCCTAGCCACTTCCTCCAAAGAAGAATAGACGAAAGCATAGAAATCGCTGAGTACCACAGCCTTTTGCTCCTTTGTCATGCCCAGACAATGACAAGAAAAATTATACAGTTATGGAGGGTCAAAAGGGGCTTACTCCACACTGTCCGTGGACGCCTTTAGCATGCAAAAAACATTTATTTTGGATCAAGTCACAGTGTTCAGTTTGTACGCACAGGTCGATCACTGCCTTTTAATTAATTTCCACTTGTCCATCAGACATGAATGTGAGTGCGCACACATGGTCATTCATTTTACTCAACCACAAATCTGCCGACAATCTTTTTCTGTAATGCATCAAGGTCGAAGAGAAGGGTTTTTCATTTTTAGCAAAAACATTTGCAAGATTGAATTTTTCTAACTATTCTCATCTCTGTTAAGCCCATTTGGTTCTAATGTACGAAGTTGGTTGATCCAAAATACCTCACACCCCTCCTTTAAGATGTATTTTGGTGTGTAACTTGTTTGATTCCTAAAATTTTGAAATTGTTTATTCCATGGTTTTCTGTCAGAAAATGATGCGGTATTGGTTTGTACAAGACTTTCAGTTTTATTATGCTCTCATGGTTTTTGCATTCTCCTATAAAGTTGTGTGCTGGTCTCGCCCACATACACTATTTTCTCAATTTGTCGCACAAAATCACATACAACATATTCTGAGATGAACATGTGATTTTTTGACCTGTGCTTTATGTTTTCCCATCCTTATCAGTGAATTGTTTAGTTTGAAGCACAAAACCACAAACTGCATAATTTTAGCCACACACATCCGATCCCATCCCTTGATTATTGAACATTTTATTATGTATTCTGTGAACTGTAATATCCCTAAAGTTCAATCATTTATAAGTGATAAGAGGGGTGTATTCAGAAGCTCTTTCAAACATATTGAGTGGTGCAGAATTGGTATTCGTTCATGTGTTATTTTCCCTGATGTCGGTGTGGCGCCGCAAGTTAGTTATAACAAATGGAACTTTTTCGTCTGTAGAACTATTTTGCCTTTTCTTCAATAATTCTTCGATTTCTATTTCCTCGATTTTTTCAACTGGTCCTTGACAAAGTCTTGACTACAGCCTCTCGCCTGTAGGTACATTATCAGAACAAATTCTTTTCACCCTGGATGCTATATGTCATAATGATATTGCCTTTTCAGTGTTCCTTTTCAGTGTTAACTGGATGATCTGATGTGGCATGTAGATACAGTAGAGCCCACTTAATTGGAAATCTCTTAATTGTATATCCCTGTTAATTGAATATAATTTTCAAACACAAAACCATTTACCATACCTTCAGTACAAATTTGATTTGTTAATTGCATATGGGTTGTAGAGTAAACTCCTGTTAATTGTATATAAATTTTTGTAATATGTCGAAAATTTACTGTGACACGCACAAAATTCTCCTTATTTATCAACCTTTTTGGCCTCACTACATCCAATACAGGCATTTATTCTATTATATCTTGTTTGACAGAGCTCTATGAGCTCTGTCAAACAAGATATAATAGAATAACTGCTCAGTTTACCTCCAGAACACAGGAAACTGACCAAATCCCTGTTAATTGTATACTCCTGTTAACTGAATAATTTTCACTGGCAAAATGGATATTCAATTAAGAGGACTCTTCTGTACTGATATGTGTCTGTGGGTTTTGTGTATAAACTGGTTTTGAGATGCCTATCTTCGATTTTGACTACGGTGTCTAAAAATTCCATATTTTTCTCTGACCACCTTAAATCCACCTGTATTCTTGAATGTTTTGTATTTGCCAAAGAGTGATATTGCTTTAGAGATTCTAAGCCGTGTGTCCATATTCCCCAAATGTTGTCAACATATCAGACTTGTTCAAGGGAGTGCTGCTTCGATGCCCTTGACAGTTGTTCTTCTCCTTCACCCATGTACGTGCAAATTCATCCCTGATCTCGAGCCTGTTGCTACACTGACTGTCTGTATATAATGTTTACCTCTGAATGAGGAATTATTATCCTAAACAGTTTCACAGAGTTCAAGAGAGTTTTTTGTTGGAAATAATTTATTTTCAGACTTTTCTGATGCTACACGTGTATTTTACATGCTGATAAACTTTTATGTGCAGTACGCTTGGGTACATTTTTTTGACAACCATGCAGTACATTATATTATTGAATGGTTGTGGCATACAGTCCAGTTGGTTCCAAAAATGTGTTGTATCATGAAATGTAAGAAGGTAAAGATTCAGACATTTATTCACCATTTCATGTTTCTTTCTCATCCATTGAAATTCCAGATTATTGCCTCATTTTTGCCAGATTAATAATGAGGCAACAGTCTTGTGTTATTAAGGGTAAAATGTTGACTGATGGTACATTTTGTTATAGGCTGGATATAACCCTGGCCAATGAAAGTTTTACTATCGGAGACAACCAAAACATGCAAGGAAGCAGTGTGTAAGTGCAAAAAGCCAAAATGATAAAATATGCATCTTGTGGAAAGGGATATATTACGCCATTTCCCCTTGAGGATATAATTAATAATAACCTCATTCTGCATTTTGTTCTGATAACCTGGAATAACACTAAACTGAAAATTAACTAATCATGGACTTAGAAGTAAAGAACTAGTAAACATTTCAAACTAAATATGATGTGAATTAATCACTGATCTCAAAACAACTGGATTGCTGGAATGATCATTGTACAGAAAAGTGTCTAAACAGCTACCATCTTAGAGGGGAGGATGCTACTATAAATAAACAGTGATCAACAAAAAAAATATTCCTCAAAGGTTTTCCAATTTCTCGATGCCTCGCAATCACCAATCAGGCATTAAAGAATATACTTTATTGCATGCCTATGCTTTTATTTCCCTAAAATACACGCTTTTTCTTCAAAAACCAAAGCGTACAATAAATTTTAGTGTGTTATCCTTGAACAATACGGATCACGTGCGCAGACTATTTAACTATTTATTTTTTTACGTTTGGGTTATTTTGGGCAATAATATGTGTTTTAAATATTTTTTTTAGTAAACTGTATTAAATACAGAACAGCATAGGCATTCAAACTGTCATTTTTACCGCTCTCAATCGATTTCGGCAGAGGGATCATATTGAACAAGAAGCCAAAGGCTTCGAGTTCAATATTATCCCTCCAGCAAAATCTGATTAATATTTTTTTAGTAAACTGTTGGCATGCAATAAATACAGAACAGCATAAGCATTCAAACTGTCATTTTTACCACACTCAGTCGATTTGGGTGCAGGGATAATACTGAACTCGAAGCCTTCCACTTCTCATTCAATATTATCCCTCCACCTAAATCGATCTTGTGAGATAAAAAGTGACAGTTTGAATGCGAATGCTGTGCTGTCTATCTGATGTCTGTAAAAAATAAATATGTTGATGAGGTGGACATTTTTGCGGCAATACAAATGGAATATTTACAACACAGTTTACTTATTATTTAACTGAAAACAAGTGCCAAGATCCCATCACAAACCTGGACACTCCAGGTAATTGTTTGAAAGCATTAATTCTTTATTGTGTACTCGCGGTATTTGCTGGAAGTTCCACTGTAAGATCAATTAGTGAAGCATGTTCAGATGTTAGATCTGTAGGGCAATAACTCCTGACAATTTTCATTGGATAACGGTGGTCATCGAACTTGAGGTAGACACTGTTCCCAAAGAGATATATACCAAAAAAATGCTGATAGGATCACCGATTCAATGTCGAGTTGTGACAGCACAAAAGTAGGTTTAATCATTATCAACTTATCGTCTGGAAACCAGTTGTTTACAATTTACTATGTGCAGGGTCACTGTGACCTTGACCTAGTGATTCCAAAATAAATAGGGCTCTTTCTTGCACCAATGCCAACCTACCTATGAAGTTTCATGAAAGTGGGTGGAACCATTATCAAGTTATCATCCGGAAACCAATTGTTTACAATTTATTATGTTCAAGGTCACTGTGACCTTGACTTTTCACCTAGCGAGTCCAAAACAAATATTGTTCTTCCTCTCAAAAAAGCCTGCCTACATATGAAGTTTCATAAATGTGGGTTGAACCATAGTGAAGTTATCATCCAGAAACAACTGTTTATGATTTACTATGTTGAAGGCCACTGTGACCTTGACCTTTCACCTAGCAAGTCCAAAATAAATAGGGTTCTTCCTCTCACTGATGCCAGCCTACCTATGAAGTTTCATGAACATGGGTCAAACCATTATCAAGTTATCATCCGGAAACCAAGTGTTTTGATTTACTATGTTGAAGGTCACTGTGACCTTGACCTTTGACCTAGTGAGTCCAAAATATATAGGGTTCTTCCTCTCATGAAGTCCAACCTACATATGAAGTTTCATGAATGTGGGTTCAACCATAGTCAAGTTATCATCCAGAAACCAATTGTTTATGATTTAGTATGTTCAAGGTCACTGTGACCTTCACCATTGACCTAGTGAGTCCAAAATAAATAGGGTTCTTTCTCTCACCAAGGCCAACCTACCTATGAAGTTTCAAGAACGTGGGTCGAACCATTATCAAGTTATCATCTGGAAACCAATTGTTTACACCGCCCGCCCACCCGACCGCCCAACTGCCCACCCATCCACCCGCCCGCCCACCCGCCCGCCATTCATCAAACTATAAGTCAAGTTTGACTTCATCACAACTCTACTAAAAATTGATATTTGATTACTAATGTTCAAGTTATTCCAGCATTACACAATATTTTTTAAAAGGGGAATAACTCCTATAATTTTCATCGGATATCACTGACCATCGAACTTGACATAGATATTGTTGCTATAGAGACAAATACTGAAAAGAATTGAAATCCGGTTCTTATTGTTAAAGTTATGCCATAAACAAGCATTACACAATATTTTTTATTAAACAAAGGACAATAACTACCATAATTTTTATCGGATATCATCAGTCAATGAACTTGACGTAAGCATTGTTGCTATAGAGACATATAAAAGAATTGAAATCCTGTACTTATTGTTAAAGTTATGTCATAAACAAGCATTACACAATATTTTTTATTAAACAAAGGGCAATAACTCCCATAATTTTCAAGAGGTATCGGTGGTCATTGAACTTGACATAGACATTGTTGCTATAGAGACATCTACCAAAAAGAATTGAAATCTGTTAAGTATTGTTCAAGTTATGCCATAAACAAAGTTCGGACGGATGGATGGTCAGAGAGATGGACAGAGAGATGGACGGAGCTCTACGCTATATCCCCCCCTTGCAGGGGGATAATAAGCCACAAAGAAATGATGTAATGTTGCAGAAACTCACACAGATTACCATGTAAATATTTTACTTTTCACTTCAGACCTTTTTTGCCCCCACAACTACAATGTGAGCTTTAATGATTCATTATACCATTCTATTGAATATCATATCATGGACTAGACATTAGTTTTTCAGATCCCAAGTATGAGCATGATGGCACAATGTTCTAAGGCATACTGCTCATCGATAGTACACATGCCCTCAACTAATGCTGACCCTGCTTGTGGGGGTTGGGGTGTTAGTAAGTTGGAGAGTCTGATAGTTACTTGACACTGCTTCAGGGTTGTCTGTGGGTACTCCCACTTCCTCCACATGTCAAACTACCCAACAAGATGTGACATTGGCAGCCGAGTGTTATTTACTCTTAACCTGCCAAGTACTTTCTAAATACTTTTCATCAAATCTAGTCATGGCTGCTCTGGAGCAGCCATGACTAGATTTCATGAAAAATTCATCTAAATTTAACTCCATGAATTATTGGTGAAAAACTCTATACAATTGAAAGGATTCAAATTTGATTAAATATGCCCAAATTATACTTATTTCAGCAGCAAGAGAAATCCTGTCCTACCAGGAATATCCACCAGCAGCATGCAAAAAGTTAAACCGCAATACTCAAATAAGCTTTTCCAGAACATAGGGAGTTAAACAAACTCAGTTTAACTCAATACTCCCATTATTGAATAATTTTCACAGACAAATTGTTGTAAGTATTCAATTATGAGGCTTTTTCTGAAAACAATGCACTGTGGATTAGTTTTTAAATTAAAATTTTTAATATGGAAGTCCTAGGAGTGCATGCTGAACATATTAATTGGTCTACCATATATATTTATTAACCTGATCATTGCTGATGCCACAACTGGTATCCTCTTATAGAAAACTCTTTTCATCAAATGGACAAGTCTGTCATGCATTTGTAGGGAGGTTCAGCAATAATTTAATGTTAATAGGGCTGTAGGATTAAATTATCACCTACCCTACTGTCCAGTTAGGTGATTACTGTGTTGTCCATTCAAAGACTGCCAACCTTTGCTTTTCATAAATGTTTATGCTCACTCAGTTGAAAGGGTAAATCTGCTGCTTCATATTACAAGCAGATTCCCAGGCTGCAGATCTCTAGGGTGTGGGGGTGGGGTTAATTATATGAATGCAAAACCAGAAACAGGACACACCACCTACATCTAGTACATAACTGTATCAATTTTCACCCAGGAATCGCATGTGACCTAGCAGTCATGGCCTACAAAAAGAAAATGTTGATTATAGAGGGATGGATAATTGACAGAAAGGTCATGGCTAGAAAGATGGTCAGATAAATCAGAAACAGAAAATCTTTGCTGATGCATCAGCATCAAACAATGAACATACCCATGAAGTTGGGAATGCAGCAGTTTATTGGTTATAGCAGTCTAAAGGTCATTACTAAGGTTCAATCCTGACCTGCATCATCTGTGTTGTGTTCATGGGAAGACACATAATCCCAATAGCCTGTGTGGGAGCATAGTGGTGCAGTGTGCTAAGCCGTACTGCATACCTACAACCAATGCTAGCCATGCTTGAGCGGGATTGGTAAGTTGGAGAGTCTGACAGTTACGTGCCACAAGCTTCTCTCTAGGTACTCCAGCTTCATCCACCCATTAATCTATCTGACATATGAGCTTGGTAATCGAAAGGGAGATTAACACATCCCCACCAACAAAAAAAATAAATAAATAAATAAATATGATTTTTCTATCCACTTGACCTGGGGGCACGGTGGCATCATGGTAACCAGTTCTTGTCAGATCACTGAAGTTAAGCAACATCAAGCGCGGTTGGTAGTTGGATGGGTGACCATTTCAGCGACTGATTCTTACTCCCGCATTGTGTCCTTGGGCAAGGCACTTAACCCTGATTGCCTAGATGGGGGCACGATGACGCTTTGTATTAAGGCGTACTGCACTTCGATGGTGCGCATGTCTTCAACCAATTTAACCCTGTCTGTGCAGCAGTGCAGAGTTATGATGTTGGAGAGCTGACAGCTGCTCGTCGTTGCTCGGTGGTTCTCACCAGGTACTCCGGCTTCCTCCACCCATAAAACTGTCACCGACATGATATGACCCTGGCTGTTAATGTGTCGTTAAACCCTCGTAAATAAATAAATAAATAATAATAAATCCACTTGTCCTTGACCTTCACCTTGGGAAAACACATCTAAATGTACCATTTGGCATTGTATTCAGTAATGAAAAACAGCAAATGTATTTATTTATTGGTGTTTATGGTCACATATTTCTGCACAATGGCTAATCATGACTGCAACATGGAGATAAAGTCAAGTTTTGTCAATCATATATACCCATGTTGCCCATTTTAGAGGACTTTCACCAGAAGCATTGGTGACCGGGTCCTATTTTACCAGTAAAACACCGCTTGTTTACCACAGTAAACATGCACCAGTTATTTCACTTCCCAGAGCCGGAGTTCCCACGGGGTACAAATGTATGAAGTTTTGTCAAAACATTTCCAGTTGCTATGAAGTTCATCATGATGACCCTGGCAAAGAAAATATGTTGATGCTGGACTGAGGATAGATGGACTGATGGACAAATGTTACACAATACACAAATCACATCAGAAAAATTTGGCTAATACAAGTCTGTACAAAATGGCTGAATGATTAGAGCTGAAATGGCTAAGGGGTTTTCTTGATCGATTAACCACGTGGATTAACCTTGGTTAACTGATTAATCACTTGTCCAAATAGATATCTGAATAACTGCCATACCGTTGATGATTTACATTTTACAGCATGAACCCTTTACCCAGTGTAAAAAACAAAACCGACTAGGCCTATATACAAAAATCTCCATTCAAATTTATTATGTTTTAAATTTTTTCTCAAAAACATAGCTTATGACCCCTCATTGGAACAAGCTTGTTGAGCTCATTCCAATGAGGGGTCATATGTTATGTTTTTGAGACAAAAATTGAAAATTTGAAGTAATTCATGTATTTATTTTGCATGTATCGTCTGCTACCCACAATGTGTAAAGGGTAAAGAATGACCATTTCCAGCCACTGATACAGTATGATGATCATGCAAGTAAACAAGTATGTCAGCAAGTAACTTGCATGCTTTACTCTGTCCCATATAATTGATGTGAGTCAGTGTGACAATGTTTGCCTGTTTTGGAGCAAGTTTGTTCCTTTGTTAACCCATATAATACAGTAGTTCAAAAGTAACGGTTATAATCAATCAATTACTTTTTGGATCAATCAAGATGTTGATTACTGATTAATCGATTAATCAGTCAACCATTTCAGCTCTATGAATGATCATTTTGTTTGCCAATTGTTCACCTCAAAAGAAACAATGCAACCCATTTTTCATTTGCCCACATTACTTAGATAAATAGCATGAAAGTTTACTCAAATTGCTCTCAGTATTTATTTGCTTTTTCTTACAGAACCATGATCTTATTTATCCAATTTTAAAACTTGGTACAGTGAAGCCCACTTAATTGGCCACCTGTTTACTGAATAACCCTGTTAATTGAATAGACCTCCAAACACAAAACCATTTACCATACTTTCATTACAAATTTGACCTGTTAGTTGCATATAGATTAAAGAGTGAACTCCTGTTATACACCAAAATGCTTGGAATGAAACATAGAACATGTGGAAACTGAAATTTGCCATGGAACTGCTGCCATGTGTAAATAGCACCACTTGAAAGTCTGCTATGGCATAAGTAAGAGAACAAAATTTTTACAATAAAATACCTCAAAATAAAATAATAGCTGTATTCTATAAACATTGAAGTACATACTCGAAGAAATCTTTTCCTTATTCATGAAAGTAATAAAGATTGAGACCAAATGTTATAAGTGGAGTGCTCACTGATTGAAGGCAAACATTTTCTTTTGTTTATGTTTTGATTTGGGGAGTTCAACAAAGGTCAACTTGAAGGAGTCCACCAGAAGAAGTATGGAAGGACAAAAGAGTGTCTCCCAATATAAAGATGTATGTGTCACTGCGGTGGTTTGGAAAGAAACTATGATATTCTCCTATGTAGAATGCACTGCAAAGTCATACATTGTAGTTGAATAAATATATTTACAAACCCCTTGCACTGTAACCCCTTTTATCCCATGCATCAATTTGATAGCGATTAAATTGTTAAATTTGTCTGGTTTATCAATAAGTATAATAGCTTTGTTTACTCTTAGAAACCAATACACTCATGATATCTGTTGGAGAAGAAATAAGGGTAACTGTAACCTGTCACTGCAATAAACCATCTAATGTACTTAAAAGTACATTGTTATTCAAAATACATCAAATCAACCTTACATAACCATTATTGCATGTACTTTCTCCAAGGAGGCTTATTGGCATATTGAGATCAGAAGGGCACATCCAGAGGGTCTCACATATTTTTTTCATGAATGCAGTACACAAAGCAATCCCCAAAAGGTGACAAGTGAGCTCCATCTGACACAAAAAATTTCCCAGGGGGGGGGGGGGGGGGGGATTCTCTTCCTTGTATGACTCTACCTCTGGCACTCAAGGCATATGCCTTTTTTCTCAAAGTTTAACTCTTTTTTCTTTTTAAGATCCTGGCCACACATGTTCCAAACACAATCAGACAGGTAACCCTCCAATTTAGTGTATCTGCAAAAATCATGTTACATTGCAAAATATTCTTTTTAGACTTTAAATTCTGGACCTTTCATGCTTCTTACTTCCAACTATAACACTTAATTTATCAATTGATGGGTGAATAGAAAAGTCCTGCCATAATCAACATTTTGAGTTCCATAAGCCTTCATAACAGCTCCGATAAAAGTGTCAAACATCAGATTGGTGGCTTTATACAGAATATTCATCAGGTTGTTGCTTGATAAGTAATAGGAACAAAATCTTCCCCAGAAATATTTTGTAGCAATACATTTGAGGGTATCAGCAGGCACTTTCCAACAAATTGTAACAAATCAACTATAACAAATTTTCTAACTCAAAAGAGTGAAAAAGTACCACAACTCTGAAAAAATGTGGGAAGAAACACATGCTACAGCAGCTACACAGGCAATGTTTCCCCATGATGCTTGATCACAACACCAAATATCCTTCAAATTGGAGTAGCAATGGGTGAGATACAAGGGAGAATGTTGGTACATGTAATGATGAATGGGTAAGACTAAGATTAAGAGGACAGAGGTTACCACTGCACGGCCCTAGATGCACCTTTGATTTTACAACTTTCAGGTCTGGGGCATAATAATCGCAACACACCCACCTTATCAATTCATAAAGTAAAATAAAAGGAATTATCAATTTTAATTAATTTATAGATGATGGCATTGATGGGAAATATTTGGCTTCTTTCGCCTTCTCGTACTATTAATTACCACAAACAATATCAGTTTGATGCCGACAAATGAAACTGAATGCATGTGGTCTGGTTAAAAAGTAACTCGGCATGGATAATGAAGAAATTGCGAATATTTCGTGTATTTCATTTGTTTAAAAGCCAATTGCAGCTAATTTTGACCGTGGATTCGATAATTCGTTTCGGTTTTGACCACACGGTCACGCTGACAGCGGTTATGTTTATTGTGATATGCAAATTGGGAGATAGTTTCCGGTGAAGGAGATTTGTCACATTTGTCAGTGTAAAACAACGACAAAAAACACAGATTGACGCTTGTGTTAGTATGGTTGGTTGCAAGAAAAAACTAAATTCTCAGCAGCGTCCAAACGCACCTTATTTAAAAGTGCGAATGCATCATTTTCAACCCATCTTGAATCGTTCCTTTGCCGACATCAACGCAGCCCGTCGAAAATCCATGGTAACTGTGAAGTAAATAACTTCACAACATCGGGGGAAATCAACACGCTCAATATAGTTCCAGGTCACTTGGAATATACTTCGTGAAAAAGTGATTTCTGAAGCATTCTGCTTACTTTGTTATGAATATTGCCTTATTTTATGAATATCGTCCCGATTTTATACACTTGGTTATTTTTTTACAAGTGGTTCATGTTGTCTTTCTAGTGCGCAATAATTCAGATTTTTTGTCAACAAAAAAGTTCAGACGGCCTGTAAACACGAGAGGGAATTTCGAACCATATTTTGCAGTTATGACATTAACAGCTCAAGTATTTGCTGTCACCTGTTTGCAAATCCGCTCATGCATTGTCTCGAACAAATAAAGGGCGTGATCACGTCCTTGCATTCTTACGATTGCCCAAATTGAGTATTTCTGCAAGAACCACATCATAATCACATGACCGGAATAAACATCATTGAAACATGGCCACATCCGGAACATCCAAAATTTGTGTTGGTGTTATTACATTCAAACATCAAAACCCACCAGAGTGTGTGTCAAAAAAAAAAATGCTTTCTCCGAGTCTGTAGTATGTTATCATTATATTGAGGACAAGGCTTTCGAATTACCGATTATTTTGTGGTTTTACCGGTTCGTTACTTATGCCATTGGCAAATTAATCTTCTTCAAAATCATAAAATTCACTTTTTTTCCTGAAAAAAATTATATGTACCTTTTCTATGCACTTTACTCATTATTTTGATATATAATTTGCCTTTCCTTACTTCTCTTATCTGTTTCTGAGGCATTGGGAAAAATGTCAACAAATTGACCAAAATTACGTTGGACGACCCCTTAACTGAATAAAAATTTTGTTAATCTGTCGAGAAATTAACATTACAATCACCAAATTCCCCTCACTTATTAACCTATTTGGCCTCAGTACATCCAATACAGACATTTAATCTATTACAACTTGTTTGACAGACCTCTATAAGCAGGCTTGTCATTTTGAGGCAGGGCGATCACCCCGGGCCTCCGTCACCCATCTGAGTTCAAAATTCTGTGGACGGTAAATGTCCACCTAACCCCGATTTCTGCAGCCCATTAATTCAGTCGAAGGCACCTCAAAATCGGCCGTCTCAAACGGCCATTTTCGCGGATTGAAGGAGGTAACAAAGCGCAATTTGTGAAGTTTGTAGTGTGTTGTTGATGCAGTCACCCAGAGAAAGTAAGTAACTTTCCAAATAAGAGCGAGAGGTTTGCCAATTCCAAAGTTGTAATTAGTTATTACATTGTACATCAGACTGTGACAACTCTCATGTCATGCGCAATTACGGGACGTATCATCCCCAAGCCAGTTCGATCCCTGATGATTCGCCTGGGACGTTTCATCCCAAAATCAAAGCTGGGACAATTCGTCCCCCAAATCTGATTGATTCATCCCAAGTTATCGGCATCTGACAGTGAGCACAGTGCACTGGCTTGTACAATCATCATGTAATGTATAGATACAGGCTTGGTTATTTGGATACAAGATAACTATAACACTCACTGCTAGTGAGTGTCATGGGTAACCTGGTATCTTGCATCCAAATGTTCAAGTCTGCATCTATACATTACATAATGACGTACATCATAATTACACAAACCATATACCTTAAAATGATATTAGTTGTCTACCCAGCATGCTGAAACAAAATGGCCCCCGCAAACCCAAAATGGTCCTCCTGGGGTGATTTGAGACGAACCATAATGGTTGTTGTTGTTGGTGGTGGTTAACGTCACATATTTATGCACCATGGCTAATCGTGACACAACATGGAGATGAAGTCAAGTTTAGTCAATCGTTGATCTACATGTTGCCCTTTTTAGAGGACTTTCACCCCAAGCATTGGTGACTGGGTCCTATTTTACGAGTAAAGCAGAACTGGTTTACCACAGTAAACAAGTGCTGCTTACTTCCCGGGGTTCCCACGGGGAAAAACCATAATGGCCCTCCTGCAATTTTCAAAAGACAAGCCTGTATAAGCTCTGTCAAACAAGATATAAAAGGAAAAAAAAAAAAAAAATGCTCAGTTTATCTCTAGAATACATGAAAATGACCAATTCCCTGTTAATTGAATACTCCTGTTAACTGAATATTTTTCACTGCTAAAGTGGTTTTGAATTAACAGGGTTCCTCTGTATTGCATGACTTTGACAATGGAATTTTGTGATGTACCACACTGTTGGAAAGAGCTCTCATTACAACACACAGGGCTCACAGTCACAACTCTCTGCACACTGATGTCAAAGTATCAAAATATCAAGGTGCAATTTTTTCTGATAATGCAACTTGGAATTTAACCAATTCGATCTGGTTTGACAGCAGGCCTGAATATAAGCACCCTGTCATTTGCAGAATGAGGCCCCCAGAGGGTGAATTTGATGATGCTTTCCCATACAGTGAGCCAATTTCTCCTCTAGGTACCTCTTTCTGTTCAGTTTTGAGACCCTGATTCAGATTGAGGTTCACAGAGGGTCAATTTAGTGATGCTACCCTACTGTGTAGGGTAGCATCACTAAATTCACCCTCTGGGGACCTCATTTTGCAGATGACAGTCTGCTTATTTTCTGGCTTGTTCGACAGAGCTCATTGTATGATAAAACAGAGAAAGGGCAGTAAAATAAAATCACATAAACTAAAAAAAATTCTGTTTTCTGAAAATTGGTTCCTAGAGAGATGAAGCAAAAATTCACCATCAGGACAATTTATAATTGTTTTTGTTTAGGCTCCACAAAGTAGATCTTCTCTTTCTTAGGCCATTTTTATGTAAACATGCATGTGGGAGGCATTTATTTATTTTGATTTTGATTTTTGTAATTATTTCTTGGTCATCAAAGGTTCATGTTCTTGGTTTGTTTTATGTTTTAGGCTCATAATCCACAGAACCGAATGGGTGGGGGTGTTTTCATCCCTTGAGTGCAAGAAGCCGAAGAAGGCGTTGCAATGCTAAAGCATTGCAAAGCCTTGTTACACTCAAGGGACAAATTTATCTATTTTATTAAGTTGGGTAAAATATCAGACATAAACCATTTAATTTTTAGTTTTTCAAGTTTGCATTGCTTATAAAAAGAGAGCATGCTGCAGCCAAAAGACTATGCAGGAGGGCCTGAGAAACAGATTTTTAACTTTTTTAAGCCTTAGTGATACAGTAGAACACTTTGGGGCAATGACTGAACAAAGAATGAGAAAACTTGTTTTCTGAAAATTGTGTCGAAGTATGATAGAGTGGAAAAAATCACTATTACAGGGGAGCCCAGGTAATTGGATATTTTTTATTTGAATAACTATGTTAATTGCATAAAATTCCCAACTACCAAACCATTTACCATACCTCCAGAACAATTTTGACCTATTAACTGTATATTGGCTGAAGAGTAAACTCCTCTTAATCCCCCCCAAAAATTGTGCAATCTATCAAAGAAAATCAAAAATAAAAGTATCTAAGAATTTTTACACTGTTATCATTGTCGAGTGTGACCAAATCTGATCAGTTTCAAGTTGGCCACTTCAAATAAGTGCACCCCTGGAGTTGCCTTCCAGGTCATATGCTCGTATTCACAAGACAATAACTCTACTCCAGAGCAATTTGAACGACCGATCGTTATGCTCGTCCCCAGGTTAAGCAAAATTAAATTAGACAACCGCATTTTTGCTTGTGCAGTAAAAGCTCCATTAGCAATCACTTGCGACCTTGTGATTCCAAAATTCTGAATATTCACAAAACTGTAATTTACTCAACTCAACTGATAAAACTAGAGTAAGTGGATACTGGATGGTGAATTTATTGTTAAATTGCAGCCAGAAACATTAATTTAATCCTAAAGGTCTCTGACATATAAATAAACTACGAATACAGAGCAACAGTGTTAACCCTTTACCCAATGCAGACGATATCAAAATTTATTATTTTAAACACCATTTTTTAAAGTTTTTCAAAAAATTTCAACAAAACCATATCCTGTGACCCCTCGTTGGAACGAGCTCATTCCAACGAGGGGTCACATGATATGGTTTTGTTGAAATTTTTGGAAAAATAATATTTTTTCAAATGCTGAATTTGCATATTACGTGGGCGGATGCGGGCGATTCGTTGGGTAAAGGGTTAATTTATGCACCCGTCATTGTTGGAAGGGACGCCACTCCATGGTAATGCATGTGTGTAATATACTCTGATTTCCTGAGTGTAAAGTATTTGCATAAATTATCTCAAGAGTTTCAAGTTTTAGAAAATGATTTCTTGCCTTGAGTTTGTTGTAATTTTATGTGTGTGTCGTAGTAAAACATTGCAGTTTGAATTATCTCTAACACTGTTGATGACTCAGACTTTATTCAAGTCAAGTAAAAACCCAATGCGTGAGAAGTCAATTTTGTCACCAATTTTCACGGTATTTGGGTAAATGCAATGCCCGAACACAATATCAATTAGTGTAGCTGTTCTGAGAAAGGGGTATCGCGACTCTAAAGTTTAAAAATAAAGGTAACTTCATGTTGTTTCTCTCATTGTTCATTAAGGGAAGACCTGATTAGAGATTTTCAATATTGAATTTGGAAACCAGGATCACAGGTTTTCTGTAATTGTTACAGTTTCGGTTTTAACAAAACCAAAACCCAACCGAATATTTGGTTAACCACACATCTCTAGCCCTAGGTGAAAAACATGTTTCTATCGACTCGTGAAGAAGGGGTTTTCCAATTCAGAAACGGCTGTGCAAACTTATTTTGCATAACCGTTCAGGGGTTATGCAAAATTTCCAATTTGCTCACCTCTGCTACTCATTCCTTGATACCCACACGAATGGCCAGCACTTTTTGGTGCTGTCTCAATAATCATCTCCCCCCCTAACCACACCCCCCCCCCCTCTCATCCCCCGGCATCTGATAATACTGTGCAGTTTCAAGAATTCTGAGATTTTTCTATCAGCAAATCTAATTTTCATCTCCAATCTGACATTTACCAAGAGAAGTGTCATTTGTTACAACTGAGTAATCTACCACAAATATTGTCTGAGAATGCTTGTCTGACCCAGAAAGAATGGAAATAATGTCAATGTAAAGTATTACAATATAAAAGTACTCTAAATCTTTATACCATAATTGCTGTGTGTATTCAAAGTTACCCGATGCAATACAGACGTTGGGAAATGTGCAACGCACACCATGTGTGGAATCTGGAACATCATGTTAGAATGCATCTGATTGAATGTTAGGCATCTGAGTGATCAAAACAGGGTCAAGAAAGAATATAAACAGACTGTAAATGTTTGTCTTTAAAAATTTCAGCTTTATTCACCTAATTCACGTTTGAATCGTGGTATCAATAAAGCAACACAATTTGTGTATAGTGTGGGGGACAGGAATTAAAAACCCTTCTTG
Source organism: Pictodentalium vernedei (assembly GCA_031216915.1). Lineage (NCBI taxonomy): Eukaryota > Metazoa > Mollusca > Scaphopoda > Dentaliida > Dentaliidae > Pictodentalium > Pictodentalium vernedei. Next base: position 177,394,681 of record CM062288.1, read on the forward strand.
GAAGTTTTTCCTGTATTTCATGCATGCCTTCTTGAGAGAGGAAAAACTCCCAACTCAGATCATTGATTTCAGGCACATGTGCTCCACCCTTCTGTTTTGTTTCATTATTCACTTTACAATCAAAACTTAAATTTTATTAGAGCACCACTAGTGAAACTTTATCCTTGAATATCAAACTGCTAGATTATTAGCAGCATTTTGAAAGAAAGTAAACAAAATTCACAATTGAAATGGAACAGATATCTTAAAATTTTCTTCAGTAAAACATTATCTTCAGTTAAAAGATGAGATATCATGAGATCAGACAATAAATTCCAGGGTTGGTGGGTCTCAAACCTCACTATAATCTTCAAGATTAACGCCACGAGCAGTGGTCGAACGAAACAAAGTCTGAACCTGAAGAAAGACAAATACTTTAAATTATTTGGGTATTTCACTCTTGGACCAAATTTATTAAACTTTTAACTAGTTTTATGCTAGAAGCCAATATTTGGGGTCCACAGAAGACATCTGCAGCCAGGATTAACTAGTTGGGTGCTAAATGATTTTTGAAAGGCAATTTGTAAAGTGAGTATTTTTATTCGAAGATGCAATGCCACCAGAGGGAGAGGGGTAGCTTTAGTTTAGCAAGATTTTATTCTTATATATCTGTTTTGTTACAATTTATTGGAGAGTGCCTGTTTCTCCAATAAACTGTAATAAAACAATTTTATCTGAACATTATCTACTGCTGAGCTAATAACAAGCTAATGCATAGAGTGTAATGCCATTAAAGTGTCTGTCAGAACTTTTCAATAAAGCCATGATACTGGATTCTAGCACTCAAGCAGATAAAAGGGTTCATATTCTGTGCATGTGCATCACATTTATCAGAGAGCAAAAATATTTTGTTCATATGAATTTGACATGTTACAATTTATTGTCAGGTGCCTAACAAACCAGGGATCAATCCCTGGTTGGGGAAAGTTCCTTTAAACACTCTCTGGCAGCAACAACTGTGGGGTTGATGCTGTCACAGCATACCATCCTCTCAGTATGGAGAGACACACACTACATGCAGGCTGAAGATCCCTTCGTAGTATTCAAGAAGAGCAACATCATGAAGTTGCCACTATGGAGATCATTCTACATTAATCGATGTGTGCTATGCATCTGCTTGTAATACCTGAAAGGGACATATAGCAGTAAAGCACTCTGAGCTTACTGAAAAGAGGGGATAAAACCTTATACAGCCCACTTAATTAGGTATCTGTCAGTCGAGTAAACCAGGGCAGTGAGGGCACTAAATTATTTTTGGTCGTCAAAATTTGTTCACATCTTCGCCTTGTAAAACAATTTATGGGAGAGTGCCTACGAGGACTCTCTTATCTATTGTAACAAGGCAAAAACCGTACAGACTAAATATTTTCAATTCTAAGATAATATGAAGCACATCCACTGAGTTTGAAATCTTCAAGTTGCAGTGCTTGCACCTCAAAACAAAGCCCAAATATGGGCTTCCAGCACTCTATCAGTTAATTCCAAAGAACATCCCAACACTAAAATCGTGCTTCTTATAGTACTTGGCAATTATGACAGGCAACCTTATTTGTATGGGTATGTCATAGAGTAACAAAACATGATGAAAGAGTGACCAAGTCCATCATGCTGGGCTAAAACATGATGAAAGAGAGACCAGGTCCATCTTGATGATCCACAAGGGCAGATTTGAAGCCCTCTATTGTGCTAGCTGCTACAGCTTTTTTGTCCAGGTGGTTCCAATTGATTGCTGTGTGCACAAAGAATGAATGTTTGCATTAGTCTGTGTTAGAACTGGAACAGCTACAGAACTTCTATTGTTCCTTACTGAAGATGACACGATGTTGGTGACTAGACAGTTGTCAATTTTTTAGCCCGCTTTTTAGTCGCTTTTGTTACTGGAACTTGATGAATTTATCTGGAGGCATTGCTGGTATTTGTCCCTTGATCAATTTATAGAAGAAGGTAAGGCCTTTTTTGTGATTTTACATATTTCCAGAATGGTTTAGTGTTGTTTAGTTCCATCCCTTTTAGTATTGCCAAGGTAATGTAGTTCCATTCTGCTTTACAAATTTCTCTCTTGCATTACTTCTGGTGGAATTTGTGGTTTGACCACTCAGTAAGGCAACAGACATGATGGGGTTTTGCAGCGAATTACTCCAGCCCATCACAACTCAGTTTATTAAACAATTTTGTTACAGAGTTCAGCTGAACTGAAGGTTCATTTCTTACATTTTTCTTCCAGAAAGTTGGGTTATTCTACCCAATTACCCAATAGAGGGAAGAGTATGAAGTGTCCCAACTTGCTGTGCATCACACAATAAGGTTCAAATTCCAAGGTGAAGATAAAACACTGGATTTAGCAAATTGATTGAAAAGTGTCCTGATGCTAAAAGAGGTGAAATTAATGTTTGAGACAAGAAAATACAATTTTCTTTTGACAGTTGCAAAAACATCTATCAGAGGAAATTTATTACAATCTCACCAGTTCAGATGGCAGAAAATTAAAAGGTGCCATTGTATGGGTAAATATCTGCAATCTGTCAACGTGATGGATTCATATGGTTATTGGATATTGTTTATAAAATTAACTCATCAGTCTTCTGTCAGCTGAAGGATTCTCATCTCCTAATGTCTATATAGGTCTAGAGACATTCTTACAACATATGGAGAGTAAAAAAAAATAAAAAACAAAATGGATCACTGCACTGAAGACAGGAAACATTCTCAAATTCAGTGAAGTATTATTTAAGAAAAAAATGAAAGTCAAACATCGAATTTTTGTCCTTTCGTAAAACTCCTTATATTATTTTTTTTTTTTTACTTGACTCCACCAAACATCTAACACAGGTAGGGAGGGAGTCAGATGGAAAAAGGCATTTGGTGAGGGTCATTTCCTATTAACACCACCAATTATTTTTTTAAAAAGCCCACAATTTTCCAATACCTAACTCGTGCACTGAGGACCTCTTTGGGCTCTCTCATGGTATAAGAATTTAATCTCTGGACACATTTTATTTATTTATTTATTTATTTATTTATTTATTATTACATTTCTTTTCTTTCTTCTTGATTTTTTTTTTTTTTGAGGGGGGCGGGGGGGGGGGGGGGGGGGGGCTGGGTGGGGGGGGGGGGGTGAGGTCTCTACTACATCTACTAAGAACTTGGAAACTTTCAACATATTAAACTCTAAAAGGAACACAGTTTCTCCTATCTTTTGAATTTGAATTGTCTCTTCTGATATTTAACCTTTAACCTGCCTCACTGTCTGTCTGGCTGTTTATACATACATCCATCAGACTAATACCATGGCAACAGATCAAGCCAGATTGTGCACAAGATTCACTGGTTAGTCTGGTACTTAGAGAGTCACTGTCCTGTTTCCTGATGGTATAAATGTATGTTCACACGATATCTCCGCAATATAAAGCGAGGATAACCACATTTGAATTATAAATTGCTCTTTAGGTACGCTTATAAATTTTAAATTTATAGGTCAGGGTTAAAGGTCAGATCACATGGTCATTAAAGAGCATTTCCTAGATTTATGGCAATTACAGTATAGTTTGCAAAAATATGCTTTCAGTGACTTGTAACTGACCCGAAATCAAATGAAAGGTTGGCACAAAAACTAGTAACATGGAATCAACTTTCCAATCACGGAATTTGTGTTTTATTAATAACAATGAAAACAAGCTATCAACTGAAATTAGAATATATTCTCATTTCTGGAATTCATTTAAAAAAAAAAAACCTTTCCACAATCCATTCCAATGAGGGGTCATAAGCCAAGTCTGAATGCTTTTTGAGAATAGTACTGGCTTGTTTTGGCCATTACGTTTGGTAAAGAGTTGATATACATGCAATTTACGCTAAGGCTGTACAATATACAGGGTTAGTCACACTTTTTAGTGATTATTTATGTATTTATTTATTTATTGGTGTTTAAGGTCACATACTTATGCACAATGGCTAATCGTGACCATGACAGTTTTATGGGTGTGGGAAGCCGGATCACATGGAGAGAACCACTGAGCATCGAAGAGCAACTGTCAGCTCCTCAACATTCTAACTCTGTTCAAGATCCGCTAAAGCAGGGTTACAGCAGTTGAAGACATATGCACCACTGACGTTAAGTATGCCTTAGTACATGGCGCCATTATGCCCCCATGTAGGCAACCGGGATAAAGTGCCTTGCCCAAGGACACAACACGGGTCGTCCGAGACGGGGATCGAACTCGGGACCTCTGGCATAGAAGTCCAACAGTCTACCACTGAGCCACCGCGATCCACTTTTGGTTATTAAAAATTGGTAACTGCCAAATCACACACTACATGAAAATGTACACTCACTAAGGCTGTCACGCAATGCACAGGGTTAGTTGCATAATAGAGATGAGCTTATTTATAACCAGAAAGAAAGCTCTGCATTGCACAGAGTTAGTTGGTATGCTATCATACACTGACTGACCATAGGCATTGCGAAGGATTAGTTGATAGAATGCCACAGTCGCACACTCCATGAAAATATACATTTACTAAGGCTGTAAAAATGAACAGGGTTAGTTGGTTACATGTCACTTAGGGTGCACGATTCAAGGAAGTGATGGAAGTACTTATAACACTGCATTGTGGAAATTTTTTTAAAGTTAATTCTAAAAATGCAAACATATTCCATTTTCAATTAATAGCTTGTTTAACAAGCCAGGAAATAAGAGGGCTGCCATCTGCAGAATGAGGTCCTCAGAGGGTGAATTTGGTGATGCTACCCTGCACAGCAGGGTAGCATTACCAAATTTACCATCTGAAAACCTCAATCGGAATCATTCAAGGTCTCAGGCCTAAACAGAAAGAGGTATCCAGAGGATAAATTGGGGGATTCTAGCTCACTGTATGGGATAGCATCAGCAAATTCACCTTCTGGGGACCTCATTCTGCAAATGACAGATTGCTTATTTCTAGGCTTGTTGTTTAAAATATGTTGTAAACATTCAATTTGTATTGCTGTGAAAAATGTGCACATTATCAACATACTCATTTTTCATAGTTATCAAAGTATATTCTTTAAAAAGAAATTGCCAATTGTGAGGTGACGGAAAATTGAAAACCATTCTTTATTTATAACAGCATCAACACCCCTTCCTGCCTACCCTCCCCAATAGCAGCGGTAGAGACACTTTTTCATATGTGGCCAATGAACATTCCAGCAATCCAGTTAAACAGAGATCAGTGGTACCCACCAACTGCAAGAAATCTTGCAGAGGTCAAGAATACAGTTGCAGATATCAAAGGTGTCCTCAAACTTGACAAAATATAGAAAACAAATAATTCAGCAAGTTCTACCAACATTTATGGAAAACTTTGCTTTCACTCTTTTGATTACTGGTGTGTAAATATTGACATTTAATTTTTCTACATATCCCTCCAATAAAACTGGTCTTGAAGAAAAATATTTCCCAAAAAGATAGCCTTGCTAAAAATAACACATTGGACATGCCGATCATGTTTCTGTTAATCCCAGAAATTTTGACCAAGTTAACTGCCAGGAAATTAAATAATTGAATATCAGGCAATCTCCGACCAGACTAATAGTCCAATCAGCTTGAATGGTTGATTGCAGACAGAATAAAGATCTATAAGATCAATGTATAGTGCTCACAAGGAGTGACAGCAATTTTCTGAAGAGACACAGGTCCTTTAATAAAGTGAAGATTACATCAGTTGACAGAGTAGGACAAAATGTCTCCTGTCAGTACATAAAACATTTACAGAAAACAGACGAAAGATATTGTTTTCTGGTTATAGCTTTATACAACAGTTTATTGTTTTGTTTTGTTTTTGGGGGTGGTGGGGAGGGGGGGGGAGAGATGGGAGGTGTTAAATTGCTACTACATCTCCTTAATACTTGGAAACTTACCACAGGTGTAAATCTAAAAGGAACCTAAATTTTTTCTATCTTTGGAATTTTAACTTTCTCCTGTGATATTTAACTATTAGCCTGCAGAATAGTTTGGAAAATACTTAAAACGCAATCATGACCAGATTGGATGAACAATTCATAAAAAATTTAAAAAGAGCACTCCAGATGGTGGCATCATTATAGAGCCGTTTAAATAAAATTCAATAATTTTGCATTGGAAAATAGACTTCACACATTTCAAATGCATCACAGTTTACTTGGTCATTTGATTTTCCTGTTTGCATGGATGAGCAAAAATCACAAAAATCCAAGATGTCTGTCATGACAGCCATTATCAAAACAAAGCTTCCACTGGTCAGCAGAAAAGCACCAGAAAAAGTGGAATCCATTGGTTATTTGATTTCAAATTATTGCACGGTCATGGAAAAATCACAAAAAAACTCCAAGATGGCTCTCATAGAGGCCATATTGGACACACCAGAATGTAAGTTATTGAAAGGAACTTTTCTATAGGCAACAGTAATGCACCAGAAACAAGTGCAATGCCATGGGATGGCCAAACCCCTGCCACCTAACTCCAACAAGGGAATGGAAATGGAGATGAGAAAGAAAGGAAGGGTGGACAAAAACCATTCCTATAACACCCCTTTCACTATGCAGTGGGGTATAAAGGGGTCACTTTTAGAATCTTTGTCTATATCAAGACAACAACACAAGTAAAAAGTCAAGTTTAATCATTATAGCAATATTTACAAAACATGTTTGGTACATTTTTTTTTAGACTAAGCCTTCAATGAGTGTTACAGGCCCCCTATTATAATATCAGAATTGACATGTCCTTGTTCAATGAGTATAAACAATTAATATTTTCTAAAATTATTTTTTAATTGGAATAAGCAGACTCAGGCTTGTGTGATAACTTATTTGCACTGAGTGAATTTGAATTGAATGTATCTATCAACATGTTTACAAATACTCTTGAACAGGATCTATTTTTGCTCACTAATTGTTTATTTGGATTGCACTTGTTTAATTAAAATTACACAGAATCATCTAGAAACTTAATGAGGTGACTTAATACAGCCAATCAGTAATTAATAGCTCTAAAGAATATTGAAGAAATTTCTCATTCTGGAACATTCTATTTGAAGACTATATAAGTCTTTGGCAAAAGACTTCTGACCATTCATTCATTTCACACAGTATTGAGAAGTGACTTTCAGAATTCAATGAACATTGGACATTATTATTGCAGGACAGTACATTATTTTAGACAGAAACTGAGTTTATTGCATATTCTACAGAATATTATTTTGAGATCTGTACATCTTTTGTATCGGAAAAGTGTTTCCAAATCTTTGAATTTATACTAGCTGTGAATGAGAATTTACTGGATTATTTTTTAAAACAACCTGTGGAGCCATTACTTGTTGGATATTAATACCATTTGAATTTCGCTGTGAGCTTTATTGGAATTTATTAGAGATTGTTGGATTTTTGAGGGAACATTTCATTGCACTTTATTGGATAATGTTTCTGCAGACACATTCTTGGACATTACAATACCAGCTGGAAAGTTTCTTCATCACCAGATTACTGGATTCTATTGAATTTTATTTTGGACTAACTGATAAGTATTTCTGTTTTATTTTTCTGTAAACCATACAGTGTAAAAGATATTGTAACATTTTCTTTTCATATATTTTTTATTATATTTTATAATAGATAAACTGAAGTAATCATTGTTGATTCTTAGATTTCTTTCTGTTAGCATTATTAATATTATTACACACTGTAACAATGAGATCCAGGCTACATTTGCTGTGGGAGTTTGTAAATATCACAATAAACTTGGAGAAAGTTCTATTTATCACATGATTGAAGAAAACCCGATAAAAGATAGTGAAATGGGTCGAAAAAATAAAATCTTAAGCAGCCTTGTTAAAACAATGTCTGGCAAAGCTTTTGCTAAAAGCAAGTTGTCCCAATGACACATATATTTTTGAACATTCGGTAACATAATTTTTGTAAAACAATGGTTAAAAAGTAGAAAGTCATTATTCAAAACGAAAACAGATGACCAGCAAACAAGGTTTATGTTTCGCACAAGAACACAAATATAGTATTTGGAACTAATTTCTGAATGTTATTGAATAATCTTGTTGTACCACTTTTAAAGGTATGAGTTTAATGATTTGAAAAATTTGTTAAGACTATGTAATAAACAAGTTCGTTATTATGCCACCCACTTTAGAGGAATTACACCCCGTGTCTTGGTTACCAGGTCCTATTATGCTATAAAATATAACTTGCTTACCACAATATACTAGAACTCTGCTCTGCAAGAAATTCAAGAGTCAATGAATGTCAAGGGCTACTGTAATGTTAAGGATAAAAACAATACAGTGGAGCCCACTTAATTGGATATCTCTTAACTGAATAATCCTGCTAAGTGAATATAATTTCCCAACACAAAACCATTTACCATACCTCCAGTACAAATTTGACCTGTTAATTGAATATATGTTATACAGTAAACTCCTGTTAATTGAATTAAAACTTGTAACCTGTCGAGAAATTACCCTGACTCTCCCCAGTTTTCCCCTTATTTATAGACCAATTTGGCCTCAGTACATCCAATACAGGCATTTAATCTATTATATCTTGTTTGACAGAGCTCATGGAGCTCTGTCAAACAAGATATAATAGAATAAATGCTAAGTTTATCTCCAGAATACAAGAAAGTGACATAACCCCTGTTAATTGAATACTCCTGTTAATTGAATAATTTTCACTGGCAAACACAGGTACTCGACACAAGCTGGGAAATCGAAAGAAAAATAATATTTGATACCATTGTTGAATCTCTGCTGACGTGCCCCTGTAATGGTATATAAATATTAACAAGGTAAACAACTCGCTTTTCGAAAACGATAGCACTCATCTTCGTTATACCCCCCTCAAATTTGATTCACACAACGTATCCAACAATACCCAGTATCAATGGAAAGGGGAATGAATAAGCTTTACAGTGGTGTATTATATGACCGTTGGGTGTTCTTTGGTTGTTCATGATAACTGGGAGAAGTCACAGAAAAGGCCGAAAAACATTTAGTCGGACAAGATAGTGCACAGTGGAATGAGGTTCACGAGCGACAATTATCCGATTTATTATAAATAATTCGAGGTCCCATTGTCTATGGAGGGCAGATTCAAATATTAACCGTATACCTTTATCAATTACTAATCTCGAATCCACATTTATTCATTTCTGGAGTTCACGTTTAACGTTTATACACTTTTAGCCATAACTTTGACATCTTTTCCCAAGTTGACCTGAGTTGACGGCGTCCATAGATACGCGACTTGTGCAAAAACTTTCCCCATTCTCCCATTGGCTTATTTTCATCGATGATTTTCTCGGCATAAATAGTAGCCAATGGGATGTCATTGTGCTTCTATGGATGCTGTTAGTCTGTTTAGTTTCCAAGGGAAGGTTAAAAAAATGTATAAACGGCAAATGTGATTGCCAGAAATGAATAAATGTGGATCCGAGTGACTATTAAATTAACAGGGTTCGACTGTACTATCATTTTCTGCAGTTATCTGTTAACTCATTTATGTTCGTATGGTGTACTATCATGATCTGCTAAGCAAAAACAAAAAAAACGTCATTCAAATTTTATTTTATTTTGTTATGTAAAAAACACAGCTTACAACCATTCATTGGAATGAGCTTACTGAGCTCATTCCAATGAAGGGGTCATAAGCTATGTTTTTGAGACAAGAAGGACAAATTTAAGATATTCTAGAATTTTTGCATGTCTGATTTTGGGTTGGGTAAAGAGTGTTAAAAACAACTGAGAAAAAGAGACAGTAACAGAAAATATACATAAGCAAATTGGTGGATATTACTAACTTGTAGTTGGGGGTTAATGATGTGAAATTTACTCCCTAGGATCTGCGAAGAAGAATGAGATTGAGGGTATGGGACAATCAACAGTAAGAGGACCATCATTATACTTAAAAAAAATAACTCCTGTTGGTAAGAGCAGAATGTCCAATTAACTGTAAAAATCCATACAAAACTTCCTTAACCTCTTGTTGCTTCATTACTGTCATCAGCAGATCTTAATAATTAGCATACTTTAATCGAGTCTCATCATGGCCTCAGCGAAACATTGACTGAATATATTTTTTTCTTTTGACTTCAGGGCATTCTGATACATCTGTGCTCGGGAAATACTTATTAAGAAATTTTGCTTGTAGCATACAAAATTAATTGATCATTGAGTCAACTGTGATTTTCTGAGAAACATGCTTAGTGGTAGAATGTCTGGAAGACAAAGTTTTCTTAACTTTCTAGTGAAAATTTGTCTTTATTTCATTGAGATGAATTATCTCTGGAGGGGATGATTTTCCACTCCTGCTGTCTTTTAATGTCTAACTTCAGTGTTTCAATAAGACAATCTTCTGTCTGATGAACTCAAATAGTAGGCAACATATTGTAGCACTGCACTCAAACCAAAATACACAGAACGACATGCATGTGTGAATGTCTCAATCGATATGGCACGTGTGTCAGCGCAGAAGGATAAAACGAGAGGCCACAGGCCTCGAGTTTTATCCTCCCGCAATGGCATGAGTGCATCGATTAACCCATTCACACAAGCATGTCGTTCTGTGTTTATTACATGCCTTCATGTCTATAAAAGCAATTATTAAAAGGACACTCAGCAATTCATTTGACGACTATCAACAAAAAGAACACATTTTATTGCCAACCAAATTTGTGAGGGGAACCTGTGTTACTATTTCGTCCCCTGAGTTCTAATGTGCCACAAGGAACACAGAACACATTGGAACTCAGGGGACGATTTTTAGCCATTACTGGCAATTCAAATTGGAATTGCGGTGCACGATTTGTAGAAAATTCCAGTGAAATTTTGCTTCTTTATAAAAATAGTCTGTCAACAATTTCTGTTCTGCACATATGTGCAGAACAGATTTTCATTTTCGGCACAGTTTAGTGTTGCTGTTGATGGGGATTTCGTAGAACAAGCATGTGATAAAATAAAATGGAACCCTGTTAATTGAATAGCCACTTTGCCAATGAAAATTATTCAATTAAGAGGATTATTCAATTAATAGGGATTGTGTCACTTTCCTGTATTCTAGAGATAAACTTTGTATTTATTCTATTATATCTTGTTTGACAGAGCTCCATGAGCTCTGTCAAAGAAGATATAATAGATTAAATGCCTGTATTGGATGTACTGAGGCCAAATAGGTCTATAAACAAAGGAAAACTGGGGAGAGTCAGGGTAATTTCTCGACAGATTACAATATTTTTTATTCAATTAACAGGAGTTCACTCTATAACCTATATTCAATTAACAGGTCAAATTTGTACTGGAGGTATGGTAAATGGTTTTGTGTTGAGAAATTATATTCAATTAACAGGGTTATTCAGTTAAGAGATATCCAATTAAGTGGGCTCCACTGTATCACCTAAATATATCAATTTCCAGGCCAGTACAAAATAGGGATTAAGGATTACCATCATTTTTTCAGGTGAGCCATGTTTCAGGTGATCCTTTTTTTCTAATTTTTTAGGCAAGAGAAAGGAAAAAAAAATAAAACTTGCATGTTTCCTGGTTTTACTGAAAAGGCTCAGATGAGAAACCTACAATTCTGCAGCTTATTTTGGTGTAACAGGAAGGAGAGAAGTGCAGTGGATGAGACTTGAAACCACAATCCCTAGCAGGAAAAGCAACCAATTTACCATGAAACTAAGAGATCCGGATCAACCAGGCTGGCCTTTAAATGGCCTTTATCCCTCTATCACTACTTTACTCACCCGTTCTTCTGCAATTCATCCTCCATGAATCGCATTCCAGATTCCACCTCGGCGCAGTTGAAACATTCACCATAGCACTTACAATGCCATCAACTGCTGAAAACTGGTCAATGGAACCAATGTAACAGATCGAGAGAGAAGAGTGGGAGGCCAGGTGCACACCCACAACCTCAAGAACTGACTTTCCATGAGACTAAGAGATCTGGTCTAACCAGCCTAGTTGGTAAATGGTCTTTATACCTTATCTGCTACACATTTAATTATTTCATTGAGCCAATTATGTGCTATGATGTTATGCACTCTTGAGAGCCTTTTCCAATGGTGTTTTACCTCACAACATTTCACATCTAAAATCAATGAATACCAAGTTTTATTAGTAGAAAGTAGATCATGAATAAGGTGAGCTAACAAATGAATGACAATGGCAGTTTAGCCCTCTTCACACTGATGTCAAAATAGTGAAATTTCAAGCACAAAGTTTTCTAATAATGCAATTGAGAATTTAACCAATTCAATCTTGTTTGACAGAGCTCGATGAGCTCTGTCAAACAAGATTAATTGGTTTAAATTCAAAGTTGCATTATGGGAAAAAATTGCAGATTCAAATTTTCATAATTTGACATCAATGTGTAGAGGGTTAAATATATACTCTTCTCATTTTTGTCCAAGGTCTGAGAGTGTATTCCATTTGCCTTATATTTTCTGAGGTGAATGATAGGTGAACGAAACAACCATTTACCCACTTTGTACAGACTCGAAATGTAGTGACTTGTTTACAATAACATACTCAAATTACTATAGTGCCTGAAAATAAGCTATAGAATAACAATTATCTATTTCTCATAAAATATTTTTTTATCCACACAGATTTCACCAGTTTCCTGCACTGATCCTTAGAAAGCTCCCAAACCTTAAAGTTGTACTCTTGATAAAATAAGGTTCAAGAATGGTTTTCAGTTAGTGTATCATAGCTATGTTACCACAATGAGAATATCTAGCAGTGCAGGCATGAGTGTTTGTTTGTTTGTGTATTGGAGTTTTACAACACTTTGAACAGCCAGGGCCATATCGTGTTGGAGAGCTGTGTGGGTGGAGGTAGCCAGAGTACCTGGAGAGAATCACCTGGGAACTGTCATGACTCTCCAACTTACCAACTCTGCACATGCAAGAGTTGGTAAGTTGCCAACTCTGGACATCAATGGTTCACTTGAAAGCAAGTGCACCACTGACATGCACTATGTCTTAGTATGCAGTGCCATTGTTCCCCCACATGGGCAATATCAAATGGTCACCCTTTTGGTTTAAAGTCCAAAGCTGTAACCACTGAGCCACTGAATTCTCTAGACAGGAGTGTTGAGTTAAGAGAAGAGGGAAGTACAGGAAAGAGGTCTTCTGAGATCACATACATTTTCCATACTACAGACTCATCATATTGACCATATAATATTCATTACAGCTCTACCAGATAAATAACATTACCATAAAATAAAATAAAATGGGTTATATTCCAAATTGAAAAAGACTATTCTATATTCTGGAACTAGAGTAAAATGAAATTGGTGAATAGGAGAATTATGAGCACACAACAGAAAGGTGACTTTAGACTGATCCCAAGGAACATGTGGTGAAGAACCGATAATCAGAATTGGCAATCAGAACCGGCCTATTATGGGGCATCGGCCGATTACAACAACCGGCAGTTTCCGGTTATTCTATATTTAACACTGACTATTAAAATCTCTTTGATATCCGGCTTTTTCAATAAAGTTTCCCCATTAAAAACATGTGTAGAGCATATCGGAATATTTAGGGATTTGCAGAGCCGAGATATTACGGAACTTACCATCTGCAATCGGTATGAGATCACCACTATTCCCAGCTGATCGAAGTCACTGGTCTTCAATAATGGTGCAGTATAACATTGCATTGGACACATGTATAAATAAACTGTGTTCAGTCGGTCGTCTGTAGTACTTCAATAACTTCATGATGCAAGCATCACAATACAATAAGAAATTAAAATTGGAGAAAAACGAAAAAACACTCTTTTTTTGATGGTAGATGATTGTTACGCAACATAAAGTCACATGACTGTCACAAACACATTTTCAGTTTGTCAAGTTCATTTTTCAATTCAGTTACCTCCCTTGATGTTTCTCTCCCATGTTGATTGCAGAGAACATGTTAACACTGAACATTAAATATATTCTGATGCCGCATGCATATCTGTAAACAATGTGCCAAACAAATTCACAACACACATTAATATCAAAATTATTATTCAATTAGGACACAAGTATGTGTGCTCAGCATCTTTCTGGTTAATACAGCATACTGTATTGTATTCTTACACAAAACCATATTAACACTATTTACCAAAATAACACACAATCATCACAAGAGAACAATATCGTGTGACTGCATAGTTAATAATGATCTTCCCCCACCCCAACTCCCCAAAATGCAAATATGTTTTAGGCTAATATTGCCCAGTACTAAACATACATACTCTGAGAACTTATGTGGTATTTAGCTTTTGTAATTGGTGATTTATCAAAGAAATTCTGCAGTATAACAGGCACTAACAGATTTTCTTCTTGGTCCTATTTCAACCACTGAAATCGGCATCGAAATTGGCACGATCGGCAGAGAAATAATGGGTAATTGGTTCATAGCAAGTTTTGATAATCAGTTCATCACTAGGAAAATGCCGACAATATGATAGTTGGGCAAGTAAAGGGCTTTCACTAGCAGACCTAGAAACAAAGACCTTGCATTGCTTTGGCTAGATGGTGTGTTAATAGTTGCTGCAGTAAAATCTGTTTTGAGAGACCACTATCATGAGAGACCACCTATCTTGAGAGAGTGCTGTAACCCTGTATCATTTGGTCATTTCACTCTGTAAACCTGTCATGAGAGACCACCTGTTCTGAGAGGCCACTTTTGCTTGGCAAAAATGGTGACCTCTCAAGACAGGTTCTTCTATATTTACTTTGCTGGAAACTCTGCGAAGTATGTCATTCTATTCATATTTGGATGCAATGCACACACAACCTTTGCAATACATTAGTAACAAAAGACTGGTCTGACAGACATAACATATAGAATTTGGATTTTAAGTCGTTTTACTTTGTGGTAACCTGTAGTTCATTTGCCTATTTTACAACTTAAGCAACCCTTGTGTAACCTAAATGATCGTTCAGAGGTTATTTCCAGACCTGACTGGTATCTGTGTTTTGTATGTTTGTGTTCTAGAAAAAAGTGGCCACATCTTTAATTAACAATCCTATTTTAGTAGAGGAATAGTACTTGGTGAGAAATGAAAACATTTGTTTTTGGTGGTCAAAAGTCAAGGTCGTAGGATTACAGAAATTCAGGATATGCATTTGGAGGCATGAGTTTGCATCTTAATGGCGTGCCCTCAAGTTATTTAAATTTTCATTTTGATTAGTGCAAACAATTTAAATAAAATTACATTAGCCAGTTGTTTGAAAATTTATTCTGATCTGAAATTCAGAATTTAATTTACTCTAACAACTCTGTCAAATAAGCAAGCTATTGAGAATTTTGTACAGAATTCATTATTGTAGAGACATAAAAGTAAAGTCGATTGCATAAGAGAAAGATATTGCAAAATCAATGCTGAATCCTGAAAAACAAATGAAAATAGTGTCTCAGATGTAATGTTTTCACGTTTCTTTTTTAACAGTTCAGATTCTAGTAGTTTGGGCAGAAAAATGGACCAGGATTTTCAAGAATACTGGGTCACAATTCTGTCGAAATTTTGCAGATTGAAATTCTGATATTTTGACATAAGTGAACAGAGTTAAATTTGGCAAACAATTAACCCTCTGCACTCTGATTTCAAAATGGCAAATTTTTCGGCAGCAAAAATTTCCCATAATACAGTTTGATATTTTAACAAATATACCTTGTCTAACAGACCTCTGATATAATTGATTAAATTCATAGTTAAACAAAAAAAAAAATGAAGGGATTGAAGAAAATTCTGTTGCATCACTAGAGTCTCAGGGGTTAACAGAAACATCCATTCATGTTCAATCAGATAAATACCAAGTAAACAAATGATGCATTACATCTTGAATATGGGTGGCGAGTACTTTTTAACTGAACCCAAACAGGAGGCTCTAGCACTGAAACAATTGAACAAGCACTTCACATTATTTCATTTGCAAAAGTCAAAGTAATTTCTATTTAATCCTTTAACCAATGAATCGGCCACATCTGCCCACGTAATATGCATATTCAGCAGCTGAGAAAAATATAATTTTTCAAAACATTTCAACGAAACCATATCATGTGACCCCTCTTTGGAATGAGCTCATATAGCTCATTCCAATGAGGGGTCACATGATATGGTTTTGTTGAAATTTTTTGAAAAATTTAAAAAAATGTTATTTAAAATAATTAAATTTTGATATCGTCTGCGTTGGGTAAAGGGTTAAAGAGATGCAAAAAACATGGAGCACACCAGAACAGCCCTGAAAATTCTAGAACTGATTTATAACATAAATAAATTGTGTGACTGTGGAATAATGAGACAGAGTCAGAAAGACTTGACAGTCGTTGACACTAAACAAAGTTCATAAGATCAGCGCTCCAGTGGAAAAATAAAATGTTCAGTGGTTCCCTCGACTCCCACATACCAATACATCTAATCAGCACAACCTTTTAGCTGCTAAATATATGCAAGTAGCTTAGTTAAGCCTCAGAGGAGAAGTAGTTTTTGTCTGCTCGGTCATGAGTCATGGACTGATGGCATTCCATATTATGATATCATCAAAGACAAAAACCTTAACCTTCGACTTAACATACTTTGCATACAGTACCACCAATTTTTTTTAAAAGTTATAAATTAACAAAATAAGAAAATATGAGTCATTATGAAGTACCAACTTCAGTCAGTCATGTACCTCACATTTGTAGCACTGACTGTTTGATTTAGTCTCATCAAATTGACAGAATTTATTAATGTGAAAGGTACCCTTCAGCATCTTTACCTACCTTACGACTGCACAAAGGAATGATGTCAAGTTTAGCCAATAGTTTATACCAATGCTGTCCACTTTAGTGGACTTCCACCCAGGGCATTGGATCTGGGTCCTATTTTACCAGTAAAGCTGAACTTGTTTATCAAAGTAAACAAGCACTGCTCCACTTACTTGAGTTCCCATGGGAACAATCTGACCGAATATGACTTCCTAGATTGATTAACTGATGTAAGTAATAATTTGTTTATAATATGCCAGTGGATATTCAATAACTGAATACCACAACTAAAATGTAAACAAGAAAGAAATTATGGAATGTTTGTCCAAAGTGTGGAAAGGCACACAAGTTTTTATTTTTTTATTATTTTTTATTTTAAAATTTGTTGCTTTGAAAATCTGCCCGTGTCAGTAACGTCAAGTGAGCCTTGTTTGAGACTGCACGATATGAATTAGAACAAGAGGCTCTAAAGAGCCTGTAATCACTCACTTCAAACTACATATCCTTCAATTATTCTAAACAGAATCAACGAATGCAGCTGGCTGCCATGCTCCTTCATCTGAGTGAAACAGAATGATGATTGTTTTCAGAGGACTTTCCATGCATTATTCGTGCCAAGTTTGGTTCACATTGGCCTACAGGCCTCGATTTGTTTGGTTTCGCATCGCAAAATGGGAAGCAGAAATTGTGAGCTGTAATGCAATAGCTAGAATTGGTTAACAGTTTTTTTTTTCACTTCAGGATAAAATGTTAGAACACAAAAGTATTCTCGCAATCGCTGAATTGGATAGTATGATGCGCAAAGTGTGTAATATTTTTTTATGAACTACCGCATGTAGTTTGTACAGCGCATATAGCTTCTGATTGGTGGCTGGGGGAGTCCCAATTGTGTCAAACAGGAATGTCTGGGACACACATTTACATATTTCTAGGACGTACGTGTTTTGTGAAACTGAAAGTACAACATGTTACTTTTTATGTGTTCTAGAGGACACATACAATGAAAATGTAGCATACAATTAGATGAATTAGTGGATGCAAGTATGTTAAAGATGGGATCAACCTAAATCATAGAAAGAGATTTTTTACCTGGTCTCCTCACGCACTTGAATACTAGTAACAGAATAAAATAATTTCTCTTCATTCACTTTGAAAATTGAATTTCAAAGTAAGTAAGACCAAGTTACAATCTCAGTAGTCCAAACTTGGACTTGAAGGACGTAATTTAATTTTTTATGTTGGTACGTTCTTGAAGGAGGTACCAACATAAAGAAATAAATTACGACCTTCAAGACCAGGTTTGGACTACAATCCTAGAAGCCAGAAAATTAGGTCTTACAGGTGACGTTTTTTAAATTTTCTCACTCCAGATCGAACCATGGTTGGCCCGGAGGGTCCATGGACCCTCAACCTGTGCTACAGAAAAGTTGCTAATCAATTTTTGGAAAACATATCAAGACCTGAAGTAATTTCAGACATGAAGATGAAAATATGATCTCCCATTGGGTTTCCACAGTAACTATGAGCTGCAACTGCGGCCATGTTTGCAAGCCGATCAACATTAAATGAGGATCATAAAACTTGTGGTTGGAAGAGTGACCTCAGGAAGATAGATTCTCTGTATTTACCAGACTGGTTTCAACTGTGTTAGTCTCTTCAGTGGTTTAAAAGAGTTTCATGTAGCTGTCGGCTTCTCTGGCTCTATTTATATGTTTTTGCGGCGGATAAGTGTACCGCTCCAAGTGTTTGTTGTCGAATAATGTGTCCGCTGATCTTTTTGGGCGGATAATTGTACCAACTGTTTTAGTTGTTTTTTTTTCAAACTAACCCCCCCAAAATCCCCCCCCCCCCCCGCCCCGTCGCGGGATTTCTAACAGAAAACATACAATCTTGGGGCGATAACAACCGATTTTTCGGTAAAATACGCACTTAAAAAATTAAGGGCGCAACAACTATCCACCCAAAAATCCGGCAAACAAATTATCCGCCAATAATGGCCCAACAACTAAAACAGTTGGTACCATTATCCGCCGAAAAAGATCAGCAGATACATTATTCGACAACAAACACTTGGAGCGGTACACTTATCCACCACAAAAACATATAAATAGAGCCAGAGAAGCCGACAGTAACATGAAACTCTTTTAAACCACTGAAGAGACTAACATAGTCGAAACCGGTCTGGTAAATACAGAGAATCTATCTTCCTGAGGTCACTCTTTCAACCACAAGTTTTATGAACCTTTTACCGAGGGAAGAATGGCAACTGAAAGAGAACCAAAAATCTCAGTAGAAGTATCAAATCAATGTGCACAGGCTCATTGTTAGAGTCCACAGAGTCCGAAGTTACAATTATCGACAACTCAGACTCTCGCGCCCCAAAAAGGGCCTGCGTAGACAGCGAACCAGGGAAGGACGCTGGGAACTACCGGCACCGAAATAAGATGTACACATATTCTTGGACTCTTGAAAATAGTGCTACACAACAACAATTTTGGTTTAACGGGGAACACTACCAACAAATATATGACACCTGTATGGGCACCAAAGTTGCCCCAACCTACGCCAACATCTTTATGGGAGAATTATAATAGAATATGCTACAAGAAGCAACCCCACACATATTACAGATTCATAGATGACATCTTTATAATATGGACTGAAGGTACAGCGAAGCTACAACAGTTCATCGACTATTGCAATAACTACTATCCAACAATTAAGTTCACGGCCGAACACTCAGACAACCAAGTAAGCTTCTTGGATGTACTCGTACAACAAACTGGCAACCAATTAACAACTAGCTTATATACCAAACCGACAGACACTCACAGCTACAGCTCGAAAATATTTCAAGAGTACACAAACAAAAAATCGCATTGCGCTAAAAAGCCGAGCCACATGCCGTCAACAAAATGTCATATACGTGATAACATGCAAAAAATGCCACTTACAATATGTCAGAGAAACCAAAAGAGAGCTAAGGGTTAGAATTAAAGAACACCTTTATGACATCAAGAAACAACTTGATAAACCAGTAGCAAATCATTACAACTAAATAGATCACACTACCAATGAGCTAATGAGCTCTCTAACCGCATTACAGAGGTCATGAAAGGCAATACAGAAACCACATGGAGCACACACATCAGGAAACAATGTGGAAAACACTGGATTTACACTCTACAAACCCTAACACCTCTGGGCCTCAACAACCTAGACTAGGGCAACCCAATTTAATTAAATGAGGATCGTTGGTAGAGGGTGTCCCAATCATCAATCATGTGAAGTTTCAAAACATTTGGACTTGAAGTTTTAGAGAAGGAGATTTTTTTAAATCAGCCAATCAGAATCACAGAATGCCTCTGGTGGCCACATTTTTCATCCAACAGGAACAAAATGAAGAAAGTTCGTAGAGAACCTCTCAAAGACCATTCCTGCCAAGTGTGGTTCACATCAACTCAGTAGTTCCTAAGAAGATGAAAATGTGATTTCCCAGAAGGTTTCCATGGTAACTATGAGCTGCGATTGCGGCCATATTTGCAACCTGATCAACATTAAATGAGGATCGTTGGTAAAGGGTGTCCCAGTCAACAATTATGTTAAATTTTAAAACATTTGGCCTTGTAGTTTCAGAGAAGATTTTTTAAAATCGACCAATCAGAATCAAAGAATTCCTCTGGAGGCCATGTTTTTCTTCCGACGGGAACGAAATGAGGATCGTTTGTAGAGGACTTCCCATAGACCATTCCTGCCAAGTTTTGTTCACATCTGCTCAGCAGTTCCAGAGAAGAAGATGAAAATATGAAAAGTTTATGGACGACGGACACTGGACGACAGACGATGACAGATACCAAGTGATGGCTATAGCTCACATGGCCATTTGGGCCAGGAGAGCTAAAAATGAGTTTGTAGAGCATGATGAATTGCAACAAATCCTGTTTTGTGGCCCATTTTAACCCTTTGGACATTGATCATATCTTCCATTAGTTCAATGATTGAAACTGAAAGAGTCCATATCATTGCTTTGAGGGTAAACCATTTAAATATTTTTTTTATTTATGGTCTAGATCAATCAA
The DNA here is from genome assembly GCA_031216915.1 of Pictodentalium vernedei. Classification (NCBI taxonomy): domain Eukaryota; kingdom Metazoa; phylum Mollusca; class Scaphopoda; order Dentaliida; family Dentaliidae; genus Pictodentalium; species Pictodentalium vernedei. The sequence goes on from CM062288.1 coordinate 177,415,568, forward strand.
TATTTTCAACGTGCAGCCCCAAGGCTGCACTTTGAGAATACTGATTGGTCTAGTCCAGGACTTATTCGGTGAGAATCCAGACTCTGATTCTCGCAAAGTATTGAGACATCCCAAGGGATGTATAGCAGGATTCTCTTTTGGATTCTCTCAAAACTGAACAGAATTTACATGCTGCTAGTCCATAAATTCACTGAGCAGCCTTTTACTTTTATGAAACTACAACAAATCACGATTCATCCTGGCATGGATAAGTGGGCTTTCAATTTCAATGGAGTTAACTGGTTGAGTGCTAGAAGCCACTATCAGGATTTTCAAAAAAAATGAGGGTACCAGAGCAAAAGCCAACATTTTCTTTGCTTATGTTTCAATTCAGTCAATCGCAAATTATATTTTGTTTATATAAATTTGTTTTATCACAAATTATTGAAGAGTGCCTGTGGGCACTCTTCTATAATTTGTAATTGAACAAATTTTGATGAACATAATCAGACCACCCAAAATAATGTACATCTCAACCAGTTAAGCATTAACCCATTACCCAATGTATGTGATATCAAAATTTGTTATTTTAATTGTTTTTTCAATTTCTTCACAAAATTACAACTCAACACTATCATGTGACTGCTCACTGGAATGAGCTCAATAAGATCTCTTCATCCAATATGAAGTCACTTAGAGCTTTGTTGAAGTTTTTTGAAAAATAAAATTTTGTAACTGCTCAATTTGTAAATTACGTAGGTGGAAGGAGCCAATTTGTTAGGTAAAAAGTTGTTGTCAATGCATGGTAATTATGTTGTTTAAAGTCACTTACTGTAATTGTGAGAGGTGCTGGAAATAATTATATTTATTTATTTATTGGTGTTTGAGTCACATATTTCTTCGCAATGGCTAATCATGATGACAGTTTTATGGGTGGAGGAAGCTGGAGTACCTGTAGAGAACACCCGAGCAATGGCGAGCAACTGTCAGCTCCCCAACATACTAACTCTACACAAGCAGGGTTAGCATTGATTAAAGATAAGCGAAGTACGCCTTAGTACACAATGCCACCATGCTCCCACATGGGCAATGGGGGTCAAGTGTCTTGCCCAAGGACACAACACAGTTGCCACAGGTGGGATTCGAGCCAAGGACCTCTTGGCTTGCAGCCTGCACCTCTACCTACTGAGCCACCACGCTCCCGCAGGAAATAATAGACCAAAATATGTCTGCCTTATAAGGCAATTAATGGAAATATTGGTATATAAGGTGCCACGCAGTCAGATGTGGCACATCTCTGACATACAAGGTCAACAAACTTTCAAAAGGAAAAAAAATAACCACATACATCTGCATATTCTACATCATACAGGCACACAAAAATGTTGCCAGGTAGAATTAAATGCAGAATTAACATGTTACGTACATAGCCAAATATACTGTTCTCGATTCGTTAGTGTAACGTAAATTGTCTGGAATGAAAATCACTGGGTACGTTTTAAGTGTACTGTCTGATACAAACGGTACAGTTGTGCCCCTTGTTACCTTGAAAAGTCTTCCTCTCTGACATACATCCTCCTATCAACACCAAAAATGAACAGCAACGATACCTTGATTTTTTCACTTGAGAAGCGAGGAAATGAGCTCTCAGTAGTTCCACCAGCAGGAGGGGGTATCCCCCTCCCACACTCTCCCCGGGCTCATCTACACAGAGCTGTCCCCTACAAGCCCCCATTTACAATAACCCCCCCCCCCCCCTCCTGCTGGTGGTATCCCCCTCCCACACTCTCCCCGGGCTCATCTACACAGAGCTGTCCCCTACAAGCCCCCATTTACAATAAATGGGGGCTTGTAGGGGACAGTTTGGGGGGGGGGGGGGTTCACCTAACATGACTAAGAGATGACAAGTTTGCAAGTGTCATCTCTTAGTCATGTTAGGTTAATGCTGTGATGTAATGCACTACTGCTGGAAAGGCCTCAGGGAGCCCTTTCCAGCAGAGTGTTCAATCACAGCCATTCCTCATAATCATATATGTACATTGGTTCTGGGACAGGTAGCAAATGAGTATCACAGGAATTCAAGTGAATATATTTGATCAAGTAATGTAGACAGACAAAAAATCTGTCTCCCCCCATCCTCCCCATTTCTTTCTATTTAGGCAAATGAAACAGTTCACCCAGTATGTACAGGCTTGCAATTTACAGGGTTATTCAGTTAAGATTTATACAGTAAAGTGAACTACAATGTATTCTGTTTTGACAGCGCTCAGTGCTCTGCCAATTAAAAGATAATTGATTGAATTCCCCATCTTGCAATGACAGAATTTTTTTAACCTTACTAATTTCACAAGGATTAACCAACAAGTTTTACTTCTAATATCAATGTTTTTCTTTGGCAAGATTGTTGACATCTATAGTGACAACTTCATTGTCTTTCTTCTCAAAATAGAAATAAGCTGTTGGTCACAGGAAATTGGTAAACATAAAGAAAAATATTTCTGGTTATAAATTTTATACTTATTTTACAAAAATTGGGAAGCAAATTCTACAATCTACTTTATTTTTAACCTGCTAAGGTGTTGTGACAAGACTCTACTTGCTATTTATTTATTGGTGCTTAAGGTCACATACTTCTGCCCAATGGCTAATCGTGACCACAACATGGAGATAAAGTCAAGTTTAGTCAATCTTCTATGCCTATGTTGCCCATTTTAGAGGACTTCCACCCCCAAGGATTGGGGACAGGGGCCTATTTTACCAGTAAAGCAGGGTGTGTTTACCATAGTGAAACTCTGCTTGTTAAAATGGCATCAAAAAGTGTTTGGTCATCTCCAAAATGTTGCCACCTTAATCCATTAGATGATGCAAAGGCAATATGTACTGATGCTACACACAAAAGTTGCCACTAAATTTTGATTAATTTAAAAAATTTTGCCATGAATACCTAAATAGCTTATGACTTCTCACTGAGGAAAGATATCAGTGAGCTCATTCCAATGAAAAGCCATAACCTATATTTTAAACTTCTGAGTGAAAAAAAATCAAATTTTCTGATTCTTCAAGAAATAAGTTTGCAAGTGTCATCTCTTAGTCATGTTAGGTGAAGAGTTAACCCCTTACCTAATGCATGCATAATATAGAAACTGAGCAGTTGAAAAAAAAAATAGATTTTTAAAAAATTTCAACAGAACCATATCATATGTCAACTCATTGGAATAGGTTCTTAGACTTAAAAAAAAAAATTAAAAAATTCAAATAACTTGGGAGCGTGGTGGTTCAGTCATTACGTCACTGGACTTCAAACCGAAAAGTTCATGGTTCGATCCCTGCCAGGGATAACTGCATTGTGTCCTTGGGCAAGGCACTTCATCCAGATTGCCCATGTGGGGGCATGGTGGCATTATGTAGTAAAGTATAGTGCACGTCGATGGTACAGTTGTCTTCAACCAATGCTAACCCTGCTTGTGAGGAGTGAGTGTTGGGGAGTCTGGCAGTTGCTTGCCATGGCTCAGTGGTTCTCTCCAGATACTCCGGCTTTCTCCACCTGTAAAACTGTCCGACACGAGGTGACCGTGGCTGTCAAAAGTGTCATTAAACCCCAATAAATAAACAAATAAATAAATTAAAATAACAAATTTTGATATCGTGTATGATTGATAATGGGTTAAGTAAAGCCTTTTTCAAATTTCACCTGCTTGAATAGGCTGACTACTCTTTGCTAGAAAAAACTTTTATTACACGCCTGTTCTATGATATCCCCATCTACAGATACACTAAACAATGCCGAAAATGGAAATCGTTGACAGACTATTTTTATAAAGAAGCAAAATTTCACTGGAATTTTCTACAAATCGTGCACCGCAATTACAATTTGAATCGCTAATGATAGCTAAAAATTGTCCCCTGAGTTCCAATGTGTTCTATGTGCCAGTAGGCACAAAGAACACATTGGAACTCAGGGGACGAAATAGTAACACAGCTTCCCCTTACAAATTTGGTTGGCGATAAAATGTGTGGTTTTTGTTGATAGTTGTCAAATGAACTGCTGAGTGTCTTTCTAATAATTTTTTTTATAGACATTTAAATTTCCTTTCTTGTTATACCTACCTCAATTGTTTACTACAGGCTTGCACTACAGTGGAAGTCCCTAACTCGGAAAATATACTCTCTATTTTGATCTTTCCTAAGCAATTTGGGAAAGAAAAGTGGTGCAAAAGCACCAAGAAAAAATAAGCTAAAACTGGGTCGAGTGCTACTGGCACGCACCCAGTAGGGGACGCTCTTCTCCAAGTCAATATCCATGGCTTCCGGTAACCAGTGTACAGGCAGTAACTTATGAATCATTCTTTTGAATCCTCCAACAATGGAGTTATGTGATCAGCGGGGAGGAAGGATTCTTACCCGAATGAGAAGACGGGAGGGCCTCCATGTAAACAATTGTGATAGGGATGATAAGAAAGGAAATTTACTATAAAATTTAAATTTCTTATCAACCTACCTTACAATTGTTTACTACAGGCTGAATAGACAATAGGAAGGAGGGAATCACATAACCAACCCCCACATAACCCAATTGCACTGGAACCATGGACAGAAGAAGAGGTCCCTAGGCCTATCAAACCCTATCATCACAATCATTGGTAAAAGACAATGAGAGATGAGGCGTATGGTTCTGTGCAATGCAGACAGAAAGGACAGTAACAGCACAGAGCTGGAACTGACCTTGTAAGAAGCCTAATGGCTCCTGCAACTGACGCAGATAGAAGGTCGAGAAAGTAGAAGTATTTCTCCAGTAGGCTACCTGCATAACATCCGACAACTTGACGGAGTTAGCACACGAAAAGGTCTCCGAAAGCATGGACCTGTACCCTTTGATGGTAACAGACTGAAGACACCCAGAATCAAATAGATATACCAGAAACTCCACAATCTGTGAAATCGAAGGAGTGGCATAATCAACAGAGTGATCGGCACACCATCGACAGAAGACCTTCCACTTAGCTACATAGGCTAAACCAGTGGAGTGCCTCCTTGAAGAAGAAATGCACTCCACTGCTCCTCTCGAAAAACCTCTACGGAGGAGACAGGACCTGACAAAAGAAATGCGTGAAGGCACAATGAAGTCGGGTCAACATGAAACCTCCTCGGATGACCTTGGCAAAGAAGGTTGCGACGTAGAGGGAGACGTGCTGGAACCGCCGCCAACAGAGAGTGGAGCTGATTGATCCACACCCGTTGAGGCGACAGGGGAGCGATCAGAATAATTCGACAACTGCAGGTTCCTATCTTGGCTACAACCTGAGGCAGAATCGGAACCGGCGGGAAGGCGTAGCTGACAAGTCTGTTCCAATTGAGTGACAGATCATCCACTGCAAAAGCCAGAGGATCTGGACACAGGGACACCAAAGTGTCCACCTGATGGTTCCAACAAGTCACAAAGAGATCGATGTGGGGACGCCCCCAGAGACTGGAACACTGCCCTGTGGAGCATCCACTTGGTGGAAAAGACCCTGCCCCATCAGGACAGGGAGTCGGCTAGGACGTTCAGACGACCGGGAATGTGACGAACCACCACTCCAGCGTTGACATCCAGAGCGACCAGTAGAAGATCCCGAGCGAATTCGTACATGGGAACCGAGTGCGTGCCGCCCTGGTTCTGAATGTGAGCAACCACTGTCAAATTGTTGGACAACAGAAGGACCTGGCAATTCGAAAGGTGGGTGACCCACTGCCGGAAACTCAGAATAATAATAATAATATACACATTTATATAGCTCCAAAATTATAGTTCAGAAGATATAGAACCATATTCTAAGGTGCTGTACATGTTACTGAGCTCATGCAATTATACAAATGGAATATATACAGTATCTTACAGTCCAGAACATCACTTATAGGATTTTTGAAACAGGTATGTTTTGTGATCTTTCTTGAAAAGGTTGACATTTGACAGTCTTTTCAGGTGTTCTTGTAAATTATTCCACAAGTGAGGGCCAGCAAATGAGAATGACCTATCTCCAAATGTCTTACACCTATGTTTTGGAACATGTAGCAGCATTTTACCATCATTGAACAATAAGGCATTACCATAATCCAAATGTGAAGTTACAAAGGCATGAACTACGGTTTTTGTTGAGTCTTTGGTGAGGAAAAGAGCAAGAAGCTCCTTCAGGTTGTTGTGAACAGCTGCTTGATCCTGGTTCCATGCCTCGTGAAGGGAAAGACCTAGAGGATCCAATGTCGCACCTCATCTGAGGTCGCTGGCGTCTGCTGTCAGAACACGATCGGACGTGGGGAAGTCCAACGGAACTCACTGCATAATCCACTGAACATCCATCCAGGGGGGAAGGTGACGATGAAGAGGCTCCGGAAACTGAAGCACCAGATCCAGAGGATCGACATTCGGCCTCCAACGACTGCGTAGAAAGTGTTGGAGAGGTCCGACATGCAGCCAACCTAGAGGAATGAGATCCGTCACCGAACCGCAGAGACCGAGCAGCAGGAGAATACTCCGAGCCATTGCGGACATGGACTGGGACAGAGTCAAGACAAAAGCTGAGAGAATCACAGCCCTTGCCCGTGGAACTGCCATCGTATTCAGCTGAGTACGAAAGTCCATCCCCAGATGACAAAACGACTGAGAAGGAACCAGGTCTGTCTTCTCCTCGCTGACTCTGAACCCTAATGACATGAGCAGGCTCAACAGTGTGTCGACATCTGACTCCAGAAAGGCCGCATTTGAATGCCTCTGGAGGATATCGTCTAGATATGCCGATGTAGCCACCCTGGACTGTGTGTGATGGAAGGCTAACAAATGCGACATCAGTCGGGTGAAGGTCCAAGGAGCCAGGTTGAGGTCGAAGGGCATGGCCTTGAACTGGTAAACTCGCTCCAGAAAAGCGAACCTGAGATACTTTCGAGATGTCCAATGAATCGGAACGTGATAGTAAGCATGTTGCAAGTCAATGCTGGAATCGAAATCTCCCTGATGAATGGTGCCTCCAACAGAATTCTTATCAAGCTGACAAAGTAGCAGCTGATCTTTGGAATGACGTAGGACGTCATCCCGGACCGTCGCCACGGAACCATGGAATAGTTGCGGACTCACCAAAGAAGCAGATCAAAGAGCAGCGTGCTGCCCCTCAGGAAGGGAACGGCTTGTGTCCAACACAGCATCCCTGCAAACTAATTCCAAGTTATCCGTGTTACAGGCATGCGTATGAGTAAGATGCATGAGCGCCTTGGAAAGCACACACAAAGGAGCCTATATGTCGTCAAACTTATCTGGAGCAGATAAGCAGGTAAAGCAGAGATGGCGTGATCTGAGAGAGAAAGCATGTCCAGCATCTCTGTCAAAAAGCCCAACAGGGACTCCAGAGTCGCCATAGGAATAACTGCCGACTTGGGCTTAGAAAGCCCGAGGGAGGTGAGGTGGAATCCTGATCCAAGACCGTCAAAGTCTGGCAGACTGATGGATTGGCAGAATAGTAGGAACGATAATGCACTGGAGGCAAAAAAAGTGTCAGCCCTGGTGAAGAACGAAGTCTTCATAGCCTTGGAACTCAGAGTCCAAAGCTGTAAATGCTTCAACCACTTGTACTGACTGGCACGGTCGAAGGAGCCCAGAAGCAGGTTGCTCCACAGGCCATAGGCACGTGAACGATGATCGCGGCCTGGCTGACACCGCCGGCTGGTTTGACGGTTTGAGATCTGGAAGGAACTCAAACACAAAGTCAAGAGCTGCCCCCAGAAGACTGTTGGCTCTCAACGTCAGGTATGTCTGACTCATCCTGTGAGTCGGAAGACACATAGCCCATCATGGGCAAACCAGCCGATGCCTCCCATGGTGTAGGCACACCTGAGGGATCAGAAAGCAGTCTAAAGAACCTGAGTGAGCAAGGAGCAAAGTGGCTTCACTCCTGATCCTTTTAACCAGCGAAGGGACATGATCCTCAAGTACACCTGACACGGGGCGACGGGTGGTAGCTGAAACATCTGAAGGCAGATGCGTATAGGTGTACGACATACCCCAAGGATCTACAGAGCGGGAACTCAGGAGAGTCGCTGCAGACCTGTTCGAGAAGGTCCAGGCTGCACAAAAGGTGTAGGTCCCGCAAACTGGCCATAGGACCAGAGTGCGTGGACGGAAATGCAACAGAGCTCATGACGGCCCCACCATGAACATCCGAATCCAATGAGAAAACTGCTGTGCTCAACGGCTGAGAGACTACAGCAGAGGGTTCAGCCGGCAGCCCCTTCCAACTTCGCCGAGTTGAAGTCAGGGAAGGCTGAGGCTGATACCCCACGTCCACAATACCAGACATCTATGCACACCCCAGCAGGGATAAAATGGCTGTGCGGAATGGCCGAGAGGCCACAGCAGAGGGTTCTGTCAGCAGCCCCTTCCAACTTCGCCGAGTTGAAGTCAGGGAAGGCTGAGGCCGATACCCCATGTCCACACTACCAGAGATGCATGTCTGCAGACCCCTGCAGGGATAAGCTGAGGCCAGCTGAAACGTTGCAGATGGAACAGCAGTAGCAGCAGATACGACGGTAGCTGTTGAAACTGGTGGAAAAGTGGAGATAGCAACCTAGTTCGGCTCCAAAGGAGGAGTCACAAGCCTAGTGACAGCCTCAGATGTCGACTGGAGAGGGACCACGGTCCCGGAACCAGGCATCTCTTCACCAGACAACTCAACAGCTCCCACAGTATCCACCACAGAAAAAGACTGCACATCCCCCACGGAGGGGGTATAACTCTCACCAGACGTGGTCGTGTCGGGAGGCCTCGAACAACAGCATAATGCCCCACCCCCGCAGGTGTGAGTGGAATGGCCACAAGAATGCACCACATGCTTGGGCAGAAGGCATTGCCCTCAAGGAACAGACCTGGGCATAACAGAGGTGAGAGCAGTAGAAGAAAAAGGTGAACTCAACAGATGTAGAAAGTAGAAGAACACCCCCAACTACGAGAGAAAGGTGGCAGAAAACAAAGGGCCAGAGAGAACACAACTGAACCCAGACGGCCGACAGGGACCCAAAAAACAAAAATTCTGCCCCTAACAGAGAGGAGAAATCCTGTCCATACAGCCCCCTAGTGACACCTAACTCCATTAATAATAATAATATCCAAAAGGAAAACATAAATTTATCAACCGAAATATTTTATGTCCGAACCGCATGGTACGTGAAAGTCACACGCGAACACAGAGCATACATAAAAGACAATGAAAATGTGGTTGGAAATAATAACGAGAATATATAAAACACAGTCCTGTTATTATACGATCCTCAGATCCATAATTCCAGTCACAGGGAACCATTATCGAGTTGAATTATCACTTACTCAATGCAAATATGGACGTCTCTCCACATGGGCGGACGAAAAAAGAATGATTCATTAGTTACGGTCTGCGCACTGGTTACCGGAAGCCGTGGATATGTACTTGGAGAAGAGCGTCCCCTACTGGGTGCGTGCCGGTAGCACTCGACCCAGTTTGCGCTTATTTTTTCTTGATGCTTTTGCACCACTTTTCTTTCCAAATTCGCTTGGGAAAGATCAAAATAGAGAGTATATTTTCCGAGTTAGGGACTTCCACTGTAGTGCAAGCCTGTAGTAAACAATTGTACGGTAGGTTGATAAGAAATGAAGGTGTGTAATAAACACAGAATGACACGCATGTGAATGGGTTAATCGATATGGCACTTGTGCCATATCGAATAACCCATTCACACGTGTGTGTTGTTCTGTGTATTTATTATCTGTTCTTAACACATACAAACACCGAACCAAAACCAAGGTTTTTTCCTGAAACCGAATCTGAAAAATCAAAACCTCCCAGCTCTAATGCTGTTTTTGAATATGATAGATGCCCTGAATAGCTGGGCTTTCTGTGTAATTATCTGGAACCATGCGTTATAACTTCGGGTCTGTTGACACAGAGGGTATCACTTAGCAGATTAGAATTCCATATAGTAATTTACCAAAATTATATTTATATATCATAGGCATGTAATAACCACAGAACGACACATGTGTGTGAATGGGTTAATCAATATGGCCTCTCGTTTTATCATTCCTCGCTGGCACTCGAGCCATATCGATTAACCCATTCACATCTGCGTGTCGTTCTGTGTATTTATGCAACAGGCCTTGTGGATTTTTGATGTTCTAGTAAATTTTCAAGACTTCTCTTCTGAGTTTGAAAAGTAGCACTGATATTCAAAGTACAAGAGATTATAGCTTGATCAATACCTTTGTTTTAATATGAGCTGTACATCAACCAATTCCCTTTGGGTTATTATGCAAAGGGCTGTGCCAACTTTATTATATTTTGAAATTGACAGTTTTCACTGTAACATCAAAAATTTATTAAAAAACTTTCCTCATATCATATTGATTACTTCAGCAGTTGTGACAGTGTTTTGTCTATTTTAAATGACAAGCCCATTTAATTTATGAAAGTCTTGTCATATCTCCATTACATCTTGTGAACAATTTAGAAGCCTGTCACTTGACATACTGAACATTCAAACTAATGAATTGTTTGTTGTTAAGTGCTTTCTAAATGTTAGAAAAGGCAGATGCATTCTTTGTGTTTATAATAGATCAAATTTTCTTGCTGTTATAACTTACTGCAGTTTTGATCATAGGACATCCATGTTCAGGCCTTCTCTAATTAATGATGTCTCCCTATTTTGTTCTCCAACACAGTTCTTAGACTCAGGAAACTTGATGATAGAGAGCATCCCTCATTTAAAGGCTTGTCTTATGTGGAGCTATGTGTGACTACTCAACTCTTAGTTTGGAGTAACCTACAGACTCTGCAATCTTAGAGGATGAAGAATGTCCCTTATTTCAAGGCGAGTCTAATGGGGAACAATGTTTGACTGCTCAGTCTTAGTTTGCTTAACCCTCAGACTATGTAATCCAAGATGAAGAGTGTCCCTCATTTAATGGTGTATCTAATTTGGAACTATGAATGATCAGTCAGTCTTAGTTGTGATTAAAACCCCAAGTATGGTAAATGGTTTTGTGTTTGGAAGTAAAATGCAATTAACAGGATTATTTAATGAAGAAATATGCAATTAGCTGGGACCACTGCATCGTGTTAAGGTTATATATTCTTTAGTTGCATCACATATTCATTTAGACGCAATAACAATATTTTGTCCATACAAGTCTGTCATTTCCATGGAGGGCCACCTGCCTCAAACCTGCTTAGCCTGGGGCTGCCAGTTTGTGCCCTCCTTGATTCTGTGTATCAATGATAATGTCAAATTGTAGCTGTTTGCATAAGTGTTGTTTATTTATTTATTGGTGATGAAGGGCACTTTCAGCATCTATGGTTATATAATGATTATAGTCAAGTTGAGCCAACTGCTTATACCTATGTTTCCAACATTAGTGGGGCTTTCACCCAGGTACTGGTTAATGGATACTATTGGTACCAGTAAAACAGAACTTGTTAATCACAATCGATAAGCACTGCTCCACCTACAAGAAATAATATTTAATACCATGATTTTTTTTTTTAAAAAAGGGACAAACTGTGACCGCCTGGCCACTCATGCCATGAGACCTTGATCTTTGTCATTCAGACTTGGTGGTGCTACACAACACACCTTCCCTTTGTCCATTACCCTTGTGTGGAGTTTCTACCCAGCCATTACAGATTCATGACTCAGACACAATTTTCTGCAAGAATGGTCAAAATTCGGACAGATAGCTGGACAACCTGTATGTATCTTGTCTCCTTTCTATTGGCGCCATAAAAATACTGCAAAATTAATTTTTATCAATATCAATCATTCAGGCACAAGTGATAACATGACTAACCTTTAAAAATTTTATTTGATGTATTATTTTGACATTATTACTTTGTTAGTTTCACATCAGCCAAGATATCAGGATAGGGAACTTAACTTCATATCAGTCTGAGACCGAAAGTCAAAGGCTGATATGAAGTTACCAAGGGCTAATAGTTTGGCCAATATGAAAGTAACCAAGTACAGTGGAACCCTGTTAATTGAATAGCCACTTTGCCAATGAAAATTATTCAGTCAACAGGAGTATTCAAATAACAGGGATTGTGTCACTTTCCTGTATTGTAGAGATAAACTTAGCATTTATTCTATTATATCTTGTTTGACAGAGCTCCATGAGCTCTGTCAAACAAGATATAATACATTAAATGCCTGTATTGGATGTACAAAGGCCAAATAGGTTTATAAACAAAGGAAAACTGGGGAGAGTCAGGGTAAGTTCTCTACAGGTTACAAGATTTCTTATTCAATTAACAGATTACTCTATGACCCAAATATTCAATTAACAGGCCAAATTTGTACTGGAGGTATGGTAAATGGTTTTGTGTTGAAAAATTATATTCAATTAACAGGGGTTATTCAGTTAAAAGATATCCAATTAAGTGGGCTCCACTGTAATAACCTCTTCATTTATTATACTACATGTAAAACAAATAATAAAATGTTCTCAGATCTGTTACAGTTTTCTGACAGTGTTATTGTTTCTCATTCTTTTCACAAAGTCTGAAGTTTTCCTCTTCTCCTACTCCTATTCAGTTATTTGAGCATCAAACTTGGCTTCCCCACTGGGGAAGAGGCAACATTCAGATTGCTGAACTACCTCTTCTTCCACTTCGACATATCTCCACTTACAACTCTCAATTATGGTTTGCAATGATTTTTCTGTACAACTCTCTTTTCTTCATCCACCTAATTATTACCATTATTAATTCCTATTGTTTCTCATTCTTGTATCAAAGTCTGAAGTTTCTTCCTCTCTTAGATCAGCTATCTGAACATCTCAGTTTCCCCACCGGGGAAGCTGTGGCAAGCAGACTGCTGAACTACCTCTTCTCTCACTTCAACGAATCTCCACTTTCAACTCCGAATCTTAGTTTGCATTTAATGTTCTGTACAACTCTCTTCTTTATTCTCTTCATCCAGCTAATCCTTACTTATTGACATCTTTAAAGTCAACTCCAAGTCACTCCATTATGCGTGGTCAAACCAATTTTCCTGATTGTATTCGGCAAAAACTGTGAAGGATGTTGATGTCAATAAACTATATGTGCCCAGTAATGCAACATGTTGGACAACTCTAGCTTGTTTCATATCAGCCAAGATCGGCATCATATCACCCGAGTTTGATATTGAGCAATTCTGGGAATAAAAATCATATCAAATAAACAATCGGAGCTTATTACTTCGTTAGTTTCATATAGACTGGAACCTCTTCATTAATTAAACCAAAACAAATTACAAAAAGTTCTCGGATCTTTTACTATTTCTGACAGTGTTATTGTTCATCATTCTTTTCACAAAGTCTGAAGTTTCCTCTTCTCCTACTCCCATTCAGTTATTTGAGTATCAAGCTTGGCTTCGCCACTGGGCAAGAGGAAATGTTCAGATAGCTGAACTACCTCTTCTCCCACTTCGACGTATCTCCACTTACGACTCTGAATTATGGTTTGCAATGATTTTTCTGAACAATTCTCTTCTTTTTCTTCATCCACCTAATCATAACCATTATTAATTCCTCATCATACAAAACTCTGCAAGGTCACGCCAATTTTCCAGATTGTGTTTGATGAATAACTGAACATTTCTATGTAAACAGACTGGTTGTGCCCAGTACTGCACCAAGAGGGACAACTCTAGATTGGTTCATATTGGCTGAGATCAGCATCATATCAGCCAAGTTTGAAACCATATCAGACGAGTTTGGTAATGGACAATTCTTGGAAAGAAAATCATATCTGATTGTCAGGGCAAAGCCAGCCTAAATATAGGGGCAAGGGGCCTCATATTTAAAGATATTGTAAGTTCAAAATATATTCCGCATCAAGGCGAAAAACCTACATGAATTTCACTTCTCTGTAAAGCTGGACATAGAAAAAACACACGTGGTGTATATCCAGCTTTAGCGCAGGGACCCAGGGGAGAAACGGTATGTTAGATAAGGTCTACTCTCGTTTAGTTTCTACAGTAGTCGGAGTCTTACGAGACGTAATCGGCTTTCGTCACGGCTAATTGAGAAACGAGGTTCTAAAAGATAGAAATGTTGTGTCATCATAAGTTATAACAATCATGGCAAGAACGAATCGGTTTTCTAGACAAGTGAAGTCACGCATGAGATAACTTGTATTGATTCTGCCTCGATACACGTCATCTCCTACCGTTTTGACAGGTGGACAGATGAGCGTCGGTCCACCTGACAGTTTAGGGTAAAAAGTATATATATACCTGGAAGAGCAGAGCATTAGACACACACTTGGGGTCACACACGCGTTGGTGAAGTCCAGGACAGGCGGACTCTGTTTCCTGGCATAAGGGTACCTTCGATCACAGGACCCTGACACGGCTGGAATCGCCAGAGAGGGCATTCCATCATTGATTTAGCTTAACGTTGATAGGCGGCTACGGGGCCGAATTCGTGAGAAGGAACACCCCAGGTGGAACGTTAAAGTTTAGATTGTCGAGTAGCAGGTATCGGCCTGCAATAGTCAGAAGTGTAGGTTAATTGTATTGTGCGTATTAACCCTTTGAAGCGTCAGATTGATTGCGTTCTGAGTAGCTTGTTTTGCTGTCGAAGCATCGTAATACCGACTGGAGATCGGTGTGAGTGACAATTTCGCCCTAGCACAAAAAGGGCATTTGTGAATCGTGAATTCAACCAGGAACGGTGAATATTTCAATAGGACTTTCACGGAGGACTTTCAAAAGGCACATAAGGTATGAGTAGACAATATCTGACCCAAATCAGAAGTACGGTGTCTTTATAGATGACGAACATTGCTGGTCGGAACCCTCCGACAGCCAGAGGTACAGTTACGCGCAGACGTTGACATTTGAGCCTAAGCGGGTGAAGCTCTTATGGCGAGCTCACAGTAATAACATTTCAGATTTGTGAAGCTCTTATGGCGAGCTCACGGTAGTAACATTTCCAGTGTGTAGACTATAGTGCCAGTACAGGGCTATAGAATGACTATATGATTGTTTAGAATTATTTAACCGTAGCGACCCATTTTCTGTGAAAAGAATCGAATTGTTGATTGTTGAAATATTGTAACGGATTTATTTTTATGTGTAAATAAAAGAATCGTTGTTACTTTAAATCATTCTTTCCATTATACAGCCTGAAGTGATTAGGAATCACACCTAACGGAAATCGAACCTATTTCAGGACAATTTGGCAGAGAAGGAATCACGGCGTCGGTCTAACTCAGCTCTCTGCGCCGAGTTCGCGACACTTGGATTCCGACCCTCCACGTTGGTCTAATTTTCCCGCAACTTCATCAGCGGGACTAAATAACCCCACGTCAGGCCCCAGGCCTTACGGGGCCTCAGGAGTCCCTGACATTGATTGGCGAGGCTACCAGGATAT
Organism: Pictodentalium vernedei; assembly: GCA_031216915.1. NCBI lineage: Eukaryota > Metazoa > Mollusca > Scaphopoda > Dentaliida > Dentaliidae > Pictodentalium > Pictodentalium vernedei. The sequence goes on from CM062288.1 coordinate 177,430,956, forward strand.
TTCTAAAAGGTAAAAAATGGCTATATGGAAATTTTGTTTTATTTTAACGGCGGTTCTGTTTAGGTTTTGACGCGTTCGGTCAGTTGATGCCGTTCAAGGGTTTAATATCGCAATACAGTAGTCCCCAAAAGGATACTTAATAGCCACTATAACTGCGGTAGGTTTCAGAATATTTGGTGCATTTAATTACGTTAAATTACAGAGGTAAATTAGGATCAATTGCCATATTTTTTTTTCTTTCTTTCTTTCTTTTCCTTCTTCATTCTTTCTGACGGGTGTTGAAGATAGAAAGAAAAAATCAAAATGGATGTTGTTACACCCCTCGCCCAACTGGTATCATTAGGCAAGGAAATGGGCCTTGAGGGAGCTGAACTTCAGAAGTTCGTTAAAGATGAGCAGAAACGTGAGGCCAAGGAGATTGCCTTACGCAATGACGCAAGGGAGAGAGAAGCCCAATTAGAACGAGAGCGCGAGAAAGACGCAAGAGGGGCGAAAGAGAGAGAGATTCAATTAGCAAATGAGGCGAGAGAGAGGGAAGCCCAATTAGCAAGGGAGGCAAGGGAGGCAGAACGGGAGCTCGAACAACAGAGGCACGAGAGAGAATTAGAGCTCCTCAGAGCAAGGGCCGATGTGGAGAATGAAAGTCGGCGCTCAGGGGATGGGAGTGCAGGGGTAGCAATTCATGCCCCACGCCCCCATCTCGCTCATTTCAATGAAAACACAGATGACTTGGACTCGTACTTGGAGAGGTTCGAGCGTTTTGCCTCCAGTCAAATGTGGCCAGAAGACACATGGGCTATGTGCTTGAGCCCTTTGTTGTCAGGTAAAGCCCTCGAGGCTTATACCAGTATGCCTCCTGCACTTCTTAACGACTACAGTGAGCTGAAGAATGCCATCCTTCGGAGATACCAGCTCACTGAAGAAGGATTCCGGACCAAGTTCCGAGAAATTAAGCAGGAGAAGGGAGAAACAGTACCTCAGTATTTTGCCCGAGCTAGGCGGTACTTTGACCGCTGGACTGATCTCGCAGAAGTGAATGAGTCGTATGGAGCCCTGCGAGATCTATTTCTCCGAGAGCAGTTTTTAACTACATGCTCCAAGGAATTGGGCCTGTTCATCAAGGAAAGGGGTCCGCCCACCTATGATGAGATGGCAACTGTGGCAGAACGCTACATCGAGGCCCACGGTGGGAGTGTAAACGCACCCAAATTGGCTAGGGGTGGGGCAAACGGGTTGGCAATGGCACCCGTCAGGCAACACCACCCCGACCCTCCTGCGTCGCAGACCAGCCGGAAGGGGAGCGCTCCCAAGGACACCACTTGCTTTATCTGCAACAAGCGGGGTCATATTGCCAGGGACTGCTGGCAGAAGCAGGTAAGGACCACTGGGAACATTAGACCACCTCAGCAGGGGGTCGGGAACGCAGCACCAAGGGGTTGGAAGCAAGGTGACCGCGTAGATCCAGGGCCCAGTAGACAGACGGCAGCGTTCTGTCAAACTATCGGTCCAGAACACAGTCCCCTCCGGGAATGTATACAAGAGGGAGAATTAAGGCTGGAAGGCGGGAAGGTTGTCCCGATAATAAGTGGCATGTGTGAGAGGCTCACAACTTCGCAGGAGAAGGTTGATATGCCAGTGTACCCAGGGTATGTGGGACAAAGGGAGATCCGTCTGCTCCGGGATTCTGGGTGCTCCTCTGCAGCGGTTAGAAGGCAACTGGTTGACGACAAGCAATTGTTGGGTCGTGACCATTTGTGTATTTTGATAGATGGGACCGTTAGAAGGTTCCCCATCGCGAGGATAACGGTGGATACCCCATTTTATTGTGGCGAAGTGGAAGCCATGTGCATTGAATCACCTGTGTATGACCTGGTCATAGGTAATATCCCAGGGGTGAGGGCAAGCCCTGATGAGTTATGGTCCAGGGATAGGGGGCCAAGTGAAGGCCCAACGAGTAATGAAGGGAAGGTTCCCAGGGGGAACCAATCCGATGGTCCAGGGGATGGCCCCTACACGACGAAATGTCGGGAAGTTTCAGGAGGGACGACTCCTGGCCTATTAGGGAGAAGGGGCCGCAGGCGGTCCAGGCGAAACGCCAAACAGCGAGGGAACCCAATGGGATCATTGGAGAAAGACCCTCAAGCAAATTTATGTGGGGGAGTTGAGCGCCCCAAGAAGTCGGTGTCACCCGTGTGGAGAGGGGAGGCCAGACCCACGCAAATGGCTGGGCAAACTTCCCCAGAATTGAGAGGGCACGGGTCAACACAAGTTGAGTATGTTAAAGTGGATGGGACCGCTAAGGTGGGCGCCCAGGGGACCGAGAAAAGGGTCCACAAATCAAAGGAGAAGCATCCTAGGTGGCGGAGACCACGTAGAGAGTGCCGGGGGCGCACAGCGCCCAATGTGCGCAAGAAGTCGTCGCAATGGACCGGGGGGTCGACGGCACAAGGGCCAAGGACGGCCAGTGTCGTTCGAACGACGGTAATCGCCGGGACGAGTGAGCCTGGGGGATATAGCGCCAAGGGAAGCTCTTGGGAATGCGACAACGACAGGGTATGGGGACCCTGGTGGAATACCCGTAGAAATAACGGGGCGAGAAGTAGGGGTGTGTCAAGGGTTACCCAAGGGGATACTGGGAACCGGGCCCCTACCAATGGTCGGTGGTTATAAAGAAGCAATAGTTGGGTGGCTGTGGGCCTGGTGTCTGGGACGGGGGCTCCAGTCGCAAATATTTTTGTGGGTGAGGTGATGAGTTTCGTAAACCCGGTGTTAAGGCCCGGAAGAAATTTTCTTATTTTTAGTATTATTATTGCTCTGACTGCCGACTAGAGTTGGTTGTGAGTGCGAATGTGAGATACACTGCCCTGTCTGTCGCGTGTGCGTGGACGGGGAGCCTGTGTGTCGAGTTTTGTAAGTGTGGGATACACTAACCCCGTCTGTCGCAAAGGCGCGGTCGGGAAATCTGTGTGTTGAATGTGTGAGTGTGTGAGGCACAATTTTAATCCCCTGGTTGAGCTTTGCGAGGGTGAGGCTCAACATAATGCAGAGGTCGTTTGCCCCTTCACAAGACATAGGGGAACGGGAGGCGAAGTTACACTCCGTTGGAATTAACCCGTCTGACGCAAAGGCGCGGACGGTGTTACTCGTCGGAGTGAGTGCCAAGTGAACTGTTTTCAAAATGGGCGAACGTGTATAAAAACGTGTATGTTTAGGTGTAAATATATAGTATTACAGAGAGGGAGAGTGCTGCAAATCTAAGAATAAGGCTACTCTCCATATGTAAACCCGCAAGACGGGAGCATGTGGTAGCGTGTGTGTCGTGGGAATCGGTATGGCCGACGCATGAGCCCGGTCTTGAACCCCACGACCACTAGGGCACAGTTTTGTAGTCTTAAACATGATGGGTAGATTGTAAAAAGGTGTGAGAGGCGAACGTGCGTGGCTTTGCCCCTCGTGTTTTAAGAGATACACAGGGTGTTTCTCTCGGGAAGGGAGTTGTCAGGGCAAAGCCAGCCTAAATATAGGGGCAAGGGGCCTCATATTTAAAGATATTGTAAGTTCAAAATATATTCCGCATCAAGGCGAAAAACCTACATGAATTTCACTTCTCTGTAAAGCTGGACATAGAAAAAACACACGTGGTGTATATCCAGCTTTAGCGCAGGGACCCAGGGGAGAAACGGTATGTTAGATAAGGTCTACTCTCGTTTAGTTTCTACAGTAGTCGGAGTCTTACGAGACGTAATCGGTTTTCGTCACGGCTAATTGAGAAACGAGGTTCTAAAAGATAGAAATGTCGTGTCATCATAAGTTATAACAATCATGGCAAGAACGAATCGGTTTTCTAGACAAGTGAAGTCACGCATGAGATAACTTGTATTGATTCTGCCTCGATACACGTCATCTCCTACCGTTTTGACAGGTGGACAGATGAGCGTCGGTCCACCTGACAGTTTAGGGTAAAAAGTATATATATACCTGGAAGAGCAGAGCATTAGACACACACTTGGGGTCACACACGCGTTGGTGAAGTCCAGGACAGGCGGACTCTGTTTCCTGGCATAAGGGTACCTTCGATCACAGGACCCTGACACGGCTGGAATCGCCAGAGAGGGCATTCCATCATTGATTTAGCTTAACGTTGATAGGCGGCTACGGGGCCGAATTCGTGAGAAGGAACACCCCAGGTGGAACGTTAAAGTTTAGATTGTCGAGTAGCAGGTATCGGCCTGCAATAGTCAGAAGTGTAGGTTAATTGTATTGTGCGTATTAACCCTTTGAAGCGTCAGATTGATTGCGTTCTGAGTAGCTTGTTTTGCTGTCGAAGCATCGTAATACCGACTGGAGATCGGTGTGAGTGACAATTTCGCCCTAGCACAAAAAGGGCATTTGTGAATCGTGAATTCAACCAGGAACGGTGAATATTTCAATAGGACTTTCACGGAGGACTTTCAAAAGGCACATAAGGTATGAGTAGACAATATCTGACCCAAATCAGAAGTACGGTGTCTTTATAGATGACGAACATTGCTGGTCGGAACCCTCCGACAGCCAGAGGTACAGTTACGCGCAGACGTTGACATTTGAGCCTAAGCGGGTGAAGCTCTTATGGCGAGCTCACAGTAATAACATTTCAGATTTGTGAAGCTCTTATGGCGAGCTCACGGTAGTAACATTTCCAGTGTGTAGACTATAGTGCCAGTACAGGGCTATAGAATGACTATATGATTGTTTAGAATTATTTAACCGTAGCGACCCATTTTCTGTGAAAAGAATCGAATTGTTGATTGTTGAAATATTGTAACGGATTTATTTTTATGTGTAAATAAAAGAATCGTTGTTACTTTAAATCATTCTTTCCATTATACAGCCTGAAGTGATTAGGAATCACACCTAACGGAAATCGAACCTATTTCAGGACAATTTGGCAGAGAAGGAATCACGGCGTCGGTCTAACTCAGCTCTCTGCGCCGAGTTCGCGACACTTGGATTCCGACCCTCCACGTTGGTCTAATTTTCCCGCAACTTCATCAGCGGGACTAAATAACCCCACGTCAGGCCCCAGGCCTTACGGGGCCTCAGGAGTCCCTGACACTGATAAATAAATACATGTAGCTGGATCCTCATTTAAGATCAGCCCATCAGTATTCCATCTTTGAACAGATAAGTGCTCAGAGACATAAACAAGATAGGAGACCAGAAAATGTTCAGATGTCAGCAGTAAGTTTATCTCTGGTGCAGTCTTCCATGAATCTAAAGTAACAACTTCAATAGATTGTATCATACCCTAAATGGCATCATATTTACATGGATCATTTATTTAAAATGGATCTAACAGTAATGTTGATAGGGTGGATATGCACAACAGAATGAACTACATTCCTTTATCAATTTTCCCCCTAGAAAGCAAGGGAGCTGATGATTTGACTGGTGTGTTCAGGCAATCATTCAGAAAGTCAACAAACAAATCAAAAAAGCTTCACAAGATGAAAAGATATAAAGCCATTGTCTTCATCACATTAAACTGCATGAGGTGATGGACTGTTAGATCATTTACTTGAATTGAATAACTTCATATGCCATTAATGTTTTAAGTTAACAGATTAAAATCTAAAGAGATGATGATTAATCACATGCTTAATCAATATTTTTAATTAATTCCTCGACCCTCATATGAAATTCACATAATGAAAAATAATATCACTTGGTAATTAACCAAGACTTGCCAAAATTTAAAATTTGTGTAACCCAAAAGTTAAGTCCTGTAAAAATATTGTGTAACCCATTTCATCCCACATAAAATGTTTTTTTTTCAATAACAAAATTTATTAACTATTGTTAAGTGTATTCAAATAGTGATACCTTATTGTTTGTAAACTTGTTAACCAAATTGATCAGGACCAACTAATAATTCTGAAGTTTATGAATCACTGTGTAGACATTCCATGGCTTGATTCATTCTTACTTTTTGAATCTCTTGTGACTAAATTATTACTGAAACAGTCCAACCTCTCATGTAATGTTTCCACTGTAAATTTATATGGTTGGGCAGAATATGGCCATTTTGAAATGTGGAATGATATAAACTTTGCTGGTTTATTTGAAGAATTTGTGGATGATACTCCTCACACATGCAAATTTGTTATTTTTCATTCACACTTCGTCCCCTGAGTTCCAATGTGTTCTATGTGCCTACTGGCACATAGAACACATTGGAACTCAGGGGATGACGTGTAACATACTTACAGTGCACTGTATCAGGTGGATGGATTACAATTGCATCAGGGTGGAGTAGTCTTTCCACCTGACAAATATGATAAATTTCTGAGAAGACATGAAAGCCTAAGAAACACTATCAAACTTTCATCTCATGGATCACTGGATATAATCGGTTTGTTTATTTGTATATTGGGGTTTAATGACACTTTCAATAGCCAGGGTCATATCATGTTGGATAGTTATATGAGTGGAAGAAATCTGAGTACCTGAAGAGAACCACTGAGCAATGGAGAGTGACTATCAAACTCTTCAAGTTACTAACCCTGAACAAGCAGGGTTAGCATCAGCTAAAGGCCACCATGCTCCCACTTGGGCAGTGGGTATAAAGTGTCTTGTCCAATGACAGGATCGATGACCAATGAGACATTGCACTCCTAAGTACAATCAGTAAATGTAAGTATCCATTGTTCATTGATTATATTTATCTTTTTATTACTGTTTAGGGTCACTTTCAGGCTATAAGGCAATATCATGACCACAACAAAAGTATGAAATTAAGTTTATCCAAGCGATTAAGCCTATATTGTCCATTTAAAGAGGACTTCTACCCCAGGCATTGATTGCTTGCTTTATTTTGCCAGTACAACAGACCTTGTTACTGCAGTGAACAAGCACTGCCCCACTTCCCAGAATTCCCACAGGAAATTGTTTGTTTGTTTAATGGAGCATAATTACACTTACACAGCTGGGGTCCCATCATGTCAAGACAGTTTTACGGGTGGAGGAAATCAGAGAACAGGGAAAGAACCATCACGCAGCAGCAAAAAATGTCAGACTCTCCAACTTTTGAACTATGCACAAATGGTCAGCAGCTGTTGAAAGAAAGTGTACAATCAAATCGCCATGCAAATTTCCTTAGTACAAAGTGCCACTGCGTCCCCTTGTGGGCAATCAGGATTAAGTGTCTTGTCCAATGACACAACCACAGTTATTGCTGGTCAGGATCGATGCATTGACCATTTGGTTTAAAGCTCGAATCATTTAGCCACAGCACCCCCACAGGGATTGTTTGAATTATAATTCAGTTTGTCTTTCAAAACAAAGCTCTATGGGTCTGCAGTGGAATAAGCTTGACAGACAGGATCTCACTTGGAAGCATACACTCAAGTGGAAAAAGGTAAATAAGAAAATGCATATTTAAGCCATAGCATTGGTTGTATAACAGAATTCTCTTCATTGACTCTCTTTTTTGCATGTTGAACTCTGAATTTAACCAATCATATCTTCTTTGACAGAGCTCAAAGAACTCTGGTGAACAAGGTATAATTGGTTAAATTTCCCGCTGAAAAATCGGAAAACACTGCTGATGAAAAATTTGACATTTTGATATTTACTTATTTATTGGTGTTTAAGGTCACTTTCAGCATCTTTGGCTATCTCGTGACCGCAACAAAGGGATGAAGTCAGATTTGGCCAATTTTTGATCCCTAAGCTACCCACTTTAAAGGACTTCCACCTTAGGCATTGATTCTGAGTTCTATTTTACAAGTAAAGATAACATGTTCACTGCAGTAAATAAGCAGTAATGCACTTCCCAGGGTTACCACAGAGGTGCCATTTTGAAAGCAGAGTACAAAGGATAAATGCATATACAGTGGAGCCCATTTAACTGAATATCTCTAAATTGAATAATCCTGATAACTGAATATAACTTCCAAACACAAAACCATTTCCAATACTTTCTGTGCAATTCTGACCTGTTAATCTGTTAATCACATATAGGTTTTTAAGTAAAAACACTTGTTAACTGGTAAAGTGCTAAGTTATTTTTGGTCCTGGAAATTTCTTTGTGTATCTTTGCCTTGTTACAATTTATGGGAGAGTGCCTATAGGCACTCTCCCATAAATTGTGACAAGGCAAATCCTAACAGATAAAATAATATCACTTCAAAGATAATATGAAGCACATCCACAGAATATGAAGCCTTCAAATTGCAATACTGGACTTCAGAATAAAGCCCAAATATGGGCTTCCAGCACTCAACCAGTTAACTGAATGAAAAAAAAAGTTGTGGTATGTCCAAAAATAAGTCAAATAACCCTGACAATAATCACATTTCCCTTCTTTATAGACTAACTAGTGGAATAACCCGTCCCAGTACAGGGTAGCACTGCGCATTCGATGGACAAATTTCTAGCTGGACTGAATAGATACAGAAACACAGTCCCCATTTATATAACAGGTTTGGTCTCAGTACATCCAGTACAGGTGGGAGTGGAGTGGCTGAGTGGCAGACTGCTGGACTTCTATGCTAGAAGTCCGAGTTTGATCCCCGTCTGGGACGACCCGCATTGTGTCCTTGGGCAAGGCACTTTATCCTGGTTGCCTACATGGGGGCACGATGATGCTGTGTACTAAGGCATACTGCACGTCGATGGTGCATATGTCTTCAACCACAGTAACTCTGCTTGAGCGGAGCTTGAACAGAGTTAGAATGTTGAGGAGCTGACAGTTGCTCGTCAATGCTCTGGCTTTCTCCGCCCGTAAAACTGTCACAGTCACGATTAGCCATTGTGTATAGGTATGTGACCTTAAACACCAATAAATAAATAAATAATAAATAATCCAGTACAGGTATTTTATTTATTATATCATGTTTGACAGAGCTTCATCAGCTCTGTCAAACAAAAAATAATAGAATAAATGCTCAGTTTGTCTCTAAAATACAGGAAAGGGACCAGATCCATGTTAGGGAGAGGACTCATATTAGCTCCAAGCTTCCTGTCAAATCCTTCCTTTACTTAGCAATTTGTTTAGTGTTAAATATATGTTATATTATGAGCTACTGTGCCTTGTACTGTTACCTTTTTAGTGTTGTTCATTTCTGTAACATATATAGCATATTTTTTTAATAAACATTGTTTAAACTAAATCGATGTTAATTGAATACTCCTGATAATTGAATATTTTACTCTGGTGAAGTGGCTATTCATTCAACAGGGTTCCACTCTATAAACTGTTGGACAAATTGGACTGTTGAATGGAAGGTAGAATTATATAAAAAAAATGGTTCTTATGTGTATGGCCTGCATTCTTTTTCTTCCAATGAAGCAAAATGCAACTGAAAAGAAGCGGGCTAAATTTGAACCATAAAGTCTGAGCATTTCAGACCAATTGACATCCTTAGTTTCCTATCTAAAATTATAGAACTACTCACAAGTTGAAATTGAAAGAGCATGTTGATTGTCAGTATTCTGAATTTGAAAAGAAATCATCACAGTGAATTTGTTTGCTAGCTGAATGAAGATATTATTTTCTCAGAGAATTTACAAGCAAATGTTATTTTTTTCTTTCTGGTTGTTGAAAGCTACCATGTCATTAGCTGGAGATTGGATTGACAACTTCAGGCTCGAGGTTACCAATTCCACAATATTTTTGCTTTTTCAGCTTTATTAAAACCGTCCCTCAGAGCAGTTTCTGTTAACAGAAGAACAGTTCCTTGTCAGATTCAGTAAAAGCATTAATCAGCATTCATCTGAGAGAAATCCACAAATTAAAAAAAACAGCACATAATGTTATCATGCAGAGAACAAAACTGGACATCAACAAGATTCAACAGACTTGCTTCTTATTAACCCTCTGACAAAATGACTGAATCGTTCCTGAACTGTTTCAAACATTGCAATTCCATTCTCCATGGGAGATGGGTGCAATTAACAGTTTAAATCTGTACAGAAGGTATGGTAAATGTTTTTGTGTTTGGAATAATATACAATTAACAGGTTTATTCAATTAAGAGATATAGAATTAAGTGGGATCTATTGTTGTACTTTGTCTTCACTATCAAATGGTCCAATTTACACCTGTAATAGAAAATGGAAGATCCTGAACCAAAAAAAGAACAATAATGAGTTTGAGAACTGGTTCAAAACTGGTCACTGTCAGCAAACTGGCCCACTTGGAATACTGGCACACCAGGAAATATCCCAATCTCCTGATTAAACAGTCTGCACTGGCTTTGAATTATATTTGTACTTACATTTGGTTAACATTTCAAAGGACATTTCATCTCAATACTGAGCTGAATACAAGAATTTTACTTGGGTTACATGTGTATTATGCTGGTAATTAAAAATGAGAGGAAACACAATTAATATAACATGCCCTAAAAATAAATGCATTGAAGTCCAAAGACAGAAGTTGGGGTTTTTTCAGTTACTTTCTCCTTGGAATTTTTAGTTTATGAACATAGTCAGATTATGATGTTCTCAGTAAATCAGTGACAGAACGAAACCATGGGGAGATGGGAGTTGGTGGCAATCATATCCTCCTCCCTCACTTTACCTTAAACTACTCAAAATCTACTACTACTAAATCTCAAGAACTGTTTAATGCATCATTGCTCAAATATTCCTTGGGATATTTTGTTTAAGTTTTGACACCACTTTTTGGATATTTAAACTTCAGAAAAGTGATCCAGATGACATGCAAAATTACTGACAAAGTTTCAAGTGGGAGACCTTCACCTGTTGTCAACCTCTTCATTTAGCCGACAATGCCACCGAGATAAATGCCACCGATTATCAAATTTTGTATCTCAGTTATAAAATTGTCATTTCTTATTCATTAGCCTGTAATTTTAAAACATTTGTTCAGATAGCTGTAAAATAAATCCCAAAAAGGTTGAAAGTTTAGTACTTCACATGAGAGATTTGTGTGGACATCATCAACATTTTCATTTTTCACAGCCATCAAATATATTCTTTAAAAAGCAATCAGCAATTGGAAGACGTCGGGAACCCACCCAAGATGGTGGTGATATAGACACTTTTCTATATGTGACTAATGAGTGTTCCAGCAATCCAGTAGTCTATGTGCCCATCCTAAAGAAATTACACTAAAATTACTCAAACAGACTCTTAATTAGAAATATCAAGCATAGTACAAACATACATTTGATTGAAGGAAAACACTCTCCCCAACCCAGAGTTGCGTGAAATAGAATATCAATTTCTATTCTTCTGAGAGATAAAACATGATCCAGTTGCCACTGAGTTGAGGTGTTCAAGACTTAATCAATAATTAATGAAGAAATAATGACCATAAAAGGAAAGAAGAGCACCTCATCTTTGATGAACCAAGATAAAGTACAGTAATCTCTACATTGGTAAAGGCCATTACACATTGCACCCAATGCGAGTGATTTTAAGTAATGCGATAAAATTATAATTAACAATTTTCTTTTCAGTTTGTCACCATGACACATGATGCCTGTAATTTGTGCCTTGCTGTAACATGAAGACAAATACTGACTGAACAGCAAACTGAAACATAAAATCATTGAACGTGGTTTTGATGTAACAAGTTGCTGCATCAAAATTATACTGAATGATTGTTTCATTTTGGATGCTGGACTCAAACCTACGCACACTGATTTTAAAATATTAAACTTTCTCACCAAGAAATCTTTCCCTAAATGCAACTAGAAATTTAACCAATTCAATCTTGTTTGACAGAGCTCAAGAATTGAATTGGTTAAAATCAAAGTTGACACTGTATTACTAGTTTTAGTGCTAGGCTTTCATTTGAGATTTGATGATTTGAAAGCTATTGAGCTGTTTCTACAATAAACAAGAGGCCCCACGGGGCCTGAGGGCGCTCACCTGATACTGGCCGAGTCATATCACCAAAATAGCAAGGGATTCTGCCTTGTGGTTATTATCAGTTTTTCAACATAAAAGTGTTTTCTCTACTTAGTAACCCAGAGTGTTCATATGTTAGATCCCCATATTGGGTACTCAATAATTTATCTATTTATTTATTGGAATTTAAGGTCACTTTCTAAGGCTACATCATTACAGAGGCATAATTATAATATCAGGTTTGGTCAATCGTTTATGCCTATTACTGCCCACTTTACAGGGCTTTCAACGCAGGAATTGGTTACTGGGCCCAATTTTATCAATAAACCAGAACTTGAACAAATTTCAATTTGCCGCTTCTAAGAAAACTAAAAATCAAATATCAAAAGATTCTGAGAGGAGTATCAGAAAAAAAAGATTTTTTAAGAATATTTCTCATACTGAATTAAGTTATACATTGGGCTCCCATAGGGAACCCAAAAACAAAAGCTTCTGAAGCAGTGGTTTGGGAGAAGAAGATTATTCAACGTTATTCCCATTACCTACAGTGTTAAAAAATGATGACTCGGCACTTTTAGTCCTGGAAAAGTACTTATGATAAAACCAATGGCATTTTTTTCACCATTCCTTTCTCCCGGCCCTAAGGAAGCTTCACATTGTATAAAAATTCTCAGTGCCATGTAGTTCTGGAAATATGGGCATTCAAAAAAAAAAAATTTTTTCAGCTCCTGTAGTTGCCGTGGGGGACAGGAAAACAATTTATGGCATAAATTAGGTATTTGTGACCCAATAAGCCCTCATATCAAATTTGGTTCAAATCGACCTCTTGGTTTGGAAAATAAAAATTTTGGTATAATTTGGGCTTCTACAGTGAGCCCAAATATGAACTAAGGGACTTGGCTTTAACAAACTTCACTCTCAGCCCCCCCCCCCCCCCCCCCCCCCCTCCCTACGAATGCTGTACATCAAATATCAAAAGATTTTGACTGGTGGATCTGAAAAAAAAATTTTTTTTAAAGAATATTGCTCATATTGAACTAAGTTATAATTTGTGCTCCCACAGGGAGACCAAATATGAGCCGAAGGACTTGACTTGAACAACTTGAATCTCACCTCCCTAAGCATACTGTATACCAAATATCAAAAGATTCTGACCGGTGGATGCGAAGAAGATTTTAAAAGAATATACCTCGTATTGCACTAAGTTACAATTTGGGCTCCCAAATATGAACTCAGGGACTTGGCTTGAACAAACATGAATCTCACCCCCCTAAGGATTCTGCATACCAAGTATCAAAAGAATCTGATTTGTGGATCCGAAGAAGAAGATTTTCAAAGAATATCCCTCATATTGCACTAATTTAGTTTAAACAATATTTATTCAAAAATTGAAAAATGTATGCATTTCACAACAATAGCTGAGTAACGAGAAATATGAACAGCAAAAAGTACAGTATTATACATGAAACAACTAAAGACATGGAAATGTGTTACTGTGTAAGAGGGGGATTTGACAGAAAGCTTAAAGCTTATATATAAGTCGTCTCCCGATTTGCACTAATTTGAACATTTGGGTTCTACATGCCTGAAATATCATATTACATTCACCACACAAAGACAATTTCTTTCAGCGTATTATTGTCTTTTTCATCCAAATGTGGTATAACAAAAATAAGATAAAACAACTTCACCCCTCAATTCACCCACCCTGGGGGCAGCCACGATCAAAATAGGAAGGTCTCATCTACTCATCAATCTAAGACAACCTGCCAAATTTCAAGAAATTTGCGTAAGATAACAATTTTTAAAATCAACCCACACTGCGGCTGCTGCAGCAGCCACTGTGTGCAGCCAACTGAGACCAAAATAGGACGTTCTCATCTGGACATCAACCCGAATATGCAGATGAAATTTCGTGATGATCAGATGAGAACTACGGCCTGTAGGCTGCGCCATACAAAATTCACGATGGCTGCTGCAGCAGCCAATGTAAGCAGCCAGTCATAACCAAAATTTGACGATCTCATCTAGACACCAACGCGAACATGCATCTCAAATTTGGTGATGATAGATAAGAACTATGGCCTATAGCCTGTGCCGAACAAATTGTGGACAGACAGACTCACAGACTTCCGCATGCCCCATGACAATAGCATAGCTTGACTTTGTCAAGAAAAGCTAAAAATTGAACTAATAAAAAACAACACAAAGTCTTTTCAAGATACTGTACTTTTAGATTGTCATTACCGCAAAGTAGTCATGTATAATTTAAACAAGGGATTCTGCCTTGTTATCAGTTTTTCAACATAAAATTGTTTACCCTACTTAGTAACCCAAAGTGTTCATATGTTAGATACCCATATTGGGTACTCAATAATTTATCTATTTATTTATTGGAATTTAAGGTCACTTTCAGCATCTAAGGCTACATCTTACAGAGGCGTAATTATAATATCAAGTTTGGTCAATCGTTTATGCCTATCACTGCCCACTTTACAGGGCTTTCAATGCAGGAATTGGTTACTACTGGGCCCAATTTTATCAATAAAGCAGAACTTGAACAAACTTCAATTTGCCACTTCTAAGAAAATCAAAAATCAAATATCAAAAGATTCTGACAGGAGTAACAGAAAAAAAAGATTTTTTAAGAATATTTCTCATACTGAACTAAGTTATACATGGGCTCCCATAGGGAGCCCAAAAATAAAAGCTTCTGAAGCAGTGTTTTGGGAGAAGAAGATTCTTCAACGTTATTCCCATTAGCTACACTGTTAAAAAATGATGACTCGGCACTTTTAGTCCTAGAAAAGAACCTTATGATAAAATTTTTACCATTTTTTTCTTCCGGTCCTAAGGAAGCTTCACACCATATAAAAATTCTCAGTGCCATGTAGTTCTGGAGATATGGGCATTTAAAAAGAAAAAATTTTTTTAGCTCCTGCAGTTCCCATGGGGGACAGGAAAACAATTTTCGGCATAAATTAGGTACTTATGACCCAATAAGCCCTCATATCAAATTTGGTTCAAATCGACTTTTTGGTTTGGAAAATAAAAATTTTGGTATAATTTGGGCTCCCACAGTGAGCCCAAATATGAACCCAGGTACTTGGCTTTACCAAACTTCACTCTCAGCCCCTAAGAATGCTGTACATCAAATATCAAAACATTTTGACTGGTGGATCTGAAAAAAAAATTTTTTTTAAAGAATATTCCTCATATTGAACTAAGTTATAATTTGGGCTCCCACAGGGAGACCAAATATGAGCCGAAGGACTTGACTTGAACAAACTTGAATCTCACCTCCCTAAGCATACTGTATACCAAATATCAAAAGATTCTGACCGGTGGATGCGAAGAAGAAGATTTTAAAAGAATATACCTCGTATTGCACTAAGTTACAATTTGGGTTCCCAAAGGGAGTCCAAATATGAACTCAGGGACTTGGCTTGAACAAACATCAATCTCACCCCCCTAAGGATGATGCATAGCAAATATCAAAAGATTCTGATTTGTGGATCCGAAGAAGAAGATTTTTAAAATATATCCCTCATATTGCACTAATTTGAACATTTGGGTTCCCATAGGGAACCCAAATATGGACCGAGGAATTTGATTTCTACAAATATGTGAATCAATGTTCCAAAGATGTTATATGTAAAATATGAAAGCTTTTAGAGCAGTGGTTTGGAAGAAAACAATTCTTTATTTTTTTCCCATTGCCTACTGTGTTAAAAAATACTGACTCAGCACTTTTTCAGAGTCCCGAAAAAGTACCCTATGATAAAACCGATAGCAATTTTTTTTTACCAATCCTTTCTGTTGGTCCCAAGAAAGCTTCACACCAAATAAAAATTCTCACTGCCGTGCAGTTTTTGAGATATAGGCGTTTTAATTTTTTTCTATTTTTAGCTCCTGTGGTTCCCACGGGGCTACAGGAAAAAAAATTTCTGCATAAATTAGGTACTTATGACCCAATAAGCCCTCACATAAAATTTGGTTCAAATTGGCCTCTCGGTTTAAAAAATAGAAATTTGGGGTGGGGCCAAAATTTTTGCTCCTCCCATAACATCGCCAAGTATAGACCTACAAACTTCTCTTGAACAAACTTGAGTCTACACCTCAAAAGGAAGCTGCATACCAAATATCAAGTCTCTGCTATTGCTGGTTCTTGAGAAGAAGATTTTTTAAGAATTGGAGCATTTTTGCCCCACCCCTCTGCTCAATATGAGCCGAAACCTAATTTGCCCAAAAATCAAAATGCCGCTATATAACCCCTACTCACATGAAATTTCATTAACATGCGGCCAGTGGTTTGGAAGAAAAAGACCCAAACACCACCTTCACGCCGGACGACGGACAACGGACGCCGGACGACGGACGAAAAGTGATCAGAAAAGCTCACCCTGACTTTCAGTCAGGTGAGCTAAAAAACTGGCCCCATGGGGCCTGAGGCACACACCTGACCAAAGTTGTTTAAAGAAGGATTTAATTAGCATCTATGGCTTAACACCAAGGAGGAATGAAGTTATTTAATTATTTATAACTTTGTTGTCCATGCCAGATGATTTTTTTCTAGTATTGGGATGCTACCACAGAAATAATGCCTAGATTTTCAGTAATGCAAAATTGGTGACTCCAAATATCAACCAAGGAACTTAACTTGTACAAACTTGAAGGATGCTGTATACCAGATATCAAAAGAATTCTGAGTGGTGGTTTTGGAGAAGATTCTGAGAATGTTACTAATATTGCTCTGTGTTAAAATTTGCACCCCCCCTACCACCCCCACAGGGAACACAAATATCAACCCAGGAACTTTATTTGAACAAACTGAATCTGAACCCTCTAAGGATGCTGTATACCAAATATCAAAAGATTGTGATTGTATCTCAAGAAGCAGATATTTAAAGATTATTCCTCAAAAAATTGGACTAAGTTAAAATTCCGGTTCCAAAAACTTAGATCTGACCTCCCTAAGGATGCTGTATACCAAATATCAAAAGATTCTGACTCGTGGATCTGAAGAAAAAGATTTTTAAAGATTATTCCTCATATTGCTCTAAGTTAAAACTCAGGCTCCGTTAGAGAGCCCAAGTATTAACCGATAGACTTGAGTTGAACAAATCGAATCCAACCCCTGTAAGGATCCTGTATGCCATATATTAAAAGATTCTGAATGGTGAATCTAAAGAAGAGTTTTAAAGATTCTTCCCCATATTGCACTAAGTTAAAATTCGGGCTCTCCTAGTGAGACCACTTATTAGTGGATACTCTTGAGTTGAACAAATTTTAAACCAACCCCTTCAAGGATTCTGTATACAATACATTAGAAGATTCTGACTAGTGGTTCTGGAGAAGAAGAGTTTTAAAGATTATTCCTCATATTGGACTAAGTTAAAATGAGGGCAATTTTTTTTACTATTCCATTCTAATGGTCGTACAGATGCTTCATACCAAATAACAGTTCTCTGTTTTGTATGGTTTAGAAAATATGGTTTTTTGAAAATATTTCTATTTTAGCTCCTGAAGTTCCCACAGGGACAAAGGAAAGTTGGGTTTTTTTTTTTGCAAGAATCAAGTACTTATGACTCAATAATACCACATACCAAATTTAGTTCAAATCAGACTATTGGTTCAGAAAATAGAAATTTCATGCGGGGCCAAAAATCTTGCCCCTCCCATATCAAAGGCTTTATTGCACCACGGACTTCGTTCTAGGCAAATTTGATTCTAGACATCAAAAGGAAGCTCCAAACTAAATATCAAGTCATTATACCCACTGGTTCATGAAAATATTTTTAAAAAGATCTTGGAGCATTTTCCTCCACCCCCTCCCTATGGGGCTCGGCAAGGTGATTTTCACAAAAACAAAATACGATGTAAGAACAAGCAAGCACCTCAAATTTAACTGAAATCAGTTCAGTGGTTTTGGTGGAGAAGGTGCAAACACCATGTCCAAGGACGACACACAATGGATAATGGACAGTGAGTGATAGCTTCCAGTCAGGTGAGCTAAAAAAGTAACAGCTTTCACATCACCATAAGAGGTTAGCAAACTGATTCACTTCATGCCCTCTTGGAGTGGGTGTGGGGGGAGGGGGGGGGGGAAGATTGGGTAGCAACATTTTTTTACTGATGTTCCAGCAAACCTGCTGTATAGATATCAGTGCAATGACAAGTTTAATCTTTTTTTTATTTTATAGACCAGCCAGATCATGCAAGCCTTCGAATCTAAGGCATGGTGCAGCATTTGCACTTCACGCTGCTTCTAAAGTGTCGGAAGTGTGTGATGTTAACCTCACACCATGAAAAATCCATTTTTGGAGAGCACTGCGAGCTTTTCTCATGCAATGGGCAACAACCATTAACACATGAAATCTACAGAGGGATGCAAATACATGAAACACCATTGAGAGTATTTTCAGGAAAGTCAGTAAACGCTTGACATATCTTTGTTAATAATGATACTTATTTATTTATTGGTGTTTAAGGTCACATACTTATGCACAATGGCTAATCGTGACCACTACAGTTTTACGGGTGAAGGAAGCCGAAGTACCCAGAGAGAACCACTGAGCATCGACGAGCAACTTTCAGCTCCTCAACATTCTAACTCGGTTCAAGCTCCGCTCAAGCAGGGTTACAGTGATTGAAAACATGTGCACCATCGACGTGCAGTATGCCTTAGTACATCGATTCATCGTGTCCTCATGGAGGCAACCAGGATAAAGTGCCTTGCCCAAGGACACAACGCAGGTCGTACCAGACAGGGATCAAACTCGGGAACCACCAGCATAGAAGTCCAACAGTCTACCACTGAGTGTTAATAATGATACACTGTACATTATACAATTGTACACCATCAAAGTGATGAATCCACTTTCTTGTCTATACAAACTGCCTAAACACAAATTACAGACTTGCAAAAAGCAAAGAGTATTTATTGGAGTTTAAGGTCACATATTTCTGCACAATGGTTAATCTTGACTGCAACACTGATATTAAGTCAAGTTCAGCCAATCATTTATAAACATGTTGCCCTTTTAGAGGACTTCCACCCCAAGCATTCTTTACCAACTACTATTTTACAAGTAAAACAGAGCTTGTTTACCACAGTAAACAAGTACTGTTTCACTTCCCGGGGTTCCAATGGGGAAAAAGCAAACAGTAATCGTGAAAGCTGGGTAATATTTCAGCAGTGTGAACAAAATACACTATTATTAAAATTCTTTCTTGCATTGTAACTAAACTATACTTAAAAAATTTGCACCTGTTTACCACCTGCCTACATTTTGCCAAGTCCAAAGGTCAGATAATGGTCTGCACCACAAGCCTATTGCCAAAAGCCTATTGATTAGAGATCAATCTTTCAATTTTGGGGTGAGTTGCTTACTCTTGCATCGCACCTGCAATTTTTTACTTTTTGCGAGTAGACAACAATGCACCTCGGTTCCACCTAACGAGCAACTAGCCCTTACCTAACAAATCGGCCGCATCAGCTTCTTAATACACAAACTGAGCAGTCAAAAAAATTCAACTGATGTGAAACCACTGGCCAAATCTGAAATCTGATTTTCAGTCATCATAGACAACTAGATGAGCAATTTTACGGTGTATCATAATTTTAATTGATCAAAGGCTGGGATTCTGCTATATTAGAATGGAGATTTATCCCTATACTCACTGTCACATTTAATAATCCCATTAGATAGAGGATGAAGAATGGTCATAAAGCTTTACAGGTCAGCTGCCAATTTGTACAAGTTGTATGTTTATCCTTTCCTCTTGGTAAGATTATGATATGCAGTTAAGTGACATATTATTGGAAAGGGCTCAGATGAAACTAATCACCCATTTAATGAATCTACATGTGATTTAGACAAACAAATGAAAATTGAGTCTAATGCCATTCCAGACTATACATCACCGAGAGTACCAGTGAATCAGGTGAATGAGCAAAGCCACTACTGAGCACCTTGAGGCACAAGCTCTCAAGCTACTTGTCAAATTCTGTAAGTAATTTGACACTGTTATGATCTTGAATCAGTCTAACCCTTAAATAGTTCACTGCCTGTGTTATAGATTCAATCATCTGGAACATTTTTGTTAGTCTGAAAAGCAAACCCACCACTACAACTATGGTTCACTTTTCTGACCAACTGAAATATTCCATCCAATTGAATCTAAAAATACCATAAACATTCATATTCCTTGAATCAGCACAAGAAATGTTTCTCAGTCGAGCCTTGATTTGACCAAATCGTTGATGACATTACTAGAATGGATGAAGTCTCATCACAGCAGTAGTTTTAGGATTATGCAATGTAGTTCCTCTAATTGTTTCAATATCTTGATGTTTGCAAGGTGAATTAAATACTTACTGATGGGGACATCTATACCTGAAGCACAAAAGAATATCTGTATATCTCTTGATCAAAAGGACATCATATTAAATCAACGGTTGTCTGCATAAACACCAAAAGTGGGTAAACAAACAGACCATAACAGCATCAAATTCCTAACAGAATTCAACTGGTGGCCTGAGAGCTTCTATTAGGCTAGAAGACTATTTTACATGAATGCTACATCGAGTAACCAACCTTCCATGATTTGTGTAATTGTATGCCATATTCAGCAGACAATGGATTTTGTTCCATACAAGCTCAGTACTGAATAGCTGGTCTCAGGAAGCAAGAGACCAGAAAAAAGGATAAACAGTGTTGAAATGATTTATTGGTTTCTATACAACTGGGTTGCTGAAACATCAACAGAAAACATCCCAACTAATTTAACACCATCCACCCCCCCCCCCACCCCCAGATGGCACAATCAATGTGGTAATTCCTCCACTTGGTAACATTTGATGACAGGAAATCTGTTGTGGCGTGACTGTAATCACAGCATAACAGTGTTCACATCATCAAACATCAAATGAAAGCCTAGCATAAAAAATAGTAACAAAACTATCAACTTTCCAATATTGGCACTTGTTTTTGGTCAATAATAACTAAAATATTTTGTAAATATTCAATTTGCATTGCCGTGAAAAATGCACACATCATCAACATAATTCATATTTTGCAGGCATTAAAGTTTTTTCCTTAAAAAGCGATCAGTGAATGTGAGGCATAAGAAAACTGTACGAATGCTTATGTCAAAACCAATGTCAAAATAAAAAGTTTCAAATGATATCCGGAAGATTGCTCTGGTTATCAGAAATTAAAAGAGCGGATAATACAGCAAATTTCTGTCTATTGTATAATGTAAATAACACTCATCTCATGATGTATGCCCTATTCACAAACAATCTGTACACAAAACTTTAATACGTCTGTTACACACCCCATAAAGTGCCTGAAGAACGACTGAGATCTCCTTTCATAGGAATGCCTGCACTAACTTTGGTGGACATGTATCAAACAAAACTAAAATTATTGTCAGAAACAAATTTTCATCAAATTTACATTTATAGTAACATTCTTGTGACAGCTGACCTTATGGCTTCACAATACAAATACTTTTGACAAGTTAGATTCAGTTGTGGTAAAAAGAACTAATGTAAAGAACCAAAGTATTATCACTGGGTGAGTGATTTACAGTATGGTCCGTGGATAATTTCCACCTGGAGTGAGCCTCAGATAAATTTATATCAGCCTGGTGAGTAATAATGATAATTCTTCGCAATATCAAGAGCATCTCCTAGCGTTGCGTAATACACCCGGGAGGTTTTTTCGAATTGTACATAACTCATGTTTTCATCCAACCAATAACATCGTATCGAACCCAGATTCAAACTTAACTTATATTTTTGTATGACTGAGACACAAACCAAGTTTGGGGCTGATCTACAAATCCAAACTCCAATCAAACTTAAAATCACACTTGCACAGGTTCTCATGGTGTTTAACTTCTGTGCCAAGTTTGAAACCAGAAATGATAAATTGAACTCATCCTGTATTTTGTAGCAATAAGTCCACATATCAAATTTCTTTCCATTCGATCCATTATAAGTGAAGTTATTATCCAGAAACGAAATAATATGGGCTAAATTCTCATAAACAAAGGGCCATAACTCTACTGCAAATGGGCTTTCAAAACCCGAAATGAAACTCATCCTGTATTTTGTTGTGATAAACCCACACACCAATTTTTTTTCCATTCCGTGTATAACATCTTAAGTTATCATCCAGAAACAAGAACTTGGGCTAAATTCCCATAAATAAAGGGACATAACTCTACTGCAAATGGGACGCTAGAAACGGAAATCGAACACATCCTGTATTTTGTATACTAAATCCACATGCCAAATTCAACTCAGCTCAAACCATTACAACTAAAGTTATCGTCTGGAAATATAAATTTTATAGTAAATTTCCTTTCTTATTATACCTACCACAATTGTTTACTACAGGCTTGCACTACAAGACCCTAACTCGGATAAAATTCTCTCTATTTTAATCTTTTCCAAGAGATGTGGGTAAGAAAAGTGGTGTAAAAAACACCATGAAAAAATAAGCCAAAACTGGGCCGAGCGCCATCGGCGCACACCCAGTATGGGACGCTCTTCCCTTAGTACAAATCCACGACTTTGGTTAACCAATGCGTGGTGCGTCATCAATTCATCATTCTTTTGAGTCCGCCAACACAGGAGTTATGTGATCAGCGGGGAGGAAGGATTCTTACCTGAATAAGCAGACGGGAGGGCCTCCATGTAAACAATTGCAGTAGGTATAATAAGAAAGGAAATTTACTATAAAATTTATATTTCTTATCAACCTACCTTACAATTGTTTACTACAGGCTGAATAGACAACAGGATGGAGGGAATCACATAACCAACCCACACATTACTCAATTGCACTGGAACCGTGGACAGAAGAAGAGATCCCTAGTCCTATCAAACCATAGCATCACAAACATTAGTAAAAGACAATGAAAGATGAGGAGTATGGTGATGTGCGATGCACAGACAGAAAGGGCAATAACAGCACAGAGCTGGAACGGACCCTGTAAGAAGCTGAATGGCTGGGATAGACAACAGCCTGAGCAGAAGAATGAGGGCCTGTAGAACAAAGGTCCTCTGTCTGCTCCTGCAACTGTCGCAGATAAGTGGAGAAGGTAGCATTTCTCCAGTAGGTTACCAGCATAACATCCGACAACATGACAGAGTTAGTAGAAGCCCCGAGAGGAAGACAATCCACGCACCTCGTGACAGAAAAACTATTGGTAATACAATCGCCAGTAGCTAGACGAGCAGAAGCTGCACGAATAGCAAGACAAATCCATCGAGAAATGGATTCAGGAGAGATCTGGCATGTGAGAAAACGCATATCCACCCGGGATAAAGGTGCGAATGCCCCCCCCCCCCCCCCCAAGCAGAGCAGCGCCCAAGAAAGTGTCCATCTTGGAGTTAACTGCAAAGTCCTAGGCCTTTTCAAGGAAAAGTGCTGAACAAGCTTGGAGAGGCAAGGATGAGTGCCAAAACGATGCAGTACCACATATGAAAAAGGTCTCTGAAGCATGGACTTGTACCCATTGCTGGAAACCCCCAGAAACGAACATATACCAGAAACTCTGTAATCGGTGTGATCAAAGGAGTGACAGAGTGATCGCACACCATCGACAGAAGAACCTTCTACTTAGCCACAGAGGCTAAACCAGTGGAGTGAGTGCCTCCTTGAAGAAGAAAAGCAACTCCACTGCTCGTCTCTAAAAACCACTACAGAGGAGACAGGACCCGATAAAAGACATGCGTGAAGGCACAATGTAGACGGGTCGACCTGAAACCTTCTCGGGCGACTTTGGCAAAGAAAGTCGCGATGTAGAGGGAGACATGCCGGAACCGCCGCTAACAGAGAGCGGAGCAGATTGATCCACACCCACCGAGGCGACAGGGGTGTGATCGAATGGATTCGACAACTGCAGGTTCATATCTGGGCTAGAACCTGAGGCAGAATCAGAACCGGCAGGAAGGCATAGCCAACAAGACCATCCCAAAGGAGGGCCAGAGCATCCACGGTGAAAGCCAGAGCATCTGGACACGGGGACACGAAAGCGTCCACCTGATGATTCCAACTAGTCGCAAAGAGATCGATGTGGGGATGACCCCAAAGATCGCAAAGTGACTGGAACACTGCCATGTGGAGCATCCACTCGGTGGAAAAGAACCTGCCCCGTCGGGACAGGGAGTCCGCTAGGACATTCAGACGACCAGGAATGTGACGAACCACCACTCTGGCATTGACATCCTGAGCGAGCAGTAGAAGATCCCAAACCAAATCATACATGGGAACATAGTGCGTTCCGCCCTGGTTCTGAATGTAAACAACCACCGTAGAATTGTCAGACCACAGAAGGACTGGACAATTTGAAAAGCGGGGGATCCACTGTTGGAAACACAGAAGAAGACCAAGAAGCTCCTTCTGGTTGACATGAAGAGCTGCTAGATCCTGGTCCCATGACCCGTGAAGGAAAAGACCTAGAGGATCCAACGTCGCACCCCATCCTGGGGAATCAGCGAACTGATCTGAAAGCCTCCATGCTGAACTGAGGAGCAATGATAGACTGCGTCAGAATACTCAGATCGATAACCTGTCAGTCGGCTGTCCTTCTTCGGCACCAAGAACACGCGGGAACAAAATCCCACTGAAAGAAAGTTCTTGATGACCTCGATTGTCCCCTTTGACAGGAGATCACCTATCTCCGAGGTCAAAAGTTCCCAACGTGTAACACTGAAAGGGACTCTTGTTGGAAGAGGCAGTCTCTACTTTGTGGAGTGCCTCAACCTGGGACGAAATCGAGGTGACTACTGCCGACGCTTACCCCACCCTTTGAGTGAGTAGAAGTGGCGGTAGGAGAATCAGTCCTTAGCTTCGCAGAGGAAGCAGAAGGGTACTTGTTAGGCTTTGGATGGCGCCTGCCTCCAACAGAAGGTCGATCAAGCTGACTAAGCAGCAGCAGATCAATGGAATGACAAAGGGAGCCATCCCGGACCGTCGCCACGGAACCATGGAATAGTCGCGGACCCGCCGAAAGAGGCAGATCGAAGAGCAGCACACTGCCCCTCAAGAAGGGGACATCTTGTGTCCAGCACAGCGTTCCTGCAAACTAATTCCAAGCTAGCCGCATAACAGGCATGTGTGTGAGAAGATGCATGAGCACCTTGAACATACACACAAAACAAAAACCTGTTTGTCGTCAAACTCATCTGGGAGCAGATAAGCAGCAAAGCAGAGACGACGTGATTGAAGAGAGACCGCATTCCAGCATCCCTCCCGATAAGCCCAACCTGGACACTAGAGTCTCCATATGGCTGAGGAGTTGGAGTCCCGATCCAAGACCATCACAGTCTAGCAGACTGGCGGATTGCAAAAAGTGTCAACCTTGATGAAGAACAACGTCTTCATAGCCTTGAAACTCAGCTTAGAGTCCAAAACGGTAAATGCTTCAACCTCCTGTACTGACAGGCAAGGTGCCCAGAAGCATGTTGCTCCACAGGCTGTAGGCGTGCGACCGATGATCGCAGCCGGGCTGACACTGTCAGCTGGTTTGATGGTTTGAGACCTGGAAGGAACCCAAACACAAAGTGAAGAGCTGCCCTCAAGTCAGAAGACTGTTGGCTCTCGACGTCAGGAATGTCAGACTCATCCCACAACTCAGCAGACATATAGCCCATCATGGGCAAACCAGCTGACACCTCCCATGGTGTGGGCACACCAGGGGATCAAAAAGCGACCTGTTTCCAATACCGGGAGGCGGCGCCACAGGGGGCGCCCGGAAACCACTCGTAGCCTCGCTGGAAGCAACGGAAAAGGCTCTTGGACAGAACCTAAGTGAGCAAGGAGAGGGCCTCCCTAAGCTCACTGACTGTCGGAACAGAGCGACATGGAAACGAACTGACAAAGTGGCTTCACTCCTGACCCATTTACCAGCGAAGGATCAGATGAAGGCAGATGTGTAGTGGGGTATCACATACCCCGAGGATCAACAGAGCGGAAACTCAGGAGAGTCACCGTGGACATCTGCGTGACAGAAGGTCCAGGCTGCACAAAAAGCGTTGGTCACACAAAACTGGCCATGGGACCAGAGTGCATGGACGGAAACGCCACGGAGCTCATGGTGACCCCACCATGAACATCTGAATCCATTGAGAAAAACTGAGGTACTTGACGGCTGAGAGACCACAGTAGAGGGTTCGGCCGGCAGCCCTTCCAACTTCGCCAAGTTGAAGTCAGGGAAGGCTGAGGCCAATACCCCACGTCTACACTACCAGACATCCCTGCAGACCCCTGCAGGGATAAAACTGCTGTGCTCAATGGCTGAGAGGACACAGCATGGGGGTTCGGCAGCCACTTCCGACTTCGCCGAGTTGATGTAAGGGAAGGCTGAGGCCGATACCCCACAACCACACAGACATCACTGCAGACCCCTGCAGGGTTAAGCCGAGGCCAGCTAAAATGGTGATCGATGACGTTGTAGACGGAACAGCAGTAGCAACAGATACGATGGGATGTTGAAGTCAGGGAAGGCTGAGGTCGATACCCCACGTCTACACTACCAGACACCGCTGCAGACCCCTGCAGGGAGAAAACTGCTGTGCTCAAGGACCTAGAGGACACAGCAGGGGGTTCGGTCGGCAGCCACCTCCGACTTCGCCGAGTTGAAGTCAGGGAAGGCTGAGGCCGATACCGCACGTCAACACCACCAGACACCTCTGCAGACCCCTGCAGGGATAAAACTGCTGTGCTCAATGGCTGAGAGGACACAGCAGGGAGTTCAGTCGGTAGCCACTTCTGACTTCGCCGAGTTGAAGTAAGGAAAGGCTGAGGCCGATACCCCACAACCACACTACAGACATCACTGCAGACCCCTGCAGGGTTAAGCCAAGGCCGGCTAAAACGGTGACCGATGACGTTGTAAACGGAACAGTAGTAGCAGCAGATACGATGGGATGTTGGAACTGGCACAAAAGGGGAGAGAGCCACCTAGCTCGGCCTCCAAAGGAGGAGTCACAACCCTAGTGACAGCCTCAGATGTCGACTGGAGAGGGGCATAGTCCCGGAACCAGGCATCTCTTCACCAGAAATCCAACAGCTCCGGCAGTATCCACCACGGTAAAAAAACCTGCACATCCCCTACGGATGGGGAATAACTCTCACCAGACGTGGTCGTGTTGGAAGGCCCCAAAACGACAGCGTTCCCCACCCCCTGCATGTGCAGGAGGAGCTGCACATCCCCCACGGAGGTGTAACTCTCACCAGACGTGGTCATGTCGTGAGGATCCAAAACAACAGCATTCCCCACCTCCCACGGGTGCGGGAGGAGCTGAACATCCCCCATGGTATGACTCACACCAGAAGTGGTCGTGTCGGGAGGCCCCGAAACGACAGCGTCCCCCTCACCCCCTCCCCCCTGTGGGTGTGGGAGAAACATCCACGAGAACGCACCAAAACGAGGGCAAAAAAGGAATTGCCCTAAAGGAACCGAACTGGAAATAACTGGAAATAACAGAGGTGAGAGCAGAAGAAAAAGGTGAACTCAACAGATACATAAAGTAGAACACCCCCAACTACGAGAGACGGTGGGTACACGACAGAACCCGGATGGCCGACAGGGACCTAAAAAAACAGAAATTCAGCTCTCAACAGAGTGGAGAAATCCTGTCCATACAGTCCCTCATTGACAGCTAACTCCAATAATAATAATAAAATTTATCAACCGAAAATTTTTATTTCTGAACCGCGTTGACACGATGTCGAAAGAACATTCACAAAAATGGAATATATAAATAAAATTCAATGAGAATGTGGTTGAAAATATTAACGAGAATATATAAAACACAGTCCTGTAATTATACGATCTTCAGATCCATAATTCCAGTCACAGGAAAACCATTATCGACGAGTATTCTGAATTATCACTGTTTCGTAATGCAAATCGCACTTGGTTTGCTAGTGTTTTGTATGTAAACAAAAGACTTTTGAACTCAATTCTAGCTGCTATAGGAAGCCAATGAAGATTTTTTAACCGAATAGTAATGTGTTTGTTCTTCTTAGTGCGAGTCACAATACGAGCAGTTGTATTTTGTATAATCTGCAATCTATTTATCTGCTTGTTGATGAGCCCACATAGAACATTGCAATAATCCAAATGCATGCACAAGACATTCTGTGGCACTTTTCATTAAGATTTTCCGGGCTCGACCAATTTTCCTGATATGAAAATTTGTGGACTGGCAGATTTTCGATACATGGGAAGTCATGGTCAAATGTGTGTTGAAGTACACAGTCACGTTTTTGACAGTAGTTGATGGGTTGATAATGGTGTTAACCACTTTAAGAGGAGGCAAAATGTCTGGTGCTGGTTTAAACCTGAAGAAAAAAATAATGAGTTCTGCTTTGTCATCATTTTGTTTACGTTTCTTCACAAGCATAAAGACCATGATGTCTTCAATACATTTACTCACAATCTGAAATTTTACTTCAGTGTCTACCAAATCAGAGCATTTGAATTCTACGTAAATTTGAGAGTCACTGGCATAGAAATGGTAGTCGATTCTGTATGAACGAATAATCTCCCCCAAAGGGCTGCATGTAAACTGTAAAGAAGGTAGGACCCAGGACAGAACCCTTTGGCAATGAAAACCTAAGTGCTATCTGTTCTGACTGAACATCCTCAATTTATCTGATGGTGGTGTCTTTCTCACCTTCCTTTGCCAGAGAATTTATAGTGTTCCTGTTCACCCCATGCTGTGTTTCCAGGATTACAATACTCAGTTGAAAAGAGATTTTAATGTTCGTTAGAGTAGGCATGAGGGGGCCAGGCCTGAAAATAAGCCATCTGACATTTGCAGAATGAGGTCCCCAGAGGGTGAATTTGATGATGCTATCCCATACAGTTGTCCAATTCATCCTCTGGGTGCCTCTTTCTGTTCTGTTGTGAGACCCTGATTCAGACGGAGGTTCACAGAGGGTAAATTTAGTGATGCTACCCTGCTGTGCAGGGTAGCATCACGAAATTCACCCTCTGGGGACTTCATTTTGCAGATGACAGTCTGCATATTTTCTGACTTGGAGGGGGCTTGTTTGAAATGTTTGAACACTAGCTTGTGGTAATCTGCTTTAGAAAAGAAATAGCATCCAGCTGGTTAAAACGATTCCTCTTAGAAATGTTCAAACCTGTTAATTAAAACAATTCAAGTGATTGCGTTTGTGGATTTACCACAATGGCAAGAAAATGAATTGTTTTGAAATCAACAGATATAAATTTATTTATTGATTTATTGGCGTTTAAGGTCACATATTTTTGCACAATGGCTAATCATGACCACAACATGAGTATCAACTCAAGACCAGAGGCGGGCATTAATAAGCCATGTTGCCCATTTTAGAGAGGGTTTGCACCTCCCAAGCATTGGTGACTGGGTCCTATTTTACCCGTAAAACAGAGTCTGTTTACCGCAGCGAACAGGCACTGCTTCACTTTCCGGGAGTTCCTGTGGGGATAGACATTAATTAGCTGCCTCATAAACTGTTATACTAATTAAAATTAAATCTGTTCCAACATTCGACAAAGATGATTAGACAAGTTGCAACAAGATTTTCTTATAACTACAGTTAGTTAATATTTATTCAATTGTGTTGTGGAGGCATTGTATGTATATAAATTTGTTAACTGTTTGTAAAAGTTAGTCTGAAAAGCTGATCATTAAGAAATGTCAGACAG
This sequence comes from Pictodentalium vernedei, assembly GCA_031216915.1. Classification (NCBI taxonomy): domain Eukaryota; kingdom Metazoa; phylum Mollusca; class Scaphopoda; order Dentaliida; family Dentaliidae; genus Pictodentalium; species Pictodentalium vernedei. The sequence continues at coordinate 177,460,542 of CM062288.1, forward strand.
AGTTTGGTTATCGGCTCTTGTTAACATTCTTGCCATGTTTTCTGGAGTTCCAGTAGATAGTTATTAAATTTGTTAGAGTGTTGTAAAGGCGTTTTGTTTTCCTATTTTAAGTGAAGTCCCAGGTACAAAATGTCTTTGTGACCAAAGATCCCTGATGTGGTATTTTGGAAATGTGGAAATCAAGTGTTCCATTTTGCACTCCACATTCGTCAGCAGAGGGCAAAGTCTCATCATTAAACATACAAAAACACGGAGCATATTAATGCAGTTCAACCAAGTTCTACACCTAAATGGCAAACTGGCAATATCCGGACTGAAACACAAGTCAAGATTGGCCAATAATTTATACCAATGCTGCCCAATGTAGTATGGCAGTCTTATCTTATCAATAAAACAGAACTTGATAGCCACAAGTAACTGGTAAAGATTTAATAGTGCCATGAGCACATCACTACACTATTTATTTAAGGTTTAAAAAAAAAAAAAACAAAAACAAAAAAAAAACAAACACATTTTCAAAAGATTTCAACAAAACTATATCATGTGACTCCTCCCCCACTCACGGGAATGGGCTTGACAAACTCATTCCAAAGAGGGGGCACAGGATATGGTTTTGTTGAAATTTTTTGTTAACTAAACATGCTCTCAATTGAAAATAAAATATGTTTTCATTTTTGGAATTCACTTCAAAATAATTCCACAATCCAGAATAAGTATTTCCACTAGTTCCTTGAATTTTGTACTCTATGTAACCTGTAACCAACAAACCCTGTGCATTTTGTACTCTATGTAACCTGTAACCAACAAACCCTCTGCATTTTAACTGCCTTAGTCAGTGTATGTTTTTATGTAGTTTGCAATATGGCATTTATCAATTTTTTTATAGCCAGAAAGTGTGACTAACCCTGTGCATTGCACAGGGTTAGTCACACTTTTTGGTTATAAAAAAAAATCATTATTAACTGAGTTACTAACAATGTGCACTGTACAGCCTTAATTTAAATCTCATCTACATGAACTTTTTACCCAACATAATGGCCAAAACCAGCCAGCACTATTCTCAAAGAGCATTGAAACTCAGCTTTTGACACCTCACTGGAATGGATTGTGGCACTAGGCCCCCGCGAATATGAATTTTTTTTTGACTCGAGCTTGCCAAAAAAATCTTCGAGTCAACCGAATATCAAATTCAAACTAAGTTAGCCAAAACAAAGTGTCCAAGTGCGGTTTCGTACGCGATTTTTCCAGTTTAAAATAGCCACATTAGCATTGTTTTGGCATTGTACTGATGATTTATCCACATATTCATGCTATTATTCAACAGTTTGTACATTAACAATGCAGCACACTTGAATGCATGGTCAAATAGGAGACAAAGAATCTGTATGTATCTCCCTTCTTGACTTTAAGCTTGGCATCGTCTGATCTTGCCTTGTCATGAAGCGATGGATGCTTCTTACTGAAGTGTACTAGAGGCGAGATATAGTCCCTGTCGCTTGGGTTTTGTACAAAGTTTTACATGATTGTATTACACGTGTATGTAGCCCTGGCTTTCTTTATCCACTGTAAAAAATGAGTGTATTACCAATGTCATTGGGAATCTCGCAACACACGTGATTCCAAATGACATTGGTAACACACAGTATGTTCCATGTTGACGATGTGTGCTGTGGTTTGTGCTCAATTCCTCACAGTGTTTTGACAATTTAGCCAGTATTAAATGTACATATACCAAGACATTTATTATTTTTTTCTTTTCATATTCCATTTTTACGTTCGCGATTTTATTTTCGACTCGAATTCGACTCGAATTTACTGATCGACTTGACTTCGACTCGAACTATCGAATATTTGCAGGGTCCTATGTGGGAATGTTTTTTTTTTAGTGAATTCCAAAAATGAAAACATAATCTATTTTCAATTAATAGCTTCTTAATAATTTTTTTTCAACTGCACAATTTGTATAATAAGTGTGTGAATGAGACTGATTCATTAGGACAGGGGTTAAACAAGAATGAATTGGTTACATTCCAAGTTGCATTAGGGAAAATTTCACTTTTTGGCCATTAGTGTACAGAGAGTTGTAGTCATGTTCAGCACCTGTGGCCATTTCAAAACTGCAACATAAGTATAAAGTCAAATTTAAATCATTTATACCTGTGCTGCCCACTTTAAAGGACGAACTACCCCAGGTGCTGGTTACCGGGTCCTATTTTCCCAGTAAAACAGAACTTCTTTATGTCAATATAGAAGCACTGTTCCACTTCCAAAGGTTTCCATAGGGAAAAAAATCACTACAAGAGTGAAAAGGAATTTTACAGCATTTTCACAAGCCTTTAGCATGAGATGTTTTCACCATAGTATGGTGGTTAAATTTCCTTCTCTTGATATTTGCCTTACATTCATCAAGTACATGAAAAACAGGTCAAACAAGATATCTGCGTTTCCGGCAGAACCTCATAGAATCGTGTAAAACCTTTCTAGTATGAACAATAACTCACCATGAAAAGAAACTTGCAATTATTAGTAAGGAAAGGAATCAACGATTTCAATAAGAATATGAACATAAAATATTGACTCTACAAAAATGGTCGAAGGATCTGAAATATTTCTAATATCATGATAGATAGCAAATCAATACTTGTCTACCAGGAGCCCATATCAACTCACTGTGGTTTCTCGAGATGATGTTTGTTATAAGAGGAAATAGAAAACAATGCTCTTTTTCATACAAAATAGTGCACTTGAGCTCTACAGAAATAATACACAAAGGTTTTTAGAAGAGAACAACATATAGTTAAAGTTCAAACACACAATAAAACTTGTATGGTTCTATGCACACTTTACTGCCTTTTGTTGGGGACACTGTATATGGCGTGGCTTCTGAAAATCAACCGTTAAAATTTAACAGTTAAATAAGACTTCAGACTTTTGCACAAGTTGATTTTCTTGTTTTGGCTCCAAGTTATCTTCTCTAATAACAATCTATAAACAGTGACAACATACTCTTCATAATATCTAAGCCTAAATGATATTGATCTAATCAATGGTAAGGCTAGAAGAACCTGTTATTTATTTCTTGATTTTTAGGATCACTTTCAGCATCTATGGCTATATCATGACCACAACATAGGCAGGAAGGCAAGTTTAGCCAATTGTTTATACTTATGCTGTCCACTTTTATCAGTAAAGCAGAACTTGTTTACTGCAGTAAACAAGCACTTTCTGTGGTTCCCATGGGGGAGAGAAGAAGCTTGTTAAATGCCAATGAAAAAAAATACAATTATCAAGAATTATTCATTAACTATTAATACTTAAGCAGTTGTTCACCTTTTGGTTGCAATAGACCCCTGCGAATATTCGATTGTTTGAGTCGAAGTCAAATCGATCAACAAATTTGAGTCGACTTCGAGTCGAAAATAAAATCACGAATATAAAAATCAAATTTGAAAAAAACTTATTAATAAATGTCTCAGTATACGCACATTAGAAATACTGGCTAACTTGTCAAAACAATGCAAGGAAATGAGTGTGAACTGCAAGCACACATCATCAACATGGAACTTTAAGCGTATTACCAATGTCATTCAGAATCACGCGTGTTGCACACTTCCAAATGACATCGGTAACACACTCATATTTTACAGTGGATAAAGCCACGGCTACCTACATGTGTAATACATGTAAGACCTTGTACAAAACCCAAACGACAGGGACTAAATCTCGCCTCTGGTACACTTCTGTAAGAAGCATCCATCGCTTCATGATAAGACATAATCGGATGATGCCAAGCCAAGAAGGGAGCGAAGAAATCACAGGTACATACAGATTGTTTGTCTCCTATTCAACCATGCATTCAAGTGTGCTGCATTGTTAACGTATGAACTGTTGAATGTTAGCATTAATATGTGGATAAATCATCAGCACAATGCCAAAACAATCCTAATGTGGCTATTTTAAATTGGAAATATCACATACGAAACCACACTTGGACACCTGGTTTCAGCTAACTTGGTTCGAATTCGATGTTTGGTTGACTCGCAGGGGCCTAGGTTGCAACCAATAAATTTCATAGTGATCATTCATTATCTTTGGCTATATCATAATAGAAACACAAGTGTGATGTCAAGCTGAACTAAATGTTTTTATATGCTTGCCTGTGAATCATCACAAATTATCTATAAGATATTTCGTGATATCTATCAAGTTGATGGATAACGAGGAACATTCCTCAGTAGCTACCCAAATGACATCACGCTTCGGTGCATCACTTCGCCTTCAATAATGTTATAAGCAATTAAATGCCGGCTTTACCTGCTATTCCAATCAGATCTGGTGATTATATGACTGAAAAATTAGATATATAATAATAATAAAATAAACAAGAGGCCCCAGGGGGCCTGAGGGCACTCACCTGATATGGTAGCCTAAATATCAACCCAGAGAATTGATTTCCACAAGTTGCATCTGCTCCTCCTAAGAAAAGCTTATACCAAATATCCAAATATTCTGACCAGAGGATCTAAAAAATGATTTTTAAAGAATAATCCTCATACTGAACTAAGTCATAATTCGAGCTCCCACAGGGAGCCCATATATGAACCCAGGGACTTGGCTTTAACAAACCTGAATCTCACACCCCTAAGGATTCTGCACACCAAATATCAAAACATTCCGACTGCTGGATCTGAAGAAGAAGATTTTTAAAGAAAATTCCTCATTTTGAACCAAGTTACAATTCGAGCTCCCACAATCAGCCCAAATATGGACCTAGGGACATGGCTTGAACAAACTTGAATCTTACCCCCCTAAGGATGCTGCATAAAAAATATCAAAAGCATTCATCTGCTGGATCTGAAGATTTTTAAAGAAAATTCCTCATTTTGAACTAAGTTGTCATTCAGGCTCTCAAAGTGAGCCCAAATATGAACCAAGGGACTTGGCTTGAACAAACTTGAATCTCAGCCCCCTAAGGTTGCTCCATGCCAAATATCAAAACATTCCAACTGCTGAATCTGAAGAAGAAAATTTTTAAAGAAAAATTCCTCATATTGACTAAGTTATAAATATGGACCCATGGACTTGGCTTTAACACACTTGAATCCCCCCTCCCCCCCAAGGATGCTACTCACCACATATCAAACCATTCCGACTGCTGGATCTGAAGAAGATTTTTTAAGAAAATTCCTCATTTTGAACAAAGTTACAATTCAAGCTCCCACAGTGAGCCCAAATATGGACCTAGGGACATGGTTGAACAAACTTGAATCTCACCCCCCTAAGGATGCTGCATACCAAATATCACAAGATTCTGCCTGCTGGATCTTGAGAAGAAGATTTTCAAAGAAATTTGCCTGAAATGCACTAAGTTCAATTTGGGCTTCTATAGTGAGCCCAAATATAAACCCAGGGAGCCGATTTGAACAAACTTGAATCAGATCCACCCCACAATGTTGCATACCAAATATCAAAAGATTCTGCCTGCTGGATCTTGAGAAGAAGATTTTCAAAGAAATTTGTCTGAAATGCACTAAGTTCAAATTTGGGCTCCTATACTGAGCCCAAATATGAACCCAGGGGGCCGATTTGAACAAACTTGAATCAGATCCACCCTCCAATGTTGCATACCAAATATCAAAAGATTCTGCCTGCTGGATCTGGAGAAGAAGATTTTTTAATGTTTTTCCCATTGCCTACAGTGTTAAAAAGTGCTGACTCAGCACTTTTTCAATGTCCCGAAACTGTACCCTATGATAAAACCGATGGCAATTTTTTTTTACCAATTCTTTCTGTTGGTCCTAAGGAAGCTTCACACCAAATAAAAATTCTCGGTGCCGTGCAGTTTTGGAGATATGGGCGTTTTAATTTTTTTCTATTTTTAGCTCCTGCGGTTCCCATGGGGCTACGGGAAAAAAAAAATCAGCATAAATTAGGTACTTATGACCCAATAAGCCCTCACATAAAATTTGGTTCAAATCAGCCTCTCGGTTTGGAAAATAGAAATTTTGGGCGGGGCCAAAAATTTTGCCCCTCCCATAACAACGCCAAGTATAGCCCCACAAACTTCTCTTGAACAAATCTGAGTCTACACCTCAAAAGGAAGCTGCACACCAAATATCAAGTCTCTGCTACTGCTGGTTCATGAGAAGATTTTTTAAGATTTCAGCACACTTTTTGGGTGTGGCCCTACCCACGGGCGGGGCAACTTGATTTGAACAAAATCAAATTGCGATGTCATAACAAACTATTATCTCAAATATCAATTAAATTGGTTCAGCGGTTTGGGAAGAGAAGACGCAAACACCATGTTCACGGATGACGGACGCCGGACGACGGACGACGGACGGTGAGTGATCACTATAGCTCTCCTGACTGAAAGTCAGGTGAGCTAAAAAGTAAAATAATTAGATGTATAGAAAGTGACTCTGAGACTGGCGACAGTGATACTGAGTGCTGAACTGGGTAACTTTTCTGAAAAACCTTGTTGGTCGTTTCACCCAGGAAGTTTTTTTTTGATGAGTCTGCACACTCAATTCCAAATTCCTTGTAAATTGACATTTAAAATGCTCAAAACATTAATGAAAAACATGAGAATATTTTCATTTGTGGTATTGTAATTATTGAATTTCATCTGTGAGTTGAACAATTATCATGGGAAAGTGGGACACTATTTTTTTATGTTTGAATGATTTGGCTAGAACTGGCTTGAAAGAACGATCAGCTGATTTTGTTATTGTTTTGAAACTTATGTGTTTGCAGTGAAATTGGGTTGAATATTGCACAGAAAAATGTCACATATCATATAATAAAAAGAAAATCTATGCTATTTTAGTGAATATCGAGAATTATCTCATTCGTGTGGACCTGTTTGCTTGTGCTCTGGAAAAATAAAACTTTTAGGTTCACACTCATGAGATAATTCCCGATATTCACTAAAATTGTGTAGATATCCTCTGTATATCTATGTTGCCCACTTTTGAGGACTTCCATCCCAGGTGGACTGACAATGAGTACTGAGTCCTATTTTTACCAGTACAACATAACTTGTTCACCGCCAAAAATAAGCACTACTCCACTTCCCAGTTTCCCATGGGGAATGCTTTTCTCACACATTTTGATATTTATTCCTCAAGTGGAAACTCCACTTCACTGGTGTTTTAGCAATGATTCACTCTCCACAACCTGTACATCCGTTTTTTAGTAAATAGTTGTCTGTCGAGATTGTAAACATGGAATTACAATCACATGACACTGCACTCGTTCTAGTGATTAAGAAAAGAGAAATTTTTCAAGAGTTCTTACCATTTTCCATCATTTGTAAATTTACCCCATAAAGAATTTCTAAACTTGCTGTATTGTAAGAAAAGGACATCTCAAAGAGGAAGCAATTTTCTATTAACTTTGAACTTGGGGAACAGATAATTTGAAAAATCACTATATTATGCAACAGCTCAAAAAACATCTTGTATGAAAAGATATTAGGAACCGGTTGTGAATCATTTCGTAAATCACACACGTTCAACCTTTATAACTCATGCTAGATTTGAAGAGATAAAATGCATTCTTTATCACAACAGATCCAACGACAGAAGCATTGTTAGACTGTTTGATGAAATTCTCATCGAAATGTTAAAGATTTCATATAATCTCCCCAGACATGCAACATGAATGCATAATTTCATCAGTACTGATTGCAATTGGCTTTGTGACCCTTGAATTCATTGGAAAATGACTGGGTCACACAAATGACTGACGGGTATATTACTGAAGAAAATAGAATATGGAATTCATATCTGAAATGATTATATATAACTCTTATGACTGTATAATATTTTTGGTTTGGTCACAATAACTGTAGAAAATTAACCCTCAATGATTGTCATATTACTAGAAGACACCACATTGGAATCCTGTTGATTTAATAGCCATTTTGCCAATGAAAATTGTCATATTACCAGAAAACACCACATTGGAATCCTGTTGACTGAACAGCCATTTTGCCAATGAGAATTGTCATATTACTACAAGGTGCCACATTGGAATTCTGTTGATTGAATTGCCATTTTGCCAATGAAAAATATTCAACTGGTACAGTGCTGAATTATTTTTGGTCATCAAAATTTGTTCGCATATCTTTGCGTTGTTACAATTTATGGCAAAGTGCCAATAGGCACTCTCTCATAAATTGTTACAAGGCAAATACTAACAGACTAAATAATTTCACTTCAAAGGTGGCATGTAGAACATCCACTGAATATGAAGCCTTCAAGTTGTGATACTGACACTTCAGGATAAATCCCAAATATGGGCTTCCAGCACTCTACCAGTTAATAAGGCACCACAAAGTAGATCTTCTGTTTCTCAGGCCATTTTTTGTAAAATTCCATGTGGGCGGGCATTTTTTTTATTTTATTTTTTATTCTTGTAATTATTTCTTTGCCATCAAAAGTTCATATTCTTGCTTTGTTTGATGTTTTAGGCCTCATAATCTACAGAATAGCATGGGTAGTGGTATATTTTGTCTCTTGCATGCAAGAAGGCTTCGCAAAGCTAAGGCATTGTAAAGCTTTGTTGAACTCAAGTACAAATTAATCAAATTTATTAACTTGAGTAAAATATCAGACATAAACTATTTAATTTTAATTTTTTTTAAGTTTGCATTGGTTATAAAAAGAGAGTATGCGGTAGCTAAAAGGACCATGCAGGAGGGCCTGACAAACAGATTTTAAACTTTTTTAGGCCTAAACAGAATTCATTTAACCCTTCACCCAATCCACATGATATCAACAATTTGTTATTTTAATTATTTTTTTCAAATTTAAAAAAAATTTCAACAGTATCATATCAATAAGCTCCTTCTGAGGGGTCACATGATTTGGTTTTGTAGAAATTTTTTTTAAATATTTATTTTCAACTGCTCCGTATGTAAATTATGCAGGCGGATGTGGTCAATTCATCATAAATTGATCATTTAAGCTATTATATTTTGTTTAACAGAGATTACAGAGCTCTGACAAATGCAAACGATTAAATTCTTATATGGGAAGTATTATTTATTTATTTATTGGTGTTTAAGGTCAGATATTTCTGCATAATGGCTAATCATGACCACGACAATTTTACAGGTGGAGGAAGCCGGAGTACCCAGAGAGAACCACCGAGCAATGACGAGCAACTGGCAGCTCCCCCAGCATACTAACTCCACACAAGCAGGGTTATCACTGATTGAAGACAAGTGCACAACTGACGTGCAGTATGCCTTAGTATACAACGCCACCATGTCCCCACGTGGGCAATGGGGGTGAAGTGTCTTGCACAAGGACACAACGTGGTTGCCGCAGGTGGGATTCGAACCGAGGACCTCACAGCTTGCAACCTGCACCTCTACCTACTGAGCCAGTGCACCCCTATGGGAAATATTGATCCCAAAGTCAGTAAAGAATAGAAATTCAATGGCTGTTACATAATGTTTTTTCAGTTAACTCTTTACCTAACAAATAGGAAGCATCTTTCCACGTAATTTACAAGGTGAGGAATTAAAAAATACAATATTTTTCAAAACATTCAATAAAACCATATCATGTGAACCCTTCATTGGAACAAGCTCATCCAGCTCATTCCAAAGGGGGGTCATATGGTATGGTTTTGTTGAAATGTTTTGAAAAATTTAAAAAAAAAACAATGATTAAAATAAAAATTTTGATATCCTGCATTTTGGTTAAAGGGTTAAAAAAGATTTACTCCATTAATTTACCTGTATTCCTGGTCAAAGGTCAAATCTGTACCAAAAGTATGATAATTTGGTGTTTTTAAGTTATAATGCATTTAAAAGGGTGATGGGATTAATTGTCAAAATTGAGTTGTCTCCACATAATTACTCCTCAGGTCCTGGTGAACAAGCATATGCCATGAGATATCACAATCCCCCTCCCCCCACTCTGCAAAGAGAGAAGTAGATCTAAATGTTTCCCCCCCCCCCCCCCCCCCCAAAAATATCTTCTCACAATGTATATCTATACAGTGGAACCCTGTTAATTGAATAGCCACTTTGCCAATGAAAATTATTCAATTAACAGGAGTATTCAATTAAAAGGGATTGTGTCACTTTCCTGTATTTTAGAGATAAACTTAGCATTTATTCTATTAAATCTTGTTTGACAGAGCTCAATGAGCTCTGTCAAACAAGATATAATAGATTAAATGCCTGTATTGGATGTACTGAGGCCAAATAGGTCTACATGTATAAACAAAGGAAAACTGGAGAGAAGGGAAATTTCTCGACAGGTTCCAAGATTTTTTATTTAATTAACAGGAGTTTACTCTATAACCTATATTCAATTAACAGATCAAATTTGTACTGGAGGTATGGTAAATGGTTTTGTGTTGGGAAATTATATTCATTTAACAGGGTTATTCACTTAAGAGATATCCAATTAAGTGGGCTCCACTGTGCCACGTTTGTAAAAATTTGATTGCATTTGTTCAAGTTAACGATTTCACAAAGTCATTATCAGACAAACACCAAATTTTCAACAAAAAGGGAGGAAATACACAGATAACCTCTCGTTCATAACTGCAACACATAAATGAAATGTAAACAATAACCACGTTTTGTAAACCCATCAGAAGTGTCACTTACCTTTATTTTTTGTTTATAACCGTGGTTATGTTTCAGCCACATTCACAACTAAAATTTAAATCAACTTGTACTGTAACTGCTATAAAAGCTCATGAAACTTAGTGAATACTGAACTCAGTGAGAGATCTTCCCACAATCTTTGTCTATAGAATGTTTCATGAAAATCCAGTTACATTAATTTTGTTCAAGTTATCGCCAGTCACAAAATGAGTGGCCAGACACAGAGATAGACAGATGCTCTTAGGACAGAAAGACAGGACTCATTTCTAAATTCCTCGCCAAACTTTGTTTTGGTTGGGGGATAATAATTTTAAATGGAAAAGACACATCAAGTTTAAGTTGCAGGTCTCTAAATTCTGACGACCAACCAGCAAATCCTAGAAATATGTTTCCCTATCAAGAACAGTAACATGTATTGTGTTCTGTGGAGAATTCTCATATCCATAAAGAACCCTTGTCAGTGTTGCCACTCGAGTCGTCTCGTTCCTCAAGGAAAAACTGAGAATTCATTCAGTCCCCATTCATCGGTGTCCTTGAACATATCCAAGACTTCCAGCTTAGGTGCTGGGTTTTTTTCAGGTGTATGTGTTGCATATGTGTGCAGGGAAGGCCTGATATGCATCCATAAGCATGCATGCGCTGGAAACTGTGTTATATTGGACCAAAAAATATAAAAAAATATATATAATATACCTTTCTTCTTTTGTTTCTAACATAAACCATTATCAAAATTACATTGTCTCCATTCTATTGTGGCTCAACTGAAAACTGCTGAAAGACACTACACAGACTTTATACCATATGTCATATGGCCAGGGTTCTGCCCACAGTAGTGAGCAAGCCTGGAAATGAGCAATCTGTTATTTGCAGGTTTAGGTCCCCAGAGGGTGAATTTGCTTATGCTGTCCCATACAGTGGGTTAGAATACCCCAATTTTTCCTCTGGGTACATCTTTTTGTTTTGGCCTGAGATGTTGATTCAGATTCAGGTTCACAGAGGGTAAATTTGGTGCAGGGTAGCATCACCAAATTCACCCTCTGGGGACCTCATTCTGCAGATGGCATTCTGCTTATCTTTATTACAAGGCTTGGTAGTGAGTAGTGCTTGGGTGTGTCTGACATATTTTTGCCACAGTTAAAAGGCCATAAAATTTTCCTGATCACCACCTTGAAAAAATCAGTTGACTGCCTTTGGTGCCAAATGAGATGGCTTTTCTATTAACACCTCCACCCAATGTAAACCAGCCAGCGCCATTCACTAATATTACCATTCAAATTTTATATTTTAATTTTTTTTGCCTCAAAACATAACTTATGACCCCCTCAATTGGAATGAGTTCATCAATCTCACTCCAAAGAAGGGTCATAAGCTATTTTGGGGGTAGAAAATATGAAAATATTTAGCTATTCAAGAAATTCATTTGCTAGTACCTCACATTTAATTAATGCCCATATCTACTAGCACACTATTCACAAAAATCGCTTTTTAAAGTTTTACTTTCTAATTTTGCTTCCAAAATATAGCTTATGAACCTGCATTGGTATGATCTCATCAGGCTCCTTCCAATGAGGGAATCATAAGATATGCTTCTAAAGTGCCAAACAGAATTTTGAATTCAGTCTCATTCAAAAGATTTTTCAAGCTCTCAGGCACTTGTCTAGTTCTGTTTGGAATTTGACACTGTTATGGGCTATTTATTTATCCACTGTTCGTGGACTTTGCATGCTGACTATCATTTATTTAATGTGACGTTTGCATGCATGTAGTTCCATTAATTGTGTTAATATCTTGATTGAAACAATCAAGATATTAACACAATTAGTGGAACAACGCAGCATCATCATAAAACTATAGCTGTTGTGAATCTTCATTCAAAATAATAAAGTCATTAACTGGTAGAGTGCCAAGTTATTTTCGGCCATCAAATCTTACACACATGTCTTTGCCTTGTTACAATTTATGGGAGAGTGCATAAATTGTAACTAGGCAAAATCTGCTGGACTAAATAATATCACGTCAAAGATAATACAAAGCACATCCACTGAACATGAGCCTTCAAGTTGTGGTACCTGCACTTCAGAATAAAGCCCAAATATGGGCTTCCATCACTCTATCAGTTAACTGGTGGAGTGCTGGAAGTCCATATTTGGGCTTTATTTTGAAGAGCAGGTACTAGTATTTAAAGGCTTCATATTCTGTGGATGTCTTCATTCTAAATGATAAAGTCATCAACTGGTAGAGTGCTGGAAGCCCATATTTGGGCTTTATTTTGAAGTGCAGGTACCAGAATTTAAAGGCTTCATTTTCTGTGAATGTGCTTCATATTATCTTTGAAGTGATGTTATTTTATTTGTGAGGATTCGCCTTGTTACATTTTATGGAAGAATGCCTATAGGCACTCTCTCATAAATTGTAACAAGGCAAAGACCCACAAAGAAATCTTCAGGACCAAAAATAATGTAGCACTCTACCAGTTAAAGGCTCGGTAAAAGAAGTCTCAGTTGAGAAACATTTTTTGCACTGATTCAAAGAAAATGAATGTTTATGGTATTCTTATATTTAATCCTCTGGAATATCTCAGTTGGTCGGAAAAGCGAACCATAGATTCGCTTTTCCAAACAAATGAAATATTCCAAACAATTTTATCTAAACATATGTGATGGACAATGTAACCCTTTACCCAATGAACTGGCCACATCCGCCCGCATAATATGCAAATTCAGAAGCTGAAAAAATATTATTTTTCAAAAAATTTCAACCAAACCATATCATGTGACCTCTCTTTGGAACGAGATATTTAAAATAATACATTTTGATATCATCTGCGTTAGGTAAAGGGTTAAAGGCTAGACTGGTTTCAGGCCATAACAGCCACGTAATAGCATCAAATTCCTTACAGAATTAGACGGGTGTCCTGAGAGTTTGATGATTTTTTTCGAGAGTGTCATTCTCGTCTAATCGTGTAAGTTAAAGTGTTAAAACCAAATAATTTTATTTCATGGAATGGTCAGTTAATCACTGGATGGTATTTTATTTGTGCAGTGCTAAGATACTGCCCAAGGTTTTTCTGTGATTATCGAACATCCATTTACTTCTGACCTTTCTCATTATGTCCAACATGAGAGCGTGTTAAAGAAATTTCGCCCATCATGTACGTCATTAAATACTTTCTTTTAATTGAAGCTAGACGAGCAAATCTGCCATGAAAGGGGATTATGTAGGAATCAATATCCATCTCGACAGTCTCTCATACTAGGTGTAAAATTCATACCTTCAACTGGTTTCTTCTCTCCAAGACAATTATAATCATACAAGAAGTAATGAGAGGCTTTTGGAATAAGTCTTTTGACATGGCTACTGAACAGTAACATGACCAAGAGTATTGGTAGAGTTTGATGCTATTTAAATGTCAGCAGGGTGGAAAGTGTTTCTTTCAGAGAAATAAATTGCTGAAATGCTAATTGTTCACAATGATAAGACTGATTTACAGATCCAACTGTTAATACTGGCGAAAGGTTGTTGCTCCAAGAAATGTTTCTCGCCAAATTTATTAACCAAGTGTGCAGTAATCACAAACTACTTTGGTACTTCTCAAAAGGGACACTGAAGGAGATTAAAGATTAGAGTGTTGGAGTGTTGTGAACCTGATTTGTCCAGACTGCGATGCCTCAAGTCCCAACTGATAAAATATTCCAACTATATCAAGGCATGCCTTTGCTGAAGGCATGCCTTGATGATGCAGCTCACTTAACTGAATGTCTCTTAATCGAGTAACCTTATTAATTCATATAACTTTCAAACACTAAACCATTTAGCATACATCAGACCAAATTTGACCTGTTAGTGGCCTATAGGTTAAAAAGAAAACTTCTGTTAATTGAATAAAAAGCTGTGTATTTATTTATTGTTGTTTAAGGGCACATATTTCTGCACAATGGCTAATCATGACCACAACAGTTTTATGGGTGGAGGAAGTCGGAGTACCCAGAGAGAACCACCGAGCAACTGTCAGCTCCTCAACATATTAACTCCACGCAAGCAGGGTTAGCATTGGTTGAAGACAGGTGCACCATCCATGTGCTGTACGCCTTAGTACACAACATCACCGTGCCCCCATGTGGGCAATTGGGGTGAAGTGTCTTGCCTAAGGACACAACGCAGTTGTCGCAGGTGGGATTCAAACCGAGGACCTCTTGGCTTGCAGTCTGCATGTCTACCTACTGAGCCACCATGCCCCAAAAGCTGTGTAATCTTTCAAAGAATTATTATGACAATCACTGAACTCACCATGTTTATAGATGTATTTGTCCTCAGTACATCCAATATAAGCATTTAATCTATTATATCTTGTTTGAGAGAGCTCATAATAGAATAAATGCTCAGTTTATCACTAAATACAGGAATATTACCAATTTTTTCAACTGCTCAAATTGTAAATTACATGGGTAGATGTTTCTGATTTGTTTGGTAAAGTGTTAAAATTCAGCAACAATAAAAAATTAGATTCAGGCAGGGTATTTTTTGTTTCTAAAAATTTGATTAGCAATTTCCATCTTGGTTTCAAAATAATAGTTAATATAAGGCCAATATGAAAGAAAAATGGTTAGCATTTGGACATTTTTGTATAGCATTTTGCGATGAGAATCCAGTCATCAAATACCCTGTCCACGTGAAGATTCTCGCAAACTACGATAATGGACATCTTGCAGTGAGGTTTAGCTAAATTCTAATTTGGATCTAGCAAATCTGAATGGAATTCAGGCCCTGGCAAAAAGAAATGACATTTTGTACAAATGCAAGGGTGTGTAAGAATCTGCATGCAATAATGAACAGAGACATGTTTATTAATTCTAATTAGGGATGCACAGTTTTAAAAACATTTTCAAATGACATTTAGTCAAGTCTAAAATAAAATGTTTGCTAGCAATTTCTACCAGGTCCGAATCAAAGTTGATACTCACTGTTTTTCTTGCACATATCATTTGGGCAAATCGATTTTGATTCTCACATGAATTTTAGGCATTGTTCTACCCGACAGGAGATTCAGTTAAGTGTCAGAGATCTACTTGCCAACCATTTTCGGTATGGGTCTGGGATCTTTGCCCTGGGAAAATTGACATTGTGAAGGACTGATTTTGTTGTAATGCATTGTAGATCAAGGAACAGTTGGCTGAGTTTCTATGATTAATATCTCAACTATTTGGAGAATTGGACTTTATATCTATATTTAGCTTCTGTTGAGACCTGGTTTGATCCTCAATTGTCTCAAAGACTTACTTACAACTGATGCATGGTTTTGATTTTATAATATTATAAGTTATGAAACCTCAGTAAACAAACAAACCTGAACACGACAAGCAGAATTTCAGGTCAAGGACATGTATGGTGTTCTAAAAGCCACCATGGGGACATCAAGAAGTATAGCAAAGTTCTCAACTTGTTGAGGGCTAGATTATTTTGGGTGGTCTGAATTTTTTATTCAAAATTGTTTTATTACAAGTTATTGGAGAGTGCCCATGGGCACTCTCCAACAATTTGTAATAAAATAAATTTATATTAAATTATTATTTGGGTTTGACTGAATATGAAATGTGGGCAGTGAAAATATTGGCTTTAGCTCTGGTACCCTCATTTTTCTTAAAGTCCTGATAGTGGCTTCTAGCACAAAACCAGTTTAGCAGATGGAATGTCATGGGTGTGTTGAAAAAAGGCATTTGGAAGAAATGTGTAATCTTTAACTTTGGAATGATTCTATTCAGTTGTTGCATTACTGGTGAATATTCAGAAAGAAAAAAGGAGAGGTCTGATGAATTTTAAAGATTTAATTATTGTGGCTTAACGACACTTGACAGACAGGGTCACCTCGTGTCGGACAGTTTTACGAGTGGAGGAAGCCCGAGCACCTGGAATGAACCACCAAGAAATGGCGAGCAACTGTCAGGCTCTCCAACATTCCAACTTCAGACCACACAAGCAGGGTCAGAATTGGTTGAAGACAAGTGCACCATCGATGTGCAGTACGCCTTAGTAGACAAGGCCACCATGCCCCCACGTGGGCAACAGGGGTGAGGTGTCTTGCACCAAGGACACAATGCAGTTGCCGCAGGTGGGATTGAAACCGAAGACCTCTTGGCTTGCTGCCAATTTAGAGGTTTAAAAACATTCTTAACTATTGTTGAGTTTTTTGTTGTTAATTCACAAACAATGTTTTTCATTTGACATGTACTGTTCTTCTTGTTCATTTTTCTCTCTTATTTAGTACATGACCCTCAGTTTTAGTGTAGAAAATGTTGTCCAAGGGGCTAAATGTAACAAAGATCTTTGAATATCCAAATTAACCCACTGCACACAAAATATTAAAATTTTATCAGGAATTTTTTCTCATAATACAACTAGGAATTAAATCAGTTCTAAATCAATTCAATCTTGTTTGACAGAGTTTGCTGAGATTTGTCAAACAAGATAGATTGAATTGGTTAAATTCCTAGCTGCATTATGGGATATATTTTCTGTTTGAAATTTTGTTATTCTGACATCATAGGCTAGGGGTTACAATGATGTGATCAAATATTTGTTCACACATACCTTATAATGGTTTTCTATAGGAAAACATTTAGTGCTGTTGTACTTACCAAAGAACTGTTTTGTGTTGTTTCTACTATTTTGGACTAAATGACAGATGAAGATAGACAAGGTCTGAGTTGCATCAGTCGGTAGAGCAACTGCATCCCTCTTTCAATATTCTGCACCCAAGACAGCACCAGTAGAATAGGAGCTGACAGTTAGTCATTATTTTCTTCTTTGATAACAGTAAATGAAATACAAGTGGCAGGTTAATTGACAGTTACTTCCTTCACCTTTAGCAGGAAAAATTATCTGTTGGGTAATTGAAATTAGATAAGACATTTTAGATTACATATCTTCTTATCACATATTGGCTTTCCAAAATAAGAAAAATCTTTCAATCATAGTTGAAGCAAATAAAAGCAAAAAACTATGTCAAATGATCATGTAATCTCACAACCAAGCCTGAAAATAAGCCGACGGTCATCTTCAAAATGAGGTCCCCAGAGGGTGAATTTGGTGATGCTACCCTACACAGCAGGGTAGCATCACAAAATTTACCCTCTGTGAACCTCAGTCTGAATCAAGGTATCAAGCCAAAACAGAAAGATGTACCTAGAGGATAAATTGGCCCACTGTATGAGATAGCATCAGCAAATTCACCCTCTGGGGACCTCATTTTGCAAATGATAGGTTGCTTATATTCAGGCTTGCTCACAACTAGTTAGTTTGTCGTGTTTTAAGAACAGCTAGGGACATATCGTGTTGGACAGTTTTGCATGAGGAGGAAGCCAGAGTGCCTGAAGAGAACCACAAACAACAGCAAGCAACTGTCAGACTCTCAAGAATGTCATGATAACCCAGTACAAGAAAAGTTAGCAGCGGTCGAAGGCAAGTTCTCCATATGCCACCATTTATTTATTTATTGGTGAATAAGGTCACATACTTCTGCACAATGGCTAATCGCGACATGGAGATAAAGTCAAGTTCAGTCAATTGTTTATACCCATGTTGCCCATTTTAGAGGACTTCCACCCCAAGCATAGGTGACTGGGTCCTATTTTACCAGTAAAACAGAGCTTGTTTATCAGAGTAAAAAAGCACTGTTTCACTTCCCCTAGTTCCCACAGAGACCATAGGCCACCATGTAAGCTGTCTTGAGGTTTGTGAACTTCAACTTTGTTTCTGGACAAGCAAGAACAGAATGCCCAGTTTTATTTGGTACATGGCTACCTGACAGTAAGAACCTGAGATGCAACAAGCAAATTTGATGGACAAGGGCAACCAGATACACTACCCACTGGTCATGAGCTGCAAATTTCTTGTTGGTAAGGCACTGTGAAGCTTTGAGGATTCAGTTCAATATAGTTATGGGATTCGATTCAATTAAATCCTCAAAGATTAGTCATTTTTTAATTTGTGGGATGGGTGAACAACCGGGCTCACAAGCAAGGTCACATATATGACACAATGGCACATTGTATCTATGTCTCAAATTATTGATGCACTAATTGTAGGACAGATGCCTAAATGCTATGTGGCACATCTCCGAATATTATCAAGTCATGTCTTGATAGCTTCTGTGCATACACCCCAGGTGTCGGTGACTTTGTGTGTGTCATATGCCATAGCTAGACATTTTGTCCTTCAACTAGCTCAACAAGCACATTTATCAAACTGCGGGGAAGATACATACATAAAATTATCAATAAACAAACTGAGCATCGGTACATATTTTACGTTTAACACAAAACTCTTTCCATCCTACCATCCAAGTTATTAATACTCGGCATAAAATTCTTGCTTGTCAGCAACCAAGATTATGTAACAATTGCATTTTCAGTAAAATGAAACTTTGGTGTGGTGATAACCTCGGAACATGATGGTGTCGTGTGTCTGTAGGCCACTCATGCTTACTTTCACCTCGGGAAGTTGTGCCATGTTTGTTTACTGCTCTAGCTCTGTCATCATTAATTGGATTCAAATAATTTTTGGCATGCTTATACCTTAACATGGGGAAACAGATTCTATTTTTCCTTGTTTCACCTTGGTGTTTAAAAAGAATAAATCAACCAAAATATGTCCGTCCAACATATTTGCTGCTCATTTGTTGAGATTCAAATAATTTTGGCATATTTGTACCTTACAGGGAGGGGTGGGGGTGGGGGGGGGTGGGGGGTGGGGGTGGGGGGTGGCCAAATCCTGTGGTGGAATTAATGCCCTTCCATAAATAGGTACAGACTTATTTCTCATAGGGTATTATTAAACAAAACACGGCAAGGGCAACGCGTATGCAAATTTGAAGTAACCTTGAAGGTATTGTGGGACCATAAAATTTTCTAAGTGGAAAGAATGAAAACAGAAAAATTTTCCAAGACCAAAAAGGGCCATTCCTCTTGGAAAAGTTTTTGAACAGAACCCATTCCTTGTGCATATCTGTTCCCCCATGCAGGTCTATCAGCATACCAAAGGATAGCCAAATCCGAGTTATGGCTTTGAACTTACAATGCAAAACGTTTGTAAGGATGGACAGACAGACGGATGTTTTTACAAATGGCTACTTATGTGGCTATTTTATGGACATGTTAGGTGGCTAACCTAAAACACATGTCCAACATAATAAAAAGTTTTTTAGGAGAAAATTTGGGGGGGTCAGCTAACCCTAACCCTACCCTTTACTGACTCTAACCCTACCCACCCCTAACCCTAACCCTAAGCTAACCCTAACCCTAAACTAACCCTAGCCACATAACTCTAACACCCCTTCACAGACAGACAGACAGACGGACGGACGGACGGACGGACGGACGGACGGACGGACGGACAGACGGATGGACGGACAGACAGACACAGACAGACAGACAGAGACAGACAGACAGACAGATTCACAGACAGTCAGACGGAGGGCTTCAATAGATACCACCGAATCCTCCTTTGGAGATCAGGGGCATAATAAAACCATTTGTTGGATGGAAGTGAAGTAAAGTGTCATATCATTCTACCTTGGCATTGGGGAACATATTCATGACAAGATGGATGCCCTTGCTTAAATACTTTCAGTGTTACTTCCCTTGAACTAATTTAGGCCTTCATCAAAAATTCTGTCTGTCCAACATATTTGTTGCCCCAGTTCTGACACTGTTTGTTGGATTCAATAATTTTTGGTATGGTTGTATGTTATAAGGAAAAAGATTACATTTCGGAACAAATATCCTCGCATTAATATTTGCAGTTATTTGAGAACGATTTGTTTGCATGTCTCATTGTCCCACATCTTCTTTTGTATAGATGTCCAATCTTTACCAAACTTGGCTCATGGGTATATGTGGACCTCATAATTTGACGGAGTGGTTGGATTTCATGTTCCTTTGGTAAAACAAAGAAAATACATGGAAATCCCCCAAAATGTGTGTTGGTATTTTTTCTCCTCCCTAACCTTTGCCAAAAGGCATATGTGGATCCCATAATTGCTACTGGGTGCAGTAAATCCTTTCCAGGCTGTAAAACAAAGACAACAAGAAGGGTTTGTCCATCCCCATTAGCTCACCAACGCATGTCATGCAATAAACCTAGGCTTATTACAAATCTGCAAAAAATAAATGTCCGGTCATGTACATGTATAGCAAAACATGTCAGAAATTTTCTAAGTCCACACTGACAAAAAAGTCTAACACTGCATTAAAAAAATCTCCAAAAAATGTCCAACCAAGGGTTAATGTCATTTTATATATTGATGCATTTAATAGCCTCCACTCGTGTACAGCAAAACAGATCAGAGATTTTCTAAGTTCACACAAAGTGGACTCTGACAATAACTTTAACCCAAGTGTTGATGCTGACGACGATGTGTCTCAGGTCATGACATAAGCTCCAGAGATGGGCAGTTTTCAAATTTCTTGTCGGTTTCGGTTTCATTCAAAGAGTCGGGTTTTCAGTTTTGGTTTTCATTGTACAAACATAACAATATATTGCATTTGCATGTAAGAAGATGTATTTGGCACCAGTCTCCCTTTCTAGTTCAACTCACCTGCGTAATATCCTATACCGGTACTCTCATTTCCTGAGCACAATGTATTTGCATAAATTATCTCGAGAGTTTAAAGTTTGAGAAAAATGATTTTTTGCCTTGAGTCTGTTGCCAAATTAGCCCCCCTCCCCAAATACCTGTGTTTAGGATAACCCGACACACCCTAAAATATTATGCCGACCATAAAAATTTTATTGAGTAAAAGTCGCTCATATAGGTCATTGTAACCCGAAATTTCCATCCAATTTCAACTGTGATTTTGACGCTGGCTTTGGAGTTCATGGTTTCAAACTTGCATGTAGAAATAAATATATTTGTCATTATAAATGTGGAACAAGTGACAAGTTTCAGTTCAGCAAAGGAAGTCGCATTTGATAAACAGATGAATGTTTAAAACACGATAGTTTATCAAAGAAGTAATTTTGTCACCTATTTTCGCAGTAAATGCCACGCTCGAACGCAATACCAATTACTACAGCTGTTCTGAAAACGGGGTATCGCGACTCTGAAGTTTGAAAATAGGTTAATTTTAGGTTGTTTATCTCTTTATTCTGAGAACTGAAGACCTGATGAGAGTTTTATCTCAAGAGTTTAAAGTTTGAGAAAAATGATTTTTGCCTTGAGTCTGTTGCCAAATTAGCCTCCCTCCCCAAATACTTTCCATGGTAATTATGAGCTGCAATTGTGGCCATGTTTGCAACATTACATCAACATTACATAAGGATCATTGGTAGAAGGTGTCCCAGTCTCCAATCATGTGAAGTTTCAAAACATTTGACTTTGTAGTTTCAGAGGGGAAGATTTTTGCAAAATCCATCAATCAGAATCAGAGAATGTCTCTGGTGGCCATATTTTCCAACCAACTGGAACAAAAAGAGGATTGTTTGTAGAGGGCCTCCTATAGACCATTCCTGCGAAGTTTGGTTCATGTCAGCTCAGTAGTTCCAGAGAAGACGAAAATGTGATTTCCAATGGAGTTTCTATAGTAACTATAAGCCACAATTGTGGCCATGTTTACAACCCAATCAATATTAAATGAGGATCGTTGCTAGAGGGGGGGGTCCCAGTCATCAACCATGCAAAGTTTCAAAACATTTGGCCCTGTGGTTTCAGAAAAGAAGATTTTTCAAAATCCACCAATCGGAATAAAAAAATGTTTCTGGCAGCCATGTTTTTCAATGCACGGTAACAAAAATGAGAAGCATTTGTAGAAGACCAGGTGAAAAAGTACCAGATTACTTTGGATGTATTATAAATTACTGGTTGTTAACCCTTTACCTAACGAATCAGCCCAAACTGCCCATATAAATTAAAAATTAAGCAGTAGAAAAAAAAAGAAAAAATTCTAAAATGTCAACAACCCATATCATGAGACCCCTCATTGGAACAAGTTCATTGAGCTCGTTCCAATGAGAGGTCGTACCATATGGTTTGGTTGAACTTTTTTGAAAAAGTTGAAAAAATAAAAATTTAAATAATAAATTTTTATATCGCCTGCATTGGGTAAAGGGTTAAGCAGTAAATACTATATGATATAGTCAAGGCAAATGTTCTTGGGATGTAAATATGCCGCATGTTGAATTTGTTGCAACCAATGCAGTGACTTTGATAAGATTATGAGAGTCTTAATGTGATAACTTGCATGGAAATGAATAAAATTCTCTTCTCCAACTATTTTTTCCAACTCTTTATGGCTTGGTTTTCCGATAATGATTGTAAACTGGAGATAAATTACTTTCAACACCTGATAAATCCTGTTTAATTCTTCATTCATATTATTGCATCATTAAATACCTGAACTCCTTGATTGGTTTCTGTGTTTTATTATGCATTTGGGACTGTTGACTTTTTCAATGCAAAGGGCTGATTTAGGCTATACAAAACACCTTGAGAAATCAGTAGAAATTCTTGCATTATCTCTTTGAACTGGTAATAGCCCACCTCTCAGTACTTCTCCAGATAATTTTTTTGAGTGCCAAAATTCACTCTTGCAGTATGGCTTAAGTACGAGACTGCCGGCTGAACACATTTTATTTTTCATGCACCCAAAGCAACGTTGTACAGCACCATGATTGAAGGCCAGTGACTTCGATCAGCTGGGAAATCGTGGAGATCTGGTACCGATTGGAGATGGTAAAGCCCATAATATCTCGGCTCTGCAAATCCTTAAATATTCTGCTATGCACTACACACGTTTTTAATGGGGAAACTTGATTGAAATGGCCAGATATCAAAGACCTTTTTAATAGTCAGTGTTCAAAATAGAATAACTGGAAATTACCGGTTTTTACTGCTGGTTCCAATTGCCGATTCCGATTATCAGTTCATCACTATTTGTGAGTTCTGCCAGGCACAACTGCACTGGCACCCCATTTTCCATTTAGGACCAACTTTTGACAAAGTCTTGGTCTCTGAACAAGTGCTCAAATGGATCACCATGAGAGAATCTTGATGAATGTCAAATTACCTGGGCTGTGTTTTTTAATCTTATGTCTGTCAGAAAGTCTGGACAAGACTAAAAGTGACTGCTAAAATACAAAACCTACAATTGGTTGTGTATTTTGTCTGATTCTTATAAAATTATTCAGGCAAATTTATTTCATTGCCAACTTCAGTCATATTCAACATTTGAAGTATTAACAGTTGAAACTTGAGACTCCAACAAGCAATCTGCAGTTCACTGATCACAGGGTAGACTATGCAGTATACATGAACTGACATTAGATGGTACACTCAGCGAAATTCTGCAGGTTTGCAAGTCCAGTTATGTATGGATGTCCACCCACCTGTGGATTGCTTTTATAAAACTTCCCAGTCTAAATTATGGCAACAGATTGAAAAATGAAAGTGTCAATGACACTGTAGCTTAACTTGTGTGTTGTGTTTGATGAAAAGGATAATGTTCAATGTTTATGAAAGGATTATGAAATAAGACAAGAATTGTGATAATTGGGAATATGTTCATTTCTGTTCCCTGTATGCTATGTTTTTATGATAAAAATAATATGAGGTGTACACTGTACTAAAGAGCTGAGGGGTGGGTTAATATGACCTCACAGTTAATGTATGTGGCCCTCACAGTTAACGTATATCAACAAAAGTTATCAAGTTACAGTGAAATTATTCCAAAACGAGTCATCCTAACAAGTTACATTAAAATCCCTTCATAAATATGACCTGTAGACTGTGCTAAAGGTTCGGGCTTCAGGCCCCTGTAGCCGTCAGTTTCCCAATTGCGTCCAAAGGGGACGTTCTCATCTAGACATTATATGAAGTCAAACTACCAAGTTACAATGAAATCCCTTAATAAATATGACCTGTAGACTGTGCTAAAGGTTTTTGGGCTTTAGGCTCTGGCAGCTATCATGGTTGAATGATCACAGCCAAAAGGGGACATTCTCATCTGGGCATCATCTGGAGTGATCCTACAAAGTTACAATGAAATCCCTTCATAAATATGACCTGTAAACTGTGCTCAAGGTTTTGGAGCTTCGGGCCCCTGAAGCAGTCACAGTTGACCAATCACGACCAAAAGAGGATGTCATCATCTAGGCATTATATGGAGTCAAACTTACGGGTTACAATGAAGTCCTTCCATAAATATGACCAATAGACTATGCTAAAGGTTTTGGGGTTTTGGGTTCGGGCAGCCATCAAGGCTGAATGATCGCAACCAAAAGGGGACGTTCTCATCTAGACATCATTTAGAGTCATCATACCAAGGTACAATGAAATCCCTTCATAAATATCACCAGTAGACTGTGCTAAAGATTTTCGGGCTTTGGGCCCCTGTAGCCAACACAGTTGCCTAATGGTGTCCAAAAGGGGCTGTTCTCATCTAGACATTACATGAAGTCAACCTACCAAGTTACAATGAAATCCCTTCATAAATATGATCTGAAGACTGTGCTAAAGGTTTTCGGGCTTTAGGCTTGGGCTGCCATCATGGTTGAATGATCACAACCAAAAGGGGACATTCTCATCTGGACATCATCTGGAGTGATCCTATGAAGTTACAATAAAATCCCTTCATAAATATGACCTGTAGACTGTGCTCAAGATTTTCGGGCTTCAGGCACCTGTAGCCATCACAGTTGACCAACCACGACCAAAAGGGGATGTCATCATCTAGGCATTATATGGAGTCAACCTAACAAGTTACAATGAAATCCTTCCATAAATACGACTTACAGACATGCTAAAGGTTTTGGGGCTTGAGCAGCCATCAAGGCTGAATATTCGTGACCAAAAGGGGACGTTCTCATCTGGACACTATTTGGAGTCATCCTACCAAGCTACAATGAAATCCCTTCATAATTATGACCTGTAGACTGTTCTAAAGGTTTTCGGGCTTTGGGCCCCTGAAGCCGTCACAGTTGCCCATTCGTGTCCAAAAGGGGACGTTATCATCTATACATTATATGAAGTCAACCTACCAAGTTACAACGAAATCCCTTCATAAATATGACCTGTAGACTGTGCTAAAGGTTTTCGGGCTTCGGGCTCGGGCAGCCAAGTTGAGCCAACATGATTGAATGATCGCAACCAAAGGGGACAATCTCATCTGGGCATCATCTGGAGCGATCCTGCGAAGTTACAATGAAATCCCTTCATAAATATGACCTGTAGACTGTGCTCAAGGTTTTCAGGCTTTGGGCACCAGTAGCCATCACAGTTGACCAATCACGACCAAAAGGGGATGTCATCATCTAGGCATTATATGGAGTCAACCTAACAGGTTACAATGAAATCCTTCTATAAATATAACCTTTTGCCTATGCTAAAGGTTTTTGGGCTCGGGCACCCATCAAGGCTGAATGATCATGACCAAAATGGGACGTTCTCATCTAGACATTATTTGGAGTCATCCTACCAAGTTACAATGAAATCCTTTCATAAATGTGACCTGTAGACTGTGCTAAAGGTTTTCGGGCTTCGGGCACCTTTAGCCGTCAAAGTTGCCCAATCATGTCCAAAAGGGGACGTTCTCATCTAGACATTATATGAAGTCAACCTACCAAGTTACAATGAAATCCCTTCATAAATATGACCTGTAGACTGTGCTTAAGGTTTTCGGGCTTCGGGCTCGGGTAGCCATCATGGCTGAATGATCACAACCAAAGGGGACAATCTCATCTGGGCATCATCTGGAGTGATCCTACGAAGTTACAATGAAATCCCTTCATAAATATGACCTGTAGACTGTGTTCACGGTTTTTGGGCTTCGGGCACTTGTAGCCATCACAGCTGACCAATCACGACCAAAAGAGGATGTCATCATCTAGGCATTATATGGAGTCAACCTAATAGGTTACAATGAAATCCTTCCATAAATATGATCTTTTACCTATGCTAAAGGTTTTTGGGCTCGGGCACCCATCAAGGCTGAATGATCGCGATCAAAATGGGACGTTCTCATCTAGACATTATTTGGAGTCATCCTACGAAGTTACAATGAAATCCCTTCATAAATATGACCTGTAGACTGTGCTAAAGGTTTTCGGGCTTCGGGCACCTTTAGCCGTCACAGCTGCCCAATCATGTCCAAAAGGGGACATTCTCATCTAGACATTATATGAAGTTAACCTACCAAGTTACAAAATCACTTCATAAATATGACCTGTAGACTGGGCTAAAGGTTTTTCGGGCTTTGGGCTCGGGCAGCCATCATGGCTGAATGATCGCAACTATAGGGGACAATCTCATCTGGGCATCATCTGGAGTGATCCTAAGAAGTTACAATGAAATCCCTTCATAAATATGACCTGTAGACTGTGCTCAAGGTTTTCGGGCTTCGGGCACTTGTAGCCATCACAACTGACCAATCACGACCAAAAGGGGATGTCATCATCTAGGAATTATATGGAGTCAACCTAACAGGTTACAATAAAATCCTTCCATAAATATGACCTTTTGCCTATGCTAAAGGTTTTTGGGCTCGGGCACCCATCAAGGCTGCATGATCGTGATCAAAATGGGACGTTCTCATCTAGACATTATTTGGAGTCATCCTACCAAGTTACAATGAAATCCCTTCATAAATATGACCTCTAGACTGTGCTAAAGGTTTTTGGGCTTTGGGCCCCTGTAGCCGTCACAGTTGCCCAAACATGTCCAAAAGGGGACTTTCTCATCTAGACATTGTATGAAGTCAACCCACCAAGTTACAATGAAATTCCTCAATAAATATGACCTGAAGACTGTGTTAAAGGTTTTCGGGTTTTGGGCTCGGGCAGTCGTCACGGTTGGCAGATCATGCCCAAATGGGGACATTCTCATCTAGACATCATAAGGAGTCATCCTACCAAGTTACAATGAAATCCCTCCACATTAAACATGTCCTGCAGACTGTGCTAAAAGTTTTTGGGTTTCGGGCTTGGGCAGCCATCACGGTTGATAGATCATGCCCAAAAGGGGATGTTCTCATCTAGGCATTATACAGAGGCATCCTACCAAGTTACAATGAAATCCCTTCATAAATACGACCTGTAGACTGTGCTAATGGTTTTCGGGTTTTGGGCTCGGGCAGCCATACCAGTTGCCCGATCGCGACCAAAAGGGGACGTTCTCATCTAGACATGACCCCAAACCTGCATATGAAATTTCGTGATGATCAGAAAAGAACTGCGGGGTGTAGCCCGTGCTAAAGGAAAATGTGAACAGATGTCACAGACTCACAGACTCACAGACTAACAGACTCACAGACTCACAGACTAACAGACTCACAGACTAACAGACTCACAGACTAACAGACTCACAGACTCACAGACTAACAGACTCACAGACTAACAGACTCACAGACTAACAGACTCACAGACTCACAGACTAACAGACTTCCGCACTCGTGATGGCAATAGCTTATCTTGACTATGTCAAGTTAAGCTAAAAATGATTTATCTCACAAATTGTTTTGGGGACCGTTGATTCAGTAAATTGAGACCTTTTTACTGTGATAAACAAGCTCTGTTTTACTGGTAAAACAGGACCTATTTGCCAATGCTTGGGGTGGAAGTCCTCTAAAATGGGCCGCATGGATATAACTGATTGACTTTATCTCCATGTTGCGGTCATAATTAGCCATTGTGCAGAAATATGTGACCTTACACATCAATAATTAAATGAGACCTTTTGCATTACTGTTTGCAGATGCTGACTACAGTGCTGAAAGAGCTTGTTTGATGGAGTAATCAGACTGTCACTTCAAAAAGCTCTATGTATGTTGTTTGAGTCACCAGTGCTGTCTAAAATACTTGTAATTTGTTTGATGGCAGCATCAGCCTCCGAAGAAAAATAAAAGCCTGAGACTGTAACTGCGTTGTCATCAGATCACGGTCTGATCAAGATTCTGCTTTTGAGAATACAGAACATACATGAAGTTTTTGTTGTTATTGCAAAACATAGGACAGTTATTTTACCCTCTCAGCTCCCTTAAGTATGGTTCTGAAATAAAGAATCTCTATGCATGCAGGCCTGAAACGAGAAATTAATTAATTAATTGGGTTACCAGAACCTTTTTCAGGCATCTCTTTTTAACCCCTTTCCTGGTGAAAGCAAAATAATGATATGTTTAGGCCACACAAAGTAGATTTTCTGTTTTTCAAGCCATTTTTTTTAAAAAAGTGCACATGGTGGGAGGGGGGGGGGGTGCAGTTTTTATTTTATTTTTTATTTTTGTAATTATTATTTCTATACCATCAGAAGTTCATCTTCTTGGTTTGTTTTATGCCTCGTAATCTACAGAATAACATGGGTAGTGGTGTGCTTCATCCCAAGAGTGCAACAAGGTTCTGCAAGTCTTGTTGCACTCAAGAGACGAATCTATCCATTATGTTTGACTTGGGTAAAATATCAGACATAAACCAATTACTGGGTAAGTTTTATTGTTTTTAAGTTTACATTGGTAATTATTATTATTATTTATTGGTGTTTAAGGTCACATACTTATGCACAATGGCTAATCATGACCGTGACGGTTTTACGGGAGGAGGAAGCCGGAGTATCCGGAGAGAACCACTGAGCATCGACGAGCAACTGTCAGCTCCTCAACATTCTAACTCTGTTCAAGCTCTGCTCAAGCAGGGTTACAGCGGTTGAAGACATGTGCACCATCGACGTGCAGTACGTCTTAGTACACAGCATCATCGTGCAACTGGGATAAAGTGCTTTGCCCAAGGACACAATGCGGGTCGTCCCGGATGGGGAACATTGGTCATAAAAAGAGAGCATGCAGCAGCCAAAATGACCATGCAGGAGGGCCGGAGAAACATGATTTTTAATGGCCTTACCATTGTTACTGTAAACTCTGAGCTGAGCAATCTTGAATACATCAGCATATTTTTTTAGCATCTAACACCAAGCTTTTGAGATACAGTGATGTAATAATACACAGTTGAAAGTGCTTATAGTACTTTTTCCAGCAATGTGTTACATCACAGCATTTCTTTGCCAGTTCAAAGAACTCAAGATGTATGATCATCATTCTTGTAGGGAAATTCGAGAAAAGGCCTTCTTTTTTCTTTTTTTATTCAAGTTGTAGTATTTTGGGCAAATGTAAAATCAGTTGGTCTTTGACTGAATTGAGTGTTTCCCCCAATTTGTACAGGTCTGACAAATCTGTTTTGGTCTATATTGACAGACTGGCTTGGAATAAATGAAAAAAAATGGATGCTGTGTACTCAGAATGTTCTTTTTCCTGTTGCTATCTGAATCATTATCAAATGAGATATGGGGTAATATCTGGGAAAAACTCATTTTTTGGGAACATTGTCTCGAGTTACACTGCATGAAGGTTTGGTTATCATAATGTGACAGTTAATTAGCAGGTGCTTGCTCTTCTGATAGATAGCAGCTAATATTGGTGATTTTCATCCAGACTAACATCATTACTTGTCCACAAGGGAATGGTGCACAGATAGTGTCTGGTATTTCATTACTGTCACTCAAGTGATGGCCAGTGTAAATATTTAATTATCAAGTGAAGATCTGCAAGGTATCTTGGGAGTAGCTTAATATTATTACTATTTGTATAATGTTTGCTGCTGTGTTCCATATAAGCCACAATTCAAGTATTTTAACCATTTCCTTTTTAAATGAAGCCAACTTCATTCTTCAATTGTCCTAAAATGCCTCTTGAACCACCAACTCAACTGATAAACTTTGTGGCCTCAGAACAGATGCCTTAACCTCTATTGTAAGCAAGTCTTTGAAACAACTGGGGATCAAACACGGTCTCAGCGAGGCTGAACATAGGCCCTATTCACAATGTGAATTGGTGCCCATTTTTTCCAATTCCAACTTTGAAAATTTCAATTCTCCAAAGCATGGTGGTGCTGTATAATAAGGCATCTTGCACATTGATGGTGCACCTGTCTTCAACCAATGCTAACCCTGCTTGTGTGGAGTTAGTACGTTGGGGAGCCTGACAGTTGCTCACCGTTGCTTATCGCTGTTCGGTGGTTCTTTCCATTTACTCTGGATTCCTCCACCTAAAAAACTGTCTGACTCGAGGTGACCCTGGCTGTCAAAAGTGTCATTAAATACCAATAAATAAATAAATAAATAAATAAATAAATAAATAGACGAGATATCAATCATAGAAACTCGGCCGACTATTCCATGATCCACAATGCATTACAACAAATTCAGTCCTTTACATTGTGATAAGGATCTTGGACCCATTCTGAAAATGATTGGAGAGATCCCTGACAATTAACTCAATCTCCTGTCAGTGATTTTTCCAGGTGTCATGAGCAGAAATTGCTGGCAAACATTTTAGACTTGCTGGCTAAAGGCATCTAACATACAAAAATAGCAAATGAGATTCAACTTCTTGCATTTATTTTTTGGACAGGTGATATTCAACTGTGTTGTGAGGAGGAAAGAAAGCCAACAGAAAATTTTGAACAGATTGTGACCAAGTCTTGATACAGTTTCAATTCTGTTTTTATAATCACTATACAGTAAGCACTTTGTCAAACAAAATTATTTAATTAACAGGAGTATTCAATTAACAGGGATTAGGGTATCAAACAAGATATGATATCAAACAAGATATAATAGATTAAATGCCTGTATTGGATGTACTGAGGCCAAAATGATTTTAATCAATGAGAATCTGTGACTCTCAGGGTAAATGTTTGACATATTGCAAGATTTTTTAATCATTAAATAGGCGTTTACTCTATAACCTATTTACAATTAACAGGTCAAATGTGTGTTGAAGGTATGGTAACTGGTTTTGTGTTTGGAAGTGATATTCACTTAAGAGATATCCAATTAGGTGGGCTCCACTATACTGTACACTTTGCAGAAATTCACCATGCTGATTCCACATAAGTAAAGAAATGAATACTCTTTCTTTGAATTTAAAATTCCAATTCACCATCAATTTTGGGCCATGAATATCAAATATTACATGCACCAATACCACTGTGTCTCAAAACTGAAGCAATATACTTGATTCATAGTACGAATATATTTTGTTTGACTGCTCACTTAGCTCTGTCAAGCAAGTTTCAATTAACTGGCTGAGGGCTAGATTATTTTGGGTGGTCTGAATTTGTTATTCAAAAGTTGTTTTATTACAAATTATTGGAGTACCCACAGGCACTCCCCAATAATTTTTAATAGAACAAATTTATATAATCAAAATATTACTTGTGTTTCACTACACATGAAACATGAACATGGAAAAAGTTTACTTTTGCTCTAGTAGTCTCATTTTTCTGAAAGCCGTGATAGTGGCTTCTTGCACTCAACCAGTTAGTTCAATTCTTTCTCAAGCAACAAAACACAGGTTAATAACAAAATTTGATAAAACAGAATACCCTCGTTACACAAAATTAAATATTTTTTACCAACAATTAAGCTATTCAACTACAGTGGGTTCCATTTAATATGATATTGCAGAGTAAACCTGTAACAAGCAAGTAGAATGCAAACACCAAATCATTTACAGGCTTTTACAACCTGCATGAACAATGAATCTCAGACCTTGTCCATATTCGACTGTCATTTATTCCAAAATATTAGAAACAGTGAAAAGTACAACAGCACTACATGTTGTCCCAAAGCAGAGATTCTTCCACCTTCTTGGGGAAAGGGTCCGGGGCCCTTGCAATTGAGGAAATTCATGTTGTGATAGCTCCAATTGGGGATTTTATTTTGAAGAGATGAAACATACAAAGAATAATAAATGTTGCCTTTAAATTGAACTGAGAATGTTAATAAGGAAGCAACTACATGTATACTAAATATTGAAAATTTTATAACCATCACATATGAAATAGTTATTTATTATTTATTGGTGCTTACGGTCACATACTTCTGCACAATGGCTAATTGTAACTGCAACATGGAGATAATGTCAAATTTAGTCAATCAATTATACCCATGTTGCCCATTTTCGAGGACTTACACCCCAAGCATTGGTGACTGGATCCTATTTTCCTAGTAAAAAAGATGTTGTGTACCACAGTAAACAAGCACTGCTTCACTTCCTGGGGATTCCACAGGGGACATGAAATCATGTTCACTCGAGTGTCTGAAGTCTCTATTAGACTGTTCTTATACTATCAGATAAGAACTTATTACAGGCCCTTGAATTCAGATGCTTTTCAAACCTTAACAACTGTTGGAAATTTTTGGTTTTCTGAGGGCTTATTACAACCCAATTCAGGAAACCAATTGTGAATTAAATTTCTGTTTAAGAAGGAACTATGATAGACCAGTTTGGGGTTACAAAGTGGGAAAAATCCTGCCGATGTGCCTATGGGAAAGGGTTCCATATTCAGACTCAAAAGACACCTATAAGAATCCCTACATTGACAAAAATTATAAGCTATGCGTAAAAAAAATATTTGATGACATCATATAACCCCCTGCATATTGATGTCAAAATTTCAAGAAGCAAGTTTTTCCCATAATGCAACTAGAAATTTAATCAATTCAATCAGTCAAATTGAGACTGAATTATTTGGTTAAATTCCTAGTTAACAAACAAATCAAGTGAATGAGCCTAGTGCTGTACACAGAAATCTTAACTGACATTCTGTTGCCATTTTCTTCTTCCAAACCATAGTTTATTACCTTTCATAGAACAAGTCATCCAGGCTTTATAAGATTTATCCAGTTCGCGATAATCAGTTTTGATTCTCACGAACTCCTGCCATGGCTTATAATAAAATTTGGGAGAATGCCATATACATTTAGGAGAATCCATTTGGATTCTTGCGAAAATGGTAGCGAGAATTAATACCTGCTATGAGAGTCCCATGAGGCCACCATGTTTGAACCCCTGTTGTATACTGATAACACATATCAACCCTTTACCAACATAGCTTTTTAAGTTTTAAAACATAAATATGATTTGATAATTTATAAAAAAAAATAAACAGTATTTACCAATAAAACTAAGCTCACTGGGCCGGTTCCAACGAGAGCCATATTTGAACAATTTTATTGACAAAGTGTCAGGATATTTCAGGTCATGTCAGCCTTATATTGGTTAATTTGCTGCTGCTGTGTTTGGTAAAGTGAAAATTGAGTCAATTGTTTTCACATGAAACCTGGAAGAGGTGCAGCAAGAATCTACATGGATTCTCGCTGATTTTGTTGCATGAATCCTTGCATGAATCAATTCTCAGATTCTCTGTGAAATATGAGCCCTGCCCTGCTCTGAGAATATTTTCAATTCTCAAATAATGTAGAACTTGGGACTGTGGGAGCACTGTTATACCTTTGTGAGTACAACCAGAACATATTCCAATATATTTACTTGAGTTTAAGTCTAATGGCCTAGTTCCAGTTTTTGTGTGTTTCATGCAGAACACCTATTCCAACATAAAGGCAGCCAAGATTTCACTGGACACCACTGATAAGTGAAAGTGTTGCCTTGTTATGAGGGACACACCAATTGTGATTTTCCCATTGCATCCTCCAAAATGCACCCTCCAGAATGCATCCTCCAAAAGGCACCCATCAGGGATTGAGATATATAAAGCTGTGCCAAGAGTAGTCCTTTCACCTCTAACGAAGTGCACAAATGCACGAAACAGGTTAGGCTGGACTATTATATGGGATAACCCTACAACAGGTCTCCTCGAACTCTCTTGAGTTGTTAACTGACATTATTATTTTACATTTTGACCTGTTTGACATTTATGGCAGAGACTACGGCTGTAAGCTCGATCAGCGACATTAGTCTGGGTTCCAGCGCTAGTGCTTCCTACAGTAATTTTAACATCAGATATGGATGGACATCATCCCAAAAGACCACACAATGATTCCACTGCAGCTACACTGACCTAAGTTCAAGAGGAATATAAACCCACCTATCGAACCATACGGAACCTGTGAATTAAACAGCTGAAATTGGAGATCCAGGGTTTATTTCTGGAGAAATGTATGGCAAACAACCTTTCCCCAACTGGACTACAACCAATACATGGGACCTCGCTGCACAAACTGCATACCAAGAAACTGCATTTACCTACTACATTGCAATCAATGTCGTAAACAGTATGTCAGGAAAACGCCAATTTCACTCCTGTATTCGAGAACACTTAGCAGATATCAAGCACAAACAGGGCACTCCCGTTGCCATATACTTTAATCAAAACCATCACACAGCATCTGATCTATGCTTCTGAATAATACAGGAATTATACTCATATCCTGAGGGACCTGATACAACGAAACAGCACCACAGTCATGAAATACGCTGGATATTCACCATAAAAATGCTACAACCACACCACTCGGCCTGAACAGAAAGGACTTTTAATAAGTGTTTTATAATTGTTATGAGGGTGCAAAAATAAACAGAATTTTCCAGGCCTTTAAGGACACTTTCACAATCTGTGACAAGAATCAAATGAACATTTTACATGAATCAAAGTCAATTCTCAATGTTTTCTAAGTGAGAATCATTTGTGAGAATCACTTGAGAGAATCGATTCTGATTCTCACACAAATTTTAAGCCCATCAAATCTTATTCAAAAATCCTTTTTACTCTATATTAGGTAAATGATTAAAGCATTGTCCAGTGTGAGTCTGCACCTACAAACCACTGTGCAGTGATAACAAGTAAAATTTGTTATGGCAAGAATAATTCTTTTCTTTCAGCATTATGTCTACATAAAACATTAACAAATAAGAATGATGCAGTACGTTGAAAGCTGGCAATGAAAGCACCAATTCATAAACAAACATCACAAGGTGCCCCATTGTACATGTGCATGTTCTTATCGATTGGAAAGCAATTATCTCTGTCGAAATTTGACTAGATAAATTAGGGCAATTAGTTATAACAGAGTTATCAATACTTTCTTTGAATGAATGTAAGAAACCATAAACGAACTTACTATAGGGCATTATGACGTGGAAAAGCAGTATTGAGTTTTTCCAATGAAAATATTACACTGTACTCCAGTTCAACAACACAGTGGTGTTTACAAACAGGAAAAAGTTCTAAAAAATGACTATTCACAAAAATTCACCTGAAGTCACATTAACCCATAACTGAAAGGTATACAAATTATTCAGCTGCGTTAAAACAAAACCTATTCCAACTGCCTTTGGAAAGGAGGACTTTCCAATGCCATACTCCCCTTCCTTCTACCCTCTCGCTAAAGAAATGTAGATTGGATATCTTTGCTTGTGCTATGACAGATTATTTTTATCACAGGATCTGGGGCATATTCCAACAATTAATCCCCTGCATACTGATGTCAAAATATAGAAACCCCAAGCTGCAAATTTGCAGCTTGAAATTTTGATAGAGTGAAACCCTGCCAATTGAAGAGACCCTGTGCCAACAAAATTTAATCAGTTAACAGGAGTATTCTATTAACTTGTTTTTGGTCACTTGCCTGTATTCTAGAGACAAGCAAAGCATTTCTTCAACTGTATCTTGTTTGGCAGAGCTCATGGAGCTCTGTCAAACAGGATATAATAGATTAAAAGCCTGTACTGGAAGTGCTGAGGCCAAATACTAGTAGGTCTTTTAACAAGGGGAATTTGGTGATTGCTTGTAATTTCTTGACATTCTATTTTTTATTATTTAATTAACAGGAGTTTTTACCATAACCTATATGCAATTAACAGATCAAATTTGAACTGAAGGTGTGGTATTGGGTTTGGTGTTTTGAAGTAACATTCAATTAAGCAGGCTCTATTGTATTTTGACATAAGTTTGCAGAGGGTTAGACTCCTACTTTACAAGCAGTAAAGCATCATCACTCAATAATATTCCAGAAGTAGACCCAAGTATAGGCAGCTGTATTTTTGCACAAAACTTGAACACTGACTCCTGGTTGTCAGTTTCATTTCATTTACATTTCACATGCTCTGAATAAAATACATGACTTTTGAATTTTTAACAATTGCTTCAATAAAATTCTAGTACAGATTGCTTTAAAATATCTTAGCCACTGGGAACTATTCTTTGGAGCAGATGCATTGCCAAACAGCAAAGTTACTGGAGATCTTATAGGACACACACACACTGGGGGCGCTGTGGTGTTGCAGTAACTGGTTCTCATCAGATCACTGAAGCTAAGCAACGCTGAGCCAGGTTAGTCCTTGGATGGGTGACTGTCTGAGCGATCAATTCGGACTCCTGCATTGTGTCCTTGGGCAAGGCACTTTACGCCGATTATCCACATGTGGGCACGATAACACCGTGTACTAATGCGTACTGTATGTCGATGGTGCACGTGTGTTCAACCAATCTAAACCTGCCTGTGCTACAGTGCAGAGTTATGATGTCCAGTAAGTTAGGTCTGGATCTCACCAAAGACTTTGTCCCCAGGCCTTTAGATTAGCTGAATTTGGGCACATCGGTAAATATACAGAACTGCACGTACGTTTGAATGGGTTAAGAATTATCGCATGAGATTGCTTTGCCCCAGTATATCATGAGAGCCGAAGGATCGAGTAATATCCTGAGCCAAAGCAATTGAGTGTGATAATTCTTAACCCATTCAAACGAATGTGGGGTTCTGTATTTATCACACACCTCCCATGTAACAACCACTCTACCCAAAAATTGAACAAAAAGCACCTTTCAACTGGATAATTGCCAAGTTTCCTTCATTGCCAATAAGACATCACTGTTACTTGGTGGGGTACCAACCCTAATTTGCTTTTCAAGTTTTATGGCATTCAACTGGTCAAAACCAATTGACAATGATCAGAGTCACGGTCACAATGATCTAACTTCAGATATTGACAAAAGTGCCAGAAATAACACAACAAAACGTTTCTAAATAGACAATAAGTTTAGTACACTCCATCATTATATGACTAGTTGTGGAAAGTATCTGTCAAGAAACAAGCAGTCCGAATGTTTTTATTATGTAAATTTTGAATCTGATTGTTTAAATATCTTGGATAAACCAATGTAAATGGGGAACTTGGAATCTGGTGCATTCGACGAATGACTGACGTGATTTGTTTTTACGGGTTCCATCTCTGTTTACATTGGAGTCAAAATCGAACATGTTTTGTATCACCACATGTGCAATACAACTTTATTTTTATCATACAGGCAGAATAGTAGAAATCCCGTGTTTTACATTAATAGGTGTTTGATAAATACGTTTCCACCATACGGTGGCCTGATTGGAGAGCAAAGTGCAAACATTTTCACCTTCTCTGTGCTTGTTTTATATTCATTTCAGGTTTTACCGAACCTTAGAATCATAGTTTACAGATTCTTGTTACAGGTCTTCACCATTATTATTGGTTCTCCATCTTGAGCTAAAATTTACTTGAGAAAATTTCTTAGTTTTCTGGTGTCAAGCCAAAATCCTATTTAAACCAAATTATGCATGACATTCAATTGGAAACGCCACAGATTAGAATATATTAGATCTCATGCCCCGAGTACATATTCATACAGAGTTCCCCAGTGAAAAGCAATCTGGGTTGTCAGTATCGTATTCGAGACTGTGGAGGAATTACTTTTCATTGACGGCAAACTCAGTAGTTTTTCAAACTTATTTACCTGTTTCATTGTTTGAGTTGACAGGTAGGCCCTAAACTATATTGTGAGCATCGGAAAATTTGACTAACTTACATTTATATGTAGCCATAACACTGCAAAACGTCTTAAACATTTTTTTTAAACACTGCACTTATAATTTGGGTGCAATGACATTATTTAGGCAGAGTGTTTACAGTCACTATTTGTCAAAATTTAAAGGCCTGCTGTCAAAACCTAATTCACAGAACTTATGGGCAGAATGATATGTGCTGCTACTGATGTTGGTGTGGAAGGGTTAATAAAACTGAAGTACAGAATTAAAATCTTCCTTCATAAAAAATTAATAATTCCTGACTACAGTACAACCACCATTGTCAATACTATTGATAGAAGTTTCAAGTGATATTTTTATATCTATTACCTGTCTGTTCACATACAAAGGTATTCAAGGTTGTATTAGAACCGTAGTTCACATATCAATCTAAGATTTATTGAACTACACTCTTGTCAGTTTACATCTGATGGAAATACCATTTTAACACTTTAACCGATGCGATATAATTTTTTGATAAAGTTGGCACCATTTATTCAGTAGTAAGCCATTCCCTAAATACACAGCAGGACACGCATGGGTGAATGGGTTAATCTATGTGGCATGCGGAAAGATAAAACGAGAGGCCCCAAGCTTTGAGTTTTATCTTTCTGCGATGGCACTTGTTTATCTTCCGTGATGGCACAAGTGCCATACTGATTAAACCATTCACATGCACGTGTTGTTTTGTGTTTATTACATTCCTTCATGTCTATAAAAACAATTATTAGACGGACACGCAGTAAATCATTTGACAACTATCAAGAACACATTTTATCGCAAAACAAATTTGCGAGGGGAACCCATAATACTATTTTGTCCCCTGAGTTCCAGTGGTACATAGAACACATTGGAACTCAGGGGATGCTTTTTAGCTATCACTAGGGATTCAAATTGTAATTTTGGTGCACAATTTGCAGAAAATTCCAGTGAAATTGTGCCTCTATTTAACAAAAAAATCACCCTGATACTGTAACCTTGGTAATATATTACATTAAATTAACACAGTAACTGTTGGTACTATTCATTCAAATAATACAGATAAGATTACCTGTATTTGATGAAATGTCAAGTTTGGTTTCGATTGGGACCGATAAGATTTTAAGTTCAAGGTCACTGTGACCATGACCTTTGGCAAAATGGCCTAAAAATATGTAGGGCTCTTCCTCTCAACATGCTCAACCCACATGTCCATGCATATTTTTAATAATTAAGAGAGCTGAAAGCAGCTCCGTCTGATAACATTTTATTTTCATGGTCACTATGACCATGACCGTTGGCATAATGACCTAAAAAATACATAGGGTTCTTCCTCTCATTATGTCCGATCCACATGCCAAGTTTGGTTTCAATCAGGCAAACAACATTTTAATTAGAGAGCGGAAACTAACTCTGACTGAGAAAAGTTAAAATTCAAGGTCACTGTGACCTTTTCCTTTGACAAAATAACCCCAAAATAAATAGGGTTCTTCCTTTCATCATGCTCAACCCATAAGCCAAGTTAAGTATTAATCGAGCAAGCAAAATTTCAATTTGGAAGCCAACTCAGGTAAATGTTTAAGTTTAAGTTTAAGGTCATTGTGACCTTGACCTTTGATACAAGGACCTCAAAATGAATACGGTTCCTCCTCTCATCATGCCTAACCCACATGCCAAGTTGGGTTCCAGATGGCCAAGCGAACCTTTAATTGCAGAGCGGAAACCAACACTGATAAAAATTGAAGTACAAGGTCACTGTCACCTTTGGCACAATGATCCCAAAATGAATAGGTTTCTTCCTCTCATTATGCCTAACCCACATGCCAAGTTTGGCTTCAGTCGGCCATGGGAAACTTTAATTACAGAGTGGAAATGAACACTGATAGAAATTAAGGTGGAGGTCACTGTGACCTTGACCTTCGGCACAATGATCCCAAAATAAATAGGATTCTTCCTCTCATCATGCCTAACCCACCTGCCAAGTTTGGGTTCAGTCGGCAAGGCAAAACTTTAATTACAGAGCGGAAACCAACACTGATAGAAATTAAAGTTCAAGGTCACTGTGACCTTGATGTTTGGCACAATGATCCTAAAAATATATATCTCCCCGAAAAAATTGGGCAGGGGGGGGAAAGAGTGATATCCGTTCCGCACCTGTGTGCAGAACGGATTTTCTTTTTCCACATGGTTTAGTGTTGGTGATTTCATAGAACAGGCATGTAATAAACTTGCCCTGTGTATGTAGCTTGATAGGTCAGTGAAAACTTGTTTATTGGAGCTGGGAGGTTTGGATTTTTCAGATTCAGTTTTGGTTTCAGGAAAAAACCTAGGTTTCAGTTTTTGTGTGTTAAGACAGAGTTTCTGTTAGGCCAGTTTTAGATCCAGAAACCAGACCCATTTACCTTGCCAGTCATGGTTAAAAAATTGAATTAAGCTTGGTTACGGCCATGGAATTAGTTATTTTTTTGTAGTGATATCACGGCCTAAAAAGTAGAATTTGTCCATGGGTAAATGTATTGCTATGACATTTATTTATAACACATATCATGACTCCCAGGATTACGTCTCTTTGAAATTTTTATATGCTTGAAGTCCCGACACATTGGTTCATTATCATGAGATGCAGCATATCAAGGAATAAACAGTTGGCACAGAACCGTTATATATTGAGTGCAGAAAAGGTCAAGGTAATCCAAAACTTGTGCAGAGGGTAATCTAAAAGCATCCAATCAAGGTGCTCTGGAATTCCAACATCAATCATTGATGCAGTGATTGGAGTAATCAGTAATCAAAGAAAGTTGGAAAAATGGTCACCCCATGAAACAGTTGCCCTCAATACATCCCCACTGTGTTGCTTTCAAGTTCAGACATATTAGAGCATGGAGGTTTTTGGATTTTCGGTTCGGTTTTTGCCACAAACAGAAAAACCGAATAGACAGGCGAAAAAAAAAAACGGCCATACGTTTTTTGCATTTTTTGACGTTACACTTAAAAATTTACAACAACCCCTCATAATCTCATTTTGAAAATGGCAGCGAACATCAGCAGAACGGGCAAATCCAAAAGCGATTATTTCTGTATAATTATGTCCGCGTATAAGTTGCTCCCACGTAAATGTCGCACCCAATATTTTCAGCCAAAATACCTCCCCAGTGATCTTTACCTTTGTAGAAGTAGCACCCCGACTATGAGAATAGCCGGTGGGGCCTACACAATGAAAGTGTCAATGACACTGTAGCTTAACTTGTGTGTTGTGTTTGATGAAAAGGATAATGTTCAATGTTTATGAAAGGATTATGAAATAAGACAAGAATTGTGATAATTGGGAATATGTTCATTTCTGTTCCCTGTATGCTATGTTTTTGATAAAAATAATACGAGGTGTTCACTGTACTAAAGAGCTGAGAGGTGGGTTAATATGATCTCACAGTTAATGTATGTGGCCCTCGCAGTTAACATATATCAACAAAAGTTACCAAGTTACAGTGAAATTATTCCAAAACGAGTCATCCTATCAAGTTACATTGAAATCCCTTCATAAATATGGCCTGTAGACTGTGCTAAAGGTTTTTGGGCTTCGGGCCCCTGTAGCCGTCAGTTTTCCAATTGCGTCCAAAGGGGACATTCTCATCTAGACATTATATGAAGTCAACCTACCAAGGTACAATGAAATCCCTTCATAAATATCACCTGTAGACTGTGCTCAAGGTTTTGGGGTTTTCGGCTCGGGCAGCCATCAAGGCTGAATGATCACGACCAAAAGGGGATGTTCTCATCTAGACATTATTTGGAGTCATCCTACCAAGGTACAATGAAATCCCTTCATAAATATCAGCTGTGCTAAAGGTTTTCGGGCTTCAGGCCCCTGTAGCCATCACAGATGCCTAATGGTGTCCAAAAGGGGCCGTTCTCATCTAGACATTATACGAAGTCAAACCTACCAAGGTACAATGAAATCCCTTCATAAATATGAACTGAAGACTGTGCTAAAGGTTTTCGGGCTTTGGGCTCGGGCAGCCATAATGGTTGAATGATTGCAACCAAAAGGGAACATTCTCATCTGGGCATAATCTGGAGTGATCCTACGAAGTTACAATGAAATCCCTTCATAAATATGACCTGTAGACTGTGCTAAAGGTTTTTGGGTTTTGGGCTCAGGCAGTCGTCAAGGTTGTCAGATCACGCCCAAATGGGAAAATTCTCATCTAGACATCATAAGGAGTCATCCTACCAAGTTACAATGAAATCCCTCCATATTAAACATGACCTGTAGACTGTGCTAAAAGTTTTTGGGTTTCGGGCTTGGGCAGCCATCACAGTTGACAGATCCTGCCCAAAAGGGGACGTTCTCATCTGGGCATCCTACCAGGTTACAATGAAATCCCTTCATAAATACGACCTGTTGACTGTGCTAATGGTTTTCGGGTTTTGGGCTCGGGCAGCCGTACCGGTTGACCGATCGTGACCAAAGGGGGACGTTCTCATCTAGACATAACCCCCAACCTGTATATGAAATTTCGTGACGATCAGACAAGAACTGCGGGGTGTAGCCCATGCTAAAGGAAAATGTGAACAGACTCACAGACTAACAGACTAACAGACTTCCGCACGCGTGATGGCAATAGCTTATCTTGACTATGTCAAGTTAAGCTAAAAATGACTATGGCCAGTGAGTGTGGGCTTTTACTGCACGAAATTAGGTGAGTGTTGGAACACGTGAACATTTTTTCTGTTTGTTTTTTTATTTCAGTTATATTTATCTCATATTGAATTCATGAAATAAAATGAATAATACATGAAATAAAATAATAATCAAAATTATATAGGGTTATTTGCGTTGACCATTTATTCCCCATGTGATACTCGTTGATGCCGTAAATCCATTTTATTTTGCACAGAACAGCATGAGGGAGAGATCATACTCAGTACTTCGAAATGTGGCAAGAGGTCCAGTGAGGGATTAAGGAACAGGACAGTGAATGGAGTCACTGTATTATGGTGATGTTTAATAAAACAGAAAAGTGACAAGTCCAAATAATTTATTTTACTGAAATTAAAACTGAACACAAAATAACAAAACAGGTATATAATGTATAGCAATGGCGGCGCCAGGATTTTAATTTGGGGTGGGGGTGCTAAGTAAGACATGGGGGGGATAAGGTCGAGATGCCTATGGCAGGCCGT
Source organism: Pictodentalium vernedei (assembly GCA_031216915.1). Lineage (NCBI taxonomy): Eukaryota > Metazoa > Mollusca > Scaphopoda > Dentaliida > Dentaliidae > Pictodentalium > Pictodentalium vernedei. Next base: position 177,504,014 of record CM062288.1, read on the forward strand.
AGGCAGGGGTATGGGCATTGGAGAGTGTGTCCCCCACCCATTGGTTTGGGATGTGGGCCCTGCCCCAGGAAAAAAAAATCATATTTGGATAATTTGGATGCCATGGGAGTGATATCTGAGCCTTTCTACAATGCCTGACGTGGTCTTCAAAGGTGCCCAGATTGTGTCAGAGAGCAATTTGAAGTTTCATTTTTTTGGGGGGGGGGGGGGGGGGGGAAGAGTGCTATGTCCCTATACTTCCAGTAGGACATAGTACACTTTAAATAGCCCTCTTGTGACATTTCTATGGGTTTTTTTTAGTAAGACGATAGTGATTTAGATTAACTGAAGGGCCTGGAAATAATACCGAAAAACCGAACAGAAACCGAAGTTTAAAAAAAAATAAAACCAAAACCAAACCTGGAAAAAAAAAACTCCATGCACTAAGAGATATCTTCAATACAATATTATAATCATTTGGAAATTCACAATGAGTTGTAAAGAAGACTTTTACAAATGAAAATTAGGTTTTTTCACACAGATGCAGAAAGTATGACATGGCCGACTGTGCAGGGCAGTGTCACAACTTTTCAGTATAGGAATGATTTGGCTGAGCAGAGTATCACGACACCTGGGCCGACTGCAACTGGGTGGTATATACTACCTGACCTACTATTTTTTTCCCTGGTGGAAACCCAGGTTAAGAACAGATGGTAAAGAACACTTCTGGCACCTTAACTTGGAAAAAATCTGCAACAGTTTGCACAACACCACTCACCACAAAATCCCTGTCTGTATTGGCTTCAGCCTAACTTCCCTTTGAGTTCTTGGGAAATCGGGCCTGAAAATAAGCAGTCTGACAATTGCAGAATGAGGTCCCCAGAGGGTGAATTTGATGATGCTATTTCATACAGTGGGTCACTTTATCCTCTGGTACCTCTTTCTGTTTAGTTTTGAAACCCTGATTCAGATTAAGGTTCACAGAGGGTAAATTTAGTGATGCTACCCTGCTGTGCAGCGTAGCATCACTACATTCACCCTCTGGGGACCTCATTTTGCAGATGACAGTCTTCTTATTTTCTGGCTTGTTGGGGATCAATTGCTAAGACTATTCAGTAAGGAAAAAACCCATAAATCAGGGCACCAAACGAATAAGGTTCATCTAAACTATGTTGTGTTCTCATTGTCACATTTTCTTCCTTATTGACTCATCTGGTGGATAAGTCAATAAGGGAGAAAATGCGACAATGAGAACAAGACATATTTGCCCTTTTGCCAGATAGACGAAGTGAGGAGAGTCCATACTGGTTGCTAGTCTAATTTCCTTCCAGTATTATTTATTTATTTATTGGGGTTTAAGGTCACATATACTTATGCACAAGGGCTAATCGTGACTGAGTTTTACAGGTGGAGGAAGCCAGAGTACCCGGAGAGAACCACCGAGCAACGATGAGCAGCTGTCAGCTCCACAACATTCTAACTGTGTTCAAGCTCCTCTCTAGCAGGGTTACAGCAGTTGAAGACATGTGCACGCTCGACGTGCAGTACACCTTAGTGCATGGCATCATTGTGCCCCCATGTAGGCAACCAGGATAAAGTGCCTTGCCCAAGGACACAATGCGGGTCGTTCCGGTCAGGGATCGAACTCGGGACCTCTAGCATAGAAGTCCAACAGTCTACCACTGAGCCACCGCACTCCCTTCCTTCCAGTCAGGTACTTTGATCAGTTTATGCACAAACACAGTAAAATCGTTACTGTGCTTGTGCACAAACTGATCAAACTGTCTCACTCTAAGGGAAACCGAGAAACCCACCCAACCCTATTGCTTGTCATGGCTTTGGAAACTAATGATAAATTTATTCTTTATACATACTTAAACTCATTCCAATGTTGAGAATGGGTTAATATTATCATTTTTCTTATACTGTTTCATTGGCTTAATGATTTTTGACTCGCCTGTAAACATAAACAGTATGATGGGGCAGAAATTTCATTAGCATCACAAGTGAAGCATTCAGTCAAATATTACTTGTGATTAACTTTGATTGTGTAGAAATTGTATGACAATCTGTGCAATAATACAACAGGTATAATGGTAGTTAGAGAGTATTTATAGCAAGAGGAGGTAATAAAACCCCCCAGGAGTCCAGAATTACATATAAAAGGTTCATTAAAGCTCATTTTTCTCTCTGGGATCAATTAATACAACTGATATGTCACTATGGGTATACTCAAGAATGACATAATGACATATACAGCACACATATATTCTACAAAAGGCTCACTGAAACACTTCACTTGAAAGTTATTTTTCAAAAAACAATTAAGGTACTCTTTTCGTTTAGATGCAAACCTTTCAATTTTTCAGGTATACACTGGATTTACAACAGGTACTTAGTACAGATGATGACATAGTGTTTGATGGTTAAATTGTAATACAAGGCGATGGTCTATTTTTCAGTGGTGTCTCGCGTGCCTTGAGAATTGGTTGTTGGTAAACTCAACTTATTATCCTTAAACCGTAAAATATATTATTTTCCACTCTCTCAAGAGGAATAACTCTAGAACAGAGAATGCTACACAGCCAAATGAGAACTCAACCGGTATTTTGGCATTCTATACAATTCATCATACATGTCTGTGAAAGTTTAAAAAAAAACTTCTCAATGCAAAGTCAAGTTACCATCTGGAAACCAAAAAGTCATATCCACTGACAGATGGACTGAACCAAGTGACCTGGATCTTAATTGCTGCATATGGTCTGATGATAGTGTTTATTCCCATAAAGTTTCATGGAATTATCTCTTCAAACATTATAATGTTATGTAAGGCTGATAAAAAATTGAAGAGAAAACATAAGTTTGAAGTGAAATTCTATTTTTAAAATGACCTTCACTGATCCACAAAAACTTGCCCAGAAAACTTTACTTCAAAGTGAAGTTATAATTTCAATAACAGCAACCTTGACTTCAAACCTAGTGGGATGGTTTTGATAGTAACATTTCACCTTATAGTGGTGTGAAACCCCATACAGTTTAGGGTTGGGTGGTTTTCTGGTTTGGTTCCAGTTTTTGTGGTAAACCAGAAAACTGAACTGCAAAATCCAGCAAAAAACAGACCAAAGGTTTTACTGTTTGTTCTTAAACAGATCAAACAATCTTACTATAAAGACCACAATGTACTTTCGTCACTTGGTCTAACCGGCAAAGGGGCGAATACTTCGTGTTTTGATTGTCACATTTTCTCCCTCATTGACTCGTCCAGTGGATGAGTCAATAAGGGAGAAAATATGACAATGAGAACACAACATAGATAGACTTTATTCATTTGTTACTCTGATTTATTTTTATTCTGAATGAATAGGCTTAGAAGCCGATCCCCTAGAACACCTAAGAATGATCAATAGGAAGTGAGGATAAATCCGATATAGACAGGGCTTTGTGGTGAGTGGTGTTTTCACTAACTATTGCAGGTTTTTTCCAAGTTAAGGAGGCCGAAGTGTTATTTACTATGTGTTCTTAACACAGAGAAAAACCGAACCGAAACCAAGGTTTTCTCTTGATAACCAACCAAAACTGAAAGAGAATCTGAAAAATCAAAACCTCCCAGCTCTTATACAGTTTCACTGAATTATCTTTGATGGTTAAAAAGTTATAGCAGATTGTTGACACCCATCAGTCATAATAAGTAATGGCTATGTTTCAGGTCTGATAAAACAGGTCATCCACATAGAGGATAATCTATTGGGAAATGTATGGGGAGGATCAGTGATAGTTTAATTCTACAGTTTCAAGTGGAGTAGAATTAAATTATCATGGGGTACCTTATAAATTACATAATTTCGACAAATTAGCCAGCTACTATTGTATTGTGTACTCATTTGTCACACTGATTCAGAGGCGGCAGAAACTCGATAAAAGTGGAGGGGCAGAAATATTCAAGGCTACCATGGTTTGGCCCAGTGGGAGAAAAAGTTACAATCGTATATCGGTAAATGTACTGTGACACACTGTAGTGTCTCGTTTAGATCAGAATGCCATGGTGTGGTCACTGCCCTGTCCATTTCTTCTACTTCAACCATCTTCCAACCCGAAGGCCAGTCTTCGGGGTGGAAGATGGTAGAAGTAGAAGAAACAGTCCGAAGCGACCGATACTTTGGCCAAATGTTGTTTGGATTTGCAAATAATATATTACAGGAATGCCTTATATTGGCATGTTTGCACATGCTCATTTTAATTCATTGTGTAACCATGCAACATGTGTGTGGAAAAAGGTGGAGGGACACGTGTCTCCGTGAGCCCCCTGGTTCCGCTGCCTCTGCACTGATCAATTTGTTTGCATTTACATAATTCAGTTAACCCTCTGCACACTGAGGTTAAAATATCAAAGCTATGTTTTTGATACTGAAAAAGAAAAGGTTTAGTTTTCAAAAACAGATATTTGCAATATTTGCAATTGTTGTCCTCTGCTTGTATTAGGTAAAAAGTTTTAAAAAATCTTTTAATCAAGTTATGTAATCCTGAGACAGTTTACAGTAAAGTGATGTGAAATTTGTTGTCAGAAAATAAATTTATCACATAAATTTCCATCAAATAGCTCATTATGGAAATATCATTCACAACATGCTTACTACACGTGTGATGAAAAAAGTCAATGTCAACATAGTAACATTGTGAGCGAGTTGGTTTCAGAAGTAGAATAAAATTAATTTCTTATATTTTATTAACTGTTTATCTACCCACTAACATGAATAGTATGTGAGCATGGTGGCGCAATGGTCATGGCATTGGACTTTTAAATCAAAAGGTCTATGGTTTAATCCCCACCAGGTTTAACTGCATTGTGTCCTCGGGCAAGGCACTTAATCCTGATTGCCGATGTGGAGGAATTGTGGTGCTGTGTACTAAGACGTACTGCACATTGATGGGGCAATTGTCTTCAACCACAGCTAGCCCTGCTTGTGTGGATTTAGTACATTGGAGAATCTGGCAGTTGCTCATCACTGCTTGGTGGTTCTCTCCAGATACTCCAGCTTCCTCCACTCATAAAATGGTCTGATATGAGGTGCCCTGGCCGTCACAAGTGTCATTAAACCCCAATAAATAAATATGAATCGCAGAGGACATTTGCAAAAATCATTTCACAAATAACCAAAAATTTCTAATTTTTGCCTCACAAACAGTTTGTGATCCCTCATTGGAATGCGTTTGACAAATGCATTCCAATGATGAGCCATAAGCTATGTTTTGGAGGCAAAAATTGAAACTAGCTCGAGTTATTTGTGAGCAAAGCACACAATGGTGTATCCCCTCATTTCCTTAGCAACACCTTAGCATAGTTTTAAATACCCAAGGAGCCTTTCGATGAAAACTGATTTTCTAATGATAAAAGTGGTTCCACTGGAACCACATGAAGCCAAATCAAAATTCCGAAACCTTCATGCACATCTGGTGATGCTATGTGACCACCTTAGCATGGTTTAAAAGTTTCGAATTAAATACCCTAGGAGCCTTTCGATGAAAACTGATTTTCTAACGATAAAAGTGGTTCCACTGGAACCACTTGGGGCAAAATCAAAATTCCGAAACCTTCATGCACATCTAGAAATGTTACCTGAACACATTAGCATAGTTTAAAGATTCGAATTAAATACCCTAGGTGCCACTGGATCCACCTGGGGGCCGAATCAAAATTCCGAAACCTTCATGCACATCTAGAGATGCTACATGAACACTTTAGCATAGTTTAAAAGTTTTAAATTAAATACCCTAGGAGCCTTTTGAGGAAAACATATTTTCTAACAATAAAAGTGGTTCCACTGGAACCACCTGGAGCCAAATGAAAATTCCAAAACCTTCATGCACATCTAGACATGTTACCTGAACACATTAGCATAGTTTATACATTTTGAATTAAATACCCTAGGAGCCTTTCGATGAAAACCGAGTTTCTAATGATAAAAGTGGTTCCAATGGAACCACATGGGGCCAAATCAAAATTCCAAAACCTTTATGCACATGTAGAGATGCTACCTGAATACCTTAGCATAGTTTAAAAGTTTCAAATTAAATATCCTAGAAGCCTTTCAATGAAAACAGATTTTCTAACGATAAAAGTGGTTCCACTGGAACAACCTGGGGCCAAATCAACATTCCAAAACCTTCATGCACATCTAGAGATGTTACCTGAACACATTAGCATAGTTTAAAAGTTTCAAATTAAATACCCTAGGAGCCTTTTGATGAAAACTGATTTTCCAACGATAACCACCTGGGGCCAAATCAAAACTCTGAAACCTTTATGCACATCTAGAGATGTTAACTAAACACATTAGCATAGTTTAAACGTTTGGAATTAAATACCCTAGGAACCTTTCGTAGAAAACTGATTTTCCAACGATAAAAGTGGTTCCACTGGCACCACCTGGGGCCAAATCAAAATTCTGAAACCTTCATGCACATCTAGAGATGTTACCTGAACACATTAGCATAGTTTAAACATTTTGAATTAAATACCCTAGGAGCCTTTCGATGAAAACTGATTTTCCAATGATAAAAGTGATTCCACTGGAACCACCTGGGGCAAAATCAAAATTCCGAAACCTTCATGCACATCTAGAGATGTTACCTGAACACATTAGCATAGTTTAAATGTTTTGAATTAAATACCCTAGGAGCCTTTCGATGAAAACTGGTTTTCTAACGATAAAAGTGGTTCCACTGGAACCACCTGGGGCCAAATCAAAATTTCGAAACCTTCATGCACATCTAGAGATGTTACCTGAACACATTAGCATAGTTTAAGCATTTCGAATTAAATACCCTAGGCGCCTTTCAGGGTGTGACATACGGACAGACGGGCATACGGATGGATGTACCGATGGAGATCAAGACTATATCCCCGCATTTTTGAAAATGCAGGGATAAAAATAATAAAATTTAGTTGGCAATTTTACTTTAGGTAAAGGATTAAATTACACATTATGTGATAAAAACAATCTCAACTTCAACATGATTTCATTTACTAAAATCCATCTGGTAAACCTCAGCACAAGTCTATTTTAGTCAACTCAATTCAGATATTCCATATCAAATCGTGACTAAAAAAGAGATCCTATATTTCCACATCAGTGTAATCTCTTAGATCCTTGAAGCACTGGGAGGCATGACTTGATTTGGAGCTGCTAAATAAATGAGCAAATCACTTCTTAGTAGTTTGTGCATTATTATAACTTGCTGAGTGCTGAATAAATTTCAAGGGATCACTTAAAATCTGAACATTTTTTCACTTTGTTATATCATTTGTAATTGTAAGGGTATTAGAGGCTCTGAAATCAAGTTTCTGTACTTGCGAAAACAACATTGGTCGAAAATTTCATAAGTTCTCATATTTTAACAAATACAGAAAAGTAGCCAATATTGTGAAGTTTAGAAATAACAGTTTGCATGAAGGACTAATTTTTCATGTCATTCAAGTGATGAACATTTGCTTGAGAAGTGTGTAGCAATAATTAGCAAACAGTGTTGTTCTGACATGTCCACATTAAACTAAATAAAGTAATTTAGCATTCAGCAGAAACCCAATTTAACCTCATAAATTTGAAAGGTGTCACCGTGATAATTTAAGAGTGAATTTAAAAATCCATAAATGACTGATCTGTTTGGCTGTGGTGCAGTCCAGATTAACATGAAAGTGTCAATGACACTGCAACTCAACATGTCCTTGAAGGGACTGTACTAAATAGAAAGCTCAAGTAATGTCAAGTCAATTAATCAAGTTTTTACAGAAAAGACATAACACCAAAGCTACATATGAAATCTGAAAAAGATCAGGTGAGGTTAATGGAATTGCTGACAATTTCTGTACTAAATCCAAGATGGCCGATGGCAGCCATGTTTTTTATCAAAATCAGACAAATTTGATAGCTCCCATGTAGACACCACAACAAAGTTACAAATGAAATTTGAACAAAATTGGGCGCGTGATGTAGCCTGTAGGGTGCGCTCATGGCATTGTTGACAATTTATATGCTAAAGCCAAGATGGCTGCTGACGGCCATGTTTTTCAATAAAATTCAGAAAAATTGCCAATGGATTGTTGACAATTTATATGCCAAATCTAAGATGGACATTGGCAGCCATGTTTTTCAACAACATTCAGAAAAATTCAATAACTCCCATCTAGACATTATCCCAAAGTAACATATCAAATTTGGAACTGATCGGGTGAGAGATGCAGCCTTTAGGGTTTGCCAATGGATTTGTTGACAATTTAAGTGCCAAATCCAAGATGGCTGCCGGAGGCCATGTTTTTCAACAAAATTCGGAAACATTCAATAGCTCCCATCTAAACATTACCCCAAAGTCAGATATATATCGATCTGATCGGGTGAGATGCAGCCTGTAGCATGTGCCAATGGAATTGTCGACAATTTATGTACCAAATCTAAGATAGCTGCTGGCAGCCATATTTTTCAATGAATTTTCAAAAAATTTGATAGCTCCCATCTAGACATCACACCAAAGCTACATATGAAATATAAAAAGATCAGGTGAGACATGCAGTCTGTAGGGTGTGCCAATGGAATTGTTGACAATGTATATGCCAAATACAAGATGGCCATGCTTTTCAACAAAATTCGGAAAAATTCAAAGCTCTCATCTTGCCATCACACCAAAGCTGCATATGAAATCTGAAACAGATCAAGTGAGAGATGCAGCCTGTAGGGTGTGCCAATGGAATTGTTGACAATTTATCTGCCACATCTAAGATGGCCATGTTTTTCAACACAATTCGGAAAAATTTGATAGCACCCATCTAGACATTGTTCCAAAGCCACATATGAAATTTGGAACTGATTGGTGAGAGCTGCGGCCTGTAGGGTGTGCTAAAGGAATTGTGGATGGACGGACATATGGACGATGGATCACAACTCATCCCAATAGCTCATACTTGATGTCAAGTTGAGCTAAAAATCACCTTCAGTTCTGGATACTTCTCTGTGAAAAGTTATAATCCTGTAATGCCCACCAGATGGCCATTAGAAATTGAGAAGTAGATTTGTGTTTAGAAGATGTATTATGTTTTCCCCCAAACTGCACAGATAAACAGGACACACCACACTGTTATTGAAACATTGCGGTTCTGTCAACATAATTTTAAAAACAAGAAGAATGTTACTAAGGTAACACATGCCCCCCCCCCCCCCCCCCTGTGACCTTCACCTTGCAGATGTGGTGGAAACTATTATACACAACACACCTTTTGACTGTCCTTAACATTTGTAAAAAGTTTAACAATTGTACTATGATTCGTTTCTGAGTTATGGCTGAGACTCGAATATTGACCAATTTTTAGTATGACCTTGAAATGTGACCTTGACCTTGAAGGTACGAATCCGGCTAATGGTGTGTGACACATCCTCCCATGGTCCTTTATAATTATGTGAAGTTTGATGACTGTGGCCCTAACAGTTTTTAAGTTATTGGCTCGGACACACACACACACACAGACACACATGGACACACACACACACAGACACCCTCAGTCTTGTCTACCCTACATACCGAGGTACCCCATTGTTTGTCCTTTGTGTGGACTAACGGTTTCTACCTCGTTTTGCTGGTACAGTTCTGGGAAAACAACCGAGGTAAAGGGTTTCTTTTGTCTTTTGTACCTCGGTAAGGCGAAACACGCAAACTCTTTTGTCTACTTACCTCGTCAAGTTGGTAAGACAAACCCACACACACACACACACATGGACACACACATGGACACACACATGGACACACACACACACACACATGGACACACACACACACACACACACACACACACACACACACACACACACACACACACACACACACACACACACACACACACACACAGATGGACACATGCATACTTCAATCACTATGTGCCACCTGACTTAAGTTGGAAGGCATAATAATGAAAGTGTCAATGGCACTGTAGCTTAACTTCACTGTGTGTTGTGTTTGATGAAAAGGATAATTAGTTCAATGTTTATGAAAGGATTATGAAATAAGACAAGAATTGTGATAATTGGGAATATGTTAATTTCTGTTCCCTGTATGCTATATATATAAATATATAACTTTTTAGGGGGAAACGATGTACCCATTTCGGTGATAACGAAGCTATTTGACGCATGCATTAAGCCTGTATTGTGCTATAGCAGTGAGGTATGGGGGGATTGTTGTTTTCTAAAACGCATTAACGACACTGAAAATTTCCATATACAGTTTTGCAAGCGTGTTCTTTGTCTGAATCGCAGGGTATCTAATGTGGCGTCCCTTCCTGAAATTGGAAGATTCCCATTGAAATTCAAAATTTTAAAAAACATGATCAAGTACTGGCTGCGCTTGGAATCGCTCGACTCACGATAGATTACTGTACAAATGCTTCAGTGATTTGAAACAGCGGGGAGGCTCACAATGGCTTGATCTAATACGTGATACCCTCTTTAATCACAGCTTTGGTTATTTGTGGGTAAATCCAAGGCTGGTGAAGGCTGACCAATTTCCACATACTTTTCTGACTAGAATTCAAGATATGTATTTGCAAACTTGGAAACATTCTGACATAGCTGGAAAGTCAGAGAGACAAGGAAAGATGAGATTTTACTTCTCCATAAAGAACACTTATTCTAAAGCACTGTATCTTGACTCTCTTCCGTTTGACAAAAGGAAAGTAATCACAAGTTTTCTTTTAAGCTATCATAATTTAGAAATTGAGAAGGGTAGGCACCATAAACCGAAGCCAATACCAGTTGAAACGAGGTTATGTAATCAGTATCTTACCCAGGAGATCGAGGACGAAAAGCATTTCCTTCTTGTTTGTCCTCAGTATACTGAATTATGTAAACGTTTATGGAAAGCCATCAAATGCGTAAGACCCGATTTCCATTGTCTACATTCAGTTGAGAAACTCACAACCCTTTTCTGTAGAAACATTGACGATATAAGTGAACCCTTAAGTGATTATATATATAGAGCTATGAAAGTACGGGCTGAAAATCGGGTGAAGTAACCTGCTGCTGCTGAGGCTGCTGTGGCTGTATGTGTGTGTGTGTGCACTCACTTACTATTGGGATGTGAGCTAACTGCACCACGATGTATTCAGCAGGTTGGAATCGCTGGCCTTCACGTATCAACACAGAAAAAGCAACATTTCATTCATTTGTGTGTATGTATGTATTTGACTTCTTATGTTTATTTTTTCATGCCATACCACTTCTTGTATTTTGGTAGTGCAAATAAATATTCTATTCTATTCTATTCTACGATTTCAATAAAAATAAAAGGCTGCTCGGCCACATGTCCCCCCAAAAAACAAGTCGAAAAAGGAGCATAACTCTAGTAAAAATGATCGGTCCGAACCCATATTCGAACTTGACTTGTATTATTACCCCAGAAAGTCACATACCAAAATTCTTTCTGATCAAATAATCCTAACTGGAGTTATCATCCGGACACCGCAAATCTTGAAATTTCTAAGTCGAAAAAGGGATATAATTCTACTAAAAATAACCTGGCCGAACCCATATTCAAACTTGACCTGTGGTTTGGGCTAACAAGGTCACATACCAAAATTGGTTCCAATCAAATGATCCAAACTGGAGTTATCATGGGGACACCAAGTGGGACGGACGCACAAACGGATGCACAAACGGATGGATGGACAGACACCACTGATTTCTAAAGTACCCCGAAAAAATTTTCAGGGGACAATAATCTGAGGTGTAGACTGTACTAAAGAATGGAGGGGTGGGTTAATGTGGCCCTCACAGTTAATGTATGTGGCCCTTACAGTTAATGTATGTCAACCAAAGTTACCAAGTTACAGTGAAATTATTCCAAAACTAGTCAACCTATCAAGTTACAATGAAATCCCTTCATCAATACAGCCTGTAGACTGTCCTAAAGGTTTTTGGGCTCTGGGCCTGTGTAGCCATCACGGTTGATCGATCACAACCAAAAGGGGACTTCCTCATCTAGACATTACACTGAGTCATCCTACCAAGTTCCAATGAAATCCCTTCATAAATACAACCTGTAGTCTGTGCTAAAGGTTTTCGGGTTTTGGGCTCGGGCAGCAGTCACAGTTGAATGATCATGACCAAAAGGGGACGTTTTCATCAAGACATTATATGGAGTCATCCTACCAAGTTACGATGAAATAACTCCATAAATACGACCTGTAGACTGTGCTAAACGTTTTGGGGTTTTGGGCTCGGACAGTCGTCACGGTTGACAGATCACAACCAAATGGGGATGTTCTCATCTAGACATCATACAGAGTCATCCTACCAAGTTACAATGAAATCCCTCCATATTAAATATGACCTGTAGGCTGTGCTAAAAGTTTGGGCCTTGGCAGCCGTCACGGTTGACAGATCATGACCAAAAGGCAACATTCTCATCTAGATATTATACAGAGTCACCCTACCAAGTTACCATGAAATCCCTTCATAAATACGACCTGTAGACTGTGCTAAGGGTTTGGGGGTTTTGGGTTTGGGCAGCCATCATGGTTGACCGATCGCGACCATAAGGGGATGTCCTCATCTAGACATTATACTGAGTCATCCTGCCAAGTTACAATGAAATTCCTTTATAAATATGACATGTAGACTGTGCTAAAGGTTTTCGAGCTTCGGGCCCCTGTTGCAATCACAGTTGACCAATCTCAACCAAAAGGGGACGTTCTCAGCTAGACATTATATGGAGTCATCCTACCAAGTTACAATGAAATCCCTCCATAAATATGACCTGTAGACTGTACTAAAGGTTTTCAGGTTTCGGGCTCCGGCAGTCGTCACGGTTGACAAATCACGACCAAATGGAGAAGTTCTCATCTAGACATCATACAGAGTCATCCTACCAAGTTACAATGAAATCCCTCCATATTAAATATGACCTGCCTGTAGACTGTGCTAACAGGTTTTGGGTTTCGGGTTTGGGCAGCCATCATGGTTGACAGATCATGACCAAAAGGAGACATTCTCATCTAGATATTATACAGAGTCATCCTACCAAGTTACAATGAAATCCCTTCATAAATATGATCGGTAGACTGTGCTAAAGGTTTTTGGGTTCGGCAGCCATCATGGTTGACCGATCGCGACCAAAAGGGGACATTCTCATCTAGACATGACCTCAAACCGGCATATGAAATTTTGTGATGATTGGACAAGAACTACAGGGTGTAGCCTGTGCTAAAGGAAAATGTGAACAGACTTCCGCACGCGTGATGGCAATAGCTTATCTTGACTTTGTCAAGTTAAGCTAAAAACATATTTATGTTAGGTTTCAAAAAGGACAATTCTAATTGATACACAGAGATCAGAGATCTGACCAGGAACATGGAAATAATTTGAGGCTGATACAGCTACAAGCTTCGAATGTTGAGTGAAGCATGTCCAGAGAACTCAAATAGAATCTGAGTTCCAATTTTCTGTCAAGAACAGAAAGCAAAAAACGTCTGTTTGTTGATAAGATTGTTGTTATAAACATTTAACCTTTGACAGCATGGTGATTGACCCATTGAGTGGAACATGATGCAAACCTGAAGCTGAACTCTTATGGTGCAATACCCAAAGAAGGCAGTAGCATTTACCCAAGAGGCAACACATCAATGTGAGGCACATGTTGGTTAGTTTGTATATTTAATGAAACATTCAATCAGTGTGAGAACCGTGTTGTGTTGTATATATGCTGTGAAAACTTAGTCGTAAGGGAAACAAGAGACGTAAATGTCACAAGAACAAAATCCAAATATGCAGTGAGAACCAAGAAGAGCCATGTACCAGTAGCTACAAAGAGAAGACTTAGACCTGAAGAAACAATGAACTCTCAGCTTATGACAAAATCAAAGAGTATGTATCATGTTTGAATTCCAGAAAAAACTATAAGTAATGTTTATATTCATATAAATAAATTTTTTGGGGTGATTAATCATTAACTCTTTGCATGCTGCTGGCAGATATTCCTGCCCAGGACAGAAAATCTCTTGTGACCACAACAAGTAAAATTTGAGCACAATTAACCAAATTTTTCCCTGCAAATTGTCTCTATATTTTTACCAGTGATTTCTTGAGTAAAATTTTCATGAATTTTCTATCAAATCTAGTCATGACAGCAGCCATGACTAGATTTGATGAAAAATATTTTTAAAAAACTCAGCCAGTTAAAAGACTTAAAAATAACCTTTACTGATACTTGGTATCAGTCATCTTCGTTGTCTCACAAAGAATATAGACATGTGCACTTACAGTGTATAAGTAGCACTGAATAAATCAAAGTTCATCTAATTTGCATAATTTCTGCACGAGAAAAAAACCTGTACTATGTGTGATGTATTCCATGTTACTAAACATTCATACAAAAATTTATTCAAATCAGAACTTTCATACAAAAGTTCTGTACAAAAGACTGATTGCACTAATTTTGGTACAAAATAGCTGCTGGTGGCCATCTTGAATTTCAGACCACACCCAAAAACACTCATTCTCATCCCACGGTGTTAACAAAGGTACCCAAGAAGTTTCGTGAAGATCGGTTCATAAATACGGCCTCTAGCCTGAGCCGTATAGAAGTTGTATACAAAAAACTGATGAGACCTAATTTCGGTACAAAATGGCCACTGGCAGCCATCTTGAATTTTGGACCGCACCCAGAAACACTCGTTTTCGTCCCAAGGTGATAACAAAGGTACCCAAGACTTTTCATGAAGATCGGTTCATAAATACAGACTCTAGCCCGAGCCGTATTGACATGTGTACTTACTGTGTGTAAGTAGCACTGAAAAAATCAAAGTTCATCTAATTTGCATAATTTTTGCACGAGAAAAAAACCCGTATTATATGTGATGTATCCCATGGTACTAAACATTCACACAAAAAATTATTCAAATCAGCGCTTTCATATGGAAGTTCTGTGCAAAAATCTGATTGCACCAAATTTTGTACAAAATGGCTGCCATCGGCCATCTTGAATTTCGGACAGGACCCCAAAACACTCGTTCTCATCCCACGGTGATAACACAGGTACCCAAGGAGTTTCATAAAGATCGGTTCATAAATACGGCCTCTAGCCCGAGCCGTATTGGCATTTGCACTTACAGTGCTGAAAGTAACACCAAAAAACATCAATGTTAGTCTAATTTGCATAATTTACGCACGAGAAAAAAACCTGTATTATATGTGATGTATCCCATGGTACTAAACATTCATACAAAAAATTATTCAAATCAGAGCTTTCATATGGAAGTTCTGTACAAAAAACAGATTTCTGCATCGTCAGTACAAAATGGTGGCTGGAAGCCATCTTGAATTTTCGGACCGCACCCAAAAACACTCGTTCTCGTACCACGGTCATAACAAAGGTACCCAAGAAATTTCGTAAAGATCGGTTCATAAATACGGCCTCTAGCCCAAGCCGTATCCAATTGTTGATGGACAGATGGACAGACGGACAGACGGACGACGGACCATGGCATAAGCTCAAATTTGGCTTCGCCAAAGTTGAGCTAAAAATGAATTATAGAGAAATCTGTATTAGCTGAACTTCAAGTATGCAGACATCAGTATTACTGTGCACTAGGGACCAGCCTAGAAGGAAATTTTAGGGGACTCCATGTCTCCCTCCAGAAAAAATAGGGAGACTGCAGAGTCATGTAGGGAGACTTCATAGGCAAGTGGGGAAAATTTAGAATATTCATGTACCACCCCCGCCGCCCCTTCATATTTTCAATTTGTGGTCCTCCATTAATGTCCCAATAATCCAGGTCCAGTTGTCTATGGGGCATCTATGCCAGGTTAAAAAGTCACAAAGTAATTATCGACTGAAAATCCCCCACTGCTACCCTCTCCTTCATGACCCCCTCCCCTCTTCTTCATGCCAATCCCCCAGCACCCTCCTGTGGTTGCCTTTCACCAAAGTCTACTAAGCTAATAATTTCCTAAGTCTGAAAGTGTGAACAGGACCAGATGTAAGAAGGTTGCTTGGGAGGTACTTTGTTAGTAAAGAAACAAAATTCATTCGGGGTCGAGTATTTTGTAAAAGAAATGTCATTCCGCATCATTTTTATGGCATTCTGGTGTCATTCCGCATCATTTCGTGTCATTCCGTTGTTTAGGAGGACCCTTTTTCAAGATCGTCCACATGCACTCTTGTGTCCTGTACAAAGCTTTTCTTGTCATCACTAAAGCTTTTTTCATGTGTTTCAATTCCTTTCGTGTTTTTGTGGGAATAGACGGCCCAACAGATAACAGTCGTCAGCAAAATGAAATAAAAATACTGTGTTATAAAATACATCTGTTGTGTATACATTTTCGGCATCCTAAGTGACGTAACCTACTTTCAAACTGAGTTATTTTGTTGAGTCGCGTAAGTCACCTATTTTCGTTTTGACATTTGAAGCTCTGACTGAAACGCAACAAAATAGAAATAGAAAAATCTGCCAAAAGAGACAATGGACAATTGATTGTCGTGTGATTTCATTAAATGGACGTTTATTTGACGAATTAAAATGCCCATTTATCACACTCGAGCACATTCGATTTTTGAAAATAATCATTTTCATGCAAAGCTCGCATCACTCAGTTCAACCTTTCCTCATTTTGGCCAATTTTTTGAGGGCGACTTGTAATCGCCCCGACTATTTTTCTAGGCGACTTTGAGCTTAGAAGGGCGACATAATCGCCCAAGTCGCCCTCACGGCTGGTCCCTGCTGTGCACCATTTTTTATGAAATGCTGGTATACAAAATCTATCCACCTATTTCTTCCTCTCTGGTTTTCCTCCTTCACATCAAGATATCAACTCCAAGGACTCAGATGGCATTCTAACACTCTCCAGACTTACAAACACTATAATTAATCCACAGATAGTGAGGAGAATAAACAATTATATTTTGTTGGACAAAGTTCTAAGTGTTCTGTCAAATAAGATAAAATTATTTGACTTCTTGTTTGAAAAGGAAAGTTTTGTAAGAGAAAAATTTTGTTTTATGATGGACAAATTAATCAACTGATAAGGGATAATACAGTATATGGAGAGATGATTTCACCTAAAATACACATGAAGTGCAGGGTACCCAGAATTTCATGAACTGTATTCAAGGACTTTCAAGGAGCTTTTGAAGTTTAATTCATGGATTTTCAATTATGTTTTGAATTCAAATTCACAAATATGGAAGGATCTTCCATCAAAAAAAAAAATGGCCATCTTTTTGAATAGAAGTGTAAAGTTAACATTACTATCATTAGAATTACTTTCATGTAGAACTGACAAGTCAATCAATTACCTTTTGTTTGAAAGACCTCAATGAGCTTGGTCAAACAAAATGGTCAATTTTGTTACGGCACAATTGAAAAAAATACTTCTGCCAGAAACCACTGCCAGTAAGTTCTACAAAAAAATCTCCCCATCAAGAAGTAAAACTAACAAAAACAATTTTTGAAACACTTTTGTGGTCACCATTAACCTTTTAATGTGGCCTTAAACACCAATAAATAAATAAATAAATAAATAAATAAATAAATAAATAAATAAAATAAGCACTTTTCATCCCCTAACACTGATGTTGATAGCAAAATTTCAAGCTGCAAATTTTCCCATAATGCAACTTGGAATTTAAGCAATTCAATCTTGTTTGACGAGCTAAACTTCAGGGGTGCTATGAACTGTTTAGCCCTTTAACATAAATAAGTGAAAAAGTAACTTTCATTTTTTACTTCTAAATCATAGCTTTTGACTCTCTCAATGATACAAGCTTGATGAGCTTGTCTCAATGAAGGGTCATAAGCAGTGTCTTGGAGGCAAAAAATTTAAACTGTAATACAGTGGAGCCCACTTAATTGCATATTTCTTAATTGAATAACCCTATTAATTGAATAGAACTTCCAAACACAAAACTATTTACCATGTCTACAGTTCAAATTTGATCCAGTATTTGCATGTAGGTTATAGAGTCAACTACTGTTGACCCTCTACCTAAACGAATTGGCTGCATCCGTCCGCATAATTTGTAAATTCAGCAGGTGTAAAAATATTTGATTTAAAAAAGTTTCAACAAAACCATATCATGTGACCCCTCATTGGAACAAGCTCGTTGAGCTCGTTCCAATGAGAGGTCATATGATATGGTTTTGTTGACATTTTTGGAAAAATTTGTAAAAATGATATTTCAAATAATAAATTCTGATATCGTTTACATTGGGTAATGGGTTAAGTGAAAAAAAAAATCTTGTAATACATCGAGAAATTATTCAATTCCCCTTGTTGATAGCCCTATTTTGCCTCAGTACATCAAATACATTTAATCTATTATATGAGCTCTGTAAAACAAGATATAATAGAATAAATGCTCTGTTTATCTCCAGAATACACAATAAAGCAATGAAGTGACCAAATCCCTGTTAATTGAGTATCCCTGTTAATTGAATAATTCTCGCTGATAATGTGGTGATTCAATTAACAAGGTTCTTCTGCAATACAGTCTGATGGCTATTTATGTGAATATCATTAGGCAGATATGACCATCATGCCAGGTGAAGGGTTAATTGTTAAGAAATTATGTGTTTAGTGATAGTTTTATTTTTAAAAACAATGAGCAGATTTAACAGCCAATGATAATTCTAGCATCGGACACTTTGACCGACGACCTTAAAACTCAGTCAGATATGGACATTTTTTCAGTCTGACATTGTGCTTGATGAATGTTTTATTTTTCAGGCTTCCTATTTAAAAGTTACTTATTGCTAAATAATGCTGAGAGTTGAGTCCACAACAGAAAGTTGGAAGTGTTGAATATGGACCAAAAGACGTGAACTTGCTGCATCAAGTATTGACTTTATGAGCATTCCCCATATTGGGACACATGAGGGTAGGCACATATAACATTTGATTCCAAAACAATAAACAAGTGTGGAGCAAAATGTGGAGCCAGTGATGGTGCTTAATATATTACATTTTATACTTACTGTAAAAGTAAGTTAATCTTAAAAAAAATGATCAAGTGCCTGATATTCCAATATTTATTTGACATTGAGTGGAGTTCATGTCTGCCATTTTCTGACCACAATTGTGCCTATTAAAATATTCTACGTGTAATTTGTTTTGGAAACAAAGATAACATATGCCCCCACCCCTCATGTGACCCAATGTGGAGAATGCTGATCTCTATTAATATTCCCACCTTGCATCGATGGTGCATTCTGCCAGATTTGAATTATTTCTAGGTTTCATGTTCAAACTATGTTCATCAAACACTCATTAAAATACAGAGGTGAGCTACCACATTTTTATTATTGATATTAATGGGTTCAGTGGCAAGAAAATGAAAAGAAGTTTTCTTGAAATAGCCACTAGAAGATTAACAGCACGGAATTTAGTCATTTCAAACCTCATTATGTTGTAACATATTGATTCGGAAGGCTCCAAATTGGCGTTGATCTACTCGATGCATACAGAGAATATGAAGAAGTGTTCCTTTTGGATTGTGGTGAGCAACAATAAATTATGAATGACCTGCAATATCTGCACAATGTGTTAAGCAATGAGAAGGGTACAGCTGAAGGTGGAATTCTTGATGCATGTTGAAGTGATGGCATCTATGGGTGACAGAAGAAATAACTGTAGTTGCAGAAGTGAGATCACAGGAGCATCCCTTTTCTGGATCAGGTCCCTATCTGGTCACAACACACTTAGGCCCCACAAAGTAGATCTTCTGATTCTCAGGCCATTTTTTTTTTAAATTGCATTGGGGCAGACTGCTTTTTATTTCATTTTTTATTTTTGTAATTATTTCTTTGTCATCAAAAGTTCATGTTCTTGGTTTGTTTTATGTTTTAGGCCTCATAATCTACAGAATAGCAAGAGTGGGGGTGTATTTCATTCCTTGAGTGCAAGAAGGCTTTACAATGCTACAGCACTGCAAAGCCTTCTTTCACTCAAGGGACAAATTTTATTAACTTGGGTAAAATATCAGACATAAACCATTTAATTTTTATTTTTTTAAGTTTGCATTGGTTATAAAAAGAGAGCATACGGCAGCCAAAAGGACCATGCAGGAGGGCCTGAAAAACAGATTTTTAACTTTTTTTGGCCTTACTCTTGTTGGTAGATTTTTCCGTGATAAAATATTGTTAAATTAAGACAGAATTAAGAAAAACAAATAAAAATAACCCCTAAGATTCAATGTTTTTTATTGTCTTTTCTGACAGGCAAGCTTATATAGTGCATCAGGCAAAAAAGCAGACACAAGTTCTATTAGAGGGTCAAAAAGACTGGAATGGTGGAATCTGAAGAGCTGCTTTGTCAATGAAAATAGTTAATTGATAGGAGTATTCAATTAATAGGATTTTGCCAATTTTTAAATCTTCTAGTGATAAACTGAGCATTTATTCCATTATATCTTGCTTGACAGAGCTCAGAGAGCTCTGTCAAATAAGATATAATACATTAAATGCATGTATTGAATATATCAAGGTCAGATAGGTCTCTCAACATGAGGAATTCAATGGATGTCAGAGAAATTCTTCAATAAATCACAGGATTTTTTATTCAATTAACGTTAGTTTACTCTATAACCTGGGGGTGCGGTGGCATTGTGATAACCGATTCTCGTCAGATCACCGAAGTTAAGCAACGTTGAGCCCAGTTAGCCCTTGGATGGGTCACCATCTGATCGATCGATTCTGACTCCACTGTTGTGTCCTTGGGCAAGGCACTTAACCCTGATTGTTCACATGGGGGCACAATTACGCCGTGTTCTAAGGCATACTGCACGTCGATGGAGCACATATCTTCAACCAATCTAATCCTGCCTGTGCTGCAGAGTGGAGTTACGATGTTGGGGAGCTGGCAGCTGCTTGTTGGTTCTCTCCGGGTACTCTGGCTTCCTCCACTCGTAAAGCTGTCACCGACACGATATGACCTTGGCTGTTAAAAGTGTTGTTAAACCGTAATAAATAAATAAATTACTCTATAACCCATATGCAATTATGTCAAATTTGTACTAAAGAGATGGTAAATGGTGTGGTGTTTGGTATTTATATACCATTAACAGGGTTATTCAATTAAGAGATACCTATTAAATGGGCTCTACTGTTATGCAATAATGCATTGTCACTGAAAATTGTTTTGCATCATAAAATCTGAAGAATGGTTTCACTTGGTAGCTCCACAGGGTTTCAACAAAATTTAAATTTCTCCCTTTGAACTGAAAATATGTTGGCTTTGTCAGATCAAACATGCAAGAGAATATCTCCAAAGTTCAGCTTTTATATAATTGGTTGATGGAAGCATCAGCCAGGTATATGCTGCACAGCACGGTAAAGTGTCTGTGTAGTCCTCCTGGTGAGTGCTTTGTCATTTACAAGACATTGTCCATTAGTTAGCACTGACTGCACATTAATAGAGCTTGCAGTGTCTGACTAATTTGTCACATGATGTGTCACCTTTATTTCATAGTTTAATTGTGCTAAAGAGGATAGGGTTACAGGAATGCGAGCACAAAGGAATTTGGTAAAGTAGTTCCATACTGCAAGTCTGCCATTCAACAGGGAAGTTTGTTTTCAAAAAATGCGTCAAATAATGGACCATAGTTAGTTGTAATTTTAACCCTTTACCTAACCTAACAGCCAAAACAGGCCAGCGCTATTCACAAAAAATACTATCCAATTTTCATTATTTTTTCATTTTTTATCACAAAAACATAGCTTATGACCCCTCATTGGAACGAGCTTGCTGATAAAAAATGAAAAAATTAGTTATTCAAGTATTTTATTTGCAAGTGTCATCTGCTTTTCGTGTTAGGTAAAGGGTTAAATTGATCATCCAGAAGTATTGTTCTCCAGTCGCAACAACATGTGAGGTAAGGTACCTACTTTAATCTTTCTGTGTAGTCAGTTTTGTTTTCATCATGGCGACTTGCAATTCATGATTCAGTCCAGCTAGAAATATTAGCTTTGACTATCTTCCTTGATATGAAATGCAAATAGAAATTTTTTGTTACTGCCAGTTTCTGACAGTTGAACAGACCTGGTGTCAGTGACAGGATGTTAACTGGTAGAGTGCTTGTTATGGTGTGCAATAAATTAATATGGGTAACAGAAAGAAGGGATCCTAGTGGCCCTGTGTACTAAGGTGTACTGAATGTCGATGTGCACTTGTCTTCAACCAATGCTAACCTTGTGTGTATGGCGTCAGTACTTTGGGGAGTCTGGCAGTTGCTTGCCATTGCTCGGTTGTCCTCTCTATGTACTCTGGCTTCCAACACCCATAAAACAGGGGCGACACAAGGTGACACTGGCTGTTGAAAGTGTCATTAAACCCCAATAAATATATAAATAAATAAACAAACAGAAAGAAATCTGTGATTAAATCAATTTAATTATTCTAAAATGTAATAACAAAATAATCTGAAATGAAAATGATACAAAATCTTTTACACTATTTAGTTTGTCGAAAAATAAAACAAAAATACTTATCAGTTAATCCAAATAAAGTTCACTAGAATCCAGTAATCTTGTGATGAAGAAACTTTCCGGCTGGTATTGTCATGTAATTATTCAATAAATTGCAATGAAATGTTCACTCAAAATTTCAGCATTGTCCAATAAATTCCAATAAAGCACTAAGAAATTTTCAAATGGAATTAGCCCTTTACCCAATGCAGACGATACCAAATTTATTCTTTTAATATTTGTTTTTTAAAATTTTGGAATTTTTTTTTAAGGAAACCATTTCATGTGACCCCTCATTGGAATGAGCTCGATGAACTTGTTCCAATGAGGGGTCACATGAAATTTTTTTAAATATATATTTTTTTTAACAACTTGATTTGTAAATTATGCGGGCGGATATGGTCAATTTGTTAGGTAAAGGGTTTTTTATTTATTTATTTATTGGTGTTTAAGGTCACATATTTATGCACAATGGCTAATTATGACCATCACAGTTTCACGGGTGGAGGAAACCGGAGTACCCAGAGAGAACCACCAAGCATCAACAAGCAAATGTCAGCTCCTCAACATTCTAACTCTGTTCAAGCTCCGCTCAGGCAGGGTTACAGCGGCTGAAGACATCGACATGCAGTACGCCTTAGTACATGGCGTTATCATGCCCCCATGTAGGCAACCGGGATAAAGTGCCTTGCCCAAGGACACAATTTGGGTCGTCCCGGACGGGGATCGAACTCGGGACCTCTAGCATAGAAGTCCAACAGTCTACCACTGAGCCACCACACTCCCAGGTAAAGAGTTAATATCCAATAAGAATTTGCTCCTCAGGTAGTTAACAAATTATCCAGCTGAATGCTGGGTTTTTACAAGAATAAATCCTGGTTCACACAAGAATAAATTCTCTTCAAATTTTGGAAACACTTTTCCAATACAAAAAATGCTCAGATCACAAAATAAAATTCTGCAGCATATATATTAATCTCAGCTGCTCTCTAGAATAATGCACTGTCCTGTAATAATATCTCCAATCCAGAATATGTAAACAATAGTCAGAACATCCTCATCGCAGGTGTAATTAGCATGCCGGATAATGACCTTTTGTGGCTTCATGGGGTCCCATAACACAAGTGTTTTGACTGTACCCTAAGTACCCTTTCTATCGTCTCCAATTGCTATCACCATGTTAAACTGATAACTGAAGAAATTAATTAGTTGAGTGCTAGAAGTCACTATCATGGCTCCATTGAAAAGTGCTGAAAGCCACTTTTGTGGCTTAAAACTGTTTGCATAAGCGTCTTGTTTTCTTAGCTGCAGAAAATAATTGCTTATATAAAATTGTAATAAAACAATTGTTCATCAACAAACTCTTGCTGAACTGAGGTTTCCCTTGCTGGTTGCATGGCCTCTTTGAAAGAAAAATAGTCACATTTCAAATCACCTTTGAAAAATAATTTAGCACTCAACCAGTTAAGCATGAATTAAGAACAGCATGATATAAATATCAAGCAATCTGTAACTAGCTTGTAACAACTCACAGTCATGTCTTAAAGATTGGCTGAAATCTGCCAACTTTCCTATGTTTTGGCTTTTAGAAAATTTCCCTTGAGTACAACAAGACACCATATGCAATGCTTTAGCACTGCAGATGACACCTTGTTGCATTCAAGGGACAAAACATCTGTTGAAATCATTTTTGTGGGGTTTTAAATTCGTGGTTTGAATCAACCACAAAAACAATGAAAATTGGACTACCACGAATAAAAGGGCATTTACAGTCATCCAGAACTGGATGGTGCGACTAAGTTAATTTGTTGGTGAGGTGCGTCCTGTCAGGACAGACCGCATCAATAAATGGACTTTAGAAATCTGTCCATCCATGTTAGCATTTGACATATACTCATACATAACAACGCCTTACACATGCAAAGAGAAAACGATTATTTGAATACCATCTGAATACTATGAATGAATATTCGAACACTAAAATCTGATATTTGCTTCGGCACTTACAAATAATCTGAACTTCACAGTAATGTATTAACTTTGTTAATTCATGTATGTATTCCACATGTTCTTATGGTTTTGAATGTGAAAATAGAAACAAATCACATACATATATGAACTCATTTTGGTCTGGCGAATTTCAATAGATCAAGAACAATGAAGTATTTTCCAATAACCATGTCTATTTAATGATGCTTGGGAAGTGTCAAGTGGGTCTCTGCATTGTTGACGTCCTCCCACTTCACGTGGACAAAACTCTAGCTAATGGATCAGCAGTTCAATTATCGATCAATGGAGT
Organism: Pictodentalium vernedei; assembly: GCA_031216915.1. Classification (NCBI taxonomy): domain Eukaryota; kingdom Metazoa; phylum Mollusca; class Scaphopoda; order Dentaliida; family Dentaliidae; genus Pictodentalium; species Pictodentalium vernedei. The sequence continues at coordinate 177,528,787 of CM062288.1, forward strand.
TATCCCCTTATCTAACATGGCAAACAGACAATACTAACATTTTTTGTATCATTCTTCACTTTCATTCAAAAAAAATATCTGGTCCTACCCACTGGTCCATGAACTGCAGGTCTCCTTATTGACTACTCATGTTTCCATCAGTTCAGGAAAAATGGATATGGAAGGGTTTCTGCAAGTTGGCAGATGATCCCTTGGACAGCTTCTTTCCAGTTGCCAACTTTCCCTCAACAACCTGACAGTAAAATTGATACAAAACCATCAAAGGGTTGCTCCAAGTCTCCATCCACCTACATGTAAGTTTAATGATGCAACAGATAAAACAAGCAGAACTGTTGTGATAGAGATAAGTATCACATGCGATCAGCATATTAAGCTTGAAGTACAGTTCTGTGACCACAAAAGCAGGCAGAGAATTTCAATGGGATCGCGACTTGGTCTCGATTCGGTCAAAATTCTGTGACCGCTTACCTCCCTGCAACACTCTAGAATCTCACTACAAGGACACTGAATCAGAGATGCTATTTTCATTTGATTTTTTTTTTATGCAGTCTTCATTGTACATTTTATTTATGAAATCTTGATTCCTGGTGCAGGTGTGGTGTTAAAAAGTGTGGATCATTAAAAAGACCGTTTTTGTGAGTACAGTACTTACATTGGCTGGACCATGTTTTGTGTCATTGCCTTTAACAATCACCATTTTGTTTTCAACATTCATATTTTCAAGTTCACTACAACTGCAAGGCAAGGAATATGTAAAACTTTTGAGCATTTATTTATAGAAACAACTGCTACCCTCCCAACCCCAAGATGGCTACAGATGAGATACTATTCTATATGTAACCAATGAGCATTCCAGCAATTCAGTTGTTCAGATACCAGAGCATCTTATTCATAGCTGCAAATCATAATGATGTTTATGAAACTTTTAATCACTTCAGTTGAGCAATGAAAAATGGCTTCAATTTCATCAATAAATGCCAAACTGGTGGATGACAGTGCACAAGCAATATTTCATTCCTAAGGGTAGCCATGTGCGAAATAATCAATCAAATGCCTCCTCCCATGCTCTCTGGCAGTAATTTTGTTATTTTCTTGAAAATGAATTTATTAAAGAAATCTGCAAGTATTCAGCGATTATCATTACAGGAAGTCTTAATAAGCTTTGATTTGTTTATCAATCAAACTCCATGGTGGGGTATTATATTTCTCAACATGAATTGTATCACTGTAAGTACAGGTGCAGTATTTCTGTCAATATATCAAACACAAATGGACAGTTTGTGAGATTCTGAAGAAAAGTGCAGATGGCATTAGAATTGTACACAAAATGAGGTAAATACAGCATTGAGAGAGTGGATATCTACGAAACCATGTTCTTTAACAGGAGAATGGTGGCTCAGTGTACTAAAGTGCACTGCACGTCACTGGAACACAGGACTTCAACCCAGCCTGAATATAAGCAGACTGTCATCTGCAAAATGAGGTCCCCAGAGGGGACTCTTGCCTTCCTCCACTTATAAAACTGTTGGACACAAAATAAATAAATAAGTGTCATTAATGGATTTTCAACCTAATAAATATTTACTATTTATGAGGAAAATGTAGAAGATTCACTGGTAAACTTTCAGCACACCTGACAGGGATTGCACCTTGGTTGATCTTTCTTTCTTTTTTTCTCTTAATCCTTTGAACATTGCTGGTATCTTCCAGTTTGGTTCAATGTAGTGATGCGGACCATACTGGACCACCCTTGATGGTCCAGTTCAAACAAGAGGCCCCTGAGCAGCCTTAATCACTCACCTGACAAAGTGGTTCAAAGAAGTATTTTGGGTCCATCAACACTACAGAGGAATGAAGTCATGAAATTATTCATAACACTCATGTCCATTTCAGATGATTAATATCATAGGTCTTCCTGACTGCTTCCAATTGTATCTACTTACTTACTTATTGGTGTTTAAGGTCACATACTTATGTCTAATCATGACCGTGATAGTTTTACAGGTGGAGGAAGCCGGAGTACCTGAAGAGAACCACCAAGCAGCGACGAGCAACTGTCAGTTCCTCAACATTCTAACTCTGTCCAAGCTCGGCTCAAGCAGGGTTACAGCAGTTGAAGACATGTGCACCATCAACATACAGTACACCTTAGTACATGGCGTCATCGTGCCCCCCATGAAGACAACCGGGATAAAGTGCCTTTCCCAAGGACACAACACAGGTCATCCTGGATGGGGATCGAACTCAGGACCTCTAGCATAATAGTCCAACAGTCTACCACTGAGCCACTGCGCTCCCTCCAATTCTATCAGCTGTAGACAAGCACTGCCAAATGACCAAGGGTTGTTATGTCGCTGCAGTTTGAAAGTCAAACTTTATGGAAAAACACAAAGGAATGGATTCGAACAACCCTGAACCTAACAAGCCCCCTTCTGCTGCCCCTTCCCCAGTAGAGAGCCCAAATATTAAGCCAGGGACTCGAATTGAACAAACTTGAATCTGATCCCCTAGAGATAATATAAACCAAATATGAAAGGATTCTGACTGGTAGATCTGAAGGAGGAGATTTTTAAAGAAATCTCCTAATATTGCACTAAGTAAAAATTCAGACTCCTATAGAGAGCCCAAATATTAACCCAGGGACCCGTTTTGAACAAACTTGAATCTGACCCCATAGAGATGTTGTACAGCAAATATGAAAGGATTCTCATAGGTGAATCTGAAGAAGAAGATTTTTTAAAGAAATTTCCTTATATTGCACTAAGTTAAAATTCAGGCCCCCATAGGGAGCCCAAATATTAACCCATGAACTTGATTTGAACAAACTTGAATCTGACCCCTAATCCCCTCATATTGCACAAAGTTAAACTTTGGGCTCCAATAGAGAGACCAAATATTAACCCAGGGGCCCCAAAGTTGAACAAACCCCCCCCCCCCCCCCCCCGATGTTGTATGTCGAATAAGAAAGCATTCTGACTGGTGGATCTGAAAAAGATTTTTAAAGAAATGTCCTCATATTGCGCCAATAGGGAGCCAAAATATTAACCCACAGGCTTGATTTGAAGAAATTTGAATCTAACCTCCCTAGAGATGTTGTATGACAAATATGAAAGGATTCTGACTGGTGGATCCGAAGAAGATTTTTAAATAAATTTCCTCATATTTCACAGTAAAAATTCAGGCTCCAATAGCCCAAATTTGGACCCAGGGACTCAAATTGAACAAACTTGAATCTGATCTCCCTAGAGATGTTGTATACCAAATATGAAAGCATCCTGACTAGTGGATCTGAAGATTTTTAAATAAATTTCTTCATATTGCAGAGTTAAAATTCAGGTTCAAATATTATCTCAGGGATGCGATTTGAACAAACTTGAATCTGACCCCCCTCCCACCCCCCTTCAGATATTGTATATCAAATAAGAAAGGATTCTGACTGGTGGATTTCAAGAAATTTCCTCATATTGCACTAAGTTAAATTTCGGGAGAACCCAAATATTAACCCACGGACCCGATTTGAACAACTTGAATCTGACCTCTCTAGAGATGTTGATACCAAATATGAAAGCATTCTGACTGGTGGGTGTGAAGAAGAAGATTTTTAAAGAAACTCCTTCATAATGCACAAAGTTAAAATAGGGAGCCCGAATATTAAATCAAGGACTCAATTTGAACAAACTTGAATCTGACCCCACTAGAGATGTTGGATACCAAATTTCAAAAGATTCCAATTGATGATTCTGGAGAAGACTTAAAAAAAAATTTTTTTTCAAATATGTGGGTACTATCAGAATTATGACCCTTGTGGTGCCCTTGTGGGAGTGGCAACTTTGTTTGAACAAACTTGAATTGACAAATGATAAAAAGATGCACACCACCATGGTTCAATTTGGTCCAGTAGTTTCAGAGGAGAGTTGATAATGTAAAGTTAATGCCGGACGGACGGACATACACATGATGGACAGTGATCAGTAAAGCTCCCCTGAGCTTTGCTCAGGAGAGCTAAAAATAGCGGTCCGATATGGTCCGGTACTCAGGTAGGTGGTCCATTTTTTCCAAGTGGACTGGTCCAGGGTGGTCCAATGTCCATTACAGTGTTTTCAGTTTAACGGAATATTGGGTATTAATTTGGTGTAAATGTCTTGTGTTAAGTGCTGGTAACTTGCTGGTTTCTATGGTCAGTTCCTATCTACCACTGTATACCCTGCAAACACACGACGCCAATATAACATTATATAATGCTGTCACAATGTCACTGGAATTGTGACATTGTTATTTAACATTGTATTGACATTGTGTATATGACCGGTAGAGATACTATATGTTTCGGTTGACGTTAAATATATAGTATTGGAAAACATTTCCTGTGATTTTTACCTGCGACACATCCGAGCCATGTTAGCAGACATTACACCTAACTGTCGATGAGATCTCATCTATTCTGAATGACCCATCTCCAGACTGAGGTTCTTGTCCATCTGACAACCCGATAAGTGTCACTAAAATTCCTATTAAGGAGTAGGGACCTCATTCTACAGATGCCCTGCTAATTATATTCAGCCACACTTGGCATTTTCTTAAATGAAACAAAAACAATCTTAGTCGAGCTGAAATGATCATGATTAGTTTGAGTGTCAGCAGTCAGCATAGTGACCCCTTTAATCACAGACAGAGACACAGACATATGCGCATAGTCGGCATATGTCATAGTTTGTGCCCAAGGATTGTGCCCCTTGTAACTTTGTCTAATGATTCAATGTGCCACTGTGCCACTATGAGAAACCTGTTCTCATAACTGATTTTGTTTAAGCTGCAAATCAAAGAAAAACAAGTATTTTATTCCGAACTGGCCATAAATCAGAAATTAAAATTATCCACTGGACAGGCTGGGCAGTCCAGAGCTGCCCCCTGGGCCACCCTAAGGTGTCCGGTACAGTCGGGGTGGTCTGGTACAGACTGTAATCCAGCCTTGGACCGGTACACTACCTTACCGTTTTTTTTTTTTGCAGTACAGTCCGCATCACTAGTTCAATGGCAGCAATTGGAAGAGTTCATTTTCATTATTTGGGGTAGATCAATTAATATTTTCAGCGTGAAGTCTCGGGGTGGCATGTTACAAATATTGATTAGTCTATCCCACACATTCACTTGGCAGCTATCCTACTAAATGATATTATGTTGTATCATGTTCCTGGCTGAAAAATCAGCTTCTCAGCTTCAAAGGGTTAAGAAAATATAACTAAAATTGGTTCCACATGTTTACATAATGACTAATGAAATAACCCTGCTACTTGCATATTATTGTCAAAACACCAAACCATTCACCATAACATTGATACAAATCTGAACTCTTATATACAAAGGGGCTATAATCCAGATCCCTATGACTGAAAAACAAATGTAATATTGGACATTTTGTATGCAGACAACCACAAAATTCCTTTGCCGTTCACATATTTTTTGCATTGAAATAACCAACTGGTGTATTTATTTCTTAACCTGCTGCAGGTGGATTTTCTTGCCAAGAACAAAAACACTTGTCACCTAGTAGAGATATGTTAATGGGACAGAACACAGAGAGGGAGGAGTATGTGGGACAGGAAACAACCATCCACACTGGAGTTTTTCAAGTGTTTCACAAGCACTGTAGGTGTGAGGGAAATATGAAAAAACTCCAACAAAGAGTTATGATTCCTGTCCTCCATACTCTACCTGAGTTGTGTTATGAATTTATACCAGGATTAAACTTCCGTTAAGTGCATAAAGCCGATACCTTTCAGGAAAAATATCACCTTCGGCAGTCGCTTTACTTTCCTGTTTGACACTGCTTTGTGTCAAAGCATTTCAATCACATCATAATGTCAATTATATGCAAAGCCGACTAATCAGATGCATTCTTACATGATGTTACACATAGGCCAGATTCCACATGTGGTGTGCCACACAAATAATAACAAGATTTCCAGTAATGAAAAATAGAGAATCCAAATATCAACCTGGGGACTTACAGTTACAACTAAAAGTCCTGTCCTGAAATGCGCACATATAGCACGTTGATCTGCGCGTTTATCTACGCGTTATGACCATAGTAAGGCTGTCAAAGTGTGTGCATGTGGCCTGTGCACAAGCAATGTTTCAGCCTATGGACCTCCGGGTAACCCGGAGGTCCATTGGCAGAAACATTGCCTGTGTTTGCTATGAGTAAACAGAAGAACCCGCCGTGCTTTAGATGCCATTCGATATGGCAATTGTGCGCAATTCCTACGCGTAATTAAGCCTAGATAAGCGCACATTTCGTGACAAGACTTCTAGTTTTAACTGTAACTTGAACAAACTTGAACTGACTAAGCACTCCCACCCCTGGCGGATCTGAAGAAGATTTTTAAAGATTATTTCCCACATTGCACTAAGTTAAAATTCAGGCTTTCATAGGGAGCCCAATTATAAACCAATACGCTTGTTTTGAACAAACTTGAATCTGACCCCTTTAAGGATCCTGTATACCATATATTAAAAGATACTGGCTAGTGGTTCTGGAGTTTAAAGATTATTCCTCATACTGGATTAAGTTATAATTTGGGCTCCAATTCGGAGCCAAAATATTAACCCAGTGACTTGAATCTGACTCCCCTAAGGATAGTGTATACCATATATCAAAAGATTCTGATTGGGGTTCATGAGAAGATTTTTAAAGAATATTCCTCATATTGAACCTACTTAAATTCAGGATCCAATAGGGAGCCAAAATACTAATCTTGGGACTTGCTTTGAACAAACCTCCCTGTGATGCTCATGTATACCATATTTTAAAAGATTTCAGAGAATAAGAGTTTTAAAAAATATTCCTCATAATGGACTAGGTTAAAATTCAGGCTCCAATATAGAGCAAGCTTAGATTTGACCTACCGAAGAATGCTGTATACATGTACCAAATACCAAAAGATTTTGATCAGTGGTTCTGGAGATTTTTAAAAATTTTAGCAAATATGCGGACACAGCATTTTTTGTATTCCCTCTACAGTACACTATGACACAACCGATGGCAATTTTTTTTACCATTCCATTGTACGGGTAGGAAGGATGCTTCATACCAAATAACAGATTTCTATGTTTAGCTCCTGAGGTTCCCACTGGGATGCAGAAAATGTTGCTTGCATGAATCAAGTACTTATGACTCAGTAATACCACATACCAAATTTGATTCAAATCAGCTCATCGGTTCAAAAAATAGAAATTTTGGGCAAGGCCAAAAATCTAGCCACTCTCCTTACAAAGGCATATATTGCTCCACAAACTTTGTTTGAACAAACTTTAATTCTACACCACAAAAGGTAGCTCAGTACCAAATATCCAGTCATTGTTCCCATTGGTTCATGAGAAGATTTATTTAAAATTTGGTATCATTTTCCCCCACCCTCTCCCTATGGGGCTGGGCAAGTTGACTTTAACAAAAGCAAACTGTGATGTCAGAACAAACAATCATCTCAAATTTAACCAAAATCAGTTCAGCAGTTTCGGGAGGAGAAGTCGCGAACATCATGTTAACAAATGAAGGACAATGGATGGACAATGGATGAGTAATCACATTAGCTCACCCTGACTTTCAGTCAGGTGAGCTAAAAAAAATAACTCAAAGGACCCATTCTCCCCAAGCAAACTGACCTCAAGCAACCTGGCCTCAAGCAACCTGGTGTGGGCCCCATTTGAACAAAGGTTAATCTTATCCACCCATATATACACGTGATTAAATCTGACCACAAATTTGAATCTGCCCCTCCCCTCTCCTCTCCATTGAACAAAGATTCTGTATACCAAATATCAAAACAATCTTTTGGCTGGTGGATTTGAAGAAGAGTTTTCACAAATTTTCCTCATATTGCACTAAGTTAAAATTCAGGATTCTACAGGGAGCCCAAATACGAACCTAGGGTTTTGACTTGAACAAACTTGAATCTGCTTACCCCTCCCCTAAGAATGCTGCATACTAAATACCAAATGAGTTTGACACAGGTGACTCTAATGAAGAAAATTTTAAGTATTTTTCCTCGCATGGCACTAAGTTAAAATATGAATCCATGGACTTAAATCTGACCCCACAAACGACAATTATATCAAATTTGAAAAGATTCTGATTGGTAGTCCTGCAGAAGAAGATTTTAGAATTTTTGAAGAAAAAAAATGTATGTCTGATAACAGAGTTATGCCTTTGTGGAGTATCCCATAGATCCTATAGATGTGACAATATTATTTGAACAAACTTGAATTAAAATATGAGATGGAACATGCATACCAAATTTGGTCCAATTCAGTCCAGTAGGTTTTGAGAAGTTGATAAAGTAAAAATCACATCGGACTACAGATGAAAACTGATCAGAATAGCTCTCCTTGAGCTCCACTCAGGTAAGCTAAAAAGGTCATTTAATTTTTTTTTCATGCTTTCAAACATAACTTACGATCCTTCATTGTCAAGCTCATTTAAATTTTCAGTAAATCAAGTAATTTTTTTGCAGTTGTTATCTTCTAGTCAGGTTAAAACTACTACTGTCTGAAACCCAACAACAACAAGAGGCCCCAAGGGGCCTTAATCGCTCACCTGCCAAAGTGGTTCAAAGAGGTATTTTGGGTCACATTCAGACAGACATGGTTCATCAACACTACAAAGGAATGAAGTCATGAAAGGCAAATTTTATGGAAAACACAAGGAATGGATTTGAACAAACCTGGACCTAACACGCTCCCCCCTGCCACCCCATCCCCACCCATAGAGAGCCCAAATATTAAGCCAGGGACTCAAATTGAACAAACTTGAATCTGATTCCTCTTGAGATGTTATATACCAAATATGAAAGAATTCTGACTGGTGGATCTGAAGAAGAAGGTTTTTAACGAAATGTCCTCACACTACACTAAGTTAAACTTTAGGCTCAAATAGGGAGCCAAAATATTAACCCAGTGACCAGATTTTAACAAACTTGAATCTGACCCACCTAGAGATGTTGTACACCAAATATGAAAGGATTCTGATTGGTGGATCTGAAGAGGAAGATTTTAAAAGAAATTCCCTCATATTGCACTAATTTAAAATTCTGGCTCCATAGGTAGTCCAAATTAATAACCCAGGGGCTCGATTTGGACAAATTGGAATGTGACCCTCCTAGAGATGTTGTATATCAACTATGAAAGGATTCTGACTGGTGGATCTGAAGAAGATGATTTTAAAAGAAATTTCCTCATATTGCACTAAGTTAAAATTTGGGCTCCCATAGAAAGCCCAAATATCAACCCAGGGATCCAATTTCAACAAACTTGAATCTGACCCTCCTAGAGATGTTGTAAACCAAATATGAAAGGATTCTGACTGGTGGATCTGAAACAGAAGATTTTTATTAAAGAAATTTCCTTATATTGCACTAAGTTAAAATTTGGGCTCCCATAGAGAGCCCAAATATCAACCCAGGGACCGTTTAAACACACTTGAATCTGACCCCCCGAGAGATGCTGTATACCAAATATGAAAGCATTCTCATTACAGGGTCTATAGAAGATTTTTAAAACAAGAGACCCCAGGGGGCCTGAGGGTGCTCACCTGACATGGTAGCCTAAATATCAAGCCAGGGAATTGATTTCAACAAGTTGCATCTGCCCCTCCTAAGAAAAGCTTATACCAAATGTCCAAAGATTCTGACCAGTGGATCTTAAAAAAAAAGATTTTTAAAGAATATTCCTCATATTGAACTAAGTAATAATTTGGGCTCCTACAGAGTGCCCAAATATAAATGCAGGGACTTGGCTTGAACAAACTTGAATCTCACCTCCAGTGGGATGCTGTATACCAAATATTAAAAGATTCTGACTGGTGGATGTGAAGAAGATTTTGGAAGAATATTCCTCATATTGAACTAAGTTATAATTCGGGCTCCCACAGGGAGCCCAAATATCAACCCAGGGACTTGGCTTGAACAAACTTGAATCTTACTCCCCTAAGGATGCTTCATACCAATGGATGGAAAGTGATTAGTGAAGCTCCCCTTGAGCCTCACTCAGGTGAGCTAAAAAGTTAAATTGAAATTTTATGGGATGTGATGGGGAAGAGCAGGGGAAGTCCAATTACTAATGTTTCATCAAATGAGACCAAAGGCTGCAAGCCGAGAGGTCCTCGGTTTCGAATCCCACCTGCGGCAACCGCGTTGTGTCCTTGGGCAAGACACTTCACCCGATTGCCTACATGGGGGCACGGTGACGCTGTGTACTGAGGCGTACTGCACGTCGATGGTGCGCATGTCTTCAACCAATCTAACCCTGCCTGTGCTGCGGTACAGAGTTCAGAGTTACGATGTTGGAGAGCTGACAGCTGCTCGTCGTTGCTCGGTGGTTCTCTCCGGGCACTCCGGCTTCCTCCACCCGTAAAACTGTCACGGTCACGATTAGCCACAGTGCATAAGTATGTGACCTTAAACACCAATAAATAAATAAATAAATGAGACCAAAGCTTCAATCTTTTAATTCATTTCATCAACACTGAGCAACAAGCACTCCACAATAAATTTAACATTTTTTATGAACAAAATGTAACTCTAAATAGAGGTTACCATTGCTATGGCAGGGTTCTAGCACTCAATGAATTTCTAAGAAAAAACTGTTCTGAATTTCAATGATTTTCCTTTTTACATTGCAAATAATCAGGCCTATCATGATTAATCGAGAAGTGGACCAAGCGACGGAACACCCATAATCGACTACAATTTCAAAGTCAATGATTATGAGGTTTCATCGCTCCTTTACTGATGAATTATTAGTTATTACCCCTCCTCCCTATTGCGCACGTAAGAAGTATCAGAGGCTGCAGAATATCAAAATACATTGTAATTGATATGTGAAAGTATAAAGACACAACATACAACATATGACATCAGGTCTGACATTCTAGAGAGTATGGGAGTAACAAATAATTGCCCTTCTCAGTTTGCCTGGGAGTGCAATTGCCTTATTAAATCACAATGCAGCTATTATTAGACTCTTGATCATCTCAGGTCCAAACCTGAGCCTGGGCTCAGGTTTGGGCCTGGGATAATCAGGAGACTGAATTTTCCTCAGAGAGGCAGTTATTTATTTATTGGGGTTTAATGACACTTTTGACAGCAAGGGTCACCTCATGTCGGACAGTTTCACGGTTAGAGAAAGCCGGAGTACCCGGAGAGAACCATTGAGCAATGGTGAGCAACTGTCAGGCCAGAAAAGCAGTAGGCATGCAGCATGCCTCCATGCCTAAAGAATGTGCAGCCTGAGGAACTAATGACAACTAATATTGTTTTCTATATAGCTGTCTCTATAGGTCACAGAGTATGATTAAAGTTGCCCTCAATCAATTATTCTTCATCAAAAGTCAATCACAAAATTTCATAATCGTGTCAGACCTACAAATAATTCAATGATTTTCCCAGAATGCTACTTCTCAATTCAACATTTTAATGTTTGATCTGTGTTGTCCAAGAGATTGCAGCTAATTGTTAATCTTGTACTAAATGAGCTAAAACATTGCTGTTCTGATTTAGCCAGTACAGTGAAACACTTAAATAAATAGTCACTCTGCCAATAAGGAATATTCAGTTAACAGTAATATTCATTTATCCAGCATTTGTATTTTTGCAAAGTACTGCTTAAAAACTGAGCATTTATTCTATTATAGAGAGCCCTGTCACACATGCTTAAGCTGGAATAGTTGAGGCCAAAGAGGTCTTTGAAGCTTGGGAATTCAGAGATTTTAGAATACTTTTTTGAAAAATCATAATATTTTTTATTATTCAAAAGGAATTTACACTATAAGCTCTATGCAATTAACAGGGTTAATTTGTACTAAAGGAATGGCAAATGGAATTGGTATTTGAAAATTATATGCAATTAACTTGGTTATTCTATCCAGCTAAGTTGGCTCCACTGTATCCATTTCAATAGTGTATGAGTGTTAGTCATACCACTGGGTTTTTGAAAATTTATAGTACTTCTTAAATTTATTAATTTATTGGTGCTTGGGGGCACTGTCAGCATCTATGGCTATATCATGACGAAAACATGAATATGAAGTCAAATTTAGTCAATCATTTATACCTGTGCTGCCCATTTTTGAGGACTTCCATCCCAGGCATTGGTTACTAGGTCGTAATTTACCAATAAACCAGAGCATGTTTATCACAGTAAACAAGCAGTTTTGCTTCCAGGGATTCCCATGGGAAGGCATTGCTAAACAATCTTCTTGTAAAGTTTGTTTCAAATGAAATACAGAGTGATGTCCATGACATTCCAATTAATATTAAATATTTCCGAACTAAACGAAAATTAAACAAACTGGACTACTCACAGTTTGCTAAGGATCACCACCTACAGATTGACATTCAGGCAGAGTGTTTTTTGGAGGTTTCTGATTCAGTTCCATTTTTATGGCGAACCAGAAGACTGAACCGTAGATCCAACAAAATCCAGTCAAACGTTTTTACTGTGTTTGTGCATAAACTGATCAAACTATGTTACTGGGGGGAAACTAGACCAGTAGCCTATACGGACTCTCATTGCTTAGTCTTTCTGGAATAGTCAATAAGGGGAGAAAATGGGACAATGAAAACACACATAGATTAGATGAACTTTATTCATTTGTTACCCTAATTTGTTTGCTTCTGACTCAATAGGCTTAGCAACTGATCCCACAGAATCCCTAAGAATGAACAAAGGGAAGTTAGGTTGAAACTGGTGGAGATACTTACTGACTGTACTTTTGTGATGAGTGGCGTCATACAAACTATTGGGAATTTATTTCCAAGTTAAGGAGCCAGAAGTGTTATTTACTATATGTTCTTAACACATAGAACCAAAACTAATGTTCTTTAATGATATCAAACCGAAACCCGATCTGAACAAAAAGTGCACATTGTAGATGTAAGTGGAGAGTGTTTCATGTCCATAACCCAGTTATCAATCATATGCCGGTTGTCAAATCTGGAACCTTTGTTCAAGTTATAATAATGTTAATAAGTTCAGAATTCGTAAAAATTAATAAGGCCCATAACTCTGGGCTGAGTCAGTTTTTGAACCCACTTGAGATATTATTGCAAAAGACCTGTATGTCAAATATTAGTCAAATCAGAGAATATTTGCTCAAGTTATGGTGCTAACTAATTCAAAATTCATTAAAATTGATTAATTAAGGCCCATAACTCTGTAGTAAAACATCAGGTCGGGCCAGTTTTTTACCTTGCTTGAGATATTATTGCAAAAGACCTGAATGGCAAATATTAGTCAAATCGGAGAATATTTGCTCAAGTTATGGTACTAAAAAGCTCAAATTTCGTAAAAATTGACAAATTATGGCCCATAACTCTATAACAAAAATCGGGCCAGGCCAGTTTTCAAACTCGCTTGAGATATTATTGCAAAAGACCTACATGGCAAATATTCTTCAAATCGGAGACTATTTGTTAAAGTTACTGCGCTAACAGTGCAAGGATGCCCGCCCGAACGTTCAGATGCCAGGCCTCCCAGACACCCACCCACTGTCACCAAACCATAGGTCTCGGTTGTTAACACTCAGCCAAAAATTAAAACCTCCCAGTTCTAGCCGACATAATTTCTACACAAAAGGTAAATGGGTGGAAAATGTGCAGTTATAATCACTCTCCACAGTAGACATGCACTTTCCACTAACCTTTTCACTTGTTGTTGCCTGTGTACATTCATTCCTTGTGTGAAGTCAAGGAATGGGAAAGCGGGTCACCCCTTTTCTGCGGATTATAAACTGCCCACAGAACAATTAAGTTTTATCAAAAACAATTTATTCATGTCAAGAAAAGCATTTTTAGCTGAACTTTGGCAAAGCCAAATTTGAGGTATTGCCATGACCCGTCGTCCGTCTGTCCATCCATTGTGATGTACACACGGCTCGGGCTAGAGGCCGTATTTATGAACCGATCTTTACGAAACTTCTTGGGTACCTTTGTTATCACCGTGAGACGAGAATGAGTGTTTTGGGGTCCGGTCCGAAATTTAAGACAGCTGCTGGGAGCCATTTTGTACCAAAATTAGGTACAATCAGATTTTTACGCAGAACTTCCATATGAAAGCTCCGATTTGAATAATATTTTTGTATGATTGTTTAGTGCCATGGGATACATCACATATAATACAGGTTTTTTTCTCGTGCATAAATTATGCTAAATAGACGAACTTTGATCTATTTTATGTTACATTCAGAATTGTAACTGCAAATGCCAATACGGCTCGGGCTAGAGGCCGTATTTATGAACCGATCTTTACGAAACTTCTTGGGCACCTTTGATATCACCTTGGGACGAGAATGAGTGTTTTTGGGTGCAGTCCGAAATTCAAGATGGCTGCCGGTGGCCATTTTGTACCAAAATTGGTGCAATCAGTTTTTTGTACATAACTTTTGTATGAAAGTTCTGATTTGAATAAATTTCTGTATGAATGTTTAGTAACATGGAATACATCACATATAATACAGGTTTTTATCTCGTGCAAAAATTATGCAAATTAGGTGAACTTTGATTTATTTAGTGCTCCTTATACACAGTAAGAGCACATGTCAATACGGCTCGGGCTAGAGTCTGTATTTATGAACCGATCTTCACGAAACTTCTTGGGTACCTTTGTTATCACCTTGGGATGAGAACGAGTGTTTCCAGGTGCGGTCCAAAATTCAAGATGGCTGCCAGTGGCCATTTTGTACCAAAATTAGGTCCAATCAGTTTTTTGTACACAACTTCTATACGGCTCAGGCTAGAGGTCGTATTTATGAACCAATCTTTAGGAAACTTCTCGGGTACCTTTGTTATCACCGTGGGACGTGAACAAGTGCTTTTGGGTGCGGTCCAAAATTTAAGATGGCCGCCAGCAACCTTTTTTTATCAAAATTAGTGCAATCAGTTTTTTGTTCAGAACTTCTGTACGAAAGTTGTGATTTGAATAAATTTTTGTAGGAATGTTTAGTAACATGGAATTCATCACATATAATACAGACTTTTTCTCGTGCAGAAATTATGAAAATTAGATGAACTTTGATTTGTTCAGTGCTACTTATACACAGTAAGTGCACATGTCAATATGGCTCAGGCTAGAGGCTGTATTTATGAACTGATCTTCACGAAACTTCTTGGGGTACCTTTGTTATCACCTTGTGTCAGGAACGAGTGTTTTTGGGTGCCTTTGTTATGCCTGTGCTATGAGAACAAATATTTTGGGGTTCAGTCAGACCCACTCTGGGACTCAAAGATTTCTTTTCTAGTTTAGCATCTAACTGTTGCCCACATTTACAATACTTTACCTACACATTTGTTACAGGCTACGTTTAGCATTTATGTACAGACCGTTACAATACTTTACGAGTACCTTTATCAGGTCATTACCTAGATGTTTGTCATTGCTGTGTCACATACTTTACATGTACATGTCTTAAACAAGTTGAGCTACAGTTTCATTGACACTTTCATCGTTATACAGTATGCCCCCCTCTGGTATTAAACATTTTTTGACAGAGTTTTCTGACCCCAGTCTTGGACCAATTTTGGAAAGTCTGTTATGGAAGATTGTCCTACTCCCCAACAAGGGTTTGTCCAAGTTCTTGGAATTTAATAAGTTTGATAGGAGAGTCTCCTCTGTAGTCTTGAGCCTCATTCATGCTCTTTGGAGTTGAGGTCGGATGGGCATGCTAGCCAGTACATCCACTCGGTTCCTTTCTCCATTTGGTCACCAAAGAGTGCTGTCAAACAAGATATAACTGGTTAAATTGAAACCCTGTTGCATTTTGGGAAATCTGTGCCAACCTGTATTACACAAAAAGACATGAAGACACTTCAGAAGGGCCAGCACACTGGATCCAATGTCCAGCAATTCTCACACACCGGGCAGTTACCCACCTCTTAAGTACACAATGGTAGGAGATGAATTTATAGAAACATTTCATTTTCTTCACACTTCTATCAACTCATTTACCACCAACCCCATAAGTCCCCATTAAACTTGAATGTCCACTTCTGTGACTCGAAATCACCAAACAGTAACTACCAACCAATAGGGTGATATACAAAGCCTTGAAAAACTAACCTCAGTTTAATGTGACATTAAGAACCTTGCCCTAAGACTGAACTTGAAACAAAATCTTTGAATGCCAGATGTAACATTCCCTCAACATAACTCATGCAAGGTTCTAGAAACAACAAGAGCTGGACTGTCGTCTGGTGCATACCCCACGTGGTGTACCACCTAGTGTGGGCATACCTATGACCAACAAATATTATTTATGAATATTCTTGTACAGACTGATGGATGGATGCACAGACAGATGGACACAATTAATCCAGTATAACCCCCCCCCCCCCCCCCATTTTCTTTCGAAAGTTTTCAACAATTTCCAACAATTTCTAAGTCAAAAGGTATGGTAAATTGTTTGGTGTTTGGAAGTTTTATGCAATGAGGCAGACGTCCTTGTCATAGACAAACTGCATGCCATATTTCACTGAAATCTGATAATCCCAATCCAGTATAACTCCCCCCCTCCCCCCATTTTCTTCAAAAATTTTCAACAATTTCTAAGTCAAAAGGTATGGTAAATTATTTGGTGTTTGAAAGTTTTATGCAATGAGGCAGAAGGCTTTGTCATAGGCAAACTGCATGCCATATTTCACTGAAATCTGATAACCCATACCTGAGATGTTACAGGCTGAACAGACAAATAATGTCTATTTCCTACAATTTCTAAGTCAAAAAGAGGGATAACACTAAAAAGGAGAATGTGAGAAATATCGTTGAATCCTTTTTTTTAAAGCCTATACCATAAGCAGTGTTCACGGCAAATTTCATTGCAATAGAACATTCGATACCCGAGATACAGGCTGAACAGACAAAATTTGGGCCGGACAGACACAATTTCTAAGTGAACAAGTAATAAAAAAAAAATAACTAGTGTGGGGGGTTACCTATGACAAACAAATATTATAGAAAATAATAATTTACGTAAGTTATGAAAGTTATGAATATTCTCGGAAGGACTCACACACGGATGCACAGGCAGATGCACGAATGGACAGACAGAAGCACGGATACATGTAATCCAGTATACCCCCATTTTCTTCGAAAGTGGGGGTATAATTATACTCCCTGGGACTCTCAGGTCTTTACCTTTTCCTCCTACTTCCCTTGAGGATGGAAGGATAAGGAAATGACTGGAGGATCCTAGTTAGTACAAAAGAAAAAGAATTCCTCGACATATTGAGAGAAGAGCAATTTTTCACACATCTATGGATTTGAGAATCTAAGGACTGAAATTCCCTGAAGGATTTTTGGATAAGTTCAACATGTGTGCACAGAGGGTCAATACTCAGAGAGGCAAAAATTAATGATTTTCTAACACAGAAAATTAATTTCAGAAGTCAATGATTTTTAATGACTTTCAAAAACCAAGGCTGCCTTGCATGGGCAAAAACATTTGAAATTAATTAAACTGAGACATTTGATATCAGGAATGATCTTGAAACAACACCAGCAGTAAATCAGTTAACAAGCACCTGCTGCAGGGCAGAACTACAATAGACAGAATAGTTCTTGTCTCTTAAGATTTACTATGTGACCAATATGGTACCTGCAAGTGGCTTGTCCAATAGAAATCAATACAAAACACTTCATTAACTGTGACCAATATAATGCCTTCCATTGAACTGATTTCTTTTGAGAAAAAATACCAGTGAAAAGATTATATCTTTTTTTTTCCAATACCTGTTATAGCAAGTAGGATAACATTAAATTTTCAGTGGAATCATATGTATCGGAACTGAATAATT
Organism: Pictodentalium vernedei; assembly: GCA_031216915.1. Taxonomy (NCBI): domain Eukaryota; kingdom Metazoa; phylum Mollusca; class Scaphopoda; order Dentaliida; family Dentaliidae; genus Pictodentalium; species Pictodentalium vernedei. The sequence goes on from CM062288.1 coordinate 177,546,627, forward strand.
GCATCGTTACATATCATAAATTCCACAGTCGTTGTTTGGCAGGAAGTGCCAACACAAAAGAACTATCTGAGAAGGCACTAATTAACCTGAGTCTGATGACTTTACACACAGCATGTGGCTGTATGTTTTACAATATTTTGCATACAATTCATATTCTAATGGCATAAACCATTACTAATACTGATGGCGACATCAAAGCACACAGTTATCAAAATCTCTCACCCTTTCTCTTCAGTTGATAAGATAAATAATCACCAACAGAATTTCTTCAATAAGGTGTTTGGAAAGGCCACTACAGTATGCTGACAAACTAATGCTAAGCAACTTCTAAAGGTCCAAAAAGGCCTGCACAAATTGGGTCATTTATTTCACCTACTGTTCACCTCAAAAGAAAAATGTGGCCAAGTTTTTAATCACCTAGATAACTTTACAATCAGACCGATAGAAGGTATGATGAAATTGGCCTTGGCATTTCTTTGTTAACTCTTCCAGAATATGATATATTTTTGAATGATGATTACATTCTGGCAAAGACATACAATGTGATAATATGCTGATAGAAAGGGAAAGACTCTCTCTGCCTTCTCCAACAGTGTATTACAACATAGCATATCAATTTAACCCTTACCTAACATGAAAGGCAGCAGATGACACTTGCAAACAAAATTCTTGAATTACTCATTTTTTACATTTTTTTTGTGTCAAAAACATTGCTATGACAGCTCATTGGAATGAGTTCAATGAGCTTGTTCCTATGAGTGTTCATGAGTTATGTTTTTGAGACAACAAAAATGAAAAAATAATTGAAATCTGATGTTACTTTTCAAGTAATGACATAAATATTAAAAATTCAAGTAAAACAGAACCAACAAAGGGCAATAACACCCTCAATTTTCAAGAAGTAATTGTAAATTTATGCAGGGCAAATACAAAATTTATTTAAATCGGATGCTTACTGTTAAAGTCATTGGATAAAAAAGGACATTTCAAGAAAAAGGGAAGGAAGGAGGGAGGGAGGGAGGGAGAGGGAAGGAGGGAGGGAGGGAGGGACAAAATGAACTCTTCACTAACTTCTTTTCCTGCAAAGGGGATAAAAAGTGAACGACATCCAGCAGCAACATTAAAACAAATATGAATGCTGGGTAAGCAAGAATGTTCAGTTCTAAGCCAGCTATGGTTGAGCAGTACTCTTGGAGAAGATGAAATAATGACTGATGGATGCCAAGTGACGGCGTCCACTCACTACTGACTTTTAGTCAAATGAACCCAAAGTGCATGGAAATTGAAGCCATTTAAGGTTGCTCCCTGCTCTCTTTAGAACAACCTGATAGTGGCTTCCAGCACCACAAGAGTTGAAGGTAAAAAATAATGACGATGTAACCAGATTATATAGATATGACTTGAAAGATTTCCTGTAATGAAAAATAAGAATAGCTTTAATCAAGTGTAGGATATGAGAAAGTGATAGAAAAATTTTCAATTACTGGCATTCAAACATTCACAAAAGTCATATTAAAAAAAATTTGACACGCGAACATTCACAAAAGGTGTATTAACACTGTTTAAAAAGCTTAGGAGACAAAACAGTGGTATTCCTGCACTGTCTATTCCCTATGTATATCTTGACATTATCGAAGACAAAGATAGACGACGTTTACATCATTCCTTAGAAATTTACATAAAAACATCTCCAAAAAGCCATCCATCTTTGCCACAAAGTCAGATTTCATTACAATCTAAATACAATTCTAATTCTTTTGAATTATTACACACGTGATATTCCATAAATCATTCTTTGGAATATTTAACAATACCTTTCTATAAAGTTGGGAATTAAGAGGATTGGGAGAGAGTGGAATTATTAGACAAAAATAATCCTTAAGTAGCAGGAGACTCTTGTTAACCGTTTATGGCACAAGCAAACTTTCAGCTATAATTGACCACATAGTAAGATGTAATCAGTCTTCATTTATCAATTAGATGATCTGATTCAAACAAGAAAACTGTCTAAGAGGCTTAACTCCTGAAAAAAAAAACTTGTGAAGGACCACTTTTCAAACTCATCCAAGACATTTTGTAGAACTCACATATGGAAGGACAGATGGACAGACAGATCTATTTCCTATTCCCCTTCCCAGAGTGGTGTGGGGGGTGAGGGTTGGATAATAATTGGACATTTGTCCTGAGGTCACTATAATATTGTCAAAATCTGAATAAATCCTAAGTTGACTGTTTATCCTTAACTAGATGTGTGTTGGAAGTCCATATTAGAGCTGCAATCTGAAGTGCAGGTACCCAACTTAAAGACTTCATATTTTCTAATGTGCTTTATATTATCTTGGAAGTACAGTAATTTAGCCTGTTTGAATTTGCTTCATTACAATTTGGGGTGGGGGTATACTGACACTCACCCATGGATTGTAACACAGAAAGGATTTGTGAAGAATTTTTGACGACCAAAAAGGATTTAGCACACTACCAGTTAATGACAGTACCAGCACTTCCCAATTAACTCTTTAGCTGATGAGTTTTTTTTTTTAAATATTTTCATATAATTTAGTCATGGCTGCTATGAAACAGCCAGAGCTAGATTTGGTGAAAAATTTATGAAAATCTAGCTCTGTAATTGTATGATTCAATTTACAGAGAACAATTCTATTAAAACTAATAAAATTATGTTCCTACTCCTGGCAAGAGAGCATGAAACCTGGACACGGATATCTGCAAGCAGCATGCAAGGATTGAAAGGAGTCCAGTGGACAAGAGCGTGCAGATGTACAGTACAGTCAACATGGATTGGTCATAATACATGTGTGGGCATTGATGTCCACGTATGCGTTTACCAGGTGAAAATCATCATCAGGAACATTTTTTTGAACGCGGTGTTTCATTTATTAAATTTTTGATGATTATTCCTATAATTAGTGTTTAGAATCTAATATTATTGTGTCCGTGAAAATATTGTTCACCCATGGAAAGTGACCAGTCCACGATGGCTGTACTGTAGTTAAGGCATCATATTCGTTGGACTAAATCCATCTTTTTAGAGAAGCAAACATGACAGTATGAATTTGGTTTGTAATGCTTTATTGTCCGAAAATATCGTTTTTGCTCAAATACTGATTTTTCAGATTTGACATGGACATTGGGGTACAAACCTGACTTTTATATGCATGTGATTTTCTCCATTTGCATGTAGTTTCTTCATTGTACTGTAATTAGTTTCTGAGTAACAAAAGATATGATTCATAAAAAATTTAACCCCTTGATTTGATTTGAAAGTTTCAGAGTATGAACGTAGAAAATGGTTTCAAATTTTTCTTCAAGAGGATTCATACTTATCTCAAAACTTCCTATACTTATCTCAAAACTTCCTATGAATACACATTGCTAGAAATTAATAACTGGATGTCCACCAACTCCTCATCACATTATGCTGTTTTATTGGTACACACATAACAGTGACATAATGGCACATCTGTAAATACTTAAGAATGTTGCAAAAGTATTTCAGTCATCAGACACGATTGCTGGACTGAAAGAAATATTAACTTAAAATCTGATCATGTTATTTTTCCTAATTGGTAAACACCCATTTGTGTTATTCTTTGGACAGCTGCTGCAGAGAGTTAATCAAAACTTTTAGGTCCTTCCAAAAAGAAAGAAGAGTATAGTGTCTTGACGGCAGGGTTATCTCAATTAAATCTAACTGTGTGTATTTGGCTGCAAAAATTCTGTTAATGATTTGAATCAATCACTGGTTCAAAACAAAATAGAAAACATGGATTGATAATAACAGCTATTATTATATACTTTATAAACAACCACATTTCTATTGGCTAGATCTGAAACACGGTTTTCCAGTGAATATCAACTTTATAAATATAGCTTTTTGAAATCCTCTCTCTAGTTCTATTTCAGTTGACGTAATCTCTACAACATTGTTTGTTTTTATGTTATTCTGCAGATGATAACTATTTTATTGTTAAATAAAAGTATTTCCGGTTGATATAATTGAACTTTTAAGTGACAAATAGAAGCTTGTGTTTTTGAGGATGGTGTATATAATAAAACTATTATGGACTTTTGTGGTGGTAAATATGAAGTGATATGAACCTAAAAAACCTGTACTGACCAAGGCTAACGCCTCTGTCAATATAAGCTTTTTAGGTTCATATCACATCATATTCACCACCACAAAAGTCCATAATTGTATAATATGCTCTGTGGCATTTTAATGTCTTTAAGTCTTTATGCAGTGGATCAGTGGTTATGGTATTGGTCTTGAAACCGAAAGGTCCATGGTTCGATCCCCCACCAGGGTAACTGTATTGTGTCCTAGAGTAATGCACTTATTCCTGAATGACCATGTGGGGGCTCACTGGCACTGTGCACGAAGGCACACTGCATGTCGATGGTGCACTTGTCTTCAACCAGAGTTAGTATGTTGGGGAATATTAATGTTGCTCACTGCTGCTTGGGGGTTCTCTCCAGGTACTTCAGCTTCCTCCAACTGCAAAAGTGCCTGGCATGAGGTGACCATTGCTGTTGAAAGTGTAGTTAATCCCCAATAAAAAAATGTTTAAAAAACATTTTTACACAATACATCTGAAGGATTTTTCTTGCAGTCCTTTGGATCTGTCAGGACTGTTACCAGCTGTCCCATTTCTAATCATAATTAGTCTGCTTGTGCAGAGTTAGAATGTTGGGGAGTCTGACAGTTGCTCGCCACTGCTCATAAGTTCTCTCTGGGTACTCTGGGTTCCTCCAAACATAAAACTGTCTGATATGAAGTGACCCTGGCTGCTAAAAATGCCATTAAACCCCAATAAATAAATAAACTGAGTCTCAGGGAGCTCATTTCACATATTTCCATTCTGAACTTTGTGAGCCAATGACCACTGTTCTCTTTACTCTAGGTAAACACGAAACCAGGAAATCAAAGAACAGGTGATACCTTTTTTACCAGTATGGTGAGTGAGTAACAGTGACCAGGTACATTTGTAATTGCCACTGACTGAAACAACACTAAAGCCTGTTGATTTGATACAGACAACTCATATTGGTCAGTTACTTAAAACTAGTCTGCCAGTTGAAAAGGAATGACCAGGTAAAATCCACAGGATGAACCTATTACTGACCAAAATGGCACAAACCACCCACAACTTATTTGAAAGGCTCGCAATATTTTTTTTTCCATTATTCTTCTCCAAAGTAGCCACTCTAACATATCAACTAGAAGTGTCACATGTATCAGGTTTGTTCCTGCAAGGTTTCAAAACTTGTTTCAGACATTTTTTTGTTGTTGTCTTCAGAAATATAGCTTGCGCAATGTTTTGAAATACTCAGGCACGCAACTACTGTGTTTGGAATTTAGGCATAGAACATTACAATCCATATATGCTGGCACTTATTCAACTCTTGTAATTACCTCTCCTGCTGTGTTCTCAGCTGTGAAGAATAAATAATTTACAAACAGATTTCCCTTCTATTTTATTGCCAAATGTTTTACAATGGCATGTTATATTTGGTGTACCATTGTAATTAACAGCATTTCATCAGCAATGGCATATACAGAGAATCAGTTCAAAAATGAATACAGTGGAATTCTGTGTACTGAATATCCACTTTGCCAGTGAAAAATATTCAATTAACAGATGTATTCAAATTGACAACATAGTTTTGTCATTTGCCTTTATTCTAATGGTAAACTGTACATTTAAACTATAAAATCTTTGTGATTTTTATTCTGTTTTCCTCTTACCCACAGTGTCAAAATTTGAGGGTCCCATGATACCATAAAATGTAGGGTTTGAAAAGCTCATCCTTACAAAGCTATTATATATCAAAAATGGAAACATTTGGGGTTGTTGTTTACGAGCAGATTTTGTTAGCTTTTCTCATTTACCCATTGTATTAAAACCTTGGGCCCCATGACCAGGGCTTATATTTCATCTAAAATTGTGAGAATCCACTTCTCATGAAAATGGTTGCGAGATTACATACCTGCTATGGGTGTCCCATGATCCCATTAGGCCACCATGGTTGAACCCTGGTTGTAGATAACACATGTTAGCAACTTAGCACTTTACCAAACACAGCTTTTTAATTTTCAACATATAAACTGAATTTGATAATTTTTTTAAAAATAAACAATATTTATCAATAAAACCTTACAAATATATGCTGTTCAAAAAAAGAAATGCGAAACGGGTATAGTCACGATAACATGGCAAATTTTTGAGAACACAGTGATGAAGTGTGGCTGTAGATATGGTTAACGACATATCGTGGTGGTTTAAACATTATGTAATATTTTGTACAATGGAGCATAATTTCAGCCACCGTCACCCCACAAATATTGGAAATTAACAAAAAAATGTTTCCACTGATTGAATACTTGATTATGAAGTTGCACGCTCTGAGCAGAGCATGTGGGGGTATAAATTGACGTGGAAATCGATCAGAATTCACACAGTGTTAAAGGGATCTTGCTCATGCAAAATGCTGAGTTTGACCGAAGCTCAGAGAAACAATGCCATTGGCCACTTGGAAACAGGCAATTCAGCTTCGAATGGAAGCGAGAGTGTTCAATGAATCACCGAGCACCATCACACGCCTGTGGAACCACTACCAAATCCAGGGGACAATGCAGGACCTTCCAAGATCCGGGAGACCCCGAGTGACCACCACAGCTCAGGATCGATACATCCGGTTGCATCATTCGCAGGAAAGAACAACCACAGCGACCTCTACAGCATCAACCCAACTAGGCCGGTGGAGGATTTCAGATCAGACCATTCGCAATCATCTATGTGAGGGAGGTCTGCATGATAAACGGCAAATTCGTGATGTCACTTTGACGGTGCAGCATCGTCGACAGTGACTTCAATGGTGTCAGATGCACAGGGCATGGCTTCATCAGAGATTGAGAACGGTATGGTTCAGTGACGAGTCACATTTCCTTCTTCACTGAGTTGATGGACGATGCCATGTGTACAGACGTCATGGAGAACATTTTGTGTGTAGCTGCTTTTGGGAGGTGGACAGAGTTGGTGGTGGTATGTTATGATGTGGGCAGCCATCTCTCACACTGGTAGAAAGGACCTCGTCCATGTTGAGGGTAACTTGACGGCACAGAGGCACAGAGATGAAATTTTGCATCCACGCGTGTTCCATATTATGCAGAATGCCAACGCCATTTTCCAGCATGACAACGCTCGACCACACACAGCAAGGCTCACTTCAGCTTATCTACAGGATAACAACATCGAAGTCCTGCCCTGGCCCTCCAAATGACCAGATTTGAACCCGATCGAACATCTATGGGATCAACTGGATCGACGTGTGCAACAACAACCTCAAACGTTACTGCAGTTGGCACAACCATTGCAGGAAGAGTGGGCCGCCACACCTCAAGCTGCCATCCGGAATCTGATTGCTTCAATGAACAGAAGGTGCCAAGCAGTTTTGGACTCAGGTGGCGGTCACTCTAGATACTGAGTTTGGATGACTTTGACTGGAGACGTTAACGTCTGAAACGTCTCCATTCGTGCTTTATTTATCCATTAAAATATTGGTTATGAATTGATTTTGTTCTCTATTTCATTATCTCATAACATGGGAACGTCCCTCATCAAAGAAAACCTGTTTTGCATTTCTTTTTATGAACAGTATAGATGCCATTGGAACCAGCTCCTTGAGCCGGTTCCAATGACAGTCATATTTGCACAATTTTATTGACAAAGGATAAGGATATTTCAGGTCATGTTAGCCTTGTATTGGTTAATTTGCTGCTACAATGTTAGATAAAGGGTTATATTGACTCAATTTTTTTTTCATGTGAATCCTAGCAGAGGTGCAGCGAGAATCGAGATGTATTCTTGCTGGCTTCATTGTGTGAATGGATTCTCAGATTCTTGTCGAAATACAAGCCCTGCATGACCAGCCTAAATCGGATGCCATTGGCTTACATATCAATCATGGAAGCATCTGGAGCAGTTTTTATCCCATTACTCAGAGTGCGCAGTGGCACTCTTGAATAAGTCCTGGCTCCAGAGACTTCATTTGAACAATCTTGTAAATTGACCTTACACAGATGTTATATGTCAAGTATGGAAGCATTTGGGCTTTGGTTTGTGAGGAGAAGAGTTCTTAACTGTTTTCTCCCATTACCTGCAGAGTTAACTCTAAGTCCCCATACAGCCACAAACTACCCCTTTTTATATTGCTCTGAAAAAGTTGTCCCAAGTGTATTCAACCTTAAGAACTCTACTGATAGGATGCACTTATCTAAACAGTGTCTTTAAATCATTGTTGGTTGCGTTGTCTGTACAGGCAGCAAACGATAATGTAGAAACACTGTTACAGCAGCCAACAATAATGTAGAAACACTGTTAAGTCAGCTGCTGCTTTGTACGTGTATATATGGTAGTTATTAATGTGAAATTAATCTGAGGACTTGAGGGTTAAAATGAGGGATCCTCATATGGTGCCCCACAATAAAACATCACAATTTTCTATGACTAATTTGATTTCACCCTTCCTTAGGATATGACACACAAAATAAAAGTTACCTGTTACCATGTTTTTATACATCACAAACAAGTTTGAAAAGTTGGTAAAAGTAACCATCTTTGGATTTTAACTATGTGTTGGCAACTCTCAAATTCTCTTGAACCCTTTATCTAACTGATCAGCTTCTTCTGCCTGCGTAAGTTTCAAATAAAGCAGTTGAAAGAAATATATTTTTTTTAAAATTTCAACAAAACCATATCACATGACCCCCTTATTCCAATGGGGAAGGGGGGGGGGGGGGGTCACATGATATAAAGTTTTGTTGAAATTTTATAATAATAAATTTTGATATCTTTTGGGTAATGGGTTAATGTTGCTTTCTCTCTCTTATTTGATATGTTCATCGGGGAGACTTGACCCTGGCACCAACTCAGATATGTGGACATATACTGATTGCATTGTGCCCTGCCGATTTTATGTATTCCTGGACATTGCTTTGCAAATATTAAAGTTTTCATTCAAAAATTTCTTCAATCGACTTTTCTAATATTTACAGTGTTAAAGCATCAAGGTTATTTGCTCTACATCGCACAGGTCCTTCGCAGTTAATTGCTCCCTGTGAAAGTTTGACATCTTTTTCCAAAGCTTGGGTTTCTAAAACAATTCAATCAATAACTGAATGATCATTCAGCCATTTTTTTTATCACCAATTTGAGTTTCAGCTCAAAAACTTTATCCTTTTGTCTTATAAAATCTGTGATTCCAGTGGGAAGAACAGTCCTTAAAATTTGTCCCGGTTTGGCGAGAATCTGTTTTGACACTAATGACGCCGCTTTATGGAAAACCATGGAAAAGGGCCAAAACTCTGAAAAAAAATATCAGACCAAGCCCACTATTAATCCCAATCTGTATTATGTGGTTATAAACCTATGTATAAAATTTTGTTTCATTTCGTTCAGTCAAACATATGTACGGACAGCTGGACAAGAGTAAAACAAAATGCCCCTTTCCAAATTGGCAAAGGCACAAAAACAAACGTCATATTTATATATGTACTCAAGTTTAACCATTCAGTTCCAATTTTGGTGAATTTCTTGTCTTACATGTACATGTAGAACACATGTTCCAACATTTTTAGTAGTCTTGCTGGTGAAAGTTGAAGTATCTTGGCAGTGGCTTCAAAGTGCTATGGTATTATGAGGGAGCTAATAAAAAATATGTAAAATTGTCCAGGTTTTTAAGGATACTTTCAGAATCTAATACAAGAATCAAATGAACATATGGCAAGAATCAAAGCTGCTTCTCTTTGTCTTCCTTGAGAGAATCATTCGCAAGAATCGATTTTGATCTACCCAGTTCTATCAAATATTATTATTCTTTCAGTTCTTGCCCCCAAAACATAGCTTTTCACTCTGCCAATGAGGGGGTCATAAGCTATGTTTTCGAGGCCAAAAATAGAATTCAAGAATTTTTTAACAGGGTTGTCTGCTATTCATGTTGTTTAAATGGTTAGAGCAAGGATGTTTTTATTTCTGTATATAATTTTGCAAAATGACCAATTAAATTGAACATAGAGTACTTTTTAGGGCAATTATCTTTAAGCCACCATGCAGGTCATGGGGAGTTTATACATCATAAGTGCAAGTTGGATTCAGCTTTAAATTCTGTTTACAGTAATGTCAAATATTTTAACCCTTCTACCAGCAACACAAAGAAGGCAGCGTGAAAATTACTATCTTCAGGTTGATTTTCCAGATTTGGTGGTAATATTTTATTAATGAAAGTGTCAATGACACTGTAGCTCAACTTGTCAAGACAAAGACATGTACATGTATAGTATGTGGCACAGCAATGACAAACATCTAGGTAATGACCTGATAACAAAGGTACATATAAAGTAGTGTAACGGCCTGTACATAAATATTGACCGTTGCCTGTAACAATGTATAGGTAAAGTATTGTAAAGGTGGGTGACAGTCAGATGCTAAACTAGAAAAAAATCTTTGAGTCCCAGAGTGGGTCTGACTGAACCCCAAAATATTTGTTCTCATAGCACAGTGATAACAAAGGCACCTCAAAACACACTCATTCCTGTCCCAGGGTGAAAACAAAGGTACCCAAGAAGTTTCGTGAAGATCAGTTCACAAATATGAGCTGTGTAGAAGTGTGACAAAAAACTGATTGGACCTAATTTCGGTACAAAATGGCCACTGGCAGCCATCTTGAATTTTGGACCACACCCAGAAACACTCGTTCTCGTCCCAAGGTGATAAAAAAGGTACCCAAGAAGTTTTGTGAAGATCGGTTCATAAATACAGTCTCTAGCCTGGACCGTATTGACATGTTCACTTACAGGGTATAAGTAGCACTGAATAAATCAAAGTTCATCTAATTTGCATAATTTCTGCACGAGAAAAATATCCGTACTATATGTGATGTATTCCATGTTACTAAACATTCATACAAAAATTTATTCAAATCAGAACTTTCATACAGAAGTTCTGTACAAAAGACTGATTGCACTAATTTTGGTACAAAATGGCTGCTGGTGGCCATCTTGAATTACGGACCACACCCAAAAACACTCGTTCTCATCCCACGGTGATAACAAAGGTACCCAAGAAGTTTCGTAAAGATCGGTTCATAAATGCGGCCTCTAGCCTGAGCCGTATAGAAGTTGTGTACAAAAAACTGATTAGACCTAATTTCGGTACAAAATGGCCACTGGCAGCCATCTTGAATTTTGGACCGCACCCAGAAACACTCGTTCTCGTCCCAAGGTGATAACAAAGGTACCCAAGACGTTTCGTGAAGATCGGTTCATAAATACAGACTCTAGCCCGAGCTGTATTGACATGTGTACTTACTGTGTGTAAGGAGCACTGAAAAAATCAAAGTTCATCTAATGTGCATAATTTCTGCACGAGAAAAAAACCTGTATTATATGTGATGTATCCCATGGTACTAAACATTCACACAAAAAATTATTCAAATCAGCGCTTTCATATGGAAGTTCTGTGCAGAAATCTGATTGCACCAAATTTTGTACAAAATGGCTTCCATCGGCCATCTTGAAGTTTGGGCCAGACCCAAAAACACTCGTTCTCGTCCCACGGTGATAAGAAAGGTACCCAAGGAGTTTCGTAAGGATCAGTTCATAAATACGGCCTCCAGCCCGAGCCGTATTGGCATTTGCACTTACAGTGCTGAAAGTAACACCAAAAAACATCAAAGTTAGTCTAATTTGTATAATTTATGCACGAGAAAAAAACCCATATTATATGTGATGTATCCCATGGTACTAAACATTCGTACAAAAAATTATTCAAATCAGAGCTTTCATATGGAAGTTCTATACAAAAAACAGATTTCTGCATCATCGGTACAAAATGGCAGCTGGCAGCCATCTTAAATTTCGGACTGCACCCAAAAACTCTCGTTCTCGTCCCACGGTCATAACAAAGGTACCCAAGAAGTTTAGTAAAGATCGGTTCATAAATACGGCCTCTAGTCCTAGCCATATCCAATTGTTGACGGACAGACGGACGACGGGCCATGGTATAAACTCAAATTTGGCTTCGCCAAAGTTAAGCTAAAAATGAATCAAATAGAAACAGTTTTCACTTTATTGGTGACCTGATATTACTATCATCATTTTACACCCATATTTGTATTTGCCTACATATTCTGTATTTTCCTGGTGTGAATTCCTATTTGATACAATCAGAAAATCGCAGTTAAGTCAGATACAGAATACCGAACCAATACTGTGGTGTACCCCCGTAAAAATACCAAAACATATACCAAACTCAGAATTCCAATACTGCCCATCTCTATGCCAAAACCTCTGTTCTGTTGGTGCTCTTGTATCATTCTAGCATAGTGCCACAAATGCCACTGCCAATAAGCTCAACATTGGCATTCGTTTCCAAACACAAATCATATCTACAGTAATTTTGTGGCTTGTTCAAAACACACCTTAAACTTTAAAAGCCTTTTTCAGGCTTTTGTGAGCTCAGAGCATGTACCCATAACAAAGGATCTTTAGGAGGTCCTGCTGACAAAAGACAAAACACCTGGGCAGTGATTTCTAGTCAAGTCAAAACTTAACTAGAAATCACTGCAATGCCACTGGACATGTACATGTTGCAGTCTAGTGGAAATTCAGGTCAATTGCCCAGGACCTAAAGGGATAATGAAAAAACAAATCACTTGACTTCTTTCATGAAAATTAACACCTCAACTGCTATCAAACCTCAACAAGTCCTTATAAATAGCAAATGTAGGAAAATTTTAAAAATACAGATGTTTTCAGTATTCAATGATTGGTTCGGTTTGGTTCAGTTTTTTTTGGTAACCCCATGATATCGGTATCGGTTCGATTTTTCGGTATATTGCCCATCTATATTTTGGCAAGACTCTTTTCAAATTTTTGAAACATTCTGGGAGAGTTTTTCATGACAAAAATTCCCCGTGAATGCAATAAAACACATTTATTGAGAAAAAAAAATTCCAGGATGGAACTCCAAATGCTGTCCAGCTAAAATTCCGAATAACTTCCAATATTTTTGAACAAGTTATTTTGGGGCCACCAAGAGATGTGTTGGGATGTACAGTACAAAGCAATCAATTTTACTATGAAAACACTTACAAAGTGGAGTTTCCACCCACATAGTAACTCAGATTCTTTAAAAACAAGCAAATTCAGTGAATTCATGTCTCCTGCTGGGCAGCAGTTTCAAGGGGAATTAATGCATCCAGTGAAATATAGTTGAGTCGCAAGTGGAAGTTATTTAGAAGAGACAGAACAAACAGTGCTTCAGACAGTGGTTATCAGATTTATTTTCACGGAGCTCACTGTCAAAGCAAGTGAAGTGATGTGGAGTATAACTGTGAGAATCACTAAAAATTAAGACTGTATAAGACATATTACATGAAACTGATGTGAAAAGTGTTAACCAACCTGTAAAGCTTGTGATTGGAAGTTAATGAAACCTTGGAAGTGATGTCCAGATAATATGGTGGTCTGTATATGGTACTGGGAGAGTCTGATTTTGTGGAGTTGCAAAAGAAGTAACAATGAAGACATATTCTGGTCTCACAATGATAACAAAGATACACAAGAAGTTTCGTGAAGATCGGTTCCTAAATACAGCTTTTAGTTCGAGGTGCATTGATGCATGGGCAGAAGGACAGATTTTCGGTACAAAATTTCCCACATTCGAACTTGACCTAGGTATTGATAAAAGTAATCCTTATATGAAATTTCATTGAAATCGGTTGACTCTAAGGAAAGTTAGAGTCTGGAAACCGTCAGCCAATCAAATTTCAGCAACCTAATTAAGTATGTGGAAAATGCCCATATTCGAACTTGGACCCACAATTGATGAAAGTGATCTACTACCCAAATTTCATCGAAATCCGGTCACTGTAAGGAAAGTTACAGTCTGGAAATGAAAAACATGGAAGGACACCCCAAATTTAATATCTCCCGTTTTTTTCAAAAAGTGGGAGACAAAAACATACAGAACACAAGCAGAGTTTCAGTCAATGGACCTCTGTGCTGAACACAGATGCACAAATTGAAAATTTAAGATAATTCCACAGAGGTTACGCAAACCCCAATTGCTTAGCACTCTCTTTTGTCAGTGGTTTTTTTTCAACTGATGGAGTGCTGAATTATTCTGGGTCATCAAAATTTGTCAACTCGTCTTTGACTTCTTACAATTTATGGAAAAGTGCTTAGAGGCAGTCTTGCATAAATTGTGATAAGGCAAATCCACAAGGACTTAATAATTTCATCTCTTGCAACAAATATTAAATCCCACCTCCCCCCCCCCTCCCCCCACACACACACAGAAAAAAGAACGAGAACAGTCAACAGTCAGATAGGGTTTATTATAAATTTGTTTGAAACTCTAATTTAAATAAAAGGCCGCCCAGCCACACGTCCCCCGAAAAAAGAGTGCAATTTCGAGATTTGAAAAAATTGAATTTTTTGAAGCTGAAAAAGGGACATAACTTTGGCAAAAAATGTTGGACCAAATCCCAATTTGAACTTGACCTGTATGTTATGTTGATACACTTAGATACCAAATTTTATTTGAATCAGTAAAAACAACTAAAGTTATCAGGAACCCCCCCCCCCCCCCCAAAAAAATTCTATGTTGAAAAAGGGGCATAACTCTGGCAAAAATTGTCAAACCATACCTTTATTCGAACCTGACCTGTATTTTATGTTGATACACCAACATACCAATTTTCATTTCATTTGGCCAACTACAACTGAAGTTATCAGGAAAACAAATTAATTTTTGAAGTCGAAAAAGGAGCATAACTCTGATAAAAATTGTCAAACCACACCCTGATTTGAACATGACCTGTATTTTACACTGATACACCTACACACCACATTTCATTTGATTTGGCCAACTATAACTGAAGTTATCATTGGGGAAAACAAAAAAAATGAATTTTTGAAGTTGAAAAAGGGGCATAACTCTAGAAAAAATTGTTGAACTGCTCCCCGATTCGAACTTGACCTGTATTTTATGTTTATACACCTACAGATCAAATTTCATTTGATTTGGCCAACTATGACTAAAGTTATCATCAGGAAACAAAAGTGGGATAGATGGATGGATGGACAGACTCACACACACATGCACGCATGGACACCAGCTATTTTAATAGTCCCAAAAAAAATTTTTCGGGGAACAGACAGTTCATTTTAGAGGAGCAAGAAAAAGTTATCCTACAAAATTTTGGATAACTTGTAGATGAACTTAACGCACACTAGGGTTATGCAATTTGTGCATCTCTGAGTATGTCCCATAGAAGAGAGATTTTGATTCATCCAATAAAGTATCAGAATATTTTGAAAGATCTGTCTGTTACCATAAGAGGCAAAGAACAGTTTTTGTTTGTCAAATTCAGTTAATCACTTTCTCTTCCTTAATTCCAATTCTAAGGAAAGTCAAGTTTTTAACATGCATATGGATGAAAATTGTATTTATGGTTCTAGCAATAATCATGTCTTGTTATCATTTATTGGAAAGCTCTCTAACAGAAAGCTTTCCAATAAATGATAAGTCAAAGGAAAGTGCCAATGGCACTGCAGATTAACTTCACCAAGAAGGAACTGAACTCAATAACTAACTGTTGGTGTGCTATAGGAACTGTAGACAATTTAATTTTAAAACAAGAGGCCCCACAGGGCCTGAAGTGCTCATCTTGAAAAGAACACAATATAAACAGAGTGCTAGAATGAGTCTACATTAAGCAATCCATATCCATAGGCTACACTCTCAATCCTGGAGTCCCTCAGGAGTGACTAAAATAATCCGGGCATCATGCCTTTTCTTCAGTTGATCATAATGTAAAATGTAGAGCTCCCCTATGAAGCCCCTTGATACAACCTATGTGGATTAATCTTAGTTACACACCCACCTCTAGAGGGTACTGAATACAAAATTTTTAATTCTTCAGCAAAATGGCCAATTTCTGGCTCCCATAGGGAGCCCAAATATTAACCCAGGCTCTTGATTTGAACACAGTTGAATCGGATTTCCCTGGAGATGCTGTGTTCCAAATATGAACGCATTCTGACTATTGGATCTGAAGAAGAGAAATTTTAAAGAAATTTCTTCATATTGCACTAAGTTAAAATTTGGGCTACTATAGCGAGCCCAAATATTAACCTATGGATCCGATTTGAACAAACTTAAATCTGCACCCCCCCCCCCCCCCTCCCCCCCACACTCCCCTAGAGATGTTGTATACCAAATATGAAAGCATTCTGACTAGTGGATCTGAAGAAGATTTTTTAAGAAATTCCCTCATATTGTACTAAGTTAAATTTCAGGTTCCCATATGGAGCCCAAATATTAACCCAGACACTCGAATTGAACAAACTGGAAACTGACCCCTCTAGAGATGTTGTATACCAAATACGAAAGCATTCTGACTGGTGGATCTGAAGAAGAAGATTTTTTAAGAAATTTCCTCGTATCGCACTAAGTAAAAATTTGGGCTACAATAGCGAGCCCAAATATTTACCTAGGGATCTGATTTAAACAAACTTGAATCTGTCCCCCCCCCCCCCCCCCCCCTCCCGAGATGTTGCATACCAAATATGAAAGCATTCTGACTGGTGGATCTGAAGAAGATTTTTTAAAATTATCCCCCATATTGAACAAAGTTAAAATTTGGGCTTCTGTAAGAAGCCCAAATATTAACCTAGGGACTTGGTTTGAACAATCTTGAATCTGACCCTCATAACAATGATGTATAGCAAACATTAAAAGATTCTGAATGGTGGTTCTGTGGAAGAAGATTTTTAAAGAATATTCCCCACATTACTCTATGTAAAAAATTTGAGCTCCTGTATTGAGCCCAAATATGAACCAATGAGCTTTATTTTAACAAAATTGCATCTGATCCCCCTATGAATGTTGTCTTCCGAATATAAAAAGATTCTGATGATTGGTTCTGGAGAAAAGATTTTTAAAAAATTTATGCAAATATGCTGACTCAGCATTTTTTTTGATGCCCATTATAGAACACCCTAACGTAACCGATGGCAATTTTTTTAACATTCAATTCTACTGGTCCTAGGGATACTTCATACCAAATAAAAACTCTCTGTTCCGCGAGGTTTGGGAAATATGGGCGTTTGAAAATATTTCTATTTTTAACTCCCAGGGTTCCCATGAATTTTTTTTTTTGCGTGGGTCAAGTACTTATGACCCAATAATACCACATACCAAATTTGGTTTAAACCGGACCATCGGTTCAGAAAATAGAAATTTTGGGCTGGGCCAAAAATCTTACCCCTCCCATTACGAAGCCAAATATTGCTTCACGAACTTCGTTTGAACAAACTTGATTCTTCACCTCAAAAGGAAGCTCCATAGCAAATATCAAGTCATTGTACACACTGGTTCATGAGAAGAAGATTTTAAAAATATTTTGGAGCTTTTTCCCCCATTCCCTCCTTATGGGGCAGGGCATGCTGAGTTGAACAAAAATGCAATGCCCCTTTGGTACCATCACTCACACAAATTTTCACTTGAATTGGCTCAGTGGCTTTGTAGGAGAAGACCAAAACATGGTGTTGACGGATGAGACGACGGACGGACAACGTTGAAAATATTAATTGGTCTACCCCTAAATAATGAACATTGACTCTTCCAGTTGCTGTTATTGAACTAATATGGAAGATACTGCCAGGGTTCAAAGGGTTAATATAACTGGTGAAACTATACATTGTAATCATAAAACTACAATGGTGAGTTTTCATTCATAAGTATTTAGTTTACAAACGTGTCTTATGGTAACAGTATTGTAATGTCATTTAAGATTCAGTCAAATCAGTTCTCAATTGAGAAACATTTCTTGCAATGATTCAAAGAAAAAGAATGTTTATGGTACTTTTAGAATCCATCGTCTGGAATATTTCAGACGATTGAATCTAAAACATAGGTGATGGACTATTTAAGGGCTATACGGTTTCCAGGCCATAAGAGCATCAAATTCCTCACAAAAATTTGTCTGGTGGCTTGAGAGCTTGCTTGACTGACTACTTATTTGCATGTCTGACCTGGAGGTTCATCAACTGGAATTTCATTTGGGCTTATTTTGCTTTTTCTCAGAATATGAGAGAAGTCATCCGACTAGAAGCAGACTGTATGAGTGCTTTCACTGTGAAGCTCTCCTCGCCGACACAATTTTGAAATGTTTTATGAGTGCTCACACTACTCTTAGCCCTTTTTTAACCCTTTACCCAATGCAGACGATATCAAAATTTATTATTTTCAATATCATTTTTTAAAATTTTAAAAAAAATTCCAACCAAACCGTATCATGTGACCCCCTCATTGGAACGAGCTCGACGAGCTCGTTCCAAAGAGGGGTCACATGATATGGTTTAGTTGAAAGTTTTGGAAAAATAATATTTTTTTAGCTGCTGAATTTGCATATTACGCAGGTGGATGTTTCCAATTCATTGGGTAAAGGGTTAATCTCAGGTTGTTATTTATGCTAGTAGTTTGAAACAGAATACACAAGAAGAATAATAACAAGAAATGTCACAGAAAATACATGTACACATGCATATTTATACAATTACTTCAACCAAACAAGCCTTGAAAATAGAAAATATTCTTCTTGGATTCCTCTGGAGCCACTCGCAACATTATTGATCCAGTAATTTGTTATCAATTTGGTAAAATTATCTCAGTTTCACCAATTCCCTGAATTATTATGGCAAATTTCAGAGCAAGGTGCTCACTTTGTTGCTGGGAAAAGGTCAGCACCTAGAAAGATTCTTTATTTTTCCACCTACTGAATGCTGTCAAGACACTTTTTTGAAAGTAAAAAGAAATAATTCTTGGGTAATTTTTTTGTCAGACAAAGCCACATTAGGTAAATAATTATTTTTTTTTTAATCTCTAATTTCTTTTACTTTACTCAACCATATCAAGGTTGTATCCAAAGGGAAATTCACAAGTCAGACTTTAAACTTGGGATATCAACAGTACACACAAAGTAATTGTTAGTTGGTGACTGATGGCAGTGGGTTGACTTCTGTACACACCAAGATTCCTGTGCTTAAATGTGAAGTTACTTGAAGGCATATCCAGGGCTTTCCTGGTATATGTCCAAAGGCGATCAAGGAGTGAGAGATGAGAAATTGAAGCTTTTTCTAGGATGTTCTGAAGGAAAGCAAGGGAGTTCTCCCCCAAGAGTCACACATGGTGACATAAACATGTAATTAGGCCACACAAAGTAGATCTTCTGTATCTCAGGCCATTATTTGTGAAATTGCATGTGGGCAAGCGGTTTTTTATTTTATTTTTTATTTCACTAATTTCTTCTTTGCCATCAAAAGTTCATGTTCTTGGTTCAAGTTTCAGGCCTCATAATCTACAGAATAGCATGGGTGGTGGTGTATTTCATCCCTTGAGTGCAAGAAGGCTTTGCAATGCTAAAGCATTGCAAAGCCTTCTTGCACTCAAGGGAAAAATTCATCAATTTTTTTAACTTGGGTAAAATATCAGACAAAAACCATTTAATTTTTATTTTTTTTTAAGTTTAAATTGGTTATAAAAAGAGAGCATGTGGCAGCCAAAAGGACGATGCGGGAGGGCGTGAGAAACAGTTTTTTTTATTTTTTTAAGCCTTATTTGTACTCAATATTTCCTGTTTAACCAGATTTAACTCTTTACCAAACAAATAGGTCACATCCACCCCATGTAATTTACGTTACTGAGCTCGTTCCAGTGAGTCGGTCACATGATATGGTTTTGTTGAAATGTTTTGAAAATTTAAAAAAAAAATAATTAATATGTAACAAATTTTGATATTGTGTGCATTGGATAAAAAGTTAAATGAGAGGTCATTGAAGACATATCCAGGGTTTTCCTGGTATATTATCAAGGGTGTTCAAGGAGTTAAAGATGAGAAATTCAAGGTTTTTCATTCATTCATTCATTTATTGGTGTTTAAGGTCACATATTTCTGCACAATGGCTAAGCCTGACCATGACAGTTTTAGAGGTGGAGGAAGCCGGAGTACCCGGAGAGAACCACCGAGCAACGGCGAGCAACTATAAGCTCCCCAACATACTAACTCCACACAAGCAGGGTTAGCAGTGGTTGAAGACAGGTGCACCATTGATGTGCAGTACGCCTTAGTATACAGCGCCACTGTGCCCCCCGCATGAGCAATGGGGGTGAAGTGTCTTGCCCAAGGACACAACGCAGTTACTGCAGGTGAGGTTCAAACCAAGGTTTTCAAGGATGTTCTAAAGTAAAAGTAATGGAGCTTTCCTCCAAAAAGTCACACATGGTAAAATGTTCTGAAATTAAGCTGATGGAAGTTGTATTCAGTATTTCTGATTTGAAACATTACAGTGGTGGTGCCAGAATTTCCCTGACAGGGGGCTTGTGCTTCACAACGTGGCGCTAGGTTACTCCCCGATGAGCACACGAAGGAAAGGTAGTTTCTCCAATGGAGGGTGGAGCTAACCTTCCCTGACAGAGGGGGTAGCTAACTCCCCCCCCCCCCCCCACGACACCATCTTGACCCTTTACCAAAGTAATCTGCCCACATAATTTACAAAATGACCAACTGAATCATGTATAGGCAGACTTGCCTAGAAACAACTACCATGGTAGAATGTACTTAAAACATAAATTTGAGTTGACCCAGGGACTTCATGTTCTGTTGCAGTAAAATGTGATCAAAGTTGGAATTAGGCCCCATAGGGTTAACAGATATTCTAAGGTACCAAAAGAGTAAGCGAAGTAAAAAAAAAATATTACACAAAAAAGTTTCATTCTCCAACAGCAACTGTCTTGGCGGCAAGTCTGCGATGTTCCCACAATCTAAACATGTAATTTTTGTGAACACAGCCAGGAGGTTATGTTACATCAGATTATTCAGCTAGATGGGAGAAATTCATTTATTTATTGGTGTTTAAAGTCACAAATTTCTGCACAATGGCTATTTGGGACTGCAACATGGAGATAAGAGTCAAGTTTAGTCAATCATTTATACCCATGTTGCCCATTTTAGAGGACTTCCACCCGAAGCATTGGTGACTGGGTCCTATTTTACCAGGAAAACACAGCTTGTTTACCACAGTAAACAAGCACTGCTTCACATCCTGTGGTTGCCACAGGGGAAAAGGGTCAAATTTATATGGACTTGCAAGAAGGACAGAGGCAGATGTCCAACCTTTGGCAGACAAAGCACCAAGCACCAAATCATGTTATACATACGGTATACTGTGATACCTTTACAAAGTTAAAATGTTTTGGTTTTCACACATGTAAAACTGTCGAACTCGGTAAGCTGATCAATAGCACCTTTTCACAAGTGAAAAAAAGACTCCTTTTTTTCAAAAAAAAAGACGAGTGGCATCCACTTAATTAGATACTGAACAACACAATAATTCAGTAAATTACATACAACTTTCAAAGGTCAAAACATTTACAATATCTTCAGTACACATTTGACCTGTTGATTTCATTTTGTTTCTTTGTTTATTGGGATTTAATGACACTTTCAACAGCAAAGGTCATGCTGTGTAGAACATTTATACGAGTGAAGGAAGCGAGTACCTGATGAGAAGCACCAAGCAATGTTGAGTAAACGTCGGATTCTCCAACTTACTTTCCTAGAACAAGTAATGGTTGAAGGCAAGTGTAACATTGATGTGCTGTATGCCTTAGAAATGATTCTACATGGGCAATCAGGATTAAGTGTCTTGCCTAAGGGCACATCACATATGAAGCGGGTCAGGATCCAACTATTGACCTTTCGATCTAATTCCAATGAGCTAATAGACACCACACTCCCTGTTGATTTCATATTGAATGATTGATTGATTGATTGACTGATTTATTGATTGATTGATTTATTTATAATTGGTGTTTATGGTCAAAGTCAGCATCTACAGGGTTCCCCCAGGCAAGGACTGATAATATTCAAAGCTATTTAAGGCTGTTTCTCGACATATTTCAGCATTTTTCAAGGCCCTACAAAAAGGCATAAAAATGTGACTGACAATTTTAAATTACAGCAGGGGCATAGAGTCAGGCTAAAGAAGTGGGAGGGGGCACATATTTTTCTGCCATCAATGCAATACAAAAATATTTGTTCCTCTCAACTTCATTTCACCTCATTCTGGGTAAAGTGTTCATATCCATCCAAGGTGCAGGTTGAAGGGCACTCCCCAGGAAAAAACAAATTTTTCATGCCAAGTGCAGCACCCCAAGTACTTTTTAAGGGTTAAGTATTCAGAAAGTGGAGGTATAACTACAGCAAAATGACCCAAGAAATATTAGGGTGAGAATACATGAACCAGTTTTAGGGATTTCACATATGAATGCTAATAAGGGAGGCATTTTTCAGGTAAAGTGAGGGTGGGGGTGGAGGGATGAGCCCCCCTCCCCCCTTCCCCCACACACACCTATCCCCCTACAGCCAAGCCACTAAATTATAGTGTAAAAAGTTTCTATCATAGTGCATCGTTTGTAAGTACATATAAAATTGTGGTCAGAACTCATGCTGTAAACTAAATTTTTATCTGCTGAAGCCATGACTGCCATAATGACTATAGAACTTGTAAAATAAAGTACTTCTGATCCTAGTCCAAATTTGTACTATGTGTATGAGGACACATATATTTGTGGTCAGAGTTCTTTTGTTCTTGTTATGTTTATCTAATGAAGCTGTGGCAACTGTAAAGACTTGGTTTGATAATTCAAGAAAAAAGTTCATTGAAAATTCTGTCAGCACACATCCAGTGCACACATAAAGGGGGAATTCATATTGAGTTAACTCCCTTTGCCCTAAACAAATCTCCCTTTGAGCTCTCTCAATCTCAACACACAGAAATTTTTTTTTTTGAATACTGTCATCTCAATGCTTCAACAATTCCATTTTTCCCCATGTCATATGAAATTCAGATGTGAACTGGGGGAGTGCCAAAAGATTACTTTTGGAAGTAAGAATTCTAAAATATATTTTATTTTGTTACAACTTACTGGAGTGTGCCTTCAGGGATTCTGCAACACTACATTTAAACAAGTCCAATTCATATGGAAAAAATATTTTTGCAACTAAAGGAATACTAGCACATCCAAAAAATATAAAGCCTTGTAAGTAAGGTACCAGCTTTTTCAGTGGAGCCCAAATATGGGCTACGTGAACTTAATTCATCATACAGCTGAGGCACTGCACTGTGACATCTGGTGAATGAGTTTAGCAATAGTTGGGTGTCTGACAAGCACATATTCCACGCACTGAGCTGTAGAAGACATGGACGTCCAGTCAGAGAATTTACCTGTGTGCTCTTGCATTGTCATCTTGGAAAATGAATTGATGTCCGTGACGTCGCGCAAATGGCAGCACATGAGCTGCTAACATGTTGTCACGGTAGTAACGCCCTGTGACACGCCCTTGGATGACATGTAATGCTGTTCTGCTTGTCATGGTTATGCCTCCCCATACCATAACCGATCCACCACCAAAATGTGCTGCCTAACAGTTACGTCATGGTAGTGTTTGTTCCGCCGCTGCCACACTCTGTTTCGCCTGTAGAAGTAGAGAGTGAACCTCGATTCATTGGAAAACATGATGTTGCTCCACCGACGATTGTCCCAGCGCTGTCGTGCTCCACACCAATTATGCCTTGCTGCGATGGGACGTTCAGTCAAACGTGGAATTATACGAGGTCGTCAAGCATACAAATTCCAGCTGTGCAGGTGATTTCGGATAGTCTGAACAATGACTCGCACATTTGTCGCTCGGTGCAGCTGCTGTCCAATTTCTGAGGCACTTTGATGGTGGTTACATAATGCTGTTGTTTGGATTAAACGATCCTGTCTAGCAGTTGTCACCCTTGGATGACCTGGCCGACATCTATCATCAACACTGCCTGTCTGACGATAGCGTGACCACAACCTGCTAATCACCGAATGAGTAACATAGAGAATTTGAGCCACTGCAGTCTGTTTTGTTGCCAGCTTCCAACATCCTAACAGAACGTAAACGTTTGTCATGTGTCAGTCTTTGCATACCTCAACAGTTACGTTTCGACCAGAAACTATTGATGAATGAGTTTATACCAAGAAAAGAACGATGAGACCTCTGAAAAAGCCTTCCAGTACAAATAAAAAATATCAAAACATACCCAACAGACACTTATGCAAAAAATCTGCATGAAGTTTTCGTGGGCTGTGACATTCATGATCCACACTAAACTTTGTAACATATTGATGTGTCCCCTCATGCGTATCCAATATCATTTTCTGAAAATATCAACATCAGTTTGGATAGCCCCTACTTTTTTTAAATAGTAAGATGGCTTTTGTGATCATGATTCTGTAATCCGGTTGATTGAATAACAGCTTGTTTAGAGAATAATCTGCAGTTAACAGGAAGAATAAGAAAACTGTGGTAATCAGTAAAAACAAAATCCATCATATTTGTTATTCATTTATTGGTGTTTAAGGTCAAATATTTCAGCATGATGGCTAGTTGTGACCGCAAAATGGAGATATAGTCAAGTTTAGTCAATTGTTTATACCCATGTTGCCCATATTAGAGGACTTCCACCCCAAGCATTGGTGACTGGGTTCTATTTTACCAGTACAACAGAATCTGTTTACCAGTGTAGACAAGCACTGCTTCACTTCCCTGGGTTCTCACGGGGATGTTTGTCTGTTACAGTCACCTTCAGAATCCATGGCTATATCATGGCGGCAACACAAATATAAAATCTAGTTTAGCCAGATGTTTATGTTATCCTGGAGCCAATACTGTAAAACTTTTACAATTGTATTTTCTAGTTACGACTTCAAATGGATTAAAATAGTTGGCAAATTGCCATATCTTTTAAAATGCTAATGATTCATTTTAGTCAGTTACATTAATAGGTAGAAAATACAATTCTAGAAAATGCAATTGTAAAAGTTTTATAGTACTGGCTCCAGTTTAGAAGACACCCACCTCAGACATTTTCATTGTCATTTATGTAGCTTTCAGTTTTATACCACAATGTGAAATTGGTTTCATAAAATAGTAAGCTAAGTAAAATTAATGTCTCTTTTATGATCCATCGTGCAGACTGCATGGCATGACTTTTGAAAAGGGAAATTTGTGGCATTACTCTTTTCAGATACCACTGAGGGGGTCCTTAACAAGCACAGTTTGACTTTCTTAACACAAATGACAGCAACTTTATATCCTAATTAGACAGAACAGTTTGATGTTACAGCATCAGCTTCACAGAAAAGCGTGTTTGCAAACTTAGATATGTATCCTTTTTGACTGCATGTCATTCAGCTTGGCTATATGAATGGCATAAGAGTCCTAGCATTTGCATGTACCCACTCCACCATACCCCTTTGGGGTTTTCAAACAATTCAGTGAGAGAAAAAATGTTATCCTTATGTCTCAAGTCCTCCACTGTGCAATCTCGAGGAAGAAAAAGACATCAGCAAGGACTTTATTATAAATTACTTCCAAGCCACTAGACAGATTGTGGACAACCCCCCCCCCCCCTCCCCCCACCTCCCCCCCCCCCACAACCCTCTTACCAAATTTCATTGAAATCCATCCACTCACTGATAAGATATTGCTGCGAATGGACGAACATATGGATGGATGCAAGGACAGATGCATAGACGAATGTAATCCAGTATACCCCCCTTTAACTCCGAGAGTGGGGATATAATAAAGTGGAAAGCTGGTGGGACAACTATAAGGTCTTAACCCCTTACCTAACATGAAAACCAGATGACACTTGCAAACCAAATTTTTGAGTAACTAATTTTTTTCATTTTTTGTCTCAAAAACATAGGTTATGACTCCTCTTTGGAATGAGCTTGATGAGCTCATATCAAGGAGGGTTCAAAACCTATGTTTTTGAGACAAAAAATGAAAATATAATGAAAATTAATTGGTGATTTTTGAGAATAGTGCTGACCAGTTTTGGCCGTTATGTTGGGTAAAGGGTTAATAATGTAACATGGGAATGTCAAGAAGCAAAAACTTTGATCAACACTTACAAAGTAAGTAAAGGAGTGTTGATTTGGCTATGAAGCATAGAGATATCTAATAAGGAGGCTAGAAGCATATAAAATGGAAGAATATTATCTTCATAATGCCTGATTATTGCATTATTATTGCCAGATTGCAACATCAATCAGTCAATGATAAGGCAAAAACCTGGACGTATTAAGGAGATAATGCTATCTAATGGCATACTTTGTGAAAGACTATACATGTACTGTACCATAGTTTATTTGTTTGTTTATCTGGGCTTAAAGCTAATTTCAGCCAGGCCTGTAGGCAGGTATCCATATTAGTATGTGGGGGTGAGGGAGGGTTTACCAGGATCTTTTGTGGGGCAGAGGTTTCAGGCATTTTTGTGCTGCCATTATATTCCAAAGGTCTAAATTTTAAGTTGGGGAATGGTAGGGAGGTTGTGACCCTCTTACCTTGGCATGACTGGGGGGAAAGAGGGGGGGGGGGGGCAAAATTTCTCTTTGGGTGGCCCAGAATATTTTTGAAAAATAAACTCTTAATGTAAGTTTTAGGAGACATTTTGAGGCTGAAAAGAATGTCAATTTTCACCAAGCATCATATGTCATCTGTAATTTCATTAGTCGACATCCCATGCAGCTCATAGAATTCAGGATTCCATGGGGATTTGGGGCATGACCCCCACACCACCCCATCATGGCTATGCCACTGCTTTGAGCATCTACATTTGGGTAGTTAAAATTCTCTTTCATCAGTCTTTTGATGTTGTACAAATAATCACTACCAACAGGAAGTACTCCTAACAACAGCATGTAACGTTTCCCAGCAAATGCCATACAGGTATTCTTTGCTACAGACTGTACATAAATACTAATCATACCTATAATTAACATTGCCGTGATCTTGAGAACAGCAGCATATACAAAAACCAGACAACACAATATTGACAAGGAAAATTTACTAATTTTGATTAAACAAGATGATATTGTCAAAACCATCTCCAACAATATGAGCAAATATAAAACAAATGCCCACAAAAATCAATATATCGACCTTGGGTATTGTGGATACTCCAAGAAAACTTGAAGATTACAAAAAAGTGCAAACATTTTGTTCAACAGCCCTCTTCAACACTGCACAGATCAAGATGTATTGTTTGTTTTGGCAACATCTTATTTCAATATCACATGGAAAACAAACCCATCACCTGACAAAAGACCCAATACATTCAGAAATTTAAATTTTATAGTAAATTTCCTTTCTTATTATACCTACCACAATTGTTTATAACAGGCCTGCACTACAGTGGAAGTCCCTAACTCGGGGAAAATACTCTCTATTTTCTTCTTTCCCAAGCGATTTGGGAAAGAAAAGTGGTGCAAAAGCACAAAGAAAAAATAAGCCAAAACTGGGTCGAGTGCGACCGGCGCACACTCTTCTCCTTGTACTCATCCATGGCTTCTGGAAACAGTGCGCAGATGTGTAACCAATGTGTCATTCTACTGAATCCTCCAACATTGGAGTTATGTGATTATCGGGGAGGAAGGATTCTTACTCAAAAAAGAAGATCGCAGGGCCTCGACGTAAACAATTGTGGTAGGTATAGTAAGAAAGGAAATTTACTATAAAATTTTAATTTCTTATCAACCTACCTTACAATTGTTTACAACAGGCTGAATAGACAACAGGAGGAGGGAATCACATAACCAACCCCCACATAACCCGACTGCGCTGGAACCATGGACAGAAGAAGAGTTCTCTAGGCCTATAAAACCATAGCATCACAACCATTAGTAAATGACAATGGGAAATGAGGCATATGGTCCTGTATGGCACACATACAGAAAGGACAGTACCAAGAACAGGGCTGGAACTGACCTTGCAAGAACCCTAATGGCTAGGGTTGATGACAGCCTGAGCAGAAGAAAAAAAGGGCCTAAAGAAAAGAGGGCCAAAAGAAAAAAGGTCCTCAGACTACTCCTGCAACTGATGCAGATAGGTGGAGCAGTAGGCTGCCTTCATAACATCCGACAACTGATGGAGTTAGCAAAAGCCCAGGAGGTAGACAAGGCACGTACCTCATGGGCAGAAATACGATTGGTAATACAATGGTCAGTCGCTAGACGAGCATATGACGCATGAATAGCAAGACAAATCCATCTAGAAATGGATTGAGGAGAGATCTTCTGTCAACCAGAGATAAGAGATAGAAATATATCTTTTCCTGTCTTTCCTAATGAACTGCATCCGGTTGAAGTAAATGCGAATTACACAAACCGAACAGAGCAAAGGGCGATTACCCTCAGTAGAAGGAAGAGCCCTGATACAGATTAGAGGGCGAGTAGTTTCTTGCATCTGATTCTTGGCCAGAAAGGAGCAATCAGTGGTAAAGTAACACTGTTGGCAGAGCTCCTGAAAAAGGCCGGATCAACAGAGAGGGCATGAAGCTCACTAACCCTTTTGTCAGAGGCAAAAGCCATCAGACAAAGGCATCTTGTATGTGAGAAAAAGCATATCCTCCTGGGATAAAGGTTCGAACGGCACCCCCCCCCCCCCCCCGCCCCCAAGCAAAGTAGCACCCAAGAAAGATACCATCTTGGGGTAAGCTGCAAAATCCTAGATCTTTTCAAAGAAAAGTGCCGAATAAGCTTGGAGAGGTACGGATTAGTGCTGATACAACGCTTTCCCACAAATGAAGAGGTTTCCAAAAGCATGGACCTGTACCCTTAGATGGCAACAGGTTGGAGACCCCGAGAATCAAACAGATATACCAGAAACTCTGCAATCCATGTTATAGAAGAATTGGCATAATCAACAGAGTGATTAGCTCACCATCGACAGAACACCTTCCATTTAGCTGCATAGGCTAAACCAGTGTAGTGCCGCCTTGAAGAAGGAAAGCGCTCCACTGCTCATTTCGAAAAACCTCTACGGAGGAGACAGGACCTGACAAAAGATATGCGTGAAGGCACAATGAAGTCAGGTCGACATGAAAACTCCTTGGGTGACCTTGGCAAAGAAAGTTGTGAGGTGGAGGGAGACGTTCCAGAACTGCCACCAACAGAGAGCGGAGCTCATTGATCCACACCCATTGGGGCGAAAGGGGAGCGATCAGAATGATTTGACAACTGCAGGTTTGTATCTTGGCTAGAACCCGAGGCAGAATCAGAACCAGCGGGAAGGCGTAGCCGACCAGACCGTTCCAACTGAGTTACAGAGCATCCACGCCGAAAGCCTGAGGATCTAAACACAGGGACACGAAAGTGTATACCAGAGGGTTCCAACAGGTCGCAAAAAGATCGATGTGGGGATGACCCCAGAGATCGCAAAGCGACTGGAACACTGCCCTGTGAAGCATCCACTCGGTGGAAATGAACCTGCCCCGTCGGGACAGGGCGTCGGCTAGGACGTTCAGATGACCGGGAATGTGACGAACCACCACCCCGGCGTTGACATCCTGAGCGAGCAGTAGAAGATCCCGAGCCAATTCGTACATGAGAACCAAGTGCGTGTCGCTCTGGTTCCAAATGTAAGCGGCCACTGTTGAATTGTCAGACAACAGAAGAACCTGACGATTCGTAAAGGTGGGGGATCCACTGCCGGAAACTCAGAAGAATAGTAAGAAGCTCCTTCTGGTTGATGTGAAGAGCTGCTTGATCCTGGTCCCATACACTGTGAAGGGAAAGACCAGAGGATCCAATATCGTGCACCATCCGAAATCGCTGGCATCAGCCATCAGAACATGATCAGACATGGGCAAGTCCAACGGAACTCCCTGCACAATCCACTGAACATCCGTCCAGGGATGAAGGTGACGATAAAGAGATGGCGGTAACTGAAGCACCAGATCCAGAGGATCGACATTCAGCCTCCAACGACTGAGAAAGTGTTGGAGAGATCTGACATGCAGCCGACCTAGAGGAATGTGATCCGTCACCGAACTGCAGAGACTGAGCAGCCGGTGAATACTGTCGCGGACGTGGACTAGGTCAGAGTCAGGGCGAAAGCTGAGAGAATCACAGCCCTCACCTGGAATCGCCACCGTATTCAGCTGAGTACGGAAGTCCATCCCAAGATGACATAACGACTGAGAACGGACCAGGCCTGACTGCTCTTTGTTGACTCTGAACCCTAGCGACATGAGCAGGCTCAAATGTGTCGACATCTGACTCCAGAAAGGCAGCACTGGAGTGCCTCTGGAGAATATCGTCCAGATATGCCGAAGTAGTCACCCTGGACTGAGTGTGATGGAAGGCTATCACATGCGACATCAGTCGGATGAAATCCCAAGGAGCCAGGTTGAGGCCAAAAGGCATGGCCTTGAGCTGGTAAATTCGCCCAAGAAAAGTGGACCTGAGATACTTTCGTGATGCCCGATGAATCAGAACGTGAAAGTTAGCGTCTCACAGGTCGATGCTGGAAGCAAAATCTCCCTGGTGAATGGAGCAGCCAACAGACCTGAAAGTCTCCATGCTGAACTTGGGAGCAATGATAGACTGATTCAGGATACTCAGATCGATAACCCGTCGGAGTTGGTCATCCTTCTTCGGCACCAAGAACAGGTGGGAATAAAATCCCACTGAATCCATGTTCTTGACGACCTCGATCGCCCCCTTTGACAGGAGATTCTCTATCTACGTGATCAAAAGTTCCCGATGTGAAACGTCTAAAGGAACTTGGGTTGGAAGATGCACTCTCGACAGAGTGGCATGCCTCCGAAAGGATATACGCAGACTGGACCGAACATCTAACACCCAAGGATCGGATGTGATCGTGGCTCAACGGTCTGCAAACTCGGATATGCCTCCTCCAACCTGGGATGAATCAAGGTGAGGACCTTCATTTCGAGCCCCTTCGAGGCCTGTGAGAGAAGAAACCACCTCCTCTGCTAGATGAAGGATCCTAAGACCTCTCTTTGGACTGCCGACGGTTACCATTACCATGTGAGTAAGAGGAAGAAGTATTAGCATTGGTTCCAGAAGCCATGGATATGTACATGGAGTAGAGTGTCCCCTACTGGGTTTTCGCCGGGCGCACTCAACTCAGTTTTGGCTTATTTTTTCTTTGTGCTTTTGCACCACTTTTCTTTCCCAAATCGCTTGGGAAAGAAGAAAATAGAGAGTATTTTTCCGAATTAGAGACTTCCACTGCAGTGCAAGCCTATTTAAACAATTGTAAGGTAGGCTGATAAGAAACAAGTAGCTATGATAAAACATTTCAAAAGTTAACAATCTGTTTATTCAACTCATTACACAGTACAACCCAACTTGTACCACTTTAAAAATGAACGACGATTGCCTTAAAATAAAAATTGTTAACTACTGCAACAGGTGAAGGTTAGTTGACTAATCAAATAATAATCACGACAGCCCAAACCATGACACCCCTAAAATATGTCTTCAGGG
Source organism: Pictodentalium vernedei (assembly GCA_031216915.1). Taxonomy (NCBI): domain Eukaryota; kingdom Metazoa; phylum Mollusca; class Scaphopoda; order Dentaliida; family Dentaliidae; genus Pictodentalium; species Pictodentalium vernedei. The sequence goes on from CM062288.1 coordinate 177,578,108, forward strand.
GGTTTAATTCAATTATACTTGTATATCATCCTTACAAAGATTTTAAACATATACATCAACATGCAAGCATTTGGAACAGTGGTTTGGTTTTCCATCACCAATAGGGTGAAATCTCGGGGGTCCTACAAATCCTAAGTTTGAACTAAGGGGCTTGATCAAACACAGCTTTTGGAGCTGAGGTTTCAGAGATGAAGATTTGTATTGTTTTCACCATTACCCAGATGCTGAAATCTGAATGTCCAATGGCACCCTCTAAATATGATGGCACCAGGGGCTTGTTTTGAATAAACTTGTAAATCATCCTTATACAGATGTGTTATGGCTCCCTATTATGATATCAGCATTTATATGTCCTAAGTTAATATTTACAAACAATTAATATATTGTAAATGAATTTTAATCGGAATAAGAAGTCTTTGACTGGATTGATAGCTTCTTTGCATTGATTGACCTTTGAATGTACCTATCAATATGTTTAAAGATAATGTAACACAGAATCTATTTTTAGCTCACTAATTGTTTAATTGGGTCACACTTGTTTACTTGAAATTAGACAGAATCATCTAGAAACTTAATGAGGTGACTTAATTCAACCAATTAGCAATTGGTAGAATAAAAGAACATTGGGGAAATTTCTCATTCTGGAATTTTCTATTTGAAGACTATATAATAACCTGTAAGACTATATAATAACCTGTCAACAGGCTTTGGACACTCATTCATCTCATACAGCATTGAGAAGTGATTGGTTAAACATTCAGCATTCAATGAACATTGGAAATTATTATTACAGGACAGTGCATTATTATAGAAACAGCTGAGTTTAATATATATTCTACAGAATATTATTGTGTGATCTGAGCATCATTTTCTATTGGGAAAAAGTGCTTCCAAAATTTATTCTTCTTGTGTAAACCATGATTTATTCTGAACCAGGATTCAACTGGATTATTTTCAGACTACCTGAGGAGCAAATACTTGTGGGATATTAATTCCATTTGAATTTCACGGAATGCTTTATTGGAATTTATTGAAGATTGGTGGATTTTCTAATGAATATTTCATTGCAGTTTATAGGATACTGTTTCTGCAGACACATTCTTAGAAATTACAATATCAGCTGGAAAGTTTCTTCATCACTGGATTACTGGATTTTATTAAACTTTATTTTGGAGTAACAAATAAGTATTTCTGTTTTTATTTTCCTGTAAACCAAATAGTGTAAATGATTTTGTATCGTTTTCATTTCAAATTATATTTGTTATTAAATTTTAGAATAGTTAAATTTGAGTTATTGTTGTTGGTTCTCAGATTTCTTTGTTGCCATTATTTTTATTACACACTATGACAAGATGTCATACGTGAAGCATGGCAGAACAGTGGAGCCCACTTAATTGAATAACCTTCTTAACTTAATATAACTTCCAAACACAAAACAATTAAAACTGCATAATTGAAAATCATTGGTACCAATGTTATTTGGTGAAATTTCAACATAACAGCATTGTGCGTGCAGAGTACACCATGCATTTTTAAATGTAAACTGTAAGACTGGCTGAAGGAAGAATGTTGATACAGAAATACAGTAAGTTCAGGTTATTATAAATGGCAACTTTTTTCACAGAAATGAATGCTAATCAATAGCTCTTATCTAAAGGTCTTGCCTAATGAGCACACCAAGTTCAAAAACAATCATATGATAAATGTGGCCTGTAGGCCATGTCAAAGAATGTTGATGCACAAATGCAATAAATTCAAAAATTGTTGCTAACAGCAACAGTTTTTGATGGAAATGAAAAGAAAATCAATAGCTCCTATCTTTGTCACCCTACATAAGCATACAAAGTTTCAAAACAGCCTGATAATGAATGTGCCCTCTGAGGCATGCAAAGGTTAATACACAAAGTTTAAAGGTCATTGCTTGTGGCAATGTTTTGGGTTTTTTTATGGAAATTCATAAATATACCCTGCAGAGAGTGCAAAGGGATAAGTTGCTGCACAAATGCAGTAAGTTCAAAGACTGGTGATAACGACAATAATTTTTTATGGAAATGAAAAAAAGCAATAGCTCACATCTTGAGGTCACCCCGAACACACATACCAAGTTTCAAAGTGATCAGATCATAAATGTGACCTGAAGGGTGTGTCAAAGGGAAATATTGAGGTCTGACTAAACTTAGTTCAAAGGTCAGCGGCAACATTTTTTGACAGAAATGGAAGAAAATCGACAGCTCCCATATAAATGTCACCCCACACAGGCAAACCAAGTTTGAAAGCAATCCAATCATAAATGTGCCCTGCAGGGTGTGTCAAAGGGAAATATTGATGCTTAACTGCACTAAGTTTTTACTAAGTTCATCAGAGGTCATTGCTAATGGCAAGTATTTTTGACGGAAATGGAAGAAAATCAATAGCTCCCATCTAGAGCTCACCCCAAACAAGCAAACCAAGTTTCAAAGTGATCTGGTCAAAAAAGTGCACTGCAGGGTGTGCCAAAGGGAAATATTGATGCATAACTGCACTACGCTCATTGAAGGTCATTGCCAGTGGCAACATTTTTTGATGGAAATCAAAGAAAATTGATAGCTCCCATCTAGAGGTAACCCCAAACAAGCATGTCAGGTTTCAAAACAATTCGATTATAAATGTGCCCTGTAGGGTGTGACAAAGGGAAATATTGAGGTCTGACTAAACTAAGTTCCAAGAACGTTGCCCACGGCAACATTTTTTGATGGAAATTGAAGAAAATTGATAGCTGCAATCTAGAGGTCACCCCAAACAAGTATGCCAAGTTTCAAAGCGATCTGATCATAAATGCGACCTGTGAGGTGTGCCAAAGGAAATTGTGGATGTACGTACGTACGTACCTATGTATGCATGGACATATGCCTGGATGTACATACATACGTACGCCGACAGACGAGAAGTGATGGCAATAGCTCAGCATGACTTTGTCAAGCTGAGATAAAAATCTTGTAATAGGCCAAGAAATTACTTCAACAATTACTGAAATTACCTTTCTTTACAGACCATATTGGATCTCAGGAAATCCAATACAGGCATTCAACCTATTATATCTTGTTTGAAAGATTTCCATGGGCTCTGGCAAACGAGAAACAATAGAATTGATGCTCATTTTATCTCTAGAATACAGGAAAGTGACCAAATCCTGTTAACTGAATAATCATGTTAACTGAATAATCATGTTAACTGAATAATTTTCACTGGAAAAAGTGGCCATTAAATTATGAGGATTCCACAGAAATTGGACTGGTCAACCTATGACCAAGCTTCAACACTTGACCTCCATGTACAATCTTAATTCTGAAGGAGTAGGCCTGACTATAAGGCATTAGATACCTTGTCATTCTTAACATGTCCAAAAACATTTTGATAACCTTCAATGACCAACCCCACAATAGTTTCTAAATTTGTTACCTTCCATATCTGATACTCAAGTTTGACCTTGGCCTGAATATAAGAGAAATAACTATTATTCATATTCTACTAACCCAAAAGGTTTTTGTGAAATCTTAACAAGAAAAAACATGGAGACCTCTTAATAAGATAGCTCTTAATTAAATAACCCTATTAACTGAATATAACTTCCAAACACCAAACATTTACCATACCTTCAGTATGAATTTTACCTGTTAACTGATTGTAGGTTGTAATCTCCTAACAGTTGAATAAACAAGAGGCCCCAAGGGGCCTTAAATAGCTCATGTGACAAAGTAGTTCAAAGGAGCATTTTAGGTCACATTCAGCTAGTCATGACTTATCAACACTACAGAGAAATAAAGTCATGAAATTTTTCATAGATCCTGCTGACTGGGTCCAATTCCACCCGCTGTAGACAAGCACTGTCATAATCCAAGGGTTGTTATGTCACTGCAGTTTGAAAGGCATAATTGATGGAAAAATACTAAGGAATGGATTTTAAAACTAGATGAAGCGATTGTGCCCACACAATACACAGGATTTTCCTTCTATTTTCAGTTCCCAAAATTGAGATAAACGCATAAAAAAACAAATTTTTTTTTTATTTTTGTTCGGAAATTTTCGAAGTCCCAAACAAAATATTTTCCGACTAAAAATTTTTTTCTTCTTCTTACTTAAACTTGACCAAAACGTATAAAAAACCAATGAATGTGTCAATGACACTGTAGCTCAACTTGTCAAGACAAACACATGTACATGTATAGTATGACACACAGCAATGACAAAGATCTAGGTAATGACCTGATAACAAAGGTACATATAAAGTATTGTAACGGTCTGTACATAAATACTGACCATTGCCTGTAACAAATGTATATGTAAAGTATTGTAAAGGTGGGTGACAGTCAGATGCTAAACAAGAAAAAAATCTTCGAGTCCCAGAGTGGGTCTGACTGAACCCTAAAATATTTGTTCTCATAGCACAGTGATAACAAAGGCACCCCAAAACACACTCATTCCTCTCCCAAGGTGAAAATAAAGGTACCCAAGAAGTTTCGTGAAGATCAGTTCACAAATATGAGCTGTGTAGAAGTTGTGACAAAAAACTGATTGGACCTAATTTCGGTACAAAATGGCCACTGGCAGCCATCTTGAATTTTGGACCGCACCCAGAAACACTTGTTCTCGTCCCAAGGTGATAACAAAGGTACCCGAGAAGTTTTGTGAAGATCGGTTTATAAATACAGCCTCTAGCCCGAGCCGTATTGACATGTGCACTTGCAGTGTATTAGTAGCACTGAATAAATCAAAGTTCATCTAATAAAGACTAATTTGCATAATTTCTGCACGAGAAAAAAACCCGTACTATATGTGATGTATTCCATGTTACTAAACATTCATACAAAAATTTATTCAAATCAGAACTTTCATACAGAAGTTCTGTACAAAAGACTGATTGCACTAATTTTGGTACAAAATGGCTGCTGGTGGCCATCTTGAATTTTGGACCACACCCAAAAACACTCGTTCTCATCTCACGGTGATAATAAAGGTACCCAAGAAGTTTCGTAAAGATCGGTTCATAAATACGGCCTCTAGCCTGAGCCGTATAGAAGTTGTGTACAAAAAACTGATTAGACCTAATTTCGGTACAAAATGGCCACTGGCAGCCATCTTGAATTTTGGACCGCACCCAGAAACACTCGTTCTCGTCCCAAAGGGATAACAAAGGTACCCAAGACGTTTCGTGAAGTTTGGTTCATAAATACAGACTCCAGCCCGAGCCGTATTGACATGTGTACTTACTGTGTGTAAGTAGCACTGAAAAAATCAAAGTTCATCTAATTTGCATAATTTCTGCATGAGAAAAAAACCCGTATTATATGTGATGTATCCCATGGTACTAAACATTCACACAAAAAATTATTCAAATCAGCGCTTTCATATGGAAGTTCTGTGCAAAAATCTAATTGCACCAAATTTTGTACAAAATGGCTGCCATCGGCCATCTAGAATTTCGGACCGGACCCAAAAACACTCGTTCTCGTCCCACGGTGATAACAAAGGTACCCAAGGAGTTTCGTAAAGATCGGTTCATAAATACGGCCTCTAGCCCGAGCCGTATTGGCATTTGCACTTACAGTGCTGAAAATAACACCAAAAAACATCAAAGTTAGTCTAATTTGCATAATTTACGCACGAGAAAAAAACCTGTATTATATGTTATGTATCCCATGGTACTAAACATTCATACAAAAAATTATTCAAATCAGAGCTTTCATATGGAAGTTCTGTACAAAAAACAGATTTCTGCATCGTTGGTACAAAATGGTGGCTGGCAGCCATCTTGAATATCGGACCGCACCCAAAAACACTCGTTCTCGTCCCACGGTCATAGCAAAGGTACCCAAGAAGTTTCGTAAAGATCGGTTCATAAATACGGCCTCTAGCCCGAGCCGTATCCAATTGTTGACGGACAGACGGACAGACGGACGATGGGCTATGGCATAAGCTCAAATTTGGCTTCGCCAAAGTTGAGCTAAAAATCTAATTTCTGGATTTTGGTCCAAAGTTTTCTAAGTCCCACCTGGAGTGTAAAAAGAAAACTTTTTTTTGTCTTAAAATTGACCAAAATGCATAAAAACCAAAAAACTAATTTCCGGATTTTGGTCCAAAATTTCTAAGTCCAGACCGGGACCCCAAATTTTCAGCCTAAATATGAACCCAGAGACTTGGCTTGAACAAACTTTAATCTCACCCCCTAAGGATGCTGCATACCAAATATCAAAAGATTCTTATTGGCAGATCTGAAGAAGATTTTTAAAGAATATTCCACATACTGCACTAATTTAAACATTTGGGCTCCCATAGAGAGCCCAAATATGAACCCAGGGAACTGATTTCAATAAACATGCGAAACAATCTTCCAAAGATGGTATATGTGAAATTTGAACGCTTTTGGAGCAGTGGTTGGGAGAAAAGTTGTCTTAAATGTTTTTCCCATTACCCACAGTGTTGAAAAATGCTGACTCAGCACTTTTTCAAAGTCCTAAAAAAGTACCCCATGTTAAAACCGATAGCAATTTTTTTGACCATTCCATTCTGTTGGTCCTAAGGAAGCTTTACACCAAATAAGAATTCTCAGTTTTGGAGATATGAGCATTTTAAATTTTTTCTATTTTTAGCTCCTGTGGTTCCCATGGGGCGACTGGAAAATTTTTTTTGCATAAATCAACTACTTATGTCCCAATAAAATCTCATATCAAATTTGTTTCAAATCAGCCTCTCGGTTTGGAAAATAGAAAATTAGGGCATTGCAAAAATTCTTGCCCCTCCCATAACGATGGCAAATATAGACCCTAGAACTTCTTTTGAACAAATCTGAGTCTACACCCCAAAAGGAAAATATGGAAGAATTCTGACTGGTGGATCTGAAGAAGAAGATTTTTAAAGAAAAGTCCTCATATTGCACTAAGTTAAAATTCGGGCTCCCATATGGAGCCCAAATGTGAAACCAGGAACTCGATTTGTACAAACTTGAATCTGACCTCCCTGGAGATGTTGTATAGCAAATATGAAATGATTCTGACTGGTGGATCTGAAGAAGAAGATTTTGAAAGAAAAGTCCTCATATTGCACTGAGTTAAAATTCAGGCTGCCATAGGGAGCCCAAATGTGAACCCAGGAACTCGATTTGTAAAAACTTGAATCTGACCTCCCTGGAGATGTTGTATACCAAATATGAAATGATTCTGACTGGTCGATCTGAAGAAGATTTTGAAAGAATAATCCTCATTTTGCACTCCATAGGGAGCCTAAATTTGAACCCAGGGACTCAATTTGAACAAACTTGAATCTGACTCCCCTAGAGATGCTGTATACGAAATAGGAAAGAATTCTGCCTGGTAGATCTGAAGAAGACAATTTTTTTGAATTTTGGAAAGAAAATCATGGGTGCTATCAGAGTTATTCCCCTTGTGGTGCCCCCTGTGGGTGTGGCAAGTTTATTTGTACAAGTTTGAATTGACATATGATAGGGAACATGTACACCAAATTTGGTTCAATTTGATCCAGTAGTTGGTGAGAAAAAGTCGATAATGTAAAGTTCACGACGGACGACGACGGACGGCAAGTGGTAAGTTAAGCTCCCATCGGTGAGCTAAAAGTATAAATTTTATAGTAAATTTCCTTTCTTATTATACCTACCGAAATTGTTTATTACAGGCTTGCACTACAGTGGAAGAACCTAACTCGGATAAAATACTCTCTATTTTAATCTTTCCCAAGATTTGGGAAAGAAAAGAGGTGTAAAAACACCACAAAAAAATAAGCCAAAACTGGGCCGAGCACCATCGGCACACACCCAGTATGGGATGCTCTTCCATAGTACAAATCCACGACTTCTGTAACAGTGCACAATGCGTCAATTCGTCATTCTTTTGATTCCGAACAACACAGGAGTTATGTGATCAGCGGGGAGGAAGGATTCTTACCCGAATAAGAAGACGGGAGGGCCTCCATGTAAACAATTTCGGTAGGTATAATAAGAAAGGAAATTTACTATAAAATTTATACTTCTTATCAACCTACCTCAACTGTTTACTACAGACTGAATAGACAAAAGGCTGGAGGGAATCACAAAACCAACCCACACATAACTCAATAGCACTGGGACCGTGGACAGAGGAAGAGATCCCTAGGCCTATCAAACCATAGCATCACAAACATTAGAAAAGCCAATGAAAGATGAGGCGTATGGTGAAGTGCGATGCACAGACAGAAAGGGCAGTAACAGCACAAAGCTGGAACTGACTCTGAAAAAAGCTGAAAAGCTTGGATAGATAACATCCTGAGCCGAAGAAAGAGGGCCCCAAGGTTCTCTGTCAGCTCCTGCAACTGTCGCAGATAAAAGGTGAATGTAGCATTTCTCCAGAAGGCTGCCAGTATAATATCAGTCATCCGACAACATGACAGAGTTATTAAAAGAGGAAGACAATGCACGCACCTCATGGCAGAAAAAACAATTGGTAATACAATCACCAGTAGCTAGACGAGCGGAAGCTGCACGAATGCTGCACGAATAGCAAGACAAGTCCATCAAGAAATGGATGCAGGAGAGATCTGGCATGTGGGAAAACGCATATTCATCCAGGATAAAGGCGTGAACACCCCCCACCCCCAAGCAGAGCAGCGCCCAAGAAAGTGACCATCTTGGAGCAAACTGCAAAGTCCTAGGCCTTTTCAAGGAAAAGAGCTGAACAAGCTTGGAGAGGCATGGATGAGTGTCGAAAAAATGTGGTATCACATAGGAAAAAATGTCTCCGAAGCATGGACATGTACCCATTGCTGGAGACCCTCAGAAACAAACATATACCAGAAACTCCGCAAGCGGTGTGATCGAAGGAGTGACAGAAGCAACAGAGTGATCGCACACCATCGACAGAAGAACCTTCCACTTAGCCACAGAGGCTAAACCAGTGGAGTGAGTGCCTCCTTGAAGAAAAGCAACTCCACTGCATGTCTCGAAAAACCACTACAGAGGAGACAGGACCCGATAAAAGACATGTGCGAAGGCACAATGAAGTCGGGTCAACTTGAAAACCTCCTCGGGCGACTTTGGCAAAGAAAGTCGCAAGGTAGAGGGAGACATGCCGGAACCGCCGCTAACAGAGAGCGGAGCAGATTGATCCACACCCACCGAAGCGACGGGTGTGATCGAAAGGATTAGACGACTGCAGGTTCATATCTGGGTGAGAACCTGAGGTGGAATCGGAACTGGTAGGAAGGCGTAGCCGACAAGACCATCCCAAAGGAGGGCCAGAGCGTCCACGTCGAAAGCCAGAGCATCTGGACATGGGGACACGAAAGTGTCCACCGGATGGTTCCAACGAGTCACAAGAGATCGATGGAACCCGCCATGTGGAGCATCCTCCTGGTGGAAATGACCCTGCCCCGACGGGACAGGGAGTCGGCTAGGACGTTCAGGCGACATCCTGAGCAAGCAGTATAAGATTCCAAGCTAATTCGTACATTGGAACAGAGTGCGTGCTGCCCTGGTTCCAAATGTAAGCAACCACCGTCGAATGGTCGGACAACAGAAGGACCTGGCGATTCGACAGGTGAGGGATCCACTGCCTGAAATGCAGAAGAGCAAGAAGCTCCCTCTGGTTGATGTGTAGAGCTGTGTGATCCTGGTCCCACATCCCCTGAATGGAAAGACCTAGAGGATCCAACGTCGCACCCCATCCGAGATTGCTGGCATCTGCCATCAGAATGCGATTGGACGTGGGTAAGTCCAATGGAACACCCTGCGAAAGCCACTGGACATCCGCCCAGAGGAGAAGGTGAGGATAAAGATATTCTGGAAACTGAAGCACCAGATCCAGAAAATCTACATTCGGCCATCAACGACTGAGCAGAAAGTGTTGGAGAGGTCTGACACGCAGCCGACCTAGAGGAATGAGATCCGTCACCGAACAGCAGAGACCGATTAGCCGGAGAAAACTCCGAGCCATCGTGGATGTGGACTGGGACAGAGTCGGAGCAAAAGCTGAGAGAATCACAGCCTTGGCCTGGGAAACCGCCACCAAATGGAATTGTGTGCGGAAAGCCATCCCCAGATGATAAAACGACTGAGAAGGGGCCAGGTCCGACTTCTCCTCATTGACTCTGAAACGTAGCGACGTGAGCAAGCTCAACAGAGTGGCGACATCCGACTCCAGTAAGGCAGCATTGGAATGCCCCTGGAGGAGATCGTCCAGATATGCCGAAGTAGTCACCCTGGACTGTGTGCAATGGAAAGCTATCACATGCGACATCAGTCTGGTGAAGGCCCAAGGAACCAGGTTGAGGCCGAAAGACATGGCCTTGAACTGGTAAACTCGCCCCAAAAAAACAAACCTGAGATACTTCCGTAACGCCCAATGAATCGGAACGTGAAAGTAAGCGTCTCGCAGGTCGAAGCTGGAAGCGAAATCTCCCTGGTGAATTGAACGGAGGACCAACCTGAAAGTCTCCATGCTGCACTTGGGAGCAATGATTGACTGGTTCAGGAAACTCAGATCGAGAACCGATCGGAGTCGGCCGCCCTTCTTCTGCACCAAGAACAGGCGGGAATAGAAACCCACTGACCGAATTTTCTTGATGACCTCAATCGCCCCCTTTGTCTATCTCCGTGGACAAAAGTTCCCAACGTAAAATGTCTGAAGGAACTGTGGTTGGAAAAGGCACCCTGGACAGAGTGGGGTGCCGTCGGAAGGATATTCGCAGCCCGGACCAAACAACATCTAACATCCAAGGATCGGATGTGATGGTGGCCCAACGGTCTGCGAACTCTGCTATCCTTCCTCCAACCTGGGATGAGTCGAGGTGAGGACCTTCATTGCGAACCCCGACAAGGCTCGCAAGAGGAGAAAACACCTCCTCTACTGAATGAAGAATCCTGGGGCTTCCCTCAAGACTGCTGACGCTTACCCTTACCCCTTGAGTAAGAAGTAGAAGCGGTGGCAGAATGATCAGCCCCTTTGCTTCGCAGAGGAAGCAGAGGGTACTTGTTAGGCTTGGAACGGCCCGTGCCTACCCTAGAAGGCTGATCAAGCTGAAGAAACAGCAGCTGATTGTTGGAATGACGTAGGACGTCATCCCGGACCGTCAACACAGAACCATGGAAAAGTTGCGGACCTGCCAAAAAAGCAGATCGAAGAGTAGCGCACTGCTCCTCAGGAAGGGATCGGCCTGTGTCCAGCACAGAGTCCCTTCGAACTAATTACAGATTGGCCGTGTTACAGGCATGCGTGTGAGAAGATGCATGAGCGCCTTGGACAGCACACGCAAAGGAGCCTGTACCTCGTCAAACTTATCTGAAGGCAGATAAGCAGCTAAAGCTGAGACGACATGATCGGAGAGAGAAAGCATACCAAGCATCTCTCTCGATAAGCCCAATGTGGACTCCAGAGTCGTCATCGGAATGACGGCAGACTTGGACTTGGAAAGCCTGAGGGAATTGGAGTCCTGATCCAAAACCGTCAAAGTCTGGTAGACCGACGGATTGGCAGAATCGTAGGAATGATAACGCGCCGGAGGCAAAAACGTGTCAACCCTGGTGAAGAACGGAGCCTTCATAGCCTTGGAACTTAGCTTGGAGTCCAAGGCTGAAAATGCTTCAACCAACCTGCTTCGAAGACGCCCAGAAGCAGGTTGCTCCATAGACTGTTGGCGTGCGACCGATGATCGCGGCCTGGCTGACACTGTCGACTGGTTAGATGGTTTGAGATCCAGAAGGAACCCAAACACGAAATCAAGAGCTGCCCCCAAGTCCGAAGACTGCTGGCTCTCGACATCAAGCATGTCTGACTCTTCCCCTGAGTCGGAAGACACATAGCCCATCGTGGGCAAACCAGCCGATGCCTCCCATGGTGTCGGAACACCAGGGGGATCAGAAAGCGGGCTGTTTCCAATCCCGGGAGGCAGAACCATAGGGGGCGCCTGGAAACCACTCGCTGACACGCCGAAAGCAACGGGAAGGCTCTTTGACAGAACCTGAGTGAGTAAGGAGAGGGCCTCCCTAAGCTCACTGCCCGTACTGGATGGTTCGACAGGGGAACGAACTGGCAAAGTGGCTTCACCTCTGACCCTCTTAACCGGCGAAGGGTCACAATCCTCCAAAAGACCCGATGTGGGACGACGGGCGGCAGCCGAAAACGTCTGAAGGCAGACGTGCATAGGGGTGTGACACACCCTGAGGATCAACATAGCAGGAACTCATGAGAGTCACCGCTGACCTCTGCAGGGCAGAAGGTCCAGGCTACACAAAAGACATTGGAGCCCCAAAACTGGTCGTGTGGCCAGAATGAGTGGACGGAAACGCTACTGAGTTCATAGTGTCCCACTAAGAACAACCGAATCCAATGACAACTGTGGTGCTCGACGGCGCAGAGACCACAGGTGAGGATCCGGCCGGCAGGCCACTTCCAACTTCGCTGAGTTGAAGTCAGGGAAGGCTGAGGCCGATACCCCATGTCTACACAACCAGACACTGCAGCAGACCACTGCAGGTATAAAACTACTGTGCTCAATGGCTGAGAGGACACAGTAGGGGGTTCAGTCGGCAGCCCCATTTGACTTCGCCGAGTGGAAGTCTGGGAAGGCTGAGGCCAAAACCCCACAACCACACTACAGACATCCCTGCAGACCCTGGCAGGGAGAAGCCGAGGCCGGCTAAAAACGGTGCCCAATGACGTTGTAGACAGAACAGCAGTGGCAGCAGATACGACGGGAGCTGTTGGAACTGGCGGAAAAGCGGAGAGAGCCACCAAGCTCGGCCTCCAAAGGAGGAGTCACAACCCTAGTGACAGCCTCAGGTGTCGACTGGAGAGGGCACATAGTCCTGGAACCAGGCATCTCTACACCAGAAAACCAACAGCTCCCGCAGTATCCACCACGGTAAAACACTGCACATTCCCCACAGAAGGGGAATAACTCTCACCAGACATGGTCGAATCAGAAGCCCCGAAACGACAGCGGTCCCCACCCCCCGCTGGTGCGGGAGGAGCTGCACATCCCCCACTGTGGGGGAGCAATTCTCATCAGACGTGGTCGAATCTGGCGACCCGAAACAATAGCATTCACCACCCCCCCGCGGGAGCGGGAGGAGCCGCACATCCCCCACGGAGGGGGTCAAACTCACACCAGACTTGGTCGAGTCAGGGGGGGGGGGTGGGGGAGGCCTGAAACGACAGTGCCCCCCACCCCTTGCGGGGGCGGGAGGAGCTGCTTGTTTGTTTGTTGGTGGTTAACGTCACATATTTATGCACCATGGCTAATCGTGACACAACATGGAGATGAAGTCAAGTTTGTCAATCGTTGATCAACATGTTGCCCATTTTAGAGGACTTTCACCCCAAGCATTGGTGACTGGGTCCTATTTTACTAGTAAAGCGGAACTGGTTTACCACAGTAAACAAGTGCTGCTTACTTCCCGGGGTTCCCACGGGGACGGGAGGAGCTGCACATCCCCCACAGAGGGGGTAAACTCACATCAGACGTGGTCGAGTCGGGAGGCTCCCGAAACGACAGCATTCCACACCACCCGCGTATGCGGATGAAACGAACACGAGAACGCACCAATGGCGAGGGCAAAAGGAATTGCCCTAAAGGAACCGAACTGGAAAGAACAGAGGTGAGAGCAGTAGAAGAAAAAGGTGAACTCAACAGAAACAGAAAGTAGAACACCCTCAACTATGAGAGAAGGTGGCAGAACCCAGACGGCCGACACCTACTCCAATAACAAATTTTTATCCACCGAAAAATTCATTGTCGAATCGCGATGACACGATGTCGCAAACAGAACATTCGCGAAAACGGAATAGTAAATAATAAACAACGAGAATGTGGTTGAAAATATAAACGAGAATATATAAAACACAGTCCTGTTATTATACGATCTTCAGATCCATAATTCCAGTCACAGGAAAACCATTATCCACGAGTTGAATTATCACTGTTTCATAATGCAAATGGCGGTAACACATCCTGCTCGTGCCTCGGATAGAAAAAGAATGACGAATTGACGCATTGCGCACTGTTACGGAAGTTGTGGATTTGTACTATGGAAGAGCGTCCCATACTGGGTGTGCGCCGATAGCGCTCGGCCCAGTTTTGGCTTATTTTTTCGTGGTGTTTTTACACCACTTTTCTTTCCCAAATCTTGGGAAAGATTAAAATAGAGAGTATTTTATCCGAGTTAGGTTCTTCCACTGTAGTGCAAGCCTGTAGTAAACAATTGAGGTAGGTTGATAAGAAATCCTGTGATCTATCAAAGATTTACTCTGACAAACACTGACTTCCCTATCTTTATATTTATTTATGTATTGGAGTTTAACGACACTTTTGACAGCCAGGTTCACCTTGTGTCAGATAGTTTTATGGGTGGAGGAAACTGGAGTACCTGGAGAGAACTACCGAGCAATGGCGAACAAATGTCAGACTCCCCAACATACTAACTCCACATATTATGCAGGGTAAGCATTGGTTGAACCCAGGTGCACATCAACGTTCCCTACATCTTAATACACAGCGCCAATGAGCCCTCACGTGCGCAATCAGAATTAAGTACCTTGCCCACGAACACGGCGCAGTTACCCCAAGCATAAGGATCAAATCGTGGACCTTTCAGTTTGAAATCCAATGCCAAAACCACTGAGCCACTGCACTCTCCCGTATGTTTATAGACCTATCCTGTCTCAGTATATCTAACATAGGCACTTACTCTAGTAACATCTTGTTAGACAGAGCTCTGTCAAACAAGGTGTAATAAAATAAATGCAGTTTATCAACAAATTCCTGTCAATTGAATATTCCCATTAATTTAATATTCTTCACTGGCTATTCAATTAAAATGGTTCTACTGTACTTGCCTTAGTTTCTTAATTATAGCTGAAACACGGTTTGCAACAGATCCAACTAATATAAGTCACAATACACCTTCAAGGTGCCTTTAAATTTATGTAAAATTTGATGATCAAACCTTCTGAAGTTTGATTTTTGAAATAACAGAGCTTACTTTTTCATGTGAAATATATTTTCATTGTTCTTACATTCATACATACACACATACACACAAACATAAAATGGTATACAGAGGAAGGAGCAAGAGGCCCCATGAGGCCTGTGAAGCTCAGTTGACCAAAGTTGTTTAAAGAAGGATTTAATTAGTATCTATGGCTAATTAACACTACAGAGGAAGGAAGTTATTTAATTATTTATAACTCTGTTGTCCATGCCAGATGATTTTTTTTTTGTAGTATTGGTATGCTATCACAGAAATAATAAAATTTGGGAGGCCAAATACACCCCCCCCCCCCCCCCAACCAATATCAACCCAGGGACTTCATTTAATCAAATTCAATCTGAACCCTCAAAGAATGCTGTAAAACCAAATATTTCAAGAAGCAGATTTTTAAAGATTATTCCTCATATTTGACTAAGTTAAAATTCGGATTCCAATATTAACCCAGAGACTTGATTTGAACAAACAAAAGTGTCGTTAATCAAATGATTCTGACTGGTGGATCTGAAGAAGGAGATTTTTGAAGATTATTCCTCATATTGTACTAAGTTAAAATTCAGGCTCTCTTAGAGAGCCCAATTATTAACCAATGGACTTGAGCTGAACAAATAGAATCCAACCCCTGTAAGAATTCTGTATACCATATATTAAACTAGAGTCGATCCATTGCCAGGGGGTGCGATACCCCCAGCAATCCATCACCAGGTGGTGTGTTACCCCCGCACCAATACCTGAGGGTGAGCAAGGTCAACAATGTGACATCTTGGTGTTCAGAAAACAATAGGTGTCACCTAAAGGTGACACAAAGAAATACCCCCGCCTTTCAGCTGAGAAAGTGAAATAACTGTGGAGAAACAAAATTTTTGCAAGACTTTATACATGTTGCACATCTTCATTGTGTGTACGATCATATTCTGAAGTTTCAACTATGTGAATTGAAAAGTGGGGAGGAGTTGATTACAGCATGACAGTACCCTCCATTAAACAATTTCGCGATGGAAGGACTGAAGGACAGATGGACACGAGGAATCCTATATACCCCCGCTAGGTGGGGGTATAAAAATTCTGACTAGTGTTTCTGGAGAAGCAGAGTTTTAAAGATTATTCCTCATATTGGTCTAAGTTAAAACTTGGGCTCAAATAGTGACCCAAATATTAACCAGGACTTGATTTGAACACAATGAGATCTAACCTCCCTAAGGATGCTATATGCCAAATATCAAAAGATTCTGACTGGTGGATCCGGAGAAGATGATTTTAAAAGATTATTCCCCATATTGCCCTAAATTAAAATTTGGGGCCCCATAGGGAGCCCAAATATTAATTGAAGGACTTGCTTTGAACAAACTTGAGTCTGGTCCCCGTAAGGATAAGTATTCTCAATATCCATAGATTCTGACTGGTGGATCTGAAAAAGAATATTGTTAAAGATTATTCTCTATATTGCATTTAGTTAAAATTCAGGGCTCCCAGAGAGAGCCCTTTTATTAACTATTGGGCATGATTGAACAAACTTGATACTTGAGGATTTTGTATACCATATATCAAAAGATTCTGACCAGTGGTTCTGGAGAAAAAGAGTTTTAAAGATTATTCCTCATATTGGACTAAGTAATAATTCAGGCTCCAATAGGGAGCCCAAATATTAACCGATAGACTTGAGTTGAACAAATTTGAATCCAACCCCTGTAAGGATTCTGTATACCATATATTAAAAAATTCTGACTGGTGTTTCTGAAGAAGAAGAGTTTTAAATATTATTCCTCATATTGGACTAACTTAAAATTTGGGCTCCAATAGGGAGCCCAAATATTAACGCAGGGACTGGGTCTGATCAAAATTAGATCTAACCTCCCAAATATTAAAAGTCTCTGAAGAAGAAGATTTTTAAAGATTATCCCCCATATTGCACTAAGTTAAAATTTGGGCCCCCATAGGAAGCCCAAATATTAACTGAGGGCCATGACTTGAACAATCTTGAATCTGACCCTCATAACAATGATGTATACCAAACGTTAAAAGATTCTGACTGGTGGTTCTGAAGAAGATTTTTAAAGATTATTTCCCATATTGCCCTTAGTTAAAATTTGGGCTCTTGTATTGAGCCCAAATATGAACATGAGGCTTAATTTTAACAAACTTGTATCTGACACCCCACCCCTCTATGAATGCTGTATGCCAAATATCAAAAGATTCTGATCAGCGGTTCTGGAGAAGAATATTTGAATTTTTGCAAATATGCTGCCTCAGCATTTTTTCAATGACCCCCCCCCCCCCCCTCCCCCTGAACACCCCGACACGACCAATGGCAATTTATTTTTTTATTATATAATTCCATTCTTCTGGCCCTTAGGATGCTGCATACGCAAAATAACAGTTCTCAGTTCTGTGTGGTTTTAGAAATATGAGCATTTGAAAATATTTCTATTTATCGCTCCTTTTTTTTGGGGGGGGGGGGGGGGGGCAGGAATCAAGTACTTATGACTCAATAATACCATATACCAAATTTGATTGAAAGCAGACCTTCAATTCAGAAAAAAGAAATATTTCGGACGGGGCTAAAAAAATCTTGTCCCCACCCATTACAAAGGCAACTATTGCTCCACGAACTTTGTTTGAACAAATTTGATTTTACACCTCAAAAGGAAGCTCCATACCAAACATCAAGCCATTGTTCCCACTGATTCCTGAGGAGCAGATTTTTTTTTAAATTTGGAGCGAAGTTGATTTGAACATCAAGAAATTGCAATGTCAGAGCAGGTAATCACCTCAAATTTAACTGAAATCAGTCTGGTGAGCTAAAAAGAGAGGGCATGCATTTTTGTTACTACATGGGATACAAAAATCTACTTTTTGCTCCGAGTTAGAAGGAAGGTATACGAGATTTAGACATAAAATTCTTTAAAGTTTTAGATTTTCTTTTTTTCAAAGTACATACATGTCACACCCCAAAGCATTTTTGTTGGGCAAGGAAACTTATTGCTCATGAAGCCTTAACTGTAAAGTATGAGAGTTCATTAGTTGACATGCAATGAAAGCACTACCAATCACATCAAATGACACTTCCCGTGTTCATTTCTATCTTCTGGGAGACTTGATACTAACTCAAACAGAAGCATCAGGTCCTTTCACTGAATCAATATATTTCCCTTGGCTATATTGGGTATATTATGTTCACACTGTTTGCATGTTGTTACGACATTTTCTACTTGTGTTGGCTGGTGAAGAAATATTAATAATTTCCTATTAATTCTGCCTAGAGGTGTGAGAAAATAACTTCCCTTCCAAGTTATGGTGTTGCTTCACTGCAATAACAGATTTCTGTCAATGGCTACATTTGCCTTCCAGTTCAAGCTCTATAATTTGTTTACGCGCAATATTTGGTTTCACCTCTTAGCAGAGGATTATTCTATAAAAAAACAAAGTCACATAAAAGAATTGAGCTACTACATCTGTCTTCCCACAGATTCATTCAGTCACCATCAGTACTCCACCTCACTACAGACAATTTCAAGAGAAGATATAAAATGTAGAGTCAGAGTGGGTCTTATGAGTGTCATGCTCAGTAATGTAGGATGCCAAAGTGATCGCCCACCTTGCCAATCTTATTCTTGCCATAAAATATATAAATATCTTTGAGCCTCAAAATCATGTTCTTATTAAGAGACAAAGATTGACGAGGGCAATCAAACTCCTACGCAAATTGAAGAGGGCAATTTTTTTCACTGATATGCCCTGATGAGCTCATTCTCTGAGGTTCATAAGCTCTTTTAGAAGCAGAAGTTGAAAAACCTATACGGCCACACAAAATAGATCTTTTGTTTCTCATGCCAGGTTTTGTAAAATTGCACGCGGGCAGGCAGTTTTTTATTTTTGTAATTATTTCTTTGCCATCTGAAGTTCATATTCTTGGTTTGTTTATGTTTTAGGCCTCATGATTTACAGAATAGCATGGGTGGTGGTGTATTTCATCCCTTGAGTGCAACAAGGCTTTGCAATGATGACAAAGTTATCAATTTTATTAACTTGGGAAAATATCAGACAAAAACCATTTAATTTAAAAAATTTTTTTATGTTTGCATTGGTTATAAAAAGAGAGCATGCGGCAGCCAAAAGGACCATGTGGGAGGGCCTGAGAAACATATTTTTAACATTTTTAAGCCAAAACATATGAATTTCCCTTTAATATGTTCACATATAAGTAATTTTTTGAATCAATACAAGGCTTCCAACAAAAGAACCCTTAGTTTAGCAAGGCTTTGAATAACTAGAGTGAGTTCATTGGGCTTGCTCCATAAGGATTCAATATATAGTTTTTAAAGAAAAAAAAGGAAAAAGTTTTGCTATTTGTTTGTGTTTAAGGTTACTTTCAGCATCTATGGCTATATGATGACAGCAACACAGGTATGACATTTATTTTAGTCAACCGTTTATACATTTGTACCTACATTGGAGGATTTCCATCCCAGGTATTGATTACCGGTGTGCCACAATATCTCCCCCCCCCCTGGATATCTACCCCCCCCAGGGGGAAGATAACCTAGGTTATCTTCCCCCCACCCTGGATATCTCCCCCCCCCCCTCCCCCACCTCAAAAATAAAATATAAAAAGAACTGAACAAAAAGATAAAGATAAGAACATTTATTTATGGAATTTTCATTGAAATAAACACACAAAAAAAGTGGTTCAGCTCTTTAATATATACATGACCAGTGAATAGAAAATAGGCAATCTCAGAAGCAACTATTTCACAAATATCAATAGGTTTTTTTACACCGTGGGGCCAACCATAACAAAGTCCAAACAATGGCTGCATAAGGTTCTATGAATGTCTATTGGGAGTTTGACATGGGTTGAGGGAAGATATCCAGGCCTGGTTATCTCCCCCCCCCCCCCCCCCCCCATGTCAAAAAATATAGAACAAATTAAAAACAGTTTCAAATTGGCTTATACCATTGAATAATGACCAGTGAATTGAAAATAGGCAATCTTAGAACCTTTCCAGCAATTTTGGGGACTTTTCTGAACACGTGGATGGGGTTGGGGTGGGGGAGATGAACAACCTGCATATCTTCCCCCTCACCCGTCCAAAAAACATAGCAACTATTTCACAAATATCAATAGGTTTTTTACACCGTGGGGCCAACCATAACAAAGTCCATACAATGGCTGCAAAAGGTTCTATGAATGTCTATTGGGAGTTTGACATGGGTGGGGGGAAGACATGCACTGCTCCACTTCTCGGGTTCCCACTACAGAACCAAGAGCTCAATCGCTACTTATGTTAAGTAAAGGGTTAACTTGATGCCTAAAGTTGGAAGTAAAATACAGGAGTAAATAATTTATTATTAAACCAATTTGTAATAATCTTGAACACCCATTCTTGCTCTTCTTGCCAAATGAGGCGATACACAGAACGACACATGCGTATGAATGCGTTAATTGATATGGCACAAGTGCCAGCACGGAAGGATAAAATTAGAGGCCACTGGCCTCAAGTTTTATCCTTCCATGATGGCACAAATGCCATATCGATTAACACATTCACACGCATGTGTTGTTCTGTGTTTATTACATGCCTTCACATGTATAAAAAGAATTATTAGAAGGACACTCAGCAATTCATTTGACAACTATCAACAAAAACAACACATTTTATCACTAACCAAATTTGCGAGGGGAACCCACGTTACTATTTCGTCCCCTGAGTTCCAATGTATTCTCATGTGCCTCTGGCAAACTCAGGGGACAATTTTCAGCTATCGCTAGCGATTCAAATTGTATTTGCGATGCACGATTTGTAGAAAATTCCAGTGAAATTTCACTTCTATTTAAAAATAGTCCGTCAACGAGTTCCGTTCTGCACATATGTGGGGAACAGATTCTCATTTTCCAAATGGTTTAGTGTTGCTGTAGATTGGGGTTACATAGAACAAGCGTGTAATAATTACAAACACAACACACACAAAATCTTACTTTAGAATGCATCAGCAATGGAAACAAAGGCATAGGACCCCTTATATGAACATCCAGGCTAGCTTTTGTGGTGACCAAACTAAATTCCGGTTTTCCTCCATGATTTTTCATAAAATCTTTTTTGTCTTCTTTGACAACTATTGCAGCTGATCCACAGGCAGGTAACAAATAGAGGGGGTTATAGTGTGTCACAAATATAACTAAAAGTGTGGGGTCACCAATGAGGGGTGGATGGCACAGCTTTTTTTGGTGTGGGTGGGGGTTGAAAGGGTCACAAAAAGATCGAGTGAAACCAAGCATGGTCGATGGTATGAAAGGGGGTATCCCCACCCCCCTCCCCCTACACACACACACATTGGTGGGAAACTGGCAAATTTTGATACACTTGTCAATTTCAAGAATGTGGGAACATAGGGTGATTAGAACCTCAATTGTTAAACAATGAACACATCTGAGAGCAATACCATGTAACAATACTTCCGGAAATAGATTATGGAGTAATAATTCTTGCAATCAAACTGGAAATAAGGCTGTTCATAAGGGTATGATGCTGTCAAAGCAGGTGCTAGTATATATCCAAATAATGTACAAAACAGTGTCAGAATTAAGCTTGATCCTGACAAGGATTCGATTGTCTTTATTGACTTGCAGAACAAAGTAGGGTGTGTTATCTTTCAGTCTGTTGAAGTTTAAAGTTGCACTGCAAGTAAAAATGTGGAGAAAAGTGGAGGGGCGCCACCACACAATATACCTATGCTTGGATAAAGAAATGAGCGTCATGTGACCCCTTGCTCCCTCCCCTCCCCCAGGCTCTGCTGCACCCTGAGCTGATCAAAAAGCCAGCTGTGATATACAGTGAAGACTGTGGAAAGCTGAGTCAACACACAGCAAACTGAGTATTCATTGAGACAATGTGAACTATGTTTCAGTGCAATTAAGTACATTCATAAGAAATTATTTTCCAATGCAGATTTTCCAAACAATAAGCTCTGACACAGAAATTATATATATTTTAAGAGTTATCAAAACTTTACTGTCTGAATGGGTTAGAACCTCCCTTGATTACTGCTATTACCCTTGAACCGGTATGGAAATGTAGTATGTAATTTAATTTGATGGTTAGAGTTGTTTCCACAGAAGCCAGCTGTCATTTCAACAGGAAGACATCTCATTTGTTTCCAGTAAAAATGTATGTTGGTAATTATTCCCATGTGTGGAAGATAAGTGTGATGTGCACACAGTGTTTTAACCTCAGTACAGATGAACATTGCTGTCTGTGATATGGTCTTGAGTTTTTTTTCTTTCTTGTAACAAGTAGAATAAGAGTATGAGGGGGATAGGAGGGGTGCAAGCACGCAGGTTCACCTTAGTGTCCTAATTTTCTCTCCAGTGCATGTATATGCATGATTATAATCCAGGCTTTTAGTACATATGAGGGATAAAGCCAGGGAGACCAGAGAAATACTGCCACCATGTAGAGCAAGAAAACAAATCTCCTTTGGGAATACTCTGACGAAAAACACAGTATTAATGCTGGTTAACAATTTGGACACTGATGTCAAAATAAATTGTCAAAAAAAAAAACACAATTGTTTAAACATTTTTTACATTTCAACTGCTGAGCAAACGGGATAATGAATACAGTGTAAAGTCACTTTTCAGTAGAGTCCTGATACAACTCATCTCTACAACTCATCCAGTTAATCAATTCAATCTTGTTTGACAGAGCTCAATGAGCTCGGTCAAACTAGATTGAGTTGGTTAAAATCCTATTGTATTATGAAAAGAATGTGCTGCTTTATTTATTTATTTATTTATTTATTTATTTATTTATTTATTTATTTATTGGGGTTTTTGACTGCTAGAGTCACCTCGTGTCAGACAGTTTTAGGGATGGAGGAAGCCAGAGTAACCAAAGAGAACCACCAAGCAACAGCAAGCAAGTGTCAGACTCCCCAACACACTAACTCCACGCAAGCAGGGTTAGCAATGGCTGAAGGCAAGTGCACCATTGGCATGCAGTAAGTCTCCGTACACAGCACCACTGTGCCCACATGTGGGTAATCAAGATTTAGTGTCTTACTCAAGGATACTACACAGTCACCACTGATCAGGATCAAACCACAGACCTTTCAGTTTGAAGTTCAATGCTCTAACCATTAGCCATTTCACTCTCTTGAAATTATGATATTTCAACATCAGTTTGCAGAGAGTTGAATGAGAATAACCCAGCAATATTACATATTAGTAACCTAGTACAGGTTATAAGCTATAAAAGAATGAGGCTGAATTTTTCTGAATCACACTGAATTGGATATTTCATATCTGAATAGCTCTGTTAAATTCACACATGTATAACTTTCAAATACCAAATTAATTTGATAGTATTCATCTACCTTATGTCCAGTCCTTGAGCAAGACACTTAATCCCAATCGTGAGCATGGTAGCACATTGTACAAAGGCATACTGCACATCACTTTCATGGCAAATTCATGCTTTCAACCTACGCTAACCCTACCAAGTGGTATAAGTAACTTATTGGAGTGTCTGACATTTATTCACCATTCATCAATGGGTCTC
This sequence comes from Pictodentalium vernedei, assembly GCA_031216915.1. Taxonomy (NCBI): domain Eukaryota; kingdom Metazoa; phylum Mollusca; class Scaphopoda; order Dentaliida; family Dentaliidae; genus Pictodentalium; species Pictodentalium vernedei. Next base: position 177,601,673 of record CM062288.1, read on the forward strand.
GTCACCTATAAACCGTCAAACACATGAACCTGGCTGTTTTGAAAGTGTCATTGAACCCCAATACATAAAGAAATACCAAATCAGTCAAAAATCTTCAGTACAAATTTGAAAGCAAGAAAATGGCAAAGAACTACCAACCCTGAGGAAAAGGGTTAAGGTGTTAAATAAAGAAAAAACCAAGAAAAATTTTATGTTTAAGAACACTGAATGTAAGTTTACTGGTTGTATTTGTATTAGACCTCTCAAAACAACAACAATGTTTCCTCCAAAACAGTTCACTGGGAGCACTTTGTCAACTTATTTCACCACATTTAATTGTTGGGAACACAATAGCGAGAATGCTATTGGAATAAAAGGTACGGACATGGATCAACATTTCATTCAAGCATTCACACAATAATGTTAAAACATTTATAATTATATTAAAATATCGGGTATTCAAGACATCTGCACATGGGCACTTACTGATTGCCTAAATATTTCAGATTGAGGTAGCATGTGGTTAGAGGGGAAGTATCAAAGTGTCACCTATTATGTCTTGGTTTTATTGACAGTCAGCAATTTCTCAATACAGTAGGTTACTTTATTGTGAAAACATCACTTTTAAAAAAATGGATTGGGTTCAAGTGATGTATATATTTCAGAAAAAAATTGTTTGCACTCAAACTGTGTGGATTGTTCAAATGCCCTAAAAATGTCCAAGACAAACAGTTATTTGATTTTGAAAAGAATCAAAACATTTTTGCTCTCTAATAAATTATAATTGTATGAAATTATTTATACTCCACACAACTCTGAGTTCTGTATTTAGTGACAGATGATGTTTATCATTAAAGTCTGTTTAACCCTTTACCTAACATGAAAAGCAGACGACATTTGCAAAAAAAATTCTTGAATAACTAATTTTTTAAAATTTTTTTGTCTCAAAAACATAGGTTATGACCCCTCATATGAACCAGCTTGTTCCAACGAGGGGTCATAACCTATGTTCTTGAGACAAAATGAAAAAATAATGAAAATTAATTGGCGATTTTTTAGAATCACGCTGGACTGTTTTTGCCATTATGTTGGGTAAAGGGTTAACCATTCTTTGACCCATTAAAATGTCCAACCACTTGAGTGATAAGATTACAATTTACAAAGTATTTTGGTACTCATTCACCTTAAAAAAAGAAACTAACCCTAAACCTGCTGAGTATTTCCAACATATTTTTTATCAAATCTTGTCATGGCTGCAGTCAAACAGCCATGACTAGATTTGATGAAAAATTCATCTAGATTTATGTAAAGAAATCAATGGTTGAAAATTTCATTCAATTTACAGGGGAGAAATTTGGTTAAATGTGCCCATATTTTACTGGATTCAGTAGCAAGGGATTTTGTATCCTGGGCAGGAATATCCACCAGCAGCATGCAAAGAGTTAAACTTTGGAAATAAACCATTTATCTTATCAATAATTTGAGGTGTTTATGTAAGGTCACTTTAAGCATCCATGGCTGTATCTGATGAGTATAAAGTCAAGTTTAGCCAATTGTTCATACATATGATACCCATTTTGGAGGCTTCCATATAATGCATTGGTTATTGGATCCTATTTTACCATTAAAGCAGAACTTGTTTACAGTAGAGAACTTGTTTAACACTTGTGACAATTTTGTAACAAGTGAATTTTATATCTTCTTGTGCTGACATCGAGTGCAACAAGGTGCCATCTACAATGCTTTAGGCCAGCATTGCAGATGGTGCCTTGTTGTATTTTGTATCACTTAAGCCTTCACTTGTAATGGGCATGAGTATCCTATCCAGAACGACTTGGAGCGTAGACTATGGGGGAAGGATATTCCGAACTTCTGAGAAATAATAACTTAGTTATTTCACATGTTGAATTGGAAGGTAAAGTCCAATAAAGTGTCAATGACACTGTAACTTTTCTGTGTGTTATGTTTGATGAAAAGGATAATGTTCAATGTTTATGAAAGGATTATGAAATAAGACAAGAATTGTGATAATTGGGAATATGTTAATTTCTGTTTCCTGTATTCAATATTCCTGTATTTTCAATAAAAATAATATGGGGTGCAGACTGTTCTACAGAATTGAGGGGTGGGTTAATGTGGCCCTCACAGTTAATGTATATCAATGAATGTTACCAATTTACATTGAAATTATTCCAAAACGAGTCATCCTATCAAGTTACAATGAAATCCCTTCATAAATACAGCCTGTAGACTGTGCTACAGGTTTTTGGGCTTCGGGTCTGTGTAGCCATCATGGTTGACCGATCGCAACCAAAAGGGGACGTCCTCATCTAGACATTATACTGAGTCATCCTACTAAGTTAAAATGAAATCCCTTCATAAATATGACCTGTTGTCTGTGCTAAAGCTTTGCAGGTCTTGGGCTCGGGCTGCCGTCATGGTTGAATGATTGTGACCAAAAGAGGACATTCTCATCTAGGCATTATCTGGAGTCATCCTACCAAGTTACAATGAAATCTCTTCATAAATTTGACCTGTAGACTGTGCAAAAAGTTTTTAGGCTTCGGGTCCCTGTAGCCATCACAGTTGACCAATCGTGACCAAAAGGGGATGGTCTCATCTAGACATTATATGGAGTCAACCTACCAAGTTACAATGAAATCCCTCTATAAATATGACCTGTAGACTGTGGTAAAGGTTTTGGGCCTGGGCAGTCGTCATGGTTGACAGGTCACGACCAAATGGGGAAGTTCTCATCTAGAGATCATACGGAGTCATCCTACCAAGTTACAATGAAATCCCTCCATATTAAATATGACCTGCAGACTGTGCTAAAAGTTTTTTGGTTTCGGGCTTGGGCAGCCGTCATGGTTGACAGATCATGACCAAAAGAGGACGTTCTCATCTAGATATTATACAGAGGCATCCTACCAAATTACAATGAAATCCCTTCATATATACGACTTGTAGACTGTGCTAAAGGTTTTCGGGTTTTGGGCTTGGGCAGCCATCACGGTTGACCAATCATGACCAAAAGGGGATGTTCTCATCTAGACATGACCCCAAACCTGCATATAAAATTTCTGTGCTAAAGCAAAATGTGAACAGACTCACAGACTAACAGACTTCCGCATGCGTGATGGCAATAGCATATCTTGACTTGGGCACAGCAGAGGTGGTCTAGTCGAGCCCTGGACCAGTACCAGACTGGTATTTTACAGTCTGATCTGCAACCATGTTGACTACAGGTTAAGGCAGAACCTTACACAACTATCAGATTACACTTGAAGAGTGTGAATAGATACAAATTTTCATTTTGTTCTCAAAAACATAGCCCATGACTCATCACTGGAACTAGCTTGAAAAAAGTAATAAAATTTGAATGACAGTTTTTGTGAATAGAGCTGACTGGATATGGTCATCACATTAACCCTTTACCCAATGCACACAATAACAAAATTTTGTTTACACTTTTGTGAGTTATACAGTGGTACCCTGTTAATTGAATAGCCACTTTGCCAATGAAAATTATTCCATTAACAGGCATATTCAATTAACAGGAACTGTGTCACTTTCCTGTTTTCTGGAGATAAACTTAGCATTTATTCTATTATATCTTGTTTGACAGAGCTCCATGAGGTCTGTCAAACAAGATATAGTAGATTAAATGCCTGTATTGGATTACTGAGGCCAAACAGGTCTACAAAAAAAGGAAAACTGGGGAGAGTCAGGGTTTCTCGAAAGGTTACAAGATTTTTTATTCTATTAACAGGAGTTTACTCTAAAACCTATATTCAATTGACAGGTCAAATTTGTACTGGAGGTATGGTAAACTGTTTTGTATTGGGAAATTATATTCAATTAACAGGGTTATTCAGTTAAGAGATATCCAATTAAGTGGGCTCCACAGTACCACTTTCCATTCTATTCAACACCCTTAAATTATCAAACAAGAGGCCCCAAGGGGCCTTAATCACTCACCTGACAAAATGGTTCAAAGAAGTATTTGGGATCACATTCAGTTAGACATGGTTCATCAACACTACAAAGAAATGAAGTGATGAATGGCAAATTTTAGGGAAAACACTAAGGAATGGATTTGACCAAATTGAATCTAACCTGCTCCCCTCCCCCCCCCCCCCCCCCCAAAGAGAGCCAAAATATTAAGCCACAGACTCAAATTGAACAAACTTGAATCCAATCCCCCTTGAGATGTTATATACCAAACATGAAAGAACTCTGACTGGTGGATCTGAAGAAGGTTTTTTTAAAGAAATGTCCTCACATTGCTCCAAGTTAAAATTTGCCCCCCCCCCCCTCCCCCCCCCCCCCCCCCACCTTCATAGAAATCTAAATGAAAGTGTCAATGACACTGCAGCTCAATGTTTATGAAATGATTATGAAAAAGATAAGAATTGTGAAATTGAGAATAAGTTAATTTCTGTTCCATGACAAATTCCACACACATATATGGGACTTGATAATTATCTATAATTAGCTAATTTAACACATGGCTCCTTGATGGTGTGAAGAAATAACCTGTCATCTGACACTTGGCCACTTGATGCAGACCAGATGTGAAAAGCAGACTTGAGATTTAATGTTGATAGTAATATTAGTTCACCTATATTAAATGAATTCAATGATGTTGGTTTATTTTTTCTTGAAATGATAAAAAGCAATGCTATCAACATCTACTGAGTATGAAAATAATTTGTCAGACAAAATCTGGTTTGGATTACCTCTGCTGGTGATGGCCAGTTGTTTCAATGAGTTTGATGGCATCAGTAGCAACTTGGTCAGAGATGTGTGACCATGAGGTGTTGATGACCTGACATGACAAACCAGAAGGTCTTTAGTCACTGTTCCTTTACAATTTTCACTTATACCTAAGTGAAGAATGAACAGCTTACATAGAATTTAGATTCTGACTGGTGGATCTGAAGAAGATTTTTAAAGAAATTTTCTCATATTGCATTAAGTTAAAAAATTGGGCTCCCTGGGCCTCGATTTGAACAAGCATAAATCTGACCCCGCTAGAGATGTTGTATACCAAATATGAAAGGATTCTGACTGGTGGATCTGACGAAGAAGATTATTAAAGAGATTTCCTCATATTGCACTAAGTTAAAATTCGGACTCCCACAGGAAGTCCAAATATAAACCCAGGGACTCAATTTGAACAACATGAATCTGACCCACATAGAGATGTTATATATGAAATAGGAAAAGATTCTGACTGGTGGTGCTGAAGAGGATTTTTAAAGAAATTTCCTCATATTGCACTAAGTTAAAATTCTGGCTCTCATAGGGAGCCCAAATATAAACCCAGGAACTCAATTTGAACAAACATGAGTCTGACCCCCCCCCTAGAGATGATGTATACCAAATATGAAGGATTCTGACTGGTGGAAATGAAGAAGAGGATTTGTAAAGAAATTTCCTCATATTGCACTAAGTTAAAATTCGGGCCCCCGTAAGAAGCCCAAATATTAACTGTGAGACTTGATTCCAACAAACTTGAATCTGACCCTCGTAACAATGATGTTTCCCCAGTATTAAAACATTCTGACCAGTGGTTCTGAAGAAGAAGATTTTTAAAGCTTATTTCCCATATTGCCCTAAGAAAAGATTTTGGCTCCTGCATTTAGACCAAATACGAACCGAGGGGCTTAAATTGAACACACTTGTATCTGACCCCCTAGGATGCTGTATGCCAAATATAAGAAGATTCTGATCTGTGGTTCTGGAGAAGAGAATTTTTTTAATATTTGCAAATATGCTATGTATTTTTTCGACGCCCTCTTCAGAGCACCCTAACAAAACAGATGACCATTTTTTTTTACAATTGATTCTACTGGTCCTAAGGATGCTTCATACCAAATAAGAGTTCTCTGATCCATGTGGTTTGGGAAATATGGGCATTTGAAAATATTTTCTATTTTTAGCTCCTGGGGTTCCCACGGGGAACATGGGGAATTTTTTTAGCATGAATCAAGTACTTTTGACTCAATAATACCACATACCGAATTTCATTCAAATTGGACCATCGGTTCAGAAAATAGAAATTTTGGGTGAGGCCAAAAATCTTGCCCCTCCCATTACAAAGGCAAATATTGCTCCATGAACTTCATTTGAACAAACTTTATACTACACCTCAGAAGAAAGCTCCATACCAAATATCAAGTCATTGTACCCACTGGTTCATGAGAAGAAGATTTTTCGAGAATATTTTAGCATTTTCCCCCACCCCCTCCCTATTGAGCATGGAAACTTTATTTGAACCAAATTGAATGGACATATGATAGGGACTATGCACATCAAATTTGGTTCAATTTGGCCCATGGGTTTAGGAGGAGAAGTCGATAATGTAAAGTTCATGCAGGACGGACAACGGATGGCAGACAGAAAGTGATCACTAGAGCTCCCTCTGACTTTCAGACAGGTGAGCAAAAAAAAAAAACACATTCACAACCTTGTATTTGCTTCCTTTGCATACTTCCCCAAAATGTTCACAAGGAATACCCCCTTTTCATTTTATTCAGCACACAAGAATTATAGAGAAAACACCTTCAAACCTTGGGTTGTAGAGGATACTCTCTGCACCCTTATTTTCCTCCCATACCATGGTGGCTATCTTACGTTACCTAGTGCATTTTGCAAAACTTTTTGCGAGATATACCCCTTTCCATTTTCTTCAGCACCCTCAAATTATCAAAGGAACATCTTTAAATGGTCATGGGGCCCCCGATTTTTCTCCTACTATATGCAGCCAAATTGCTCTAGAAGCTATCTGATTATTAGTTTTATGTCGATTATGAAGTTCATTTCACACAAGATTATCAAATATGCCATGACTGGATCACACCTGCAAATTCATTTCTTGAATAACTAAGCAATTTCATTTTTCACCTCAAAAAGATAACTAAAAACTCCTTCACCTAAACAATCTTAATGGGCTCATGGCAATGAGGGGATCATGAAGTATGTTTTGGGAGAAAAAACTGAAAATAATAATTAAAGTTCAATGGAACTCTGCTTGTGCTTCAAGCATAGCATTGTATTAAGTAAGTGCACTCCCACATTAAGTCCATTTATTCAATTCTATTATCACTGCAATAGCTGGCTATACCTGGATTATGTTTGCATGATTTCAATAGCAAGCATTTCAATTGTTTGTACAATAAATGAATAAATCTAATTGACTGTTATGGTTAATTAGATTATATTTAAATGGAAGATTGAAACATGCACATTTTTTTTTTACCAGGGCTTATATTTCATCTAAATTTGGGAGAATCCATTTGGATTCTCACAAAAATTGTTGCGATAATCCATACCTGCTATGAGTGTCACAGGATGAGGCCACCATGGTTGAACCTCTGTTGTATACTGATAACACATGTTAACCCTTTACCCAACACAGTTTTTTAATTTTTAAAACAGACTGAGGTTGATAATTTAAAAAAAAATAAATAATATTTACCAATAAACGCATACCAATATTGAGCCAGTTCCAATGACAGCCATATTTGTACAATTATATCGAAAAAGTGTCAGAATATTTTAGGTCATGTTAGCATTGTATTGGTTAATTTGCTGCTGCTATGTTAGGTAAAGAGTTAAACTGACTCGATTCTTATCACGTGAATCCTAGCAGAGGTGCAGCAAGAATCTACATGGATTTTCATTGGTTTTGTTGCACAAATCTTTGCATGAATTGATTATAATAAAAACCCTGTTTATTGAGGACAGCATTTGATTGTTTGCGGGTGGTTTTATTGGGGTGGAGACGAGTTCAGGACAGTTTCAGTATCCACGGAACTATCACAATATAAGTATAGTCACATTTTGCCAATTCCTTATAGATTATGCTGCCAACTTAGAGGACTCCTATGAACTAAGACATTGGTTACTAACTCCCATTATACCATTTTTGTGACCTGTGCATCATGTTGTATTTCCTAAAGGGTTTTCAAAATTTAAAGAGCATTTATTCTTCTTGTGAACCAGGATTTACTCTTGTGAAAAACCTGGATTCAGCTGAATTATTTTCAAACTACCTGTGGAGCCAATACTTGTTGGATATTATTTCCAATTGAATTTTACTGAGTAAGTTCTTTAATGTAATTTATTGGATACTGCTGGAGTTATGAGTGAACATTTCTTCATCACATCTGTTGTTGGATTCTAATGAAGTTTATTTTGGACTAAATGAAATGTATTTCTGTTTAATTTTTCTGTTAACAATACATTGTAAAAGATATTGTAACAGTTTCTTTTCATATTTTTTTTATTATTAAATTTCAGAATAGATAAATTGGCGTTATTGTTGTTGGATCTCAGATTTCATTCTGTTTTTTAGAATTATTATTACATACCATAACAATACCTCAGTACAGCACACCACCGTGCCCTCATATGGGCAATTAGGTTCTCAATCAAGCATTTTGCCCAAGGACAGAACACTGTTACTGCTGGTCAGGATCGAACGGTGAACCAATCAGTTTAAAGACCAATGCTCTGACCACTGAGCTACCACCATGCCCCCCCCCAAAAATGTGTTAATTTTTCCTCCACTGATAATTAGGACTGCAACGATTAATCATGATACGCTTCAACCGCGATACATTGCTCGCGATTCAATGTGTATCATTGTCCACTATGTATCACGATACAATAAATATAAATAATATCATGAAAAACAACTTCTTGGATTTTGAAAACTAGTTCAAGGAAACCCTACTTTTGCATACCAACATTGATGGTGATAAATATGCCTTTAACAGGATTATTCATTTAAACAAAATTTGGTGAATTCCATCAATTTTACTAAATATTTATTTGATTAATCCATTATATCTTGTTTGACAGAGCTCACTGAACTCTGTCAAAAAAGATATAAGAGATTAAATGTTGAGAGCATACTTTCAGAGAGGAAAAAAGCACTGAAAAATGGGTCATAAAATCAAAACCTTAAATTACTTAATGTCATGGGTTATCACATTGAGAAGATACCTATTGTAATAGAAGGAAACTACTGGAAGTGAATACATCAGGGATGAGAGTACAAGACAATAAAATTAGCTGAAATAAGCTGAAACTCCCATATTTTTTTACATGACAACTGATTAAAATAAAATTTCTTCTGAAAATAAAAGGACAAATGGTTAAGATGTCACTTGGTAGAGATTTTATTTCTATAAATTTACATGAAAATGGTCTTCAAGACCATTTTCATGTAAATTTATAGCAAAAAAAAATTTCATCCTTTTAATAATAAATTAGCTGAAATCATCTAATTAGCTGAACTCTCTCATCCCTGATACATGCAGTTCCTAAAGTAGCTGACATCTGTTGTTGTATGCCAGGAGAGATCATGTGTATCATGATATATACAATGGCAAATCAGTCGTTGATTATGCTGTTGTCAGTGAGCCTCTTCTTGGTCGCGTGCCTGTTTTTAAAGTTAATAAACTAAATATTTTCTCGGACCATTGTCAACTCTGGTATGTACTAAAAGTTTCGTACAAAGTTGAAAAGAGAATGGACATTGAAATGCAAACCCCATCGCGATTCATATGGGATGACCAGGCAAAGGGTAGTTATGTTGATGCATTCAGGTCTATTGAAACACGTGCACGCTTGGAAAATTTCCTTCAGACTGAATTTTCCAACTGCGATTTAGAATTATCAGCGTTTGAAAATATCATCCACGATGTTTCCAAAAAATGCTTAAAAACAAAAGGTATGAGAAATAGAAAATCGGGGAAAAGAAAGCCCCCCAAACCCTGGTATGATAGCACCTGTCACAAAATGAAAAAGCATTTAGTTCACCAAAGATATTTATTCCAGAAATTCCACAGTGACCCGGTTGTACGTGGCAGATATTACGTCTGTAAACGCAAATACGTGAAGGTTCTAAAACTTAGAAAAAAACAGTACAAGGAAGACATTATTAGGAAGCTGGATACTATGCATAGCGCTAATCCTAAATGCTTTTGGGAAACTGTAAACAAGTTACAGAATGAATTGAATGAAAAAGATGAATCATCCGATAATATTTCAATAAGCTCCTGGAAAAAACATATGTTACTGGGCAATCCGAAGCCCAATAGCAGATTTGATGAGGAGTTTCGGGAAAGGGTGGAACGAAACCTCCCAGACATCGAATTATCGGCTTCCCTGTCTAATCCGTTAGATTTTCCAATTTCGGATGAAGAAATGAGCTGTGCCATTTCGAAACTGAAAGCTGGAAAATCTGAAGGCTTAGACGGGATAAAAAATGAGATGATTAAATCGATTAAATCAATTATAAGCCCAGTTTTAACTAAGCTCTTTAACACGGTATTGAGCAGTGGTAGTTTTCCAAAAAAGTGGTCAGAAGGATATATAGTCTCAATCCTGAAGGTCACAAATGCAGAAAGTCCCGATCAGTTTCGAGGTATAACTATCAGCAGTAGCGTTGGTAAACTTTACATTAGTATCCTAACTGAACGTTTAACATCATTCCTAACACAGAAAGGAGCCCCAAACGAGTTTCAGGCTAGGTTTAGGAAAGGTTATAAAACGTCAGACCACATATTAGTTATAAAGGCTCTGATCATTAAGGCCTTTAATTTGAATAAAAGGCTCTATGCGTGTTTTATAGATTTTAACAAAGCATTCGACAGAGTTTGGCGGGAGGGGCTCTTCCTAAAACTTATAGAGAAGGGGGTTGGGGGAAAGTTTTATTGCTCTGTTAAACGAATGTTCACTTCCAGTACTCTACAGGTAAAAATAGGAAAAACTCTGTCCACCAAGTTTTCAAACTCGGTGGGAGTGATGCAGGGGAATAATTTAAGCCCTCTAATGTTTAACCTATTCATAGATGAACTGCCAGACTACATTAAAAAACACAGCAAAGATTTCCCTGACCTACAAGACACTATGGTACCCTGTCTATTTTATGCTGATGACCTTGTCTTACTATCTACAACTGAGGCGGGACTTCAGAAATCTATAGACACGTTGTTTGACTTCTCTATTAAATGGAGGCTCACTGTCAATAAGCAGAAGTCCAAAGTACTGATTTTTAACAAGCCCGGAAGAAAAGTGACTAGTAATTTCATGTATGGGAATGAGCAGCTGGAGGCTGTTACTTCGTACACTTACTTGGGAATCATCATATCCGCCTCGGGGAGTTTTTCTGGGGCCGTCCTGAATCTTAGGGCAAGGGCACTGAAAGCGTATTTTAAACTCGAACGCTTATTTGCATCGGTCTCAAAAGATAATATTCGGGTGCGGGAAAAGCTTTTTGATACACTAGTAACACCCATATTACTCTACGGCTGTGAAGCGTGGGGTGATCAGACACCCCGCACCAACCACAAAAAGATTGAATCTGTTCATGTAAAATTCTGCAAAAATATCCTGCAAGTCCATTCTAAATCTAGCAATGTAGCGGTGTTGGCGGAGCTGAGCAGGTACCCGTTATCTATCAAAATTAAGTGTAAACTAGTCAATAACTGGTTAAATGCTGTTACGAAAAACGTTAATCCGCTGCTCACTTTAACATACAAGGAGATGACAGAAAAAAGATACAATACCACCTGTGAAATCCAGTCAATTCTTCTGGATTCTGGATTCTCACATGTGTGGCTTGATCCTTCAAGTGCACCTCCTCTTTTTGAGAATAAATTGGCAACACGGCTTTGTGATATTTATACCCAAATGTGGAAATCGGACAGTGGCAGTGATTCATTTAATCCATCTTGTGGTAAACTTGAGTTCTTACATATGGTCAAAAGCAGCTACCTCCGTGAACGTTACATTGATGAACTGTCCTCAGAACAAAGAAAAGCTGTAACTAAATTCTGCATCTCTGCTCATGATTTAGAAATAGAACGCGGCCGCTATAAAAAACCGATGTCAGTCCCCCGCGACCAGAGATTTTGCAGACAGTGTAATTTGGGTGTAGTTGAAGATGAAATGCATTCACTTTTTATATGCCCCCTTTACACAACACAGCGTGAAAATCTTCTTACCTTGGTGAACAGAAAAGTACCCGGCTTTAAACATCTTCGGCTGATCGATAAAGCTAAGTTACTTTTCGACGGTGAAGACCAATACGTAACCTTAGCTGTTGGGAATTATATAAACCAAATATTTGTAAGCAGAGCCGGGTTGTGGTGAAAGAACTGTTCTTTCATTGTTCAAATGTGAATAAGTAGCATTGACGTGTTTACTTAAACGGTTCTGTAATACATTTATCTGATTGGTGTGGTGCCCAGGTGATTTATTAATTGCTTGTGTCAACGCCCAGGGCATAGCTCTTTTGGTGCTTTTTCTCTCTGGTCAGTTATTTGCTAACACAGCAGAAACAAACAGCATACAAAGTGCAAGACGACACCCCCAACCTATAGATTTATAGTGGGCGTGACTTTCAATACGCAGTCGTTACTCGTGACTGGGTAGGGGGTCAACACTGGCCCACGTCTCCTATATAATCATCTTCTGTTTTCCTGTATATACTGTTACCTTAATATCACTATGCATGTTGTTTTTGTAAAGCCATACCATTTGTATATTATGGTCGTGCAATAAAGTATTCTATTCTATTCTATATCGTATCGTGTGCACTGAATTGTGATATGTATCGTATCGTTAGGGAAACATATCATCGCAGCCCTATTGATAATCACATGTACAACCCATTACATCATTTCTTGGGAAGCTCTCAGGGAAAAGTTTTTAATAAATGATGTCAGGTGTTGTAATTATCAGCAGTTGAAAAATGGGATAAATAATTTCTTGTCGTTACCCAGCAACTTATTTGCATTGTCCAGAATACCTGAAAAATTTTCAATTTTCCTACTCGAAACATAGCTTATAATCGCGGAATGGAATGTGCTCATCAAGTTCATTTCAGTTGATGGTCAATTGCTCTGTTTTGTACAAAAAATAAAGTTTAATTAGTAATGAAGATGTATATCAAGGTGATAACTTAAATTTATGATTTTGTGGTTTAAAAAGTGTATATTATATCATTTTTCTCCTCGGTCTAAAAGCCAAAGATAGGTATATAATGGACCCCTGAAAAACCGATTTGTCAAGTAAGTCATACGTGTATCTAACGAGTAATAAATCAGATAATGTGACTACTTTAATAGAGAGAAATCCCAATAGGAGTCTGTAATGCCAATCAGCACTTATCTGGTCTGAAGCAACAATCATTTAGTCATCTAATTATAGGGTCATTAGTGTCGATAATCTCCTATTATTCGTAGACCACGTGTAATGTCTGTTATATGCATTTCACCAATTTTTGACAGGGTACTGTCAGAAATGTCGAAGTATAGCAAACTTGAAAGAATTTGAAAGAGAATTTCAAATTAAGACAGATCTGTAGCGGCCAAGTTCAAGAGAAGCAATCAAAATGAGAATAAATGTTCTGGCTATCGAAATAAAAATCGGAGGATTTCTCGAAAATTTCATTCCAGTCTGAAGGCATGTAAGACTTGGAGTCATAGGCAAGCGAGGAGCTGGGGATGTCCCATGCTATAGATTAGAGGTGTCGTATTGGTGCAAAAGTATAGGCATGATGTAACGTAAGGGGAGCCATAGAGCTCATATTTAGAATAGGAACAGTCGCTGGCCAAGCCGGTGGCCATAACTGAGTGTAGGATCAGAAATAAGAAGTACGGGCTCAGGGAGCTACTTGCATTTTAGGTAGATGGTATTAACTGTTATAGAAGGCAAGCCAGACATAGGCAAAGTAGGCTTTGTTTGTATAAACATTATTCTGAGATAAATGAAGGGGGGCGTTTTACCCCATTGGTGGGGACTGCTGGCGTGAAAATGGTCCAGTAAAGTGACAATAAGCTAGTCGCCGTGTGACGACAGTGAAAGAGTGAAGTGAAAAGGTGACCAAAGTCCCAACACCAGTGACAAGGAAGGGAACCCAGTGACAACAGAGAATGCAGGCCCACAAGTGGCTCAAAAGCTGTGTGGGTGGGGTGTGACTGACATTTTGTTTTCTGATTCACTGGATTTCATGTAAGTCACAAATTACCATATTTATTTTTTATATTATATGTATTAAAATTGTTGTTTTCAGTGAACCCCTGTTGATTTATGCTTTTTGAGGAAAGATCATCGACCTCTTCAGAATAAGAACCACCCCAACAAAAATGTAATAGGCAGGTTCATCTCGGTGAGACATAAGTTCATGCATGGATTCAGGCAACACTCCTCGAGTTTTGGCTGAATACCCAGCGTGAATCTATTTCCCCAGCAATGACAAAGCCCAATTTCTGACAATATATATTTGCATCCATCCAAAAGAGCTGTTTTAGATGAAGAGTTATAAAACAACAAAATGATTGTGGAAGAAGAAGTAGATGGTATTTGGTATTCCAATTGAGTAGGACAAAAGAAAATGTGGTAAATCTAATTAATCAATAAAAGTCAAACACTTAGTCTTCAATTAATCCAACTACAGTTACAAGTGTCTGAAACACCTGCAAATAAACTTGAAAACAGAATATGAAAAGGTGCTATTGTTTGTAGTGCTGCAGGTGATTTAACTCTTAACCCACCAAGTATTTTCAAAATATTTTTCATTCAGAGAATAAAATCTCGAATTTTGAGATAACCTATTTACTGTTCATCTGGATATAATAAAGAGGACTGATTACAGTACAGCCATCGTGGACGGGTCAAAATCTATGGATGGGCATTTTCCATACATATAATTCAGAGATGATCACTACGGCACCTACTGAAATTTCCAATTTCAAACAAAGGTGCACTCATTTTCACAATCTCTGTCGATTCAGATTGCTGAGCCAACAGTTTCTGGTTCTTAATCACTAAAATCAAATGCACCCAATTTCAGCATGTTTGACAACAAAAAAAAGGGAAGCCAAATACATGAAACTGTATCACTAAAAACAATAACAAAATCACATTTTATCACTGAAACTGACGATGAGGGGAAAATTTCTTTGCTATGTGCTCAAGGGCACAAAATACACAACTGAAAATACAGATAATTTGTTTCACTTTTTATTTTTCATTTCATCAAATGTATTCACTCTCTCATCTATAGAAATCCACTTCATATTCTAGGTCCTTCTTAAACATTTGCAGGTCTTAAACTGGAAACCAGGAAAAGACAATGGGTATAGAATAAATCAGAAGAAGAAATAGGTTCCTTGATAGTTCTTGTTGAAACCCAAAAGTATGTTCCGTAGGGTTCCAGACATCAAATACAAGGAACATGTTTTCAGGTTCTGTAAATTCCTGAAATCTGCATGCTTGCCCAATCTATATGTGTGTTTAATTTAACTTAAATGATCAATTAAAACCTGTATATTTTATTAATTCATAATCTATGCAATGCAACTGTTGTCTCTATCAGAAATTGTATTATGTTTATAAGAAATTTTTTCAAATATCTTTTTCTCCATTGTCAATATCTATTTTTCAATACACTGTAAGAGAAGGACTGTCATATGAACCAATAACTATAGTTATTCAAGTAAAAACAACAGAAGGCACTGAAGATCCCCCTTCCCCTCCTCCCATTAGCTTCTGCCAATTTTTGCTTGAATCAAACAGGCATGAGAGTATTATTCATCCAATACAGCTGAAATGTGCTTTAATTCCTATATTTTCATTTACTGATGTAAGAAACATCATATTTCAACTCAAAACAAATGGATTTCTACAAGCAATAGTTGATCTTTTGTCTGCTGGGGTTTAACAACACTTTCAACAGCCAGGCAGACAGTTTTAGAGTCGAGGAAGCCAGAGTACCCAGAGAGAGCCACTGAGCAACTGTCAGACTCTTCAACTTACTAACTCTGCACAAGTGGAGTTAGCAGTAGTTGGAGGCAAGCGCATACATTGACGTGCAGTATTTCTACATGACAGTTATGGCCCCCATTATCATTTCAGAATTGATATGTCATGGTTAATAATTATACACAATTAATATTTTCTAAGGCCTTTTTTTATTTAGAATAAGCAGACTCTGCTTGTGTGATCACTTATTTGCACTGAGTGACCTTTGAATGTACCTTTCAGCATGTTTACAGATAGTTACCCAGACTCTATTTTCTGCTCACTGTAGCTCACTGATTGTTTTATTGGGTCACACTTGTTTACTTGAAATTAGACAAAATCATCAAGATGCTTTATGAGGTGACTTAACTCTGCCAATAGCAATTAATAGAATAAAAGAACATTGGAGAAATTTCTTATTCTGGAACTTTCTATCTGAAGACTATATAAATAACTTCTGTCAACAAAATTCAGGCATTCTATTCATATACACAGCATTGAGATGTCATTTGTTTACACATTCAGCATTAATTGAACACTCAAGATTATTATTACAGGACAGTACATTATTATAGAAACAGCTGGGAATTTATTATACAGAATATTTTTGAGATCTGTAAATTTTTGTGTACTCAAAAAGTGTTTCCAAATCTTTGAAGTGAATTTATACTAGGTGTGAACCACAATTTATTTTTATGAAAAACCAGGATTCTACTGGATTATTTTAAAACTACCTATGGAGCCAATACTTATTGGACATTAATACCATTTGAATTTTGATGTGCGCTTTATAGGAATTTATTGGAAATTGCTGAATTTTTCAGTGAAAATTTCATTACAATTTATTGGATACTGTTTCTGCAGACACATTCTTGGACATTATAGTACCAGCTGGAAAGTTTCTAGGATTTTATTGAACTTTATTTTGGACTATTTGATAAGTATTTCTGTTTTTATTTTTCTGTAAACCAAATAGTGTAAAAGATTCGGCAATATTTTCATCTCAAATTGTTTTTGTTATCAAATTTTAGAATAGTTAAGTTCAAGTTATTGTTGTTGATTCACAGATTTCTTTGTTACCAGTATTGTTAATTTTACACTGTAACAATGATCGATGGTCAATCAGAATTAAGTATCTTGCCCAAGGACACAAGCAGTTACTGCCACCACGATTGAACAGTCAACCTTTTAATTTAGAGTCCAATGCTCTATCCACTGGGCCATCACACTCTTCAATAGTTGAATGAAATATATTTTTTTTCTATAAAGATGTGGGAAATGATCTTCCAGATGATTTCCCTATGACGTTACAGAAAATTACCTTTCAACATTTTAGTGGAAAAGAGCTGAAATCAGGTGATCAGCTGAATTTTAACATCCCTGCTGATCCCTGATCAAAAGATGGGCATCAAGCATATGTCAGGGATCTTCTGCCCTCTTTGGGAAAGGGTCTGGGGATGATGCCAATGGGAAAATATGTGTAATGAAGGCTTTAATCAGAAATTTGTTCTGTAGGAGATCTCATAAGGAATATTAAACTCAAATAAAACTGAGAATATTACGATTTACAGGAACTGATTTTACCTGACTGATAAGCCGTTGACATACTTTGTTGGTAACAATTCCAGTTTGTGGGAATTCCCAATTTAATATACAGAAATAGATTCCTTTTTGGCCAAAACATTGAGTGGCACGACTGCACACATGGCTGAGTGAATTATTTCTAGAGGGGTATGGATAACTGCAATTCAGTTTTCACCGAGATGACCAAGAAATATAACACTGATTGAAATCTTTTACAGATTTCTCAAGTGTGTTTTAGTCAAAAATTAATATTAAAGGTTGGCAAAACACCTTTCTGAACTAATGATTTACCAGTAATTTTCATTTAGAACAAGAGGCTCTAAAGAGCCTGTAATTGCTCACCTGAAGAACTAGAACTGCATTTCCCTCAGTTATTTTAATCAGAATTAAAGAATGCAGCTGGCTGCTATGCTCCTTCATCTGAGAGAAACAGAATGATGATTATTTTCAGAGGACTTTCTAGATATTATTTCAGCCAAGTTTGGTACACATTGCCAAGTAGTTTCAGATAAGAAGATGAAAATGTTTGCAACCCGATCAACATTAAATGAGGATCGTTGGTAGAGAGTGTCCCAGTTATCAAGCATGTGAAGTTTTAAAACATTTGGCCTTGTAGTTTCAGGGGAGAAGATTTTTAAAAATCGACCAATCAGAATCAAAGAATGACTCGGGCGGCCATGTTTTTCACCTGAAGGGAACAAAATGAGGATTATTTGTAAAGGACCTCCCATAGACCAATCCTGCCACGGTTTGTTCACATCCGCTCAGCAGTTCCAGAAAAGATGAAAATGTGAAAAGTTTACATACGACGGATGTCAAGTGTTGGCAATAGCTCACGTAGTCCTTTGGGCCAAGTGAGCTAAAAAGATATTTAAGTGATGATATCTTTCCTGTTTTGTCATTTGTGATATTTATCCTCAGATAAAAGTGGGTCAGCAAAAATACAACATTGTGAATAGTATGGTATGCTACAGAAACTTTAAAAAATTTGTAATCCCCCCAAAATTAGTATAATAGTATCCTATGGTATAATTTTCTGAATACCAAGGTTGTACCATCCAGCATTTGTTAAATACACTGGTGGCTGCCTCTGGTATTGATGTAAACCATAACACAATGACCACATTTCAATGTCATGGTAGAGTTATCACTCCTTTTAAAAATCTATGTTCACTTCTAGGCTTTGTTATATTGGAAATTATTTGTTTTCTGATTGCTTATAACCACCTACTTCAAGATACCAATTGTGAATTAATTTTTGTTTGAGTGGAGACAGCGACTGGAAATTCTGGGGTTGGAAATTGTGAAAAATCATGCCTGAACACAAGTGGGAATGGGGCCAATATCTGGCTCCTGTAGACCCCCCAAAAGAATCCCTGTTAACATGTACAGCACAGTAATCAAGAAAATGGAAAGATAATTTCAACTGGATCTCAACTGGTTCACAATCCGGTCAAAATAATCTTTCCACGTTTCTTCCACTGGCACTACAGAATCTCATCTGTTCGAAAACACCGTGACTCCCAAAATATTGGAAATTAACAAAACAAAAGTTTCCACTGCGTGAACACCTGATCATGAAGTTGCATGCACCGAGCATGCAAGCTGAGCATCTTGGGGGTATAAATGGACATGGAAATCAGCTGGAATTCGCACAGCGTTAAAGGAATCTTGCTCATGCAAAATGCTGCATTTGACTGAAGCGCAGAGAAATAATGCCATTGGCCGCTTGGAAACAGGCGAATCAGCTTCAAATGTAGCGAGAGTGTTCAATGTCTCACTGAGCATTTTCACATACCTGTGGAACCACTACCAAATCCATCGGACAATACAGGAACTTCCAAGATCCGAGAGACCCTGTGACTACCCCAGCTCAGGATTGATACATCTGGTTACGTCATTGGCAGGAGAGAACAACCACAGCAACCTCTACAGCGTCAACACTACCAGGTCGACAGAAGATTTCAGACTAGACAATTCGCAAACGTCTATGCGAGGCAGGTCTGCTTGTTAGACGGCCAGTTTGTGGCGTCATTTTGACAGTGCAGCATCGTCGACGGCAACGTCAGTGGTGTCAGGTGCACAGGGCATGGCCTCATCAGAGATGGAGAATGGTATGGTTCAGTGCCGAGTCACATTTCCTTCTTCACCGAGTTGATGGATGATGCCGTGTATACAGACGTCGTGGAGAACATTTTTGAACAGTATATTTTATTTTCTATTTGTGACCAATGAGCGTTCCAGCAATCCAGTTGTTTTGACATCAGTGGTCATGACCCGATCACAATCTGATTGAGAAAAATATGTTTGTAATCTAAGTATGGTAATCAGTAGTGGGTTCTTGAAGTCCCCCAACAAAATTACCTGCATTTCCGATATGTTGTTAACAATAATTATACAGCACCAGGCATCTTTTTTTCACAGACTCTCTGGAGAGAAGGTTTATCAATTACAATGTAAATCATGAGCCAATTCCCATCCCAACTCACCTTCATGCCATCAGACAATAAAGTCTAAACATTCTGCAAATTAAGATATCAACAGACAAGTTCAATCTAGTGGAACAATTCTTTGATGCTACAGGCAAGAAATGAGGTGTGAAGATGCAAAGCTGGTTATTTCGATGCACTTGATGGACACTTTCCCATCATTTCCACCTCCGAACCTTCTCCATCCCCACTGATTAATAGACTTCAATGAAATTCTCTTCAAATCAGTTTCAAATGTCTTGAACCAAGACCTAGTTGAAATTCTCAGTCTACTTTTGTAATGACAGTACAATACGTCATGATGATTCTAAGTCTGCACAAATTATTTACCGTTTCTCGAGATTTTCATTGCACATTTGCACAACCACCTCGACAAATGGAAAACCATCCCCTCTTATTTTGTGGCCTGGACAATATTTTTTTGCCAATTTAATGCACCAGCTCCTCCCATTTGATGTCACAAATAAATAAATGTTTTTAGTAACATAGTGGCATAGACAGAAATTATTTTTGGTGGCTGCCCACTAAAATATCAGGGTGCCTATCATTCCATGATTAACCCTCTGCACACTGAAATGCAAATTCTGAAATTTCCAGCACTAAATTTTTCCATAACGCAATTAAGAATTTAACATCAGCTCAATGAGCGCAAACAAGAATGAATCAGTTCAATTCCTAGTTGCCTTATGTGGGAAAATTGTGACTTGAAAATTCTATTTTTTCAACCACATTGTGCATAGGGTTAAATATGTTGAACCACAGTAAAAGACTAGCACACAATACAGTTATACAGCACTTATATGGCACATTGGATACTACTATAAGACTCCTATGCAGCCATGCATCGGTCCTTACTTGTTTTGAAAACTATTATTCCTGTTGCACTGTAAAAACATTTAAATGAATGTCATACCATCTGGTTTTACATCCTAATCGAAGAATAATATGAATAGGTATTTTTTTCACTGAAAAGGCTTATGTCATACTTGGTAGTTATTGAAAGGTATTTTGTCATGGTAGTTTTTGTTGCGGTGAATTTTGTTGGGGAAGATTTTTTCGGGGAGGGATTTTGTTGTGGACCCGAAAGTTGAGTCAGTTTCTGCAAATCACCTGTGACTAGAAGGATTCTTCTGCACTATTTGGGAAAGGATCCAGGGCCCATGCAGTTGGGAAAATTTGTGTCATGGAGCTCCAATTGGGAATTTGTTTTTTTTCTGTTTTTTTTTTTTTTGGGGGGGGGGGGGGGGGAGGGGGAGCGAAATTTTACATGTGAATTGAACAGAGAACATAAAAGCTGATACCTAACTAAGCAACTGCATGTATGTAAGTAATTCATAGAACAAAGAATCACAGGGAATCATTTTCACCACACTCTCTGTAGCCTCTATTAAACTATTCTTGTACATGTGCTATTAATGAATTTGTCTTTCGCCTTTGAATTCAGATAATTTCTAAGCTTTGTTAGGTAAGCAATTTAAATATACGGAGTCAAAAAAGAAAGTATAATAAACTTTGAGGAGCAATCTTTTTAGTATTATCGACTTTAATCCCAAACAAATTATTGTAAATTCATATTTCGAGCCTAGCTGTATGAAGTTGCATAATTTCATGTTCTTACTGTTGCCAGCGTCACGTCAGGTCGTCGCAATTCAGACATGGGGTGAAATGAAAAGTTCACACATGCAGTCAATAGCGTGTATGTCCAACATTTGCCTCTTGGATGGCAAGACATCGACGGCACATGGACCTGATAAGTCTCTGGATGTCACCCTGTGGTATTGCGTTCCACTCCTGCCTTAGAACATTACATGAATCGCCTAACGTCTGAAGATCATGAAATCGTACCCAACGGTCCAATTGATCCCAAAGATACTCAATTGGCGACAAATCTGGTGTAAGTGGGGGCCAGGGAAGAAGTTCGATGCTCTGCTCCTCAAGAAAGTCACGACAGATACGAGCCATGTGAAATCGGGCATTGTCTTGCTAGAATAACTGCAATCCGAACATCATTGAACAAGGGGACAACAGCGTTAAGAATTTCGTCCCTGTATCACTGTCCATTCAGATTACCATCGATGAAGACCAACTGCATTCGATGGCGCAAGAAAATTAATGCCCAAACCATTACACCACCCCCGCCAAAACGGTCGCATTCTGGCACTCAAGCATCAGAAAAACCGTTCTCTTCGTCGGCGATACACTCTTGCCCTACCATCAGTGCGCTGTAGACAAAATCATGATTCATCACTAAAAAGAACTGTGCTTCAACGTTGCGGAGTCCTGCAAACATGGTGACGTACCCATTCCATTCTGATGGTACGATGACGTTGAGTAAGGATTGGTCCATCGTATGGACGCCTACTTCGGATGCCGTGTTCAGTGAGTCTGATGCGGACAGGTTGTGCACTGATTCTATTGTTAGTTATACCAGGAATAATTGCTGCTGTCCTCGTCGCCAGAAGGAAGGAGACGTCCTGATGTGTCAGTCTTGTGCAGGGGTCATAACTCTTGGTCGACCTGAATGTGGTCAGTCGGCAGTAGATCCAGTGGTTCTATACCTTCCAATGAGATGGCAAATAGTGGCCACAGTGACTCCGAACTCATCTGGAGGTATCCCAGCCTCACGCATACCAATGACACGCAACCTCTGATTTTCGGTTAACCTTGGCATTTTTTAAAATGTTGGAAAACAAAAACTAGCGTGTTTTCTCAATAACCCAGGCTCTCTAGCACAACATAATATGAAGCAAATCGTCAGTCACCCATTCAATTTGACATTCTCGGGTACCACATGCCATGTTGAAATCCATAGCAAAATTGTATATGGTTGGGTGGACAACAACATGTCATTAAACTCTTTGCACGACTTCTTGTCCACAAATATGCAACATTAGAACTATTATATTTCATCCTTTATGCTATTTTTTAATATTTGTTTCTTTTATACTTTCTTTTTTGACTCAGTATACTAATGCAAACTTGGTGCCTTGAACTGGGTGGTTGTGAGGCCTCAAAAATCAATGGTTTTCCGAGACCTCATGACCACCCAGTTCAGGACATCAATTGTGCATTAATTTTTTCTTTTGAGTGGGGACTGAGATTGGGAAAATTTGGGTTGGTAATAGGTGAAAATCCATGTCCAAATGCCATGAGAAAGGGGTCCATATTCACCCCATGTGAAGCCCCAAAAGAATCCCTGGACTACTAACTACATAAAGGGAGCAGAACGTTTGTGCTTGATCAAATAGGTTAACATTAACAATGTTTTTGTGGAGAAATATAATGCGAGTGACTAGATACTAAATTACCTTATGCTTAATTGTCAATGCACTTTATCAAAAACACCAATATGACACCAAGGGGAGTCTAGTCTGAAAATAAACTGTATTTCACAAGATTTAGTCATGAACCCAGCTGGACAGACTTTAACTTGATCTATATTGTTCAATACCATTTCTCTTGATTAGCACTTTTCTCACAGTTCATGAGGATGTTTAAAGCCAATTTTGTACAAGACATGTAATTTTTAGGCACCACAAGATGAGTTATTGAATGAAAAAAAAATTGCTGGCTGTTTGTGAATGAGGTTTAACAGACTAAAAAAAAATGAACCCTTCAACCAAAATGTCCCACCAGGTGATAGAGTACTGTTTATGTTTATTGGGGTTTGACGACAATTCTGACAGGCAGGGTCACCTCATGTCAGACAGTTATACAGGTGGGGGAAGCCAGAATACCCAGAGATAACCGCCAAGTAGTGGTGAGCAAATGTCAGATTCCCCAATGTACTAACTCAATAAGTGCACCATTGAAGTTCAGTATGCCTTAGTATACAGTGCCACCATGCCCCCATGTGGCCAATCAGGATTTAGTGAAGTGCATTGCCCAAGGACACAATGCAATTGCCCCTGGTAGGGATCGAACCGCAGACTTATACCATCGTGAGTGAGTACTAAACTACTACTTGAATGTGTGTGTCCTGTACAGTAGTGTTAATTTGCTTCTGCTTCTTTTTTGTAAGTATTTTCACAGAAAATAAACCACCTAACTACTTTAGTGCCAGTGTAATTCCAAGCACTAATCTTAGTATTCAGTATGTGGACATGCCTACAGTCCAGGTTCAATCCGGAGGTATAGAACACAAATGGTGATTTTGTCGTCAGTAGACCTGGAAAGGATAAAATAAAATTGTTGTACAGTATCAGTACCTCAGAGATACTCAACTGGCATCTCTTAACTGAATAACCCTGTTAACTGATGAATATAACTTCCAAACACAAAACCATTTTCAATTCCTTCTGTACAAATCCCACCTGTTAATTGCAGATAGGTTATAGAGTAAACTCCTGTTAATTTAATAAAAAGTCTTGTAATATGTCAAAAAAGTAGCATGGTAACCACCAAACTTCCCTTGTTTATAGACCTATTTGGCCACAGTACTTCCCCAACCCTCAACCCCATCCCCACCCCTAAATTGAATGGATTTTTTTCACTAATGAATTCTTGAGTTTAAATTTGGATGAATTTTTCATCAAATCCAGTCATGGCTACTTCACAGCTGCCATGACTAGATTTGATGAAAAATATTGTGAAAATACTCAGCGGGTTAAGAGTTAATCCTCTGTACACTAATGTCAAAGTAACAAATTTTTTCCCATAATGCAACTGGGTAAACTATTCAAACTCATTTCACTGAGTTCATGCCTGAATTGGTCAAATTCCTATTTGTATTTTGAAAAAAAATGAAAAATTTATACCAATTTTAATATTTTTAATACTTACCAATGGCCCAGACTAGCTGGTGCAACCCAATTTATTTCCAGGGCCAAACACAAATTTTGAATCCCCCAAAGCCCCCAAAATTTACCAAAAAACGCAAAAACGAGAAGACCAGTATGGTCCTCCATACTTTTGCGCAATGCGCAACTTGTTGTCAAGGACAACAATAAGCTACCGCCATCATGTCATTCTTTATTGTTGTGCCTGTTAAATGTTATTAAGAACTGTAATATATAACTCAGCGGGGAGGAAGGAATGTCTACTCCAGGGAGGGCCATCCCTGTCTGGGCCATTGGTAAGTATTAAAAATATTAAAATTGGTATAAATTTTTCATATTTTTCCACTATACCAATGGCTCAGACTAGCTGAGAATAGTAAACAGGCTGGCGGGCCCAGTACTTGATATTCATTGCTCGTATTACAGAAAAAACAATGAAATATAGGTGTAACTCTATTTAAGGCCTAGCATAACCCATTATGCTAATTTGATAGAGGAAGCCAAAATATAAAGAAGTCCAGAGAAATGAGACTCTTTATAAATCATTAAAAGTGTCCGAGTATTGTATAGTAAAGCTCGTCTTGACACATGACATATACAATAACGCTTCACATCGAGCTACACATTAAAAGCATATAATACATTGAAAATTGCTTCATACCAAGCTACACATTAAAACTACCATAGCACCGACCCCAGGATACTATCACTGAAGGAGGTATGTCCATACTTTTCACTATAAAGCCAGATGACTATTTGGAAATACCATCCCCCCCCCCCTTCCCCTTGTTTTGAAAGTAACTGCACTTCAAAACGAATAGGGTAGCAGACTGGAGACAGTGCTAGAGCAGAATGAAAATCCTAATTAGAATGGACGACATTCTGAGCTACCGATAACGGTCCTAAAGATCTGAGATCATCCGAAATTGATTCTAAATCTCGAAGATAAAATTTGGTAAAAGTCGTATGTTGTGTCCAGTAAGCTGCTTGCATCAAATCCTTCAAAGAAGTACTACTAGCATAAGCCCAAGAAGAAGCTAAAGCTCTAACTTCGTGAGCTGAAATCTTATAAGCTATTCTCTGATTCACAGACAAAGCATTATAAGCCGACCGAATAGCTAATTGAATCCATCTAGATATGGAATGAACAGAAATATCATTTCTGTTAGGAAGAAGAGAAAGAAATAACCTCTTCCTACCTCTTCTAATAAAACTAGAACGCTCCTTATAAATCCTAAGCACTCTTACTGGACACAACAAAGGTCTCTGACCATCTGAAGATGGTAATGCTTTAATCAGAATAGGACTAGGCCGTTTGTCCGGAACCTGATTCTTAGCTAAGAATCCCACTTTCGTAGTGAGGGTAATAGAATTACCAACACTACAATAATGAGAGTCTTCAACAGACAAAGCATGAAGCTCACTAACTCTTCTAGCTGACGCAAATGCTAAGAGAAAAACCGTTTTATAAGTAAGAAATTTAAACTCAACAGTATTTAACGGTTCAAAAGGTGCTTCCTGAAGTTTCAGAAGAACCCAAGCTAAATTCCACTTAGGGACTAGTCTCAAGGTGCGAGGTCTATTCATAGAGAAGTTCCTCATTAATTTATTTAAAGATAAATCTGACCCAATGTTTAATTTCCCTTGGTGTGCATAGGTGTCAGAAAGCATAGACCTATAGCCCTTAATAGTGACTGGCTGTAGCTTAACTTCATCAAAAAGATAAATAAAAAAGTTAGCTAACTGAGGAATAGTTGGGTTGAAAAAATCAATCAATTGTGATTCACACCAACGAACAACAACCTTCCACTTCGCTTCATAATTTAATGAAGAGGAGGTCCTCCTACAGTTAGAAATTGCGTCCATTGCTCGTCTGGAAAACTTTTCCGTGCAAGAAGGACCGCACAACGGAAAAACGTGAAGGTTGAGGCCTTCCGGATTGTGATGAAGCCGACGGAGTTTCCCCTGCGTCAGAAGATCCCGGAGAGGTGGTAACTTCCGTGGAACGTCCCAAAGAAGTTCCCGGAGAAGATTTATCCATGGTCTGTGAGCCGACAGACTTGCAACCAGAAGAATCTTGCAAGAAGACTGTTTTATCTTTAGCAAGATCTGTTGAATGAGGGGAGCTGGAGGGTAGGCATACCCTATGATCCTGTTCCAAGAAATTGACAGAGCGTCTACTGCATAAGCCTGAGGGTCCGAGCATGGAGACACAAACGTCTGTAACTGATTGTTCAGACTCGTGGCAAAAAGATCGATCATTGGACGTCCCACTGGAAGCAAATCTGATTGAAGACAGACTTTTTTAACATCCATTCTGAAGGTAGCAGGCGATCCTTTCTCGATAGAGAGTCTGCTATTACATTGAGACGACCTGGAATATGACGAATCGATATCAGAATCTGATTCTCTTGAGAGAAAAGAAGAATCTTTTCGGTAAGATTCATCAGCTGGACAAAATGAGTACCTCCCTGATTCCGAATATAGGCTACTACTGTTGAATTGTCCGACAGAATTTGAACATGTGAGTGTATTACTTGACTGAGCCAATGATTTAGAGCTAACCAAATTGCCCTCATTTCTTTGTAGTTTATATGGGACACAAGAAACTGACTCTCCCATAAACCGTGACACACTTGATCGCCCGGAATCAGAGAAGCACCCCAACCCTCTTGACTGGCATCCGTCATGATTATGAATGACGGCTCCTGAATCTGAAGCAGTATTCCCTGGCATAACCACTGGATATCCGCCCAAATTTGAAGATGATGTTTTACTGACTGTGTTAAAACAATCGGACTGTCCAACAACTGACGTTTTACGCTCCAATTTTGAATTAGATAAATTTGAAGTGGACGAGTGCGTAAACGACCTAGCGGAATTAACTCCGCGGCGGCGCCGCAAAGTCCTAACAGACGCATAAACTCTCTTGCAGTAATGACTTGTGCGTTTATGCAGTATTTTGCGTAAAGCGAAACTAATTTTGCTCTTGCTACCGGCAAACTGACCCGATTGTTTTGAGTATCGAAACTCATTCCCAGATGAACAAACGACCTCGTCGGCGTTAAATCCGACTTGTCGACATTGATTATAAAACCTAGGCATCGTAGCAGCGATAGCAGACTCTGAACGTCGCTTTGGAGAGCATGAAAATTTTCGTACCTTTGAAGTATGTCGTCCAGATATGACGACGTCATCGAAGCCGAGTGCGCTCTGAAATGGATCATTACTGCATTCATCACCCGAGTGAACGCCCACGGGGCAAGGTTCAGGCCAAAACACATTGCTCTGAACTGGTATACCTTTCCTTGAACCGCGAAACGGAGGTATTTCCGAAAAGCCAGATGAATCATGATGTGAAAATACGCGTCCTTCAAATCTATACTTGCGGCATAATCGTTCACTCGGATGCTGCCTCTCACCGATCGAATTGTCTCCATATAAAATCTTGGAACAATTATTAGCTTGTTTATCCAACTGAGATCGATGACCGGTCTGTACGAGACGTCTGGCTTTGGTACAAGAAAAAGATGACTGTAGAATCCCTTTGAATTGGGATTCTCTACGACCTCTACTGCCTCCTTTTGTAGGAGAGAGTCTACTGCTGAAATCAAAGCCTCTCTCTTTGTTATATTTTGTGGAAGGCTCACAAATCGCGGAATCCGCGTTAATGGAGGTTTTCTCCGGAATGAAAGATGTAGACCATTTTTCACAACGTCTCGAACCCAAAGATCCTGAGTTATTTTGTTCCAGTTGCTTGCGAATTTTGAAAGCCTTCCGCCAACCGGAGAACAGTAGAGGTCGAAATCTTCATTTGTAGGACTTTCGAGGCTTATACGAGGAGAAACCTTGTGAAGCTCTCGCACCCCTCTGTGACGTCGGTGTGGGGTTACGCGTTTCGTTATTATCCAACTGCGCCATCCCCTTTTTGAAATCGCCCCCCCTGTTTCGAGCCACCACGCCCACGATTAGGTTTAGAAGCAGCACGGGCTGAGCCTCTCTTGGAGAAAAATTTACCTCTCCGAGGAGTACCACTTGTGGAAGGCTGAGGTTGCGAAGCTGAGCGCAACAAAAGCTGACTTGTAGCTTTCTTAGAAGCATCTTCAAAGACAGCTTTTAGCTTATCATTAAATAATGAAGAGCCCGAAACGGGAGCGGCCCTTAGAGAGCTCTTAACACTGTCGTCAATAAATGACGTAGATTTAAGGGCAGCATCGCGCCTGACCAACTCTAAATTCGCTACTGAAAGAGCAGAGTGGGATGTTGTATACATTATGGTGCGAGAGAGCACTCTCAAAGGAGATAACAACTCCTGTAAGCTCTCAGATTCCAGATTGCCAGCCAATGCCCTGAAAATATGATCTGCATAAGACATAGCGTCCAAAATACTTCTGCTAGATTCAATGCAAGTATCTATAACAAAAGAACTGACGCTACACGATGACGGAAGAGACATACCCAAGTCCCTAGCTCCGTCATCCAATCGCAGAGGAGCTCTTGGAATCTTATTCTCGCCTACCGTATTTAAGAAGGTATTGCCTCTAAACGGTAGGTCAAGCTTCTTTTCCGAAAGGAAAGAATTTTTTCTAGCCTGAGCCAGGTCAGCAATAGCCTCGTCACAACAATCAAACGCATCTGACGCTTGGACTGATTGAGACGGATACAGAAGGATACTTTCCTTCGACTTAATGACCTCCCTGTCTAAAGAAGACAGTCGCTTGGTTCTAGAAGGCACAGAACTCTGACCAGAAGGAATTAATTCAGGTGAAAAATCCTGCTGGAACCTCATAGTTTCCATATGCTGCTCAGCCAAAGATGTAGTGTCAGTCTTGTCTTCATCAAACTCCCTAACACTACCAACTAGAGGTTCCTGGTCTGGTCTATTATCGGCATACTGATTATTTGAGGAAACCCTTCTTTCTGCCGATCCAGCACCGTCCGAATCATCCGAAGCGGAGATCGATGACGGCCGCATATTATGCTGCTGGGAGTCTGCAATTAGCTGGGCAATTTGCTCCAGCAATTCCGTATTCGAGGCTATGTTCACCCCCGTTCTACGCCTTTTAGGCTCCGGAAGGTGATCTGACACATCGCCCTGTGTCCGTCTTTTTGAAAAAGACGTTTGCCTCGAAATGCTAGCCGTAGAGAGAGCCGTATCCTGGCTCTGACTCTCTACCTCTGGATCTTACCGGCTAGCATGCGGTCTACTGTGCTGAGTCCTGGAAACGGACGAAGAAGAGGCTCTTATATCAAAATTACTGCCAGCCGCACTGGCAGAGAAAGGTACATCAGAAACAACTGGCTCTGAAGCATTTCTACCGGACTACCAGCGGAACTGGCAACAAAAGTCGAATCTTTCTGTTTTGTCCCTAAAACAGAAGAATGCTTCGCTACTGATGCACCTTTCAATTTGACTGACCTCTTCCCCTTACGTGCCGTCGTCTGAACAGAGGACTGTCTTCCATCCTCCGTATCCTGGACCGCTACGGATTTTCCCGGTATTGAAGCACTAATTAAAGGCTCCGTTACACCGGTCGAGCTAGTTGACCGTCTGCTTGCCCGAGGTACTGAGTATTCTGCGATACCTCGTAAGTCAACATGCTCTGTGTCTGAAGACGACGGCAGCACAGAACTTGATGTTATACCATGACCAATACCATGTTCTTGTTCCTCTGAAATGGAAACTAAATTTTGATTAGTTACCTTAGGCGAAAGCACCGAAATCGGCGCTTCGCCAACACATACATAAGTAGAGAGAGAATTCAATCGCTTGGAATCCCAAGAACAGCAAGTTGCACAGGTAACATCTTTCGAGCAACGAGTGCAAGCTAAACATGAAGAATGAGAATCAAGAGAGGACTTCTTCCTCTTACATTTCGAACATGAGGACTTCATAATACCCACACGCCCGAGGCAAAAATTTAAACTGAATAGGAGCCGGTAACCAAGTCCAAAACAGGCACAACAAAGGCCCAGGTCAGACAACCGGTATCCCAATAATACCCTTAACAGTAGAGAAACTTCACAGAAGATTCCCCACAGAGAAGGGTAATGGCAAACAGACACGTCCGACTAAGTCAAAAATAACCGGTACGCGACAAAGGGGGTACGAATAATCCACATTCCGTAAATTATCTAAGATTTTTAAGAAGAATTTTAATTAATAACAAATTCGCTAACAGCAATTAGTTCTTAAAAATCTAATGAGAGGATTCAAGGGGAAAAAGGTGAACATTGAACACACACATATGATAAACAAAGAATGAACAAATCAGGTGCATATCCCGAAAACGGGAAGAACAAGAAATATTATTTTAATTTCAATAAAGTTATAGCCCTGATGTTCAAAAACTCAATGTCTATATTCAGCTGCATTCTGCTGCAATTATTCCACCATTCCACTTCAAAATCGTGCCTGGCTACATTATACTGTAGGGTTTTATAGCACAAAAGTCAGGATACATGTTGATCTGACATGGGCCAAACAACAGAATGACATGATGGCGGTAGCCTATTGTTGTCCTTGACAACAAGTTGCGCATTGCGCAAAAGTATGGAGGACCATACTGGTCTTCTCGTTTTTGCGTTTTTTGGCAAATTCTGGGGGGTTTGGGGGATTAAAAATTTGTGTTTGGCCCTGGAAATAAATTGGGTTGCACCAGCTAGTCTGGGCCATTGGTATAGTGGAAAAATATTTGTTGTCTTGTCAAAGGACACAATGCAGATGACGTATGTCAGGATCAAACAAACAACCTTTTTGTTCAAAGCTCTAACCAAAGAGTCACCATGCTCCTAGGTTATAAAGTAAATCCCTGTTAATGTTATAACATTTGACCATAATGGTCTAGCAGTACAATAAAGAAGTTAAGTTAAGTTATAAAAGTAAATGCACACTTGACTTTATGATTCTGGAGAAGCATGGCTTTTCCAGATGAGATCCCATGATTTTTCATGACCCCAGAGTGTCTGCTAAATTGTTTATAACTGTCTCACTGAAGTTCCTTTATTGATGTTATGAGAATGGTGGGTATAGTAGTCTCACGTGACTCATTTTGATAAAATTAAAATGGTAAAATCCATCATTAATGGTGGAGAGGGTTAATATCAATATTGTCATCAGACAAGTAAATGACAGACAAAACGAGTTACGTTTGTTTGACACATGCCCACTAAGTGCTGTGGCTATTTGAAAATGGTCCATTTTATCTCAAATGTAACCAAAATATTGAAGTCTGGAAAATTGTAGAGGGTTAACAAGTGCTAACAGGAATATTTTTCCATGCATCTTGTAATGAATGTCACACCAAGAACTGTGAATGGCCATTTTCTCTTTAAAATCTACAAGATGTTTTCAGAGAAATCCAGGGAGAACATGGATTTTAAGTTTTTGATGGGTATCATTGTTTATCCAGCCCAAAACGGGTTAAGGTTTGTTTTTTTAATACCCTTATTACTTCCAAAAATAATTCTCTACTTCCACTTATGTTGATCTCTCCTCTTAACTTTGGGTAGTGTGGGTATGCAAACACAACCCATTTTATCAACATTTTGATGTTTGAGAACCTGCATAGGGTTAACAAATGCTTACTGGAATATTTTGTACATGCAACTTGTAATGTCACACTAAGATCTGAGAGTGGCCATTTTATCTTGAAAATCTACGAGATGTTTTTAGAGAAATCCTCGGATAACATGAATTTTTAACCTTTTGAGGGGTATTGCTCTGTAACCAGCCCTAAACAGGTTAATGCTTGGTTTTGTGAATACCTTCATTACTTACAAAAATGATCCTCAGCCAATTCACTTCCAATGAAGGAGGTTATGTTTATCTTGCAGGTACACATTGGGTGCTATGGGTGCCCAAGAACAGCCTATTTTCTCAAAATGTCTATGCTTGGCAACAACTGGCGGGTTAACAAATGCTTACCGAAATATTTTGGCCATGCAACTTGTAATATCACTACAAGACCTGCGAATAGTAAATTTTTATTGAAAATTTTGTTTGAGAAATCAACAGAAAACTGGAATTTTAAGCTTTTAAGGGACATATCTCCTTAACTAGTCAAAAATGGGTTAAGACCTCAATTTTTGAATACACTTACTACTTACAAAAATGTTTCCCTGTCAGTTTTGCGTCCGGTAAAAGAAGTTATGTTTCTCTGTTGCATTCTCATTTGATGTTGTTGGTGTCCAAAAACAGACTATTTTTTCAAAATTTTGACATTTCGCAGCCCATGGAGGGTTAACAAATGCTTACCATAATAATTTATCCAATGAACTGGTAATGTGACACCAAGACCTATCAATGGCCATTTTCTCTTGAAAACTCTACCAGATGTTTGTAAAGAAATCCAGGGAAAACATAAATTGTTAAGCTTTTGATGGGTATCACTATTAACAACCACAAAAGGGGTTAACACTTGGTTTTTTTAATACACTTATTACATACAAAAATAGTCCTCGGTGAATTCCACTTCCAACAAAGGAGATTATGTTTATTCCTCAGGTACACGTTGCGTGCTGTACGTGTCCGAAAACGGCCCATTTCAACAAAATTACGATGTTTGGCAGTCTGTAGAGGGTTAATAAACGCTCACCGGAATTTTTCTTGAAAACCTACAGGATGTTTTTAGAGAAATCCACAGAAAATGGAAATTTTAAGATTTTAAGGGGTCTCTCTCTTTTGCCTGCCCAAAATGGGTAAAGACTTCGACTTTTGAATACCCTTACTACTTACAAAAATGTTCCCGTATAGATTGTGCACTCCATAAAAGAAGGCACTTTTCTTTGTGGCGTACTGTTGGTGTCCAAGAACAGCCCATTTTTTCACAATTTTGACATTTAGCAGCCCGTGGAGGGTTAACAAATGCTCACCGCAGTATTTTGTCCATGCAGCTTCTATTGTCACACTAAGGTCTGGGAGTGACAATTTTTTCTTGAAAATCTACAAGACTCGTTTAGAGAAAGCCACGGAAAACATGAATTTTTTAGCTTTATGGGGGGTATTGCTGTTTAACCAGCCCAAAGTGGGTTAACGCTTGGTTTTTTGAACACCCTTATAACTTATAAAAACGATCCTTGGTGAATTCCACTTCCAATAAAGGAAGTTATGTTTATCTCTCGTGTATCGTTTGGGTGCTGTGGGGTCCTGAAACTGGCCCATTTCATCAAAATTTTGATGTTTGGCAGCCTGTGGAGGGTTACCATATGCATTGCCTGATATGTCGTGTGTATCAAAGGTTGTGTTACAGACAGGTCTAATAATGATGAATGTTTAAAAAAATCTACAAGACTTGTTTCAAGAAAGTGCCTATAAACCCCAATTTTGGCAGTTTTTTGCCAATTCTGACGAAATAAGGGTTAAATCGAAAATTCTGCTTTAGTACATTTTTAGATTTTGTGACCGTCTATGAGTGTGCAAAATTTTGTGAAAGTCGGATCGAAAATGGCTTCTGAATCTTACGGACAAAATGTGTGGAGAAAAACAAAAAAAAATAAAATAAAATAATAATCCGTAGAATAACAAGAGTCTTTTCCAAAGGGAAAAGCCTAATTATTACAACAATAAGTTGATCTGGGTCATTGGTTTATGCTGAGTTGACAAGACCAGATCAGTCAGATCAAATAGTTTGTTTGATCTGGCTGCTCTTGTCTCTTTAACGGGATGGTATATGACAGCACTGATCAACTGACTGTTGTAATAATTTCTTTATTATGACCTCAGATCTTTAAAAAATGAATTTGACAACTGAAATGTAAACAAAAAAGAAAGTATCGATATTTGTCCAAAGTGTTCAGCACCAGGGTACTCAAGTTTTTATTTCTCGTTTGTAAAATTGCCACTTCAAAACTCTTTAATTGTTAATGACGTCAGTAATATCACGAAGGCCCATTTGAGACAGGAATGATAAGAATTTGAAAAAGTTCAGACTCTTGTTTTCTGGCACGACAGACTTCTGCAGTACTGAGTGTTTAGACTTGGTCATCATACAATAAAGAGTTATTTTTAAGACATTCTTTTTGCAACACCCAGTCCAAGATTTACAAACCTTGTTTCAACAACTCTAGATAACTAGATAGAAAAAGCTCGATTTTATAATATGAAATGTAAAGAAATGACAAAATTCTGGTCATTGAATATTTTTGTGAAATTAATATTTTTTACTGGCAAAGTGGCTGTTCTATTAACAGGATTTCACTGTATAATCATGGCCACAAAACAAACTTGACTAAATTCTTTTTTAAAAAATAATATGGGGAGCATGGTGGCTCAGTTGTTATGGCATTTGACTTGGTCCACTGTTTGATCCCCACCAGGGGTAACTGCAGTGTCCTTGGGAATGGGACTTCATCCCAATTGTCCATGTAGGGTACGGTAGTGCTGTGTGCAAAAGTGTACTGCAGCTCGATGGTGCACTTGACTTCAAGCAATGCTAACCCTACTTGTGTGGAGTTAGTATATTGGGAAGTCTGACAGTTGCTTGCCACTGCTCAGTGGTTCTCTCAGGGTACTCCAGCTTCCTCCACCCTTAAAACTGTCTGACACGAGGTAACCCTGGCTGTCAAATGTGTTGTTGAAAACCAATAACAAAAAAAAAAAACAATACAAAAAATAAAAGTTAATCTAACATGCACTGAGATTACAATAACTTCAATACAGTGGAGCCCACTTAATTGGATATCTCTTAACTGAATAACCCTATTAATTGAATATAATTTCCCAACACAAAACCATTTACCATATCTCCAGTCAAAATTTGACTTGTTAATTGAATATAGGTTATAGAGTAAACTCCTGTTAATTGAATAAAAAATCTTGTAACTTGTCAAGAAATTACCCTGACTCTCCCCAGTTTTCTTTTGTTTATAGACCTATTTGGCCTCAGTACATTCAATACAGGCATTTAATCATGCTAAGTTTATCTCTGGAATATAGGAAAGTGACACAATCCCTGTTAAATGAATACTCCTTTTAAATGAATAATTTTCATTGGCAAAGTGGCGATTCAATTAACAGGGTTCCACTGTACAAGCAACACTGAATTCTGAAATTCTTATGGTTGAGTTAGCATGAATTCATTGAAAGCAGACAATTTTCATCACATCCTATTAAAATGTATTTTCTCATTCTGAGTTGGACTTCTTCTAGTAGAAAATTTAATTTACTTGGCAGATAAAAACCTGTATACATTTAAATGATAGATGAACAAGTGAGTGATCAGGATAAGGTATCACAGGCAATTATGCTAACAAACCCCAGAGTAGACCGGTGTCATTCCCAGAGGAGGAAAGCCAATCAATGGAACAACTTACATTCAAGACAGAACAGACATCCAAACATGACACATTAGGTATTTTAACAGTTCCAATACTGTTTTAAGATTTTTTAAATAATGGGACAGGAGTAGCTTTCAGAATTTTCAATTCAAATAGTGGAGGATGAAAGGAAATGACTAAAAAAGTCTAGTTACTTTTTGGATTGCATGTCTATATTATGACAATAATCTTAGCACAGTGAAGCTGTGAAGTTACTTTTCCTGTTAAAAATGTTCAATTAACCTTTTACCTAACACAAAAGGCAGACAACACTTACAAACACAATTCTTGAAGAACTAATTTTTTCATTTTCTGCATCAAAAAAAACATACCTCATGACCCTTCAAATTGGAAGGGTCTCAACAAGCTCGTTTTAGTGGGTCAGAAGCTATGTTTTTGAGACAAAGAATGAAAAAAAATAATGAAACTGGAATGGTGATTTTCAGCATTGGCCAGTTTTGGCCATAATGTTGGGTAAAGGGTTACATGTAACAAGAGTATTCAATTTACAGGATTTGATGATTTTCCTATATTCTAGTGTTAAAATGGCATTTATTCTTTTAAATCTTTTTTGACAGAGCTTAAAGAGCTCTGTCAAACAAGATTTAATAGAATAAATGCCTATACTATATGTATTGAGGCCAAATTTATTTTTTTTTTATTTATTGGTGCTTAAGTTCACATATTTCTGCACAATGGCTAATCATGACCATAACAGGTTTACGGGTGGAGGAAGCCGGAGTACCTGGAGAGAACCACTATCAGCTCCCCAACATACTAACTCTACACAAGCAGGGTTAGCATTGGTTGAAGACAGGTTCACCATTGCCGTGCAGTAAGCCTTGGTACACAGCTCCGCTGTGCCCCCCACATGGGTAATGGGGGTGAAGTGTCTTGCCCAAGGACACAACGCAATTGCCGCAAGTGGGATTCGAATTGAGGACTTGCAGTCTGCATCTCTACTTACTGAGCCACCATGCCCCTTTGAGGCCAAATAGGTCTACAAATAAAGCCAATTCAGTGGTTGTCAGAGTAATTCTTTGATAGACTACAAGATTTTTTCTGTTCAATTAACATGAGTTTACTCTATAACCAATAGGCAATCACAGGCCAAATTTGCACTGAGGGTATGGTAAATGGTTTTGTGTTTGGAAATTATACTCAAAAGGGTTATTCAATTAAGAGATAAGCAATTAAGGGGGCTCCACTGTGTGAAGACAAGCATTACAAGTCATTTTCATTTATACTGTCTACTTAACACTCCACAAACTGAGTATTTTCTTTATACAGCCAAAAAGTCATTTTACAAGAATTGCAAATGTCTGTATCAAAAATTGTTTCATAACAAAATGTGTCCAACTTTCCAGAATATGTTTTGTTAAAAGAAGCCCAGACTATATGACCACAAAATTCAATTATTTCGTGTACCTATTTTTTATCTCAGTAGTTCCTACAAATGCATAGTCCACGGTGTTTTTGTTTGACAGAACTCGATGAACTCTGTCAAACAATTAAAGAATATAACGCTTCTAACTTTTTACCTAACACAACTGGCAGATTGCAAAAAAATTCTTCAACAAGTAAACATTTCTGACTCTGCACTATAAATTGGGCACTGTTTCTGCATGTATGACTGCTTTTCTGTATGCCTGCCTGACTGTTGGTCCATCCATCCAACCATCTCCAAGCATTCATCTCCATTCATCCATTTGCCCATGAATTTATCTGTCCATTGAACTGTTTGTCAATCCATTTGTGATGTGACATGATGCCACACCTTAATTTTGCACCCTTTCTGTTTGTATGCCAAAACTGATCTGATGGTCTTGAATATTTCTGCCTATGTCAACGTCAGTTTTTATTAAATAAAATTAATGATATACTGTTTAAGATAAGATAAGATATTTATTGTCTCAAAATCAACAGAGATAGATGACAAGAACATTGATAACATGTAACAAATTACAGGAACAAATTAAATGGATGCATACGATTACAAACAGGTATTAACGACTTATTGACGGCTTAGATCAAGCAATGTGATACACTCTTGGATATATATGTACATATAGTGCGTGATGCACATATACACACACGCAAGCCATCAAACCCACACACACACATGAACACATGCACACGCGAACACCTCCCCCCCTGCCACCCAAACACACACACGCACACACACACGCACAGTCTTGTCTACCCTACATACCGAGATACCCCATTGTTTGTCCTTTGTGTGGACTAACGGTTTCTACCTCATTTTGCCGGTACAGTTCTGGGAAAACAACCGAGGTAAAGGGTTTCTTTTGTCTTTTGTACCTCGGTAAGGCGAAACACGCAAACTCTTTTGTCTAATTACCTCGTCAAGTTGGTAAGACAAACCCACACACACACACACACACACACGCACACACACACAGTCTTGTCTTCCCTACATACCGAGGTACCCCATTGTTTGTCTTTTGTGTGGACTAACGGTTTCTACCTCGTTTTGCCGGTACAGTTCTGGGAAAACAACCGAGGTAAAGGGTTTCTTTTGTCTTTTGTATCTCGGTAAGGCAAAACACGCAAACTGTTTTGTCTAGTTACCTCGTCAAGTTGGTAAGACAAACCCACACACACACACACACACACACACACACACACACACACAGAGTCTTGTCTTCCCTACATACCGAGGTACCCCATTGTTTGTCCTTTGTGTGTACTAACGGTTTCTACCTCGTTTTGCCGGTAAAGTTCTGGGAAAACAACCGAGGTAAAGGGTTTCTTTTGTCTTTTGTACCTCGGTAAGGCGAAACACGCAAACTCTTTTGTCTAGTTACCTCGTCAAGTTGGTAAGACAAACCCACACACACACACACCACACACACACACACACACACACACAGTCTTGTTTTCCCTACATACCGAGGTACCCCATTGTTTGTCCTTTGTGTGGACTAACGGTTTCAACCTCGTTTTGCCGGTACAGTTCTGGGAAAACAACCGAGGTAAAGGGTTTCTTTTGTCTTTTGTACCTAGGTAAGGCGAAACACGCAAACACTTTTGTCTAGTTACCTCGTCAAGTTGTTAAGACAAACCCACACACACACAAACACACACACACACACACCCAGTCTTGTCTTCCCTACATACCGAGGTAGCACAACATTTTAACCTTCCTGGCCATTCTTTGGACGATTTCGAAATCCATCCTATTGAACAACCACCAATTAAAGACACATTAGAAGAAACGGATGAATTTAGAAAAAAATGTGAAGCTTTTTGGATCAATACGCTTCAAACCCTCTGGCCATTTGGTATGAACATATCAGAGGGCGAATGCGAAAGGAGGCCCATCATTCCTTTCACTTTAACGTACAACAGAATGAATATCGAAATAGCAAAAATGTTAAAAGATGAATTCAATTTTACCAATGCTAAATTAAATGAACCTTTGAATCTTCGACCTGTCATCGCCTATAAGAAAAACAAAAGCTTGCGTAACATCCTTGTAAGGACTAAATTAGAGCCCATCAATGAATAACATCAATTTTTGCCAGTCAGTTTAACCAGTTCCTAAGCTCATCACTTAGTTTAAATCAATTTTATGTAATTTTTTGTCATGTTTGAAACCCATCAGGGTTCAGTAAATGAAAACAATTTTTCGGCGGCATATTAAAAGAAAAAAACGTTTCAGTAGGAAATGTCTGTGCCAGTGCGATTTTTTAACCTCAAACACACACAGGCGAGTGCCAGAGTTCATATATGCCCAAAAACAAAATAGGTTCTAATTTCAATCATGTGTATGTATTTCCTAAATAAAATTATTATTTATTTATTTATATATTTATTTATTGATTATTTTTAATTTTTTATTAATTTTTATTTATTTATTTATTTATTTATTTATTTATTTATTTATTTATTTTTTATTTATTTATTTATTTATTTATTTGGTTGATTCATTTATTTAAATTATTATTTTTATTTTTATTTTTAATTTTTCATACCTTTCACACAATGTAGAGGTTCAGAAGGTAAAACACACAATTTCTACGTGGTGTAAAATATTTTCCATCATAAACCTCCGTCGGGGGATATTCATTCCAACTGATAACATTCGTGAGGCATCATGATCTTTGGCGTTATTTTTTCATTTATTTCTTTAATCTCAATATATTTTATCAAACCATTTTTTCATATTATTTTCACATACTTCTGAAGCCAGTAAAGCAAACCGCTCCTGATTGGTTTTACTTAAATCAAAGTCAACCAATAGGGCTTCATGGGGTCAGTAAAGCAAACCACTCACTGACTGATTAAAATTCAATGGAAGCCAATCAAAAGGGCTTCATCTAAACTGAGTTGTGAAAAACAAACTTGGGACATCTCAGATTGAAAAGAATTAATTAGATGAGTGACATTTGTCAGCTTGTTACCGAGTTTAATTATGTACTGAACTGTGAAAAACACCCCCAGCCCACATATGGATATATTCCATGCATGCCCTCCCAAAGTTGGAATAATTTTCCTCAAAGTCTCTTTGAAAAAGCCAAACCAAGCGAAACGCGTCGAGACAGACGGATTATTTTCTACCTTTGCTGAAGACTGCAACCAATCCAGGTATCTTCTTTAATAGGTAATATCTAATTTTCCAATTTTATTTATTTCATCACTTTTATATTTTATTTATACTTAATTCAACTACTTTCTTTAACAATGGCAAGAAAAGGGCAGAGGCATCAGAGGCAGAGAGTTGCCCAGTCCGGAATTGGCCAGGAACAATCGTTCCAGGCTTATTCTAGGCTGGTCAAGGCTCTGTTTCAGGTGCTTCAATGTTTGCACCACATTGGGCTATTAGAGCACCATTTGGCAAATCGGGATT
Organism: Pictodentalium vernedei; assembly: GCA_031216915.1. Taxonomy (NCBI): domain Eukaryota; kingdom Metazoa; phylum Mollusca; class Scaphopoda; order Dentaliida; family Dentaliidae; genus Pictodentalium; species Pictodentalium vernedei. Next base: position 177,642,520 of record CM062288.1, read on the forward strand.
TCCCGAAACAGCTGGAGAAGAAAGTAGATGAGTTAGGTGGCTTTCTAAAGCCAGCTCTTCCCACCCCACACATTTTTTCTGTTTTCCGACAGATTAGTGTGGGATGGGCCAATCAAACGTTAAATGCTTTAGTTGAGCATTATAAGGTAAATTTAAACCAGTTGAAGTCTAAGATAACTTTGGCTATGCGACCACCTCCTGGACTCGAAAAAATAGACTTCAACAGCGCTTCGGCGCGTGCCTTGATCTGGGCTAAAAAGAACTTTAAAAATAAGTTGACAGATAAGACGATTTCGGCCTATGAGTCTTACATTTCGGAACTTCGCCCAGCGTCTGGAGTAAGGAACAATACGGGAGGGAGCAAGCAAACTCCGGCCCGTGTTGTCCCTCTACCCCAACGCGAAAAGCAAAATAAGAAAAGATCAAGGCAAAGCACTTCTCCCTCTTCTTTTCCTTCTACTTCTTCTTTCTCTCAGAGTAAGCGCCTCAATTTGCAAACATCTCCGGTCCATATTGTGACTGAAGATGCTCGCAAATTGAGTTACGCTGTCTCGCCTCGTCTTGCTCCTCTACCTCCTACTCCTCCTCAGCCTTTCTTTGGTTCTCCTAGTGCTCTCACTAGAACTCCTCCTCCTCCTTCTGTTTCTTCTCCTGCTTCTGTTTCCTCTCCTGCTTCTGTTTCTTCTCCCCCTTCTCCTGCCTCTAGTGTGGTTCAACCAGGTATATCGTACTCAGAGAAAGTCAAATCACCGAGCCGCAACTCGGGCCGCTCATTTGATTCTAAATTCTCCCAGTTTCGGCATAAAAGCGGAGTTAATTTTGACAAAAGGAATTGGCACCTCCCCGATGTTTGTAAAAACATCCTTATGATTGGAAGTTCAAATTTAGGACGCATTGATCGAAATCCCCATCCGGACATCCAGGTGGAGTGTTACCCCGGCGCCAAATTCAATCATCTGCGCTCTATGTTTAAAGGGCACAGGGGCCAGTCCAGTCCCCAAAAAATATTATTAAATATTGGCGTGAATTCTCGAAACGATAATTCTGATCTCGTAGTTAAGCAGTTGCGGAATATGCTTAGCGATATCAGGGTCAAGTTTAGATCAGCAAAAATTTATTTCGCTGAACTAAACTTTTCGCAAAAACTCCCTCAGGCTGAGAGGAGAACCCTGAGCATCATCAACGAAACCATTCGGAAAGTGAAGGACGTTAACGTGATACCAAAAATTGATGACGCGAAGTTTGATGTTGCTCAGGATTTAATCCATTGGACCACGAGAACCGCCAATATTATGTACGATCACTGGTTGAACCACCTAAATTTAAACTAAGTAAAGGCAAAGGTAACAGCCGCCTAACAGATGTGGGATTAGGAACTAATGTGGTTAACCTGTCTGGCACCAATGACCTAACAACCCAAGAGAAATCTCTTTTAGATCGCGGTTTAACTTTTGTACCAACACCAAAGCCTAAAACTGATAACCAAACAAATTTACCATCATACAACTGTAATTTTCTTAGGCAAATGAAATTAGCCGACCGTTTTAGAAACTCCAGCGGTCGGAAACTTCCTTTTACAGAATCATCTGGTTGGTCACCTCCAGATAGTGAAGTAGATCCCGAAATTATTGAGGCTAGCAAACGAATCATCAAAAAGGTGTTCAGCATGAACATACTCTCCGATAAAGACAATTTAACAGCTGGTGAACGGAGAGCCCTCACGAAACTTCGAAGAAATAAAAAATTAGTAATTAAACCAGCCGACAAAGGTGGGTCGGTGGTTGTTCTATCTCGGGATAATTATATAAAGGAAGCCATGAGACAACTCAGCAATACTAAACATTATAAGAAAATAGATTCACTTATTTGGCCTAGTAATATCGAAAAATTCAATAAGATCTTAAAATTTCTCCTCGACGAAGGTCACATTACCAAAAAACAATTGAAATATTTAACAGCTAAGCTCAGTGCTCAAACAAGACAATTTTATATCCTACCAAAGATCCACAAGGACCGTTCTTCATGGACGGATGACTTAACTCCACCCAGGAGGCCAATTGTATCAGATTGTAATTCGGAATCTTATGCGATCTCAGAATTAATTGATTATCATCTGAAACCTATAGCAAATAGACATCCGAGCTATCTAAAAAATACACAGGATTTCCTGTCAAAAATTTCGAAATTGAAAATATCGAAAAATGCAATTCTGGCTACTTTGGATATCGACAGTATGTATACGAACATTGATATTGATAAAGGTGTTAAATCAGTTAAAAATGCATTTGAAAAATATCCGGATGCGAAACGCCCGGATGAACAAATTTTGGATCTTTTAGAGCTGAGCTTAAAAGGTAATGACTTTCAATTCAATGGAGAATATTTTCTACAAATAATGGGTTGTCCTATGGGCAAAAGATTCAGTCCTAATTTTGCAAGCATTTATGTAGCGGAATGGGAGGAAAATGCCTTAAGCAAATGTGCAAAGCATCCTCTCGTATATCTCAGGTATTTAGATGACATTTTTATTATTTGGGAACATTCAAAAAAAGATTTTGATGAATTTTTAGAAATTTTGAACAATCACGATCCAAATATTAAATTGAAAGCTACTATCAGTGAAAATTCTGTTGATTTTCTCGATGTGACCGTGTATAAAGGCAAGCAATTTCAGGCGTCCGGTCATTTAGATTATAAAGTGTATTTTAAACCAACTGATTCACATCAACTGTTACACACAAAATCATTTCATCCTCAACATACATTTAAAGGTATCATCAAATCACAGCTCATTCGTTTCCACCGCAATTCAAGTGATAAGGTAAATTTCAATGAGGCTTGTTCTACTCTATTTGGCGCCCTCAGATCGAGAGGGTACTCGCTGCGCCTTTTGCGTAGCCTGAAATCCCAAACCCTGAAAAGGCTCGAAAGTCCAGCTGAAACTACCGATTTCGAACCACTGAAGATTGAACACAACAGACCGTTGCAAAATAGTAGTGGCGTGGTATTTAATTGCAAAAAGCCTCGTTGTAGACTGCATACATTTATGCCTGATCAGAAAGAGGAATTTTCCTCCGAACAAACGAAAAATCATTATCAGATCCGTAACCCCCTCCATTGTGATTCACCAAACATTATTTACCTTATCACTTGTAAGCGATGTCGGAAACAGTATGTTGGTCAAAGTCAAAATCCTTTTCGAGAACGTGCTACTAGACACAAACAGGATATAAAACATAATGCTGATGCCCCAGTAGCACAACATTTTAACCTTCCTGGCCATTCTTTGGACGATTTCGAAATCCATCCTATTGAACAACCACCAATTAAAGACACATTAGAAGAAACGGATGAATTTAGAAAAAAACGTGAAGCTTTTTGGATCAATACGCTTCAAACCCTCTGGCCATTTGGTATGAACATATCAGAGGGCGAATGCGAAAGGAGGTCCATCATTCCTTTCACTTTAACGTACAACAGAATGAATATCGAAATAGCAAAAATGTTAAAAGATGAATTCAATTTTACCAATGCTAAATTAAATGAACCTTTGAATCTTCGACCTGTCATCGCCTATAAGAAAAACAAAAGCTTGCGTAACATCCTTGTAAGGACTAAATTAGAGCCCATCAATGAATAACATCAATTTTTGCCAGTCAGTTTAACCAGTTCCTAAGCTCATCACTTAGTTTAAATCAATTTTATGTAATTTTTTGTCATGTTTGAAACCCATCAGGGTTCAGTAAATGAAAACAATTTTTCGGCGGCATATTAAAAGAAAAAAACGTTTCAGTAGGAAATGTCTGTGCCAGTGCGATTTTTTAACCTCAAACACACACACACACACACAGAGTCTTGTCTACCCTACATACCGAGGTACCCCATTGTTTGTCCTTTGTGTGGACTAACGGTTTCTACCTCGTTTTGCCGGTACAGTTTTGGGAAAACAACCGAGGTAAAGGGTTTCTTTTGTCTTTTGTACCTCGGTAAGGCGAAACACGCAAACTCTTTTGTCTAGTTACCTCGTCAAGTTGGTAAGACAAACCCACACACACACACACACACACACACACACACACACACAGTCTTGTTTTCCCTACATACCGAGGTACCCCATTGTCTGTCCTTTGTGTGGACTAACGGTTTCAACCTCGTTTTGCCGGTACAGTTCTGGGAAAACAACCGAGGTAAAGGGTTTCTTTTGTCTTTTGTACCTCGGTAAGGCGAAACACGCAAACTCTTTTGTCTAGTTACCTCGTCAAGTTGGTAAGACAAACGCACACACACACACACACACACACACACACACACACACACACACACACACATGCACACAGTCTTGTTTACCCTACATACCGAGGTACCCCATTGTTTGTCCTTTGTGTGGACTAACGGTTTCTACCTCGTTTTGCCGGTACAGTTCTGGGAAAACAACCGAGGTAAAGGGTTTCTTTTGTCTTTTGTACCTCGGTAAGGCAAAACACGCAAACTCTTTTGTCTAGTTACCTCGTCAAGTTGGTAAGACAAACCCACATGCGCGTGCGTGCGTGCGTGCGTGCGTGCGCACGCACACGCGCGCACCTTAATAGGAATTTATGGCAACTTGCTTTTCCTACATTCAAGTGCAGTGTTTATGAACCTGATAATTTCAGGGGTAATTTCGTAATCAGCTGTCTGCATGACATTATTCAAGAAGCCTTCCGGTGAAACATTGGAGTAATTTATGACGCATATATCTTCTATGCATGAAAACAGTGTTTCCCGGAGTGGACTGTATTGCCCACACTGAAGAATGAAATGTAATTCATCTTCGACTCCAGAACAAATCGGGCAGATTCGCACGTCCCATGGTATCTTGCTACCCCTGGCGTAACGCCCGACCTCAATCATTAGAGGGTGAGAACTCGCTCAAATCTGGGTGAATTTTGCTATTTGTAAAGGATCGAACGGGAGGAGCAAATACGATTCGAATTCAAAGTCTCGTTTTATTCTATGATAAAACGCCAGCTTGCTATCTGATTGCAGCTTGTCGCTCCACCAAAAATAGTAATTGTGCTTAAGTTTAGTTTTAAGGGCATGAATTAGGCCCTTACAGTCGAACGTTGTCTGATTTTCCCATGCATGCAGAAACCCTAAATGGGTTAATATAGACTTCATTCTCTGGGCCCAAAGTGATCCACGTCCGTCAAGAGAGTCAAGTAAACATATGTGGGCTAAATCGTCAGACTTGAGGTCAAGAAGATGCAGCCAAAAACTGACAGCTTGGACGATGACGTGTATATCGACCGGATATTCCCTAAGTTTTCCACGAGCAGCAATGGTTGAGCTATACCTACTGACGTGTAATGCTTACTTGCAGAAACGAAGAGATAGTTTTCCAAAAGGTTGATTATCGTACAGGGTTTCGAGCGCTGTATTGTTTGTGAGATGGTCTGTATTCAGCGATAGTGGTCCCCATACGTCAGCTGCATACATAATTATCGGCTTGATAAGCGTGTTAAATAGTTTCATATTAGTTCAGGCATTCATTTCTGAAAATGATAGTTCTTTTCTCAGGGTGAATAGTGCTTTCCGCCCTTTAGTTGTGCATGGTTAAATTTGCCTGAAGCTAATATATTCAATCCAAGATACCGGTATTCTTTTACTACCTCTAATGAGTGGTTATCAAGCACAAACTGTTTATTCAAAAGCTTACCAGATTTATTAAATATCATGACTTTAGACTTATCAGTGTTCACTTTGAGGCACCACTTGTTAAAGTATGGACTCAGTTGGTTGAGCGCTTTTTGGAGTCCATCTGCACTAGATGAGAGAATTACAATATCAGCGTACATAAGGCAATTAATGTGCATATCGTGCATCAAGATGGGATCATATGTGTGATCAAGAATATTTGGTAAATCATTAATATAGAGAGTGAACAGTTTTGGGTTTAAAATACAGCCTTGTTTTATGCCAGTAGTGGTGCATATTGCCTTGGTCATGCCCTGGGGAAATTTTATATGAAACGAAATATCGCTGTACATACTTTTTAAGACAGTGAGAAATTTACCACCGATTCCATATTTAGTGAGTTTATAAAATACCCCTTCACGCCAAACAGTGTCAAATGCTTTCCAAAGGTCAATAAAGCATACATATAGATATTTATTCTTCGATAACATTCTGTCCACTATAGAGTGGAGTGTGTAGAGATGGTTGCGTGTCCGACTGGACTTTTTGAAGCCTATTTGACATGGTGAAATCACATTATTGATAGAAAGGATCGTCTCAAGTCTTATGTCTAGGATTTTTACAAAAGAATTTGCTCAAGCAGCTGGATATGGCCATACCTCTGTAATTGTTCGGGGTGTTGATACTACCCCCTTTGTGCAAATATGTCATGACGTTCCTTCTCCAGATGTCGGGGAAATGTCCGGAAGACAAGATCGAGTTAAACAGCTTGACATAACATGGCAACAAGGCATTTAAGGACGATTTTATCATCTCATTAGAAATAAGATCAATACTTGCTGCCTTCCCATTTTTTAGCTTCTTGGCAGCATATATCACTTCCTCGCTTGATATCGCGTAGTCGAGTGTTTGCGACACATTGGGTTCAGCCTCAGAGCTGACCTCAGTGATATCTGGGCGGTGCGGAGTGTTATCACACATAAGTTTCTTGAGGTGTGAGATCCAATCAGCAACAGACAAGGAATCAAGAATGTTCACCTGTGTACTCCTGTTCGATTTCAACTCGTCAAGAGATTTCCAAAAAGCGGAGGGATTAGATTTCTCCAAAGTGTTTAGTTGGGTTACCAATTTCCCTCTAAATTCTCTGTGTTTACGCTGTAAGATGTGCTTATAGGCTTTCTTAGCAACATAAAATTGTTGAACCGTATCCTGTCTGCCCCAACTCAGTCTCACAAGTCTGGCTTTTGCCATCATTGTCCTTCATAGCTGGAGGCTGTTAGAGTCAAACCATTTCTTTCTATGGCGTTTAGTTTGTTTGCCTTTTTTCTGATTAGTAGGCACACTGCTTATGCGTAGGGCGTCATGGAAGATGCCTGTAAGATCTTCCGCTAGTGCATGTAATTGTTGCTATCAGAGGTCATTGACTGCAAGTAGGCTTTTAGTTTTTTGGTAATATGTGAGGATTGAATGGCTCGCTTAAATCTCGTTTCCATGGATACGCTCCATTTCACAGTAGTGGATAATGGTAGCAGGTTATCTCGCTCCTTATATTGCGACTGATAGCAGTAACCACTGGTGAGTTGAACTGTGATGGGCAATGATCAGAGTAAGCATGGAATTTGCCAACTGTAAAGTTTAGTATTTGTGGAACTAGTTCTTTCTGAGCCAAACACCAGTCAACTGTGGATGACCCATTGTATTTATGACAGGTTAAACGTCCACGTGTATCGCCAACTGTCCGTCCATTTAATATTCGTAGGCCAGTTGCGATGCTCGTGTCGATTATTTGCTGACCTTGGCAGCATTACTTTGTAGGAGATGGCACTGAAAGATCTCTACAAGAGTTTATCACATACATTTAACATCATTTGATTAGCAACAGAAAACATATGCAGGAATATTGACACAATTCCAGGGAAGTTTTGTACATATCACATCACATTTGGATATGGTAATTCAGCAAGACATTAAGTATTCATTGATCACACTGTGTGAATCATATACAGTGGAACCCACTAAACTGGATGTATTTTAACTGAATAGCCGTGTTAATTGAATATAATTTCCCAACACAAAACCATTTACCATACCTCCAGTTCAAATTTAACCTGTTAATTGAATATAGGTTTTAGAGTAAACTCCTGTTAATTGAATAAATGAAAGAGTCAATGACTCTGTAGCTCAACTTGGATATGACAGGAATTAGTACTTGCTGTGACCAAGACAACTGAATAATGAATATGACAGGAATTAGTATTTGTTTTGGCCCAGTCAACAATAATAAAAGAATTACAAGGTGACTGTAATGGACTACAGATTAAGACCAATCATTGTTATTATTTTTGTGTGGAAATTTTCAGTCCCAAACAAAATATTTTCAGACTAAAATTTTTTCTTCTTAAAATTGACCAAAATGCATCAAAACACAAAAAACTAATTTCCGGATTTTGGTCCAAAATTTTCTAAGTCCCACCCGGACCCCAAATTTTCAGTGTAAAAAAATTTTTTTTTTTTTGTCTTAAAATTGACCAAAATGCATAAAAAACCAAAAAACTAATTTCCGGATTTTGGTCCAAAATTTTCTAAGTCCCACCCGGACCCCTAATTTGCATAATTTATTCACGAGAAAAACTCTGTATTATATGTAATGTATCCCATGGTACTAAACATTCATACAAAAATTTATTCAAATCAGATCTTTCATTTGGAAGTTCTGCGCAAAAATCTGATTGCACTTAATGTTGAACAAAATGGCTGCTAGCGGCCATCTTGAATTTCAGACTGGACCCAAAAACACTCCTTCTCGTCCCACAGTGATAACAAAGGTACCCAAGAAGTTTCGTGAAGATCGGTTCATAAATACGGCCTCTAGCCCAAGCCGTATTGGGATTTGCACTCACAGTGCTGAAAGTAACACTAAATAAATCAAAGTTAGCCTAATTTGCATAATTTACGCACAAGAAAAAAACCTGTAATATATGTAATGTATCCCATGGTACTAAACATTCATACAAAAAATTATTCAAATCAGAGCTTTCATATGGAAGTTCTGTACAAAAAACAGATTTCGGCATCGTCGGTACAAAATGGCTGCTGGCAGCCATCTGGAATTTGGGACTGCACCCCAAAACACTCGTTCTCGTCCCACGGTCATAACAAAGGTACCCAAGAAGTTTCGTAAAGATTGGTTCATAAATACGGCCTCTAGCCCGAGCCATAGCAGCTTGGCACTTACAGCTCTGAAAGTAACACTAAATAAATCAAAGTTAGTCTAATTTGCATAATTTACGCAAGAGAAAAAACCCCGTATTATATGTGATGTATCCCATGGTACTAAACATTTATACAAAACTTTATTCAAATCAGAACTTTCATACAGAAGTTCTGTACAAAAAACTGATTTTTGCATCATCGGTACAAAATGGCCGCTGGCAGCCATCTTGAATTTCGGACCACACCTAAAAACACTCGTTCCCGTCCCAGGGTCATAACAAAGGTACACAAGAAGTTTCGTAAAGATCGGTTCATAAATATAACCTCTAGCCCGAGCCATAGCCAATTCTTGACGTACGGACAGACGGACAGACGGACAGACGGACGGACGGACAGACTGGCCATGACAACAGCTCAAATTTGACTTCGTCAAAGTTGAGCTAAAAATCTTGTAACCTGTTGAGAAATTACCTGACTCTCCCCAGTTTTCCTTTGTTTATAGACCTAACTGGCCTCAGTACAACCAGCAGAGGCATTTAATCTATTATATCTTGTTTGACAGAGCTCATGGAGCTCTGTCAAACAAGATATAATAGAATAAATGCTAAGTTTATCTCTGGAATACAGGAAAGTGACAATCCCTGTTAATTGAATACTTCTGTTAATTGAATAATTTTCTTTGGCAAAGTGGCTATTCAATTAACAGGGTTCCACTGTATTCCAACAGCGATGTTTGTAATTCTAGTTTGATAAGTTGAGCATTAGATGCATTCTGAAAATGGCAGATGAGAAGCAGTGGCATGATCCCCATGCCGCCTGAAAATCCTGAATTCTATGGTCTGTATGGGATATCAATTACTGAAATTAAAGATGACATACCAAGCTTGGTGAAAACTGACATTCTTTCGAGCCTCAAAATGGCTCCAAATAGAACACTTTTGGGGCATATTTGTAAAAAATGTCTCCAGTGGAGGAAAATATGCCCCTGACCACACCAACAGGAGAGGAACGAGACCCCCATATCTTTACTAACTCAAGACTTCGATCTTTGAGATTCCGGTGGCAGAAAAATTCGGAGCCCTCAAATGATCACTGAGCTCCCTAATATAGTTATCTGGTTATGCACCTGATAAGAAGGGCAAAGTCACAGTGATTAAAACTTAAATTGCTGATTGTGCTGCTGTGGATAAATTACCCTTTGAAAACTTCAACATGTCTTGCAAAAAGTGAAAATAGCATCTCCGATTCAATGTTCTAACATTTCTTTTTTGACAAGTGAGGTTCTACAGCCTTGTGCCGAGGAAAGTGGACATATAATTTGGACCAGATCAAACCCCTGTTGCAATCGGAACAAAATTCTCTTTCCACTTTTGTAATCAAGGTGCTGTACTCTTTCCACCAAAATGTTATTTGGAACTCTGAGAAGCCCAGCTGCGTGAGTGTTTTATGTTGTAAATCACTTTCCCTGTACTATAATAATTAACTAATTCAAACTTTCCAGTTAGCTCTCAGGATACTTTATACAAAGTCCATATTACAATTTCCAATTAAGATTATTCTCATCTGTCTGAATAAATGTGTTCACACTAGTACTGGCAAAAAACTTGATGCAAATTAAATTAGTGTGAATCAATTTCAATCCACACTACAGCTACAACTGAGATCGAAACACAGACAAAACCAGACTGGTCCCATAGGGAATGACTTCAAATTAATCCAGTTTGTCCTGTTGTATAATGGTGCTGAAACCCTCACAGAATTATTGCAAACTGAATACAGATGGAAAAAATCAAAGAGTCTTCTTTGAAAGTTCAGTTATATCTTCTCAACTTTTCTTATAATAGTACAGGGTCCCATTACTCTGTCTGAAAATTTTCCAAATCAATAAATAGCTCAGAAAAAAAATTGTCAAAGCATGTCATTGTCAATCTTTTTCCCAGTCAACTTTGAGGGGTATCTCTTCATGAAATCAGAAAAATATGTTTGTCTGAAAGCATGGGCTTACAAGATACTGGTTTAGTTTGTGATACACCATTGAGTGATGATGTAGACTCCAATCAAGGTTCACAACTCTACAGTAGGACAGTGAAGTCCATCTGATATCCCTTCAAGAAATTGTTTTGCAAGTGTCATCTGCTATTGTATTAGATAAAGACTAAAGACCACTTTCAGCATGTATGATCATGGGACAGCAACCCAAGTGTAAGTTAAGTTTACCTGATAGGTATTGTTTATAATGCTTAACTGGTTGAGTGCTAGAAACCACTATCAGGGCTCTACTGAAAAGTTCTGAAAGCCACTAGAGTGGCTATACAATGTTAGCACAAATTTTTTGTTGGCTCAGCATTGGAAGAAAAATATTAATCCAAAATTGTTTTGTTACTATTTATTGGAGAGTGCCAACTGTGCCAACTGGCACTCTCCCAAAAACTGAATCAAAACAATTATTGATGAGCAACAGTTTTCTAAAATAAGGCTCCTTTTGTAGTAGTGCGATATCTTTTTAAAAAAATACTCGCATTACAAATGACCACTGAAAAGTAATTTAGCACTCTACCAGTTAAATAATGCTGTCCACTTTAGAGGACTTCACAACCACAATGCAGGCATTGGTTTACTGGATCCTTTTTACAAGAAGAGCAGAAATTGTTTACCAATCAGTAAACAAGAACTACTCCACTTCCCTGGGTTCACACAGAGACAAAATTAAAATATTTTAGCTCTGGTGTAGTGATTTGATATCAAAATACAGTGTTGAAAGAGTTAAGAATCAAGTAAAAGTTATCAATCTCATTGTCATGCTAGCTTTATTGATTGTAAGTTGATTTAGACTTGGAACAAAAAAATGCTGAAGGGTGAATTGAACTCGAAAAGCATCCCACAAATGCTGAGACAGAGCTGCTATGTCATTTCAATATTCTCTACACAACTACTTTTCAGTCTATTGTATCTTCCGATCAATGATTATGGAAAACAATTTATTTACCATGCAAAATAAATGCTGGTGTATTGTTTCAAAAAGCCACTGAATTCGGTTCAAATCAGCTTCCGAGTGGTTTAATTGCCCTTCTGTAATGTGACAAATTAGCTTTCATTTCTCAGACAAAACTTCTGTTATACGACTTCAATGTTGCTATGGGGCACGATAGTCTGAAAACAATAGCTTGTTCCAGACTCTTCAATCCTGTGTGTATTTCACTTTATTGTATTTGGAACTTTTAAAGTGGACAGAAAGGTTTGATGTGCATGACTGTAAAACTTGTTCACTGAATAATTACCCAAAACTTATATTTATTATATTACACATTGTACCATCAATACTTGGTGCACAGAGAAGGATCAATCAGATTTTCAGTTAACTTTTTTGCACCAACTGAAACTATCAAAATAGTCTTCCAATGTTTATGAAAAAAACACCCTTTAAAGGTTTCCATGATGTCAAAAAATACTACAGTGAACCCTGTTAATTGAATAGCAACTTTGCCTGTGAAAATTATTTAATTAACAGAATTATTAAATTAACAAGGGTTTGGTTACTTTCCTACATGCCAGTGTTAAAATCAGTATTTATTCTATAATTAAGAATCTGATTGACATGCCAGCTTTATTGGTGGCGAGTTAATCCAGACTTGCAATAAAAATGTTGAAGGGTGCAAAATAGGTTAACTAATCTTATAAGGCTCTGTCAAACAGGATTTTATCTGAGGCCAAATACATATAGGTCAATAAACAAGGGAAATTTGGTGAGTGTCAAGTAATTTCTCGGCATATTACAAGATTTTTATTCAATTAACAAGAGTTTACTCTGTAATCTATATGCAACAAGCAGATCAAATATGTACTGAAGATATGGTAAATGGTTTCGTGCAATTTGTGTTCGGAAGTTACATTCAATTAGCAGGGTTATTCAGTTAGGCAATATCAAATTAAGAGGGTTCCATTGTACTAACAGGAACCAGGGATTCTTTAGGCTGTTCACAGGACCTGAATATGGGCCCCTTTCCAAATGGCATTTGGACATGCAGGCCTGGCACACTTAAAAATGCAGGAGGGCAAAAAATCGCTCTCCTCAATCAGCTTAGGAGAGCAATTAGCTTTACACAGCATTTTAAGTATCCAGTTGAACGAATTCATTGAAACTGAAACCAACAGACTGCATCAGTGATTTTATTAACTTTACTAAGGTAAAGCGAAATCTCTTAGACATCTAGATGTCTCACTCAACAACCGAACACACACTTGACAAGACCTGTGTGTGTACCCAGACCTGTTGTCCAAGAAAGTCATACGCCTACCACTACCACCTTCAACCCCCCAAGGGGGGTTGAAGGTGGTAGTGGTAGGCATATGACTTTCTTGGACAACAGGTCTGCTTGAATCTACAGCCTCATCATGGTGCACGTGCTTCAAGTGACAGGATAGTAGTAATGGTAGTATATTATAATGTCAATATTCCTTGAATAATTACCCCTCAAACTGTGATGTCAGTTGTTGAATTTGAAACTGACAGAAAAAAAAATATTGCTGTGACCCATTTTGCTTCAAATGATTGCAAATGTGTTTGGGTATGGTTGCAGCCATTACCTTTTACCACTAAACCACTTTCAAAATGAAATTACGTGATGTTATGGGACTTCGAAGTTAAATTACATTTTTGCTTTACAACAAAAATTTAATGTGAGCATAATACATGTAATCTCAATCATCCCAGACCAAAATATTTAGGAGGGCAATTTTTCGCTCTCCTTAATTCTTTCAGGAGGGCAGTAAGGAGAGCTAAAAAATCGCTCTCCTGAAATTACCAAGCCTGGACATGATCTTTACCAATTCCCAACCCCTAATTTCCCATGCTTAGTCCCCACTTAAAGAAGAAATTAATACACAATTGCTGTCCTGAATTGGGTGGTTGTGAGACCTAAGAAAACCATTGATTTTCTGAGGCCATATGACTACCCAGTTCAGGACACCAACAAAGAAATTGTTTTAATATAAAGGCACATAAGTTCTTTAATAGTATAAGAATAGTTTAACAGGAGCTTCAGAGAGTGTTGTGAACATGATTCCATGTGACTCTTTGTTCTAAGAATTACTTACATACATGCAGTTGCTTAGTTAGGTGTCGTTTTTTAGGTTCTCTGTTCAATTCAAATGTAAAATTTCTTAAGACTTTGTATGTTTCTTCCCCCCACATCCTCCAAAACAAATTTCCAATTGGAGCTCTCATGACACAAATTTCCCCAGTGGCACAGGCCCCGGACCATTTCCCAAAGAGTGCCAAAGAATCACTGGGAACATGTAATACACAGCTCTATTCGAGGTTGTCCTCTGCCAGATTAAAAACCATTTACATTACTTTAGGCTAATATAGATGAATTCTTAGTGCTTATGAGACATGGCTATTACATGTAGGGTTATATAATTAGCAGGGTTATTCAATTAAAAGATACACAATTAAGTGGGAATTAAGCAACTGTCAATTTCTTTCAAGAACCAATTCATTTACCACATATTCAAATTCAACATAAGTTTTACACTAACTTCATGGATATAGATCCTGCTGGTGGGAAGTGAATAGAGAGAACAAAATCCCCTCTATATTTTTTGTTGGGCTTTAGTCTACACAATTATTTCCTTCAACAATTTATATTCACCTGGTCTTGAAAAGGATCAAAACTTTCATAGAAAGACATCCAATGAATGTTTTTTTTTATTTATTTATTGGTATTTAAGATCATTTTCTGCATCTATGGCTATATCATGACAACAAAAGAAGTATAAAGTCAGTTATAATGAACTATTTATACCAATATAACCAACCTTAGAGGACTTCCACTCCAGGCACTGGTTATGGAGTCTTGTTTTGCCAGTAAAAGATAACTAATGTTTAAAATACAACATGTAAGAATTCAAATTTCTTTTATTCTTTGAAAACAGAACTTGGCAGCAAAATTGGAGATTTAAGTATTAAATTTATATCACAATTGGAAAGAAGTATGTGTTACACTGGATACAATACATAACATGCCCCTCCCACATTCCTATTCTCTGATCAAGTGGCAGATAATTCAGGCCTGCTATTTTCAAAATTTGTGTAACCCATTTATCATTCACCTGCTCTGAACTGTGGTAACTTATCGTTCGTTCCTCTGTACTTGATTGAGGTATCCTATTAGGTAACCTGAATATATATGTATCGCAACTATGCCGATATATGAACTGTTGAATCAAAACAAAGTTCTTGCTCCTATGGGCAATATTCTGGTGAATAAAGATGAATCTTTAGGAACAATAATGAGGCTGTGCGGCACCAATTTAGATACAGATTAGTTACAATCATGGGGGCGCGGTGGCTCAGTTGGTAGAGGTGCAGGCTGCAAGCCGAGAGGTCCTCGGTTCGAATCCCACCTGCGGCAACTGCATCTCCATTGCCCGCGTGGGGGCACAATGACGCCGTGTTCTAAGGCGTACTGCATGTCGATGGTACGCATGTCTTCAACCAATCTAACCCTGCCTGTGCTGCAGTGCAGAGTTACGATGTTGGGGAGCTGGCAGCTGCTCGTCGTTGCTCGGTGGTTCTCTTTGGGTACTCCGGCTTCCTCCACCCGTAAAACTGACATGGTCATGATTAGCCATTGTGCATAAATATGTGACCTTAAAAATCAATAAATAAATAAATAAATAAAGATATAAATAGTTACAATCATATCCTAATCTTGGCATGGGCTAGCATGCTGCAGAACAGCATGACATCCATAATATAATCATTAATTGTTGCAGAGACATGAATTATTGCCATTTCCTGATTTTGTATCTATGCTACATCTTCGAGATGATCAACAATTTAAAATGATGTTAAGAATCAACCAATCATCAGCATAGGTGATTGGTCAATAATTGGCCAACAGAGCAGCTATACTTCAGGCAGATGCAAACACCTGTGCAGCTGATGACTGATTGATGCTCAACATCATTCCACCATTCATTTGTACTAGATCATTCAACTTGGCAAAAATTTCGCGTGACAATTTGGCGTGACTTGTTTTTCGTTCACATGTTTTTCATTTTAGGTTACCTCCATGTGACCCAAACGGCTGTTCGCCTCAAATTGACAGGCCTGTAATTCATTTCAATTGTTATAATTTAATGTAGAGTGGTTGCTTGTATAATATTAACAAATGTACCCTTAAGTGCCTGAAGACTCCACCATATATGTCATTGTATTTGTATTTACATTATATGTATCCTTAGGTGACCAAAGTCTCCACCATTTACGTCAATGCAGTGTATCAACTTTTATGCAGGCAACAGTTTATTACTTTCACCATATGCTGTTTCACCAATATGCGTGGTCTTGTGGTCTCAAACACTCAAGAGGAAAATGAGTGTGAATACCAAACAACAGTCCACCTGCACCAATCATAGTTTAACTGCATCATTGGACATGCCCACAATTTTTTATTTTTTTTTTGGGGGGGGGGTGGATGGGGGAGGGGGGAGGGGGGAGGCAAATAATCAGGGACAAAGCAAAAACATTCATACGATAGGAAAAACATTCATAGAGTTTTGAAAAAGTCACCTCGATCAAATATACTTGTACTTGCAAATCAGATATCATTAACTCGCTGAGGGCTACATTATTTTTGGTGGTCTGAATTTGTTAGCAAAATTTGTTTTATTACAAGCTATAGGTACTCTTCAATAATTTTTGATAAAACAAATTTATATAAACAAAATATTTTTTGTGTTTGATTGAATATGAAACATGAGCAAGGAAAATATTGACTTTTGCACTGGTACCCTCATTTTTTTTGAAGGCCCTGATAGTGGCTTCTAACACTGAACCAGCTAAATTTATTTATTTATTGGTGTTTACGGTCACATACTTCTGCACAATGGCTAATCATGACCGCAACATGGAGGTAAAGTCAAGTCCAGCCAATCGTTTATACCCATGTTGCCTATTTTAGAGGACTTCCACCCCAGGCATTGGTGACCAGGTCCTATTTTACCAGTAAAACAGAGCTTGTTTACCACAGGGGAAACCAGTTAAAGAAAATTAAATTATTATATCTTGTTTGAATGATAAACTTAACTCTTAATTTATCATCAGAAAGTACAGGCTGATAGTTTTTAAAACTGTTAATTGATCAAGTCAAGTTTAGCAAAACCCTTATCTGTACTGTCCATTTTAGAGGACTTTACCCCAGACGCTTGTTTGTGGATCCTATTTTACGTTTTTATCAGTAGAACAGGTTTATTCCAGTAGAAAAGCAAGCATGTCTCCACTTCCTGGGATTCCCACGGCGAGACTGATCAAGAAATAACTCATTACATCAAGTTGCATGCAGTTATAATTTAAACAGAGATTATTCACAATGACAAGTATTTAAATAATTGGGATAAACTTCTGCATTTTGGTCACTGAATGAAAATCTGCTCTACTCCACACGTGAGAGCTCAGCCGTGATATTGAGCATGATTGGAAGTAATCAGCTTGAATAATTAGGAAGGAAATAGGTGTTTCTACTACAGCATATATGCCATTCATTCCCCATTTAAACATAAACTGACATGTTCAAAGCCAAGCATGAGAGAAATTGATTAAAGTCCTCATGTATACAGAATTACAACAAGCCCCAATGCTGGAGCATGATCACTGGTATCAAAATTCAAAATGTTTTCCCAATATTGGGGAATTTCTCACAGGACCATAAGATTTGAGTGCAACTTTCTTTGATGAACAGTACATACAATATGATTATTTATTTACTTATTGGTGTTTAAGGTCACATACTTCTGCACAATGAGTTATTATCACCGCAACATGGAGATAAAGTCAAATTTAGTCAATCATTTACACCCATGTTGCCCATTTTAGATGTCCACCCCAAGCATTGGTGACTGGGTCCTATTTTACCAGTAAAATAGAGCTTGTTTACCCCAGCACACAAGCACTGCTTCACTTTCTGGGGTTCCCATTAGCGGTACAATGTGATTCAGACTCGGCCATACAATGAGTGGACTTCTACTATGCTGTCTAAGGAATGCACAGTCATTATAATCTGTCTATTGTGTAGTGATGAGAAGACACCGATTTCAATCACTTTCTTTATTTCTTAATATTCTGACTACTCTAAACCAGGGCATCTAGATTAGCACAATAAGTTTGGTAAAGAACTGTGGTGGAGTAAATCTAAATTTCCAAAGAAAAAAAATGACTGCAAAATGCACATCGTGATAGCATGTTTTGGCATAAACAGGAAGCTGAATATAACCAGAAACGGGCGGCCTAATGAAGTGGTGGCACATCTACAGGGATGAGGAAAATTTTCAAAACCCAGCCAGTGAATAAGCAGCCTGTCATGGGCACTGACAAGCAGCTGTCATGGTCACCGACAGGCTCAACCTGTATGTTTGGCAGACACTAATTTATCTGTTCCTGACATAATGACAGGTACAATTTCTTGGAATTCAACACAAGTCTGTGACTTAAAAACATGTTCATTTTTGTTGGCTTTACCAACACTAAATTCTTGACTTTTTAAGAGAGTTCCAATAAATTATAATAAGTTAAGATCATTGTTAGATATGCATACATATTTAACACATTTCGAGGATATTTTAAACTGTATACATCAGAGCTGAAATGGTTGGCTCATTTTCGCAACCGACTAACCAAGAGCTATAACCGGATAATATCCGGTTATCCGTGACCACTATGTCACCGAATATGGGATCAAAACTATAGAAATAGGAAAGCAGTATTCTCAAATATTCCGTCATGTGTACACAAATGAACATTGTCAAGTACTCGACAACGTTTGTTTGTATACACACTACGGAATAGTTTCTGTGATTACTCATTACTCGTGGAAACAGCTGATCATTAATGAAGTCTTGAATGCCAAAGTCGATTATTTCTCAATATATACAACGCGGCTTCAATGTGTAATCTATCACAAATCACAGATTTACTACTTTTTAAACATGGAATGACGATCACTATTGATATTTTGGATAACCGTTTGACAGTTTTTCTAATCGGTTAGGTAGCTAACTGGTTTCAAACCGATTATCTGGTTAACCATTTCAGTACTAGTGTGCATGCTTTGGAATTCACACTTGGAATTCAATAGAACGTGACTATGAATTTAGCCACTTCAATCTAGTTTGACAGAGCCCAATGAGCTCTGTCAAACAAGACTGAATTGGTTAAACTCCCATATGTAGTTGGATTATGGAGAAAAATACTTCTTCAAATTTTGATATTTCAACATCGTATGCAGAGGGTTAACAGAATTCAATTATAAACAAAAATTTCAAGCTTTCATCTCAATAGATGTTCAGAAAAAACTCACCCAAGTTTCCCCTCATTACCAAAATACAAAGAATGGAATAGTAACATGCCTTCTGTAGTTTTTTAACTCAGTTATTGCAAATTAAAGGGAGGGATTGTTACAAACATCTAACACACCAATGATAAATGCATGTTATTTTGAATGTACAGGTTAGAACTCATAATTTCCATTCAAGCTGTATCACTGCTATTCAAACATTTGATGAAATAAAGATTCTGCCCATTTAAAAAATAGAATTTGATTTAGTAATTGCAAATTTCTGCAAAATCTGGCACCTAAATTACTGCTCTCCTGTTCCTCTAATCATCGCCTGTCCATTTAAAATATTTCTGCCTTTCTCATCTTCAGCAATGAAGCGGAAACAACTGCCATTTCAATTATACCCAATGGTTAATACAAATTTCAATCGGTTAATAGGCGTGCAGTGAGATAACATGTACACTGAAAAAATATCAGTGAGCATTCTTTAAGAGTGCTTTTTATTAACAAATTTGATTTGCTCAGAACTGGTAAGAATGAATTTGAAGAGAATAACATAAGTGATGTCTTGCTGACATACTATTATATCAGGGGTGCCAGAACCCCACCTTCTTAATATGTCAGAGTAATTCTGCCACCCCACCATCCAGGGATGGGTCCAGAGCCGATTTGAGACCTGTTACAGGTATGGGTGCCCAAACTCTGGAGCCCAAATTTCTGCAGGAAAATATCATTCAGCTTTGAAATCTACCAGTTTGAAGTAATTATTTCCAATATTTAGTGGAAATCTATACACATGCAGATAAAAAGCACTTCAAGACACATGCAGTAGTCTAATCATTTGAATTAAGACATCTCAGTTTATTTGCAGGGGCAGATCTAGGAATGTTTGGGGACACCTGTTTTTCAATAGAGGATGTCTCCAAAAAAATTCCGGGATCTATCCCTGTCACCATCACCACACCCTTCTTCTGATTACAAAAATGAAAACCTCATAGTTGTGCTTCATTTATGTGTAACAGATCAAGAGAGAAGTGAGGGAGCCTAGGCTCAAATTATTTATCTCCAGCACTCATAGTGATAAATTTACAAGACTAAGAGATGCAGACAAACTAGGCTGGTTGGTATATGACCTTTTTAACCTTGACCTTCTACACTACTCTCACGTTCTTTGAGATACACTCAAAGTGAATTTCACCCCAGATTCCACCTCAGTGCATCCAAAACATCCACAGCATACACAATGCCACCAACTGCTGAGGGCTGGTCAACAGCACTAATGTAACATACCGTGTGAGAAGTGTGGGAACCAAGACTCAAACCGTCGACCACCAGCACATAAAGCGATCGATTTACCATGAGACTAAGAGATCCAGACCAACCAGGTTGGTTGGTAAATGGCCCTTATATCTTGACAGCTACATATGTAATAGATAATAAATGAGACCCAGGGTATTCGGCTAGATAATGGCTGAGAGCAAAGCCTGAGACCATTATCTTGCTGAATATCATGGCAGAGTGTATTACCTAACCCTGTGAGGCACTTCACATTAAATCCTTGTTTTATGGCATAAAATTAAGCAATTTTATCACTTAGGAGTGAATTAAAGTAGAAAATGTGAATTATTTGATCGAGTTATTGTTCAGCAAAACTCATTGAAGGGGAGCTTGCTCAGTGGTTATGGCATTGAATTTTAAACCGAAAGGTCCATAGTTCGATCCCCAACAGGGGTAACTGTGTTGTGTCCTTGAGTAAAGCACTTAATTCCCATTGTCCACAATACTGTATACTAAGGCATACTGCAAGTTGATGCTGCTCTTGTCTTCAACCAATGCTAACCCTGCTTGTACAGAGTTAGCATGTTGAGGAGCCAGACAGTTGCTTGCCACTGCTCAGTGATTCTCTCTGGGTACTCTGGCTTCTTCCACCTATAAAGCTGCCTGACACAAAGTGATCCTGTCTGTTGAAAGTGTCGTTAAACTCCAATATAGAATGAAAGTGTCAATGACACTGTAGCTTAACTTGTGTGTTGTGTTTAATGAAAAGGATAATGTTCAATGTTTATGTATGAAAGGATTATGTAATAAGACAAGAATTGTGATAATTGGGAATATGTTCATTTCTGTTCCCTGTATGCTATGTTTTTGATAAAAATAATAT
The DNA here is from genome assembly GCA_031216915.1 of Pictodentalium vernedei. NCBI lineage: Eukaryota > Metazoa > Mollusca > Scaphopoda > Dentaliida > Dentaliidae > Pictodentalium > Pictodentalium vernedei. The sequence goes on from CM062288.1 coordinate 177,663,904, forward strand.
GAGGTGTACACTGTACTAAAGAGCTGAGGGGTTGGTTAATATGACCTCACAGTTAATGTATGTGGCCCTCACAGTTAATGTACATCAACGAAAGTTACCAAGTTACAGTGAAATTATTCCAAAACGAGTCATCCTACCAAGTTACAATGAAATACCTTCATAAATATGACATGTAGACTGTGCTAAAGGTTTTTGGCTCGGGCAGCCATCATGGTTCAATGATCGCAATCAAAAGGGGGCATTCTCATCTGGGCATCATCTGGAGTGATCCTACGAAATTACAATGAAATCCCTTCATAAATATGACCTGTAGACTGTGCTCAAGGTTTTCGCGCTTCGGGCCACTGAAGCCGTCATAGTTGACCAATCATGACCAAAAGGGGATGTCATCATCTAGGCATTATATGGAGTCAAACTAACGGGTTACAATGAAATCCTTCCATAAATATGACCGATAGACTATGCTAAAGGTTTTGGGCTCGGGCAGCCATCAAGGCTGAATGATCGCGATCAAAAGGGGACGTTCTCATCTGGGCATCATCTGGAGTGATCCTACGAAGTTACATTATATGAAGTCAACCTACCAAGTTACAATGAAATCCCTTCATAAATATGAACTGAAGACTGTGCTAAAGGTTTTTGGGCTTTGGGCTCGGGCAGCCATAATGGATGAATGATCGCAACCAAAAGGGGACATTCTCATCTGGGCATCATCTGGAGTGATCCTACAAAGTTACAATGAAATCCCTTCATAAATGTGACCTGTAGACTGTGCTCAAGGTTTTTGGGCTTCGGGCACCTGTAGCCATCACAGTTGACCAATCATGACCAAAAGGGGATGTCATCATTTAGGCATTATATGGAGTCAACCTAACAGGTTACAATGAAATCCATCCATAAATATGACCTATAGACTATGTTGAAGGTTTTTGGGCTCGGCACCCATCAAGGCTGAATGATCGCGATCAAAATGGGACGTTCTTATCTAGACATTATTTGGAGTCATCCTACCAAGTTACAATGAAATCCCTTCATAAATATGACCTGTAGACTGTGCTAAAGGTTTTCAGGCTTCAGGCCCCTGTAGCCGTCACATTTGCCCAATCACGTCCAAAGGGGGACTTTCTCATCTAGACTTTATATGAAGTCAACCCTCCAAGTTACAACGAAATTCCTCAATAAATATGACATGTAGACTGTGCTAAAGGTTTTCGGGTTTTGGGCTTGGGCAGTCGTCATGGTTGTTGGCAGATCACGCCCAAATGGGGAAATTCTCATCTGGACATCATAAGGAGTCATCCTACCAAGTTACAATGAAATCCTTCCATATTAAACATGACCTGCAGACTGTGCTAAAAGTTTTTGGGTTTCGGGCTTGGGCAGCCATCACCGTTGACAGATCATGCCCAAAAGGGGACGTTCTCATCTAGGCATTATACAGAGGCATCCTACCAAGTTACAATGAAATCCCTTCATAAATATGACCTGTAGACTGTGCTAATGGTTTTCAGGTTTTGGGCCCGGGCAGCCATACCGGTTGACCGATCGCGACCAAACGGGGACATTCTCATCTAGACATGATCCCAAACCTGCATGTGAAATTTTGTGACGATCAGACAAGAACTGCGGGGTGTATCCCGTGCTAAAGGAAAATGTGAACAGACTCACTTCCGCACATGTGATGGCAATAGCAAATCTTGACTTTGTGAAGTTAAGCTAAAAAAAAACACAGTCAGTTTGATTGTTTGAACTGTCTATTCATGTGTTATAGTTTTCTGTTTCCACCCCCTACACGTACGTACTATAGCAGTGTGCTGTTTCTGATAATTGGGTATTACAGTTCAACACAATTAATCGAATAGTTAGTTAGCAAGAGTAAAATATTCAATTAACAGGAGTATACAATTAACCAGAATTAGGGAATTTTCCTATATTCTTGTTATAAACTGTGCATTTATTCCATTATATCTTGTTTGACAGAGTTCATTGAGCTCTGTAATGTTGAACTTATTTACCACAGTAAATAAGCGCTGATCCACTTCCCCAGGTTCCCATGGGGGTGGGAAATGAAATTTCTACTGGACTAGGAGGTATGAGTATGTACAGTACTGCCGCCATGGACTGGTCACTTTCCATGTGTGGACAAGTTTTCCACGGATGTAATAACATTAGATTCCAAACACTAATGATAGGAATAAGCAACAAAAATTTAATTAATGATGCACTGGGTACAACCCGATGCTTTGTTAATTAAAATTTGCTGCTGCTGATTTTTATTACCTGGTAAACGCATGTGTGCCTACTACTGCACACGCATGGATTATGTGAATTTATGTCCAGTCCACGACGACTGTTCTGTACATGTATAGGTATCCACAATCAAGGGATAGGTGTCATGTCACTGTGCACACTGTATCTTTCAATTGTATGAAAGTGGTATTTCAAGAGTCTAGCTGTAGTAAAACCAACAAATCTATTCATTACATACAGCTCAAGCCTGCCTGAAGAGCATTCATACATGATTCATTGTAGCTATATATTAAAAAGATCCAGTAGCAGACATAAGCAAAACAAATGTGATCTATTCTGATGCTAGAAATATCAACAGAAATCAATTTGAAGTGTTGTTAAAATTGTGCATGGTTGTGTGACATCAGATATCCAAAGGGACAGTAATCAATTCTTCTTTCATTGTATTGTTCTTTGCCGGCCTCATAAGACCAAGTTTCTGCATCATGTATCTGAGTCTCATGAGGAAGTCAATACACGTCTTTTACATCTACAGTATAAACAGAAACAAGTGATACATTTCTAAGTGATCCACAGTATTCGAATTGATACATGCACAAATTTAACAGTACAGTAGGGCCCTGTTAAAATGAATGGCTACTTTGCCAATGAAAATTATTCAATTATTATTTATTTATTGGTATTCAAGGTTATATATTTCTGCACAATGGCCAATAGTGACTACAACATGCCGATAGAGTCAAGTCAAGTTTAGGGTATGTTTCAGTGAACTATTCCAGTTTACTTGGTTTACTATTCCATGTAAACCTAAACTGTGATTTAGAAATCACAGTAGAACGATGTGTTTATTGCAAATACTATTCCATGTAAATACCTGCTTGATGTCATTAATAAACACGAAGCATGATTGTTTTTCAGGAGGGGTATATCCAAAGCGTGGGAAACATATCCCTGCTTTCATTTTTAAACAATCTTAGAAAACCATCATTAAAAAGGCCCTCATAAGAAACTTTCCAGTGATGGTGTCAGAAATTGCGTTACTGCTGTCACGGAAATAAAATGACCAAAAAAGGATCTTCCGAAAGTTGTAATAGTTTTTCTGAGAGAAAAACACTCTTTCAGTTGAGAATTGAATATTTTTTAAAAGCCGCTTTTGTGGGCTAAATAAACATTATTAACTTTTTTATAGTTTCTCTCTCTTTAGTTATAGCATTTTTTTTCATGAACCTTGCACTGTTTATTTCTTTTTCGACACTCAAAATCAGAATATGTTTTTACTGTTGTTGTGCGAGGCGTAGAACTTTTATGTGCATTCCAGTGCGCATGTCAAGAATAGAATGATAAACCAGATAACCCTGCTCTCCAGGAGGTTTAGTTGGTTTAATCCAGAATGATAAACCAGAATACAAACTGCTCAATGAAATGACCTGGTTTTTATTCCATGTGTCTGTGCATGCTCACAATAAACCAAGTAAACCGGATTAGCTCACCGAAACATACTCTTAGTCAATCGTTTATACACATGTTCATGTTGCTCTCTTCAGAGGACTCCCATCCCAAGCATTGGTGACTGGATCCTATGTTACCAGTAAAACAGACCTTGTTTACGACAGTAAAACCCAAAACAACTAATCTGTAAGTTGAGAAATTCAGAGTTTGCCAAAGGAAATCAGCCTGTGTCAAGGTTACTTTCCTCTCGAGATCTCTGTGTGTGTAAAAATTAGCTTGGGGTTGGTGGGAGTAGACCTGTAAATATCTTTTTATACTATATTTTAGAATGTCTGTATGTATGTCTGTCTGCAATAGAAATGAATATGGGGCCACCCAGAGTGTCCAAAATGGGTCTACTAGGAGTAATTTTTAAGGCGGAGGTTTGAAAAAGTGTGTGGGGTGGAGGTGGGGGTGTAGGGGGCACCAAAAGTTATGACCAAAATTGTTTTCATCGATAGATGTCTTCAAAGGGGTCTACTAGGGGTTCGTTTTTATTAGGAATCTAATGGTGAGGTTTAAAAAAGTATCAGGGTGGGGTGGGGGTGTATGGGGCACCAAAAGTTATGACCAAAATTTTTGTCATCGATTGATGTCTTCAAAGGGCTCTACTAGGGGTACGTTTTTATCAGGAATCAAATGGTGAGGATTAAAAAAAGTATCAGGGTGGGAGTGGGGGTGTAGAGGGGCACCAAAAGTTATGACCAAAATTGTTTTCATCGATAGATGTCTTCAAAGGGGTCTACTAGGGGTACGTTTTTATTAGGAATCTAATGGTGAGGTTTAAAAAAGTATCAGGGTGGGGGTGGGGGTGTATGGGGCACCAAAAGTTATGACCAAAATTTTTTTCATCGATTGATGTCTTCAAAGGGCTCTACTAGGGGTAAGTTTTTATCAGGAATCAAATGGTGAGGATTAAAAAAAGTATCAGAGTGGGAGTGGGGGTGTAGAGGGGCACCAAAAGTTATGACCAAAATTTTTCTCACCAATATAGGTCTTCAAAGGGGTCTTCTAGTGGTAATTTTTTACCAGGAATCTAATGGTGAGGTTTAAAAAAGTGGCAGGGTGGGGTGTAGAGGGGCACCAACAGTTATGACCAGCAAAATATAGTATAGATTAAGGGAGAATATTCTCCTCAGCCCGAGCAACTCCGGGTAACCCTGCTAGTATATATATATATATATATATACACTTCATCAAATATTTTATATAACTTCGTCAAATTGCCGATTTGTGGTCCTTTGTGGGATGTTGTTCCGTTCCTGGACCAGCATGGCACCAAGCTCCTGGGCACTACTTGGCTGAAATTGCAAGCTGCAATTCGGCAATTTGACGAAGTTATATATATATATATATATAGTAGTATATTTCATAGTAAAAAAAATGTGAAAAGTATGTACAGAATGAGTAAATGCATGCATTTTCATTTTCCACCACCAGGTCGCATATCCCTGAGTTTGTTTTTGCCATTGTGCTCAATTAGGCCAATCTAAAGATCTCTACATCATATTTCATTTTCAAACTCAACAGACGCTTTTGATTTATCATCATGAATTGATAAAAGATTTAAAAAATGAAGACTGAGCCCCATTAAGTCATTTACTTTTCATCTAAACGTATAATAAAACATTAATTCATTATATGATCCGATCCTTCTTACAGTTATTAAGACTGTTCATTAAAAATGGTAATTCACAGCTCATCAAGCATTTGAGAATAATCACACTCATTTGTTGTCTGTTACAGTAAATGGTGTTTAGTTGAAAATTATTTCATTAAATTTGTGTCATCAAATACTGCACAATGTATTCTTTTTCGGGGACTATTTCCTGACATGGACAATGCGGACAAAAAGCGCATCTTAAGTTGTAACATAGAATATAGAAGTCACTGCTTGTTTCGCGTTCCATATTAAGTGTATTTTGGGGGGGGAGGTTTGGATCATATATAATAATAAACAGAATTTTTAACTTGTCCCCAAATTATATCAAAATTTACAAAACTTGTCCAGCAAATTAGGTATGGACCTCGCTAAAGATCAACTCAGACCTAATTTACTGAACTTGTTTTGGAAATTTTGATATAAACTGGGAACTCTTTGGAGATCCTCGAAATAATCAGAGGTTATCCTAAATTCAAAGATCATTGTTCAACTAGAATGCAGGGCTTTCCATATACACTACTCAAAGTTTGCTAAGCACCAAGTACATCCAACTACATATGTACTTGTTTTACGTTTTAGTTAAAATATTATAATGAAAAGTGGATATATTTTTATTGAATTATATTTTTATGATTTAAGTACAGAAATTAAGATTTTATTTGTGTTTGACCCTATTTTTTAGCTTTTGAATATGATAACCATGGAAAATGGATATTATTGGTAAAAGAGGAAATTTTTCAATATGCCAAAAAGTTGACGGGGCGAACTGGTATGGCTTCAATATCGAGTATGAGACCCATTACTGTTAATTACAGCTTAAAAACACCATCTCATGCTCCCAATCAGGTTTCTGGTGGTCCTTTGTGGGATGTTGTTCCGTTCCTGGACCAGCATGGCACCAAGCTCCTGGGCACTACTTGGCTGAAATTGCAAGCTGCAACTCATTCCAGACATGTTCGATTAGATTGAGGTCAGGGGATCTTGCTGGCCAGTCCATACGCTCAATCCCCTTCCTCTGTCGGTACTCCCTGCCAGCATGGGCAACATGAGGACTGGCATTATCATCCATCAGAATGAATCTATCACCCACTGCACCTGCATACAATCTGACGTTGACATTCAGGACCTCATCAATATACCGTTGTGCAGTCAATGAATCCACATTCAAGGACGCAGATCTCTGTACGTCCATCCCAGCTGATGCCTCCCCAGACCATGATTGACCCTCCACCATAGCGGTCATGCTCAGTAATGTTGGCTGCATGGAATCACTCTCCTGGTCTTCTCCATACCCTAGAACGCCTACATGTGTGGTCTAGGCAGCACCTTGACTCATCTGTAAAAACACAGGTCACCAATCTTCTCTGGTCCATCCAACGTGGTCCATGGCCCATTCATATCGTGCATGGCTATGGTTCTGGGACAGCCGAATGCGAATACATGGTCTTCTCGATCGGAGACCACCTTTGTGCAACCTTGCCCAGATAGTCTGCGTCAAACATTTACCCCGGATGCATTCTGAAGGTCACTGCGAAGCTGGGTTGCTGTGGCAAAGTTGTTCCTACAGGCCTGAATGATCAAAAACCGGTCTTACGCTGCAAATGTTGCCCTGTCTCTGCCACCACCATGCCGTCTTACTGGTGTGCCATACTGCTGAAATCTTGCCCAGGCTCTGGTGATCACCGTATGGTGCACACCAAGGGCTTCACCAACCTGACGATGGGTAGCTCCTTGCTCCACCATCCCTACAGCCCGCCACATTTATGCTTCAGGCAAATGTCTTCTTACATTTGCATTTGCCATATCATTAAATCACAAAGGTATGTGTTGAAATGAAGACTGAATACCCTACACATGTCATGTACATGTAGACAGTACACGAAAACATCATGAAAATCAAGGGGTACATGCTTTCCATGACTGTCACCAAAAGTCTGCCTGTCAGGTGAGCTAATGTAAACACTGGGGACCATCTCAATACATTCCTCAATCATATCCACCAAAATTATCGCCAATATGTCACAAGCAAATTTCAGAATGATGTGTCAAATATTTGGTGCTTAGCAAACTTTGAGAAGTACATGTATTACTAGCCAGACGAGTTTCAAACGTCTTTATTCTTCTTAAGTGTCATAAGTCAAAGGGTCACAGTACATGCAGCTCACTCTCTTTTAGGGAGTTGCTTGTTAGCATACCATCTTCAAAGATTATCATTGTTTTTTTTAAAGTTTTTTTTTATTATCTTACTATTCATCTAAGTCTTCTGTTGTGGGCAAACAAATAATATGGATATTTTAGGCAAACCACAGGCAACAAAACTACTGTTTGCACAATATGCCTGTACATGGAACAAACAAAAGCTGCACAGAAAACATGAATGTCATGTGTGTAAACTACTATCCTCAAGACAAAGATGCAAGGTATCTTTATAAAATGAACTTATATTTCAAGAGCAACAAAAATCAATCAATCAGTAAAGATTTCCACTGGCTGTTGAGTCCTTTGAAATCTGACAGTGGCTCGTCCGATTGTTTTCCGGGAGACCTGTCCTTTCATTGATTTACAATGCCAATTTTCCTAACCACTTACCTACACACACAGTGTACATTAACTCAGGCCTCAAAATATGGGGAAAATGGTTCAGTTTGTGCCACTGTTTTCTTTCACACAAATGTTCTCAGACCAATTCTGGAATGCAAGCCTCAGATTCAAATGGGATATGTACAGAAACAAACCTGAGAAAAAACTCTGACCAATCTATCTTTAGATAAGGCAAATTTCAAACTTCATAAGGCCAGCTTCAATGTAAAACAATTTTTGAGCCAGTATCAAAATAACTGAATTTAAATGTCCAATAAACAAATAGTTGGTTGATTAGTCTGTGCATAAACATGTATATTCAAAGAATGCCAAAGTGCTTATTTATGGGTCTTTTCACTTTCGACTGACAGGGTTATGTACATACAATGCTGGTCAGTTTTGTTCATGTCAGTGGAGAAAAAAGGACCAGCCAGGAAAAATCAACAAACAGTGAGAACGTACATTGTAACTCACTTCTCAACTTAACAAGAAATCACAATCTGGTCTCCAGTCTACTGATTTGAGTCCATAATGTTTTTGATAGCATGTTGCAATCACAAAATTTCAATGGTTTATGGACAAACATGAATTTGATCCCAGTACAATCCAATACAGGTGTTCAGTCTGTTATAAATTTAATTTTCTTTAGTATTATTCAATTTTCCTGCATAGGGTCGGTGGGGGTGAGTTTTCCACAATTCAAATAATTTTCTTAGCATATGAAAGTTTTTGCTTTGTCTAACCCATTTGTCAAATAAAAAATGTGTGGACATGTCCAATGGTGCATAATACAGTAATTACTACAAGTGGGCTGTTGGTTAGTATTCGTGTAGGTTGTTCACAACACACAAGTCTTTTCTATTAAGTATGCAAGACAGTACGTATTAGCCAGAGTTGAAAACATTAAAACTGTTGTATGAACAAATGTTGATATGACTGCGATGATATAGTTAGCTGACACTTCGGTCAAGTAAGGGTATATTATAACAAAACCAAACTCATAATTAAATTATAACAATAAAAATGAATTATCTGTTGCTTTATCGGAGTACGAATGTGGGTTGGGAACATTAAGTGTTGTTTGAAATGCTGTGCACTTCGTACAACATAACACACCCTTCAGGGACTGACCTGAGCATTTAAAAATAAGAGCCAAGCTTGGTGCCTACTTTTGAAATCTAGATCCAAAATTTACTTCTTAACTGGTAGAGTTTTAAATTATTGTTGCTTGTAAAATATTTTCACATCTTATGCCTTGTTAATATCAAGCATGAGACTTTAGTCTGATAAAAAATACTGAAAATAAACTGAAAATGTGCTTTGCATAAAGGGAAACGTATCAAAAGCATCCATTATGCCCCCAATTAAATGATAACCAGTTTAAATAAAGCTGTGATGGGACCTTTTATTTCTTTGAATTCACATGAAAATGGTCTGATAGACCATTTTCATGTAAATTCAAAGAAATAAAAATTTTGAAAAAAAAAAGACTGAAATCATTATTAATCAGATAAAAAAACTAAAAAATCTCATCCCTGTTATATTTAAGGGAGAATGCCCATACGTCCTCTCTCCCATAAATTGTAACAAGGCAAATCCACACAGATGATTTAATTTCATTTCAATGATAATATGAAGCATATTTACAGAATATGAAGCCTTTAAGTTGCAGCACCTTCACACCAACATAAAGCCCAAATATGGGAATCAAACATTTAACTAGTTATATTACTTTTTGATAACGATCTTCTTGTTGGAAGCTTTCAGCTGTGTAGGACATACATTTGTGCATTTCTTTATATTCTTTTTTCAGTTTTATTAAAGTTGTTTCTCAAATGATTGAAAAATATTTCTATTACAACACAATAACCATTTATGTTCACAACAGTTCCACGTCAAGCCTTAGCTACCTCAGTGACCAAACAAGGAAATGGTGTCTTATGGTTACAAACCAACTTAAAAGCCTATATTTAAGATTCAGGAGCCAAATCAGAATTTTAGGAGCCAAATTCACACTTACTAGGTTGGCCCCTGATGCCCATCCAACATTCGTAGTCAGATAGAGCAACCAACAATTAATTTTAATTCCTATATAACATGCTTGGCAGAACTCCAAGAGCTCTGTCAAACATGATACAACAGTAAATGCTTTGTTTATCTCCAGAATACAGGAGGAAAAGATCAAAATCCAGTTACCTCAATATTCCTGTTACATGTGTAACTGAATTTTCAGTGACAAAGTGACTATTCAATTAACAGGGGTAAACTGGAAAAATTCCTTCTAGCTGTACAATATGTACATTTAACCCCTTCCAGCTCTGCATGTATCTGCTGCTCCATGGGAAGAAAATTTGCTTCTGTTTTTTTATTTTTCCTGTGTACAGTGGTCGCTTTCTCGATCAGATCACGATATGGTTGACACTCACATGAGCAGGTAAAGAATTCAAAGATAACAGATTGTAAAGTCAAGACTAAAATCAAGAAAACTGAAACAGCATATGAGATCCAGTGTTCTTGCAATTCCGCTTTCAACAAGTTAGATTCCACAGTGTTGTGGGAAATAAAGCAGACAGAGAATGTCAACTGGATCACGATTCACGACCCATTCACCAGAATTCCCTATCCATTTTTGTAAACACAGTACATCCACTGTAACTATCAGTTTACGTCAAAGTATCAGTAAATATTAAAATGTAATTAAATTAATGTATGCCACAAATGTCAGGAGTATCTACTGGTACATGTGCAAATTATTTATTATTTATTGGGGTTTAACGACAGTTTCAACAGCCAAGGTCACCTCGTGCTGGACAGTTTTACGGGTGAAGGAAGCCGGAGTACCCCAAGAGAGAACCACCAAGCAACTGTCAGGCTCCCCAACATACCAACTACACACAATCAGGATTAGCATTGGTTGAATACAAGTGCACCATCGGCGTGCAGTACGCCTTAGTACACAACACTACCATGGGCAATGGGGGTGAAGTGTCTTGCCCAAGGTCACAACACGGCTGCTGCAGGTGTGATTCGAACCGAGGACCTCTCGGCTTGCAGCCTACACCTCTACCTACTGAGCCACTGTGCCCACATGTGCAAATACATAAAAACTTGTGACAAAATTATACAAAACAGTAAGATCTGTAGAGCCTCACAATTCAAAATGACAAACTCCACTCTATTTGCCTGTTTATCATGATAATTATAAACTAATTATGACTTTTCCTTATTATAGTTTTATTTTCTATTTATTTATTGGTGTTTAAGGTACTTTTCAACATCTATGGTTACATCATAACCACAACACAGGTATCAGGCCTTGAATTTTGAAATAATGTTGAGACTTACTATTACACTCTCTAGAATGGACTTTTGGTTTCTCCTTCTGTGTCGTTGAGGCCTAATTTAATTAAATTTAATGGTGAACTGTTATTTCCTTGAGGACTAGTAGTACATGTAGGGGCCTATCAATCCAGGCTCTGACAAAATACAAGGCCTGAGGTATGAAGTTAACTTTAGCCAATCATTTATATATGCCGCCATATTAGAGGACTTCCACCCCAGGTACCGGTTACCAGGTCCTATTTCACCAGTTATTTATCTATTTACTGGGGTTTAACCCTTTACCTAACATGAAAAGCAGATGACACATGCAAACAAAATTATTTATCTAATTTTTTCATCTTTTTGTGTCAAAACATAGCTTATGACCCCTCATTGGAACGAGCTTATCAAGCTCGTTCCAATGAGGGGTCATAAGCTATGTTTTTAGGCAAAAAATGACAAAATAATGAAAAAATGAATGGCAATTTTTATGAATAGTGCTGGCCATTTTTGGCAGTTACGTTAGGTAAAGGGTTAATGACACTTTCAACAGCCAGGGTCACCTCCTGTCAGTCAGCTTTACAGGTGAAGGAAGCCGAAGTACCTGAAAAGAACCACTGAGAAGTGGCAAGCAACTGTCAGACAGTGTCAGACTCCTCTACATACTAACTCCACAAAGCAGGGTTAGCATTGGTTGAAGACAAGTGCACCATCAACGTGCAGTATGCCTTAGTATACGGCGCCATCATGCCCACACTTGGGCAATCGGGATGAGGTGCCTTGCCCAAGGACACAACACAATTACATCTGGTAGGGATCGAACTATGGACTTATAGGTTTGAAGTCCAATACCATCACCACTGCACTCCATTTCACCAGTGAATAGGAACTTGTTTACCAAAGTAAATGAGCACTGCCCCACTTCCCCAGGTACCCACATGGATTTTTTTTCTAAATAAATCGCTTGTGGCCTATTATTAGATTGATCTTATTCTGTGAAAATGTAAAGTATACATTACATGCAATGGAGAGAGAAGTAAGAAGCTGTAACTTTCAATATTTATGTCTGTTATCTTGAAAAAGTTAGGGTAAACAGCTGAATATGTTAGCAAGTGTTTTCAACTGGGATGTTTATTAAACATTTACCTATCACCAGACCAGTAGGTTACTAGGTTTGAGGCATGCAATCACACTTGCCTTCTGTAGTCTGTCTGATATAAAAATAAGGAGAGCGGCGAATGCATACAAAGAAAATCCTTGACAAACTAACAAATTCTAAAATCCATGTTCTCCAACTAAATCTAATGGAAACACACCAAGTCTATTTTAATCCTGGAGAACATGGACAATTTTCCAGTCATTCTACTGCCCCACAGCTTAAAATTTCTGTGAGAATCAGAATTGATTCTTGTAAATGAGATAACAATGAAAATCAACTTTGATTCTCGTAATATGTTCATTTGATTGTGTTCACATATGTGGATCTCTGTCCCAGTTGCCTATGTGGTGGAACGGTGGTACTAAGGCAAACTGCATGTCGATGGTGCACTTGTCTTCAACCAATACTGAACCTACTTGTGTGGAGTTAGTATGCTGGGGAATCTGTTGCTCGCCGTTACTCTGTGGTTCTCTCTGGATACTCCAGCTTCCTCCACCCGTAAAACTGTCTGACATGCGGTGACCCTGGCTGCCAAAAATGTTGTTAAACCCCAATAAATAAATAAATAAATAAATAAATAAATAAATAAATAAATAATGTAAATCTCTGAAAGTGTCTTTAAAGTTTTTATCTGGAGAATTTTAAATATGTGTTGCTCACCCTAAATAAGGTAACACTTTAACCTAGCAGTGGTGTCTAGTGAAGTCTTGGCTGCCTGTATGGGCAGCCAAGAAGTCACAAGAAGCCACTGCCAAGGTATTGTAACTTCCATCAGCAAAATCACTAAAAGCCTGTTTGTTAGTAATATGTGTTCTACATGCACATGTAGGACAAGAAACCCACCAAAATTAGCCCTAAACTCTAGTACATGTACATATAAATATGAGGTTTGTTTTCCACAATGGAATTTGTAAATTGTGCAATGGCTGCATTCAAAAGAGTGTTCAAAACGGTATTCTCAAATTCTAAATAATTCAAGAACTGCAAATTAATTCTTGCATGCATTTGCGAGAGTGAAAACTGATTCTCACAAAAAATTTGGGACAAATTTTAACATTATGCCCCACAGTCTGTGTGTCTAGCAGCTTGGATGCCTCTAGCAGGGCTCATAAAATTCACCAGACCGCCTGACAAAACTAATATATTCTTCAATTGGTCAAACAAAAAGTCAAAAACATTCCGTAATTGAATTCTTTGTTTGTTTATTGGGGTTAACAACACGTTCCACAACCAGGGTCACATTGTGTTGGGCAGTTTTTGTGTGGGGGAAGCTGTGGTACCCGGTGTCAAGATCTATTCGAAATTGATAAGTAGATACGAAAATAGTGTATATTTGTTTCAGTCTATTGATAGTCAGGCAAGCTATTAACTGGTAGATTGCTGAATTATTTTTGGTTACCAAAATTTGTTCACAAGTCTTTGCCTTGTAAAAATTTATGGGAGAGTGCACTCTCAAATAAATTATTACAAGGAAATTCCTTACAGACTAAATAATTTATCTTCAAAGATAATATGAAGGACATCCACAGAGTTTGAAGCCTTTGAGTTGCAATACCTGCATTTGAGTGTAAAGCCCAAATATGGGCTTCCAACACTCAACCAGTTAACCAAACCTTGTCTTGAGACCATCAACATTTTATCTGTCCAGCAACAGATGTGCGTCTGTGCAAGAGGTAACAATGCTGAGCTCCCATTTAGGCATAGTAAAAATACTATATTAACTTTGCCGGAAACTCACTTTAATAGACATTTTTTATACAGTTCAAAAAAGCAATTAATAATTATTACGTCATTCAAAGAAGGACCGCTTGACTGTCTTTTGGGAATTTCTGTTTGGTATTTAAGAAAGCTGGAAAATTGGGTAGGCAGAGTGTCTGCATGAGTGTCCACTTGACTTGAGTGCCTGCTGAAGGGAAATATCGGAAATACAGCGAGAGGCTGTTATGGCGATGGGTGGCGTAATGAGTTGTTGGGTTGAATGAGTCAGAATGGGACATTTAGGACAGTTGAATAAGTTATTTGGCTAAGTGGAGCGAATGGTGTGAGGTTTTGAGAGCCATACAGTACGTGGAGAGTGGATTGTAAGTAAATCACCCGCAGAGTGCAGTTATCACCCATGCTATAACTTTCAAATTTTGTACATATCGACAAAAAACACAAGCAATGTTTCAGCTAATGGACCTCTGGGTTTAACCCGGAGGTCCATTAGCTGAAACTTTTCTTGTGCTGGTTATGCTTTGCAACAAATTTGCAGTTATTGCTTGGGTGGATTGTCCACTCTGCGGGTGATTTAGTGACAATACACTCTCCACGTACTGTAGATGCAGTTTGCCAAGTCCATATAAGGCATAAGTGAAGTTAGTTGGAGGAAGCTATCGAGAGCCTGTAGATACAACTCAAGCCTGGAGGTTGGAGTAGGCTGAGTGAAAGCCAGGCAAATCTCATGCATGAACATTATTGAACCTTATACATTTTAAACAGTTGCCGGACAGTGGTCAATTCGGTACAAGCCTCTGAAGTGCATCCGAAGGTGCATGGTAAGATGACATTGTAGTCAAGAAACTCCAGAGAAGTTTACAGTCAGTGGCTGTTAATGAGGGAGGAGACAAATAGCATTAGAAGAGGAAGCTGCTACATGCAGGATGTTTGGAAGGAGCTAATAGACAAAACGTTGTGGAGTGGCGCGCCAACAAGAGACATCGACAAGAGAATGTCTGGGGATCAGAAGAGAATTTGAACAACCGTACGGGGGTTAAATTTATGTTGATTTGTGTTGCGCATAATTCTATTTTCATGGACCATTCTTGTTGCTGACATGTGTGAGTAAATCTTGTTTTATTTTTCATTAAATTATATTCAGATGATACCCATCGGTTATCTTTTTAAATATAAAGTCACATGTGACGAATCTACCCCAAAAACACAGCAAGGTGGCGAGACGTACTGTACATATATGTTCATGCAAAGGCTCTGGCTGGGTGGTATTCTCTGAGTACAGCCAAGCTCTAGGGTGACCTTAAATTTCTAATCTCCACCACATGTTTGAGACCCAGAGAAATCCACCAAGCAGACTGAAGCAGCGGAAAGCAACTGTCAGATCTCTCCAATTTCCTAACCCAGCACAAGGAGAGTTAATAGCAGTTGAAGGCAACAGCACCATCGATGTGCAGTATGCCTTAATACACACAGCCACAATCAGAGAATAAAATCTTGAATTTTGAGATAACCTCTATACCGTCAGCTGTCTTAGTGAGTTTGGGCATTGAAGAGAGGGTTCTTCCCAAAGGAAAATTTTAAAACAGTGCTATCAAATAAGGTGATAAGAGACGGCTTTCTGATGAACAGTTTGTTGTTCCTGATGAACAACTTTTCGGCTGTCTGTTTTTTCATTTAGACAACCACCAGAGGAACGATTGAATTGTTCCTCTCAAATTTTATGGCCTGCACCACACCCCCAAATGCAATTGGGATTAAGTGTCTTGTCCAAGGACACAGCGCAGTGAGTGAGGGTCAGGAGCAAATCATCAACCTTCAAGTCCAATGCTCTAACCAATGAGTCATCAGGTTCTCATAGGATTGAATGGCAGGTTACCAAAAGTACCATCATGAAGAATCAAGCTTCAAGTGTCTTTGCAAGAATCTGCATTTATTGAGAAATTTTCAGCTTTCTGAATGCAAAATTATTTCCAAACATTCCTTTTTGCATCTGAATTAGCCAAACAAATCGACTTGTGTGACTTTCTTGTCAGTCAATATATGTTTTCAAAAGGCAAGGTCTACAATATAGTGAAACTCTTTTACATGTGCATGGAATTGAATAGCCACTTTGCCGGCGAAAAATGTTCAATTAACATGAGTATTCAATTAACAGGAATTTTATCAATATTCTTTTGAGTGATAAACTATGCATTTATTCTGTCACATCTTGTTTGACAGGCATGCACCTTTTTTTTGGCTCCTCCAAAATCAACTAGTTTAAATTTTTCATAAACCCTTTTCAACTGTCAATTTTGGTTTGGGTGAGGTGGGGGTTGGGTGGTTGTTTAATATTTGTTGCTTGTCAAAGTTTGGGATTACTGAGAATTTAGGGGATTATTCTTTCACTTGCCTTACAAGCAGTGTATTTCGAAGACCCACATTATACATCTG
Source organism: Pictodentalium vernedei (assembly GCA_031216915.1). NCBI lineage: Eukaryota > Metazoa > Mollusca > Scaphopoda > Dentaliida > Dentaliidae > Pictodentalium > Pictodentalium vernedei. Next base: position 177,680,514 of record CM062288.1, read on the forward strand.
ATCTGAATACTTGGCCAATGAAGGTAGAAGAAGGGAATCTAGGAATTCCTTTGCCACTGTAATATGTATAATCTGGGCACATTTAATCCAATTTCCAACCTGTAAATTGAATGGATTTTTTCACAAATGATTTCTTGAGTAAAATTTATATGAATTTTTCATCAAATCTAGTCGTGACTGCTTCAAAGCAGCCACGGCTAGATTTGATGAAAAATATCATAAAAATACCCAGCGGGTTATTATTTATTTATTGGGGTTTAAGGTCATATATTTCTGCACTGTGGGTTAAGAGTTAAATCAATCATTACATGTAGAAAGACAAGCAACAGTCAACTGGTAATATAACTTTTTTTTTCTCAATTATTGCAGAAAAAAAATCCAAAAAAACAAAAGGAGAAAAAATTAAATGTGCATTCAATTTTCAAAAACTAATATTTTTCTCAAAAATTAATTGATGCTGATAGGTTAACCTCTTCACCTATCAAATCAGATAAAGGTGAGGTGTGAAATATGGGACAAGAGTAATTTGTGTGAATTTGTGAAAAATACTTTCCTGGGTTTCTTCTTTTTTTTTAAACAATATTTTTATTTCATTCATTTGAAATCAGGTTTGGCGAACAGGCTAAGCCTATCTCAACGTTGTACCCTTACACAGCAAAGTTACATTATATGGTGCTTGTGCAGTTGTGCAAAAGTGACAAAATATCAGGTACCAAGACAATATTTCTAAATTGGTGAAAAACTTGATTTCTAATACATATGAAGCACATTAAATTACAAAACATTTAATCCAGACACAGAGTTTCTTTCCATTCCTACGTGCAAACATTTTCCTTACTACATTGGGAATGGGACCCAGACCCCTTCAAATGGAAAATTAAGCATCAGTGGGAAGAAATTATGAATTTTGTAAATTTACGAAACATTACTCATAGAGATACATGTACTTTTTCGCTTATTTTCAGTAACTTTCCACGACGACTGTCTACCACGAACGCCTAAAACCCATCAATCTTGCTTTAGGACAGTTTGGTATCAAAGAACAGGTGTTTCTACAACTGTTGTAGCCTGTAGGTCTTCTGGACAGTGGTAAAGTTACCCTGGCAGCAGTTTCTAGTTAAGTCTTGGCTGCCTAAACAGGCAGCAAAGACTTTACAAGAGATTACTGTCAACCACCAGATCTACATGTATGTTTGGCATGCGGTGGAATTTCCATAAGATTGACCAGACCTTTAGGTATTAATGTTCATTACATGTGGGAGAATTTGGAATTACATGTATTGGCTGCAGATTGGGACAAAAGTAAACTGAACTAACTTGGAAACTCTGGAAGGGGCACACAACAGGCACTTGCAGTCCACTTGGAAAATCTGTACCTTAGCATGTTCCCAATAAATAAATTTCAGTTATTACAAAAATGTACTTGTAACATGGAGGCAACAGGTTCCTGTTAAGAAAACCTCCTCCACCTTGGGGAAGCTGCCTCCTATATTGTGGGGGGGGGGGGGGGGATACCCTACTCTACCTCCCTGCCAGCAATGACACCTGTGTCAGAGAAAATCCACAACTGATGTACATAATCTATGCCCCCCCCCCCCCCTCATTGAAACAAGCTTGTTCAAATGTGTGGGGTGGTCATAAGCTACATGTACATGGATGTCCTGAAGGTAAAAAATGAAGAATTATTAAACTTTGAATGGCAGATAATATTATAACTGTTATTTTGGGTAAAGGGTTAATCAACTTGATGCTCTGCCAAAGTAGTTCAGCTATCTGAACGTTGTGGCTGCCCAACTACTACCCAACTTGAACTACTAACTAATTAATTCCAAAGTACATGAAAATCTTGAATTTGATGATCTGCATCAGGTGTCAACTTACAAAATTACAGATGTTATACCATCAGGGCTTGACAATTCTTCAGCCTCCAAATAGCTCCATTTGGGGCATATTTTCAAAATTATGGTAATATATACTCCCCGGCCCTAATTCAGCGATCTGAACAGAGCAGATACTCCACTAGCGGAGTAGTCATTACCGTAGGTTCAGATCGCTGAACTACTCTGGTCTCACCAATGCGAGAGGGACACCACCTTGAAACCATTCCAGAACTCAAGACTTTCAAAAGGTTTCAGCACAAAAATGGCTGATCCCCCCCCCCCCCCCCCCCCCCCCCACAGACACACACAAAGCGATCCATATGCACCCTCTCCATTATGGGTACCTAGCCCGAGCACATGCAGTTCGTGTTTTATTTGCTTGTGCTTCCCTTAATGGTGCCATGCACCTGTGGTTAAAACTACAATCAAAGAAGTCAACAACACGCACCTTTTGCATATCATCATTTGTACTAAAGTGGCCATTACAGTTTTACTACTTGGATTACAACATTTTAACTTGTGAGTCTAGTCGAAATATTTGACATGTTAGGTTTACAGGGAAAGAAATTACACGGATTGATAAACTCTCGATAATTCTTAAATATCTCCAGACAAAATACAGTAAACAAAAGAACTTGAAAACCATGCAAAAAGGGGTTAAAAACAGACCAGGTTATTTGGTAAAATCAGACAAAGTTTGATAAACAGTTTTTTTTAAAAAATCGTTCATAGTCATACTTACCAAGGCCAACTAAATTCCTTGTCAAAAAACTGACCAGAACAAAGCATGGCAAACTACGAACCATGGCATCGACTCGGCAATAATGTCCAAAAAATGTTCTCCATACATTCGTTGCAAATAAAAAACATGCAGTTGATATAAGTCCCGTTACAGCATTGAAAACACTTCTGTTTTTAGCAAGTCTGCTGTGCACGTTACTGTCAATGATAACAACAAAACCACCAGTCTTGGCTCTTTGATGTTTTCACTACCAATCAAGTCGATGAGAAAATACGCCTTCTATCGATGTGGACCAATCGAATGCTATAGAATTGCAGAATTCTTTGCTTGACGGCCAAGTTCAAAGTTCGCAATGAATACGCGCGAAAGAAGCACGTGCTTCTGTTTTGATTGTGACAAAATGTAAAGTATCGTTAAGAGTTATTTCCCCTCATCATCTTCCCATGCATTTCATTTACAAACCCCCAATCCTTTTTTTGGAAGGTAAAATGGCGACCTACGTGTTTCTTTAGCACTTTTTAATATTTTACGATGAATCACATTGGAATTTAATTATAAAACAAATTACGATCGTATATATTTCAATGTTAGAATAGTGTTTGGTCATGGATATAATTTAAATTGTTATGATTTTTTGTCTTTTCATATTATGTTAGTGTCGTGTAGATTTCCAAATTTCGTGTATTTTTGCAATATACACCTCGTGATGGGTGTATCATGTAAATTCGTACCCAAAACCATTTCGTACCCGAAACCTTTTCGAACCAAATAGAACAAAAGGGTAATCCTGGGTAAAGCTGAAGAGTAGGGGACTTTTCCTTTTATGTAAAAACAACGCATTTTTCCTCACCTTTTTTTCTACATTTTCCTATTACTAGGGTCGACACTAAAAATTTCAATCCACAAGAATCTGATTGTTTTTTAGCTTTTATTATAGGGCAGGTCATGACATTTACAAAACTGAAAACCTTTTCAAAATCGGACAACTGGTTACAAAGTTATCCCCATTTTTATACCCCCAAAATGGGCCTTTTTTCCGACAAGCGAGTACGCAATTTACAGAATGTAACAACACCCTACATTCCAGGACCTATAACTTGTAAAAGTGAAGTGCAATAACAACCTTTGTTCTCTCTGTATACTAAATCCACTTTGTACATTATAATAAAGCAGGAATTACCTTTATTATGGACATATTTCGCTTTTTATAGGATCCAGAATATGGGGTCTCATTTCGTGGACTTAGTTTATTTTTCCTTTGTAACATCCTTATCGCAGCTCAAGAACCCATATATCTGATGTCAGTATGTAAAATTATCTCTAATTCCAGATATGTCCCCATATTATCAATGTCCATACTTGATAGAGTACATAAATCAAAATATTTCCTTTCAGTTGGACTTGATTTTTAGGGAGGTTGGAAAGGTAGGGGGAAGGCCAATGTGAAAAATACAGATATTTTTCGATGATTTTTCCTGAAATTGCTATTATTTTGTCTGTATCAGAATATAAAATGGCTTAACATCTCAGAACCAGTTTGCATTATGATAATATGATATATGTGTCTTGAAAAATTACTGTTTAGAGTAATTTTACACGAACAAAGTGTTTATATCCTTCTTTATATGACACTTTGTAGCGGAAAACGGCAATGTTAATTTGTAGCTGAGAGATGATAATATTGTAAATAACTCTAAAGTTGAGTTATATTCTTGCAAGTTAGCCTTACGCATTTGTGTAGATGACCCCTTTGAAGGAATGTGTGAGCATTAAATGTCACTGTGGGACTTGTGTATTGTTTTAAGTTACTTTTAACAAGTAAATTGTGTTATTTTTGTGAAATTTAAAATATATGGATTTGGGCATGTTTTTACGCTCTACTGGCAATAACTTGGGAAATGTGATGGATAGAAAATCAGGTAAAGTGGCATAAGATGGCCAAATGTATACTACAGATAATACAGTAACCAACTAAGAAGATCTTCTCATTAAAGAACATATATTCTGCTTTTCCCTACCCCTACCCCCTAAAATGTTGAGATTTGAATTCTCTCAAATAAATTTCATTTTCAGAGCGACAAGTTTGAAGATATTGATTGTGACCAACAATTTCTAACTAACATCCCTTCAGTCTGCATACTCTTTTAACAGGAATTACAACCAGCATGCTGAACAAAAATGGAGCCTGTAAAATTAAAAATATGTAATGTAGTAAATTCTCTTAAGGTAGAAGGAATGGGGAAAGGTTTTGGGAAATGGAGGCCTGAAACAGGACCAAGTATTCAGCATTATACATTCACAAGACCGTGAGACGGTATGTTGAAGTAACATATTTATTGTACACTTATCAATATTATGTATACATTTAACTAATACAGTATGTGTTGGGTGGATTTTTTGTTGTTGCTAAAACACTTTTGAAGTGGATTTTCCACCCATGCAGTAACTCCACTAAAAAAGTTTCAGAAACTTAAGTATTTCGGAGATTGGCCTGAATGTCCATGGGCTGGAACATGGATGCATCTACTTATTCTACTGTGCTTGTTCATAGATATTTACATTTATTGCATGCGTTGGAAACTGCAATCCATGGATGTTTGGTTGAAAATCCACTCTGGGTAATGAGTGTACTGTAACTAACACCCTGCAGATTGTTTCTTGAACAAACATTTCCTGTCAGTGTGGCAGGGATATGGGGGGGGGGGTGTTTGTGGTTGTGTTTGTTTTATTTATTTATTAGTGTTTAAGGTCACATATTTCTGCACAATGGCTTATGACCACAACAGTTTTACGGGTGGAGGAAGCTGGAGTACCCAGAGAGAACCACCAAGCAATGGCAAGCAACTTTCAGCTTCCCAACAAACATACAAACTCCAGACAAGCAGGGTTAGGATTGGTTGAAGACAGGTGCACCATTGACGTGCAATATGCCTTAGTACACATCACCATGCCCCCATGTGGACAATGGGGGTGAAGGGTCTTGCCCAAGAACACAACACAGTTGCAGCAGGTGGGATTCAAACCGAGGACCTCTTGGCTTGCAGCCTGCAACTCTACCAACTGAGCCACCGCATCCCCCGAGTGTTTGTTTTAATTGACACCTCTGGTATTGATATCTTGATTGTTTAAAAATTATTATTTGTGGCCAGGGATTCATCTACCCTCTTTGGGAAAGGGCCTGGGACCCATGCATTTGGAAAATTCTCAACACGAAGGCTCCAATTTGGAATTGTTTTGGGGGAGAAGAAACATACAGAGCATAAGAAATATTACCTTCAATATGAACTGAGAACACTTTTACACTGTATGACTTTGCTGTTGGGTCAAGACAAGTCTTAGCAGTCTATACAGGCAGCCAAGACATGTCTAGAAACTACTTACAAGATTCTCGGAATGTAACTTGCATCTAACGACTGCTTGTTGGGGCACTTGTTTGGTTGCAGAAAAACGTGCTCACTCTCAGAATTAGGCCTTTAAGGTTTAAAGAACCTGCTGTTTGCCCTAAATTTGAAAGGGGAGTGAGCTTGAGAAATTTTGATTTCAATTGAGAAAACCATGCCCAAATACCTTTGGGAAAGGGGTCTACATTTGACCCTATAGACACCAAAAAAATTCCAGGTGGCTCACAGGAGATATTTATTTTTGTAAAATAGATCATCATTGCTATTTCTGTGATCTCTTCATCTACCCTTATATGCAGTAACTTTCCTTGGACACATTCCACCAAACTATATTCTATGTATACAGTTAGTTATGCCATGCAGCAAGAACTCAATTTTGGGTCTCAATAGTTTCTTAAGCAAATTCACACCATAATTAATTTTTTAGGTGTTGGTATAAACTACCCTTATATATATACTTGTAGATGGATGTTATTGATATTAGAAATTTTAAATAAAAGTCAATAAAATATTTTGTTTCAATCTTTTATTATATTGGGTTGGAAGAATGAAGGATGTGTGAGTATTGAACGACACAAAGGAAAGGGTTAGTATTTTTTTCTTTCAGAAAGATTGGAAAGAATGATGTGCGCAGTGTTACCAGTTTGTTTCTGGGTGTTTGGAGGAGAGATGAAGTGTGGGGATAGGGATGCATTTGGGAGTACAGGGTTAATTAAGGCCTTCTAATGTTGGAAGTCTGCTTGCCATTGCTTACTAATTCTTACTGGGTACTCTGGCTTCCTCCACCCGTAGAACTGTCTGAGACGAGGTTCCCCTAGCTGTTGAAAGTGTCATTTAAACCCCAATAAATAAGGCCTTCTAACCTGAGAACCGTTACAAAACAGCAGCTAGCCAAAGTTTTATTATAGTGGAAACACATGAAACTGTCAATAAAAAAAAAATGGAAAGGCTTTCTTTATTTTAAGTATTCAAACACACAAATCAATACATAGGTGATGGACAGTGCTTCTCTTGGGGAACAGACAGGTCCTAACGTTCCAAAAACATGTATGCTAGAGAATGAAAGTGTGGGTATTGGAACTATATTGTTCCAGATAGAAGCACAACCTACTGCTACACCAGTTACACCCCCCCCCCCCCAAGACCCTAGGATTTCCTACATGAGAGTCTGGGCTCTGATGGGTGGGGGTGGGGGGGGGGGGGTATTCCCCTCACAACACCACAGAAAATAAAGGAGTTTGCCCAGGGAGAGGATGTTCCCAACAATGTCCCTTTTAATATCCACTGCACCCCACCTATCAGTGAAAAACAAATGATATAAATACTCCCCCCCCCCCCCCCAGTCCAGAGTGAACGCAAAATAATGAAAATATATCAAAATAAGCTAAATCAACAAATGCTTCCCCAAAAGAATATATAGCTGCCCCTCTCCCCCCCTCCCCCGTAAACAATTACTCGAAACTCCTCCAGATGGAGGAGAGCATGAAAATTAAATAACTTCCACTTTCATCAGAACTTTGCTTAATTTTATCCTCCTAACCCCCTACCCAGATAGGACTGGCTACGCAACAAGACACTGGATTCTGTCGTCTAAAATGAATGTGAAAAAAAAATTGTTCTCGCTCACCCTCAAATTTATTTTTAATTTTTCTGTTCCTGAGAAAAAAATAACTCTTTCGTCGGATGACTCCCATGTTGTACTGAGAGTGTTGAACAACAAAGGTAATTTACCTTAAAATTAAGATTTTTAACTAACGAAGATTGGAAAGAAAATAATGGCCAGTTCGCTCAAAAGTTCAGCTCAGGTGCTTGTTTATCATCGAAAAAGCACGTGTTGTTTGTTGACCTCTGTCACTGTTGACATGTTTTATTTATTATTTTTTTTTAGCATTATTTTTTACAATTCTACATTTTAAATTAAACCCTGTTAAGCGTGTTTCGCGAAAAAGGTGCGGGTCCCAAAATATTCCGATGAAATTGAAACTTGAAAGCCTCCGCCCGATACGGGAACGAAATTCGAAATCTTGAAAACGCACGTGGCCAGCTGGAAATTTCGGGAATATGGACGGAGTTTTCTGCCAACAACCAAGACAATCAAATAAATGTGTTTTGATAACTTTTTCGAGTATTTTACTATTTGCAATTATGGTGAATTGCAAGCCAAATTATTTCAGTTGTTCATTCATTTCCGTTACGAGAGGAAATTTGAATTTACTTACACAAGCGAATGCTGCACTGTGCACGTGTTTATAAAATTACGTGCTCTCGTGGAGCGGAATTCTTGGAAGGTGGTTTATTTTTGTCACCGTTTTTTGACAAGTCATCGACTGGAAGATCCTAACATTAGCCAATCCACATCCAGTATTTTCGATAGGCTGGAATCTCCTCTATTTAAATATGCATGATACTTTTGCGTCCATTTATGGGTTAAAAAGTTATACGCGATCAAAGTTTTCCTTCGAAAAATAAATCATGACCTAATTGAAAAATTCCAAAGTATCATGGACCGTTGTGAAGGTGAGAATATGATCTTTAAAATGGTGGTACTTACGTTTTCCTGTGAAAAATATCTCCCAGTTGACAGCACCTTGAAAACTGTTGAAAAAAAGTTACAAAGATTTTTTTTGACTCGAAAATACGTGTTTTGCTTCGACTTTGACGTCGTCGTTCTTTTTAAATAATTTGCGTATCAATGTCATCCAATTCGTTTTAGGTGGAATGTGAACCCGTGAATAACCTGCACCCTTTATCTGGTGCAAATATGTAAAAATAAATAAATAAGAGAAGTTTGAAAAAGGCGTATATTTGCCATTTTTTACGCAAATCAGAAAACTGCACAACGTTATCGTGACGTCCCTACTATTACTACTATAATAGTCATGTTTTCGATAAAATGAAAGATATTCACTTTTGACTGAGATTAGAGATAATTTAAACCCTTTTAATGTTACAGTGCCAGAGATTCTTCTGCATTCTCGCCATTTTGAAGTGTGCGTTTACATAAATGTCGTTTTCTCTGGCTGGCGATTGTAGGTCCAGGGTCAGTGTAGTTAGGGTTAGCTTACCGGTAAGCTAACCCTAGCCCTTACTACACTGACCCTAGTCCAAACTTGGACCCACAGTCTGTAATATAATTTTTGGGGTTGGTACGGCCTGTAGGTCCAACGCTCTCGATCTCCGTGGTGTGCTATATGACCAGTAAACGATTTACTTGCAGGTCTATCTCGCCTCGTGAGAACAATAAGGCATATCCAGAAGCTTTTTGTTATTATGTGACCGAAAGAAGGATAATTGTAAAAAACAAAAACCTCTATGTCGGAAGCGCTTGGTCACCGTATTGTTCAGAAACGAAAGATTTATATCATCGAAGTGGTTCGAGAAAATGAAGTTGGCAGCAATGTTTTGTATTTTTAAACATAATGACATCATTCCTTCCTTAAGCGATTGGTTGCAATCAGGGAATCCCTGGTTGAAACCTAGGAAGGAATGATATGCTTAAAAATACAAAACATGGCTGCCAACTTCATTTTCTCGAACCACTTCGGTGATATAAATCTTTCGTTTCTGAACAATACGGTGACCAAGCGCTTCTGACATAGAGGTTTTTGTTTTTTACAATTATCCTTCTTTCGGTCACATAATAACAAAAAGCTTTTGGATATGCCATATTGTTCTCACGAGGCTAGATAGACCGGCAAGTAAATGGTTTACTGGTCATATAGAACACCACGGATATCGAGAGCGTTGGACCTGCAGGCCGTACCAACCCCAAAAATTATATTACGGACTGTGGGTCCAAGCTTGGACTACACTGACCCTAGACCATGTTGGGAACAGAACAAACAAGCGTACCAAAAACAACCAATACACAGAGCAGACGCCGAAAAACACAAAAAAACATGGAGGAAAGATGAATGTAAATGTCACAAATCGCACAGGTAAAAACAATTGTTGAGCGGTTATAATTGCCAGTAAAAGTGAATATCTTTAGGTCATTTTATCGAAAACATGACTAGTAATAGGAAAATACAGAAAAAAGGTGAGAAAATGCATTGTTCAGAGAGCAAATTGTTTTGAAAATTTTGCATTGCAGTTTTTTCTTGATGGTCACAGCAGATGATGTGAAGTCGGAACCGCAAAGCGGTTTGCAGGGGGCAAGCACGAGAGGGAGTGTCCCCCCCCCCCCCCTCTCTCGTTGGTGGGGAGTCCGGGGTGCCTCCCCTGGGAAAATTTGAAATATCAGAGGGCAGGAGATGCATTCTGGTTGATTCTGAGAGCATAAAATGTTATGTGATGAGAAAGGAATGAATCAACTTTCTTAGGGATTCAAGCCTATGTGGGGAAGGCACGCCATTGTGCTCGCGCCCCTAAACGTGTCTGTAACCAAATATTGACAGATTTCCCCAAACATGCGTGCGTTTTGGAAAATCCTGGTCAATATTTGGTAACAGGTGCAACTGCACATGTGTACAGCACAATTGTCTCTTAGAGGGGGTCTGAACAAATGAATGACATGGAGACTCTTCCGGGTTCCCCGCTGGTGAATGCAACAGCGTACAAAGTTAAAAAGATTTTTCGAAATAAATTAATCTGGCCTTGTAATTTGCATTGGCGCTTTGCGATTCAAAGACTTAAAGTTGTATCGGTATGTGTGGATATAGCATCGCATTTTGCGATGCGATCCCGGTCATTTTGCTCCCTGTTTGTTAGCTCAACTTTGACGAAGTCAAATTTGAGCTATTGTCATGGCCCGTCGTCCGTCTGTCCGTCTGTCCGTACGTCAACAATTGGCTATGGCTCGGGCTAGAGGTCGTATTTATGAACCGATATTTACGAAACTTCTTGTGTACCTTTGTTATGACCCTGGGACGGGAACGAGTGTTTTTAGGTGTGGTCCGAAATTCAAGATGGCTGCCAGCGGCCATTTTGTACCGATGATGCAAAAATCAGTTTTTTGTACAGAACTTCTGTATGAATGTTCTGATTTGAATAAAGTTTTGTATAAATGTTTAGTACCATGGGATACATCACATATAATACAGGTTTTTTTCTCGTGCGTAAATTACGCAAATTAGACTGACTTTGATTTATTTAGTGTTACTTTCAGAGCTGTAAGTGCCAAGCTGCTATGGCTCGGGCTAGAGGCCGTATTTATGAACCAATCTTTACGAAACTTCTTGGGTACCTTTGTTATGACCCTGGGACGGGAACGAGTGTTTTTGGGTGTGGTCCAAAATTCAAGATGGCTGCCAGTGGCCATTTTGTACCGATGATGCAAAAATCAGTTTTTTGTACAGAACTTCTGTATGAAAGTTCTGATTTGAATAAAGCTTTGTATAAATGTATAGTACAATGGGATACATCACATATAATACAGGTTTTTTTCTCGTGCATAAATTATGCAAATTAGACTAACTTTGATTTATTTAGTGTTACTTTCAGAGCTGTAAGTGCCAAGCTGCTATGGCTCGGGCTAGAGGCCGTATTTATGAACCAATCTTTACAAAACTTCTTGGGTACCTTTGTTATGACCGTGGGACGAGAACGGGTGTTTTTGGGTGCAGTCCCAAATTCCAGATGGCTGCCAGCAGCCATTTTGTACCGACGATGCCGAAATCTGTTTTTTGTACAGAACTTCCATATGAAAGCTCTGATTTGAATAATTTTTTGTATGAATGTTTAGTACCATGGGATACATTACATATATTACAGGTTTTTTTCTTGTGCGTAAATTATGCAAATTAGGCTAACTTTGATTTATTTAGTGTTACTTTCAGCACTGTGAGTGCAAATCCCAATACGGCTCGGGCTAGAGGCCGTATTTATGAACCGATCTTCACGAAACTTCTTGGGTACCTTTGTTATCACTGTGGGACGAGAAGGAGTGTTTTTGGGTCCAGTCTGAAATTCAAGATGGCCGCTAGCAGCCATTTTGTTCAAAATTAAGTGCAATCAGATTTTTGCGCAGAACTTCCAAATGAAAGATCTGATTTGAATAAATTTTTGTATGAATGTTTAGTACCATGGGATACATTACATATAATACAGAGTTTTTCTCGTGAATAAATTATGCAAATTAGGGGTCCGGGTGGGACTTAGAAAATTTTGGACCAAAATCCGGAAATTAGTTTTTTGTGTTTTGATGCATTTTGGTCAATTTTAAGAAGAAGAAGAAAAAATTTTAGTCTGAAAATATTTTGTTTGGGACTGAAAATTTCCACACAAAAATAATAATCTACAATGATTGGTCTTAATCTGTAGTCCATTACAGTCACCTTGTAATTCTTTTATTATTGTTGACTGGGCCAAAACAAATACTAATTCCTGTCATATTCTTTATTCAGTTGTCTTGGTCACAGCAAGTACTAATTCCTGTCATATCCAAGTTGAGCTACAGAGTCATTGACTCTTTCATTTTTATGTAAATGGAAAAGTCCCCTATTCTTCAGCTTTACCTAATCCTTTACAATAGAGGGTTTTGGGTTTTTTGCAAAATTAAACAATTTTTCCTCGCTTCTTTTTTTTTTTCCATTTTAAAACACTTTTCCAACAAAAGCGCATATTTTTTGGATGAAAATATTCATATTTTATTAAGAATTACACTATTTTATTGCACCGTTGAAAATCAGTCGACTCGAAGTAGCCATTGCGGTTGGCTTGTTCTTTCTCACTGGTCGGGAGTAAGTGGGGATGAGGGACAACCCGCCCCAAGCCTGTTTTTGGGGCGGTTGTCCCGATTTTTTTCTCATATTTGAAAAAAAATCTTGGGTGATAGTAATGTATAAAAAAGATTTTTACTCACTTTTTTATCGAAAATTATCCAATTTTATCGACAATTATCCAAAATCCACATTGATCCCATTAACACATCCCATAACGACTGAATTAAACTAATAATAGTTCTAAGCTGAATTGGCACCATGTAGAAATCAGCCAGAAGTGGTGTGTTGTTTTAGTCATGTCGTTTCAGTCAGGTACCCTCCAAGAGGAATGATATCTGTTTGATGTGCAAAAATCAAATGACAAGACATCGTTTTAACGTGATATGGATTCATCACAGCGTTGATCTCGTTTCCTTTATCTAAGACTAAAGTTGTTGTTGTTTGTTATAACACCCACAGATCTCTATCCATTGCCCTTATGCCCCGGCGCATAATTATTATTATGATGGTATAATAAGTAATAACAGGTGAATAATTCATTCGGAATTATTCATAATATATTACTTATAGTACCATCATAATTAAGTCAAATTGCAGGTTGTCCCTTATGTTATTATGATCGTATAAGTAAAAACAGGCGAATAATTCATTCAGAATTATTCAACTGTTATTACTTATAATACCATCATAATTAAGTCAAATGGCGGGTTATCCCTTTAATACCATCATAATTAAGTCAAATGGCGGGTTATCCCTTATGTCCCGGCACGTAATTAGTCCCCTACCGGCATCGCCGGAGGGGACTATAGGTTTGCACTCCGTCCTCCATCCGTCAGTCTGTCAGTCACACTTTAGTTTTCCCGAGTTTTTTTTAGAAACGCTTCAACGGAATGATTTCATTTTTGGTAAACTACTATAGAACGATGACTTACAGATCAAGTTTGAGTTTCATGCTGATTGCATTATTCTTGTGTGAGTTACGGCCCTTGGAAATATGGAAAAGCACCAAAATATCAGTTTTCCGGGGTTTTTTTGGAAACGTTTCAACGGAATGATTTCATTTTTGGTGAACTACTATAGAACGATGACTTACAGATCAAGTTTGAGTTTCATGCCGTTTGCATTATTCTTGTGTGAGTTATGGCCCTTGGAAATATGGAAAAGTGCCAAAATTTCAGTTTTCCAGACTTTTTTTGGAAACGCTTCAACGGAATGATTTCATTTTTGGTAACGTACTATAGAACGATGACTTACAGATCAAGTTTCTTTTGTACTCTGTCCATCCATCAGTCTGTCAGTCATACTTTAGTTTTACGGACTTTTTTTGGAAATGCTTCAACCGAATGATTTCATTCTTGGTAACCTACTATAGAACGATGACTTACAGATCAAGTTTGAGTTTCATGCTGATTGCATTATTCTTGTGTGAGTTATAGCCCTTGCCAATATGGAAAAGCGCCAAAATATCGGTTTTCTGGACTTTGTTTAGAAATGCTTGAACTGAATTCATGCTGATCAGACGGTTGTCCCGGTGCGAGTTGTCCCAGCTGGTTTGGGGTGGGTTGTCCCTGGGGCAGATTGTCCCTAAGGCTGTCACGATTATGAATTTTCATAATCGATTATTTTGTCATAAAAATCGACGGTTATTCGATTATTTATGGTTAATATTTCTGACTCGTTTCCTAGAACTTCGTCTATGAAATAACTTGGGAGGCGTTCAAAATTAAAATATCCTAATCGTAAATGAAGCAAACGAACACCAAACCTTGACAAAATTGACACAACAGAATCTACATCGCATAGATTCAAACTTCAAATCATAGAAAAATGCATACTAAACTCACTAATGGTCCCATCCGCGCCCAATGTGTAATGATTATGAATTTAGCCTTAGGGAATGTCAAGTCAACAAAGCTTTACACGTGGAAATGAAACTTCCGGTTGCGGTACGTCGGAGAACAAAATAAATCATCATACTTTAAAAATAACATGGCATTTCAAAGTTTTTCCCTCTTTACTTTCCGTATGTTAAAATTGCTTATCAAGTATCAAATTGATAAAAACAAAAACAACTCAACACTCGACGATGTCTTATTGGCAAGGAATACAATGTAGCCATTGACAGTAAAGCATCATCGAGTGTTATGTTATTTTTGTTAAATTGTTATCACCGCTAATGGCAGTGAGCCACCGATGCTGGAACCGGAAAGTTCGGCCCATGAATGATAATGATTCAGCCCTGTTCAATGTGAAAATGCTTTCCCTTTGGGGGCTTGATACTCGGCAGAAGAATACAACCTCGTAACAACGTTGATGGTTTTTTTTTTGGCAGGTCACATGACTCCCATCAAAGGAATGAGAAGTATTTGGAACTTAGTGATCACGCATACGGTGATGACTGGGTTTCGGTTAATTTTAACTCACGTGGTGCCGCGACTTGAAGCTATATATTGGTTTTATGTTTTAACCCCGTTCACATACACATTTGTTGTCGAAAAAGGTCCTTTATGTGCAACAATAGCTTGTGAATGAATATTTCCCCTTTGTTTAACAAAAAGGTATGACAGCACATGTCCAGTCAAATAATCAATCATTGAAAAAAAAAAACGTCGATTATGATCTCAATCGACGGTTGATCGATTTTTAGTTCATTCGTGACAGCCTTAGTTGTCCCGTTCCCGTAAGTGGGTGTGCTCCTATGAAAGTGTAATATACACCCTGGGTGGAATACGGGAGAAATCAGTGAAAGATTCATTTTTAAGGCAAGCGAAAATTAGTGAATAACTTTTATATCAATCTAGTATCACTAGGGTCGGTAGTAGCTGGGGCCAGGGTTAGGGTACCCTAAATTATTAGGGTCAGTAGTAGCTGGGGCCAGGTTAGGGTATCCTAACCCTGCCCCGCTACTGACCCTATTTTGATGTCACCTCAAATCTTGTTACACATACATTGATGCCTCCCTCGCTTTGAAGAAGACACAGAGGGCGCTGATGCTAAAACGAAATTGAGCTGACGACTCCTTGCGAAAACGCTAGTAGCTACACTGTGTGTTATTAAAATGCATTTTTTTTTATAAATTTCTTGCCCCGGAATCAAATATTTTTCTATTAATTTGAGTAGCTACACTGTGTGTTATTAAAATGCATTTTTTAATAAATTTCTTGCCCCGGAATCAAATATTTTTCTATTAATTTGTTGGAAAAGTGTTTTAAAATGGAAAAAGCCCAAAAGAAGCGAGAAAAAATTGCCTAATTTCGCAAAAAAAAACCCAAAACCCGCTATTGTAAAGGATTATCAGGGCTTGATTTAACTGGATTAGCATAGCACTTTGCTCTCCAATTTCTGAATTTTGCTATTCAAGATTTATTAGTTTCAAGTGCTTTTGGATCAACTGCTAATCAATTTTCCAGGGTGAATAGTAAATTGCTATTCAGAATTTTCAGATTAAATGCGATTACCAAAAAATGTAATTTCATACCCCCAAAAATAGAAATAGTATTAGTAAAATAGAATGTACATGGCAATCAGTCTATTTGAGTTGTATTTCCCCCCCCCCCCCCCCCCCCCCCCAAAAAAAAAGAAGAAATTTTTAAGGTGCTATATAAGTAATGAAATTTTGTTTATTTTGAAATTCCCACCTCTGATATTCTTTAAATTCAAATTACATAAACAAATTATACATCAAAATAAAGGTTGAGATGTGAAGAACACGAAACACAAATGTGTTTCACATATCAAAGAACAATTAGGCTAGCACACATCATTCGTTCGACTCTCTGAATGGTTTTGCTGCAAAATCTGAACCTGTGTGTTTCAAGCACAATTGATTATCACGAGAATAAAAGATACTCATAATAACGATTAGACAAAAATTCCCAGAGTTCTGGGGGCAAAAATTATCACAATTTTTGTTGGTATCAGCACCAGGCCTGTTAGCATTTTCCAGACTATGAATCATAGGGTGGAACAGGAAAGATGTGGTGAGGAAAAAGGATCGAACGGAAAGATAAAACACAGGAGTCTGTAACATGACATACATGCATGCAATATGATATATACATATACAACCGAGCGAAGCGAGGAAGGAGTGCAACGCACCCTCAACTGGTCATATCACATTCACGCCTCACATTACGATTCAAATCAACTTACCACTTATTTTTCTCTTCACACTTACTTACAAATGATTGATCTATCTTAACTGCTGAATGGTTGGATTCACAATTCTCGATTACATACTTTATTAGACTATTTTCCCCCCAAAAATGACGGAAAATAAATCTGCCACGACACCATGTCACCCTGCGTGAAAACGAAAGTAAACAGTCGACAGTTTTACTTAACGGGACCAACAAAGCGAAACGATACGGGTTTACCATATGATGAAATCCCCGCGAAATTTGAATCGCTTTAACGTGTCTTATGCGATTGCAATTTTCAAATTATTATCGAACGCCCCGGGGCCTATTAGCAATATTTGAGAGCGATAGCCGTTAAATTGTTCATTTGTTCATATGAATCGCGGAGAACTGCAGCATGTCATGTTTGCGTGACCTAAACCTTCTGCTGACGGAATGGTAAGCAATAATAGAATATTGTCAATATTATTGATACTTTTCGGAAAGCAATTAAAAATCTGTTCATCTTTCACGTTTTACAAGGAATATTCACATTCATCAACAAGTACACCTCCTATAGTTTGAGTCCTAACACAGGAACCTGGAGCTTGTGATGTGGGCCATATATAAGACCCTACAGAGGATATTATATGGCTCGTAGGACAAGTTCCCGACTCCTCTGGTCCAAATTGGAAAAATATCGACCGCATTTTTCAGTCATGTCTCAGAAGCTATATCTTGGCGTGTTGATATTTTTGTAATTTGGCCCTAAACCATAGCTCATGCCACGATATGACAACAGGTGTGTCGAACCTTTTGTTATAAAGACACATAGGCTATAAATATTTTTGGGCCAAATTACTGAAAATGTTCAAATCCTGTAGCATTGTGTCGTCTGTTATTCCACAACCATTTTTCGGGTTACTATGTGCAAATCAGCTGTGGCATAACCTTTTTTCGAGTTATGCCCCCACCCCTCCCAAAATCAAGACCATGTGATTTTATTGCGATTTATTTAAAGAAAATAACTTAGATAAGTGCATACAACTGTAATACAACACAACACACCAGGGGCATAGGGGGGGGGGGGCCTTCCATGCACTTGCTATTTCGGGGGGTCCTTGCCTAGTCATCGCTAGGACCCTCCTGCCGTTACCCCCCCCCCCCCCCTCTCAAGTGGGAGAAGGTAACGACCGGAGGGTCCTAATTAGGACAAGGAAGTAGGAGGAGGGGGTGATGACCAGAGGGTTCTAGTTTGGACAAGGCCTCCCCCGAGAAAATTTTGCAAAAAATTTATTGCTTCAAGATCGAAATTTAGTGCTCCAAGATCGAATCCGAGGCAATTGTAGCATGTGTAGCCCAACATTGGAGAGCATTTTTTGGGCTCTAAAGATGTTTGAAACTTGCATTGGATCGATGTATTTTTTTGGGTGGGGGGGGGGGATGGGGGCATGCAAAACTTTTACGCCACTGCAACACACCAGTACATCCATTTTTTTTTATGTTTAATGTCAGTCAACATCTGGGCTATATCATGGCACAACATAGTGTAAACTCAAAAGTTTTGCTAATCATTTGTGTTTATGTTGCCCCTCAGTCCCCAGTGTGATTCCACAAGTTATGATCGAGGCGTGTAATGCCAAAGTGGGTGTGGGCATGGGAGAATGCCCCCCCTCCACTGGTGGGGGCCACCCTGAGAAATCTTGAAAAATCTGATGGCCAAAGACAGATTCTAAAGCCCCACCCGCATGGGAGTGGCACAAAAGGGGAGGGGGCAGCTGGAACTAACCCCCCCCCATCCACTTTCGGGGAGGCCCCCTCATCGAGGGCTTCTCATTGCAAGCTTGGTTAATGTTTTCACCAGGGTAGCGATAAACTCTTCTTGCTTCAAGTGAATACATATTGGAAAACTGTTGGACAGAAAATTTTTATGCCTTTATTTCGAGAGGTTATGGCGATCTGCGACCATAATTCTATTTCTTTGTTTAATAAAGCTTTTCAAAGGCTAATTTTTCAATTTCTCACACCGGGTCGAAGTTTTTCATATAAGACTATAAGACTCAGCCACAGCCCATTCATGTGGATGCAGATTATCCTCATTCTGATGTCTTTCCACCGCTTGAAGACTTTCCCCCACGCATTGACATTCCACCTCTTCTTTTTTTACGTCAAAACAAAATGTCAAGCTCAGACAATCCAGGTACATTCACTGTTTTTACAACATCAAACAAATATATATCAGCGGTCTTTCAAAGGTATTGGCTTGATGTGGTCATGAAATTAATTCAAACTTCAAAGGGTTATCGGAAAATCAAATCATTTGTAATATAGAACATCAAACACTCATCAAACCGTACATTCATTGACCACATTCAAAGTACTTAAGCGAGGGGCCCTGGATACATCTGGCCGACCATGGTTTACTCCCACATTGGTGGGAGAAAAATTAAAATTCAAAGCAAACAGGCACAAAAATACTTTCCTCTAGAGGTCTTTAGACTGACAAAAAGAGTGGGTCAGTCCCCCTTTTCCCCCCGTGTTCATCCCCTCCAACAATTTTCAGTTCCATTTCAATGATTGTTTTGTAGGGACACGCACAGCTTATACAGATTTTCAAAATGTGTAAAAAAAAGTGTGGGCAGGGGGTCGGGGAGGGGTGGGGGGCAAGTGTCAAGACTCGGATTGAGAGTGACATCTGGCGACATTCGGCAATTGGTGGGCTCTTGATATGTGAGGCCCACGTGAATTAAGTTTCAGCTATAATGTTCCTTGTGTTATTCGAAATCTTGGGGCCCGGCCCCCGCCAGAACACGGCCCTTTGGTGGGTTGCCTGTCTACTCCCAAATGGTGTCTGGTAGACCCAATATAGAAGCTCAGAGCATTTAAGATGTGATAATGGGGGCAATGCCCTCATGGTGTCATTGGCCTCGAAAGGATGAGGCGCTTATAAGGGCCTTATAAGTGGGTGAGTATTTTAGTGTCTCCTCTTTTCTTATTCCTTGTTTTTTCATCTTCTTTTCTTTTACTTGCTTTTGTGGGCCCCCTATGGCTGGGGTGGGGGGGGGGGGACTCACTCCAGACCACTCCCAATGGATGGGCCACCTCTGACTCAGTAAAGTGCATAGCTACAAAGGGGGCCGGTGTGTAGATATTGTTTGTCAGAATTTTTTCTTGCAATCTTATCTTCAAGATCTGTTTTGTTTTTGCTTATTATCTGCCTGCAGGTGAACTTGCATTTACCCCATCGGTGGAACAATGAAAATACCACTGTGGTAACTGATGTTGTCATCAAATCATCTTCCCCGTGGGAACCCCGGGAAGTAAGCAGCACTTGTTTACTGTGGTAAACCAGTTCTGCTTTACTAGTAAAATAGGACCCAGTCACCAATGCTTGGGGTGAAAGTCCTCTAAAATGGGCAACATGTTGATCAACGATGGACTAAGCTTGACTTCATCTCCATGTTGTGTCACGATTAGCCATGGTGCATAAATGTGACGTTAACCACCAACAATCAAACAAACATCAAATCATCTGTTGAACTACATAAATGACTTTCTACTAATTAGTGCATGCAGTGGAACAGCCATGATGGAAAATTTGAAACTCTCTGTTCAAAAACATATACTTTTCGCAATTCAATAATCAGAGTATTTCCCCCCCCCCCCCCCCCCCCCCCCTCCTCAAACCACCAGAATGCTCCATTGGATAGCACATTTCAGAATTTTTCTTGGGGAGAACCCCCAGACCCTCCTGTAAAGGCTCATGCTTACGGCATCTGCATGTTGTGAATACAGTGACCATGAAGTCCTTCGTCGTAAAAATATAAGTTCTGCACCCCCGGTAAAATATCCTAGCTATGCCACTGAGTCCAGTAGGATGTTATTTATTTCTTCTTGGGCGTTTTTCTTAAAATCATGGGAAAAATCACTTGGAAGGCCATATTGGGTGAAAAAGTGTTGGAGGTCGGTTTGGGTGAAAATGTTGGCGGCCGGTTTTGGTAAAATTGTGGGGGCCGGTTTGGGTCAGGTGGAGATCGGTTCGGGCGAAAATGTTGCGTGTTTGGGCATCTTCCCCCACATTTGACTTGGGCACAGAGAACAAGTCCCATATTTATCTGCTTATATTAATTGTAGTGCCAATAATGATAAACCATTTTTATTAGTGATGAGCCGATTATCGGTACGGGTTATCGGTATCGGCCGATAAATGGCTTATCGGCCGGGCATCGGCATCGGCAAAAAATACCAATTCTGCCGATATTGGCAGCCGATATGTCTTTTTTTCCAAGTCAAGTTCTCAGGCAAATCGCTGATAATCTCAACTAAATAGTACTAGTTACACACATTAGGGCTTTTTAGAAAACATAGTTTTGGGGTATCACCCAAAATAAGCCCACCCCATATTTCTCTGAATTGAAGTTTTGACTACCGGTACCGGTGAAGCATTCTTCAACACCCGTCATCACGAAAATGTGCACGAAAATTTCAATTGTTCAATCAAAATAAAATTATGTGAATGTGTTTGGAGTTGTTTTTTTTTTTTGTCAATTTAATCTTTTCACATTTTCAGCTAAAAAAATAAAATTACCAAACTACATACTTTCGTGTTATTTATTATTGTCAGCCCTCGTGTTTATCAACTTGATGGTGAAGACAAATGGGAAATTCCCAGTTCTTAAATTATTAATGACAGCGTGTTCAGTGACCCAAATTTTTCATGTTATTACTTTAGAAAATGAGTTGAGAAATTACCTGATGTCATCTCTGCAAAAATAGCTACTCCAAAATAAATATGAATTAATAACCTGCTTTGTTATATCCAGTTTGATCCATGCTACATGAAAGGCTGTTTTGGAAACAAAACAAGAGAAAGCCAAAGCCATATTGTTTACAACAATGGGGACACATTATGTACATCAGGGCGGTCAGTTTAAATATAGATTTTTAATTTATGAAACGTGCCCACGTGTTTTTATCAATGCATTGCAGAATTCCGTAACCTCCCCCCCCCCATTTCTACACTCCACAGGCAGCAGATCATGGACAAGTGACAATGATTCCTGATTTTTTTTTTTTGGTAAATGCAGTACCACTATGGCATTACCACTACGGGTGCTGGTCAAAACGTCCCCAAACCAAAACGTCCCCAAGACTGCCAAGAGTTGGTCAAAACTTCCCCAACAATTGGTCAATTCACTACCAGTGAAAATACAAATACGTTGCATGATACCACAAGGAAATTTGCACCAGATTTTCCATCACTGATGCTTTTTGAAAGAATCAATGATGAAAAAATGTGAGGAAATTCTTTGTGACTATCTTGCAATGTATTGGCCTGTACAGATAGGCCTCCCTGTCTGACCCCCCCCCCCCCCCCCCACCACCCTCAGCCAATTTTTTTCTTCTCTGGCAATAACAGCCAGGTTCAGTGTCGATACATCAATAACTGGGAAATGGATAGTGCAGATAGCTATCCGATGCCAACAGTGTTGGCTGCGAACTGCCTCCTGTTAATCTTGCACTTGGAGAAAGTGAACGCAACAGAATTCACTGAGAAGCGGTCCACCAATGCATGTACATGTAAATCCTCACACGTGAATGGATTATTTCGTTTGTTTTTTTTCACAATGGATGGGAGTTTTGAATACTGAGGGCAGCACCTTCTCTTGCGTGAGTAATACGAAACACAGTTCAAATACTTTTTAATAAACACAATTCAAAATGGAAATGTAATGACTGAACGAACATGTTTCAGGTTAAAACAAATTTACCACGTGCGTTTTTGACCTCATTTGTTAACATTGATGTTTTGTTGATGTTTCGTGCTGATTTTGTTGATGTTTTTCTACTGAAATGTATTTTCGAATGATTGATGATTCCGATGGAAAAAATGAATAAAACAAACACATAAAACTTTATGTCAAGTTTTCATTTTACGTTCAGTCTCATTCGTGGATAAGCCCACCCCCATTTTTTTCACATGCCTGGGCTCACTGACGGGTCGGTTCGGAAATGATATTGAATTTGATACATCATCACAGATGTACGTTAAGTTGAGATCCACCCGGGACACGTGTCGGGTCACGCTGACTGCTGAACACCCCCATGTCTCGTTAGTCCTGTCTGAATGTCATCATATTTATACACAAGCTTGTGTCGCCACAAAAACTAGTATCAGTATCGGTCCGATATTGAATTGAAATATCGGATATTGGCAATACCGATAACACCCATATCGGCTCATCACTAATTTTTATTTTAACACTGCACAAACTGATGTCAAATCAAACGCAGCAATTTCAACAAATGTATAAGTCAGTTTTAAAGTTCTCTTCGGTCCGTTTCCAATTCCGACTTATTCGACAAGTTTACTTTCATTCTTGCGCAGGGTGACATGGTGTCGTGGCAGATTTATTTTCCGTCATTTTTTGGAGGAAAATTGGGTAATAAAGTATGTAATCGAGAATTGTGAATCCAACCATTCAGCCGTTAGATAGATAAATCATTTGTGAGTAAGTGGGAAGAGAAAAATAAGTGGTAAGTTGATTTGAATCGTAATGCGAGGCGTGAATGTGATATGACCAGTCGAGGGTGCGTTGCACTCCTTCCTCGCTTCGCTCGGTTGTATATGTATATATATTGTATGCATGTATGTCATGTTACAGACCCCTGTGGATAAAATATGCAAGGAAGCAGAGGCTAAAGCTATGAGGGGTGGGGGTGGGGGGCTAGCCTTCAGAAGGACACCTTTCCCCAGGCAAATACATATTTCATTTAAACGTTATTGTTATATACATGGATGTAGCTAGATGGGGTGTCTTCCCCCACCCCCACCCTCAATTTTTGTCCAAAAATTCCCTCAGTTGGAAGTTCGAGGCATTGTTGTAAACAGAGGTTTTTTCTCCAAATGTGGTGTTACATTTCCATGAAATTCCAACAGCAGACTCCCAAAGACAGAATTCTGATCAAACAACACAAGATTTTCTGACAACTCAGCAAACAGTTTCTTGAACTATATAAAAAATTACGGAAATTAGAAACAAATTGATCAATTTGGTGCTCACAGTAGTCATAAGCTGGTGATTTATGAGGCCAGTATACGTGAAGTGTCCTTGGGCAAGACACTTCACCCCCATTACCCATGTGGAGGCATGGTGACTTGTTCTTAGGTGTACTGCACGTCGATGGTGCTCCGGTCTTCAACCAATGCTTACTCTGCTTGTATGGAGTTAGTATGTTGGGGTGCTGACAGTTGCTCACCACTGCTTGGTGATTCTCTTCAGGTACTCCAGTTTCCTCCACACGTAAAACTGTCATGGTCATGATTAGCAATGGGGGCGTGGTGGCTCAGTTGGTAGAGGTGCAGACTGCAAGCCAAGAGGTCCTCGGTTCGAATCCCACCTGCGGCAACCGCGTTGTGTCCTTGGGCAAGACACTTAACCCCCATTGCCCACGTGGGGGGCACGGTGACGTTGTGTACTAAGGTGAACTGCACGTCGATGGTGCACCTGTCTTCAATCAATGCTAACCCTGCTTGTGTGGAGTTGATATGTTGGGGAGCTGACAGTTGCTCGCCATTGCTCTGTGGTTCTCTCTGGGTACTCCGGTTTCCTCCACCCGTAAAACTGTCACGGTAATGATTAGCCATTGTGCAGAAATATGTGACCTTAAACACCAATAAATAATAAATAATGATTAGCCATTGTGCAGAAATATGTGACCATAAACACCAATAAATAAATAAATACAGGGAACATGAGACTAAAAATGCAATGCATTCACAGACTGCAGTTTATATTAGAAGATTTGTGTGCCAATTCTCAGCATGACCTCATATTTGAGATGATTAATAAATTGGTTGAATACTGATTTTTTGAGCATTCCCCATACATGTACATTCATGTAATTGACACAATGCCATATGAAGGCAAATTGGGCCTACTTACAGATGGGAATGGGAAGATTTGGCCCTGGTATTTGAGGTCTTAATTAAGGTTATCTGACAGTGGTTTATGGCTTTCGCTTAATAATAATACCAGTTGCTGATTCGTCACGGTTCTCTGGTGAGAAGGCCCTGGTTTTCCCTGTGCTCCCAACTGCCTACCTATTCCCAGGCTTCTCTCCTCCCAACACTCTGCATGAGACAAAGTGCTTGATGACATCCTGTGCCCCATTCTTCCCAATCTCTCCGACAAGCATCTGAACCCTTCAACCCTCTCCTTCATACTTCATTTTCACTGAATCTTCCAGAGACCGAATCTTCCCCAAACCCTTTTCAGACTACAGTACCACAAGAAATTGTCATTTTGTGCTGTCTTAAAACCTCAAATTATGGAGATATTTAGCTTCAGCCATTTAAACTTCTTGGAAGTATTCTCCGAATCCCCTAAAAATTCATCAACCGCTATTATTATAAACTGATTACAATTGCGGTTGACGCAAACATTTTCAACCACCGCTATTGTAATAAATGTATTACCATAACGGTTGATGTACACATATTTTTACACTGTAAACCAATGGCACTGCTGTGCAGGGTAGCATCACTAAATTCACCCTCTGGGGACCTCATTTTGCAGATGACAGTCTGCTTATATTTTTACACTGTAAACCAATGGCCCAGACTAGCTGGTGCTTAACTCAAAGTTCTTAAGGGCCAAACACAAATTTTGAACCCCCCAATCCCCCAAATTTGCTTGCAAAACCGAAAATTAAAAGTTCTATTTGGCCCTCCATGCATTTACTCTCCACTCAAGCGCAGATGTCAGGAAGTGACCGGAATTGGCGCCAACATCATTCATTCTTTGGCCCTAAAGTCATCAACAATGAAATGACATCTGTACTTTAAAATCTCCTTTTTTGAGGGTGCCAGACACAAATCAATGCAAGAATTGGTGGATACAACTTAAGGCTGTTATTGGATGAAGGAAGTGTTCAATGATGGTTTTGGACATTCAGGGCTGTAACTTTATAATATTTATAAAATGATTTTATGTTTCCCAATTTCGGGATATATGCCTGATATCATTATTTAAAAATGATTATTCCGCTGTTTGTTAAGTATTCCTTCCCTATCCTTCCATGAACCCTTCCTGTTAAACTCTTAAGCTTTTGGGCTATTTTTTATTGAAATTTTTTATTAAATTTCTTGGGAGTTTAACATTTATTACAAAATATTCTGTTTCTTCCCCAGGGTTACGTCCTCACCCTAGCGGTGTTAGGCCATTTAGTCTTGCATATTCTATCCGATGTATCGTTTTTAGCTCAACTTTGACGAAGTCAAATTTGAGCTATTGTCATGGCCCGTCGTCCGTCTGTCTGTCCGTCCGTCTGTCCGTACATCAACAATTGGCTATGGCTCGGGCTAGAGGTCGTATTTATGAACCGATCTTTACGAAACTTCTTGTGTACCTTTGTTATGACCCTGGGACGGGAATGAGTGTTTTTAGGTGTGGTCCGAAATTCAAGATGGCTGCCAGCGGCCATTTTGTACCGATGATGCAAAAATCAGTTTTTTGTACAGAACTTTTGTATGAAAGTTCTGATTTGAATAAAGTTTTGTATAAATGTTTAGTACCATGGGATACATCACATATAATACGGGTTTTTTTCTCGTGCGTAAATTATGCAAATTAGACTGACTGATTTATTTAGTGTTACTTTCAGAGCTGTAAGTGCCAAGCTGCTATGGCTCGGGCTAGAGGCCGTATTTATGAACCAATCTTTACGAAACTTCTTGGGTACCTTTGTTATGACCGTGGGATGAGAACGAGTGTTTTTGGGTGCAGTCCGAAATTCAAGATGGCTGCCAGCAGCCATTTTGTACCGACGATGCAGAAATTTTTTTTTTGTACAGAACTTCCATATGAAAGCTCTGATTTGAATAATTTTTCGTATGAATGTTTAGTACCATGAGATACATTACATATCATATGGGTTTTTTTCTCGTGCTTATATTATGCAAATTAGACTAACTTTGATTTATTTAGTGTTACTTTCAGCACTGTAAGTGCAAATCCATATACGGCTCGGGCTAGAGGCCCTATTTATGAACCGATCTTTACGAAACATCATGGGTACCTTTGTTATCACTGTGAGATGAGAACGATTGTTTTGGGGTCTGGTCGGAAATTCAAGATGGCTGCTGGCAGCCATTTTGTACAAAATTAGGGGCAATCAGATTTTTGCACAGAACTTCCATATGAAAGCTCTGATTTCAATAATTTTTTGTATGAATGTTTAGTACCATGGAATACATCACATATAGTACGAGTTTTTTTCTCGTGCAGAAATTATGCAAATTAGACTAACTTTAATGTTTTTTGGTGTTACTTTCAGCACTGTAAGTGCAAATGCCAATACGGCTCGGGCTAGAGGCCGTATTTATGAACCGCTCTTTACGAAACTCCTTGGGTACCTTTGTTATCACCGTGGGACGAGAACGAGTGTTTTTGGGTCCAGTCCGAAATTCAAGATGGCCGATGGCAGCCATTTTGTACAAAATTAGGTGCAATCAGATTTTTGCACAGAACTTCCAAATGAAAGCGCTGATTTGAATAATTTTTTGTGTGAATGTTTAGTACCATGGGATACATCACATATAATACAGGTTTTTTTCTCATGCAGAAATTATGCAAATTAGATAACTTTGATTTTTTCAGTGCTACTTACACACAGTAAGTACACATGTCAATACGGCTCGGGCTAGAGTCTGTATTTATGAACCGATCTTCACAAAACTTCTTGGGTACCTTTGTTATCACCTTGGGACGAGAACGAGTGTTTCTGGGTGCGGCCCAAAATTCAAGATGGCTGCCAGTGGCCACTTTGTACCGAAATTAGGTCCAATCAGTTTTTTGTCACAACTTCTACACAACTCATATTTGTGAACTGATCTTCACGAAACTTTTTAGGTACCTTTGTTTTCACCTTGGGACAGGAATGAGTGTGTTTTGGGGTGCCTTTGTTATCACTGTGCTATGAGAACAAATATTTTGGGGTTCAGTCAGACCCACTCTGGGACTCAAAGATTTTTTCTAGTTTAGCATTTGACTGTCACCCACCTTTACAATACTTCACCCATACATTTGTTACAGGCAACGGTCAGTATTTATGTACAGACTGTTACAATACTTTATATGTACCTTTGTTATCAGGTCATTACCAAGATGTTTGTCATTGCTGTGTCACATACTATACATGTACATGTCTTTGTCTTGACAAGTTGAGCTACAGTGTCATTGACACTTTCATTTCTTATGAAGATCTAGCTTTGCATCTGATAGCATTTCAATTGGTTCTGACTTAGGACCTTTTTGTGTGCCTGATGTCTTGTTTACATTGACGTTGTTCACACTGTCAACATCCTCATATATAGGTAGTTTTTAGCTCACCTGACTTTCAGTAAGGAGAGCTATAGTGATCACTCACCGTCCATTGTCCGTGAACATGGTGTGTGCATCTTCTCCTCCCAAACCGCTGAACCAATTTAATTGATATTTGAGATAATAGTTTGTTATGACATTGCAATTTGATTTTGTTCAAATCAAGTTGCCTCGCCCCTTGGTAAGGCCACGCCCAAAAAGTGTGCCTAAATCTTAAAAAATCTTCTTCTCATGAACCAGCAGTAGCAGAGACATGATAATTGGTGTGCAGCTTCCTTTTGAGGTGTAGACTCAGATTTGTTCAAGAGAAGTTTGTGTGTCTATATTTGCCGTTGTTATGGGAGGGGCAAGAATTTTTGACACTCCCAAAATTTCTATTTTCCAATGAGTGGCAGATTTGAACCAAATTTGATATGAGGGCTTATTGGGTCATAAGTACTTAATTTATGACCAAATTTTTTTTCACGTCTCCCCATGGGAACCGCAGGAGCTAAAAATAGAAAAACATTAAAACGCCCATATCTCCAAAACTACACGTCACTGAGAATTCTTATTTGGTGTGAAGCTTCCTTAGGACCAACAGAATGGAATGGTAAAAAAAAAATTGCTATCGGTTTTATCATGGGGTACTTTTTGAGGACTTTGAAAAAGTGCTGAGTCAGCATTTTTTAACACTGTGGGTAATAGGAAAACATGTAAGACTACTTTTCTCCCAAACCACTGCTCCAAAAGCTTTCAAATTTCACATATAACATCTTTGGAAGATTGTTTCACATGTTATTGAAATCAGTTCCCTGGGTCCATATTTGGGCTCTCTATGGGAGCCCAAATGTTTAAATTAGTGCAGTATGAGGAATATTCTTTAAAAATCTTCTTAGATCTACCAATAAGAATCTTTTGATATTTGGTATGCAGCATCCTTAGGGGGGTGAGATTCAAGTTTGTTCAACCAAGTCCCTGGGTTCATATTTAGGCTGAAAATTTGGGGTCCCGTTCCAGACTTAGAAATTTTGGACCAAAATCCAGAAATTTTATTTTTGTTTTTTATGCGTATCGGTCAATTTTAAGACAAAAAATTTCTTTTTTGTTTACACTGAAAATTTGGAGTTCGGGTGGGACTTAGAAAATTTTGGACCAAAATCCGGAAATTATTTTTTTGTTTTTTTATGCTTTTTGGTCAATTTTAAGAAGAAAAACAAATTTTAGGCTGAAAATATTTTGTTTGGGACTTTGAAAATTTCCGAACAAAAATAAAAAAAATCTGTTTTTTATGCATTTATCTCAATTTTGGGACGTAAAAGTGCAGGAACTGAAAATAGAAAGAAAATCCTGTGTATTGTGTGGGCACAATTGCTTCATCTAGTTGGTATATGCTTTTCTTAGGAGGGGCGTATGCAGCTTATTCAAGTCAAGTCCCTGGTTTGATATTTAGACTACCATGTCAGGTGAGCGCCCTCAGGTCCCCTGGGCCTCTTGTTTATATTCTACTACTGTAGTATACTGTAGGATACATGGATTATTATTCCGGTAGTGTTGCTAAAAAATTTTGGATTTTGTCCACACTTGGGCTCTATCGGGATGCCCTTGGGCTCTTAATGTTCCCTTTGGGAACTTGGGCATTTTTTCAAAAAATTTTGTTTACAAAAAATATTTTGAATTTAATTATGATTGCTATTATTCATGTATCTCAGTTATATTTATATATTGTTGTGGAGTTTGGAGGACTGATATCGACTTTAGTTGATACACTCTTGCGGACTCTTTGTCATTCTTGTGTTGCACTGGGATGACTGATGTCGGAGTCGGGTGTCGCAGTACGTTGTTGGTGGTAAGGTTCTGAGGATCAGTGCCTCTCACTGCATTTTAATTCATTCTGTCAGTTTCTATTCCAGAGGAACATGAACAAGGTGGCGATATTCTGACACCCATCCAAGTGTGCTACCGTCATCGCACTCCATGGAGCATATAGAGCTAGCTGCAGTGCTCATTATTGCAAGAGTTAGGAGGGCCTTTTGTTAAAGGTTTTAATCTCTTGCAAGCAGCTAGCTCGACATGTGAAGCGGTACTCCGTCTGTGGGTGCCCTGTCGCCGGGTAAGTCCATTGCAGTCTAAGAAGTGGATTGGGTAGAGCAAGCACTATAATATAAATAGCTCACCCAGCAACGACGGAAATAGGGAGGAAGTCGGCAAGTTCTTGTACTCGGCAAGGTCTGATAGACCACGAGCGGGAGAGGCCCATCTCTAATCTAGCAACAGTCCTCGGAATTAGCGATGGCATTCGGCAATGCCGTCCCAAATGCCGCCGCCGTGGGGCATGACGGCAGCATTTTCTTGCCGTCGCAAATTGGCAGCCATAATATTTTTTTACTTGTCCCAATCACCTGAAGTCTGTCAGAACTGATCATCCAACCCTACATAACATATGTTTTATAGTCGTAACTGGTGTATAAAATCAATATTTGAGGAAATATCTTATATTAATTAATTTGAAAGTCAGTTTGTACAAAATGTATGTGGTTGAAAAACTGTTCATAACCAGTTGTGTTTCGTTTGTTTGTGTTTTTTCGAAAGAACCCCCTTGTTGACTGTGATGCATGTTTAAAATAACCCAGGAATTCCTGGGCAATTCCCTTTTGACGTCACACCTTACATAAATACAACCAATCGAATTCTTCGTTTCATGAAAGTATGCTAAATTGGTGTACTGAGACAATGCGGCAGTTCTATTGGTCATTGATGTAATCTCGACAACAGAGCATGTGGTCATGTTCCATTTTAATTTTGGCATTCTCCACTTGTGTGCATATGTAAACTGTACAATTGCAAAATTGGAAAACAATCAATCAGGTCAATAAAAAAATAAACGCATTGAGCACAAAACAAGGGTGAGTTGGAAAATAATTATTGTTGTGTTTATCGGGTCAGAGTCAACTCGCCCCGGGTTGATGCGCAATGCAAATATTTCTGTCTCTAACAGTTACTGTCAAAACCGACAGGCTAATAATGCATGGATGCGAGTTACAACCAGCCCCTAAAATTAGGACAACCAGTCAATCAATTGATCACTTAATCGAACTACAGCTTGTCCAACTGACCACCCACCAGTGATCTCTTGTCCATTCGAAGTCAGCTGTTCTGATTAATGATTATTATTCACTTAGTATCATAATACTGTCATCCAAACAATTCAATTCAAAAGTGCCGTCGCTGATAAAAATTTGCCGTCGTAGAATTTTTGGCGACGGCAATGTTGTGCCGTCGCAATATTTTCCTAATTCCGAGGACTGAGCAATGTCTGGGATCAGATGTTGTTTTGAGAAACTTGCACAAGTCGGAGCATATGTCCGCCCTCCTCTCGGGACATCCTGTTTAGACTGCAGCCGGGGTTGGCTTCAGCCAAGGCTTCCTCCGCCACGTTTCACAAGCCGAAATGAATTTTTCTGGTTGGAAACTTGCACGAGACGGAGCATATGTCCGCCTGCCGTTTGGGACGCTCCGTCTAGTCTGCAGCCGGGGTTGGTTTCAGTCATGGCTTCCTCCGCAATGTTATTTAAGCACACCCGACCGCATCCTAGTTACCCGACTTTGGATATCCAGCCTGTTGCACGAAGAAGGAACCACTCTTCGCCTGTGAAGTCGGACCATCCGGTTGCTAGGGAGACGATCAAGGCGACGTTCGGAGAAAGGATCTGTTTCCGACACACTGTCCCAGGAGCAGCATGCGGCTAAGGAACGGAAGACTGCTGCTCATTAGGCCTTGATGACGGACTTGCTGTCGCAGATTGCGCAGCTGATCGCAGCATCCCAGCAAGTGCAGTTGCAGCCTACCTCAGAATATGAGCTGTCGAACGGTGCAGGGTCAGTCCAGTCGTTTGTTCACACAGATGCAATGGACTGAGATTCGCAACCGATTCTCTCAGATGGTGAAAGGGATAAGGAAGAGGATTATTACCCTTCCCTTTCGGAACAGTACATGGTTGCGATGGCTTTCATCCATCAATACTACCCTGATTTTGTTCCGCAGCATCAGAATGCTGCGACAACAGGAGAGAAACCGCTGGCGTCGTTAGGCGCAGACTTTATCTGGACAAAGGAGGAAATTTATGCAGGTGTCTTGGGCCTTCGGCCATATAGACAACGCCATATTTATCCTCTTGAGTGCGAGGAAGGAGGTGGTTTCTTCATCTTCCGTATACATACTGTTTTTTGGACCACATTCATTTAAACACGGTCAGGGAAGATGTTCAGAGAGTTCTTATGCGTTTGGATGAGCAGGCCGGGGACCCGGGGGTATCCTTACCTGTATCATTCACTATTCGCTCAGACACAATTGAGACGGCAATTTCTTCAAATAGAGCGAATTTGGTCTTTATGTCTTACGCAGATCACTTTGCAAGAGCTATGGCGCAACTTCTCAAAGGAAAGGAATTTGAGGACGTTCGTACCTCTCTTAGAGTTCTTTCCAGGGCAATTAGGTATACCACGTATAACTCCACCCTAAAAGTGGCTAATCTGGAGTTAATCAGACGTGATACTGCCCTTGCGCCATCATCACTGATAAGATGACAAGGTGAAAAGCTCTCTCCGAGTCGCTCCGGTTTCCTGGCATTTTATTTTCGACGACTAGCTCTCGTTAGTCTATGAACAGGCTACTAAGAAAGCATCTAGTGCTCTGCTTTTGAAGTCGGCGTATCAGCAACCCACTTCTGCAGACAAGAGTAAAGGAGGGCATTCCAGACAAAAATCGTCAAAAGGAAACTCCTCACGAGGGTACAAGAAACCCTCTTATAATTACTCTGGTGGTCGTCAGTATTGCGGAAAGGGGCGTAGATCTGATCGGGACTATAGATCAGACGCCCCTAGGCCGACGAGATATGGTTTTTCAAAGGGAGGACGTGGTTTCTCCTCCCGTAAGCCTCGCAGGTCATATAGGTGATGGTTTAGACCCCCATTGCTGGCCAGTTGGTGGAGGTTCTCAAGATCCGCAAAAAACTGGATAATAATCACGGAAGATCAGTGGGCAAGAAGTGTAGTCTCGGACGACTTAAGGCTATCATTCCGAGCAAAAATCCCACTAACAAGTTGTCTGCGTGGGACAAATCTTCCATCAAATTCTTGCATAAGAGAGTTTCTCCTACCGGATGTATAAGCTCTCTTTATCACAGGAAGCAATACAGGTCGTCGAGAATCGGGATTCTCAAGATTTTTACAGTCAACTGTTCCTCGTACCAAAGCCAGACGGCTCGTTCTGACCAGTAATAGACTTGAGCTGGATAACAAGCTTATCATGGCTCTAAAAGTTTATTTATGGAAATAATTCAGTCGGCAAAAGCGAGCGTTCGAGTGATCGACTATGCGGCAAGCATAGATCTTAGGATGCGTACTTTCATGTCCTGGTACATCCGGTATTCTAAAAGTACCTGTGGTTCGCCGTACAAGGGAAGGTGTATCAGTTCCGAACAATATGCTTTGGTCTGAATCTGGCCCTCTGGAAGTTTCACTCGAATAATGAACTCGGTAATGTCTCACTTACGAGCTCATTTGTCTGGGTAACGTCGGCTTACTTGGACGACCTTCTACAGGGTTACGGCAACAGAATTATTCTTCAGAACGATGTTCAGAGTCTGCTTCTATTACTCCGACGTCACGGTTTCATCGTAAACGAGAAAAAGTAGGATCCAGCTCCGTACAAGTCGTCTATTCACTTGGGATTGAGCTTTTAGACGCACAACAATCTGGTTCGCCTGCCGTTACCCAAAGCAAAATTAGTTGTTATGCTCGCTTTTGTCTACACTCAGATGCATAAATAGTGAGTGAATTCCTGCAACTGTTGGAGTTGTTCGTTCGGAGAGGCTGTGGATCTCATTCCGATGGGCCGTCTGCGCGCACGTCCCCTCCAGATATTCTTTACTCAAAACTGGAGTGTGAAGACGCTTTCGCTTGAACCAGTTTTGTTTTAACGGACTTAGTAAAACAAGGGTTCAAATTGGGCAGATTTTCAGTGGTTAACTCAGGGAGTTCTGCTGCAACTGCCGGATCCGGCTTTCACGATTATGACGGATGTGAGTCAGACAGGTTGGGGCGCGACCCTGAGTCCCGCAGTCTTGAAGTGTCAGAGTCTGTGGGATCCTCGGTTCCAGGAGAAACACATAACCATCAAAGAGATGATGTCAATATAGCTAGCGCTACAACATTGGATTCACATAATAACGGACGTCCATGTTCAATTTAGTCGGACAACTCGACAGTAGTAGCGTACATCGGGAACCAGGGCGACACCCATTCATTTCCATTATGCCAACTAACGGAGAAGATTTTCCTATACGTCATGAATCATCACGTTCATCTTTATCCATCATATACTGGGTCGTCTGAACGTACTAGCAGACTCGCTCTCTCGGAAAGGTCGCCTGTTGCAATTGGAATGGACACTCAACAAGTGAGTATTTGGACAGATTTGCTACCAGAGGGATCGCCTCATGATAGGGATCACACCGGAACAATCAGTTACCATCGTTTGTGTCGCCATGCCCAGACCATTGAGCATATGCAGTAGACGCTCTGCCGATCTCATGGGGATGAATGATAGGATACGCGTATCCTCCAATTCAGTTGATTCATTAGATAATGTTTAAGATCAAACAGTCTCGTTGTGAATCCTACTTGTAGCACCACTGTCATCACAGAAACCTTGGATCAGTCTCCTCAAGTGTCTGTTATGGGACGTTCCCCGGAAGCTGCCTCCACGAGAGGACCTTCTTTATCAGGGGAAGTTTTTGTTCTTCATGTCCTCCGCCCTTAGTGATAGTGGCATAATGGAGTCGGTTAGACGTGAGGAAATCATTGCGGTTCCTATATTATTTTATGACTAACACAAGAACGATTAAGTAATGCGGGTGAGGAGGGTTCGATATGACTTTGAATCCCCCCTCCCCCACCGCCAATGTGTTATAGAGGCGATTACCGGGCAAGACGTAGTTTTCTTCCTGCAAGCCTCGTATGAGTTTTAATACATACATGCATTTCTTCCCTTCTCGATTGTCTGCTGGGTCGTGTTCTATGGCGACCTCATGGGCACATCCACTTTTTAGTTGGATTGATTTCCTATGATTATTAGCTCCGCTGACAAAGTCAGCAGAGCTTTTCTTATACTGATTCGTCTGTCGTCCGTCCGTCCGTCCGTCGTCAACATTTTATTTGTCCGAGCCATAATTTCTAAACCGCCGAAAATTTTTCCACCAAACTTCATAACAATATGTATTATCAATAGACGGTGTGTCATCAATTATTCTGCGGTCTGTAAATCCACAGGGTCAAGGTCACAGGATCAAGAAAATCTTAAGATATTTTTGATATTTTTTTCGGCTAAAGTTTGTAACAATATTAGTATTAGAAAACATGCCCATGCGATCATGCGATCAGTGGCCCTCAGCGGAGCTCTCTAGGCGTGACAGGCCTCTTGTTCGTCTATATGTCATTTACGAGCGCATATTTCATCATAAATAAATTGCTAGTCTTTGGGTACCTCGGAGGCTGCATAGCCAGTTAACTGGTATTCAGATGATCACATGTGGGTTTTCAATGCTCACATGCATAATAATATTTATTAGGCAGATGCATTATTGTATATTATGGACCTTAGAAATTACAAATTATTTCGGGGGTGGTCTGTGTCGAGCCTGTTAATCATACCTACTTCCATTTCTAGATCCAGGTTTCTATTAATGTCGGTACTCAATCGAATACACCTTGTTTACACTCTTGTATATTCGCATCCCCGTGGGAACCCCGGGAAGTAAGCAGCACTTGTTTACTGTGGTAAACCAGTTCCGCTTTACTAGTAAAATAGGACCCAGTCACCAATGCTTGGGGTGAAAGTCCTCTAAAATGGGCAACATGTTGATCAACGATTGACTAAACTTGACTTCATCTCCATGTTGTGTCACGATTAGCCATAGTGCATAAATATGTGACGTTAACCACCAACAAACAAACAAACAAACTGTATATTCGCATGTTATAGTGTCATAGATATCGGATAGTGCACGTCGGGGAGTGTTGTTACTGGAATTTATTGTACGCCAGAATGGGGTCGCCTGTGGGTTACCTTGGAAGTGTGTCACTTTTCCGTTCATTGTGGTTCTATTGGACATGCGTATCTTATATATTATATCTCCGGTTTTCGACCTATTTGCGTATGCCGTCTCCGGTGTAAGTTATATAGCAGGTGACATTAATTACTGGGATCATCGCTATTGCCTTAGCTTCTGAAGGGGCGTTAAGCACCATTTAATAAAAATTTATTAATAATAATTAATACCTGAGTGCCTGTTCGACAAATATTTATAT
Source organism: Pictodentalium vernedei (assembly GCA_031216915.1). NCBI lineage: Eukaryota > Metazoa > Mollusca > Scaphopoda > Dentaliida > Dentaliidae > Pictodentalium > Pictodentalium vernedei. The sequence goes on from CM062288.1 coordinate 177,717,050, forward strand.
TGTTTTTAGCTTAACTTGACAAAGTCAAGATAAGCTATTGCCATCACGTGTGCGGAAGTCTGTTAGTCTGTGAGTCTCTTCACATTTTCCTTTAGCACAGGCTACACCCCGTAGTTCTTGTCTGATCATCCCAAAATTTCATATGCAGGTTTGACGTCATGTCTAGATGAGAACGTCCCCTTTTGGTCGCGATCAGTCAACCAGTATGGCTGCCCGAGCCCGAAACCTGAAAACCATTAGCACAGTCTGCAGGTCGTATTTATGAAGGGATTTCATTGTAACTTGGTAGGATGCCTCTGTATAATGCCTAGATGAGAACATCCCATTTTGGTCATGATCTGTCAACCGTGATAGCTGCCCAAGCCCGAAACCCAAAAACTTTTGGCACAGTCTGCAGGTCATATTGAAAATGGAGGGATTTCATTGTAACTTGGTAGGATGACTCCGGATGATGTCTAGATGAGAACTTCTCCATTTGGTAGTGATCTGTCAACTGTGACGACTGCCCGATCCCAAAACCCGAAAACCTTTAGCTCAGTCTACAGGTCATATTTATTGAGGGATTTCATTGTAACTTGGTAGGTTGACTCCATATAATGTCTAGATGAGAAGGTCTGTCCCCTTTTGGGCGTGATTGGGCAACTGTGATGGCTACAGGGGCCCAAAGCCCAAAAACCTTCAGCACAGTCTACAGGTCATATTTATGAAGGGATTTCATTGTAACATGGTAGGATGACTCCAAATAATGTCTAGATGAGAACGTCCCCTTTTAGTCATGATCATTCAGCCTTGATGGCTGCCTGAGCCCAAGCACCTTTAGCATAGTCTATAGGTCGTATTTATGTAAGGATTTCATGGTAACTTGTTAGGTTGGCTCCATATAAAGCCTAGATGATGACATCCCCTTTTGGTCGTGATTGGTCAACTGTGATGGCTACAGGTGCCCAAAGCCTGAAAACCTTGAGCACAGTCTACAGGTCACATTCATGAAGGAATTTCATTGTAGCTTCATAGGATCACTCCAGATGATGCACAGATGAGAATTCCCCTTTTGGTTGCGACCATTCAACCATGATGGCTGCCCGAGCCCAAAGCCCGAAAACCTTTTAACACAGTCTACAGGTCATATTTATGAAGGGATTTCATTGTAACTTGGTAGGTAGACTTCATATAATGTCTAGATGAGAACGTCCCATTTGGACACGATTGGGCAACTGTGACGGCTACAGGGGCCCGAAGCCCGAAAACCTTTAGCACAGTCTACAGGTCATATTGTTGAAGGGATTTCATTGTAGCCTAGTAGGATGACTCCATATAATGTCTAGATGAGAACGTCCCCTTTTGGTCGTGATCATTCAGCCTTTATGGATGCCCGAGCCCAAAAACCTTTAGCATAGTCTACAGGTCGTATTTATGGAAGGATTTCATTGTAACTTGTTAGGTTGACTCCATATAATGCCTAGATTATGACATCCCCTTTTGGTTGTGAATGGTCAACTGTGATGGCTTCAGGGGCCCGAAGCCCAAAAACCTTGAGCACAGTCTACAGGTCATAATTATTGAAGGGATTTCGTTGTAACTTCGTAGGATCACTCCAGATGATGCCAAGATGACAGCGTCCCCTTTTGGTCGCGATCATTCAACCATGATGGCTTCCTGGGCCCAAAACCCCCAAAACTGTAGTACAGACTACAGGTCGTATTTGTGAAGGGATTTTATTGTAACTTAGTAGAAGGACTCGGTATAATGTCGAGATGAGGATGTTCCCTTTTAGTAGTAATCGGTCAACCGTCATGGCTACACAGGCCTGAAGCCTGAAAACCTTTAGCACAGTCTACAGGCCATATTTATGAAGGGATTTCAATGTAACTTGATAGGATGACTCGTTTTGGAAAAATTTCACTGTAACTTGGTAACTTTCGTTGACATACATTAACTGTGAGGGCCACATACATTAACTGTGAGGTCATTTTAACCCACCCCTCCACCCTTTAGTACAGTGTACACCTCATATTATCTTTTTAAAAACATAGCATACAGGGAACAGAAATTAGCATATTCCCAATTATCACAATTCTTGTCTTATTTCATATTCCTTTCACAAACATTGAACATTATTCTTTCCATCAAACACAACACACAGACAAGTTAAGCTACAGTGTCATTGACACTTTCATTTGGTACCGCTTTTACTGATTCCAGAGTGCTCCCCTCTTTCTTTTTGAAGAATCCTTCAAAAGAAAAGTGTGGGGGGGGGGGGGATTTTTTTTTACCTCTCCTCCGGCTTGATAGGTATGTAACTATGAGGGAAGCTGTTTTGTCTGTAATTATATCCTGCACACAGCTGGAGTTTTATTGTATTTGGCGTATGTTTGTGGGGGGATATTCTCTCATTCTCAAATACGCCTTCCTAATTTTTGGGGCTTAGTCCGGGCTAAGCTTAAAAATTGGGAACTCGTTACATCCAATTAGTATAGTCTTCATGCTAAGTATACGGAATTACTTGAACTGGGCTCCTTTTGTATGATATGTCTTCTCTATTACTTTATAGAGAGACATACATGTAATTAGTAATAATTTTAATTTCCTTTCACCTTGGATTACAGGATTGGAGGGGGGTGCGGTGGCTCAGTTTGTAGAGGTGCAGGCTGCAAGTCGAGAAGTCCTCGGTTCGAATCCCACCTGGGGCAACTGCGTTGTGTCCTTGGGCAAGACACTTCACCCCGATTGCCTACATGGGGGCACGATGATGCTGTGTACTGAGGCGTACTGCACGTCGATGATGCGCATGTCTTCAACCAATCTAACCCTGCCTGTGCTGCGGTGCAGAGTTCAGAGTTACGATGTTGGAGGGCTGACAGCTGCTCGTCGTTGCTCGGTGGTTCTCTCCGGGTACTCTGGCTTCCTCCACCCATAAAACTGTCACGGTCACGATTAGCCATTGTGCATAAGTATGTGACCTTAAACACCAATAAATAAATAATACAGGATTGGAACTATGTTGATCTACTAATTCTGAAGTCCTAGGCCCTCCACCTTTTTTTACAATTCGGCTAGTCTGGGCCATTGGTTTACAGTGTAAAAATATTATAAATTTAAAGTAATTTGTATATTTTTATACTTACCAATGGCCCAGACAGAGATGGCCCTCCCATGAGTGGGCACTCGTACCTCCCCGCTGAATTTTTATGTAGTACTCTCTTCTACAAAGAATGAAGTTGGTGCCAATTCCAGTCACTTCCTGACATCTGCGCTTGCGCGGAGAGTAAATGTATGAAGGGCCAGATACAGGCCTGGTCATTTGAAAAATTTGCGAGAGTGAAAAAATCGCTCTCGTGGCATATACTTGCGCGAGCGAATCGCTCCCGCTACATAATTCTGGACGGTAAAGGCCGTCCGTTCATGGGTGGGTTTGTGTTTGGTGTTTACAGTTAATGGAACAGAAGTTGAACTTCAAACACGGGCCGGTGCACGATACAGAAGCAGAAAAAAACAGGAAGTTGCTTCCAATATCATCATTCATGGCCAGAATTCCAATTAACAAAACGCTTACCTTGAATCTGTGTTGTATGAAGTTGTTTGTGCTGTATAATTAATAATCTGCATTCAAATAGAAGGCTTCCATCGTAACATTTGCAATATCAACATGTATTTATTTATCCACGTGAGACAATTGTCACATTTGTGTTGAAAATTAATGTGGCATTGTGGGTCTTGACACTATCACATGATTACTAAATCAAATTACTGTCCATTCAGACAACACAGATTTAAATTATTTGGCGCCTGTTTGAAAGAAGCCAATTGATTAGTAGAATTGTTTTACTAAAACCAATCACATTAGCGTAGTAGAAATTATGAGATTTTATCATTTATGAATAAAAAATTTGGTTAATTTATTCTGTGGAACTGACGGAACAGTGATTACAGTATTAACACAATACCAACAGGCTACAGCGATTTGAATAAGCACGTACTTAAAACTGTTCAGAGACGAAAAGGGGAATTCTGAAATAATTCATGCACTTGACGTCACGATAAACTTGTCAATTGCAGACATTTTCGACACCGACAGTCAGGAATCCTTTGATTATTATTATTATTATTATTTGACACTGGAATTCAATTGTTATCCAAGTGTACAGACAGTGTTCCAGACAAAGAATATTATACTGACCCTGTTCAGTGCCATATGACTGATGCCGTGTTCCCTTCAACTCGATTATGGATACTTACCAGGATTGGGAATCGGCCATTTGCGCGAGCGATTTTTTCGCTTGCGTGGGGTAGACTTTACGCGAGCGATTTTACCGCTTGCGCCAGAATGCCAGGCCTGCAGATAGGACTTCTAATTCTCGGTTTTGCAAGCAAATTTTGGGGATGGTAGGGGGGGGGGGGGTTCAAAATTTGTGTTTGGCCCTTAATAACTTTGAGTTAAGCGCCAGCTAGTCTGGGCCATTGGTAAATATAAAAATATACAAATTACTTTAAATTTATTATTTCCACCACTCCACCATTGCAATAAATTTATTACAATAACGGTTAATTTGAGTGTCTGTCCAAACCGCTATTCTAATAAGTTTTTCCATTAGTTTGAGAATAAGCTAACTAGTGATTTCTTCAACAGACGAGCTTGTTTCATACACGATTTGATCTCTTTACCATCACAGCAGCAAAAAATGAGAAATTGTCTATATTGCAGATCTGAAGTATTTTGCTCCAAACCATGGGCGATAAAATCATACAAATAGGGATGTCAACAGACATTGGCACCAGCTCCCTTTTTTCTTTCAAATACATCAACATCAGTATGGTTACAATTATGGTGAAAATATTTATAAAATATAATATGTATGACCCTGCGATAGTTGGCAGAGGCAGAGTGAGTGCACTGCAGATGAGTTGGGCGACTGATAGGAGACAGATTTCCTGCAATTGAATTTCTTGTATAAACCCTTTCAATACTAAGCTTCTGAATGAGGCGATCCAACATTCGGTTCATTTATCCAGTTTGAAGAGTCTGGACTGGAATGATCTCTGAGAGACGATAGTAAATATTTTTTTTACAAACAAATCTATCCTGCACATACACAGTATGTGGAGGGACTCGGGAAGGGTGGATTACCGCTAAGTCGTGGTAGGTAGATTTCCCACCAATGGTTATTTACCTGTTTATGGGAACAAAACACAAGAAGCACAAGCAAATTTTTTATCTCGTGGCCCACGGGTTGCCCTTGGTGGTCCGTAGCTGATAGTCTGCAAGTGTCCCATGTGATTTTGGGAAAACAATTACTATTTTTTTTGTCTGGTCAGAAATCTACCCCACTGCGATTTAGTGGCAATCCAACCACCGTGTACTGTATATAATCTGTAGATTCTGTATTTTGAAGGCTTGTCGGATGTACTGGGGAGGAAGGAGGGTTATTACACTATATTGTCTGGTGCTATTTTTATTACTCATATGTCGGCAGCAATAAATTTCCAATTTTTATATATTAACTACCCACAAATCTGAAAAGTTGAAATGGTGTTGGGAGTGGGGACGGGCGAGGGGTGGGTGGGGGGGTGGGGGGGGGGGTTTGGGGGGGTGGTGGGCTTTTTTGGGGAAAGAATGCTTTTGGAATTCAGGAATGATTGATTTTGTTATCAACCATGCAGTATTGTCTAGGGTTATCAATCATATCTTTCAGGCGTACAATTTGGGTCCCACATGCTATTCCACTTCACTTGAAACTCTATCAATGGAGCTCATCAGAGATGGGAGTTCCCAGGAGAAATTTCGAGAAAGCGGCAGCAAAAATTTTTTAAAAATGTTCTTTTGTAATGATGGGTCAATTTGACTCCTTCTTGGCCTAATATTCATTGTCTTCATGTTAGTATAGTTTTGACTGTATGCAGGGTCGATTTGAGCGTGTTAGTGGGGCAACTTTTGGAACCCTGTTAATTGAATAGCCACTTTGCCAATGAAAATTATTCAATTAACAGGAGTATTCAATTAAGCAGGATTGTCAGTTTCCTGTATTCTAGAGATAAACTTAGCATTTATTCTATTATATCTTGTTTGACAGAGCTCAATGAAAAGAACACAAAAAATATATGCGATCAACTTGAGTTGACACCAGGCACCAATGGTTCCTGGAAGTCTGCTACCCTATTCGTACCAGAACTGATAAAATAATTGTTTCAGAGTATCCGCCCCCTTGACCAAAAATCAGTGGACAGAGCATTCTCAATTCTTTCTGACCCTGCGACATCACCAATTGCCTAATCTTCCCCAGGTTACCCAACAGCAATTGGTTCCAAGCTTCGAAGGTAGACACAACTGCCAACTACATTGGATCTTTAACTTGAAAACCATACATCCTTATGGTTTGAACAGGCTTGACTTTCAAACTAAAAACTTGACTGGTTGATATTTCCTGGTTTTCATAAGCATCCCACAGGCTGGAAAATTTTTCGCTGTTTTCTCGGGAGGGGGGTGAGTGGTGTTTTTCATTGTCCGTATGTCTTTCTGTCCAACATTTAGCGGTTTGACTTAAAGAGAAAATAATTCTGATTTTTGTTTGAGGAATAGCTTGCTGATTTTGTCTTCTGTGCCAAGCTTCCAAGTCATTTGCTTGGGACAGATTTCATTTCATCTGGTGTACTATTGATAACCTTGTTAAGGTGAGTGCAGGCTTTTTCAAGTTCATAAGCATTTAAGGGGTCATTTGCATTTATTTTTACCTCGATAATGTTTCTGAAGAGGTACCAGTCAATTTTTGATAGGTTCCTCCTGTTCATGGGAGGATACCTTTTGGGAGCTGTATTACATTTCAAAGTAGCGTGAACTGTTAGGTGATCACTGCCAAGATCATCGTCCCCTACAAATATGTCTTGCGTTTGGCTGGTTAGTAATTTGCTGGTGATAATCAGGTCTAGGTTATCTGATTGGTGGAGTGGGTTGTTGCTTGCGTATGTTACGTCTTAATCGTTAATTACCACGGATGAATCAAGTTCTTCAATGATGTTGAATGAACGTGTGTAATTACGACACATGTGTTTGGTTGTGGACGGCTCTGTGTCTTGGTTTTATTGAAAACCTTTAGGGGCATTTTTGCTTTTACTTTATCGGCGTATGACACGCAGGCCTGCAAATAAGCAGTCTGACATTTGCAGAATGAGGTCCCCAAAGGGTGAATTTGATGATGCTATCCCATATAGTGGGCCAATTTATCATCTGGGTACCTCTTTCTGTTTACGTTTGAGATCTTGATTCTGATGTTCACAGAGGGTGAATTTAGTGATGCTATCCTGCTGTGCAGGATAGCATCACTAAATTCATCCTCAGGGGACCACATTTTGCAGATGACAGTCTGCTTATTTTCTGGCCTGATAATACGCCATCAGTTGGTCTAGCTGTTGCAGTCCCATTCACAATTACTGGTGACATGCAGTGCACACGTCTCGTTTTCTGCCTTATTTGCGACAGGGGCATGTGGTGTGACTTTTTTGGTCGTGTGTACACGATGTGATGCCATTTCAGCTGGTACCAAGGATAAAACTCTTCTACTTTCCAATTACTGCTGCAAAATTAGAAGTGCCGTAATAATCGACAGTTATCGATTAATCATACTTTTTCATGTTGGTCTGAACATTTCTTTAAGACTGCTCAGTATAGACCCCTAATTTGGTACAGTGGTACTGACCAGAATCTTTCATAATTGCTACCGGCCTGTGTATAAGATACGCTTTTATGCCTCTGACATGAAGTTCAGAAAGTTGGTGCCACTTAGCAGTAAGAAGAGGGGTTTTTTTGTTGTTTTTTTTCAAATGAACAGTTGAGACATACATATTTAGAATCAACAAATCACTAAAATAACATTTGTGGAATTAATTAAGTTTTATTCTTTGTGTAACATCTAAAATAAACAAGCAAGTGAAAGAACAGCATGGTGATTCGGCCCTTATACTTTTTCAAGTGTAACCTCAAAATATCCATATCACTCCTTCATGACCTTTTGGTCTTGAATATTAATTATCTAAAACTCTCCCACAACTCCAGCCAAGCCTTCTTATGAATATTAATATGTGGACTGTTGTTTGATGAAAACTGAAGCATTTCATAACACAATGCTGTTATTATTTTCATCAGCTTTTGACACTATTTGAGTTTACTTGCATCACTTCACTGGAAATCAGCTCGAAACAACCTCTGTCAAATTTTCCGAATGATAAACTAGGTAATGAATTATTTTATTTCCTCAGTGGTATGGCTTGGGAATTGTGGAATATTGAATGACATGAGGCACTATGAAATACATGACTGACGGTTTGCAACAACGACTAATGCCAATTAAGTATTTCTTCGCAGTGCTTTGATGTACGTTCAAAGATTCCAACTTCAAAGTGTGTTGACCCTTTGTATTTGCTGTACGTTTTTAACTATTTGGTAATAAATGCATAACCCCGAAGTTGTTATTTCAACACAGGGAAATGGAATAAAAAATGCTGTACGTAACTACAAATAGTGGGACAAAAATCACAATGCTGTATTGGCCCACATGAATGTAGAAAATACCGATTAGTAGATGACCAAAATGATAATCGATTGTGGCAATTAGTCACGGCACCCCCACGCAAAATGATAAATTACGTAACAACATGCTGACATTTTCACAGGCAGAGAACATGGCAGTGGTGTTCAACTATAAATTATTTATTTAATTATGACAGAAATCATCGACAAAAAAAATTATAGAAAACAATCGTTTTGTGTGCAAAATTGCAAAAGTAACTGCGATAAGAATTCAACTAAAAACGTGATCATTGTGGACTTGGTAAAAATTGAATGCTTTGGTTTTCAGAGTTTTCGAGTTATTTACATCTGCAATTGAACACAATGTTCTAGTTCTCACACATGTCATCACATCAGGATGTTTCTCCAGTGCAACAGATAACCAAGACCCCACCTTAAAAATTCACATCTTTTTGATTTTTGTTGTCCTTTCTGATGCGACAATTACAACCCATTGTCGTAACTGTCACCCTTCGGTTGTTCTCCCCTCCCCGCTTTCCTTGCTTCAATATCTGTCCTTGCTTCAAACAACTGTTATTTGCAAGCTCTCTTGGAACATTTCCAATGTCAAGTGACAAAATACACGGGCCACATTCAGTTCAACTCTGTATGGATTTCTATAGAATAATGATTTATGAATGTCTCGGAAGTACTCAAACATTCGATTCAAGGGCTATGCAGTCATTGCTCACCTGAGAACATTCTTTGGTTCAGCGTCCGTTTTGAAGTCAACTTTCCGTCCATTGTTTTTATCTCGACGGTGTCCTCTGTTACGGAAACGTATTCAGGACATGGGCAAAATATTTTTTCTATGTCGTTATAATGATCTGACTAACGAGTAATTAAACCGTTAAAACAACATTCTAAATTATTATAAAGTAGTTATAATAATGACTTACTAAACTAGAGTTATCCGAGTCGTTACATAACTTATCACGACTAGGAAAATATTTCTCCCATGCTCTGAATACGTTTCGATACTGTGAGTTTAAATTTGCTAACTTCATTCCATATTCGCATATATACGAAGATTTGCATACTTAGAGTTTTGGGCAAATCTTTTTGAGAATCGATTCGTGGAGTTGCGTTGAAATTTTGCCCCGCTGATGCTACCGATGATAAGATTGGTGCAGATCAATTTGGCACTGAACATAATTGCATGGCAAAGAAATTTAATTTTACAATGTTATAAAATTTCACTGCAGATCATAGGTAGAGTCAATCAATTCGTGTGAAGATTCATCAATCGCAGTAAGGCAAATCACTTGATTAGGTCTACCAACTGAACAAATTGCTTTTGTAAAACAATTGCCATGGTAAAATGACTGTTCCTTGGCAAAAACACCTTTTGCTTCAGCAGTTTTAAATCAGCATTTTAGATTCAGGTATTAATTTTTTTATTGAATTGCAGATGCTTCTTAATGTAACGAAGTATCTGCAACACAATCACAAAAGGAATATCTGGAGATCACCAAACGGCGATGAACCAGGGATAAGCCCACAGTAGTTGGAAAGTGCAGGTCGGGTGAATCCAGCACTTTTTCATTTCTGACCACTGCACCGTCAGATCAACTGACTTTTGGTGTCCCACTTCTGTCTTGATTAAACAACATGACTTAATAAACTTATTCTTACAATGTTTTGATTCTCTGATATAAGTTTTCATCTAGTGAATGGATGTCAGAAGGTTGAGTAATTATCCGTATCAAAACAAAGTGACACAAATTCAAGCTCAGCATAATAAACAAGATATTGGTCACTCGTGAATCCTAGTTGTTTATTTTGAACAAAGCACATGGCAATTAAGTTTCCTCTTACCATTGCAGCAGATTTTAGAATTATAGTCTGTTTTAAAAAGCTGGTTTCAGTTTCCCTTGTCTGTCATGTTTCACAATTCCTGGAAATATTTTGTTTACAATATGACACCAGCAAATGTATTTTCTGAATACTTAATTATTGGGTAAAATTGCTTCCAATTCACTCGGTTGTAACATTTATGAAGTTTGATTTATTATCCCTGTCAAAACAAAGTTTTCGGGTGATATAGAAATGGGGTCTGTTCGCCCGTCCATTTGTAACAGGGTTCCTGTGGTCCTGGAAAGTCCTTGAATTTTAAAAATATAATTCAAGGCCTTGAAAGTCTTGGAATTTGCCCCAAATAGCTGTAGGGTCCTTGAAAATCACTTCACTACTCTTGAAAACAGACTTCTGCATTGTACGTACAGTACAGCCACCGTGGAATGGTCAAAATCCACGCATGGGCAGTGTTGTCCACTGGTGCTTTTCTCAATCAGTAATCAGAAGTTTTCAGGAGATATTCAATGAATGAAGCACCGGGTCGTACCCGGTGCTTCATTCATCAAAAATTTGATGGCGATCCCAGGATTTTGACCTTGCCACAACGACCATACTGTAATAAAATAGTAAGAACTGCAGTCGAAAATTTCCCTAGAGACCTTGAAAATCCTTGAATTTCTGTCTCGAGAGTGTCGTGAGTCCTGGAATTTTGCACAAAATTGTCTTTGAAAACCCTTGAATGTCCTGGAATTTCAGTTTGAAGAATCTGCAGGAACCCTTTAATAACTTTGGACCTTCATATCTCAGTCAGTGGATGTTGGATTTAAATGATCTTTGGTATGCTGATAGACCACCATTGGTAAAGGATTCACAAGTAACAGGTTTTGTCCATTTTTTTTTCCACTCAACTTGACAACGTCGGGTATTAGCTATTGGGATGGGATTGTGATCCATCATACATCTGTCCGTCCACAATTTCTTCAGCACACCTTACAGGCCACAGCTCTCACCCAATCAGTTCCAAATTTCATATGTGGCTTTGGGGCGATGTCTAGATGGGTGCTATCGATTTTTTTCAAATTTCGTTGAAAAACTTGGTCGCCAGTGGCCATCTTGATTTAGATATAAATTGTCCAACAATTCCTTTAGCACGCCCTACAGGTCGCAGCTCTTGTCTGATTTGTCCCACATTCCATATGCAGCTTTGGTGCAATGTCTAGATGGGAGCTATCGATTTTTTCTGAATTTCGTTTCAGCCATCTTTGGTTTGGCATATAAATTGTCAACAATTCCTTTAGCATACCCTACTGGCCGCATCTCTAACCCAATCTTTTTCGTGTTCAATGGATTACCAAAAATGGCCACTGACTGAATATCTGAGCTCACAATCGACCGATGCCGATTCTGATTGTAATACTGTGCACTACTAGACAAGTCCAGGCTCAAAAGAACTACATCAAATTGAACATATTTTACAGTGATTACAGTTGTTCACTACTGGATAAGTCGCGGCTCGAAAGAACTACATTAAATTGAACAAAATGTTTCATTCCCCACCCATCCCTCTCACGCACACAAAATATAGCCGAGTGGTTGTTTTGACTCACAATGCACATAGCCATGTGTACTGACAAAGTGCGCATAACTGGTAATTTTACTATGAGGTCAACCTGTCAAGACAGCAAAAGTTGATGGCATGTCGGACCGTGTTTTCTAGGAACTGATAAGTGAGTTTTGTTGCGGAACACATCAAAGAGGAAAATTGGAAATAATACATGACACTAATAAACCATGTATATTAGAAGAAATTTTACCCAATAATTAACTTTTAATAAAATAAATATGCTGGTGTCATATTGTAAATAGAATGTCTCCAGTGATTGTGTAACATGACAGCCAAGGAAAACCGAAACCAGCCTTTTCAAACACTACAATTCCAGGAATTTTTACAGTGATAGCATTAAACTGACTTGTCATGTGCTTTATTGAAAATAAACAACAAAGATTAATGGAGTGACCAACATCATGTTTATTGTCCTGAGCTTGAATTTGTGTCACTTTGTTTTGATATTGATTATCACTCAACCTTCTGACATCAAATCACTAGATGAAAACTTACACCAGAGAATCAAAACATTGTCAAGAATTTAATCAAAACAGAAGCGGGGACACCTTCATTTGCATTGCACTGGAGCCATGACACTATGACTGGCTGCTGATTTATCATTAGTGATCAAACAGTTAACTGGATCGGCTGACATAATCGGCCGATTATAGGGTATCAGAATCGAATCGGCACTACCAGAAAAATATCGGTTCTCACCGATTGCCATTTTTAGCTCAACTTTGACGAAGTCAAATTTGAGCCATTGTCATGGCCCGTCGTCCGTCCGTCCGTCTGTCCGTCTGTCCGTACGTCAACAATTGGCTATGGCTCGGGCTAGAGGTTGTATTTATGAACCGATCTTTACGAAACTTCTTGTGTACCTTTGTTATGACCCTGGGACGGGAACGAGTGTTTTTAGGTGTGGTCCAAAATTCAAGATGGCTGCCAGTGGCCATTTTGTACCGATGATGCAAAAATCAGTTTTTTGTACAAAACTTCTGTATGAAAGTTCTGATTTGAATAAAGTTTTGTATAAATGTTTAGTACCATGGGATACATCACATATAATACGGGTTTTTTTCTCGTGCGTAAATTATGCAAATTAGACTGACTTTGATTTATTTAGTGTTACTTTCAGAGCTGTAAGTGCCAAGCCGCTATGGCTCGGGCTAGAGGCCGTATTTATGAACCGATCTTTATGAAACTTCTTGGGTACCTTTGTTATGACCGTGGGACGAGAACGAGTGTTTTTGGGTGCGGTCCGAAATTCAAGATGGCTGCCAGCTGCCATTTTGTACCGACGATGCAGAAATCTGTTTTTTGTACAGAACTTCCATATGAAAGCTCTGATTTGAATAATTTTTTGTATGAATGTTTAGTACCATGGGATACATCACATATAATACGGGTTTTTTTCTCGTACGTAAATTGTGCAAATTAGACTAATTTTGATGTTTTTTGGGGTTACTTTCAGCACTGTAAGTGCAAATGCCAATACGGCTCGGGCTAGAGGCCGTATTTATGAACCGATCTTTACGAAACTTCTTGGGTACCTTTGTTATCACCGTGGGACGAGAACGAGTGTTTTGGGGTCCGGTCCGAAATTCAAGATGGCCGATGGCAGCCATTTTGTACAAAATTAGGTGCAATCAGATTTTTGCACAGAACTTCCATATGAAAGCCCTGATTTGAATAATTTTTTTGTGTGAATGTTTAGTAGTACCATGGGATGCATCACATATAATACGGGGGTTTTTTTCTCATGCAGAAATTATCCAAATTAGATGAACTTTGATTTTTTTCAGTGCGACTTACACACAGTAAGTACACATGTCAATACGGCTCAGACTAGAGTCTGTATTTATGAACTGATCTTCACGAAATGTCTTGGGTACCTTTGTTATCACCTTGGGACGAGAACGAGTGTTTCTGGGTGCGGTCTAAAATTCAAGATGGCTGCTAGTGGCCATTTTGTACCGAAATTAGGTCTAATCAGTTTTTTGTACACAACTTCTATACAGCTCACACTAGAGGCCATATTTATGAACCAATCTTTACGAAACTTCTTGGGTACCTTTGTTATCACCATGGGATGAGAGCGAGTGTTTTTGGGTGTGGTCCGAAATTCAAGATGGCCACCAGCAGCCATTTTGTACCAAAATTAGTGCAGTCAGTCTTTTGTATAGAACTACTGTATGAAAGTTCTGATTTTAATAAATTTTTGTATGAATGTTTAGTAACATGGAATACCTCACATATTGGAAGGGGTTTTTTTTTCGTGCAGAAATTATACAAATTAGATGAACTTTGATTTATTCAGTGCTACTTACACAATGTAAGCACACATGTCAATACGGCTCAGGGTAGAGGCTGTATTTATGAACCGATCTTCACAAAACTTCTTGGGAACCTTTGTTATCTCCTTGGGATGAGAATGAGTGTTTCTGGGTACGGTCCAAAATTCATGATGGCTGCCAGTGGCCATTTTGTACCGAAATTAGGTCCAATCAGTTTTTTGTCTATACAGCTCGTACTTATGAACTGATCTTCACAAAACTTCTTGAGTACTTTTGTTTTCACCTTGGGACAGGAACGAGTGTGTTTTGGGGTGCCTTTGTTATCACTGTGCTATGAGAACAAATATTTTGGGGTTCAGTCAGACCCACTCTGGGACTCAAAGATTTTTTCTAGTTCTGCATCTGACTGTCACCCACCTTTACAATACTTTACCTATACATTTGTTACAGGCAACGGTCAGTATTTATGTACAGACCGTTACAATACTTTATATGTACCTTTGTTATCAGGTCATTACCTAGATGTTTGTCATTGCTGTGTCACATACTATACATGTACATGTCTTTGTCTTGACAAGTTGAGCTACAGTGTCATTGACACTTTCATTTTTCAAACACAAGTCACAAATTACAGACGGCAATTTCTCAAAGTGCATGCTGATAGCAAGAAATCAGCAGAGTACTATTACACTACCAACTGACTGCTCCGATAGATTAACTACCCACTGTTTCGATGGGTTTATCATCAAATTGACGAAATGCTAGTCTATTGGAATCACGTCCAGAGCTGGCTGCAGTTTAGGTCACACATGTTTTTGATAAAAAAAGGAAAGGACACCAACCAATAACTCTATCACGACAAATGTCTGTATAAAGTGACACCTAGTCATAATAACTCTACTATTAAACAACACTAATATTCTATCAGAGATAATGAAAGAAGCATCATTGGGAGAAAATCAAAATATCAAATTATCAAAATCAGAATTTTCAATGGAGAATTGAAAAAAGAAAGCAGACTTAACACATGCATCCATCAAAGTAAGCTCTGCCCACCAAGTGAGTGACACCACGTCATCATAATGATCAGTTAAATCAACTTAAATGTTTTTATTTCCCCTGGGCTTTGTCACAGGTACTCATACCCCCATAATATTTATATATACCATTATGGGAGCACGTCAGCATCGAATCAAAAATGCTATCAGGTATCATTTTTTCTCCCCTTCACTGAAGGGAGGCCTATTGTTTTACCCTGAATTCTTCTGGGGTGCGGTGGCTCAGTAGGTAGAGGTGCAGGCTGCAAGCCGAGAGGTGCTCAGTTCGAATTCCACTTGCGGCAACCACGTTGTGTTCTTGGGCAAGACACTTCACCCCCATTGCCCACATGGGGGCACGGTGGCGCTGTGTACTAAGGCGTACTGCACGTCGATGGTGCACTTGTCTTCAACCAATGCTAACACTGCTTGTGTGGAATTAGTATGTTGGGGAGCTGACAGTTGCTCGCCGTTGCTCTGTGGTTCTCTCCGGGTACTCCGGCTTCCTCCACCCGTAAAACTGTCATGGTCATGATTAGCCATTGTGCAGAAGTATGTGACCTTAAACACCAATAAATAAATAAATAAACTCTTCTTTATTGTTGTTGTTCTTCTCAGACAACCGTGTCCGGGCCAGAACTTTTTTATCTTTTGACCTAGGCTTATGATATTTAGCATGTGGGTGTATCACCATGAGATGACCCACATATGACAATAACCTTTGACCTCAAGGTCAAATTACTGATTTTTTTGGCAAGTAAGCTTGTCCAGGTAAGAACTTATTTACCTTTTCACCTTGGCTTATGATATTCGGGAGTATCACCATCAGACGATGTGTCGCTTACTATCATGACCCACATATAACCTTGACCTTTGACATCAAGGTCAAATTATTGATTTTTTGCTCACCGAAGGGAGCTCAACTTATCACTTGTCGCCGTCCGTTGTATGTCGGCGTGAACATTTTTCCAACGACTTCTCCTCTGAAACTGCTAGGTCGATTTGCTCGAAACTTGGTATGGATGTTTATTACCATATGTCAATTCAAGTTTGTTCAAATAAAATGGACATGCCCACTTGGGGCTCCATAGGGGGCATAACTCTGATAGCACCGTATGAATTATAGAAAAATTATTAAAAAATCTTCTTCTCCAGATCCAGCAGGCAGAATCTTTTGATATTTGGTATGCAACATTGTGGGGTGGATCTGATTCAAGTTTGTTCAAATTGGCCCCCTGGATTGACATTTGGGGACAGTATAGAAGCCCAAATTCAAACTTAGTGCAGTTCAGGCAAATTTCTTTAAAAATATTCTTCTCCAGATCCAGCAGGCAGATTCTTTTGATATTTGGTATGCAACATTGTGGGGTGGATCTGATTCAAGTTTGTTCAAATTGGCCCCCTGGTTTCATATTTGGGCTCAGTATAGAAGCCCGAATTCGAACTTAGTGCATTTCAGGCAAATTTCTTAAAAAATCTTCTTCTTCAGATCCAGCAGGCAGAATCTTTTTTGATATTTGGTATGCAACATTGTGGGGTGGATCTGATTCAAGTTTGTTCAAATCGGCCCCCTGGTGGTTAAAACTTTGGCTGGTCAAGAAAATGTTTTAACCGGTTAACCTTACATTCACTATACTCACCGTATATGTCCGTGTATAAGTCGCCCCTGTGTATAAGTCGGACCCCAAACTCACACCTGGAATTCCTCCCTTTTGCCTAAAGTCCATGTATAAGTCGCACCCCCCATTTTTAAATATATGCAGTCAAAAAGAATTAGTTGCAAGTTACGTTTTGCCAATTTGGGGCAGTTTGGGATGCAACGGAAATAGGAAAGTTTTGACGAGTTACCACGTGGTGAATAAGATAAAAGAATAAAGGAAAATTATTACTAAAGATTTAAAAAATACTCGCATTTATTTGTTTTTCGTTGTTTGTTTATCACCCCAATGTCTTTCTTCATCCCTGTCAAGAAAATCCAAAGCTTGTTTGTGACTGAAAGTTCATAGTTTCAGAATCAGAGCACCATTTGCACCGTAACCTACGCAGTTGTTGTGATTAAGTTGGTTTTTCCGGAACGCGAGAATGTTCCGGAAAAACCAATAAAAATACAACAAATGCGCAGGTTACATGTAGCACAAATTGTTGTCCCACTTAAGCATTGTTGGTGCTATTGAAACTAACTTTACCTGGTGCACGTGTGCGTAATTTATAACCGGACATTACACATCAGTGAATTGGAGTTCATGGAATAAATAAATACATCTCTCCTTGTATTGCTGGCAAACATTTAATGTGTTATTTATTTTTTCGTTGTTATTAGCTCAACGTGACAAAGTCAAGCTGAGCTATTGCCATCACTTCTCGTCCGTCGGCGTATGTACGTACGTACGTATGTTAGTACGTTAGTACGTACGTCCACAATTTCCTTTGGCACACCTCACAGGTCGCATTTATAATCAGATTACTTTGAAACTTGATATGCTTGTTTGGGGTGACCTCTAGATGGGAGCTATCGATTTTCTTCAATTTCTGTCAAAAAATGTTGCCGCAGCCAACGTTCTTAGAACTTAGTTTAGTCAGAAGACTCAATATTTCCCTTTGGCATACCCTACAGGGTACATTTATGATCAGATTGCTTTGAAACCTGACATGCGTGTTTGGGGTGACCTCTAGATGGGAGCTATCGATTTCTTCAATTTCCGTCAAAAAATGTTGCCGCGGCCAACGTTCTTAGAACTTAGTTTAGTCAAACCACAATATTTCCCTTTGGCACACCCTACAGGGAACATTTATGATTTGATTGCTTTGAAACCTGGTATGCTTATTTAGGGTGACCTCTAGATGGGAGCTATCGATTTTCTTCAATTTCCGGCAAAAAATGTTGCCACGGGCCAACGTTCATAGAACTTAGTTTAGTCAGTCCTCAATATTTCCCTTTGGCACACCCTACAGGGACCAATTATGATCAGATTGCTTTGAAACCAGTTATGCTTGTTTGGGGAGACCTCTAGATGGGAGCTATCGATTTTCTTCAATTTCCGTCAAAAAATGTTGCCGCGGCCAACGTTCTTAGAATTTAGTCTAGTCAGACCACAATATTTCCCTTTTGTACACCCTACAGGGCACTTTTATGATCGGATTGCTTTGAAACCTGGCATGCTTGTTTGGGGTTACCTCTAGATGGGAGCTATCGATTTTCTTCAATTTCCGTCAAAAAATGTTGCCGCGGCCAACGTTTTTAGAATTGAGTCTAGTCAAACCACAATATTTCCCTTTGGCTCACCCTACAGGGCACATTTATGATTAGATTGCTTTGAAACCTGGTATGCTTATTTACGGTGACCTCTAGATGGGAGCTATTGATTTTCTTCAATTTCCGTCAAAAAATGTTGCCACGGCCAACGTTCTTAGAATCTAGTCTAGTCAGACCACAATATTTCCCTTTTGTACAACCTACAGTGCACATTTATTTATGATCGGATTGCTTTGAAGCCTGGCATGCTTGTTTGGGGAGGCCTCTAGATGGCAGCTATCGATTTTCTTCGGTTTCTGGCAAAAAATGTTGCCACTGGCAAAAAAAAATTAAATTGGTACCAATGATCTTCAATTTTGCCATTTCATTTATAACTTACCAAGTTCAAGTTTGTCAAGCTGAGCTACAGTGTCATTGACACTTTCATTTTGATGATTTTGTATTTTTTATGGTTTCATCCATATTGGCCCCACAAACCTGTTGATTTCCGGTAAACACATGGGCGATTGAACAACGACTAAATAGAATACTTCTTTATTATTATTTATGGTCAGTGTAAATAACATTGGCCGGCCCGATATAATAGTTACAGTTGAAGCAAGAACACACTACAAATATAGGTACCTTAAATGCGGTTAACCACGGTCAAACACGCTGGTTAACCGGTCAAAAAAAAGTCTTAACCGTGGCAGCACTACCCCCTCGATTCATAGTTGGGCTCACTATAAAAGCTCGAATTCGAACTTAGTGCATTTCAGGCAAATTTCTTAAAAAATCTTCTCCAGATCCAGTTGGCAGAATCTTTTGATATTTGGTATGCAACATTGTAGGGTGGATCTGATTCAAGTTTCTTCAAATCGCCCCCCTGGATTCATATTTGGGCTCACTATAGAAGCTCGAATTCGAACTTAGTGCATTTCAGGCAAATTTCTTAAAAAATCTTCTTCTCCAGATCCAGCTGGCAGAATCTTTTGATATTTGGTATGCAACATTGTGGGGTGGATCTGATACAAGTTTGTTCAAATCGGCCCCCTGGATTCATATTTGGGTTCACTATATAAGCCCGAATTCAAACTCAGTGCATTTCAGGCAAATTTCTTCAAAAATCATCTTCTCCAGATCCAGCAGGCAGAATCTTTTGGTATTTGGTATGCAACATTGTGGGGTGGATCTGATTCAAGTTTGTTCAAATCGGCTCCCTAGATTCATATTTGGGCTCACTATAGATGTTTGAATTCGAACTTACTGCATTTCAGGCAAATTTCTTTGAAAATCTTCTTCTCAAGATCCAGCAGGCAGAATCTTTTGATATTGGGTATGCACCATGCTTAGGGGGTGAGATTCAAGTTTGTTCAAGCCAAGTCCCTGGGTTCATATTTGGGCTCACTGTGGTAGCCTGAATTATAACTTTTCTTTTAAAATCTTCTTCAGATCCAGCAGTCGGAATGTTTTGATATTTGTTGTGCAGCATCCTTAGGGGTTGAGATTCAAGTTTGTTCAAGCCATGTCCCTAGGTCCATATTTATACCCCCGCTTCGAAGAAGTGGGGGCTATATAGGAATCGCCCTGTACGTCCGTACGTCCGTCCGTACGTCTTTCCGGACATGAAATTCTTGTGTGTGCAACTCCTCCTACATTTATCAATCAATTTGGACAAAACTTTTCAGACATCATCACTACTAAGTGAACATGCGCATATTCCAAGATTTTTGATCTGCGACAATTTTAACCAGGTTATCTCCCTTTGACTTAGATTTATTATGTCTTTCCGTTCGAAACAAATTCTTGTGTGCGCAACTCCTCCTACATTAATGAACCGATTTTGATGAAACCTTTCAAACATCATCTCTACTAAGTGAACATGTGCATATTCCAAACTTTTTGATCTGCGACAATTTTAACCAGGTTATCTCTCTTGAACTTTGATTTAATATGGGTTTCTGCATGAAATTCTTGTGTGTGCAACTCCTACATTTATCAATCAATTTGGACGAAAGTTTACAGACATCATCTCTACTAAGTGAACATGCGCATATTCCAAAATTTTTGAGCTGTGGCAATTTTAACTAGGTTATCTCCCTTTAACTTAGATTTATTATGGGTTTCTACATGAAATTCTTGTGCGTGCAACTCCTACATTTATCAATCAATTTGGACAAAATTTTCAGACATCATCACTACTAAGTGAACATGCGCATATTCCAAGATTTTTGATCTGCGACAATTTTAACCAGGTTATCTCCCTTTGACTTAGATTTATTATGTCTTTCCGTTCGAACAAATTCTTGTGTGCGCAACTCCTCCTACATTAATGAACCGATTTTGATGAAACCTTTCAAACATCATCTCTACTAAGTGAACATGTGCATATTCCAAACTTTTTGATCTGCGACAATTTTAACCAGGTTATCTCTCTTGAACTTTGATTTAATATGGGTTTCTGCATGAAATTCTTATGTGCGCAACTCCTCCTACATTTATCAATCAATTTGGACGAAAGTTTACAGACATCATCACTACTAAGTGAACATGCGCATATTCCAAAATTTTTGAGCTGTGGCAATTTTAACTAGGTTATCTCCCTTTAACTTAGATTTATTATGGGTTTCTACATGAAATTCTTGTGCGTGCAACTCCTCCTACATTTATCAATCAATTTTGACGAAACCTTTCAAACATTATCACAACTAAGTGAACATACGCATATTCCCAAATTTTTGATCTGCGACAATTTTAACCAGGTTATCTCCCTTTAACTTGGATTTATTATGGGTTTTCAAATGGGATTCTTGTGTACACAACTCCTCCTACATTAATGAACCGATTTTGAATACATGTTGCACATTGTATTTTCCAAATGTAAACCATATATGTGTGGGCTCTTGAAGTATTCAGTGCTGTTCTGTGGAAGGCCACATGCAAATACAAATTTCAACAACAAAAAAATGATCTTTATGTATACATTTCCTTATGGCCTTCGCCTACATGATCAGAAGTGCATTCCTCTAAAAACCCAAAGCGGGGGTATTAATCACCTTCAGTGATAGTTCTAGTTGGACTCACTGTGGGAGCCCGAATTATAACTTAGTTCAAAATGAGGAATTTTCTTTAAAAATCTTCTTCTTCAGATCCAGCAGTCGGAATGTTTTGATATTTGGTGTGCAGCATCCTTGGGGGGGGGGGGGGGGGATTCAAGTTTGTTAAAGCCAAGTCCCTGGGCTCATACATGAGCTCCCTGCGGGAGCCCGAATTATAACTTAGTTCAATATGAGGAATATTCTTTAAAAATCTTCTTTTTTTTTTCAGATTCACTGGTCAGAATCTGTCAGGTGAGCGCCCTCAGGCCCCCTGGGGCCTCTTGTTTTTTTTTATCTTTTCACCTAGGCTTATGATATTTGGCATGTGGGTGTATCAACATAAGACAACATTGTATCATGTACTGTTGTGATGTCAGAAGACCTTGATCTTTGACATCAAGGTCAAATTATTGAATTGTTCAGCTAGGTTTATGATAGTTGGCATATGAATGTAACAGCCAGGCTGATGTGTCACATTCTATCTTGAACTTCCATGATCTTGACCTTTAGTTTGATCTTTGTTGGTCGTAAGTTGGAAGCATGGAACTAATCGAAGGGGAGACATGTGTTTTAGTTCACTAAAACAGTTCCCTCTAGTTTTTCTTTCGATTTCTAAGCTTGTGTCGAGTACCTGTGGTCTGTGTATGTTCAGAAAAATACTAGGGTTCACTGGGAATTCCTCACCGACGTAATCAATTTTGTGTCAAGCGATGCAAACACTTCGAAGTTTGGAATTTTTATTGTCAATAAATTCCACATCGATAATAAAATTATTGGATTTAAAATGGCAACAATTAACTTGGATTATCAACAATTTGTTCACAGTAGCTTGATCCAGTAAAGAGTTTAGATATCAACGTCCATTTCATGAGATAATATGCGAGGGTAAAGTCAAAGTTACTGCCAATTTTTGTGATATGAACAATGAATACGAAGGATAATCGGTACCGTGAAATGTTACGTGCCCCTCGCGGACTACTATCGTCATTCAGTGGTATGATGTACATGGTTAAAAAATAGTCGACTATGAAAAATAATAGTAGAGTTTTGCACTTTCCGACGGTAAGTCAACTGAATCGAATAGTCATGGCAGCCCTAACCATGGGTACTCAATTAATAATCAGAATCGTCCAATTATGATTGAATAATCGGTTCATGGGCCTATAATATAATCGGTTGATCACTATTTGTCATGGTTTCTTTGTAGGTGTGGTCTATGCTTAATTCTTGAGATGACTGAAGTGACATGTAGTGTATACGTGTACATTGTACATGGGTACTGAGAATTTTCTTTTGTTTTGTTGACAATCGAAGATAGGTGAAAAATAAATAAGGGAAACAACACTGAACAATGATTTATTTGAATAAAATATCACTCACCATGTTGTAATTATATCGAGAATAGTATTCACCTCTATTGCAGAAGATAATAAAATGTGGTTTACGATTCATCACAAGATGCTTGGCAACAATCGGTTGAACCGATGTTCCAGGAGCTGTTGTCGTAATTCGATTGCCCACAATCAGCCGATTGTGGTGGCTGGTTCCGATCATCAGTTGAACACTAAATCTTTTTTCAAATTTCATATGTAGCTTTTAAAGATGGGCGGTTTTCAAATTTCATGTTGGTTCTGGTTTCATTCAAAGAGTCGGGTTTTAGGTTTCGGTTTTCATTGTACAAACATAACAATACATTGCATTTGCATATAAGAAGATGTTTTTGGTGCCAGTCAGTGTCACAGGGACTCCCTTTCCATGGCAACGCACCTGTATAATATACTGCACCTGTGTAATATACCTGTACTCTGATTTACTGAAGACAATGTGTTTGCATTGAGTAAAATGATTTTTGCCTTGAGTCTGTTGCATAATTAGTCCCCCCCCCCACCCCCCCCCCCCCCCCCACCCCAATACCTTTGTTTAGGGTAACCCAACACACCCTAAAAAATTATGCCGACCTGGCCGACCATAAAAAATTTATCGCGTAAAAGTCGCTCATATAGGTTGTTGTAACTCTAAATTTCCATCCAACTTCAACTGTGACTTTGACACTGGCTTTGGAGTTCAAAGCAAGTGACAAGTTCCAGTTTAGCAAAGTAAATCGCATTTGATAAACAGATGAACATTTAAAACACGATGTGTAAGAAGTAATTTTGTCACCTATTTACGCGGTAAATGCCACACTCGAACGCAATACCAATTACTGCAGCTGTTCTGAAAAAGGGGTATCATTACTCTGAAGTTTGAAAACAAGGTTAACTTTAGGTTGTTTCTCTCTTTATTCTGAAAAGTGAAGACCTGTTAGAGTTTTTCAACATTGAAGTTAAAAACCATGATGACAGGTTTTCTGTAATTGTTTCGGTTTTGATAACGAAACCGAACCAAATTTTCAGTTAACCACCCATCTCTAGTAGCTTTGGTGTGATGTCTAGATGAGTGCTATTGAATCTTTTCGGAATTTTGTTGAAAAACATGGCTGCCAGCAGCCATGTTGGATCCGGATATAAATTGCCCAACAATTTCTTTAGCACCCCTACAGGCCGTGCTCTCACTCAGTACCAAATTTCATATGTGGCCTTGTGGCATTGTCTAGATGGGAGCTAGTGATTTGTTTCAAATTTCATTGAAAAACATGGCCACAAGTGGCCATCATAGATTTGGGCATATAAATTGTCAACAATTCCACTAGCACACCCTACAGGCCTCATCTCTCACCCAATCTTTTTCAAATTTTATATGTCGCTTTGGTGCGATATCTAGATGGGAGCTATTGAATATTTCTTGGATTCAGATATAAATTGTCAACAATTCCATTAGCACACCCTACAGGTCGCATCTCTCACCTGATCTTTTATGAAATTCATATAAAGCTTTGATGTGATGCTGTCAAATTTTTCTGAATTTCTGTCAAAAATATGGCTGCCAGCAGCAATCTTGGATTGGCAATTGAATTATCAACAATTCCATTAGCACAACCTGCAGGCCACATCTCTCACCCAATCTTTTTCAAATTTAATATATAGTTTTTGTGTGATAACTAGATAGGAGCTATCGATTTTTTCCGAATTTCGTAAAAAAACATGGCCACCAGTGGCATCTTAGGTTAGGCATATAAATTGTCAACAGTTCCATTAGCACACCCTCCAGGCCACTTCCTATCACCCATATTTTCAAATTTTGCATGTAACTTTGGTATGATGTCCAGATGGGAGTTCTCAAATTTTTCTACATTCTGTTGAAAAAGATAGCTGCCACCGGGCATCTTGGATTTGACATATAAATTGTCAACAATTCCATTAGTACATCCAACAGGCCCCAACCCTCACCCGATTTTTTCAGATTTCATTTGTAGCTTTGGTGTGATGTCTTTTCTGCAGAAACTTGAGTGAATGACTTGGTATTACTGGATCTTTCAGTTTAGTTCAGTCCCTTCTTAGACAAGTTGGGCTGCAGTGCCATTGACACTTTCATTTTCTAGTCTTATGGGCCTTTTTCCACTTTTTTCAACTTAGAAACCCTTGGCGGTGATAGAGGTGGCATTGCACCTTGTTTTTAAGCCTAATTTAAGGGTAATTTTTTTTTTTTTTTTTTTTTTTTTTTGTCGTTATTCAAGCACAAGTACTTTTGGATTTGTTCATGTTTTTCCTTGTTTCCTTGTTATTTAAAATTCTTTGCTGATTTTCAAATGAAAACCGAAACCGAACTGAAATTTCACAACCAGGCAGCTCTACTGTGGTCTGCTAAATCTTTATATAACATCTGATAGAATATGGGAAAATATCACAACGTTATCAGGGACGAATCCAGGGATTTTGTTGGGGACCACTGTTTTTCAATTGAGGGTTAGTGATCAACCGATTATATCATGGGCCCATGACCTGATTACCGATTATTCAGTCATAATCTTCAGATTCTGATTATTAATTGAGTACCAATGTTTAGGGCTGCCATGACTATTGGGTTAATCAAGTCAACTAACCATTGGAGGATACTATAGTCAACTATTTTTTTGCTGTGTTCATACCACTGAATGATGATATTGGTGGGCGAGGGGCACGTAACATTTCACGGTACCTGTCATCCTTCGTATTCATTGTTCATATCACAAAAATAGGCAGTAACTTTGACTTTACCCTTGCATATTATCTCATGAAATGGATGTTGTTATATTTAAACTCCATACTGGATCAAGCTACTGTGGACAAATTGTTGATAATCCATGTTAATTGTTGTCATTTTAAATCCAATAATTGTATTATCGATGTGGAATTTATTGACACTAAAAATTTCCAAACTTGGAAGTGTTAGCATCACATGACACAAAATTGATTACGTCAATGAAGAATTCTCAGTAAGCCTTAGTGGGTTTTTTTTAATATTCATAGACCGCAGGTACTCGGCACAAGCTGAGAAATCGAAAGAAAAATTATATCTGATAGCATTTTTGAATGGATGCTGACGTACCCCCATAATGATATATATTAAATATTGAGGGGCACAAGTACCTGTGACATTGACCAGGGGAAATAACAATTGATCATTATAACAACATGGTGTCACTCACTTGGTGGGCAGAGCTTACTTTGATGGACGCATTAAGTCTGCTTTCTTTTTTCAATTCTCCCGTTGATGCTCCTTTCATTATCTCTGATAGAGTATTAGTGTTGTTTAATAAAAGAGTTATTATGATTTGGTGTCGCTTCATCCGGACATTTGCCAGGATAGAGTTATTGGTTGGTGTCAATGTCATTTCTTTTTTTGATCACTTGGCTGTGCTCTTTCACAAAACAAGCGTGACGTAATTTGCAGTCAGCTCTGGACATGATTCCAATAGACCAGCATTTTGTTAATTTTATGATAAATCCATCGAAACAGTGGGTAGTAAATCTATCTGAGCTGTCAGTTAGTAGTATAATAGTATTCTATTGATTTCTTGTTATCAGCAGGCTTTTTGTGAAATTGCCGTCCGTGATTTGTGACTTGTGTTTGAAAAAAATGACAATCGGCGAGAACAGATATTTTTCTGGTAGTGTCAATTCGATTCCGATACCCTGTAATCAGCAGATTATGTCAGCCAATACATTTAACTGTTTGATGACTATTGAAGATGTCCCCAAATAAATTGAGATGTCAATACAAACGATTAGACCACTGCATTTGTCTTGAAGTGCTTTTTTCAACTGCATGTGTATGGATTTCTACTAAATATTGGAAATAATTGCTTCAAACTGTTAGATTTCAAAGTTGAATGACATTTTCCTGCAGGAAGTTGGGCTCCAGAGTCTAGGCGCCCGTACCTGTAACAGGTATCAAATTCAGGGGTTGATTTAATTTTTAAAAAGTGAATAGCTGCTTAGTAACTTGGATAAATTTTGATTAGCATTTCCTATTATTTATGTTTATGTCATGTGAAATTGATTAGCTATAGTTAAAAATTGATTTGAAAATCGCTCTGCGAATCCAAATTGAATCTGGTTCTGTCCCTGGACATAACGTAACTTTGACAGATGCTCCCCCACCCCCACCCCCACCCCTTTCCTCCTCCCTCACCTCTCCATGAGTAAATTAAGACAAGCCATTATGGCTGTTATAGTGTAATTGAAGGTGGGCGATGGTGGCTCTCCTTCAATTTGCAATTGGCCAGGTTACAAATAAAAAGGGTCAAAAAAAAAATTTTGCAGAATTTTAATTGTTGAGATAGCCCAATTGACAAATTAAATAAAATGTTGAATTTGCTTCTCAGTGGAATTTTGCTTTAGTTTTGTTGGCAGATTTGAAAAGCAGTGCTTACAACTACATGCAGTTGAAGTCAAACACAAAATCTTAACTGGTTTAGTGCTGGAAGCCCATATTTGGACTTGTATTATCAAGTGCAGTACAGCATTTTAAAGGCTTCATTTTCTCCAATTCTGTGGATGTGCTTATTATATTGGAAGTGAAGTTATTCCGTCTGTATGGATTTGCCTTGTTACAAGTAATGGGAGAGTTCTAACCAGTCAAAGGCATCTCGTGGCTGTAGACTGTACTATTAAAAGAGAACAAAGTAGGATTGTTACACGTGGTTGTTTTCTTAGAATGCTTGGGACTTGAATGATGATACAAGCACAGTAGCAAAATGTTAGTATGAAAGTGGCATGTTGTACAACACAAAATCTGTGGAACAAGAGTCATATATAATATTCTATATAACAACAGTCTATATAATATTTTCATGCTCCATGTGTGTTTTCACCGTTGTGACCTTGATTAACTACCACAGTAACATTCTCATTCAGGGGAATAAATGCGCTTTTTAACTTTTTCAACTGGCTACATTGGTAACTGGTTTATAAGCAGATATCCGGTCAGCCGTTTTAGCACTAGACTTCTTCCACATATTTCCATGAAAAGAGACCCAACATTTTATCCCTAGCGGAAACACTGATAAATTGTAACATGCATGTCTACAAATTTTGATAACCAAAAACAGGAATGCACAAATTGATAACCACACATTGATTTTGTCCAATGGTTTATGCAAAATTTTCTGGGATAACCTTTTCTCACTCCTCTAAAACCACATGATTCAAATTGGAGTTTCAAACAAATTTATCATAAACCCTTGACAACAATCGATTGTTAGTTTTTCAGTTACATTTGAGGTGATTGTTTATTCTGACATTGCATTTTTTATTTTGCTCAAGTCAACTTGCCTGCACCATAGGGAGGTGGTGGGGGAAAATGACTTGATATCTGGTACTGAACGTCCTTTTGAGGTGTAGAATAAAGTTTGTTCAAACGAAGTTTGTCGGGCAATATTTGCCTTTGCATTGATGGGGGGGGGGGGGGGGAGGGGGGGGGGGGCCAAATATTTTTGGCCACCACCTGAAATTACTGTCTTCTGAACCGATGAGCCGATTTTAACCAAATTTGGTATGTGGTGTTGAGTCAGAAATAGTGTTTTCATGCAAAAAAAAATTACCTGCATTCCAGTGGGAGCCCCCAGGAACTAAAAATATTTCCAATTGTCCATATTTCTCAAATTGCAATTGGTTATGCCATAGTGTACTTGGGGGAGGGGGGGGGGGTGGAATGCTGAGTCAGCATATTTGCTAAAAAAAATTTTTAAATCTTCTTCACCAGAACCAATGATGAGAATATTTTGATATTTAGTATACAGCATACATGACAGGGCAGGCACAAGTTTGTTAAATTTAAGCCCCACAGTTCATATTTGGGCTCAATGTTGCAGCACAAATTTTAACTTTGTGCAATATGAGAGTACTCTTTTTAAAGAATTTTCTCCAGAGCCACCAGTCCAAATGTTTTAATATTTGATCTACAACATCGTTATGGGGGTTAGATTCAAATTTGTTCAAATCAAGTCCCTCGATTAATATTTGGGCTGCCTATGTGATGGGGGTGGGGGGGGCAGAATTTTAGCCTAGTGCAATTTGAGGAATAATCTTTAAAAATCTTCTTCAGATCCACCAATCAGAATCTTTTGATGTTCAGTATACAGAATCCTTCGGCAGGTCAGATTCAAATATTTTCAAGTCAAGTCCCTGGGTTAATATTTGTGCTACCTATGGGAGCCTGAATTTTAACTTTGCGCACTCAGAATCGTTTGAGATGTGGTGTACACCATCCTTATGGGAGTGAGATTCAAGTTTGTAAAAATCAGGTCCCTGGGCTAATTTTTGGGCTCCCTATTGGAACCGGAGTTTTAACTTAGTCCAATATGAGAGATAATAAATGACTTCAGTCCTCTGTGGTGAAAACTAGCCAAAGAAACCTTGTTGAAACAACTTGGGTGGGTGTCACCTGCCCCCTGAGGCCTTTTATTTTTGTTTAATATTTATTGCTGGTCAATAGTTCGGGATTACTCTGAATGTAAGGTATTATGCTTTCGCGTTCCTTACAGGTGGTGTATTTTGAAAACCCATGTTATAAGCCTGCCCAGTTATATACTTGGCCTTTGAAGGTTGAATGGGTAGGTGGTGGGAGACATCATAATGTGTACTCACAGAAGGAAGATCAGTTGAACAATGCTAAAGAAAAGCATTTCATTTTTGTGTTCTTTGAGAAAACGCTCATAAAAGAGAGAGCAAAGGGATTGGGATTATTGTTGGTTATGCAAAATGTTTTTGGGTAACCTTTGCATGGTTATCCCAAAGTTTCAATCTGTGCCTCCCTGAAAAAATAATTTACATGTAGCACTCTACCACTTAACCTTTTACCCAACTCACAGGTTATTATTCATAGGCCTCACAAAGTAGATCCTCTGTTTCTCAAGCCGTTTTTTGTAAAATTGCATGCGTGCGGGCAGTTTTTTATTTTATTTTTTATTTTTGTAATTATTTCTTTGCCATTAAAAAGTTCATGTTCTTGGTTTGTTTTATGCTTTAGGCCCCATAATCTACAGAATAGCATGGGTGGTGGTGTATTATGTCCCTTGAGTGCAAGAAGGCTTTGCAATGCTAAAGCATTGCAAAGCCTTCTTGCACTCAAGGGACAATAACTTGGGTAAATTATCAGACATAATCCGTTCAATTTTGATTTTTTTTATAAAAAGAGAGCATGCGGCAGCCAAAAGGACCATGTGGGAGGGCCGCGAGAAACAGATTTTTAATTTTTTTAGGCCTTATTATTGTTTTTTTTTAACTTTTCTCCAAAAATTTCAACAAAATCATATTACGTGACCCCTCATTGGAGTGGGCTCGATGAGTTCGTTCCAATGAGAAGTCACATGATATGGTTTTGTTGAAATTATTTTAAAAATATATACTTGTTCAACTGCTTAATTTGTAAATTACTCTGGTGGATGTGGCCGATTTTTTAGGTAAAGGGTAAAACAGCTCATTTGTAGTCTTAATATGAGATATTTCTAATATTTTACAGTGTTAATCCAGCAAGATGCAGATCTTTGTGAAAACTTTAACTGGAAAGACTATTACCCTGGAAGTTGAGCCATCCGACACTATAGAAAATGTAAAGGCAAAGATCCAAGATAAAGAAGGTTTATACTGATAGCATATAAACATTACAGTACGGTCACCTTGGACTGGTCACCTTCCATGGGTGGGCAATATTTCCATGGATGCATTAATATTAGATTCCAAACATGAATTATAGGAATAATGAGCAAAAATTTAATTAATGAAGCACCGGGTACAACCAGAATTATGCCCTTTTCAGCTTGAAATAGCAGCCCTAGAATTTTGTTTGGAGATTATCACGGATGTTTATGGGTTGATTCCTTTGAAACTTGGTATGGATGTTTACTGCCATGGGATCCTGTGCACCTGCGATTATAGTTTCGATCGGATTTTTTTTTGCCGAGTTATGCCCCCTTTTGTCTTAGAATGCCTGAATTGCCTAGAATTTTGTCCGGAGATTTTCTCAGATATTTATGGGTTGATTACTTTGAAACTGGGTATGGATGTTCACCACCATAGGAACCTGTGCACCTGCAATTATTGTTTCGATCAGACTTTTTCTTGGCAGAGTTATGCCCCTTCTCATCTTATAATGCAGGGATTTTGTCTGGAGATTTTCTCCGATGTATATGGATCAATTCCTTTGAAACTTGGTGTGGATGTGCACCTGCGCTTATAGTTTCGATTTGACTTATCTGCTAGAGTTATGCCCCTTTTTATACGCCCGTTTAAAAAATGGTCGTATTATGCTGTCTGTCCGTAAACAATTTGGTTTCCGTTCATTTAAAGCTGAACGCCTTGACGGATCGACATCAAACTTTCAGAAGTTGTTTTTAGCATTAAAATACAGGTCAAGTTCGATATTGGTGTTTCTCACTTCATCTGCTGCAGAGATAAGGCCCTTTGAAAACACAATTTTTCTAAAAAAAATTGGTTTCCGTTCATTTAAAGCTGAACACCTTGACGGATTGACACCAGATTTTTCAGATGTTGTTTTTAGCAGTGAAATACAGGTCAAGTTCGATATTGGTGTTTCTCAGTCTATCCACGGCAGAGTTTTATGGGCTATTTGAAAACACAATCTTTCGAAAAAAATTGGTTTCCCTTCATTTAAAGTCGAACGCCTTGACGGATCAACATCAAACTTTCAGATGTTGTTTGTTGCAATAAAATACAGGTCAAGTTCGATATTGGTGTTTCTCAGTCCATCCGCTGCAGAGTTATGGCCCTTTTAAAACACAATTTTTGAAAAAAAATTTGTTTCCATTCATTTAAAACCGAACGCCTTGACGGATTGACACCAAATTTTTATACACCCGTTTGAAAAATGGGACGTATTATGTGAATGGTCTCTCCACCCATCTGTCTGTCTGTCCGTCCATGGACACATTTTTTTTCCGGACGATAACTTCAGTTGTAATGGTTTGAGCTGAGTTAAATTTGGCACGTGGATTTAGTATGACAAAATACAGAATGGGTTCGATTTCCGTTTCTAGTGGCCTATTTGCAGTAGAATTATGGCCCTTTATTTATGGGAATTTAGCCCAACTTTTCGTTTCTGGACGATAACTTTAGTTTGCCTTGACCAATTTATTTCAAATTTTCAGTTTTTTGTTTTTGACCACAAAATACAGCTCAAGTTCACTTTTGACCACAATCACATATACCTTTCTAGAGTTATTCCCCTTAAATGATTGCAAATTTGTGGGTTTTGTGGTTTCCGGATGATAACTTTAGTTTGCCTTGACCGATTTTTTTAAAATTCTCAGATTTTGTTTTTGACCACAAAGCACAGCTCAAGTTCACCTTTGGCCATAATCGCATGTACCGTTCCATAGTTATTCCCCTTGAATGATTGCAAATTTGTGAATTATGTGGTTTCCGGATGATAACTTTAGTTTGCCTTAACTAATTTGTTTCAAATTCTCAGATTTTGTTTATGACCACAAAGCACAGCTCAAGTTCACTTTCGGCCAAAATCGCATGTACCTTTCCAGAGTTATTCCTCTTGAATTTGTGCATTTTGTGTTTTCCGGATTATAACTTGAGTATGGCCTAACTGATTTTTTATTATACGCCTGTTGAAAAACCGTTGAATTATGGAATCAGTCTGTCCATTTGTCCATCCATTTGTCCATCCGCCGGTCTGTCCGTTCGTCAACATTTGGTTTCCAGATGATAACTTTAGTATTTTTTTTTCGATTGACTCCTAAACTTGGTATGTGGTTTAATCAAAACAAAAGACAGGTCAAGTTCGAATATGGGGGTCAGTTCGAACTTCGAAGTTCCCCTGAATTATGGACCTTGTTGGACATAGAATGCATCAAATATTTGATTTCCGGATGATAACTTTTATTATTTGTTTTCCGATTGGTTCCAAACTTGGTATGTTGTTTAATCACAACAAAATACAGGTCAGGTTCGAATATGGGGTTTGTCCAAACAATTTTCTCCCTCACCCCATCCTTATCCCAACCATTCAAAAATACAAAACGGACGTATATTGTCCCGCTACGCGGTGCTCTTGTTCTTAGAATAATGGCGAGGAGGGGGGGGGGAGGGGAGGGGGGGGGGGAAAGGCTGGGGGTATGGACAGGCCCATCTGGGACAGTCACACCTCCAGTTAAAATTTTGCTGGCTGCAGCTGATGATGATTTTTATTACCTGGTAAAGGCAAACGTGGATTACAGCCAGTCCACGACGGCTGTACTGTACATGTGACCAGCACTTCACTAGTGTTAACTCTATGCCTGTACAAATTAGAAAATAAGTTGATACCTAAAAGAGGTTTCCTTATCCATTTTTAGACAACCCTTTTTAGGTCTGCAGTTTTACACTCCATGCCCATTTTAAATATGTATTGGGATAACACCTTCAGTAGGGCTGGCGAATCCTGATTTTTTCCTCGAATCTATCTTGAATCGAATCGGGTAAAAAGTTTAAAATGAAATTAAATCTGGAAACAAATACACATTCATATTGTTATGATACCATGGCTGTCTTATTGGTGCTGTCTAACTCCCAGTTGAACCCTGTATCAATATGCATACTAGAAAATTTTGTGACAGCAAGTACAAGTAGATGGTGACCTATCACTTGTTTCTGAAAGTTGAGCAGTTTATTATACTCCCACAAACGAAGTTTGGGGGGGGGGGGGGGCAGGGGGGGGGGGGGGGTTATAGGAGCCAACTTGTCTGCCGTCGTCGGTCCATTGCACATGTAACTATGCCACCGACAAGGGGAGGCTTAGTGTAGCAAGATGTTTATTATAAATAATTGTATTGTTACAAGGCATTCCCTAATAAACTGTAACCAGACAGTTGTAAACATTTTTTTTAGCCACAGACCAAACAACAAGTTTAAACTTTCAATAGAGCCATGATTGTGGTTTCTAGTACTCATCAGTTAATTATACAAAGTGATATTTCTTATGTTTGGAGTCATGGAAATTTTTATCTGAAGTTGTAAATATATTTTGTTTCAGGTATTCCTCCAGATCAGCAGAGGTTGATATTTGCAGGCAAACAGTTGGAAGATGGCAGAACATTATCCGATTATAATATACAGAAAGGTGGGACTTTTATTCCTGTGACTGGCTTACTTATGCATTAATTTTTAGCTCACCTGAGCGAAGCTCAGCGGGAGCTTTACTGATCGTCCATCGTCCCGTCCGGCGTTAACTTTACATTATCGACTTCTCCTCCTAAACCACTAGCCCAATTTTATTCAAATGTTGGCTAAATGTTATTACCTAATGCCAATTCAGATTTGTTCAAATGAAGTTGCCCCTCTTCCTGGGTGGTGCCACGCCCCCAAGGGGCACCAAAATCTTTGTAAATCTTCTTCTCATGAACCAGCAGTAGCAGAGACTTGATATATGGTATGCACCTTCCTTTTGAGGTGTAGACTCAGATTTGTTCAAGAGAAGTTTGAGGGATAATATTTGGCGTTGTTATGGGAGGGGCAAAAATTTTGGCCCCGCCCCTAATTTCTATTTTCTGAACCGAGGAGCCGATTTCAACCAAATTTTATGTGAGGGCTTATTGGGTCATGAGTACTTGATTTATGCAAAAAAAAAAATTTCCCGCAGCCCAGTGGTAACCGCAGGAGCTAAAAATAGAAAAAATTTAAAACGCCCATATCTCCAAAACTGCACGGCACCGAGAATTTTTATTTGGTGTGCAGCTTCCGTAGGACCAACAGAAAGGATTGGTAAAAAAAAATTGCCATCGGTTTTATCATAGGGCACAGTTTCAGGACTTTGAAAAAGTGCTGAGTCAGCACTTTTTAACACTGTAGCCTAGGGGAAAAACATTAAAAATCTTCTTCTCCAGATCCAGCAGGCAGAATCTAATGATATTTGGTATGCAACATTGTAGGGTGGATCTGATTCAAGTTTGTTCAAATCGGCCCCCTGGGTTCATATTTGGGCTCAGTATAGGAGCCCGATTTCGAACTTAGTGCATTTCAGGCAAATTTCTTAAAAAATCTTCTTCTCCAGATCCAGCAGGTAGAATCTTTTGATATATGGTATGCAACATTGTGGGGTGGATCTGCTTCAAGTTTGTTCAAATCGGCCCTCCGGGTTTATATTTGGGCTCAGTATAGGAGCCCAAATTTGAACTTACTGCATTTCAGGCAAATTTCTTTGAAAATCTTCTTCTCCAGATCCAGCAGGCAGAATCTTTTGATATTTGGCATGCAACATTGTAGGGTGGATCTGATTCAAGTTTGTTCAAATCGGCTCCCTAGATTCATATTTGGGCTCACTATAGGAGCTTGAATTCAAACTTAGTGCATTTCAGGCACATTTCTTCAAAAATCTTCTTCTCCAGATCCAGCAGGCAGAATCTTTTGATATTTGGTATGCAACGTTGCGGGGTAGATCTGATTCAAGTTTGTTCAAATCGGCCCCCCTGGATTCATATTTGGGCTTACTATAGAAGCCCGAATTCGAACTTAGTGCATTTCAGGCAAATTTCTTAAAAAATCTTCTTCTCCAGATCCAGCAGGCAGAATCTTTTCATATTTGGTAAGCAACATTGTGGGGTGGATCTGATTCAAGTTTGTTCAAATCGGATCCCTGGGTTAATATTTGGGCTCAGTATAGGAGCCCAATTTCGAACTTAGTGCATTTCAGGCAAATTTCTTAAAAAATCTTCTTCTCCAGATCCAGCAGGCAGAATCTTTTGATATTTGGTATGCAACATTGTAGGGTGGATCTGATTCAAGTTTGTTCAAATCGGCCCCCTGGGTTCTTATTTGGGCTCAGTATAGAAGCCCGATTTCGAACTTAGTGCATTTAGGCAAATTTCTTAAAAAATCTTCTTGTCCAGATCCAGCAGGCAGAATCTTTTGATATTTGGTATGCAACATTGTGGGGTGGATCTGATTCAAGTTTGTTCAAATCGGCTTCCTAGATTCATATTTGGGCTCACTATAGAAGCTCGAATTTGAACTTAGTGCATTTCATGCAAATTTCTTAAAAAATCTTCTTCTCCAGATCCAGCAGGCAGAATCTTTTCATATTTGGTAAGCAACATTGCGGGGTGGATCTGATTCAAGTTTGTTCAAATCGGCCCCCTGGGTTTATATTTGGGGACAGTATAGAAGCCCGAATTCAAACTTAGTGCAGTTCAGGCAAATTTCTTTAAAAATATTCTTCTCCAGATCCAGCAGGCAGATTCTTTTGATATTTGGTATGCAACATTGTGGGGTGGATCTGATTCAAGTTTGTTCAAATCGGCCCCCCTGGATTCATATTTGGGCTTACTATAGAAGCCCGAATTCGAACTTAGTGCATTTCAGGCAAATTTCTTAAAAAATCTTCTTCTCCAGATCCAGCAGGCAGAATCTTTTCATATTTGGTAAGCAACATTGTGGGGTGGATCTGATTCAAGTTTGTTCAAATCGGATCCCTGGGTTAATATTTGGGCTCAGTATAGGAGCCCAATTTCGAACTTAGTACATTTCAGGCAAATTTCTTAAAAAATCTTCTTCTCCAGATCCAGCAGGCAGAATCTTTTGATATTTGGTATGCAACATTGTAGGGTGGATCTGATTCAAGTTTGTTCAAATCGGCCCCCTGGGTTCTTATTTGGGCTCAGTATAGGAGCCCAAATTTGAACTTAGTGCATTTCAAGCAAATTTATTAAAAAATCTTCTTCTCCAGATCCAGCAGGCAGAATCTTTTGATATTTGGTATGCAACATTGTGGGATGGATCTGATTCAAGTTTGTTCAAATCGGCTTCCTAGATTCATATTTGGGCTCACTATAGAAGCTCGAATTCGAACTTAGTGCATTTCAAGCAAATTTCTTAAAAAATTTTCTTCTCCAGATCCAGCAGTCAGAATCTTTTGATATTTGGTATGCAACATTGTGGGATGGATCTGATGCAAATTTGTTCAAATCGGCTCCTTAGATTCATATTTGGGCTTACTATAGAAGCTTGAATTCGAACTTAGTGCATTTCAGGCAAATTTCTTAAAAAATCATCTTCTCCAGATCCAGCACGCAGAATCTTTTGATATTTGGTATGCAACATTGCGGGGTGGATCTGATTCAAGTTTGTTCAAATCGGCCCCCTGGATTCATATTTGGGCTTAATATAGAAGCCTGAATTCGCACTTAGTGCATTTCGGGCAAATTTATTAAAAAATCTTCTTCTCCAGATCCAGCAGGCAGAATCTTTTGATATTTGGTATGCAACATTGTGGGGTGGATCTGATTCAAGTTTGTTCAAATCGGCTTCCTAGTTTCATATTTGGGCTCACTATAGAGGCTCGAATTCGAACTTAGTGCATTTCAGGCAAATTTCTTAAAAAATCTTCTTCTCCAGATCCAGCTTCAGAATCTTTTCATATTTGGTAAGCAACATTGTGGGGTGGATCTGATTCAAGTTTGTTCAAATCGGCCCCCTGGGTTTATATTTGGGCTCCGTATAGGAGCCCAAATTTTAACTTAGTGCATTTCAGGCATATTTCTTAAAAAATCTTCTTCTCCAGATCCAGCAGGCAGAATCTTTTGATATTTGGTATGCAACATTGTGGGGTGGATCTGATTGTGATTCATGAACGTATTTATTTGTAAAGTTGATAGAATCTTAGACAAAATTTGCAGAAAAGATCTACTATAGAAGGGGTGGTATCCAGGGTGAACCGTTTACCCAAATCTAGCAGTACTAATGCATTATTCACACAAATCTCTGTTCAAATTTTATGACTCCTCATTGGAACACACGCATTCAGCTCATTCCAACAAAGGTCATATGCCATGTTTTCGAGACAAAAGAATAAAAATTTTAGTTATTCATGAAATTTTTAGGCAACTGTTGTCTGTTATTCACATTGCTTCATGAAATTTCAGTACTTTTAGAAGTTACCTGAGTAATCAAGGGTTAATTCCCCTTAATTAAATGTCGCCTCTAAAAAACAACCACTTTGCATATCTTACCTTTTTACCAGCATAACTGCCAAAACTTGTCAGCATTCTTCGCAAAAATCGCTATTCAAATTTTAATTTTTGTCTCTTAAACATACATGTACTTATCGCTTGTAAATACCCCATTGGAATGAGCTTTTTGAGCTCATTCCAATGAGAGGTCGCACACCATGCTTTTTGAGTCAAAAAAGCAATTTTTTAGTTATTCCAGAATTTCGTACGTAAAACACAGCCTTATGACTTCACATTAAAATGAGCTCTCTAAGCTTGTTCCAATCAACATTCACGCACTATGTCTTTCACACAAAAAATAAAATTTTCCATTTATTCAGGAATTTTGTTTGCAAGAACACTCTTACCCCCCCCCCCCCCCCCCCCCACCCCCCCCCCCCCCCCCCCCACACACACACACACACACACAAACACAGACACACGCATCTAAAAGTTCGGCAGCAAAAAAACAGTTACTTCAATTTTTAAATGCATTATAGGAACAACTTGCCTAATCAAATTTAAATACTTTTGCATCATTCTGTATCTAGAACAAACCATTTACCATATCTTTACGCAAAATTCTCCAGCATCATTCACAAAAAAACACCATTATTTATATATTCACATTTCTGTCTCAAAAATATACCTGATCTTCCCATACCCCTATTGGAATAAGCTGTTTGAGCTTGTTCCAGTGATGATAAAAAAAACTAATATTTTGGAAAATTTGTGAAAATTTTTGTTTTCTTGCATGCAAATATGTACATGTAGCACATGGAAGATATCCACAGTTGGGGAGAGATGTCCAAGGCTATCTCTTCACATTCCTTGTTTGTGCTTCATGCTAAACCAGTTTGTCTGCAGAGATAAATTTGCTTTATTAAAATCATTGGAGATTGGCCACACACCAATGATTTTAAATAAAACTAATTTTAGGTAACAAATGTTGAACTTCAAACAAAATCTATCACTCAACCAGTTAATGTTGATGAGGCATGACATGGTGAAGGTGACCTAAAATACTTCTTAGAGTCACTTTGTCAGGTGAGCGATTAAGGCCTCGTGGGGCCTCTTGTTTACGTAAAAAGTTGGTGTGGCCAAAATTTGTGAAAGTGGGTCATGCTCATATTTCAAGCATGGCATGATGTATGGACCTGGGACAAATACCAAATGAGTCGACACTCGATGGAGATTCAAAATTTGGGCCAAGGTCGAACAGGAGTCACGAGGGCTATTACCAGAATTGCTGGAAATCATATTTTTGAACCTCCTTGTGGTGAAGATAAATACCTTTTCTGGTTTCTTGGAAAAAATAATCTTGATTTTTTGAATGAATATCTATAAATACTGTCATTGAAAACCTATTTCTTATTTCTTTAAAACTATTTTATCCCTAAAATAAGCCTCTAAAGTATTCCCATTACATTCATAGAGGGGCATGGTGGCTAAGCAGTTAGAGGTGCAGGCTGCAAGCCGAGAGGTTCTCAGTTCGAATCCTATCTGCGGCAAGTGCCTGTGTCTTTGGGCAAAAACACTTCACCCCCATTGCCCACATAATGGCATAGTGATGATGTGTACTAAGACATACTGCATGTCGATGATACACTTGCACTAACCCTTCTTGTGTGGAGTTAGCATGTTGGGGAGTCAGACAGTTGCTTGTTGTTTGGTGGTTCTCTGTGTTCTCTGGTTTAATGCATCCGTAAAAACTGTACGACACGAGGCGGCCTAGCTGTTGAAGTGTCATTAAACCCCAATAAATTAATAACATTCATAGAATGTCTTCTATGCACTGTTTGTCAACATGATAACCCAAATACAGTCAATCCTATCTCAATGTTTTTGGTATACTGATAGACTGCCTGCCATTGGTACTTGGTCATCTATGATTTGGAGGCATGTGGGGGCTTCGGGCTCTAGATGTTAAAAATATGTTTACAACATTTACTGGGAAATGAGTTAGCTGAAGCAGTAACCATTATCTAAAACAGAAATCTCCAGAGAGAAAGCTGAGATAGAATTCTTTGTTACATTGAACAGCACTGTATATTTATGTTGTATCATGTTACAAAACTTCAGTCTCAATCATTGAAGAGAGAGAGAAACCTTCACTTTACAAAGCATTTTTTTTAAAAATCTATTTATTCTCAATCATAACTCAGGATTGAGAGGTTTTGGGATGGAGTGGTGTGTGGCTTTCTCGAAACACCTATCACAGTTACAAAGTAATAAAATGGAATATTTGAATGGTCAGATTTTAACCCTCTTAATACTTCGATGTGAATAAAAAAATATCTTTATTATAACTCATGGCTACAGAATGTTTTTCGCTTTCTCTTCTGAAAACATTTAATTCTATGTGGAATGGGACACCTTTTCAGTGTGCTTTCCAAACTAAGGGATTCTTAACCCTTTAGCCAACGTAACGGCAAAAACTGGTCAGCTTTATGCACAGAAATGTCTATTCAGTTTTAATTACTTTTTTCATTTTTTGCTTGAAAAACATAGCTTATGACCCTTCATTGGAATGAGCTCATTTTTTAAAGGATTATTTATTTATTGGTGTTTAATGTCACATATTTCTGCACAGTGGTTTACCATGACCAGGACAGTTTTACGGGTGGAGGAAGCCAGAGTACCTGGGTAGAACCTCCGGGCAACAGCGAGAAACTATCAGATTCCCCACATACTAACTCCACACAAGCAGGGTTAGCATTGGTTGAAGACAGGTGCACCATCGATGTGCAGTACGCTTTAGTACACATCG
Organism: Pictodentalium vernedei; assembly: GCA_031216915.1. Taxonomy (NCBI): domain Eukaryota; kingdom Metazoa; phylum Mollusca; class Scaphopoda; order Dentaliida; family Dentaliidae; genus Pictodentalium; species Pictodentalium vernedei. Next base: position 177,757,795 of record CM062288.1, read on the forward strand.
CCACCATGCACCCACGTGGCCAATAGGGTGAAGTGTCTTGCCCAAGGACAGAGTGAGGACCGCTCGACTTGCAGCCTGCACCTCTGCCAACTCAGCCACTGCACCCCCATTTAACCCTTTATCCAACACAGACGATAGCAAAATTTATTATTTCAAATATCATTTTTTTCAAATTTTCCAAACAATTTCAACAAAACCATATGGGACCCCTCGTTGGAACTAATATTTTTTTTTTTTATTTTTTCAACTTCTCAATTTGCATATTACGCGGGCAGATGCAGCCGATTCGTTGGGTAAAGGGTTCAAGGATTAAAATGGAATATTTAAAGCAAATATTTTAACCCTCTGAAGATCTTAATATGGGGGCACAGTGGCGCTGTGTACTAAAGCGTACTGCACTTCGATGGTGCACCTCTCTTCGAAAAAATCATTGAGAATAATGAAAACCATTTCCATTCTCACAGTGTTGTTCTAAACACACATGGATATAGATGGGACCTCGGTATTTTGACAATGCCAATAAGTCTTCAGACAGGTTCTCGGGGAGGGGGGGGGGGGGGGGGGTCTTCAAGGCCTTTCAACGTCTACATTCCAACATTACTGAGCCTTTTTACTTGCAATATATTTTCCAGAGGTACCATGCATGCGCTTCATCATTGCCTTGCTAATATGAACATTTACCATCATCTACAAATATGGCAGATCCGGAGTTGGTGGAGCCAATATTTATAAAGTAGTTTATACTCATACTTCAGGTTTGGTATGACCTATAGTAATGGTACCTACACCAAATGAGTTGAAACTTGCTGGATTTTCAAAATGTGGTCCACCTCTATGCGGTCAAGAGAGGTTATTAAATGCATACTTTTTCGACCTATTAGGAATTTCATTTTATACCAGTTAATGCAGTTCTGAAGATTATACATGCATCTCATCATTCAAACAAATGGCAGCGGCAGTAGTGTCCATTTCTTATTCCTTGATCGAACCCTATAAATGGTGTGCACATATATGCCTTTTCGGATTTCTTAGAAAAATTGTTCTGATTCCTGTATGAATATTTTCTCTATGAAAGAATTTCACAAAAAGCAGTAGGGAGAAAGCTGTGACTGTCACATACAATTACATGATCTATTTATTTAATCTCATTGTACAGAATTAATTCCCAAACCAAGTTAATATAAAAACAAACAACTTGATCATGAAGAATTCCAGTGTACATGTAATTGTAAAACTACACTAGAGATTTGTTATTGAAACCTATCACAATACTGTCAGGATGCCGGTAAAATATGCAATACTGACATAGTTGACTGCACTGTTAACTGTGTTAGTGCTATGACTGTTTAAAATTAATTTATTAGAGAAGTTCTAGTTTTATGTATGCCTTGTTTATGTCACTAGATGCTCTTTTATGAGCAGGCCTTCAAATGAGCTCTTGGGGGTTTTAAGGTTTTTATGACAATATCTCCGACATAGAGTCTATGCACCCTTTGTCAGCGCGACAACTCAAATACGGATCGTCCTATCTCGATGCATTTTGGCATGCAGGTTAACAATAACCAGTTTGCACTCATCTATGGTTTTTTCACCCGTTCCATCTGAATGACATGACAGATCTGAATTTGGTGGAAACATTATTTCAAAGTGGGTTGCGCTCATTCTTCAGTGTAGATGTAGACATGGGACTACACCGACTGAGTTAAAAAGTGCTGGAGATTCAATATACAGTCCATCTGAATGAGGTCATCAAGTGCATATTATTCAGAAAGACTGGGAAATGCATTTACACCTTAATGTATTTCTAAAGTTTATGAATGTATTTCATCACTCAAATTAGTGGGCAAAGCCAAAATTGTCCATTTCTGATTCGTGTATCGAACCCTTTGAATGCTGGTCACATATATGCCTTTTCTGGTTTCTTATAAAAATTGTTCTGATTCCTGTGTGAATATCTGTAAATACTGTTAACGAAAACCCATTTCTGATTTGTTAAAACATATTTTACACCAGAAGATAAGCCTCCATAAATTCTCTTTCTGTAGAATTTATTCCTGATACTTTAACCCTTTTCACACAGACTTGAATTTACTGGATGCAGTAAATTCTGTTTCTCTAGTTTTGAAATAATTTCTCTGTAACTTGGTAACTTTCATTGACATATGTTAACTGTGAGGGCCACATACATTAAGTGTGAGGTCATATTAACCTGCCCCTCAGCTCTTTAGTACCGTGTACACCTCATATTATTTTTAGCTCATCTTGACAAAGTCAAGCTGAGCTAATCTCATCGCTCTCTGTCCATCGTCTGTTGTCCGTCAACACCATGTTTTGGTCTTCTCCTCCAAAGCCACTGGGCCAATTCAAGTGACAGTTTGTGTGAGTGATGGTCCCAAAGGGGCATTTCATTTTTGTTCAACTCCGCATGCCCAGCCCCATAGGGAGGGAGTGGGGGAAAATGCTCCAAAATATTTTTAAAATCTTCTTCTCAAGAACCAGTGTGTACAATGACATGATATTTGCTATGGAGCTTCCATATGAGGTGTAGAATCAAGTTTGTTCAAACGAAGTTCGTGAAGTAATATTTGGCTTTGTAATAGGAGGGGTAAGATTTTTTGCCCCGCCCAAAATTTCTATTTTCTGAACCGATGGTCCGGTATGAACCAAATTTGGTTTGTGGTAGTATTGGGTTATAAGTACTTGACCTATGCAAAAAAAAAAAAAATTCCTGTATCCCCATGGAAACCCTGGGAGCTAAAAATAGAAATATTTTCAAACGCCTATATTTCCCAAACCCCACGGAACAGAGAGCTTTTATTTGGTATGAAGTATCCTTATGACCAGTAGAATTGAATGGTAAAAATCGGTTATGTTAGGGTGTTCTGTAATGGGCATCGAAAAAATGCTGAGTCCGCATATTTGCAAAAATTTTAAAAAATCTTTTCTCCAGAACCAATCATTAGAATCTTTTGATATTTGGTATACAGCATTCATAGGGGGGGGAGGAGGGGGGGGGGGGGTCAGATAAAAGTTTGTTTTTGTGGAAATAAAGCTCATTGGTTCATATTTGGGCTCTCTACAGGAGCCCGAAGTTTTAACATAGGGTAATACGGGGAATATAATATTCTTTAAAAATCTTCTTCAGAACCACCAATCAGAATCTTTTAATATTTGGTATACATCATTGTCATGAGGGTCAGATTCTAGATTGTTCAAACCAAGTCCCTAGGTTAATATTTGGGCTTCCTATGGAAGCCCAAATTTTATCTTTGTTCAATATGGAGGGTAATTTAAAAAAATCTTCTTCTTCAGATCCATCAGTCAGAATGCTTTGATATTTGGTATGCAACACCTCTATGGGGGTGAGATTCAAGTTTGTTCAAATCAGATCCCTAGGTATATATTTGGGCTCACTATGGTAGCCCAAATTTTTACTTAGTGCAATATGAGGAAATTTCTTTAAAAATCTTCTTCTTCAGATCCACCAGTTGGAATGCTTTTATATTTGGTATGCAACATCTCTAGGGGGGTCAGATTCCAGGTTGTTCAATTCGAGTGCCTAGGTTAATATTTGGGCTCCATATGGGAACATGAAATTTAACTTAGTACAATATGAGGGAATTTCTTCAAAAATCTTCTTCAGATTCACTTGTCAGAATGCTTTCACATTTGGTATACAACATCTCTAGGGGGGTCAGATTCAAGTTTGTTCAAATCGGATCCATAGATTAATATTTGGGCTCGCTATGGTAGCCCAAATTTTAACTTAGTGCAATTCGAAGAAATTTCTTTACAATTTCTCTTCTTCAGATCCAACAGTCAGAATGCTTTCATATTCGGTACACAACATCTCTAGGGAAGTCAGATTTAACTGTGTTCAAATCAAGAGCCTGGGTTAATATTTGGGCTCTCTATGGGGGCCGGAATTGGCCATTTTGCTGAAGAATTAAAAATTTTGTATTCAGTTCCCTCTAGAGGTACTAAGATTAATCCACATAGGTTGTATCAAGGGGCTTCATAGGGGAGCTCTACATTTTACTTATGATCAACTGAAGAAAAGGCATGATGCCCAGATTATTTTTGTCACTCCTGAGGGACCCGAGGATTGACAGTGTAGCCTATGGAGATGGCTTGCTTAATGTAGACTCATTCTTGGACTCTGTTTAAATTGTGTTCTGTACAAGATGAGCGCTTCAGGCCCCGTGGGGCCTCTTGTTCTTAAAAACATAGCATACAGGGAACAGAAATTAACATATTCCCAATTATCACAGTTCTTGTCTTATTTCATAATCCTTTCATAAACATTGAACATTATCCTTTTCATCAAACGCAACACATACACAAGTTAAGCTACAGTGTCATTGACACTTTTCATTATCCCCTCCCACAAGAGAGGGATATAGCTGTATAGTTTTTGGTGTAAATCTGATAATTTGATCCTGAGATATCAACTCTTTATCCTTCAAATTGAGAATTCTTCCAGTCCCTTTGGCATGAGATAACTCAAAAAATATCAATCCAATCGTCATGTTACTTTATTTGTATCTTCAGGTTACTGATGTTCCGAGCTGTATAGTTTTTGGTGTAAATCTGTTATTTTGATCCTGAGATATTAACCCTTTATCCTTCAAATTGAAAATTTCTCCAATCCCTTTGGCATTCGATAACTTGAAAAATGTTGCTTGGATTGTCAAGTTACTTTATATTTGTGTTCAGGTAACTGATGTCCCGAGCTGTATACTTTTTGGTGTAAATCTGATAATTTGATGCCGAGATATTAACCCTTTAACCTTCAAATTGAAAATTCCTCCAATCCCTTTCGCATTCGTTAACTTGAAAAATATTGCTTGAATTGTCAAGTTACTTTATATTTGTGTTCAGGTTACTGATGTGCCAAGCTGTATAGTTGTTGGTGTAAATCGGATAATTTGATTCTGAGATATTAACCCCTTATTCTTCATTTTTAACTCTACAGTCACTTCATGCGGAACTTTTTTTTAAACTCACGTAATGGCTCCGACTATTTTGTGTCTAAGGATTGCCATTGCTGGGACAGTCGGGCTGCATGCGTGACATCACTCTATTTTTATTTGTTTTTTTTCCTGTTTAGTCATGACTTGCAGAGATTCTGTCTGTTAACATTTGGAGTTCTGGTTAAAGTTTGTGGCTCAAGTTTTTTAGTCAACCTTAAAGTTTTTGGGTTTTTTTTCTTTTAAATTGATATTACTATTGATTGTATCATTCTCATTTTGTTTTTATTTTTTTTATGTTTCATGTTATTTTGGGGAATATTTAACTCTTTTTTGTATATAGACAATAAACATATAGTGTGTTTTTATATCTGTGTTATACAACGAGTTGAAATTTGGTTTATTTTTTTGAGGCTTCGCCGAGAAAAAATAAACCATATTTCAATGAGTTGTATAACACAGATATAAAAACACACTATATGTTTATTGTTTTTATCTGATAACAAACAGACACCCGTCTCGTGCGTCTACCCGACTTATATATGCTTCCCACAGGCCTCCAAAGAAAACCAGTCTACGAGACAAAAGAAATAGGACAAGATGCATAGAGTTGTGTCCCTTACATTACAAAATCGATGACGGCGATTGTAAAGTGCGATTGCATTTCTTGCATCATGTAACTGCGCTGGAACAAAATAAATTTCAACTATTTTATTAACAGTTACAAAACGGTGGTGTTTCAGTAGAGTTATTCTTTTTTTGACATAGTTCCAGTTTTCTTCCTTGTTTTATGCTGTAGCCCCAATATAACAAATAATTTTGCGTTTGTTTACAATTTTTACGAAGTGGTTTTTTTTTTCAGGTAGAGCAGACAAACTTTTAATTAGCGCAGTTCCGCGAGTACTTTTGATCGAGGCCGTGACTATAAATAGTTTGCAGTCGCCTCATACTAATTACTATTAACATTCAAGTAATTTCTACAATGTTTTGAAGCAAAATTTTAGGTTGCCTTTATTGAAGCAAAATAAATAAGAAATGACACCATCAGAGAATTTTGACAAAGTGCAATAAGCGTACAATTAAAACCTGCCCTGTGATATAACGATGTTTCATGAATGAATGAATGAAAATGGAATTGAAAGAGGTCAGAGGTCGTTCGCATAAATTATAATTATATACAACACCCGTTGTATATACTTCAAGTATATACAACGGTTGTTATACTCCATGGTTATCAGATAAAGCAGTTTAACTTACAAATTCCAGGTTCAAGTTTTGGATTAAAGTTTGTTTTTTTTTTGGGGGGGGGGGGGGGGGGTGGGGAGTGGGAGTGTTAAAATTGCACCTTTAACATTCTTCAAACAGTTTAGTGGAATGTCACTGTTTTTTATTTGGGATAATGTCTACTGAACATTTCTACAGTGATTTCATTAAAATCGACATGATTTTCCCCTTTTTGAACATGTTCACAGACTAACTTTCTTTGTATTTGAAATTAGACTTTGCCACAAACTTTCTTACTCTAATTCTTGCAGGGTCAATACAACTTAATGATTCCATTTACATCAATGATTTCTTTTATCGGTTTAGGAAATATTTCACCCTTTTTTGCCAATCAATTTTACTTAGTATTCCCAGCTTAAAGTATCGACTTGAAGTTTTGCTTTTCAAGGTTCTACCTTTCATTCTCCAAACACTCGGTTACGTCATTTCTTTTTTTCATTTTGGGCAAGGTCTACTGAAGCTGTACACAGTGGTTTCAAATAATATTGGCATTAATTTAACCCTTTTCACAACGCTTTTTTTTTGGGTGGGGGGGGGGGGGGGGGGGGGGATCAATTAGGCACTTTTTTTTTCTTTCATCAAAAATGCTTTTTTACAGTTTTGGTTGAAGTTTGAGGTTAAAAACCCAAACGCCACCATCCACCCCTCAATTATGCTTTTTTTTTTCTTTTCTCCAATATGCATTTTGAACTATTTACAGTCACGACATGCGGAACCTTTTTTTAAACTTATGTACCCCCCCCCTCCTCCCTGGGGTGCAGTGGCTCAGTAGGTAGAGGTGCAGGCTGCAAGCGGAGAGGTCCTTGGTTCGAATCCCACCTGCGGCAACTGCGTTGTGTCCTTGGACAAGACACTTCACCCCCAGTGCCCACATGGGGGCACGGTGACGCTGTGTACTAAGGCATACTGCACGTCAGTTGTGCACTTGTCTTCAACCAATGCTAACCCTGCTTGTGTTGAGTTAGTATGTTGGGGAGCTGACAGTTGCTCGCTGCTCGCCATTGCTCTGTGGTTCTCTCCGGGTACTCCGGCTTCCTCCACCCGTAAAACTGTCTTCATGATCAGCCATTGTGCAGAAATATGTGACCTTAAACACCAATAAATAAATAAATGTACCCCCCTCCCCGGGGCCAATTAGGCACTTTTTTTTTCCCTTGGGCTGGCCAATTGGGCATTTTTTGTTTCTTTTGTCAAAAATGCTTTTTTACAGTTTTGGTTAAAGTTTGTGGTTAAAAACCCAGAAAAACACCACCCCCCACCCCCACCCCCATGGTGCCAGTTAGGTAATTTTTTATTCTCTGCTCAAAATGATTCTGAAGGATTCAGACTGACCACATGTGGAAAAAAATCCTCTAACACATCCCCACTCTCCAACCCCACCTCCTCCTCACCCCGGGCCATTCATGCAATATTTTCTCTTTGGTACAAAATGCATTTTTAGCCCAACTGTTTATAGTCAGGGCTATAGTCATGACTTTCGTCCCTCCATCTGTCGGTCCATCCATCTGTCTGTAAACAATTGGTTTAGACTGATAACTCCAGTTTGGATTATTTGATTTCAACCAAAGTTGATATGCGTATCCCCCCCACCCACCCACACACACACAAACGTGTCACTTAGGCAATTATTCCCAAAATGCATTTTGATGGATTGGGAGTTATTACATGCAAAAAAGAAAATTTACTCATATAGCCCAACATTGCTTTATAATACTGCATCTTGAATCCTTTACCTAACACAATTTGAAGCCAACAGTACAAATTATTTTTATGAAACATCAGATTTTTTCATTTTTTACTTCTGACCATGGCTTATTTGTCCTCATTGGAACAAGCTCATCAAGTTTGTTCCATTAATAGATCATGAGGTATGTTTTGAAGTGTAGAAATGAAAAAATAAAATTTGAATAGCAAATTTTCTATATCACGAATGCAGATATGGCAGATTCGTTAAGTAAACGGTTAACAAAAAATGGCTCCGACTATTTTGCGTCTTAGCATTGCCATTGCTGGGACAGTCGGGCTGCATGTGTGACATCACTCTAGTTCCTTATTTCAGGCGCTGATGATCGGCCAACCATGACGGCTGCGACAGCCCGAAAACCTTTAGCACAGTCTATAGGTTTTATTTATGAAGGGATGTCATTGTAACTTGGTAGGATGACTCTGTATAATGTCTAGATGAGATCGTACCTTTTTGGTCATGATCGGCCAACTGTGATGGCCACAAAAGCCTGAGACCCAAAAACTTTTAGCACAGTCTACAAGTCGTATTTATGAAGGGATTTCATTGTAACTTGGTTGGATGACTCTGTATAATGTCTAGATGAAAACGTCCCCTTTTGGTCGCGATCTGTCAACCATGGTGGCTGTGAGAGCCCGAAAAACCTTTAGTGCAGTCTACAGTTCATATTTATGAAGGAATTTTATTTATTGTAGCTTGGTAGGATGACTCTATAATGTCTAGATGAGAATGTCTCTCGTTGAACATAAGCGCCGAGCCGCAAACCTCAGACCATGTTACCGTCAAATCATCATAATAACTTATGTTTTACTGGTGAGTCAATACCAAGGAATTTTTTTTTTTTCAGAGTCCACATTACACTTGGTTTTACGATTGAGAGGAGGAATTATTGAACCGAGTTTACGAATGTTGGCCTCAAAGTTCAACTGTGACAAGATGATTTGCCGAAAGTAAGTACATGGTAATTCTAAGAGATACACCAGAACCGATCAAGTATTTTTTAATATCCAGCTAGATAATTATCCGACCAGAACCGGATAGTTCAATTATAAACTGTAAAAGTGCTTGCTGATCAGTGTTATCCACTGTACCATGCAGGCACATGAAACTTCATGCAACTGTATCAAACTGCAAGTATGGCCTTTGTCTAAATGTTCGCTTGCTAGGCTCATGTGATAACTATGTCTCCCCTTCACCGAAGGGAGACATATTGTTTTATCCTGAATTCTCCTCGTTGTTGTTCTTATCAGACAACCGTGTCCGGGCCAGAACTTTTTTTTATCTTTTGACCTAAGCTTATGATATTTAGCATGTGGGTGTATCACCATGAGTCGATGTGTCGCATACCATCATGACCAACATATGACCTTGACCTTTGACCTCCAGGTAAAATTACTGTTTTTTTGGCAAGTAAGCTTGTCCGGGCCAGAGCTTATTTACCTTTTCACCTCGGCTTATGATATTTGGCATGTGGGTGTATCACCATGAAACGATGTGTCGCATACCATCATGACATTGACCTTTGACCTCAAGGTCAAATTACTGATTTTTTGGCAAGAACTTATTTACCTTTTCACCTTGGCTTATTATATTAGGCAAGTGGGTGTATCACCATGAGACGATGTGTTGTGTACTATCATGACCCACATATGACCTTTGACCTCAAGGTCAAATTATTGATTTTTAGCTCAACTTTGGCAAAGCCAAATTTGAGCTTATGCCATGGCCAGTCGTCTGTCCGTCAACAATTCAATACGGCTCGGGCTAGAGGCCGTATTTATGAACTGATCTTTATGAAACTCCTTGGGTACCTTTCTTATCACCGCCGTGGGACGAAAACGAGTGTTTTGGGGTCTGTTCCGAAATTCAAGTTGGCCGCTGGCAGCCATTTTGTACAAACTTAGGTGCAATCAGATTTTTGCGCAGAACTTCCATGTGAAAGTGCTGATTTGAATAATTTTTTGTATGAATGTTTAGTACCATGGGATACATCACATATAATACAGGTTTTTTTCTCGTATGTAAATTATGCAAATTAGACTAACTTTGATGTATTTTGGTGTTACTTTCAGCACTATAAGTGCAAATGCCAATACAGGTTTTTTTCTCGTGCAGAAATTATGCAAATTAGATGAACTTTGATTTTTTCAGTGCTACTTACACACAGTAAGTACACATGTCAATACGGCTCGGGCTAGAGGCTGTATTTGTCAACCGATCTTCATGAAACTTCTTGGGTACCTCTGTTATCACCTTGGGACGAGAACGAGTGTTTCTGAGTGCGGTCCAAAATTCAAGATGGCTGCCATGCCAATGGCCTTTTTGTACCGAAATTAGGTCTAATCAGTTTTTTGTACACAACTTCTATGTGGCTCAGGCTAGAGGCCGTATTTATGAACCGATCTTTATGAAACCTATTGGGTACCTTTGTTATCACCGTGGGATGAGAACGAGTGTTTTGGGGTGTGTAGTCTGAAATTCAAGATGGCCACCAGCAGCCATTTTGTACCAAAAATAGTGCAATCAGTCTTTTGTACAGAACTTCTGTATGAAAGTTCTGATTTGAATAAATTTTTGTTTGAATGTTTCGTAACCTTGAATACATCACATATAGTACAAGTTTTTTTCTCTTGCAGAAATTATGCAAATTAGATGAATTTTGATTTATTTAGTGCTACTTATACACTGTAAGTGCACATGTCAATACGGCTTGGGCTAGAGGCTGTATTTATCAACCGATCTTCACGAAACTTCTTGGGTACCTTTGTTATCACCTTGTGACATGAACAAGTGTTTTTGGGTGCCTTTGTTATCACTGTGCTATGAGAACAAATATTTTTGGGTTCAGTCAGACCCACTCTGGGACACAAAGATTTCTTTTCTAGTTTAGCATCTGACTGTCACCCACCTTTACAATACTTTACCTATACATTTGTTACAGGCTACGGCCAGTATTTATGTACAGACCGTTACAATACTTTATATGTACCTTTGTTATCAGGTCATTACCTAGATGTTTGTCATTGCTGTGTCACATACTATACATGTACATGTCTTGACAAATTGAGCTACAGTGTCATTGACACTTTCATTGATGATTATTCTTATAATTAGGGTTTGGAATCTAATATTATTGTGTCGGTGCAAATATTACTCACCTGTGGAAAGTGACCAGCCCAGTGACAGTGGCCAAACTGTAGTTTGTTCACATTTTTGCAAACTCTTTTTGTCCCCCGAATTTTTTTTTTTTTGGGGGGGGGTGGGGGGGCTATTAAAATAGCCAGCATCTGTCCATGCATGCGTGCATCCCACTTTGGTTTTCCCATGATAACTTTAGTTATAGTTAGCCAGATCAAATGACATTGTATGTGTATCACATAAAATACAGGTCAAGTTCGAATCAGAGTGCAGCCCGGCAATTTTTGCCAGAGTTATGCCCCTTGTTTTACTTAGAAAATTCTTCTTTTTATTTGTTTCCTGATGATAACTTTAGTTATAGTTGGCCCAATCAAATCAAATCAACATAAAATACAGGTTAATTTAAAATCGGAATTTGGTCTTACATTTTTTGCCAGAGATATGTATCTTTTTTGACTTCGAAAAATTAAATTTCTTTCAAATACCTTGAATTGCACACGTTTTCTTGGGGGGTGGGAGGGGGGGTGGCAGTGTGGCCTTTTATTCTCTTTGACAGAGAGAGCACATCAGCTCATTGGTTTGCGTTGTGCCTATGTGGGAGCATGGTGGTGCTGTATACTAAGCATAGGGCACGATGACAGTAAACCTGCCTTCAACTGATTCCAAGTTGCCAACCCTGCTTGTGATTGGTTCATGAGTTGGGATAGTCTGACAGATACTCACCATTGTTCATTGGTTTTCTCCAGGCAACGTGTTTTCCTCCACCAATTAACCTCCCAACAAGCATACAAACTTTATGCTGTAGCCCCATGTGCTTTGATCTTAACTGATTGTAATGTGAAAAATCTATTCAATTTTAAGTATACATGAAAAACTGAAAAGCTCTTAATTCCAGCAGAACCCAGCAGACAGCAGATAAGAAGGTTCATTATTAGTGCTTCATAGGCATTTTGCTGAAAACTTATTATTGGATAGAAACTGTTCTTTGGGTGTTTTAGATCCACTTTCCATTTAAATGTATTTTAGCTGCTGGTAACTCTGGGCTGTCATGAATTGTGAGATGGTTGTGCATTGGGAGGATTGAAATTTTGCTTTGATGATGAAAACTGTCCTTTTCCAGTGCATTTTGCAGCTTGATGATTTCTAGTGAATATGACATAACTGCAATTTTTCAGGAAACAACCGATCTCTCCCTATTTTAATGTTGCTCAAAGTGAATCAAAAAGATGCTAATGTATTGCAAGAGTTGTCAGTCAGTTTTGAGTTAAAGGACCTAACTTGACAGGTTTACATGTTTGTTTGTCATTATGGCTACTGTTATATTTTTATGTGTACCCATACCATGTATGGTACACATGATGTCGGCATCCGGTGTGGCCCTCTGTCGTTCGTCCATCCTTTGTCTGTCCGGCCGGCCGGCCTGCATCCGTATCCATTTCTTTGGCATTCGATAACTTGAAAAATATTGCTTGGATTGTCATGTTACTTTATATTTGTGTTCAGGTTACTGATGTGCCGAGCTGTATAGTTTTTGGTGTAAATCTGATAATTTGATCCTGAGATATTAACCCTTGATCCTTCAAATTGAGAATTCTTCCAATCCCTTTGGCACGAGATAACTCAAAAAATATCAATTCAATTGTCATGTTACTTTATATATATCTTCAGGTTACTGATGTGCTGCGCTGTATAGTTTTTGGTGTAAATCTGATAATTTGATCCTGAGATATTAACCCTTTATCCTTCAAATTGAAAATTCCTCCAAAAATTGGTTCTGAAATAATAACAGCTTTCTACTAGTTGCGCGTATGGGTACACATCTAACGATTTAATCGGCCTGTTTTTAATAATTGAAGTGATCCTACAGAATCAACAGGAGCAAACTTTTCATGAATAAAAGTAGGTATCTACATTTTGAGGTTGAATGAGATTGATATTCCCCCTTTGCCACTGTATAATTTCTCTATCATGTGGTATGTTTGGGGACATCAACCAGTTACAGTTGTTTCAAGAATAAATAGTGGTTCATCCCCTATCCATGTTAATTATTTTTCAGAGGATTAGGCTGTGCCATTATGTTGATTTCATCAATCCTTTTGCAGCTTGCAAGCTCGCTGTTTTGTTTGGATCTATTTCAAGTCTGCCTTTTTTTTTAAAGGATTCTGTAAGGCATTTTTCTAATTTTCACGGTGATTACACCAATAAAGAATAATGAATTAATGCGTCCTACTGAGATTTTTTGGAATCTTTTGTGCACCAAATGTTATGTTTCTTCCACACAAGTGTTCAGTTAATGTTTCTCCCACAAATGTGATGTTGGAGTTGATGACAAAACATCAGCATTCTACTTCATCTGTCATATTAGTACGGGGAGTGTGTGATGCAGTCCATTTGTGTTCAGCTGAAAACTGATATGCAATGCAGCTAGAAATGTTCTGTCGCATGGGCAGGGTTACCCATTTGAGGATGATGGATCAGCCTGCAAGTTAAAAAAAAAATGGGTGTGTGCGATTCGATGCCTCGGTCTGCATTTTCGTCCAGCTAGAAAAAGTACACATCCAGCCTGAAAATTTCTATTACAGGGGTGGGGCTATTCGTCCTGGAGTGTGTCAGCTCACTAGTAGATCATAAACAACAGTGAAGACCATAAGTTGTAATATTAGATAAATAAGTAATTTCTCTGAAAAAGTCTGCATGAACCAGTGAACTCTGGCATGGACTTGGTTTTATTTTTTATTATATAAACTTTTGCACCAAAGTTCCCATCGTTTCATGTATGTTCATTGTACACATATAGAATGTTTCTTTATTCCTTCCATATTAACAGAATAAGAAAAATATATATAATTGAACATAGAATCTAATGCAGTTGTTTCATTTTCCACACCTGTGTACTTTTGTGAAAAAAACAAGTTTTGGTCGGATAATTCCAGTCGGAACCATTATCCAGTGCATCCCTAGTAATCTTATGAATTGAACAGCTTTTTTGACAGAACCCTTTTTTGCTCACCTGACTGAAAGTCAGAGTGAGCAATAGTGATCACTCTTGTCCGTTGACATTCATAGTAAAGGTGGCCTTTGAGCTCTCTCCTCCCAAACTGCTCTACCAATTCCAATAAAATATGAAAAAAATATGAATAATGAGTAGAGAGTGCATATTCAGTTTTGTCAAAATGGATATGCAGCTCCTCTCTGGTGTTGAAACGATTACCTATTTTTCAAAGTCAACTAGTCGACGGGAGTAATCGATTCAAAATCGACTAGTCGGCTTTTCTGTTGAAAACATGATTGTCTCAGTAAATTAGGTGATAAGAGACTGTTACATGTAGATAACCCTTTCGTTTAATGACTCGTTTGACAGGTGTTTGATGAAGTTTCCTTGTCAAAGTCATGAACGTAGCTGTTCTCTTTTTGTATTTTGAGTTTTTTAAAACATCGTGCATATTATAGCTTTAACCATTCAGTAAAAAAAATTAAGATACCTGAGAAGTGCGTGCCACCTAGTCCTCTGTCCGTACAGTGGAAAAAGTATCCAATGATGTTAAAACAGAAGTTTCGTGAATTTGTAAAATGTTTGAAGTGTGCCACCATTTGCCCGGTGCAATTAATTAAAAACTCCCGAGTCAAATTTTGTGATGGACAGTTTCCTCACCTTCATATCCAGTCTTCGCCAGCTCACACCCAAACCAGTACAGTAATATCATAGAATATGGAGCTATGGCATTGATGTACAACCGATCATTTACCGATGTAATATCTGTTACTGAGTGTTTCAGGCATGTATTTTATTTTTATATCAGTTAATAAGTGTGGGCGACTTGGGTGAGGGACAGAATGCTTCCATGAATTAATCGGCATCTTTGAAGTTGTACATCAAAATATTTTTCTTCAACGTGTGCCAGTGATTAGGTTAGGTGAAATCAGTGCTTGTAATGCTGCTGAAATCTAAGTTGTAACATTATCGGCATCAACAAACGACAATGATTGCATTGATATCCACTTCTCAATACAATTTAAAATAGGTCCACCACAAAGCAGAAACGTCTGATGTTTGTAATCATTAACCCCCACTATTGGCATTTTACGACTTCATCTTTGAGTTTCCAGACTAGTCGACTGGCGGATTTCAGAGTTGATTTTTCCGAAAATCGAATCAACTTTGACTAGTTGACTAATCGTTTCAACACTACTCCTCTCCCCATAAGGGAGCCTGAATTTAAATTTAGTACAATATTGAGCAATCTTGTATGAAATGAAAGTCATCTTCTGATCCACCTGTTTGAATCTTTTGATATTTGGTATACAGCATCTTTATGGTGGTCTGATTCAAGTTTGTTCAGATTAAGTCCTGGGTTCATATTTGAGCTCCTCAGCTTCCTTTTAACTTACTATAATAGGAGGGAAAATTCTTTGAAAATCATCTTCTGATCTACCTGTGAGAATCTTTTGATATTTAATATTCAGTACCTTTATGGGGGTCATGTTAGTTTGTTGAAAACAAGATCTTGAGTTCATATATGGGTGCCCGAATATTGTCCATCCATCTGTCTGTCTAACTGTCTGTCCGTGCTTTTGTCATGTTACCACCTCTATCTCAGATGCTTTGGTACTTTTGTTTCAAATTTTCTGATTTGATGGGGCATTAGGAAAAATTGATGCACGTCATTTTTTTTCCAAGATGTCTGACTGGCGACCATTTTTGTTGGAAATTGCGTGTAATTCGTTACATGTATATGCTCAGATCTTCTGAAGGACATTTCCGATTTCAATAATTTTTGGTATGGAGGTCTAGCAGCATAAGATAAATAACATATCATACAGCAAATTATGCAAATTAGCCTTACTTCACCTTTTTTTTCAGGTAATATTTTTGTGTGTATTATGTTGTGTACTGTTACCACCTGTATCTCAGAGATGCTTTCATGCTTTTGTTTCAAATTTTCAGATTTGAAGGGAAGAGACATAATTATGATAAATAAGGTTTTTTTCTTGTGCATAAATTATGCAAGTTAGCCTTACTTAACTTTTTTACAGGTATTTGGATGCTTCCAGTAAAACCACAGAAATATGGGTAATATTGGGACTAGTTTGTTGAGTTGTTCCTTTGATATCCATATTTGTTTGGGTTTTATTGAGGAAATATCAATATATTTCACAGTAATCCACCTGCCGTGAGGGACGATAGATCGCTTTTGACTGGCGTTGCACTTGTTGATATTTGGTATACAGCATCTTTGTGGGGCTTTGATTCAACTTTGCTCAAATGATTCTGTGAGTTCATAGTCAGGCTTCTTATCAGAGTCATATTTTAACTCCGTGCAATAAATCCACTAATAAGATTCTTTTTAGATTTGTTGTACAACAGCCTGAGGGGGTCGGTGCAGATTTAAGTTTTTTTTCAGATCCAAGTCCCTTGGTTCACATTTGGGCTCCCTATGGTAGCCCAAATTATAACTTTGTGCAGTATGCGGAATATTCTTTGAAAATCATCTTTGATATTTTATATATATATATTTTATATATATATTATATATATATTTTATATTTTATATATATTTTATATTCTTTGAAAATCATCAGATCCACCAGTCCACCAGTCAGAATGTTTTAATCTGAATTTTTAATGTATAATTTAATTGTTTCAAGGACTCATTGGGATCCACAAGTTAGAGTCTGCTGATATTTGGTATATGAAATCCTTAGTAAGGCCAGATTCATGTTTGTTGTGCCCCAGGATTGAAAAGTCAAAGGGGTATCTAGTGGAGACCTCCATCTGTCCGTTCTTCTGTCCATCTGTACCAACATTTTCCCTTGTATCTCAGCCACTGCTACTTCGATTTGAATGATATTTGGTGATGTGACCAAGCATCATGGGGGAACAATACCTGTATAGCATGAGTTTCTTCCAAACATTTTTTCCTGAGTTATGGTCCTTTTTTGAATTACAGAATTCAAAATTCCTTTCATCCGAACATTTTCCTGTGTAGCTCAGCTACAGTTACTCCATTTTGACGTATATTTGGTACACTGATAGAGTAATATGGGGATAACGATACTTGCCTAGAGGGAGTTATATGGGGGTAACAATACTTGCCTAGCGGGAGTTTCTTCCACACATTTTCTCCATTTTTTCTAATGTCTCTTTATCTAAGTTAGTGATAAACTTTTAAATAAATAGACCAAGAACCCTTAGGTTAATTTCTAAGTGGAATTTAGCTTTGGTTCTTCTGAAGCTAAAAGACGCGCCATTTGAGCCTCTTGATACAGTGGACTTCAAATTCTTATCTTATAAGACAGCTTTTCTCATAGCCTTCTCTTCTGCTAGAAAAGTTAGTGAGCTTCGTGCACTATCTATTGATGATTCTCACTATCGTAGTTCTAGTAATACTATTACATTGACTACTAATGTTGGATTTTTGGCTAACAATCAGGCTCCCTAATAAGTACCCTGAAGCTATTGTTTAGGCTCTTCCATCTCCAGACGGTCATAGGCCTTTGCTTTGTCCAGTCAGAGCTATGCGTATTTACAAAGTAGATCTGAGTTTATCAGAAAGGAACGTAAGCGTTTCTTTTTGTCTTTGCTGCCCAATAGAAAGGACATTACGGTCCATTCTATTATAAGGTGGATTCAATTAACTATCCGTACTGCTTATGATAAATTATCTTCATCTCAGCAGTCTGTGCGTAAGATTTAGGTGCATGGAGTAATAGCGCTGTCTACATCTTGGGCTTATGCTAATGAAGGCTGTGAGGAGCGCGGTGGCTCAGTAGGTAGAGGTGCAGGCTGCAAGCCGAGAGGTCCTCGGTTCGAATCCCACCTGCGGCAACCGCGTTGTGTCCTTGGGCAAGACACTTCATCCCCATTGCCCACGTGGGGGCACGATGACGCCGTGTACTAAGGCGTACTGCACGTCGATGGTGCGCATGTCTTCAACCAATCTAACCCTGCCTGTGCTGCAGTGCGGAGTTACGATGTTGGGGAGCTGGCAGCTGCTCGTCGTTGCTCGGTGTTTCTCTCCACCCGTAAAACTGTCACGGTCACGATTAGCCATTGTGCATAAATATGTGACCTTAAACATCAGTAAATAAGTAAATAATAATGAAGGCTGCATATTGGTCTCAGCCTTCCACGTTCACAAATTTTTATCATAGAAATATTCTTAGTCCATTTCTGGCGATCTCCGTTGTTTAGGTCCGTTATCTGTTGCTCAGAATGTCGTCCACTAACAGTTGCAACTATAGTTATTCAGTGACTCTGTCCTGCTGCTCTCTTGGTTCTGGGGTATTTGGCCCAGAGCAAGGGGAAGGGGGGGGGGGGGGGGGAATGTGTTCCCTTATATCACCTGCTTTATAGTGAAAAGCAAGGGAATACCTCCTCTGGAGTCAGTAATTCCGAGTCAGTGCTGGTATGGTTTTAAAGTGTAAAGCTAATGTCTATCTCATTTATGTAATATTCAGCTCAGTGTGAAGCATTTGTATATCTCACGTGTCATACGAGTGTTAATATACAATCCTCGGACACTTTTAAATGAGTATAAAGAGTCTCATTCTCTGGACTATCTTTATTTATTGACTTTTCTTTA
Organism: Pictodentalium vernedei; assembly: GCA_031216915.1. Taxonomy (NCBI): domain Eukaryota; kingdom Metazoa; phylum Mollusca; class Scaphopoda; order Dentaliida; family Dentaliidae; genus Pictodentalium; species Pictodentalium vernedei. The sequence goes on from CM062288.1 coordinate 177,776,514, forward strand.
AAAAGATTAGTATAATGCGTTATACTGGATGTTAATAGAGATCATTGACGTTATTGTGCTCAATTACGGAATGGGATTGTGTCTTTCTTTTTTGGTATAAATAAGAAAGATACATGTAAAGCCTGTTCTATTCTGGAGGGGATAATTCTGTTTTCATGTAATTGAGTCTATTGGATTTTCCTTTATGTCCTAGGCCCTCCAGCTTTTTTTCTATTCAGCTAAGTTTGGGTCATTGGTACAGTATAAAGATGTGAAAAAATTTATAGTAATTTATATATTTTTTATACTTACCAATGACCCAGACGGGGATGGCCCTCCCATGAGTCGGGAACTCATACCTCCCCACTGATTACATAACGCTTACCAGGCACTGGTTGTAAGAAAGAGGATTTGGCTCCAATTTTGGTACTTCCTGGACACTGCGCATGCGCAGTGGACAAAAGTATGGAGGTCCACATAGGACATCTATTTTTGGGATTTTGATGCAAATTTTGGGGATTGGGGGGGGGGGGGGGGGGGGGGGGGGCAAAATTTGTGTTTGGCCCTACATTACGTGTACGCTTGCTGTAAAACACAGCCAATCGACTCCCCACTAACTGCTCTATGAGGTGGGGAATCAAAACCCAACCATGTGACTTCAATAAGACGTACTATCGGTTATAATTAGCACGAAGTGTTTCCCAGTGTTGTGACAAGGTTATGCTTCCGACACAAAATAGGACCTTCATACATCATTTCTCTGCGAAACAGCCGTTGATAATTAGGGAATAAAGCGCATCGCTCCCAAACTATACAAATAAAAATAAAATCGTTAAAATTTATTTCGAAATATCATACAAAATGACTTTTGAGGGCAGTTTCGATCTCACAGGAATATTTGTGAAGACCATGTTGTTACCTTTTGTCGATGTCGGTGTTTCTTTGATCCCGTAATTTTTGGATACCAATTAGCACATTTTTCCAACCAGTCAGGCAAATACTATTTTTAATATCACAGGGAAATTTTAAAAACGCGCTTCGTTTCGAATATATTGAGTAACAATCAGTGCGATTTCGTCCTTGAATTTTTAAAATCCGACTATTATTAGCGAAGTTACGCCAAAAATGGAAATAATAAAAAAAATCTCATTTGTAACAGGTTGAAGAACCTTTCGAAAAGAGTCATTCAAATACACACCTTTTTTGTTCTGCAGTGGTAGACATATTCCAGGCAATGAAAAAGAACTTTACATAATTTGGTTGTGTTTCCAGGTATTCGCATGAAGGACGTCTGACGTCGACTTAACAGGTTGAGAACAACGTAGTTTCGTTACCCACTAAACAGGCCAAATTGCCAGAGTTATTAGACCACAGACGTCTGGAAACCTGATCTAAATCACCCCTACCTCAAAACACCTCATTCTTATATGCACCCCACCCCATCGAAACATATATAATACACAGATCTGTGTGTTATTTATTTTGGAAGTGTGTGTGTGGGGGGGGGGGGGGGGGGGGGGGCAAATATAAGAGGGAGGTGTGACATTGGGGGTGATGTGATATTAATCAGGTCTCCAGACGTCTGTGGATAGACTAAGCAGTGGGACCTGGAGGCGGGATGCACAGCAACTCCGAATTACGACATCATCTTTAATTCAAGGATGATATACAACATTTCTCAATAAAAAAAATAAGCGTTTAACGTGTTTGTTGGATTTCAAGGTGTGCAGAGAACGAGCTGGTTCATTACGAACTCGCCCCAGTGACGCGGCAAAGCTTCCATGTTTTACAAGGCGATGTTCCCACTCAACTTGGCGGAGCAAAAATACAAAAAGAGTACCCAAAAGACGGGTGCAGAATGTTAATTCCCCCCCCCCCCCCCCCCAAAAAAATGTTCTTGGTGAAAAAAATGCTGTGGAAGACCAGTCGAGTAAAGATATCATCTGACTGGTTGATTGGCTGTGGGGGGGGGGGGGGGGGGGGGGAGGGAGGCTAAGTACAAATTCAATGGAGGCAGAGAGCCGACTGTTATGGGCCTACCATCTTGCCATCAGAGGGTGCAGTTGCATAGACCAACCCCACAAACATTTAATGTCTGTGTTTCTTTCTCCTAATGTTCAGTGTTGATGTAAGCCTACGACTTGTGGGCCTAGGCCTATTAAAAAAATCCAGGTAAACTTGGGTGGGGTGGGAATCTTATGCAGATCAAGTGGGATTTGCAAGTGTGATATAGGTATTGCTCCTCGCCGTATGGGCGGAACAAAATTTCCTGACAGACCAAAATAATTTCCAGGCTGATTTCAGATGTGGAACCAAATTGGATTAACAAACCGCACGTGCACCTACATATCGGTTCCCGGATGTAAGATGGCACTATGCTGAAATCGTCTATTATGATTGAATAACACGTGGGAAATCTGAGTCAATTCCTCTCCAACACAGTTTCGTCCAGCATGCAGTTCGACCTATTGTTCAGGTGAACAAAATATTCCTTTACATTGAACCATGCAGGGCCTTTGAAACACTGTGGATGACCAAGACTGTAATTGTGGATATCCAGGAACCCATCAACGGTACATGGAGATAAATTCTAAACAGAAGCACTAACAGAGTGGAATTGTCACACATGTATCATTTTAACCCATGTGAAAGAAGCATTTCTTTGAACTGAGGGTCCTTTGAACGACAACCTACGGCCCATCTGTAGAAATATGTTGTGCTCGGTGTCCCTTTTTCACCAAAGCAGAGAGCATATTTTCTGAGTGGAAACCTCACTCCACGAGTGTTTTAGCAGAGACCCTTCTTTATGTGGCGAGATGGGACGCGATGTGTCTGAATGTATCTGAGATCAATTAAAAATTATAAATTGGCAGAATTTGGGAGAGTTTTCAGTTTCCTGTCTGAACTTAGCAAAATTAGAAGAAACATATACATATATTTTATATTTCATTAAAAAACGATGCGTATAGCTTGAGGTTTGTTGCTTTGGACCACTGAGAAAAGTAGACACAGGCTGTTGTAATATAACTGAATATAACACAAGACTCAACATGATCAATTATTGAGTTCTCGCGGCAGCAATAAAATTTGGTAGCAGTAACATTTCCTAATCCGAACCAATCCTTTAATTACCCTTCCAAAGATATAAAACAAGAGCCGACAATAGCTACTGATTGTTTCTGAAACCGCCTCTGATCGCAATGAAAACATTGACTGGTGACAATAGATAAAGCATAAATTACTCCTATGAAGTTTATTCTTTTGAGATTTCCAACATCAGAAACGGGTTAAATTGAATTACAATAATGTATATCTATATATTTTTATATTTGCACTGCGACTTGTAAAGAAAATTTTGTTTCTAACATTCGACCTTCCATTTAACAATTTTATTAGCTAGCACTATGACAAATGTTGAAATTATTTTGAATCTATTTAAAGCTCGTGTGGTGTTTTCCAACAAATAGTTGGAACACAATGAGAAAAAATTTCTAACATTCGGCCTGTCTCTTAAGTTAACCGTGCACTTGTATATTAGCACTACGAAAAAGCCCTGGGCCGATTTAATCTGTGGACCGACTTAGGGGCATACCTCAGTTGCTGACTTTATTTTTGGCCGACTTCTCCCATGGGCGCCTTCCCACCATTTAACTCTTTGTAGACTTTATACCACAACAACAAAGCTTAATTTTTTTTTGCGACAATTTATTGGAAAACATCCAGTGGTGTTTTGAATAGATAGTTGCAAAAAATGAGAAAAACAACAAAACAATTTCTACAGCCCGTGTCTTGGAGCACACTGAGAGACCATGTGTTCGAGTGTTGTTTTCTTAATACTGGACCCCCCATAAATAACAGATCTACCCCCCCCCCCCCCCCTACCACAACAGTTGTCAAAATATTTTTTGCTTCCAAAACACAGCTTCTGAAACCCTGATTGAAACAGACACTACGCGCTTGTTTCAGTCAAAAGTCATAAGATATGCTTTGGAAGCAAAACATTAAGATAAAAACCTTAAAAAATGGGAATGACGAATTGCGTGTATAGCGTTGGCCGATTTTTACAGTTATGTCACGTAAAGTGTTAAATGCAAAAATGAATATTGCACAGTAATTAGACTTGAATATTTCTCCATTTGAACTTTATATGCCAAGATTATTTTGAAGTGATTTTTTGTTTTTGTTACAAATTACAATTAATTGAATATATTGATATATATGCATTCCCAATAAATTATAGCAAAATACAGAATGAAATTCAAAAAGATATTTAATAACATTTGATAAATAAAAGTTCTCAGAAAGGTTATAAACGACATCTCAAAAGTGTTATGCTTTATCAGACCAGTGCTGGAAAACCCCATTAATTAGCTCCGCCCACTCATAAAAAGTTCCTCTATAAATAGACACAGAGATCTTAATTGAATCGGATTAACAGTGACTGTATTATGTAATCATATGTAACAACTGGGGTAATTTGGAAGACAACTTTTACAGGGACTGTACACGTAATGTAGAATTTAAGAGTTAGCATCAGTTAAGTCTGGGTCATTGGTAAGTATAAAAAATATATAAATTACTATAAATTTTTTAACTTTTATATGCCAGAGTTTGTGAAGTCTTAGTCCTAACAAGGACCCTCTTGTTATTACCCCTCCACCCACTTCCCTGAAGACTGGAGGGCCCTAGTTTAGAGCTGGGAGGTTCACCGAAACACGGGTCAGGATTGGTAGTGAGAGACTACCAAAAATCACAACCGCACTCCAATAAACACGGCCACAAATTCGGTTTTAAAATTCCAGCACGTTTTAAGTTACTGCCTGAAGTAACGAATTACCAAAATGACCACATAATTCGCTTAAATGCAATACCTATGCATCTGCGGGCCGCTGTTAATAATTTCTATGTATACATTTTAATGGAATTGAAAAACAAAACTGTTATACACTATGCTTGCACAGTGACATTTTCAAGACAGTGAGCCAAGATTTGAGGCTTTCAGAATCAGCACACAAAACCCAAAACAATATTCATGATTTTATCAAATGCAGCTTCCTTTGCTGAACTAGAACAGGCCTGGCATTCTAGAAAATCGAGGAGTGCAAAAAATTGCTCCCCTCAGATTGCCAAGGAGTGCAATTGCACACGCAAATTTCAGTGCATGTGCAGGAATGCTATTTTGGCTTAAATCCTCTTGGAAGTTATTACTAAGGTGAGTGACCATTGTATTAACTTATATGCATCCAAATAATTACTAATGATATTCAAGATGACCCGTGTTGTGTCCTTGAGCAAGGCACTTTATCCTGGTTGCCTACATGGGAGCACGATGATGCCGTGTACTAAGGCGTACTGCACGTCGATGGTGCACATGTCTTCAACCGCTGTAACCCTGCTTGAGTGGAACAGAGTTAGAATGTTGAGCTGACAGTTGCTCACCGATGCTCGATGGTTCTCTCTGGGTACTCCAGCTTCCTCCACCCACAAAACTGTCATTGTCACGATTAGCCATTGTGCATAAGTATGTGACCTTAAACGCCAGTAAATAATAAATAATATACTAATGATATTATGATATGTAACTATTTGGACACATACAACTTCTCTTTTTATTATCCATGGCAGAATCACTTTATCCCAGTTGCCTACATGGGGGCACGTTGACGCCATGAACTGAGGCATACTGCACATTGATGGTGCACGTGTCTCCAACTGCTGTAACCCTGCTTGTGAGAAGCTTGAACAGAGCATGTTGAGCTGACAGTTGCTCGTTAATGCTTGGTGGTTCTCTCCGGTTACTCTGGCTTCCTCCACCCGTAAAACTGTCACAATCACGATTATCCACTGTGCAATAGTATGTGACCTTAAACACCATAAAATAAAAATCCATGGCAGAATAGGTGTCATTTAATTAATATGTGACTCTCCAGCACAGTCACGGTGACATCTGGGGAAAAAATGCAGGCGTGTGAAAAATCACACTCGCAGTTTCCATTTCACAAGTGTGAAAAATTGTAGAAGTGTGATTTTTTCCAAATCTCGGAAATAGTTGCTCACATTCTTTACTTTATTGCCCAATGCTAATCGTAATAGAAAGAAATAGACTGTCATTTGATAATTTTTCCTGTTGTTTATTGAAAGCCCACAGGTTTGACTTGGAACGGCATGATAGTGCTCAAAATACAGATGCTGTATCCATGAAATGCACAGTATGAAGTGAAAAATAAATGACCTCTAAAACTGTTCCATATCAAAATAAGTTCTGATCTGTAGGCTGCAACGTGCATGGATTCCGAAGTGTTAACTTCCCAACTGGAACTTGTTATTCTCTGAATCAATACGAGGTTCTGAAGAGAGCATTGTTTAGCAGTGTTGTCTTTCTTGGGAGAAAAAATCACCTTTGAAATAAGTTTTGGAAAACACACTGCAGTATTCATGGAGTGAATTCAGTTCAATTGCAAGCAGACCGTTTTTTTTTTGTTATGTCAATGAGTTATAAAGGGGGCACCATTTTACATGGGAGTGCTTGATTTTCTGACCTGATTATGTTTGGGAGATGAATTCGGCCGAAACGGATTTCATAATTCAAAATAAGAAGCTGTTTCCAATATTAATATCCGATGTCAGCTCATCAGATGGTGTAACAATCTTGCAGGCATGCAATAAATTGCCCATCTCGATTTTTTTTTTAGACGTGCAGTAGGCATGCTGCGCGCCTTAAGAATGCCAGGCCTGCTAGAACTTACTATTTGCACTTCATTTATAGTGTCAGATATATTTATTTCTACACGTAATTTTGAAAGCTTCAACTCCAAAATCAGTTTCAAATTCAGTTGAAGTCGGAATGAAATTTAGGGTTACAATCATCTAAATGAGTGGCTTTTACTCGATAAAATTTTTAGGCTTGGCATAATTTTTTAGGTTCGATCGGGTTACCCGAAACGCAATTTTTTGTTGTTTTTTTTGCCTGACATTTTACAACATTACACCCTCTGCATTTTTTTTTCTGATGACCTTCATTACCACCACTGCACCATGGGCAAGTGGAAATTAGCAATGACCAATGTCCATGACCGAAAAATAATATTCAGTTATGCCTCTGCAGTTTATGGCTTGAAATCAGTTTAAAAATCAATTAAATAGTAGCAATTACTGACCCAGGGATATAAGGACAACACAAGTCAACCATATATATGTTATAATTATTATTCATCTGATACAATGAACAGAAGATGCGTTGTTATAACAGTTGTTAGAAGAAGATGTAAGGTTTTTTGCTTTCAAAAACTAAAACCGCACCTACAGTGTAAATCCCACAACCCTCCAGCTCTATCCAAGTTAGGACCAGTGATGAGATTCTTGTATACATTCCTATATTTATGAACCAAATTCAACAAAACTTGTCAAGCATTACCACTAACAAGTAAAAATATGCATTTTACTAAATTTTCAGGCTGTGTCAATTTGAACCAAATTATCTCCCCTTGAAAATAGAATTAATATTAAGTTCTACCGATATTTGAAATTTTGGGGTGTTTAACTCTAACATTAATGAGCCGATTTTGATGGAACTTTTCAAAATGCTCATTTACCTGTGAGCATCTGCATATTCATAAACTTCATAGCTGCACTTTCAAGGTTCTGAAAACTCAAAGGGAGTATTTATCTCCATCTGTTCCCTGTGGGAACCCCGGGAAGTGAAATTGTGCTTGTTTTCTGTGGTAAACAAGCTTGGTTTGCTTCATTATCTGGTACATACCTGCATAGTCTTAAGATTAGGCAATTTCTATCGAATATAGACTGCCGGAATAAAAGTTTTGAGATATACGCAAAAGAGCACCGGTACATCTGGGAACTCCAGTTTTCTTTTGGGCGCCATTGAAGGTTCTGTGTGACACCTGTTGCAGTTGGAGCAATGAAAAAATGGGCAAAGTATGAACGAATGGTTGAGAAGTTAAGCTTGTATAGATTCAAAGTTTTATTGTCGACTGTCACATCTGATACGTCTAGGGGTTGTTCCCAGAGCCCAGCGTCAGTGAAGATCTGGATTCTGAACCTACTAAAGGTACAGCAGAAGTGCATCCTGCTCAAACCCTTTCGCAAAACAACTCAAACAAAGTTAATCCTGTGGAGTTCGAAACCTTTAATCCGCAATTATTATTATTACAACAATAAGCTGAATTCATGGCCAAATTCGAGCAATTGTCACAAGCATTTAGTAAATCCAGTTCTTCAAACAGGCAGGGTAATTTAGATCTAAACATATCAACTCAAAATCGGTTTGATAAGTTTGGAAGAGAACAACAAATATTACAAATTCATGACCCAGATGAACATGATTTTTTTTTAGATCACGTTATGACTCGTTTTCACGAGTTGATGAACTTGATAACCAATCTGTTGGCAGTATTGACACCCAGTCTGATTCTGATTTTCATGCCTGGTCAACCATAATTTCCAAATTAATTGCTAAATTCAATATTCCTGAGGAAGATGATACAGAAACTACCTTCTTTTGAATCATCTTGTCTGCTGAATACTTCTAAACCTGTTTCTAATAAACTACCCTTGCAGCAACTGTGCGAGAAAAGCTTACAGCTGTTGATAAAGAAGTGTAAGTATGGCTCAGTGAAGACCTTCTGTTTCAAAGATGGCAGTGTGTATCGTGTGCCCCAGGCAGATTTTAATGCTTATTGTTTCACAGTAAATTCACACCACGATTGGACTCCAATGTGGAAGAAGGACTCGTTCACAAGAGATAGTAAGGCCTTTCAATACACCTCTAAAAGACCTTCCAACTATGATGGAAAGTTTTCCAAAAATTACCTATGTGGTAAGGAGGATTTCAGATCCCCCCCTCCCCCCCTTCTTCGTTTTTCAAAGCAATAAACCTTCAATCAGCATTTCCCTCGAATTTGTCAAACAAACTGGGGACATTTCAGTTCATATAAACAAACAGAGGAAACAAGTCCATTCCCCACATTTTTTCAGTATTCCTCTGGGCGAGGAAGGCGTGGGTCAGGTAGACCCTTTTCCTTTTGTATCACTAACTTTGGTAGGTTACCAAGGAGTAAAACCAACTCCGGGGGAGGCAAGACTACTTGCATTTCATCAACACTGGTTGCAAATAACCAACAACCGATGGATGTTGGGAGTAATACAAAAGTTGCTAACTCTAGAATTCTACACACTTCCACCATTGTTAGACATGCCTCACATGGTATGCTCAACAGTCTGTCAATCCCACTAAAGCACCTTTAGCAAAAGAATTTCTTGTCTCACTACACAGGTGCAACATTTCAAAGTGTCAACTGTTGCAGGTTATAGATCTGCCATCGCTTGTATCCACCAAGGGGTCCGTGATTCAGATGTTAGGAACAGTAAGGAATTATCTCAGCTGATCAAAGAGCTCTTCAACACATTTCCTGTTACTTGTAGGTTGTTACCCAATTGGAGTTCACCTTTGGTCTTGCAGAAGCTATTGGACTCGCCTTTTGAGCCTTTAGAGCCTGCAGACTTGAAATATCTTACTTGGAAAACTGTTTCTCTCAAAGCTGTTACTTCTGCTGCCCATGTTGGTGAATTTCATGCATTATCAACAGTTCCTAACATGTCCGCTTGGTGATGAGGGGTGTCACCTAATTTACAATTCCTGGCGAAGTCACAGACTTCGAACAGACCATGGGAACCAATGTTTATTCCCAAATTTTCAACTTTTGCCACAGATAGTGAGGGCCCCAAGCTTTGTCCTTACAGGGCTTTCAAAACGTATGTCACAAGGACAGCTAAACATCAAGATGAATCCATGCAAATGTTTATTTCCTATCAACCTGACAGAAAGAATGTCACAGTCACAATTCGTCGTTGGATTGTTTCCATACTCAAATGGGCTTAAAGTCATTCATTAGAGGCAGATTGTTCACATGTTAATGCCCATGACACCAGGAGACTTGCATCTTCTTGGTCTTTATTAGCTCACATGACTGTCACCTGATAGTCACCTGACTATCACTTTTTGTCCGTCGTCTGTCGTCCGTACTGACAGTGGTGTTTGGGTCTTTTTCTCGCAAACTACTGACCACATTTTAATGAAATTTCACCTGAGTAGTGGTTATATAGGGGCATTTGAGTTTTTCTTCAAATTGGGTTTTTGCCCGTATTGAGGAGAGGGTGGAGCCAAAATGCCTCAATTTTTTTTCACCGTAAGGGGACTATAGAATTGCACTCCGTCCATCTGTCTGTCTGTCTCTGTCTGTCTGTCCGTCCGTCCATCTGTCTGCCTGCCATCCATCTGTCCGTCCATCCGTCTGTCTGTTTTTTTTATGTTACCACCTCTCCCTCCAACATGCTTTAAGCTACACCTTTCATATTTGGTACATGGATAAATGGTTCTGAGGGGATGATGCACGCTCAAAATTTTTTTTTCAAAATCTAAGATGACGGAATGACGGCCATTTTTGTTGTGTTTTTAAAGCTTTTTTCTCTATTTTATGTTACCACCCCTCACTCCAACATGGTTCAAGCTACACTTTTTATATCTGGCACATGGATAGAGGGTTGTAATGGGATGTTGCACGATCAATATTTATTTTCCAAAATTCGTCCATCTGTCCGTCCGTCCGTCCATCCATCCGTCTGTCTGTCTGTCTGTTTTTTATGTTACCACCTCTCCCTCCTACATGCTTTAAGCTATACCTTTCATATTTGGTACATGGATAAATGGTTCTGAGGGGATGATGCACGCTCAAAATTTTTTTTTCAGAATCCAAGATTGAGGAATGGTGGCCATTTTCGTTGTGTTTTTTAAGCTTTTTTTTTTCTCTATTTTCATGTTACCACCCCTCCCACCATATTTGGCACATGGATAGAGAGGTGGGAGGGGATGATGCACATTCAATATTTTTTTTTCAAATTCCAAGATGGCGGCATGGCGGCCATTTTTGTTGTGTTTTTTTTAAGCTTTTTTCTCTACTTTATGTTACCACCCCTCACTCCAACATGGTTCAAACTACACTTTTTATATCTGGCACATGGATAGAGGGTTGTAATGGGATGTTGCACGTTCAATATTTTATTTCCAAAATTCAAACTGGCGCCATGGCAACCATTTCTGTTGTGTTTTTTAAGCCGTTTTCTCTATTTTATGTTACCACTGCTCCCTCCAACATGGTTCAAGCTGCACTTTTCATATATTGTACATGGATAAAGGGGTTGTGAGGGGATTATGCATGCTCAATATTTTTTTTCAAAATCTAACATCTGTCTGTCTGTCCGTCCGTCTGTCTGTCTGTCTCTGTTTTTATGTGACCACCTCTCCCTCTAATATGCTTCAAGCTACACCTTTCATATTTGGTACATGGATAAATGGTTCTGAGGGGATGATGCACAGTCAATATTTATTTTTCAAAATCCAAGATGGCAGAATGGCGGCCATTTTTGTTGTGTTTTTTAAGCTTTTGCTCTATTTTATGTTGCCACCCCTCCCTCCAACATGGTTCAAGCTACGCCTTTCATATATGGTAGATGGATAAAGGGTTGTGAGGGGATTATGCACGCTCAATATTTTTTTTTCAAAATCCAAGATGCTTATATACTCCAGTGTCTTCTGTGACAAAAACACCTTATGTCACAAAAGTGCCGTAGGGGACTAATACCACCTCAGTGGTCAAACACTTGTTTAAATCTACTTCTCATGAACCAGCTGTAGCAGAGATTCACGTTTGTTCAAGCCAAGTCGCTGGCTTCATATTTAGGCTCCCTGTGGGAGCCTGAATTGTAACTTAGTTCAATATGAGGTATTTTCTTTAAAAATCTTGATCAGATCCAGCAGTCAGAATGTTTTGATATTTGACAAACAGCATTCTTAGGGAGGTGTGATTCAAGTTTGTTCAAGCCAAGTCTCAGTCCATATTTGGGCTTCCTGTGGGAGACCGAATTGTAACTTAGTTCAGTATGAAGAACATTCTTTAAAAATCTTCTTCTTCACATCCACCAGTAAGAATCTTTTGATATTTGGTATACTGTATCGTTAATGAGGTGAGATTCAAATTTGTTAAAGTCAAGTCCCTGGGTTCATATTTGGGTTCCCTATGGGAGCCCAAATTATAACTTAGTTCAATATGAGGAATATTTTTTAAAAACAATTTTTTCAGATTCACTGGTCAGAATGTTTTGATATTTGATATATGGTTTTCTAAATGGGGCAGATGCAAGTTTGTTCAAATCAGAACCCTCGGTTAATAGTTGTCATGTCAGGTGAGCGCTCTCAGGCCCCTTGGGGCCTCTTGTTTGAGATACCAGTTAATGAAATATTGAAAGCAGCTCACTGGGCTTACGAGACTACCTTTCCGACCCTTTATCTTCGGAACATTCCTGAGGTCGAGGGTAGATTTGCTCGGGCAACAGTCATTGACCCAATGTGTCATGTGAAACAATGGAAGCATTGACTGAGATAGGTGTTATTCTTCTATTTTGAAAAGTCTGTATACTTAACCACCTCCTGTTGCCTTGTTTTAAATTTTATATTGCCTAATCGTAAGACTATGCAGGTGGATGGGGGCACGATGACGCTGTGTACTAAGGCATACTGCACGTCGATGGTGCGCATGTCTTCAACCAATCTAACCCTGCCTGTGCCGCGGTGCAGAGTTCAGAGTTATGACGTTGGAGAGCTGGCAGCTGCTCGTCGTTGCTTGGTGGTTCTCTCCGGGTACTCCGGCTTCCTCCACCCGTAAAACTGTCACCGACATGATATGACCCTGGTTGTTAATGTGTCATTAAACCCTAATAAAAAAAAAAAAAAAAAAAAAATTAGGTGGATACCAGATAATGAAGCAAACTAGATGTTAGGGGGCGCGGTGGCTCAGTTGGTAGAGGTGCAGGCTGCAAGCCGAGAGGTCCTCGGTTCGAATCCCACCTGCGGCAACCGCGTTGTGTCCTTGGGCAAGACACTTCACCCCGATTGCCTACATGGGGGCACGATGACGCTGTGTACTGAGGCGTACTGCACGTCGATGGTGCGCATGTCTTCCACCAATCTAACCCTGCCTGTGCTGCGGTGCAGAGTTCAGAGTTACGATGTTGGAGAGCTGACAGCTGCTCGTCGTTGCTCGGTGGTTCTCTCCGGGTACTCCGGCTTCCTCCACCCGTAAAACTGTCACGGTCACGATTAGCCATTGTGCATAAGTATGTGACCTTAAACACCAATAAATAAATAATAACTAGATGTTTCTGAAATGAAACTATTATTTGCAAATTATCGGTACCTACCTGCATAGTACCCACCCACCTCCCCACTTGTGGGAATGTTGGGTAGTTCATGTTTTTCTGCTCAAGAAAACTGGAGTTCTCGGATGTACTTGTGTGCTTCTGCGTAGAACTCCAAACTTTTATCCGGGCAATCTAATATCCGATAGAAATTGCCTAATCGTAAGACTATGCAGGTAGGTACCAATAATTCGCAAACAGTAGTTTCCTTTAAGAATCATCTAGCTTTACTGGTAAATTAGGACCTGGTCACCAATGCTTGGGGTGGAAGTCCTCGAAAATGGGCAGCATAAACGATTGGCTGGACTTGACTTTGTATCAGGGTTCGCACAGCCTTGGAAAGTCCTTGAATTTTAGCCAAACTCCTTGAATTTGGAATATTCAGAAAATGCCCTTGAAAAATACTTGAAAGGTAATCAGTCTCCTTGAATGTCCTTGGATTAATTTGGTCCAACCTTTTTAGCTCACCTGAGCGAAGCTCAAGGGGAGCTTAACTAATCACTTTCTGTCCGTCGTCGTCCGTCCGGCGTTAACTTTACATTATCGACTTCTCCTCCTAAACCACTAGCCCAATTTTATTCAAATGTTGGTTAAATGTTTATTACCTAATGCCAATTCAGATTTGTTCAAATGAAGTTGCCCCTCCTCCTGGGTGGTGCCACACCCCCAAGGGGCACCAAAATCTTTGTAAATCTTCTTCTCATGAACCAGCAGTAGCAGAGACTTGATATTTGGTGTGCAGCTTCCTTTTGAGGTGTAGACTCAGATTTGTTCAAGAGAAGTTTGTGGGGCTATACTTGACGTTGTTATGAGAGGGGCAAAATTTTTTGCCCCGCCCAAAATTTCTATTTTCCAAACCGAGAGGCTGATTTGAACCAAATTTTATGTGAGGACTTATTGGGTCATGAGTACTTGATTTATGCAAAAAAAAATTTTCCCGCAGCCCCGTGGGAACCACAGGAGCTAAAAATAGAAAAAATTTAAAACGCCCATATCTCCAAAACTGCACGGCACTGAGAATTTTTATTTGGTGTGCAGCTTCCTTAGGACCAACAGAAAGGATTGGTAAAAAAAAATTGCCATCGATTTTATCATAGGGTACAGTTTCGGGACTTTGAAAAAGTGCTGAGTCAGCACTTTTTAACACTGTAGGCAATGGGAAAAACATTAAAAAATCTTCTTCTCCAGATCCAGCAGGCAGAATCTTTTGATATTTGGTATGCAACATTGTAGGGTGGATCTGATTCAAGTTTGTTCAAATCGGCCCCCTGGGTTCATATTTGGGCTCAGTATAGGAGCCCGATTTCGAACTTAGTGCATTTCAGGCAAATTTCTTAAAAAATCTTCTCCAGATCCAGCAGGCAGAATCTTTTGATATTTGGTATGCAACATTGTGGGGTGGATCTGATTCAAGTTTGTTCAAATCGGCCCCCTGCGTTTATATTTGGGTTCAGTATAGGAGCCCAAATTTGAACTTACTGCATTTCAGGCAAATTTCTTTGAAAATCTTCTTCTCAAGATCCAGCAGGCAGAATCTTTTGATATTTGGTATGCAACATTGTAGGGTGGATCTGATTCAAGTTTGTTCAAATCGGCTCCCTAGATTCATATTTGGGCTCACTATAGGAGCTCGAATTCGAATTTAGTGCATTTCAGGCAAATTTCTTCAAAAATCTTCTTATCCAGATCCAGCAGGCAGAATCTTTTGATATTTGGTATGCAATGTTGCGGGGTAGATCTGATTCAAGTTTGTTCAAATCGGCCCCCTGGATACATATTTGGGCTTACTATAGAAGCCCGAATTCGAACTTAGTGCATTTCAGGCAAATTTCTTAAAAAATCTTCTTCTCCAGATCCAGCAGGCAGAATCTTTTCATATTTGGTAAGCAACATTGTGGGGTGGATCTGATTCAAGATTGTTCAAATCGGCCCCCTGGGTTAATATTTGGGCTCAGTATAGGAGCCCGATTTCGAACTTAGTGCATTTCCGGCAAATTTCTTAAAAAATCTTCTTCTCCAGATCCAGCAGGCAGAATCTTTTGATATTTGGTATGCAACATTGTAGGGTGGATCTGATTCAAGTTTGTTCAAATCGGCCCCCTGGGTTCATATTTGGGCTCAGTATAGGAGCCCGATTTCAAACTTAGTGCATTTAGGCAAATTTCTTAAAAAATCTTCTTCTCCAGATCCAGAAGGCAGAATCTTTTGATATTTGGTATGCAACATTGTGGGGTGGATCTGATTCAAGTTTGTTCAAATCGGCTTCCTAGATTCATATTTGGGCTCACTATAGAAGCTCGAATTTGAACTTGGTGCATTTCATGCAAATTTCTTAAAAAATCTTCTTCTCCAGATCCAGCAGGCAGAATCTTTTCATATTTGGTAAGCAACATTGTGGGGTGGATCTGATTCAAGTTTGTTCAAATCGGCCCCCTGGGTTTATATTTGGGCTCAGTATAGGAGCCCAAATTTGAACTTAGTGCATTTCAAGCAAATTTATTAAAAAATCTTCTTCTCCAGATCCAGCAGGCAGAATCTTTTGATATTTGGTATGCAACATTGTGGGGTGGATCTGATTCAAGTTTGTTCAAATCGGCTTCCTAGATTCATATTTGGGCTCACTATAGAAGCTCGAATTCGAACTTAGTGCATTTCAGGCAAATTTCTTAAAAAATCATCTTCTCCAGATCCAGCAGGCAGAATCTTTTGATATTTGGTATGCAACATTGCGGGGTGGATCTGATTCAAGTTTGTTCAAATCAGCCACCTGGATTCATATTTGGGCTCACTATAGAAGCTCGAATTCAAACTTAGTGCATTTCGGGCAAATTTCTTCAAAAATCTTCTTCTCCAGATCCAGCAGGCAGAATCTTTTGATATTTGGTATGCAACATTGCGGGGTGGATCTGATTCAAGTTTGTTCAAATCGGCCCCCTGGATTCATATTTGGGCTTAATATAGAAGCCCGAATTCGCACTTAGTGCATTTCAGGCAAATTTCTTCAAAAATCTTCTTCTCCAGATCCAGCAGGCAGAATCTTTTGATATTTGGTATGCAACATTGCGGGGTGGATCTGATTCAAGTTTGTTCAAATCGGCCCCCTGGATTCATATTTGGGCTTAATATAGAAGCCCGAATTCGCACTTAGTGCATTTCGGGCAAATTTATTAAAAAATCTTCTTCTCCAGATCCAGCAGGCAGAATCTTTTGATATTTGGTATGCAACATTGTGGGGTGGATCTGATTCAAGTTTGTTCAAATCGGCTTCCTAGTTTCATATTTGGGCTCACTATAGAAGCTTGAATTCGAACTTAGTGCATTTCAGGCAAATTTCTTAAAAAATCTTCTCCAGATCCAGCTTCAGAATCTTTTCATATTTGGTAAGCAACATTGTGGGGTGGATCTGATTCAAGTTTGTTCAAATCGGCCCCCTGGGTTTATATTTGGGCTCCGTATAGGAGCCCAAATTTTAACTTAGTGCGTTTCAGGCATATTTCTTAAAAAATCTTCTTCTCCAGATCCAGCAGGCAGAATCTTTTGATATTTGGTATGCAACATTGTAGGGTGGATCTGATTGTGATTCATGAACGTATTTATTTGTAAAGTTGATAGAATCTTAGACAAAATTTGCAGAAAAGATCTATAGAAGGGGTGGTATCCAGGGTGAACCGTTTACCCAAATCTAGCAGTACTAATGCATTATTCACACAAATCTTCGTTCAAATTTTATGACCCCTCATTGGAACACACGCATTCAGCTCATTCCAACAAAGGTCATATGCCATGTTTTCGAGACAAAGGAATAAAAATTTTAGTTATTCATGAAATTTTTAGGCAACTGTTGTCTGTTATTCACATTGCTTCATGAAATTTCAGTACTTTTAGAAGTTACCTCAGTAATCAAGGGTTAATTCCCCTTAATTAAATGTCGCCTCTAAAAAACAACCACTTTGCATATCTTACCTTTTTACCAGCATAACTGCCAAAACTTGTCAGCATTCTTCGCAAAAATCGCTATTCAAATTTTAATTTTTGTCTCTTAAACATACATGTACTTATCGCTTGTAAATACCCCATTGGAATGAGCTTTTTGAGCTCATTCCAATGAGAGGTCGCACACCATGCTTTTTGAGTCAAAAAAGCAATTTTTTTAGTTATTCCAGAATTTCGTACGTAAAACACAGCTTTATGACTTCACATTAAAATGAGCTCTCTAAGCTTGTTCCAATCAACATTCACGCACTATGTCTTTCACACAAAAAATAAAATTTTCCATTTATTCAGGAATTTTGTTTGCAAGAACACTCTTACCCCCCCCCCCCCCCCCCACAAACACACACACACAAACACACACACACACACACACAAACACAGACACACACATCTAAAAGTTCGTCAGCAAAAAAACAGTTACTTCAATTTTTAAATGCATTATAGGAACAACTTGCCTAATCAAATTTAAATACTTTTGCATCATTCTGTATCTAGAACAAACCATTTACCATATCTTTACGCAAAATTCTCCAGCATCATTCACAAAAAAACACCATTATTTATATATTCACATTTCTGTCTCAAAAATATACCTGATCTTCCCATACCCCTATTGGAATAAGCTGTTTGAGCTTGTTCCAATGATGATAAAAAAAAATAAAATTTGTGAAAATTTTTGTTTTCTTGCATGCAAATATATACATGTAGCACATGGAAGATATCCACAGTTGGGGAGAGATGTCCAAGGCTATCTCTTCACATTCCTTGTTTGTGCTTCATGCTAAACCAGTTTGTCTGCAGAGATAAATTTGCTTTATTAAAAATCATTGGAGATTGGCCACACACCAATGATTTTAAATAAAACTAATTTTAGGTAACAAATGTTGAACTTCAAACAAAATCTATCACTCAACCAGTTAATGTTGATGAGGCATGACATGGTGAAGGTGACCTAAAATACTTCTTAGAGTCACTTTGTCAGGTGAGCGATTAAGGCCACGTGGGGCCTCTTGTTTCAATTTTATTTGGTTTTAATTTTTATAAAAAGGGTGAGGAAAGAAAACATGGATATCTGAAATAACGGACAGAGTGCTGGAAGCCACCATCAATTTAAATGAAAATGCAGGCACTCTCCAATGATTTGTAATAAAATAAATATTAATAAATTGTAACCACCATAATAATCTTGCATCCATCCAATTCAGAAAAAAACATTTGGGGGTGCGGTGGCTCAGTAGGTAGAGGTGCAGGCTGCAAGCCGAGAGGTCCTCGGTTCGAATCCCATTTGCGGCAACTGCGTTGTGTCCTTGGGCAAGACACATCACCCCCATTGCCCACGTGGGGGCACGGTGATGCTGTGTACTAAGCGTACTACACGTCGATGGTGCACCTGTCTTGAACCAATGCTAACCCTGCTTGTGTGGAGTTGGTATGTTGGGGATCTGACAGTTGCTCGGTGGTTCTCTCCGGGTACTCCGGCTTCCTCCACCCGTAAAACTGTCATGGTCATGATTATCCATTGTGCAGAAATATGTGACCTTAAACACCAATAAATAAATAAATAAATAAATAAATGAAAGAAACCTTTTAAAAGTAGGTAAGATTTTTTGAGAAATGACAATCCTGTCTAAAACTGTAGCTTGATAATGCTTATTTGTCTTTATTTTTCCTTGAAATGTCCTTGAATTTTTTTTGTCCTTGATTGTATGAACCCTCCTGTTGTATACATGTCATGATTAGCCATTGTGCAAAAATATGCGACCTTGACCACTGATTAAATAAATGACAACAACATATCTGACGCAATTCACTGGACCCACCTCTAGCACAACAGCCTCAACTTATTTTTGAACTGAGTATACTAACCCAAGAATAGGTGATGATTACCTATCACGTTTATGAGGTATCTTTCTGTGTCATTGGATAAGTTCAAGTCGATGCACAATATACAGTCAGAAATTTTCTCGTTCAAAATCATACCACACAGACACCAGTTGAATTGGAAACCGGAGATCCTTCCTGTTTGCAAAGAGATTCTTGAATTATTTTTGTATATTAACTCCGCTTAATAGCTATTTGATTATTACTGTAAGTTTAAAACATGTGCGAAGACATTTAGCCATTAATTCCACCTATTACACAGATTATTTCCACCTAAAAATGAGTTATAAACCACAAAGTTAGAAGCAGAAAATCGCTGGTATTTTATCGTCAGGTTGTGTGTAATGATAGGTGCTGCCTGCCCATGTCCTATAGTGTTTTGGTGATGAGTGATGACTAGTCGATTAGTCATTGACTGATGGCTGCCAACTAATCGACTACAAAATTCCTTATTCATTTCTTATCAACCTACCTCAATTGTTTACTACAGGCTTGCACTACAGTGGAAGAACCCAACTCGGATAAAATCAGCCATCAGCACACACCCAGATGCTCTTCCATAGTACAAATCCACGACTACTGTAAAACAGTGCGCAGTGCGTCAATTCGCCATTCTTTTGATTATACGCACACGTGGTGGATGTGTGCCATCTTGCTCCGTAACAGTGATATTTTAACTCTTCGATAATGGTTTTCCTGTGACTAGAATTATGGATCTGAAGATCGTATAATAACAGGACTGTGTTTTATATATTCTCGTTTATATTTTCAACCACATTCTCATTGTATATTTACTATTCCGTTTTCGCGAATGTTTTGTTTTCGACATCACGCGATTCGACAATGAATTTTTCAGTTGATGAATTTATTTGTTTTTGGAGTTAGGTGTCAATCAGGGACTGTCTGGACAGGATTTCTTCACTCTGTTGAGGGCAGAATTTCTGTTTTTTCGGTCCCTGTCGACCGTCTGGGTTCTGTCGTGTACCCACCGTTTTTTTTTTCTGCCACCTTCTCTCGTAGTTGAGGGTGTTCTTCTACTTAATGTTTCTGTTGAGTTCACCTTTTTCTTCTACTGCTCTCACCTCTGTTATTTCCAGTTCGGTTCCTTTAGGGCAATTCCTTTTACCCTCGCCCTGGTGCGTTCTCGTGGCCGTTTCTTCCGCACCTGCGGGTGGTCTTGAATGCTATCGTTCTGGGAGCCACCCGACTCGACCACGTCTGGTGTGGGTTTATCCCCTCCGTGGGAGATGTGCAGCTCCTCCCGCCCCCACAAAGGGGAGGGGGGACACTGTCGTTTCGGGTCCCCCGACTCGACCACATCTGGTGTGAGTTTTGCCCCTCCGTGGGGGATGTGCAGCTCCGCCCACTCCCACGGGGGGTGAGGAACGCTGTCGTTTCGGGGTCGCTCGACTCGACCACGTCTGGTGAGAATTACTCCCCCTCTGTGGGGGATGTGCAGCTCCTTCCACACCAGCGGGGGGTGGGGAACGCTGTCGTTTCAGGGCTTGTCTGGTGAGAGTTATTCCCCTTCCGTGGGGAATACCGTGGTGGATACTGTGGGAGCTGTTGGATTTCTGGTGAAGAGATGCCTGGTTCCGGGACTATGCACCCTCTCCAGTCGACATCTGAGGCTGTCACTAGGGTTGCCGAGCTAGGGGCTCTCTCCGCTTTTCTGCCAGTTCCAACAGCTCCCGTCGTATCTGCTGCTACTGCTGTTCCGTCTACAACATCATTGGGCACCGTTTTTTTGCCGGCCTCGGCTTATCCCTGCAAGGGTCTGTAGGGATGTCTGTAGTGTGGTTGTGGGGTATCGGCCTCAGCCTTCCCCAACTTCAACTCGGCGAAGTCGGAAGTGGCTGCCGACTGAACCCCCTACTGTGTCCTCTCAGCCGTTGAGCACAGTAGTTTTATACCTGCAGTGGTCTGCTGCGGTGTCTGGGAGTGTAGACGTGGGGGTATCGGCCTCAGCCTTCCCCGACTTCAACTCGGCGAAGTTGGAAGTGGCTGCCGGCCGGACCCTCTACTGTGGTCTCTGCACCGTCAAGCACCACAGTTGTGTTATTGGATTTGGATGTTCTTAGTGGGGACACTATGAACTCCGTGGCGTTTCCGTCCACTCATTGTGGCCACACAACCAGTTTTGGGGGACCAACATCTTTTGTGCAGCCTGGACCTTCTGCCCCGCAGAGGTCCGTGGTGACTCTCATGAGTTCCCACTATGTTGATCCTCGGGGTGTGTCATACCCCTATACACGTCTGCCTTCAGACGTTTCGGCTGCGGCTCGTCGTCCAGCGTCGGGAGTTTTGGAGGATCATGACCCTTCGCTGGTTAAGAGGGTCAGGTGTGAAGCCACTTTGCTGGTTCGTTTCCCTGTCGAACCGGCCAGTACGGGCAGTGAGCTTAAGGAGGCCCTCTCCTTACTCACTCAGGTTCTGTCAAAGAGCCTTCCCATTGCTTCCAGCGAGGCAGCGAGTGGTTTCCAGGCACCCGCTATGGTGCTGCCTCCCGGGATTGGAAACGGGCCGCTTTCTGATCCCCCTGGTGTTCCGACTCCATGGGAGGCATCTGCTGGTTTGCCCACGATGGGCTATATGTCTTCCGACTCAGGGGAAAAGTCCGACATGCTTGATGTCAAGAGCCAGCAGTCTTCGGTCTTGGGGGCAGCTCTTGATTTTGTGTTTGGGTTCCTTCCGGATCTCAAACCATCAAACCAGCCGACAGTGTCAGCCAGGCGACGATCATCGGTCACGCGGCAACAGCCTATGGAGCAACCTGCTTCTGGGCGTCTTCGACCGTGCCAGTCAGTACAGTTGGTTGAATCATTTTCAGCCTTGGACTCTAAGCTGGGTTCCAAGGCTATGAAGGCTCCATTCTTCACCAGGGTTGACACCTTTTTGCCTCTGGCGCGTTATCGTTACTACGATTCTGCCAATCCGTCAGTCTGCCAGAATTTGACAGTTTTGGATCAGGACTCCTATTCCCTCGGGCTTTCCAAGCCCAAGTCTGCCGTCATTCTGATGACGACTCTGGAGTCCACGTCGGGCTTATAGAGAGAGATGCTTGGTATGCTTTCTCTCTCAGATCACGTCGTCTCAGCTTTAGCTGCTTATCTGCCTCCAGATAAGTTTGACGAGGTACACGCTCCTTTGTGTGTGCTGTCCAAGGCGCTCATGCATCTTACTCACATGCATGCCTGTAACACGGCTAATCTGGAATTAGTCCGAAGGGACTCTGTGCTGGACACAGGCCAATCCCTTCCTGAGGAGCAGCGCGCTACTCTTCGATCTGCTTCTTTGGCAGGTCTGCAACTTTTCCATGGTTCTGTGTCGACGGTCCAGGATGACGTCCTACGTCATTCCAAAGATCAGCTGCTGTTTCTTCAGCTTGATCAGCCTTCTAGGGGAGGCAGGGGCAGTGCCAGGCCTAACAAGTACCCTTCTGCTTCCTCTGCGAAGCACAAGGCTGATCCTTCTGCCACCGCTTCTACTTCTTACTCAAGGGGTAAGGGTAAGCGTCGGCAGACTAGAGGGAAGTATCAGGATTCTTCATTCAGTTGAGGAGGTGGTTTCTCCTCTCGCGGGCCTCGTCGGGGCTCGAAATGAAAGTCCTCACCTCGAATCGTCCCAGGTTAGAAGAAGGGTAGCAGAGTTTGCAAACCTTTGGGCCACCATCACATCCGATCCTTGGGTGTTCTGTCTGGGCTGCAAATATCCTTCCGAAGGCACCCCACTCTGTCCAGGGTACCTCTTCCAACCACAGTTCCTTCAGACGTTTCACGTCAAGAACTTTTGTCCACCCAGATAGACAATCTCCTGACGAAGGGGGCGATCGAGGTCGTCAAGAATATTCAGTCAGTGGGGTTCCATTCCCACCTGTTGTTGGTGCCGAAGAAGGGCGGCCGACTCCGACCAGTTATCGATCTGAGTATCCTGAACCAGTCTGTCATTGCTCCCAAGTTCAGCATGGAGACTTTCAGGTCGGTTCGCCGTTCAATTCACCAGGGAGATTTCGCTTCCAGCTTCGACCTGCGAGACGCTTACTTTCACGTTCCGATGCATCGGGCGTCACGGAAGTATCTCAGGTTCACTTTTCTGGGGCGAGTTTACCAGTTCAAGGCCATGCCTTTCGGCCTCAACCTGGCTCCTTGGGCCTTCACCTGACTGATGTTGTATGTGATAGCTTTCCATCGCACACAGTCCAGGGTGACTACTTCGGCATTACTGGACGATATCCTCCAGAGGCATTCCAATGCTGCCTTACTGGAATTGGATGTCGCCACTCTGTTGAGCTTGCTCACGTCGCTTGGGTTCAGAGTCAACGAGGAGAGGTCGGAACTGGTCCCTTCTCAGTTGTTTTGTCATCTGGGGATGGTTTTCCGCACCCAATTCAATTTGGTGGCGGTTCCCCAGGCCAAGGCTGTGATTCTCTCAGCTTTTGCTCTGACTCTTTCCCAGTCCACATCCGCGACAGCACAGAGTATTCTCTGGTTGATCAGTCTCTGCGGTTCGGTGACGGATCTCATTCCTCAAGGTCGGCTGCGTGTCAGACCTCTCCAACACTTTCTGCTCAGTCGTTGGAGGCCGAATGTTGATTCTCTGGATCTGGTGCTTCAGTTAACAGAATCTCTTCATCCTCACCTTCTCCACTGGATGGATGTTCAGTGGATCACGCAGGGTGTCCTGTTGGACTTACCCATGTCCGATCGCATTCTGACGGCAGATTTCAGCGATCTCGGTGCGACGTTGGATCCTCTAGGTCTTTCCCTTCACGGGCTGTGGGACCAGGATCAGGCATCTCTACACATCAGCCAGGAGAGCTTCTTGCTCTTCTTCTGAGTTTCAGGCAGTGGATCCCTCACCTGTCGAATCGTCAGGTCCTTCTGTTGTTCGACAATTCGACAGTCGTTGCTTACATTCGGGACCAGGGCAGCACGCACACGGTTCCAATGTACGAATTGGCTCGGGATCTTCTACTGCTCGCTCAGGATGTCAACGCCGGTGTGGTTGTTCGTCACATTTCCGATCATCTGAACGTCCTAGCCGACTCCCTGTCCCGACGGGGCAGGTTCTTTTCCACGGAGTGGATGCTCCACATGGTGGGTTCCATCGATCTCTTTGCGGCTCGTTGGAATCATCAGGTGGACACTTTCGTGTTCCCGTGTCCAGATGCTCTGGCTCTTGCCGTGGACACTCTGGCCCTTCTTTGGGACGGTCTTGTCGGCTATGCCTTCCTGCCAGTTCCGATTCCGCCTCAGGTTCTCTCCCAAATATGAACCTGCAGTCATCGAATCCTTTCGATCACACCCGTCGCCTTGGTGGGTGTGGATCAATCTGCTCCGCTCTCTGTTAGCAGCGGTTCCGGCATGTCTCCCTCTACATCATGTCTTTCTTTGCCAAAGTCGCCCAAGGAGATTTCAAGTTGACCTGACTTCATTGTGCCTTCGCCCATGTCTTTTATCGGGTCCTGTCTCCTCCTTAGTGGTTTTTCAAGACACGCAATGGAGTTGCTTTTCTTCAAGGAGGCACTCACTCCACTGGTTTAGCCTCTGTGGCTAGGTGGAAGGTTCTTCTGTCGATGGTGTTTGATCACTCTGTTGCTTCTGTCACTCCTTCGATCACACTGCTTGCGGAGTTTCTGGTTTATGTATGTTTCTTGGGGTCTCCAGCAATGGGTAACAAGTCCATGCTTCGGAGACCTTTTTTTCATATGTGGTACCACATTGTTTCGACACTCATCCTTGCCTCTCCAAGCTTGTTCAGCTCTTTTCCTTGAAAAGGCCTAGGACTTTGCAGTTTACTCCCAAGATGGTCGCTTTCTTGGGCGCTGCTCTGCTTGGGGGTGGGGTCGTTCGTGCCTTTATCCTGGATGAATATGCGTTTTCTCACATGCCAGATCTCTCCTGCATCCTTTTCTCGATGGATTTGTCTTGCTATTCGTGCAGCTTCCGCTCGTCTAGCTACTGGTGATTGTATTACCAATTGTTTTTTCTGACACGAGGTGTGTGCATTGTCTTCCTCTTTTAATAACTTTGTCATGTTGTCGGATGACGGATGTTATACTGGCAGCCTACTGGAGAAGTGCTACATTCTTTTTTTATCTGCGACAGTTGCAGGAGCCGATAGAGGCCCTTGGTCCTTGGGGCCCTCTTTCTTCGGCTCAGGCTGTTGTCTATTCCAGCCTTTCAGCTTTTTCAGGGTCAGTTCCATCCCTGTGCTGTTACTGCCCTTTCTGTCTGTGCGTCGCACTTCACTATACGCCTCATCTTTCATTTTCTTTTCTAATGTTTGTGATGCTATGGTTTGGTAGGCCTAGGGATCTCTTCCTCTGTCCACGGTTCCAGTGCTATTGAGTTATGTGTGGGTTGGTTATGTGATTCCCTCCATCCTTTTGTCTATTCAGCCTCTAGTAAACAATTGAGGTAGGTTGATAAGAAATATAAATTTTATAGTAAATTTCCTTTCTTATTATACCTACCGCAATTGTTTACATGGAGGCCCTCTCGTCTTCTTACTCAGGTAAGAATCCTTCCTCCCCGCTGATCACATAACTTCTGTGTTGCCGGAATCAAAAGAATGACGAATTGACGCACTGCGCACTGTTTTGTACTATGGAAGAGCGTCCCATACTGGGTGTGCGCCGATGGTGCTCGACCCAGTTTTGGCTTATTTTTTCGTGGTGTTTTTACACCACTTTTCTTTCCCAAATCTCTTGGGAAAGATTAAAATAGAGAGCATTTTATCCGAGTTGGGTTCTTCCACTGTAGTGCAAGCCTGTAGTAAACAATTGTGGTAGGTATAATAAGAAGGGAAATTTACTATAAAATTTATATATCAACACAATCTTCAGTGCATTTTAGGTTTTCTTGTTTTGTAGAACATTTATTCTTTATGTGATAGAATCATTTGAATACAGAAGTCATAAACACACCATGATTAACTTGAGCTCAGTAAGCCAGAAACAAAACATTGAAATTCTCGGGCAATCTCTTATTGAAATTGAACCCTATCATTGAACCTTTTTCTTGTCTTGTAGTGTCTTCCAATATAACTACAGGGGTGGGGTGGGGGTTACACCAGTAACATTTCTTGTTTTTTTGCTTCCCAAAATTTTTCAGGGGAGCATATAGTCGCTGCCCTGTCCGACTGTCCAAAACAAATGTTTTCCAGACGATAACTTTGATTTGACTGAACAAAATTCCCCGTGGGAACCCCGGGAAGTAAGCAGCACTTGTTTACTGTGGTAAACCAGTTTCGCTTTACTAGTAAAATAGGACCCAGTCACCAATGCTTGGGGTGAAAGTCCTCTAAAATGGGCAACATGTTGATCAACGATTGACTAAACTTGACTTCATCTCCATGTTGTGTTACGATTAGCCATAGTGCATAATTATGTGACGTTAACCACCAACAAACAAACAAACTGAACAAAATGAAACAAAATTGTACACATAGGTTTATAACCACATAATACAGGTTGGGATTGATGGTGGGCTGGGTCCAGCATTTTTAGCTCACTATTAAAGTTATGTGAGCTTATGTCATGACCCGAGGCGCATTGGCGTCAACACTTGTGTTAAAGTTATTGTACCAGTCCACTTTGACTCGCAGTCCTCTTGCTATGCACCTCATACTGTGTATTTTTATACAACAACCAATGGCCCAGACTAGCTGGTGCTAACTCAAAAAATAATCCAGGGCCAAGTTCAAAATTTGCATGCAAAACCGAAAAATTGATGTCTTATCTGGTCCTCCATACTTTTCAGATCTACGTATGCACATTATCCAGGAAGACACCGAAATTGGTGCCAACCATCATTCTTTGTTTGGCCCTAAAGTCAACAACAATGAACTGACATCTGTGCTTTTAAATACCATTTTTATGTGTACCCATACTATGTATGGTACACATAATGCCGGCATCCGGGGTGGCCATCTGTCATTCGACAATCCTTTGTCCATCTGTCTGTCCGTCCAGCGTCCGTATCCATTTCTTTGGCATTTGATAACTTGAAAAATATTGCTTGGATTGTCAAGTTACTTTATATTTGTGTTCAGGTTACTGATGTGCCGAGCTGTATAGTTTTGGGTGTAAATCTGACAATTTGATCCTGAGATATTAACCTTTTATCCTTCAAATTGAAAATTCCTCCAATCCCTTTGGCATTCGATAAATTGAAAAATATTGCTTGGATTGTCAAGTTACTTTATATTTGTATTCAAGTTACTGATGTGCCGAGCTGTATAGTGTTTGGTGAAAATCTGATAATTTGATCATGAGATATTAACCCTTTATCTTTCAAATTGAAAATTCCTCCAATCCCTTTGGCATGAGATAACTCAAAAAATATCAATCTGATTGTCATGTTACTTCATATATGTGTTCAGGCTACTGATGTGCCGAGCTGTATAGTTTTTGGTGTAAATCTGATAATTTGATCCTGTGATATTAACCCTTCATCCTTCAAATTGAGAACTCCTCCAATCCATTTCTTCGGCATGCGATAACTGAAAAAATATGAATCCGATTATCAGGTTACTTTATATATGTATTCAGGTTACTGATGTGCTGTGCTGTATAGTTTTTAGCTCACCGAAGGGAGCTGAACTTATCACTTGCCGTCCGTCGTCTGTCGTCGTGAACATTTTTCAAACGACTTCTCTGAAACCGCTAGGTCGATTTGCTCGAAACTTGGTATGGATGTTTATTACCATATGTCAATTCAAGTTTGTTCAAATAAATTGGACATGCCCACTTGGGGCTCCATAAGGGGCATAACTCTGATAGCACCATATGAATTATAGAAAAAATATTAAAAAATCTTCTCCAGAACCAGTGGGCAGAATCTTTTGATACTTGGTATGCAGCATCTTGGTATGGGTCTGATTCAAGTTTGTTCAAATCGGCCCACTGGTTTCATATTTCGGCTCACTATGGAAGCCCAAATTCGAACTTTCTTAAAAAATCATCTTCTCCAGATCCAGCAGGCAGAATCTTTTGATATTTGGTATGCAACATTGTGGGGTGGATCTGATTCAAGTTTGTTCAAACCGGCCCCCTGGATTGACATTTGGGCTCAGTATAGAAGCCCGAATTCGAACTTAGTGCATTTCAGGCAAATTTCAAAAAAATCTTCTCCAGATCCAGCAGGCAGAATCTTTTGATATTTGATATGCAACATCGTGGGGTGGATCTGATTCAAGTTTGTTCAAATCGGCCCCCTTCGATTCATATTTGGGCTCACTATAGAAGCCCGAATTCGAACTTAGTGCATTTCAGGCAAATTTCTTAAAAAATCTTCTTCTCAAGATCCAGCAGGCAGAATCTTTTGATATTTGGTATGCAACATTGTGGGGTGGATCTGATTCAAGTTTGTTCAAATCGGCCCCCTGGATTCATATTTGGGCTTACTATAAAAGCTTGAATTCGAACTTAGTGCATTTCAAGCAAATTTCTTAAAAAAAATCTTCTTCTCCAGATCCAGCTGGCAGAATCTTTTGATATTTGGTATGCAACATTGTGGGGGTGGATCTGATTCAAGTTTGTTCAAATCGGCCCCTTGGATTCATATTTGGGCTTTTAAAGCCCAAATTTGAACTTAGTGCAATCTTCTTCTCAAGATCCAGCTGGCAGAATCTTTTGATATTGGGTATGCGCATGCTTAGGGGAGTGAGATTCAAGTTTGTTCAAGCCAAGTCCCTGGGTTCATATTTGGGCTCACTGTGGTAGCCCAAATTATAACTTAGTTCAAAATGAGGAATTTTCTTTAAAAATCTTCTTCTTCAGATCCAGCAGTCGGAATGTTTTGATATTTAGTATGCAGCATCCTTAGGGGGGTGAGATTCAAGTTTGTTCAAGCCATGTCCTTAGGTCCATATTTAGGCTCACTGTGGGAGCCCGAATGATAACTTAGTTCAAAATGAGGAATTTTCTTTAAAAATCTTCTTCTTCAGATCCAGCAGTTGGAATGTTTTGATAATTGGTATGCAGCATCCTTAGGGGGGTGAAATTCAAGTTTGTTCAAGCCATGTCGCTAGGTTCATATTTGGGCTCACTGTGGGAGCTTGAATTGTAACTTAGTTCGAAATGAAGAATTTTCTTAAAAAATCTTCTTCTTCAGATTCAGCAGTCTGAATGTTTTGATATTTGACATGCAGCATCCTTAGGGGGGTGAGATTCAAGTTTATTCAAGCCAAGTCCCTGGGTTCATATTTGGGCTCACTGTGGGAGCCTGAATGATAACTTAGTTCAAAATGAGGAATTTTCTTTAAAAATCATCTTCTTCAGATCCAGCAGATGAAAGCTTTTGATATTTGGTATGCAACATCCTTAGGGGGGGGGGTAAGATTCAAGTTTGTTCAAGCCATGGCCCTAGTTCCATAAAATTTGTCTCTCACGACTTCATTCCTTTGTTGTGTTGATGAACCATGTCTAACTGAATGTGACCCCCAAATACTTCTTTGAACCACTTTGGCCGGTGAGCGATTAAGGCTCCTTGGGGCCTCTTGTTTTTATGTAAATCTAATAATTTGATCCAGAAATATTAACCCTTTATCCATCAAATTAGGCACTACTCCAATCTATTTCTATTTGTACCCATACCATGTATGTTGTGCATAATGTCGGGTGGCCCTCCGTCATGCAGCTTTCCACTAGTTGCGCGTATGGGTACTCATCTGACGATTTCATCAGCCTATTTTTAGCTTGACAAAGTCAAGATAAGCTATTGCCATCACACGTGTGGAAGTCTGTTAGTCTGAGAGTCTGTTCACAATTTTCTTTAGCACACCCCGTAGTTCTTGTCTGATCTTCACGAAATTTCATATGCAGGTTTGGGGTTATGTCTAGATGAAAACGTCCGTCCCCTTTTGGGAGCGATCGGTCAACCGGTACGGCTGCCCGAGCCCAAATTCCGAAAACCATTAGCACAGTCTACAGGTCATATTTATGAAGGGATTTCATTGTAATTTGGTAAGATGCCTCGGTATAATGTCTAGATGAGAACGTCCCCTTTTGGTCATGACCTGTCAACTGTGATGGCTGCCCGAAACCCAAACACATTTAGCACAGTCTACAGATCATATTTAATATGGAGGGATTTCATTGTAACTTGGTAGAATGACTCCGTATGATGTCTAAATGAGAACTTCTCCATTTGGTCGCGACAAACTTCCCCATTTGGTCGCGATCTGTCAACCGTGATGACTGCCTGAGCCCAAAACCTGAAAACCTTTAGCACAGTCTACAGGTCACATTTACGGAGGGATTTCATTGTAACTTGGTAGATTGACTTCATTTAATGTCTAGATGAGAACATCCCCTTTTGGACGCGAATTGTCAACTGTGACGGCCACAGGGGACCGAAGCCCAAAAACCTTTAGCACAGTCTGCAGGTCATATTTATGAAGGGATTTCATTGTAACTTGGTAGGATGACTCCAAATAATGTCTAGATGAGAATTCCCCTTTCGGCCGCGACCATTCAGCTGTGATGGCTGCACGAGCCCAAAACCCATAAACCTTTAGCATATTCTATAGGTCGTATTTATGGAAGGATTTCAGTGAAACTTGTAAGGTTGACTCCATATAATGCCTAGATGATGGCATCCCCTTTTGGTCGTGATTGGTCAACTGTGATGGCTACAGGGGCCCCGAAGCCCGAAAACCTTTAGCGCAATCTACAGGTCATATTTATGAAGGGATTTCATTGTAACTTTGTAGGATTACTCCAGATAATGCCCAGATGAGAACGTCCCCAATTTCCTTTGGCACACCTCACAGGTCGCATTTATGATCAGATCACTTTGAAACTTGGTATGCTTGTTTGGGGTGACCTCTAGATGGGAGCTATCGATTTTCTTCAATTTCCGTCCAAAAAATGTTGCCGCGGCCAACATTCTTAGAACTTAGTTTAGTCAGAAGACCTCAATATTTCCCTTTGGCACACCTCACAGGGCACATTTATGATCGGATTGCTTTGAAACCTGGCATGCTTGTTTGGGCTGACCTCTAGATGGGGGCTATCGATTTTCTTCCATTTCCGTCAAAAAATGTTGCCACGGTCAACGTTCTTAGAACTTAGTTTAGTCAGAAGACCTCAATATTTCCTTTGGCACACCCTACAGGGCACATTTATGATCGGATTGCTTTGAAACCTGGCATGCTTGTTTGGGCTGACCTCTCGATGGGGGCTATCGATTTTCTTCCATTTCCGTCAAAAAATGTTGCCACGGTCAACGTTCTTAGAACTTAGTTTAGTCAGACCACAATATTTCCCTTTGGCACACCCTACAGGGCACATTTACGATTGGATTGCTTTGAAACCTGGTATGCTTATTTGGGGTGACCTCTAGATGGGAGCTATCGATTTTCTTCAATTTCCGTCAAAGAATGTTGCCGCGGCCAATGTTCTTAGAACTTAGTTTAGTCAGACCTCAATATTTCCCTTTGGCACACCCTATAGGGCACATTTATGATCGGATTGCTTTGAAACCTGGCATGCTTGTTTGGGGAGACCTCTAGATGGGAGCAATCGATTTTCTTCGCTTTCCGTCGAAAAATGTTGCCACGGCCAACGTTCTTAGAACTTAGTTTAGTCAGACCTCAATATTTTCCTTTGGCACACCCTACAGGGCACACTTATGATTGGATTGCTTTGAAACCTGGCATGCTTGTTTGGGGGTGACCTCTAGATGGGAGCTATCGATTTTCTTCAATTTCCGTCAAAGAATGTTGCCGCAGCCAATGTTCTTAGAACTTAGTTTAGTCAGACCTCAATATTTCTCTTTGGCACACCCTACAGGGCACATTTATGATTGGATTGCTTTGAAACCTGGTATGCTTGTTTGGGGTGTCATCTAGATGGGAGCTATCGATTTTCTTCCATTTCCGTCCAAAAATGTTGCCGCGGCCAACGTTCTTAGAACTTAGTTTAGTCAGACCTCAATATTTCCCTTTGGCACACCCTATAGGGCACATTTATGATCGGATTGCTTTGAAACCTGGCATGCTTGTTTGGGGAGACCTCTAGATGGGAGCTATCGATTTTCTTCGCTTTCCGTCGAAAAATGTTGCCACGGCCAACGTTCTTAGAACTTAGTTTAGTCAGACCTCAATATTTTCCTTTGGCACACCCTACAGGTCACATTTATGATTGGATTGCTTTGAAACCTGGTATGCTTGTTTGGGGTGACCTCTAGATGGGAGCTATCGATTTTCTTCGATTTCCGTCAAAAAATGTTGCCATTGGCAATAACCTTCAATGAACTTAGTAAACACTTAGTGCAGTTAAGCATCAATATTTCCCTTTGACACTCCCGGTAGGGCACATTTATGATTGGATCGCTTGCAGACTTGGTGAGCTTGTGTGGGGTGACATCTATATGGGAGCTGTCGATTTTCTTCCATTTCTGTCAAAAAATGTTGCCGCTGACCCTTGAACTTAGACCTCAATATTTCCCTTTAACATGGCCTTCAGGGCACATTTATGATCGGATTACGTTGAAACTTGGTATGTGTGTTCCGTGTGACCTCTGGATGTGAGCTATTGCTTTTTTTCATTTCCATAAAAATTTATTGTCGTTATCACCAACCTTTGAACTTACTGCATTTGTGCATCAACTTATCCCTTTTGCACTCTCTGCAGGATATATTTAGGAATTTCCATAAAAAACCCATTGCCACAAGCAATGACCTTCTACTTAGTGCATTTGTGCATTAACATCTACCTTTGGCATGCCTCAGAGGACACATTCATTATCAGGTTGTTTTGAAACTTTGTTTGCTTATGCAGGGTGATAAAGATAGGTGCTATTGATTGTCTTTTCATTTTCATCAAAAACTGTTGCTGTTAGCAACAATCTTTGAATTTATTGCATTTGTGCATCAACATTCTTTGTCATGGCCTTGGTGTGCTCATTAGGCAAGAACTTTAGATAAGAGCTGATGATAAGCATTTATTTCTGTGAAAAAAGTTGCCATTTACAGTAACCTCAGAACATACTGCATTTGTGTATCAACATTCTTCCTTTAGCCAATCTTACAGTTTACATTTAAAAATGCATGGATTACTCTGACATTGTGCACACACAATGTTGAAGTTTTCATCAAATAACATTGGTACCAATGATCTTCAATTTTGCCATTTCATTTATAACTTACCAAGTTCAAGTTTGTCAAATTGAGCTACAGTGTCATTGACACTTTCATTTGGATTTTGTCCACACTTAGGCTCGATCGGGATACCCTTGGGCTCTTCATGTTACCTTTGGGAACTTGGGCGTTTGTCAAAATATTTTTGAAAAGCTTTTTGAAATTAATTTTTAGATATGTATTTTGATTGTTGATTATTATGTATCTTTATCATATATTTATTGTGGAGTTGGTGGGAGTTCAATCGACTTTGATTAATTATGAAAGCTTATTGGTCAAAATGCAAGGCAAGGAAGTCTCACTCAGATTTACATGCTTGTTGCCTTGCTTGTAGTCGATGTACTCCCGCGAATTTTTGTCCAACATGTGTTGATTGGGATGACAAATGTTGGACACGGGTGTCACGATATGTTGTTAGCGGTGAGAGGCCAATGCCGGTCCTCTTGCTGCAGTCATTCAAGTTTCTCAGTTTCTTTTTAAGAAGAACAAGAACATGGTGATGGTTATGTGACGCCTACCAAAAGTGTGCTACCATCGTCGCGCTCTGATGAACAAACAGAGCTAGCTGCTAAGGTGCTTCTGAATATTACGCTGGGGATAAAGCCACTTGCCAGTGGTTTTAATCCTTTGCCAGCAGCTACCTCAACCTGTGAAGCGGTTACTCCGTCCGTGGGAGCCGTGATGCCGGGTATGTCTGTTGCGGTCAAAGGAAGGTGTAGTGGGTAGAGTGAGCACCTCAAACTCTAAACATGCTCACCCAGCGACGACGGAACTAGGGAAGAAGCCAGCAAGTGTTTTGGGAAGCTCGGCGAGGTCTGAAAAGGCTGCGAGCAGGAGAAGGAAGTGTAGTGGGTAGAGCGAGCACCTTAAAATCTAAACATGCTCACCCAGGGACGACAGAACTAGGAAAGAAGCCAGCAAGTGTTTTGGGAAGCTCGGCGAGGTCTGAAAGGGCTGCGAGGGGGAGAGTTCCCTCTCTATCCCAACAACATCTGGGGCCAGATGTTGTGGTGAAGAACTTGCGCGGGCCGGAGCATATGTCCACACCTGCCGTTGGGACGCTCTGTATAGATTGCAGCCCGCCTCGGCTACAGTCATGGCTTCTTCAGCTTCGAAATACAAAGCACACACAACCACATCCTAGCTACCCGACTTTGAATATCCAGCCTGCTGCGCGAAGAAGGGACTACTCTTCGCTCGTGAAGTTGGACCATCCGGTAGCTAGGGACCTGAGCAGTCGGACGGTCCTGGGTTGGTCCAGTCGTCTGTTCATGCAGATACAATGGACCGAGATTCACAACTGATTCTCTCGGGTGGTGAAAGGGATAAGGAAGAGGATTACCCTTCCCTTTTGGAACAGTACATGGTTGCGCTGGATTTCATCCATCAATACTACCCTGAATTTGTTCCATTGAATCAGAATGTTGCGACGACAAAAGAGAAACCGCTGACGTCGTTGGACGCAGACTTTATTCGGACAAAGGAAGAAGTTATTTCTTTTCCGGTTCAGTCTAGGCAGGTGTCGCAGACCTTCGCCGATGTAGACGCCGCCATATTCAACCTCTCAAGTGCGAGAAAAAAAGGCGGTTTCTTAACTACATCTTGGGCCACGTTCATTTAAAACTGTTGGAGAAGATGTTCAGAGAGCCCCTCTGCGTTTGGATGACCAGGCCGGGGATCTAGATGTATCCTTACTTGCATCATTCACTATTCGCTCAGACACAATTGAAACAGCAATTTCATCAAGTAGAGCGAATTTGGACGCAATGTCTTACGCAGATCACTTTACCAGAGCTATGGCGCAACGTCTCAACAGGAAGGAATTTGAGAACGTTCGTACCTCTCTTAGATTGCTTTTCAGGGCAGTTATGTATACCACGTATAACTCTGCCCTAACAGTGGCTAATCTGGAGTTGATCAGATGTGATGCTGCCCTTGCGTCCTCATCAGTTATAGATGACAAGGTGAAAAGCTCTCTCCGGGTCGCTGCAGTCTCTGGACATACTATTTTTGATGACAAGCTTTCGTTAGTCTATGAACAGGCTACTAAGAAAGCGTCAAGTGCTCTGCTTTTGAAGTCGGCGTTTCAACAACCCGCTTCAGCAGACAAGAGTAAAGGAGGGCGTTCCAGACCTACGACGTCGAAAGGGAACTCCTCCCGAGGGTACAAGAAACCCTCTTACAATTAATCTGGAGGTCATCAGTATAGCGACTCGGGAAAGGGGCATAGGTCTGATCGGGACTATCGGTCAGACGCCCCTAGGCCGACGGGACGAGGTTCTTCTCGTGGAGGATGTAGTTTCTCCTCCCGTAAGCCTCGCAGATCATACAGGTGATGTTCAAGACCTCTATTGCTTGCCAGTTGGCGGAAGGTTATCAAACTTTACGAGAAACTGGATTGCAGTCATGGAAGATCATTGGGTGAGAAGTGTAGTCTCGGATGGCCTACGGCTATCATTCCGAGCGAACCCCCCACTAACAAGATGTCCGCGTTGGACAAATCTTCTGTTGGATCCTTTCAAAAGAGAGTCTCTCCTAGCAGAGGTACAGGCTCTCTTATTAAAGGAAGCAATAGAGGTCATCGAGAATCAAGATTCTCAGGGTTTTTACAGTCACCTGTTCCTCATACCGAAGCCAGACGCCTCGTTCTGACCGGTGATCGACTTGAGCTGGATAAACAAGCTTATCGTGGCTCCACAATTCTATATGGAGACCATTCGGTTGGTAAGCGTGATAATTCAAGTGAACAACTTTGCGGCAAGCATAGATCTAAAGGATGCGTACTTTCATGTCTAGGTACATCTACGGTTCGCTGTACAAGGGAAGGTGTATCAGTTCAGAGCAGTGTGCTTTGGTCTGAACCTGGCTCCCTCGGAATTCACTCGAATAAAGAACTCGGTAATGTCATACCTCTCGAGCTCATTCATCTGCGGTAATGTTGACTTACTTGGACGACATTCTGCAGAGATACGGCAACAGAATTATTCTTCAGAACGATGTTCCGAGTCTGCTTCTATTACTCCGTCCAGTTTCATCGTAAACGAGAAAAACTCGGATCTAGCTCCGTCCGAGTTGTTCACTCACTTGGGAATGAGCTTCGAGACTCACAACAATCTGGTTTGTCTACGATACCCAGAGCGAATTTAGTCAGTTGTGATGCTTGCTTTTGTCTACACTTAGATGCATTAACAGCGAGGGAATTCATGCAACTGATGGGGTTGTGCAAAGCGGCTGCAGATTTTATTCCGATGGGCCACCTGCACACGCGTCCCCTCCAGATATTCTTTACTCAGAACTGGAGTGTGAAGATGCATTCGCTCGAAACCAGTATTGTTTTAACGGACCTAGTAAATTTAGGGGTTTAGATTTGGGCAGATCTTCAGTGGTTAACTCAGGGAGTTCCACTACAACTGCCGGATCCGGCTTTCACGATTATGACAGATGCGAGTCGGACGGGTTGGGACGCGACCCTAAGTCCTGCAGACTTGAAATGTCAGGGTCTTTGGGACCCTTGGTTCCTAGAGAAGCGCATAAACATCAAAGAGATGATGTCAATAGGGGATGCTCTTCAACATTGGATTCACATAATAGCGAATGTCCATGTTCAAATTCAGAAACCAAGGCGGCACTCATTCAGTTCCATTATGCGAATTAATGGAGAAGATTCTCCTATACGTCATGAATCATCATGTTCATCTTTCTGTCTGTCATATACCGAGTCGTCTGAATGTACTTGCAGACTCGCTCTCTCAGAAAGGTCACCTGTTTCATCGGAGTGGACACTCAACAAGCGAGTATTCAGGCAGATTTGCTACCAGTGGGATCGCCCCATGATAGAACTCTTGCGATGCACCTGAACAATCAGTTACAGACGTTTGTGTTGCCATGCCCAGATCATCGAGCATACACAGTAGACGCTCTGTCGATCGCATGGGACAGAATGATAGGATATGCGTATCCTCCAACTCCGTTGATTCAGCAGATTCTGTTAAAGATTTAACAGTCTCATTACAAAATCCTGCTAGTAGCACCTCTGTCGTCACAGAAACCTTGGATCAATCTTCTCAGGTGTCTGTTATGGGACTTTCCCCGGAAGCTTCCTCCCCGAGAGGACCTTCTTTATCCGGGGAAATCACACGCACTGCATCACAACCCGGAAGGTCTCAACCTTCATGTATTTCCATTGTGTGGTCCCTCTTGCATGGAAAACAGTTTACAGGACCTGCAGTGGAAGCAATTTCTAACTGCAAGAGGTCCTCCTCTATGTTGAACTACGCAGCAAAGTGGAGGGTTTTCTTCCATTAGTGTCAGGATCAGTTGATAGTTGTTTATGATCTGTCCATATCAAATATTGCCAATTTCCTGGTCTACTTGTTTGACGATCTCAAACTGCAGCCCATCACTATTAAGGGCTATAGGTCTCTGTTTATCAGACACTTACACTCATCATGATAACTTGGCTATTGGATCAAATACTTCATTGTCCATGCTGGTTAGAAATTTCTCTATTAATAGACCTAGAATTTGTCTTGGGTTCTGTTGAAGCTGAAAGAAGCTCCGTTTGAGCCGTTGGACATCGTAGAGTTCAAATTCTTGACCTATAAAACAGCGTTTCTCTTAGCCTTTGCATCTGCTAGAAGAGTCGGTGAACTTCATGCCTTATCTGTTGATGAATCGCACTACCGTAGTTTGGGTAATACCATTACCCTTACTACAGAAGTGGGATTTCTGGCTAAGAATCAGAATCCAGACAAGCGGCCTGAGCCTATTATCATTAAGGCTCTGCCATCCTTGGATAACCGTAGACCTTCACTGTGTCCAGTCAGGGCTATGTGCATATATAAACGTCGATCAGATTTTATTACAAAAGAAAGAAAACGTTTCTTTCTTTCTTTGATTCCTAACAGAAAAGATATTTCTGTTCATTCAGTTGCTAAATGGATTCAGTTGGCAATACACATTGCCTATGAAAATCTATCTTCGGATCTACATTCTGTTAATAAGATATCAGTGCACGAGGTTAGAGCACTGTCCACTTCTTGGGCTTATTCTAACAGTATAGCCATTACTGATCTCATAAGTGTGCGTACTGGACACAGCCCTCTTCATTTACCAAGTTTTACCTGAGAAATTATAGAGTCCATCTCCGGTGACCTTAGATCTTTAGGTCCTTTTTCTGTTGCTCAGAATGTCGTCCATTAATGGTTACATCAAAAGTTATTTAGGTAGTCCGTTCCAGCATTGACGCTGTTCCGCTGCCCTCTTTGTTCTGAGGACATGTACATCAAAACAATGGGAAGTGTGTGTGGGGGAGGGGGGGGACATTTTTTTTCCTTATGATCATCTGGCTTTATAGTGAAAAGCAAGGGAAGACCTCCAGTGTCAGTAATGTAGCTCGGTGTAAAGCAATAACTAGGTCTCATTTAGGCCACACAAAGTAGATCTTCTGTTTCTCAGGCCATTATTTGTAAAATTGCATGCAGGCGAGCATTTTTTTATTTTATTTTTTTTTCTGTAATTATTTATTTGCCATCAAAAGTTCATGTTCTTGGTATATGTTTTAGGCCTCGTAATCTACCGAATAGCATGGGTGATAGCGTATTTCGTCCCTTGAGAGCACGAATGCTTTGCAATGCTAAAGCATTGCAAAGCCTTCTTGCACTCCAAGGATAAATTTATCAATTTTTTTTAACTTGGGTAAAATATCAGACATAAACCATTGGATTTTGATTTTTTTTTACATTGGTTATAAAAAGAGTGCATGCGGCAGCCAAAAGGACCATGCGGGACGGCCTGAGAAACAGATTATTTTTTTTAGGCCTTATGTACTGTTTTTAAAGTGCAGCTCACTGTGAAGCATTTGTATATGTCGTGTGTCAAACGGACGTTAATATACAATCCTCAGACACTTTTAAATGAGTATAAAGAGTCTCATTCTCTGGACTGTCTTTATATATTGGTTTTCCTTCACCGAATTAGCATAAAGGGTTATGCTGGCATTAAATGGAGAATTATATATTATGTAATTCTCACTTACATTGTTGGTGTTATGCCTTTTTCTTTTCTCATAAAGGAGAAAGACATACATAATTCCTATCTTCTCCTATTCTCTTGTAGGAGATACCCCTCTTGTTTGGCCGAGTTGTGGCCCTTTTCCAACTTAGAAGACATGTTGATATTGGTTTCCGAGTGGTAACTGGAGTTATACGTGTCCAATTTCTATCAAAATTGGAATATAGCTTTCTGGAGACAATATACCAGATGC
Organism: Pictodentalium vernedei; assembly: GCA_031216915.1. Classification (NCBI taxonomy): domain Eukaryota; kingdom Metazoa; phylum Mollusca; class Scaphopoda; order Dentaliida; family Dentaliidae; genus Pictodentalium; species Pictodentalium vernedei. The sequence continues at coordinate 177,816,046 of CM062288.1, forward strand.
ATTTGATTTTGAGTGTGGTGCATTATTTTTTATTTGAGTTATGGCCCCTTTTTGGACTTTGTTAACAGATAGAGTGCGAAATTATTTTTGGCCATCAAATTTGTTCACACGTCTTTGCCTGTGGGCACTCTCCTACAATCCTACAAATTGTTACAAGAGACAATTCTTAGCAGACTAAATAATATCACTTCAAAGATAATATGAAGCACAGCCACTGAATTTGAAACCTTTAAGTTTCAGCACCTGCACTACAGAATAAAGCCCAAATATGGTCTTCCAGCACTCTACCAGTTAACCACTAAAATATAGGGTTGGGGCTATGGTTCATTGGAGATAGATAATATATTGAGTAATACAATAGCATCAAAGACAAATGACTAGAAATTCATGCTTGGCATTGGGGGGGGGGGGGGGGGGGGGGGAGGGGGGGTATAGTCACCCTTGGCGTTCGGTGAGCATCTGTTGGCTGTGCCAACTCATTGCCCTATTTTATATTGGTTACTTTATATTTGTAGATGTTATGCAAGATTACATCCAAGGGCTACAAACTGTCGCAAGAAGAAGTGTGGACACACAAGTAATATCAGACCAAAGAAGAAGCTGAAGTAGAAACTTCATAAAATTCTTAATACATACATACTTCTTGTCCAAAAATGCTGTGAAATAAAGTTTATTTAGCATTTCATTCTTATTTCCTTTTTAATTTCAGCTGTTTTTCCCATCACATGGAGTAATATCTGCCAGATTGTTTTTCATGTTTTTTTATATCTGGTCATGGGACGATTTATATGGTAATGTCTTTAACCCTTTACTTAACATGACGAGAAGATGAGACATGCAAAATTGTTATTGAAAACTTAATCTTATCATATTTTCAGAAAAAATCTTATCTTCTTTCAGAAAAAATCTTATAATCTTGATGTGCTTGTCAGTGACAAGACGGTTAATTTGTATACAATCGGCCATTGAACAATATCCGACCATCTGTTGACCATCTGATTCGGCAAACGGCGATTGTTAGAAAAATGGTTCCTTAATATTTTCATGCAGTTATATGCCTCAGTTTATTGAACTTATAATCCTGTTTTAGGATAGAAAAATGGCACCATCGCCTTTGTAAAATAACTCCCAGGTGTGTAAAATATCGCACACCTGCATTGTTCACAACCTACCTTGCATACCAGCAACAATAACAAACAGCTGGCTTCTCTATTTATAATATAAAATCAACTTCATTTACAGTCAGTTTCATCTTGCAAAAAGGAAACATCACCATGCAATACAATCGAGCACGGCCGTAATAAATGGTATCCTCCCTATCTTTCACTGATGTAGAAAAAGAGTTCTGCTTGCTGTTGCACAGGAGTCATTCCATGCATACTTTAGTGTATTCATTGGAACTTATTTCGATGTGATCTTGTCACCAAAAAGCACAATATTGATAAACTGTGCTCACTTCATAACCTCTTCTTGATTCACAGAATAAAAAGTTTCACTTTCAAGTGCTAATCTTCAGAATCCATTCACTGCAGCCTGTTGACAACAACGTTTTTTCATCTGGAATTGTTTTAGGGGTCTTAAGGGGGTTTTTTTATGCATGTACTGTACTCACTGTCTCGATGCCCAGGGGTTTGTGCAGTGGAAATATAAAAAATATGGGGATGGGCTTCAGGCCGAGAAGTCAACCCTGCAAGTCAAGTCGGTCTTAATCAGGATGGGAGATAAGTAACTATCCTTTGGGTATGAAGCATTTTTGTAGAAAGCCTCCTAAGAAAGAGAGAATATATTCCCAAATAAAAAATATACACCCGATTATGAAGAAAAAAAGTTAAGCACCCCCAAATATAATGAATGATAACATGCCACAGTGTATTGAAACTCTGTTGCTGGTTATATGTTTGATTATATTGATGATCCAACAAATAGTTGTGAAGGTGTGTGGTTGAATATGTCTCACAAACAGGTCTGGGGAATCATGTGTACAACGCAGTCCAAGAATTTTCCCAAATACAGTTTGTGCATGACTCGGAATTGGGTATTGATAGTGCCTATTTTTCAATCACTGCCTGTCACCATGACATAAAGAAGGATGACATAAACACAAAGATGGCAAATTATTGGTATGCATTCCACTGGTATGTCCTTTAAAGCATTCGGTTTTCAACTCGACATCCATCACCCAGTCACCAGTCATTTGGTGAGAAAACACATGCAAACCAATGAAATTAAGGACCATCCATTGTCAGAATGACCCCCTATGACATCGCAGCTTGAAAACAGGGTTCTTCTTTGGCTGGTGCGACGACTGCCATTCACCTCAAGAACTGTTCTGAAGAGCCTGTGGCTAACAAATCAACGAATCTGCATGAGAACGGTCTGGAATGGCTTGAGAAAAGCCATATTGAGGTTGAGAAGGGCCACCAAGCATCCTCTAATAAAATATCATCACCAAGGAATAAGTTTGGCTTGGTGTTGAGCATTTTTCATTCAGAGTATTTCATTCACTATCATTTCCTTGGTCTGCCATGAGTGTCCTGATCAGAATCCACTGGAGCACATTTTGGGACATTCTATGGCATTGAACACAAGCACACGAACCTCCAGTACAAACTCTGCAAGATTTAGAAGCATCAAGAGTGGCGACGGTTACCTCTGCAACTAATACGACGATTGACTGAAGGATGTGACACAAGACAAAAGCTGTTATCTGAGCACATGGAGGATACAGCATATATTGAACTGTAAAAGTGGCTCATGTTCTCTTGAGGTAAAAAACATTTTTATCCATTGATAGCCACATAATGTTGTTTTATTGACTCCAGCTCCATACTATAATGGGTATTGTATTGAGTTCTAGCTGTTACTTTTTAGCTCACCTTGACAGAGTCAAGCTGAGCTTATCTAATCGCTCTCTGTCCACCAACACCATGTTTCGGTCTTCTCCTCCAAAACAACTGGACCAATTTAAGTGAAAGTTTGTGTGAGTAATGGTCCCGATGGGGTATTGCATTTATGTTCAGCTCAACATGCCCAGCTCCATAGGGGGAAGGGGGGGGGGAATAATATTTTTAAAATCTTATCATGATCCAGTGGGCACAATGACTTGATATTTGGTATGGAGCTTCCTTTTGGGGTGTAGAATCAAATTTGTTCAAACAAAGTCAGTGAAGCAATATTTTCCTTTGTAATGGGAGGGGCAAGATTTTTGGCCCCGCCCCAAATTTCTATATTTTTATACTGTACCAATGACCCAGACATAGCTGGTGCTAACTCTTAAAAATGTAGGGCCAAACACAAATTTTGCCCCCCAATCCCCAAAATTTGCATCTAAAACCAAAGAAATCATGTCCTGAATGGCCCTCCATACTTCGTCTCTACTGCGCATGCGCAGTGTCAAGGACGTCCCGAAATTGGCGCCATTAATCATTCTTTGTTTGGCCCTTCATCAGTTAACATCTGACTGATCTTTGTGCTTGTAAATCTCAGTTTAAATGATGCCAGACACATAAATATTAGAGAAATGGTGGTTCTAAGGAGGATATAGAAGGAGGAGAGGAAAAATGAGTGACAGAAAATAATCAGGGCTGTAACTTAAAATTTTTTAATGAAATTGTGTTAAGTTACCTATTTACGAGGCAACGGCCTGTTGTGGTCATTATTGCTATAAAGTTACACTGCTTGTTCAGTGTTTTCCTCTCTCCCTTTCCTTTAAGTCCCCCCTTGCTATTCTCCCATGCTTTTGGCATATTTTCTGTAATATTATTACTAAAATTTCTTGGGAGTTTTAGCTGGATAACAGAATGAATTCTGTTCGTTTCCCCATGTTTACGTTTTCAACCTTGGGTGTTTAGGCGTAGTGTTCTGCATCTACCATCTGATGTTCTGTAGTTTCTTCCCTGCAAGTCTCTGTTTTGCATCAGATAGTGTATTATTGGTAACTGATTTCGGGCCAGGGTTATCAGTGCCTGGAGTCATGTTTCTGGTGTTTTTACACTTCTTGTTTACATTTACAACAGCCTTTGTGTGAGGGGGATTTCTTGAAAATAATATCTTGATGTTAGTTTAATCATATCTAGATACATTATTATTATTCGTAAGTGTTGCATTAAATTTTTAAAAATATTTTTAAAATTTTTGTCCACACTTAGGCTTGGGATCCATTGGGGCTCAAGGTTACTTTTCAGAAACTTGGGCTTTTCTGAAAAAAATATTTTTTCAAAAAATTATTTTGATTTCAATTATTTTTTCTATGTTAATGGATCATGTTATTATGTATTTTGATTTGCAGGGGTTGGTGCAAGTACTAGGACTTTGTTTTCTTTTCACAATGAAAGGATATTGTTCAATTGGATTAAGAGGAAATCTTCCTCTGACTTTCATAATCATTGCATAATGTAGTCAGTATACTCGCACTAACTCCTGTTCAGTATGTGTTATTTTCGATGACAACATGGGAAGCGTGTGTCACGGTATGTTAGCGGGGAAATGGCCATGCCGGTCCTTTCTCCGCAGGGTCACTCTAGTTTATCAATCTCTATTTCAGACGATCAAGAACAGGGTGATGTATCCGTGATGTCTTCCAAAAGTGGGCCTCCGTCGTCACAATTAATGAAGAGCTAGCGGAAAAGTGCTCATGGAAATACGTCAATTGCCTAAGAGGTCCCTAGTAGGATCGACGGCCTTTGACGTCCGCTAGCTCGCCCGGTGTAGCGTCCATTCATCGAATGGTTCGGCAGCCGGGTTTGTCCGTTGCGGTCTAGAAAGGAGTTTTGGGTGATGCGAGCACTATAAAACAACCAAGTGCACACCCAGTGACGGCGGATTAGTGGAGAGAACGGAGGAAGCCTATTAGTCCGGTTCATAGCTCGTCCAGGCCCATCCGGGCGGCGAGCGAGAGAGGCTCCTCTCTCGTACTACAACATCTGGCACCAGATGTTGTGGTACAAAATGTTTCGCATTCGGAGCATACGTCCGCCGCTCGGGACGCTCCGTTATATAGACAGTCCGGAGAGACTGTCAATAAGGCTTCCTCATTCTCATGGCAGCGCACACGACCGCACCTTGGCTACGTGACCTCCGATATCCAGTCAACTTCGCCAATCAGAGAATACACGGCGACCAGGTCACGCCATCCGGTAGCCAGGGACACGAGGCCTGTAGACTCCGGACGTTCGCATAAGAGAAGTATGCAGGAGTCAACGTACACGCAGCTTCCAGCGGCAAAGCATCATAAGACCGCTACTGCACAGGCCTCAGTGACGGACGTGCTATCCCGAATAGCACAACTTATCGCAGCATCCCAGCAACGACAGTATCTCTGTCGCAGCATGTAATATCCGACGACGCTGGGTCGGGACGCTCCGCTGAAGCATCAGGTACGGACGTCCGAAAACTTCATATGGTCCGACAGGATGGCGAAAGGGATTCGGAGGATTTCGAGCTTTCCCTTTTGGAACAACATAAGCTGCTGTATATGTCATCCAGCTTTATCTTCTAGAGGTTGTTTCGTCGGACCACAATGCTGCGATGCCGGATAAGACTGATAGCGTCGGTGGACACAAAAATTTTTGGATCGGTTCAGGGACATCGTCCCTCAGTTCCGACACAGTCCAATAATGTCACAGGAACTTTCGAATTATTGAACGATGCTATTTATATATATATATATGCTTGCTATTAACAAGCAAGTCTGGTTTCTTGTTCGCAAAGTTACTGAGATGTCTTTCAAAAGTGTGCCACATCATTATGTCTTCAAGAGAAAGAATTCCACGATATGATTCTAAATGAGATTTCTTTCAAGGGCAGTAGTTTTCCATGTATAACTCCGCCCTTCAGTGGCAACCTGGAGTTGGTTAGACGTGACGCAGCCCTAGCTACATCCACGCGCATGGATAGTAAGGTGAAGAACTCTCTCAGAGTCGCTTCGGTCTCTGAGAAGCTTCTCTTCGACGGCAACTTTTCAGCAATCTATGAATTGCTCGATATATACGTTCTCTTGTCAATCAAGTGTAACAAGAGATTTAGACTTGGGCAAACATTCGGTGGTTGACTCAGAGAGTTCCACTGTAGTTGCCGGATCCAAGTTTTTCGATTATGACGGATGCCAGTCAAACAGGTTGGGGCACAATATTGATCCCAACGGATTCGAAGTGCCAGGGTCTTTGGGTTCCGCAGTCTTTAGGCAAGCACTTAACTTCCAAGAAATGATGTTATTTTGGCTTGCACTACGTCATTGGATGAACATTATTCAGAAAGCACATGTCCAAATCCTGTCCGATAATACGACAGTAGTTGCGTATATCCGGAACCAGGGAGGCACTCATTCGGTTCCGTTATTGAATTTAACGGAAAGAATCCTTCTGTTTGTTATAGAACACCAAGTTCTGTTTCGGTCCGTCATATTCTGGGTCGTCGGATTGTATTAGCAGACTCCCCTTTCATGTAAGGGTCGATTGTTGCCGTCAGAATGGACTCTCAACAAACAGGTATTCAATCAGATTTGCTACCAATGGGAGCGCCCAGTGATAAATTTATTTGCGACACAACTCACCAATCAATTGCAGACGTATGTGTCACCGTGTCCGGATCCCCGAGCGTATGTAGTTAATGCTCTATCGATCTAGTAGGACGGGATGATAGGATATGCGTATCCTCCAGCGCTGTTGATTCAGCAAGTATTGCTAGGATTATACATTCACAATACAATTCTGTTGGTAGCATCTCTGTCTCCACAGAGACCGTGGATAAATTTACTTAGGTGTCTGCTGTGGGACTTACCGCGAAAACTTCCTCCACGAGAGGATCTTTTTTCTCAATGGGGAAATCGTGTCAACTTCATCACAACCCGCAAGGTCTCAACCTTCACGTATTTCCGTTGTGCGGTCCTTCTTGCACGGCAAGCATTGTACAGGACGAGCAGTGGACGCGATTCGCTATACTATGCGGCTAAAGTGGAGGGTCTTCCGTCGTTGGTGTAGGGATCTTTATGTTGATATTTTTGATCCCTCCATACCAGACATTGCAAACTTTCTAGTATACTTGTTTGACGAGATCAACTCTTGCCAGTTACTGTTAAAGGTTATAGGTCTATGTTATCTGATACCTATGCACACCATGATAGTTTACAATTGAGCCTAATGTCTCTTTATATAAGTTAGTTTGAAACTTTTCGATAAATAGACCTAGAATCCTTAGATTAATTCCTATACGGAATTTAGCTTGGGTTCTTATTAAACTAAAGCAACCATTTGAACCTCTTGAGACAGTAGTTTCAGTTCTGGTCTTTTAAGACAGCAATTCTCTTAGTCTTCTCTTCTGCTGAAGAGTCAGTGAGCTTCATGTAATAGCGGTGGACGATTCTCACTTTCGTAGTATCGGAAACTCTATTACCTTTACTACTAATGTTGGATTTTTGGTTAAAAATCAGGCTCCTAATAAATATCCGGAACCTATTCTTTTTAAGGTCCTTCCGTCTTCGAACGGACATAGGCCTTTACTCTGTCCGGCTAGACCTTTATGTATTTATTTACAGATCTCAGTTTATCAGTAAGGACGTAAAGCTTCTTCTGGCTCTGATGCCTAATAAAAAGGTCATTACGGTCCATTCTATTGCTAAATGCATTCAATTAACTATCGGTACTGCTTAGGATAATATATCCTTAACTCAGCAGTCTGTGCTTAAGATTTCAGCTCATGAAGTAAGAGCTCTTCTACATCTTGGGCTTACGTAAATAGTGTTGCTATTATAGATTTAAAGAAGGCTGCATATTGGTCTCAGCCATCCACATTCACGAATTTTTATCTCCGAAATATTGAGTCCATTTCTGAAGGCCTGCATTGTTTAGGTCCATTATCGGCTGCTCAGTATGTCGATCACTTAACATTTGCAACTATAGCTATGTAGGCTTTATGTTCCGGCAGTGACTCCGTCCTGCTGCCCTCTTCGCTCTGGGCTATTTGACCCAGGGCAAGGGAAAGGGGGGGGGGGGGGGGGGGGAGGGTGTTCCCTTGGGTCACCTGTTTTATTATGAAAACAAGGGGATACCTCCTCCGGAGTCAGTAATTCTGAGCTGTTACTGGGATGGTTTTAAAGTGAAAAGTTATGTTTTAAATTCATTCATGTCATAGTTTTAAAGTATAGCATTTGAATATGTCACGTGCCAAACGGGTGTTATTATACTATCCTCGGACACTTTTAAAGAGTATAAAGAGTCTCAATTCTCTGGACTAACTTTATTTATTGGCTTACTTTCAAAATAATTAGTATAAGAATTATACTGGATATTAATAGAGAATATGGATGTTATGATGCTCAATTATAGAAGGTATTGTGTCTTTCTAATTTATCAAATAAGAAAGATACGTGTAAAGCCTAATACTCCTTTTTTCCTCGAGGGGATGACTCTATTTTATATAGTTGAGCTTATTGGATTTTCCTCTATGTCCTGGGCCCTCCAGCCTTTTTACTATTCAGCTATGTCTGGGTCATTGGTACAGTATAAAAATGTTAAAAAATTTATAGTAATTTATATATTTTTTATACTTACCAATGACCCAGACGGGGATGGCCCTCCCAGGAGTTGGGAACTCATACCTCCCTGCTGAGGACATAGCGCTTACCAGGCACTGATTGTAAGAATGATTAATGGCGCCAATTTCGGGACGTCCTTGACACTGCGCATGCGCAGTAGAGGTGAAGTATGGAGGGCCATTCAGGACATGATTTCTTTGGTTTTAGATGCAAATTTTGGGGATTGGGGGGCAAAATTTGTGTTTGGCCCTACATTTTTAAGAGTTAGCACCAGCTATGTCTGGGTCATTGGTAAGTATAAAAAATATATAAATTACTATAAATTTTTTAAACTGATGGTCCGATTTGAATCAAATTTGATATGTGGTATTATTGGGTCACAAGTACTTGACTGATGCAAAAAAAAGTTCCCAAACCCCAGGAGCAAAAAATAGAAATATTTTTAAATGCCTATATTTCTCATGCCACACGGAACTGAGAACTGTTATTTTGTATGAAGCATCCTTAGGACCAGTAGAATTGAAAGGTAAAAAAAAATGCCATCAGTTATGTCGGGGTGTTCTGTTAGTTGGGGGGGGGGGGGGGGGGGGGGGCATAAAAAAAATGAGTCGGCATATTTTCAAAAATTAAAAAGAACGTTTTCTCCAGAACCACTGGTCTGAATCTTTTGATATTTGATATACAGCATCCGTGGGGGGGGGTCCAGATACAATTGTGTTAAAATGAAGCCCCTTGGTTCATATTTGGGCTCGATACGGGAGCTCGAATTTTTAACTCAGGGTAAAATGGGGAATATTCTTTAAAAATCTTCTATAGAACCACCAGTCTGAATTTTTTAATGTTTGGTATACATCATTCTTATGAGGGTCAGATTCAAGATTGTTCAAACCAAGTCCCTAGGTTAATATTTGGGCTTCGTATGGAAGCCCAAATTTTAACATAGTGCAATATGAGGGATAATGTTTTAAAATCATCTTCAGATTCACCAGTCAGGTTGCTTTCATATTTGGTAAACAACATCTCTACGGGGGTCAGATACAACTTTGTTCAAATCGAGTGCCTGGGTTAATATTTTGGCTCCCTATGGGAGCCTGAATTTTAACTTAGTGCAACATGAGGAAATTTCTTTAAAAATCTTCTTCGGATTTACCAGTCAAAATGATTTCATATTTGATATACAACATCTCTAGGGTGGTGGGGGGGGGGGGGGGGGGGGTCAGATTCAAATTTGTTCATTTCGAATGCCTGGGTTAATATTTGGGCTCCCTTTATAGCTGAAGAATTAGACATTTTTTTTATTCAGCACCCTTTAGAGGTGTGTAACTAAGATTAATCCACATTGACAATGTATCCTATGGAGATGGATTGTATATGTAGATTCATTCATATCGTGTTCTGTTCAAGGTGAGTGCTTTAGGCCCCATGGGGCGGGGCTCTTGTTTGGTTCATCATGCTCTCACTGAAATGATGATGAAGAGTGTTTTTTTGTGTTCGTATAGCCTGAATATGTTCTTTCAAGATAGCATTCAGTTTCTGAAGCTTACTTTGCGAGTACTTTACTGATATCAAGCAATGCATTTACTATCATAAAATATCCAGGGAGTGCTTAACATTTTTCTTTGTGTATATCTCACACATATTTGTCAACTGTTGAAACAAATGATCAGTTTAAAATGCTGAACAAACTGAACATCAATTTGATATTTTAATGACTGCAGACAGTGCACTCAAGCCATATTATTTCCAGGTATCGCATGCTTTGATATCATTTTGTATTAGTGATAAAAAGTTGAGAAAAACATAAAACAAGTATAAGGCCTAAAAAGTTGAAAATCTGTTTCTCAGACCCTCATGCATGGTCCTTTTGGTTGCTGCATGCTTTCTTTTTATAACCAATGCAAACTTTAAATAAAAAATGTTTTATGTCTGATATTTTAATAAAATTAATAAAATTGATAAATTGGTCCCTTGAGTGCAACAAGGCTTTGCAATGCTCTAGCATTGTAAAGCCTTCTTGCACTCGAGAGACGAAAATGCCACCATCCATTCTATTCTGTAGTGTATGATGCTTAAAACATAAAACAGACCAAGAGCATGAACTTCTAATGGCAAAGAAATAATTACAAAAATAAAAATAAAAAATAAAATAAAAAAACGCCTGCCCACATGCAATTTTACAAAAAATGTCCTGAGAAACAAGATCTACTATGTGGGGGCCTAAATCTTACTTTCAAATAGTTGGTAAATACATTTGAATTCAATACAAAATAACAATTTTTTTTAGCTCAACTTTGGCGAAGCCAAATTTGAGCTTTGTCATGGCCTGTCGTCCGTCTGTCCGTCCATCCGTCTGTCCGTATGTCAACAATTGGATACGGCTCGGGCTAGAGGCTGTATTTATGAACCGATCTTTACGAAACTTCTTGGGTACCTTTGTTATGACCGTGGGAGGAGAACGAGTGTTTTGGGGTGCAGTCTGAAATTCAAGATGGCTGCCACCATTTTGTACCGACTATGCAGAAATCTGTTTTTTTGTACAGAACTTCCATATGAAAGCTCTGATTTGAATTTTTTTTTTGTATGAATGTTTAGTACCATGGGATACATCACATATAATACGTGTTTTTTTCTTGTGCAGAAATTATGCAAATTAGATGAACTTTGATTTTTTCAGTGCGACTTACACACAGGAAGTACACATGCCAATACGGCTCGGGCTAGAGTCTGTATTTATGAACTGATCTTCACGAAATGTCTTGGGTACCTTTGTTATCACCTTGGGACGTGAACGAGTGTTTATGGGTGCGGTCTAAAATTCAAGATGGCTGCCAGTGGCCATTTTGTAGCGAAATTAGGTCTCCTCAGTTTTTTGTATACAGCTTCTATACGGCTCAGACTAGAGGCCATATTTATGAACCAATCTTTACAAAACTTCTTGGGTACCTTTGTAATCACCGTGAGATGAGAGTGAGTGTTTTTGGCTGTGGTCCGAAATTCAAGATGGCCACCAGCAGCCATTTTGTACCAAAATTAGTGCAATCAGTCTTTTGTACAGAATTTCTGTATGAAAGTTCTGATTTGAATAAATTTTTGTATGAATGTTTAGTAACATGGAATACATCACATATTGTAAAGGGTTTTTTTTTCATGCAGAAATTATGCAAATTGGGGGCGCAGTGGCTCACTAGGTAGAGGTGCAGGCTGCAAGCCGAGAGGTCCTCGGTTCGAATCCCACCTGCGGCAACCACATTGTGTCCTTGGGCAAGACACTTCACCCCGCTTGCCTACATGGGGGCACGATGACGCTGTGTACTAAGGCATACTGCACGTCGATGGTGCACATGTCTTCAACCAATCTAGCCGTGCCTGTGCCACGGTGCAGAGATCAGAGTTACGATGTTGGGGAGCTGACAGCTGCTCGTCGTTGCCCGGTGGTCCTCTCCGGGTACTCCGGCTTCCTCCACCCATAAAACTGTCACCGACATGATATCACCCTGGCTGTTAATGTGTCGTTAAACCCAAATAACAATAACAATTATGCAAATTAGATGAACTTTGATTTATTCAGTGCTACTTACACAATGTAAGCACTCATGTTTAGACGTCTCAAGGTAGAGGCTGTATTTATGAACCGATCTTCACAAAACTTCTTGGGTACCTTTGTTATCACCTTGGGATGAGAATGATTGTTTCTGGGTGCGGTCCAAAATTCAAGATGGCTGCCAGTGGCCATTTTGTACCGAAATTAGGTCCAATCAGTTTTTTGTCACAAGTTCTATACAGCTCGTATTTATGAACTGATCTTCACAAAACTTCTTGGGTACCTTTGTTTTCACCTTGGGGCAGGAACGAGTGTGTTTTGGGGTGCCTTTGTTATCACTGTGCTATGAGAACAAATATTTAGGGGTTCAGTCAGACCCACTCTGGGACTGAAAGATTTCTTTTCTAGTTTAGCATCTGACTGTCACCCACCTTTACAATACTTTACCTATACATTTGTTACAGGCAACGGTCAGTATTTACGTACAGACCATTACAATACTTTATATGTACCTTTGTTATCGGGTCATTACCTAGATGTTTGTCATTGCTGTGTCACATACTATACATGTACATGTCTTTGTCTTGACAAGTTGAGCTACAGTGTCATTGACACTTTCATTTTATTCTATTGCATTGTTAACTCGCTGGTTTTTCCTCAACTGTCAGTATGATGTAATGTAAACTGTAGGTCAAGTGGATATCATGAGGTGCACAGTGGGTTCATTTTACACTATATTAAAATTCTGGAAAAAAAAATACCTGCTGATGTTTTCAAATTCTCCAGTAATAATCCCTGTCAGAGTATTCTACATGTGAACTGACAAATCATTCCTGCTAATATTTTTTTCGCACAAGAAAATAGACAACAGGTGTATATGGAAACAGAAGCACTGTTCAAAGGGAAATCCCACAAACAATGCATGGAAATTTCAATATTTGAAGTCTGTCTGAATCTCCTTGGAAGAAAAAATATGCAGTTATTTCCCTTTCATTAACAGCTGTAAATCAAACCTCTTTCTTTGAATTTCTGACAAAGTTTTGTGTGTATCAATTGGTAATACTTGAAACATTCAGGAGAAATGCCTTTGCCAGAAAATGTGGCTGCTGTCTTTTTTGATCTGGAGAAGGCATATGGTACAGTGTGGAAGTAAGGGACTTTAAATGATCTTTTAAACATGCCTCTTTTTATAGAAACTTTTTAAAGGATCTTCAATATCAAGTTTGTGTTGGGGCTACATTATGTGACCCACACAACCAAGAACTGGATGTACCTCCGGGTAGTATTCTATCTCTTACCCTGTTTCCTGTGAAATTCAATGGCATCATTGACACAATTGAGAATATGGTAAGTTCTTTGTTGTTTGTCAAGGAGTTTTTGCTTTGCTATTGAAGTAAAAACATGCTGACCAAAAAACACTACTCCATCTTTATAGATCACTTGTTAGACAGGCATGTTAACTCTCCCGGAATGCCTGGGAAAATCCCGAAATTTCAGTGTAGTTCCCGGCCTTGCGGTCAGGAAACAGTTTTGGACCAAAAATCCCGGAAAACAACAGTTGAATATTTCTTTCCTGTTATAACTTATATAAAACGTTCAGAGTCAAATCATATGCATTTCAAACTCGGGTAAAAACTCACGAAGCAGTAAAATATGGATTTAAGTTAAATTTATTTAAGAAAAGGGTATTTTATGATATATATTTGAACTGTGTTCATGTTTATTTCTGTTTTTAGCTCACCTGAGCGAAGCTCAAGGGGAGCTTTACTAATCGCTTTCCGTCTGTCGTCCGTCCGTCCGTCGTCGTCAGGCATAAACTTTACAAAATGAACTTCTCCGAAGAAACCACTGACCCAATATTTTTCAAATGTTGGGTAAATGTTTATTACTTAACGTCAATTCAGATTTGTTCAAATGAAGTTGCCCCTCCTCCTGGGTGGGGCCACGCTCCCAAGCGACACCAAAATCTTTGAAAATCTTCTTATGAACCAACAGTAGCAGAGACTTGATATTTGGTATGCAGCTTCCTTTTGAGGTGTAGACTCAAGTTTGTTCAAGAAAAGTTTGAGGGGCAATATTTGGCGACTTTATGGGAGGGGCAAGAATTTGGGCCCCACCCCAAATTTAAGTTTTCCGAACCGAGAGGCTGATTTGAACCAAATTTTATGTGAGGGCCTATTGCGTCATGAGTACCTAATTTATGCCAAAAAAAATTTCCCGCAACCACGTAGGAACCGCAGGAGCTAAAAATAGAAAAAAATTAAAACGTCCATATCTCAAAAAACTGCACGGCACTGAGAATTTTTATTTGGTGTGAAGCTTCCTTAGGACCAACAGAAAGGATTGGTAAAAAAAAATTGCCATTGGTTTTATCATAGGGTACAATTTTGGGACTTTGAAAAAGGGCCGAGTCGGCACTTTTTAACATTGTAGGCGATGGGAAAAACATTAAAGAATCTTCTTTTTCAGATTCACCAGTCACAATCCTTTCATATTTGGTATACAACATGTATAGGGGGGGTCAGCTTCAAGTTTGTTCAAATAGAGTCCATGGGTTCATATTCGGGGTCCCTATGGGAGCCCGAATTTTAACTTAGTGCAATATGAGGACTATTCTTTAAAAATCTCCTTCAGATTCACCAGTCAGAATCATTTCAGTTTTGGTATACAACATCTCTAGGGGGGTCAAATTCAAGTTTGTTCAAATCGAGTCCCTTGGTTGGATTTATTTGTAAAAATACTCTACAGGTAAAAAAATGATAAAATTAACAGTATTTCAATAAAATAAATTACATTTTTTGAAAAACGGGACAACTCGCCGTAAAAATCAGGACAACTTGCCGTCCAACGACTTGTCCCGTACCCAATCCCATGTACCTAACATATTTGTTATTGTCTTGAACGCTCACACATTTTTGGAGAATACAACGAACCGGGAAATATTTTCCACAATTTGTTGATAATTGCGCATGTCAGGAATAAAAGGTAAACTATCTAAACCTGCTCGCGTGGTGGTTTACTCAGAATGATTCGGAATGATATTCCAGAATGACGGTTTGCAAAGAAAACAACCAGATTGATAATCCAAGTTGTCTGTGCATGCCCGGAATAAACCATGTATTCTGGAATGGACTACGGAAACATAAGCTTGGTATGATATCCAGATGAGACTGTCCTATTTTGGGCATGATTGGTCAACCATGACTGCCGGACCATCACGTGACCTAGATTCCTTTGGCAAAGTCTACAAGTTATATTTATGAAGGGATTTCATTGTATCTTGGTAGGATGACTCGGTTTCGAATAATTTGACTGTAACGTGTTAACTTTGGCTGACGGACATTAACTGTGAGGTCCACATTAACCCAGGCCTCAGTTCTTCAGTACAGTCTACACCTCAAATTATTCTTAATGAAAACATAGCAAGTAGGGAACAGAAATTAACATATTCTCAATTATCACAATTCTTGTTTTATTTCATAATCTTCTCATAAAAATTGAACATTATCCTTTTCATCAAACACTACACACAGTCAAGTTCATCTACAGTGTCATTGACACTTTCATTTGTGAAAGTCACAATATTTTTTTCTCCCAATACTGCCCAGCACTAACATGCAGCAGGGGTAGCAGGGTATCTTTATGTGTTATTCTGAGTTGACATTTTTAGCTCACCTGACTTTCAGTCAGGAGAGCTATAGTGATCACTCACTGTCCGTCGTCCGTGAACATGGTGTTTGCGTCTTCTCCTCCCAAACCGCTGAACCAATTTAATTGATATTTGAGATAATAGTTTGTTATGACATCGCAATTTGATTTTGTTCAAATCAAGTTGCCCCGCCCGTGGGTAGGGCCACACCCAAAAAGTGTGCTGAAATCTTAAAAAATCTTCTTCTCATGAACCAGCAGTAGCAGAGACTTGATATTTGGTGTGCAGCTTCCTTTTGAGGTGTAGACTCAGATTTGTTCAAGAGAAGTTTGTGGGGCTATACTTGGCGTCGTTATGGGAGGGGCAAAATTTTTGGTCCCGCCCAAAATTTCTATTTTCCAAACCGAGAGGCTGATTTGAACCAAATTTTATGTGAGGGCTTATTGGGTCATAAGTAACTAATTTATGCTGATTTTTTTTTTTCCCGTAGCCCCATGGGAACCGCAGGAGCTAAAAAAAGAAAAAAATTAAAACGCCCATATCTTCAAAACTGCACGGCACTGAGAATTTTTATTTGGTGTGAAGCTTCCTTAGGACCAACAGAAAGAATTGGTAAAAAAAAATTGCCATCGGTTTTATCATAGGGTACAGTTTCGGGACATTGAAAAAGTGCTGAGTCAGCACTTATTAACACTGCAGGCAATGGGAAAAACATTAAAAAATCTTCTTCTCCAGATCCAGCAGGCAGAATCTTTTGATATTTGGTATGCAACATTGGAGGCTGTATCTGATTCAAGTTTGTTCAAATCGGCCCCCTGGGTTCATATTTGGGCTCAGTATAGGAGCCCGATTTCGAACTTAGTGCATTTCAGGCAAATTTCTTAAAAAATCTTCTCCAGATCCAGCAGGCAGAATCTTTTGATATTTGGTATGCAACATTGTGGGGTGGATCTGATTCAAGTTTGTTCAAATCGGCCCCTTGGGTTTATATTTGGGCTCAGTATAGGAGCCTAAATTTGAACTTAGTGCATTTCAGGCAAATTTCTTAAAAAATCTTCTTCTCCAGATCCAGCGGACAGAATCTTTTGATATTTAGTAAGCAACATTGTGGGGTGGATCTGATTCTATTTTGTTCAAATCGGCTCCCTAGATTCATATTTGGGCTCACTATAGAAGCTTGAATTTGAACTTAGTGCATTTCAGGCAAATTTCTTCAAAAATCTTCTTCTCCTGATACGGCAGGCAGAATCTTTTGATATTTGGTATGCAACATTGTGGGGTGGATCTGATTCCAGTTTGTTCAAATAGGCCACCTGGATTCATATTTGGGCTCACTATAGAAGCCCAAATTCGAACTTAGTGCATTTCAGGCAAATTTCTTTGAAAATCTTCTTCTCAAGATCCAGCAGGCAGAATCTTGTGATTTTTGGTATGCAGCATCCTTAGGGGGTGAGATTCAAGTTTGTTCAAGCCATGTCCCTAGGTCCATATTTGGGCTCAATGTGGGAGCTTGAATTGTAACTTTGTTCGAAATGAGGAATTTTCTTAAAAAATCTTCTTCTTCAGATTCAGCAGTTGGAATGTTTTGATATTTGGCATGGAGCAACCTTAGGGGGCTGAGATTCAAGTTTGTTCAAGCCAAGTCCCTTGGTTCATATTTGGGCTCACTATGGGAGCCTGAATGACAACTTAGTTCAAAATGAGGAATTTTATTTAAAAATCTTCAGATCCAGCAGATGAATGCTTTTGATATTTTTTATGCAGCATCCTTAGGGGGGTAAGATTCAAGTTTGTTCAAGCCATGTCCCTAGGTCCATATTTGGGCTGATTGTGGAAGCTCGAATTGTAACTTGGTTCAAAATGAGGAATTTTCTTTAAAAATCTTCTTCTTCAGATCCAGCAGTCAGAATGTTTTGATATTTGGTGTGCAGAATCCTTAGGGGTGTGAGATTCAGGTTTGGTAAAGCCAAGTCCCTGGGTTCATATATGGGCTTCCTGTGGGAGCCCGAATTATGACTTAGTTCAGTATGAGGAATATTCTTTAAAAATCTTTTTTTTTAGATCCACTGGTCAGAATATTTGGATATTTGGTTTCAGCTTTCTTAGGAGGAGCAGATGCAACTTGTGGAAATCAATTCTCTGGGTTGATATTTAGGCTACCATGTCAGGTGAGCGCCCTCAGGCCCCCTGGGGCCTCTTGTCTTTATCTTTTTAGCTCACTGAAGGGAGCTTAACTAATCACCGGCTGTCCGTCGTCGTGAACATTTTTCAAACGACTTCTCCTCTGAAACCACTGGTCCGATTTTCATGAAACTTCATGTGGATGTTCATTACTATATGGCAATTCATCTTTGTTCAAATGAAATGGCCACGTCACATTGGGGGCTCTGTATGGGGCATAACTCTGATAGCACCGTATGAATTATAGAAAAAGTATTAAAAAATCTTCTTCTCCAGAACCAGTGGGCAGAATCTTTTGATACTTGGTATGCAGCATCTTGGTATGGGTCTGATTCCAGTTTGTTCAAATCGGCCCCCTGGATTCATATTTGGGCTCGCTATAGAATCCCAAATTCGAACTTAGTGCATTTCAGGCAAATTTCTTAAAAAATCTTCTTCTGCAGATCCAGCAGGCAGAATCTTTTGATATTTGGTATGCAACATTGTGGGGTGGATCTGATTCAAGTTTGTTCAAATCGGCCCCCTGGAGTCACATTTGGGCTCCGTATAGAAGCCCGAATTTGAACTTTGTGCATTTCAGGAAAATTTCTTAAAAATCTTCTTCTCCAGATCCAGCAGGCAGAATCTTTTGATATTTCGTATGCAACATTGTGGGGTGGATCTGATTCAAGTTTGTTCAAATCGGCCCCCTGGATTCATGTTTGGGCTCAGTATAGAAGCCTGAATTCGAACTTAGTGCATTTCAGGCGAATTTCTTAAAAAATCTTCTTCTCAAGATCCAGCAGGCAGAATCTTTTGATATTTGGTATGCGACATTGTGGGGTGGATCTGATTCAAGTTTGTTCAAATCGGCCCCCTGTGTTCATATTTGGGCTCAGTATAGGAGCACAAATTTGAACTTAGAGCATTTCAGGCAAATTTCTTCAAAAATCTTTTGATGTTGGGTATACAGCATGCTTAGGGGGGTGAGATTCAAGTTTGTTCAAGCCAAGTCTCTGGGTTCATATTTGGGCTCACTGTGGTAGCCCGAATTATAACTTAGTTCAAAATGAGGAATTTTCTTTAAAAATCTTCTTCAGATCCAGCAATCGGAATGTTTTTATATTTGGTATGCAGCATCCTTAGGGGGGTAAGGTTCAAGTTTGTTCAAGCCATGTCCCTAGGTCCATATTTGGACTAACTGTGGGAGCACGA
Source organism: Pictodentalium vernedei (assembly GCA_031216915.1). Lineage (NCBI taxonomy): Eukaryota > Metazoa > Mollusca > Scaphopoda > Dentaliida > Dentaliidae > Pictodentalium > Pictodentalium vernedei. The sequence goes on from CM062288.1 coordinate 177,835,141, forward strand.
ATGATAACTTAGTTCAAAATGAGGAATTTTCTTTAAAAATCTTCTTCAGATCCAGCAGTCGGAATGTTTTGATATTTGGTGTGCAGCATCCTTGGGGGGGGGGGGGGGGGGGGGGGGAGATTCAAGTTTGTTAAAGCCAAGTCCCTGGGTCCATATTTGGGCTGAATTATATCTTAGTCAATATGAGGAATTTTTCTTTAAAAATCTTCTTCAGATTCAGCAGTCAGAATGTTTTGATATTTGGCATGCAGCAACCTTAGGGAGGTGAGATTCAAGTTTGTTCAAGCCAAGTCCCTTGGTTCATATTTGGGCTCACTTTGGGAGCACAAATGACAACTTAGTTCAAAATGAGGAATTTTCTTTAAAAATCTTCTTCAGATCCAGCAGATGAATGCTTTAGATATTTTTTATGCAGCATCCTTGGGGGGGGGGGGGGGGGGGGGGGGGGAGGGTAAGATTCAAGTTTGTTCAAGCCAGGTCCCTAGGTCCATATTTGGGCTCACTGTTGGAGCTCAAATTGTAACTTAGTTCAAAATGAGGAATTTTCTTTAAAAATCATCTTCTTTAGATCCAGCAGTCAGAATGTTTTGATATTTGGTGTGCAGCATCCTTAGGGGGGTGAGATTCAAATTTGTTAAAGCCAAGTCCCTGGGTTCATATATGAATTATAACTTAGTTCAATATGAGGAATATTCTTTAAAAATCTTCTTTTTTTTAGATCCACTGGTCAGAATCTTTGGATATTTGGTATAAGCTTTTCTTAGGAGGAGCAGATACAACTTGTTGAAATCAATTCTCTGGGTTAATATTTAGGCTACCATGTCGGGTGAGCGCCCTCAGTCCCCCTGGGGCCTCTTGTTTCATTCGTGACTGCAAGAAATTATTAAATTTTTAATCGCAGTTTTCAGACACTTGTGAAAACTTATATTTCTATGCAGTCAGTTGTGAAATTATTCTGGTATCTACCAACACAGTAGGTGTCCTCTATTTTTGCCTTTCACATATTTGTTGGTTCAGATTATGAACTTTCCTTGTGGTATTATTTCCAGTGGTACTGGGTCTCTAGCTTCAGCTGAATACAACCTAACCCTGAGTGATGCACATGCGTATAACCCAAAGTCTGATGGACCCTTTACCCAATGTAATGGCCAAAACTGGCCTCAAAAACATAGCTTATGGCCCCATCAATAGAACAAACTCATTGAACTTATTCCAATTAGGGGTCATAAGCCATTTTTTAGGGGGCAATATTTAGTTATTCAAAAATTTTGTTTGCAAGTGATGGCTTTCTTTTATGTTAGGTAAAGGACAAACCCTCTGCGCACTGATGTCAAAATATCTCTGTGACATCTGTCAAACAAGATTGAATTGATTCAAGATCCAATTGTATTATGGGAAAATTTGATGTCTGAAATTTGGATATTTTGACATCAGTGCACAAGGAGGGTTAACGTTTAACATGTTTTTGTTTGTTCTTTAATACCAGTTTGTACCTGATGTTTTGGTCGTATTTGAGTGTGTTGTAAGTGGACTGAATTTGAATCGTCTGTTGGTATCAATTATTTTCTGTAAGTGGTGAAGGGGGAGGGGTGGGGTGCGGGGAGGGACTGAGGTTGGATGTTAGAGGAGAGTGGTGGATGTTGGGACCTTGTTTGTACTTTTCCGTTGTCTTGAATCGGATTCTGTAAAATTTGACAATTTATTTATTGGGGTTTAATGATACTTTCAACAGCCAGGTTCACCTCTTGTAGGATAGTTTTAGTAGAGGAGGAAGCAGAGTACCCAGAGAGAACCACTGTGAAGTGGCAAGCAACTGTCAGACTCCCAAATGTACAAAACCACACATGAAAGGTTAGCATTGGTGGAAGGCAAGTGCTCCATCGATGGCAGTATGCCTTAATATAAAGTACTACCATGCCCCCATGCGGCAATCGGGATTAAATGCCTTGCCCAAGAATACAACACATTTACCCCTGATCAGGATCAAACTGCGGACGTCTCGGTTTGATGTCCGATACTCTAACGACTGAGCCATGGTTTGACCATGTGTTAGGTGAATAGCATGTGGGATGTTATTGATAAGAACATAATTACACTGACCTGAATGGCTGAAAATATTTTTTACAGAATAGCATTTTGATACTTGACATGTACCGGTTTTATTCTGTGACATTGCAGTCTTCTCAATCAGATCCTTGACCACATAGAATTCTCAAAGCAGTTCAACTTGTCTGTTCACCAAAAGTTTCACTGCATCATAGTCTGTAAATCTGATACCTTGGAAATGAGTTTTGGTGAGCAAAACTTTTACTAGACAACTATCTTGAAGACTCTAAATCATTGGCATGTTGATGAACACAAACCCTTAGAGATCTAAAAATGCAGAGAGAGAGAGCAAAATATCACAGTACAAGTCAAAATATGTTGTAGCATTACCGCAATAAACTAAGTATACTGCTGCTCCTCCTCTGATAAGATCAGAATCTGACATCCTTTTCTGGAAAGCTCTCAGTGAGAGCTTTCCAGAAAATGATGTCAGATTCTGGTCTTATCAGTGTAGGTAGAGAAAGATACATAGTTTATATCAGTTATCCTACAAATTATTTTGACTTGTACTGTACTTCTGTGATTTGAGTTAATCCTTTACCCAACGCATGTGATTTCAGAATTTATTATTTTAATTAATGTTTTTTGAACTTTTCAAAAACATTCATCTAAAACCAATTCATGTGACACCTCTTTGGAACGAGCTCAACGAGTTCATTCCAATGAGGGGTCACATGATATGGTTCATTGAAATTTTATGAAAAAATACATTTAAATTATGCGGGTGGATGCGGCCAATTCATCAGGCAATTTATTATTGACGTCTGTGATCCTCAAGGAAAAATAAGCTATTAATTGAAAACAGAGTATGTTTTCATTTTTGGAATTCACTAAAAAAAATCTTTCCTCAATCCATTCATAAGCTGAGTTTAACCCTTTACCTAACGAATCGGCTGCATCTGCCCTCGTAATATGCAAATTCAGCAGTTGAAAAAATATTTTTCAAAAAATTTCAACAAAACCATATCATGTGACCCCCTCGTTGGAATGAGCTCGTTCCAACAAGGGGTCACATGATAAGGTTTTGTTGAAATTTTTTGAAAAATTTAAAAATGATATTTAAAATAAAAAATTTTGATATCGTCTGCATTGGGTAAAGGGTTAAATGTTTTTTGAGGGAGTGTAGTGGCTCAGTGGTTATGGCATTGGACTTCAAACCGAAAGGTCTACTGTTTTATCCCCACCAGGGGTAACTGCATCATGTCCTTGGGCAAGGCACTTAATACCAGTTACCCACATGGGGAGCATGATGTACTAAGGCATACTGCACATCGGTGGCGAACTTGTCTTCAACCAATGCTAACCCTGGTTTTGTGGAGTTAGTCTGTTGCGGAGTCAAAACAGTTACTAGTCTGTTGGGGAGTCGAACAGTTACTCGATGGTTCGCGCTGGGTACTCCATCTTCATCTACCTGTAAATCTGTCCGACACGAGGTTACCCTGGCTGTTAAAAGTGTCATTAAACCCTAATAAATAAATATATAAATTAATAAATAAATAAATAACCTTTGAGAATATTGTGGCTGGTTTTGGTCATTATGTTGGGTAAAGTGTTGTAGACGAGATTTAAACCAAGGTTGTACAGTGCACAGGATTAGATACTCGTCTAATAATGAAAATTGTTCATAACCAGAAACTGTAATTAACCCTGTGCAATGCACAGGGCTAGTCATACTTTCTGGTTATATAAAATGGTAACTGCCATATCACACACTATATGAAAATTTACACTGACTAAGGCTGTAAAAATGCACAGGGTTATTTGGTTATATGTTACATATGGTGCAGGATTCAAGCAACTAATGGAAACACTTAAACAGGGTCGTGGAATTTTTTTTTAAAGTGTATTCCCAAAATGAAAGCATATTTGTTTTCAGTTAACAGTTAACAGCTTGTTGAAAGTGGAATAAACAAAAATTTCTAGAGAAAGAATTCCACTACACCGGGAGAGAATTATCAATAAAAAACTTGTGGAGTGCATTTCTCACCCAGAGAATAACTCAAATTTTTTGACAATGCAGGAGAAGCACAAGCAGTGTTTCAGCCAATGGACACATGGTTTATCCCAGGGGTCCATTGGTTGAAACATGGTTTCACATCTCGTATTTTTAGTCACTTTCTCAACATGTTTACTGCAGAATATACATTTAACTCATGTTCTTCCTCTTGGTGTTTTGTCTCATATCCCCAGATCTTTGGCCAACTCAGCCAATGCAGGGCATACTGCATGTGGGTGTACACATGTCTTCAACTGCTGCTAACCCTGCATGTGCAAGACTAATAAGTTGGAGAGTCTCATAGTTACTCGCTGCTTCTTGGCGGTTCTCTTTGGGTACTCTTGCTTCATCTACCTGTAAACTGTCTTGACACATTATGCCCCTGGCCATCGGAAGTATTGTTAAACCCCCCAAAATAAGTACATAAATAAATAAATTGAATGGCCAATTCCAGTGAATTGACAGAAACACCATTGTATGATGGTGCGCAGAGAATTTAGCCCTTAACCCTTAAAGACCGATTTCCGAATTTTCCAACATCAGAACAGGTGCCCTTAACATACCATCATGAGGAGGTCCTGCTGACAATAGACAAATTACCAAAGCAGTGGTTTCTAGTCAAGTCTTGGCTGCCTTAACAGCAGCCAAGACTTAACTAGATAGAAATCACTGCTTAGCCATTAGATGTATAGAGATTGTGAAATGGTGGGAATTCAAGACCGGCCCTTAAGGGTCAAGTCCCCATACAGCCACAAACTGCCACCTCCCAATTTGGCACTCTCCCATAAATTGTAACAGGGCAAAGATATGTATACAAATTTTGACAACCAAAAATAATTCAGCACTCAACCAGTTAACCAGCAGGCTCTACTCTGCCATGATCAATGTTACTGATTTATCATCTTTTTAAATATTTTATTGCTTGGCAGTCCTATTTATATATGTTATTCTACTGTTTTGTGGAGTTATTTAGTGTTGTTGAGAACCAGCAATATCCCAGGTCAAATGAAATTAATATTTCCTCCTTGTACTTTTATTTCTATAGCCCTATTTATATTTGATTTTTTTTTTCTTTTCTGACAGCCTTTTGGGGAATAAATTTTAGCACCGTATTTATGGAGTAAGTTATTATGGTGTAGACATTTATTGGGTACACACAGGTGATTGGGTACACTGCCTCCTAGTGGGAAGACATTTGCCATCATCTACAATTACTAGTTCAGTAGAAACTTGAAGATCAATCATTCAAATCTTCAGTTCATAGACCAGCGAGTAGTTTACCTGGTGACCCATAAACTTCAATTTGCTTGTTGGAAATGCCACAATTGGTTGACATCTGCATAAATGTTTACTTGCTTATCTTGTAAAAAATGGAGGGTAAATCCTATTTACAATGAGGCTGTTGATGTCTTTTTCAACATTTTCAAATTGTATGCATAAATTGAAAGTGAAAAAGCTTTGACAGCAGGGCTGGTGCTGGTATGCTTGTTTGGGATGACCTCTAGATGGGAGCTATCAATTTTCTTCAATTTCCGTCAAAAAGTGTTGCCGCAGCCAACATTCTTAGAACTTAGTTTAGTCAGACCTCAATATTTCTTATCAACCTATTCACAATTGTTTACTACAGGCTTGCACTACAGTGGAAGTCCCTAACTCGGATAAAATACTCTCTATTTTTGTCTTTCCCAAGCAAGTTGGGAAAGAAAAGTGGTGCAAAAGCACCAATAAAAATAAGCCAAAACTGGGTCGAGTGCAACCGGCGCAGACCCAGTACGGGACGCTCTCTCCCAAGTACAACTCCACGACTTCCGTTGCCAGTGTGCATATACCGTCTCTAAAGACTCATTCTTTTTAAAATCCGCTTTGTGTCGAGATGTTTTTGCATGCTTATCAGTGTTCCACCAGCTCGATGTTTGATGATTCCTGATTCATTATACCACAGTGTATCCTTTGTATTCTCAGGAACAGTGTTTTATATTCTCTTTTCTATTATATGTCCATAATGTATATTTATTTGCTCTCTCTCGAGTCGTGTGCGAATTTCGCGTGCCACGCGGTTCGGACTTAGATTTTTCACAATTATTGTTAATGCTTTTTTTGCAAAATTTTCTAATTGTGTTAGAGTTAGGTTTCAGCGGGGTACCACTCCTACAGTGTTTTTTCTTTCTTTTGAGAGTAGTCTTCCTGTTGGGTGGTTCCCGGTCGACCGTCTGGGGTCTTTGTTTCTGTCACCTTTCTCTCTTCTTTGGGGGTGTTCTGTTTTCTCATCTCACCTTCTCTGCTCCTCTCACCTCTATCATGCCCAGGACAATTCCTTGTGGGCAATGTCTGCTGCCAAAGCATGTGGACGATGTACATTCGTCTTGTTCCTCCTGTAATGGGTGTTCGGCCGAGCGGCCGTGTGGTGTCTGTGGAACATGGTCTTCCACCTTCTGGGCGTCAGTAAACCGTGTCGTTCTTTCTCGTGGCCGTGCCTCCCGCTCCCGCGGGAAAGGAGAACGTGGTCGTTCGGGGCCTCCCGAGCCGACTTTGGTGAGAGTTATTCCTCCTCCGTGGGGGATGTGCAGTCTTTTCCTGTGGTGGATACTGCGGGAGCCGTTGAGTGTTCTGGTGTAGAGATGCCTGGTTCCGGGACTACGGTCCCCCCTCCAGTCGACATCTGAGGCTGTCACTAGGGTTGTGACTCCTCCTTCGGAGCCGAGCCGGTGTGCTCTCTCCACTATTTCACCAGCCTCAATGACTCTCGACGTATCTACTACTGCTGCTGGCCCGTCTGCTTCGTTGTCTGTTTCAGCCGGCCTCGGCTTTTCGCTGCAGGGGACTGCAGGACTGTCCGATACTGTAGACATGGGATATCGGCCTCAGCCTTCCCTGACTTCAACTCGGCGAAGTCGGAAGGGGCTGCCGGCCGAGCCCATCGCTGTGGTCTCTTCGCCGTCGAGCACCACAGTTGTGTCTTTGGATTCGGATGTTCGTAGTGGAAACACTATGAACTCCGTGGCGTTTCCGTCTACTCACTCTGGTCACACAACCAGTTTTGGAGGACCAACGCCTTTTGTGCAGCCTGGACCTTCTGCCCCGCAGAGGTCTGCAGTGACTCTCATGAGTTCTCGCAATATTGATCCTCGGGGTGCATCATACCCCGATACACATCTGCCTTCAGATGTTTCGGCTGCCGTCCGTCGTCCCGCGTCGGGTGTTTTGGAGGATCGTGACCCTTCGCTGATTAAGAGGGTCAGAGGTGAAGCCACTTTGCCGGTTCGCTCCCCTGTCGAACCGGTCGGTAAAGGCAGTGAGCTTAGGGAGGCCCTCTCCTTACTCACTCAGGTTCTTTCTAAGAGCCTTCCTGTTGCTTCCAGCGAGGCTATGGGTGGTTTCCAGGCGCCTCCTATGGCGCCGCCTCCCGGGATTGGAAACAGGCCGGTTTCCGATTCCTCTGGTGTCCCGACACCATGGGAGGCGTCGGCTGGTTTGCCCACGATGGGCTATGTGTCTTCCGACTCTGGGGAGGAGTCCGACATGCTTGAGGTCGAGGGCCAGCAGTCTTCTTGACTTTGTGTTTGGGTTTCTGCCTGAGCTCAAACCTGCTAACCAGCCGACAGTGTCAGCCTGGCCGCGATCATCGGTCGCGCGCCAACAGCCTATGGAGCAACCTGCTTCTGGGCGCCTTCGACCGTGCCAGTCGGTACAGGTGGTTGAAGCTTTTTCAGCATTGGATGCCAAGCTGAATTCCAAGGCTTTGAAGACATTCGTTCTTTACCAGGGTTGACACCTTTTTGCCTCCTGTGTGTTATCGTTCCTACGATTCCGCCAATCCGTCAGTCTGCCAGGCTTTGACGGTTCTGGATCAGGACTCCACTTCCCTCGGGCTTTCCAAGCCCAAGTCTGCCGTCATTCCAATGACGACTCTGGAGTCCACGTTGGGCTTATCTAGAGAGATGCTTGGCATGCTTTCTCTCTCAGATCACGTCGTCTCAGCTTTGGCTGCTTATCTGCCTCCAGATAAGTTTGACGAGGTACAGGCTCCTTTGCATGTGCTGTCCAAGGCGCTTATGCACCTTACTCACACGCATGCCTGTAACACGGCTAATTTGGAATTAGTTCGAAGGGACGCTGTGCTGGACACAGGACGATCTCTTCCCGAGGAGCAGCGTGCTACTCTTCGATCTGCTTCTTTGGCAGGTCCGCAACTTTTCCATGGTTCCGTGTCGACGGTCCGGGATGACGTCCTACGTCATTCCAAAGATCAGCTGCTGTTTCGTCAGCTTGATCAGCCTTCTCGGGGAGGCAAGGGCCGTTCCAAGCCTAACAAGTACCCTTCTGCTTCCTCTGTGAAGCAAAAGGCTGGTCCTTCTGCCGCCGCCTCTACTTCTTACTCACGGGGTAAAGGTAGGGGTCGGCAGAATCGAGGGAAGTCTCAGGATTTTTCATTTAGCAGAGGAGGTGGTTTCTCCTCTCGCGGGCCTCGTCGGGGCTCGAAATGAAGGTCCTCACCTCGACTCATCCCAGGTTGGAGGAAGGATAGCAGAGTTCGCAGACCATTGGACCACCATCACATCCGATCCATGGGTGTTAGATGTTGTTCGATCCGGGCTGCGCATATCCTTCCGACGGCACCCCACTCTGTCAAGGGTGCCTCTTCCAACCACAGTTCCTTCAGACGTTTTACGTCGGGAACTTTTGTCCACGGAGATTGCCAATCTCCTGGCAAAGGGGGCGATCGAAGTCGTCAAGAACGTTCAGTCAGTGGGTTTCTATTCCCGCCTGTTCTTGGTGCCGAAGAAGGACGGCCGACTCCGACCGGTTATCGATCTGAGTATCCTGAACCAGTCTATCATTGCTCCCAAGTTCAGCATGGAGACTTTCAGGTCGGTCCGCCAATCAATTCACCAGGGAGATTTCGCAGCCAGCATCGACCTGCGAGACGCCTACTTTCACGTTCCGATGCATCGGGCGTCACGGAAGTATCTCAGGTTCGCTTTTCTGGGGCGAGTTTACCAGTTCAAGGCCATGCCTTTCGGCCTCAACCTGGCTCCTTGGGCCTTCACCAGACTGATGTCGCATGTGATAGCATTCCATCGCACACAGTCCAGGGTGACTACTTCGGCATATCTGGACGATATCCTCCAGAGGCATTCCAATGCTGCCTTACTGGAATCGGATGTCGCCACTCTGTTGAGCTTGCTCACATGGCTAGGATTCAGAGTCAACGAGGAGAAGTCGGACCTGGTCCCTTCTCAGTCGTTTTGTCATCTGGGGATGTCTTTCCAAACAAATTCAATTTGGTGGTTGTTCCCCAGGCCAAGGCTGTGATTCTCTCGGCTTTTGCTCTGACTCTGTCCCAGTCCAGGTCCGCGACCCCTCGGAGTTTTCTCTGGCTGATCGGTCTCTGCGGTTCGGTGACGGATCTCATTCCTCTAGGTCGTCTGCGTGTCAGACCTCTCCAACACTTTCTGCTCAGTCGTTGGAGGCCGAATGTAGATTCTCTGGATCAGGTGCTTCCGTTTCCGGACTCTCTGTATCCTCACCTTTTTCCCTGGACAGATGTTCAGTGGATTACGCAGGGTGTTCCGCTGGACTTACCCACGTCCGATCGCGTTCTGACGGCAGATGCCAGCGATCTCGGATGGGGTGCGACGTTGGATCCTCTCGGTCTTTCCCTACACGGGATGTGGGACCAGGATCAAGCAGCTCTACACATCAACCAGAAGGAGCTTCTTGCTCTTCTTCTGAGTTTCAGGCAGTGGATCCCTCACCTGTCGAATCGCCAGGTCCTTCTACTATCCGACAATTCGACAGTGGTTGCTTACATTCGGAACCAGGGCGGCACGCACTCGCTTCCGATGTACGAGTTAGCTCGGGATCTTTTACTGCTCGCTCAGGATGTTCACGCCGGAGTGGTTGTTTGTCACATTCCCGGTCGTCTGAACGTCCTAGCCGACTCCCTGCCCCGACAGGGCAGGGTTATTTCCACCGAGTGGATGCTTCACAGGGCAGTGTTCCAGTCGCCTTGCGATCTCTGGGGACGTCCCCACATCGACCTCTTTGCAACTCGTTGGAACCATCAGGTGGACACTTTCGTGTCCCCGTGTCCAGTTCCTCTGGCTTTTGCCGTGGTCACTCTGTCACTCGATTGGAACGGTCTAGTCGGCTACGCCTTCCCGTCGGTTCCGATTCTTCCTCAGCTTCTCGCCAAAATTCGAACCTGCAGTTGTCGAATCATTCTGATCGCTCCCCTGTCGCCTCAGCGGGTGTGGATCAATCAGCTCCGCTCGCTGATGGCGGCGGTTCCGGCACGTCTCCCACTACGTCGCGACCTTCTTTGTCAAGGTCGCCCGAGGAGGTTTCACGTCGACCCGACTTCATTGTGCCTTCACGCATATCTTTTGTCAGGTCCTGTCTCCTCCGTAGAGGTTTTTCGAGACGAGCAGTGGAGTGCATTTCTTCTTCAAGGAGGCACTCCACTGGTTTAGCTTATGCAGCTAAATGGAAGGTCTTCTGTCGATGGTGTGCTGATCACTCTGTTGATTATGCCAATCCTTCGATTTCACAGATTGCGGAGTTTCTGGTATATCTGTTTGATTCTCGTGGTCTCCAGCCTGTTACCATCAAGGGTTACAGGTCTATGCTTTCAGAGACTTTTTCTTATGTGGGGAAGCGTCGTATCGGCACTAATCCTTACCTCTCCAAGCTTGTTCGGCACTTTTCTTTGAAAAGGCCTCGGACTTTGCAGCTTACTCCACGATGGAATCTTTCGTGGGTGCTGCTTTGCTTGTGGGGGCGCCGTTCGAACCTTTATCCCAGGTGGATATGCATTTTCTCACATATAAGACAGCTTTTCTGATGGCATTTGCTTCGGCCAGACGGGTGAGTGAGCTTCACGCCCTCTCGGTTGACCCGGCCTTTTTTAGGAGCTCTCCCAACAGTGTTACTTTTACCACTGATTGCTCCTTTTTGGCTAAGAATCAGTTACCAGATATTACTCCTCCTCCTATCTGTATCAGGGCTCTTCCCTCTGTTGAGGGTACTCGCCCTTTGCTCTGTCCGGTCCATGCTATTCGCATTTATCTTGATCAGACACGCTTCATACGGAAAGGCAGAAAACTTTTTTTCTGTCTCTCATTCCGGGTCGACAGAAGATCTCTCCGCAATCCATTTCTCGATGGATTTGTCTTGCTATTCGTACGGCTTATAGTCGTTTAGCAGCTGGCGATTGTATTACCAATCGTATTTCTGCCCACGAGGTGCGGGCACTGTCTACCTCTTGGGCTTATTCTAACTCCGTCAAGTTGTCGGATGTTATGCAGGCGGCCTACTGGAGAAATGCTTCTACTTTCTCCACCTTTTATTTGCGCCAGTTGCAGGAGCAGTCGGAGGACCTTTTTGCCCTGGGTCCTCTTTCTTCTGCTCAGGCTGTTGTCTGCCATAGCCATTAGGCTTCTTGAAGGTCAGTTTCAGCCTTGTGCTGTTACTGCCCTTTTTCTGTCTGTGTGTCACACAGGCTCATATGTCTCATTTCATTGTCCTTTACCAATGATTGCGACATTATGGTTGATAAGCCTCGGGACCTCTTCCTTCTACTTCACGGTTCCAGTGCACTAGGGTTATGTGGGGGTTGGTTATGCGATTCCCTCCAGCCTTTTGTCTATTCAGCCTGTAGTAAACAATTGTGAGGAGGTTGATAAGAAATCTAAATTTTATAGTAAATTTCCTTTCTTGTTATACCTACCACAATTATTTACATGGAGGCCCTCCCGTCTTCTTTACGGGTAAAGAATCTTTCCTCCCCGCTGATCACATAACTCTTAACGTTTACGGATTCAAAAAGAATGAGTCTTTAGAGACGGTATATGCGCACTGGCAACGGAAGTCGTGGAGTTGTACTTGGGAGAGAGCGTCCCGTACTGGGTCTGCGCCGGTTGCACTTGACCCAGTTTTGGCTTATTTTTATTGGTGCTTTTGCACCACTTTTCTTTCCCAATTTGCTTGGGAAAGACAAAAATAGAGAGTATTTTATCCGAGTTAGGGACTTCCACTGTAGTGCAAGCCTGTAGTAAACAATTGTGGTAGGTATAATAAGAAAGGAAATTTACTATAAAATTTAGATTTCCGTTTGGCACACCCTACAGGGCACATTTATGATTGGATTGCTTTGAAACCTGGTATGCTTGTTTGGGGTGACCTCTAGATGGGAGCTATCGATTTTCTTCCATTTCCGTCAAAAAATGTTGTCACGGCCAACGTTCTTAGAACTTAGTTTAGTCAGACCTCAATATTTCCCTTTGGCACACACCCTACAGGGCACATTTATGTTTGGATTGCTTTGAAACCTGGCATGCTTGTTTGGGGTGACCTCTAGATGGGAGCTATCGATTTTTGTCCATTTCCGTCAAAAAATGTTGCCACGGCCAACGTTCCTTAGAACTTAGTTTAGTCAGACCTCAATATTTCCCTTTGGCACACCCTGCAGGGCACATTTATGATCGGATTGCATTGAAACCTGGCATGCTTGTTTGGGGTGACCTCTAGATGGGAGCTATTGATTTTCTTCCATTTCCGTCAAAAAATGTCAGGGCCAACATTCTTAGAACTTGGTTTAGTCAGACCTCCATATTTCCCTTTGGCACACCCTACAGGGCACATTTATGATCGGGTTGCTTTGAAACTTGGCATGCTTGTTTGGGGTGACCTCTAGATGGGACCTATCAATTTTCTTCCATTTCCGCTCTTTAAAAAATGTTGCCGCTGGCAACGATCTTTGAACTTGGTTTAGACAGGCATCAATATATTCCTTTGGCATGCCCTACCGGGCACATTTATGATCAGATCGGTTTGAAACTTTGTATGCTTGTTTGGGGTTACCTGTAGATGGGAGCTATCAATTTTCTTCAATATCCGTCAAAAAATGTTGCCACTGGCAATGACCTTCGATGAACTTAGTAAAAACTTAGTGCAGTTAAGCATCAATATTTCCCTTTGACACACCCTGCAGGGCACATTTATGATTGGATCGCTTGCAAACTTGGTGTGCTTGAGTGGGGTGACATCTATATGGGAGCTCTTGATTTTCTTCCATTTCTGTCTAAAAATGTTGCCGCTGACCTTTGATCTTTGTTTAGTCAGACCTCAATATTTCCATTTAACACACACTTCAGGGCACATTTATGATCGGATCACTTTGAAACTTGGTATGTGTGTTCGGGGTGACCTCTAGATGTGAGCTATTGCTTTTTTTCATTTCCATAAAAATTATTGTCGTCGTTATCACAGACTTTGAACTTACTACATTTGTGCATCAACTTATCCCCTTTGCACTCACTGCAGGGTATATTTATGAATTTCCATAACCCCCCCCCCCCCCCCCACCAAAAAAAAAAAAAAAAAACATTGCTGCAAGCAATGACCTTCTACTGAGTGCATTTGTGCATTAACATCTTCCTTTGGCATGCTTCAGAGGGCACATTCATTATCAGGTTGTTATGAAACTTTGTGTGCTTATGCAGGGTGACAAAGATAGGAGCTTTTGATTTTCTTTTCATTTCCATCAAAAACTCTTGCTGTTAGCAACAATCTTTGAATTTATTGCATTTGTGCATCAGCATTCTTTGACATGGCCAACAGGCCACATTTATCATAGGATTGTTTTTGAACTTGGTGTGCTCATTAGGCAAGAACTTTAGGTAAAAGCTGTTAAGTTGAAATTTCATCAAATAACATTGGTACCAATGATTTTCAATTTTCTTATTTCATTTAAAACTTACCAAGTTCAAGTTTGTCAAGTTGAGCTACAGTGTCATTGACACTTTCATTTATGCATTTTGGTCAGTTTTAAGAAGAAAAAAAAAATTTTAGGCTGAAAATATTTGTTTGGGACTTCGAAAATATCCAAACAAAAATAAAAAAAAATCTGTTTTTTATGCGTTTATCTCAATTTTGGGACGTAAAAGTGCAGGAACTGAAAATAGAAGGAAAATCATGTGTATTGTGTTGGCACAACTGCTTCATCTAGTTGGTATATGCTTTTCTTAGGAGGGGTGTATGCAGCTTATTCAAGTCAAGTCCCTGGTTTGATATTTAGACTACCATGTCAGGTGAGTGCCCTCAGGCCCCATGGGGCCTCTTGTTTATTGAAAACATAGCATACAGGGAACAGAAATTAACATGTTCCCAATTATCACAATTCTTGTCTTATTTCATAATCCTTTCATAAACATTGAACATTATCCTTTTCATCAAACATAACACACAGAGCAACAGTTAAGTTACGCAACAGTGTCATTGACACTTTCATTATGATACTGCCCCAATGGTTTGTAATCCGTAACAGATCTGTCATCTTCAGCCATCACTCAGTAATAAATGTTGAATTTCTGTAATGCTGTCCATGGAATTATTGCAGGTGGGGTTATAGGCCACCCTTGTCATTGCTCTAGTTTATTAGCTCACCTGACTGAAAGTCAGGGTGAGCTATTCTGATCACTTTTCGTCCGGCGTCTGTCGTGAAGGTGGTATTTGGGCTTTTTCTCCCAAACCACTGGCCGCATATTAATGAAATTTCATGTGAGAAGGGGTTGCGTCTGCGGACTTTGATTTTTTGTCAAATTAGGTTTCAGCTCACATTGAGCAGAGGGATGGGGCAAAAATGCTGCAATTCTTAAAAAATCTTCTTCTCAAGAACCAGCAATAGCAGAGACTTGATATTTGGTATGCAGCTTCCTTTTGAGGTGTAGACTCAAGTTTGTTCAAGAGAAGTTGGAGGGGCTATATTTGACGATGTTAAAGGAGGGGCAAAAATTTTGGCCCCGCCCCAAATTCCTATTTTCCAAACCGCGAGGCCGATTTGAACCAAATTTTACATGAGTGCTTATTGGGTCATAAGTACCTAATTTATGGCGAAATTTTTTTCCCCATAGCCCCGTGGGAACCACAGGAGCTAAAAATAGAAAAAAATGAAAACGCCTATATCTCCAAAACTACACGGCACTGAGAATTCTTATATGTTGTGAAGCTTCCTTAGGACCAACAGAATGGAATGATCAAAAAAAATTGCCATCGGTTTTATGATGGGGTAGGTTTTGGGGACTTTGAAAAAGTGCCGAGTCAGCATTTTTTAACACTGTGGGTCATGGGAAAAACATAAGACTACTTTTCTCCGAAAGCACTGCTCCAAAAGCTTTAAAATTTCACATATAACATCTTTGGAAGATTGTTTTACATGTTTATTGAAATGAATTGCCTGCGTGGATATTTGGGCTCTCTATGGGAGCCCAAATGTTTAAATTAGTGCAGTATGAGGAGTATTTTTGAAAAATCTTCTTCTTCAGATCTAGCAATAAGAATGTTTTGATATTTGGTATGCAGCATCCTTAGGGGGGTGAGATTCAAGTTTGTTGAAGCCAAATCCCTGGGTTCATATTTAGGCTGAAAATTTGGGGTCCCGTTGCGGACTTCGAAATTTTGGACCAAAATCCGAAAAAAAAATTTTTTGAGACAAAAAAAAAAAAAAAATTGTTTTCCCCTGAAAATTTTGGACCAAAATCGGAAAAATTTTTTTTTTTTTTTTTTCTGCTTTTCGGTCAATTTTAAGACAAAAAAAAAAAAAAAAAAAAAAATTTTTTCCCCCTGAAAATTTGGTGTCCGGGTGGGACTTGGAAAATTTTGGACCAAAATCGGAAAAAAATTTTTTTTTTTTTTTTCTGCTTTTCGGTCAATTTTAAGACAAAAAAAAAAAAAAAAAAAAAATTTTTTTCCCCCTGAAAATTTGGTGTCCGGGTGGGACTTGGAAAATTTTGGACCAAAATCGGAAAAATTTTTTTTTTTTTTTTTCTGCGTTTAGGTCAATTTTAAGACAAAAAAAAAAAAAAAAAATTTTTTCCCCCTGAAAATTTGGGGTCCAGGTGGGACTTGGAAAATTTTGGACCAAAATCCGAAAAAAAATTTTTTTGTTTTTTATGCATTTCTGTCAATTTCAAGACAAAAAAAAAAAAAAAAAATTTTCCCCTGAAAATTTGGGGTGCGGGTGGGACTTTGAAAATTTTGGACCAAAATCCGAAAAAAATGTTTTTTTTGGTTTTATCTGCATTTTGGTAAATTTTAAGGTCAAAAAAAAAAAATTTGTTTTTTTTTTCCCCTGAAAATTTGGGGTGCGGGTGGGACTTTGAAAATTTTGGACCAAAATCCGAAAAAAATGTTTTTTTTGGTTTTATCTGCGTTTTGGTCAATTTTAAGGTCAAAAAAAAAAAAAAATTTTTTTTTCCCCTGAAAATTTGGGGTGCGGGTGGGACTTGGAAAATTTTGGACCAAAATCCGAAAAAAAAATTTTTTCGTTTTTTATGCATTTCTGTCAATTTCAAGACAAAAAGAAAAAAAAAAATTTGTTTTTTCCCCTGAAAATTTTGGGTCCGGGTGGGACTTAGAAAATTTTGGACCAAAATCCGAAAAAAAATTTTTTTGTTTTTTATGCATTTCTGTCAATTTCAAGACAAAAAAAAAAAAAAAAAAATGTTCCCCTGAAAATTTGGGGTGTGGGTGGGACTTAGAAAAATTTTTTTTGTTTTTTTCTGCGTTTTGGTCAATTTTAAGGTCAAAAAAAAAAAAAAAAATTTTTTTTTCCCCGAAAATTTTGGGTGCGGGTGGGACTTGGAAAATTTTGGACCAAAATCCGAAAAAAAAATTTTTTGTTTTTTATGCATTTCTGTCAATTTTAAGACAAAAAAAAAAAAAAAAATTTTCCCCTGAAAATTTTGGGTCCGGGTGGGACTTAGAAAATTTTGGACCAAAATCCGAAAAAAAATTTTTTTTGTTTTTTCTGCATTTTGGTCAATTTTAAGACAAAAAAAAATAATTTTTTTTCCCCTGAAAATTTGGGGTTCGGGTGGGACTTCGAAAATTTTGGACCAAAATCCATAATTTGGAGTCCGGGTGGGACTTAGAAAATTTTGGACCAAAATCCTGAAATTAGTTTTAGCGTTTTTTATGCGTTTTAAGAAGAAGAAAAAAATTTAGGCTGAAAGTATTTTGTTTGGGAAAAAAATCTGTTTTTTATGTGTTTATCTCAATTTTGGACTGTTAAAGTGCAGGAACTGAAAATAGAAGGAAAATCCTGTGTATTGTGTGGGCACAATCGTTTCATCTAGTTGGTATATGCTTTTCTTAGGAGGGGTGTATGCAGCTTATTCAAGTCAAGTCCCTGGCTTGATATTTAGACTACCATGTCAGGTGAGCGCCCTCAGGCCCCCTGGGGCCTCTTGTTTTTTTTATAGTTTTGCAATGTACAGTTGCAGTGACAAAAATACACATTGTAAACAAAACATGATACACAAATAACAACTCAAATAAAAACCAAATTTATTTTCATGAAATTTGCTATAGGATCAATATCAAACTTTTCAAGATTAAAAAATCATGTTCTACCCAAATTGCATTGAAGAAATAATCGGATTTTATATTTCATAATCCTAATAACAAAGAACAATACATACGATCATAAAACTTGACAATAAGGAACTTTATCTTACAATCAACATATATTTTGTCTGTAATAACTCCGCAACTGTCGTGTATCCAACCCCCTGATACAGATGTTTGTATCAGGGGGTCGGATTCAAGCACGTTCCTTTCGTGTGAGTTCCATTTTTTTTTTCTTTTTGTTCATCCATACGAATAAATAGTTCGTTTTATATTTGTCTACATTCTTGACTTACCCCAATATATTGTAAGATAAAATGATTATTACCATTACATAATGGTAATAATCTTGATGTAAAATAATCTGTGTCAGACTGATGACTGAAGACAAAAGTCATAATACTAGACAAAGGGGATTAACTAAATTATAAGTATAATTACTTTTCACAGATTTGTAAAGCATGATGTAATCCTTTATGTTTGATACAAATCAAGGTCGAAGGGAAGGCTTTTTCTTTTTCTGTTGCCAAAAATATTGTAGAATGGAATTTTTTTTTTACCAAAATGAGATTTTTTTGTTGCATTTTGCCAATGGCGGTGTGCCCCCTGCTTGTCAACATGCACTCTTGTGGCATATGCCATGCTTTATAAACAAAAAGATGGATCACAAGTTAACATCATTTGTGCTGCTTGACCTGTCTGCAACATTTGCTACGATAGACCACCAGATTCTTGGGTTATGTTTAGAAAAACAACACATGGTTCTGCTCTCAATTGGATAAGTTCTTATTTAAGCAATCGCATGCAATCTCTGAAAATTTGCAATGCCTTCTCTGAGCCCATTGAGCTAAAATATGGTGTTCCCCAAGGCTCAGTACTCGGACCCCTAGTGATCACAGTTTATGCACTACTTGTTTTTTACTTCAACCCATGTTTACTGTGATAAATAAGCTCTATTTTACAGGTAAAATAGGACCTGGTAACCAATGCCTGGGGTGGAAGTCCTCTAAAATGGGAAACAAAGGTGTAAACAGCTGGCTGGTCTTCACATTGTATGCTGTGGTCATGATTAGCCATTGTGCAGAAATATATGACCTTAAACACAAATAAATAAATAAATAGTGGAATAAAACTGGCTGTTATGGCCCTCTATGTTCTATTTTTTTCTTACAGCAATTTGATAGTAACATGGATCGCCTTCAATGTTTCTTTCCACCCTGGATAGACTACAAAACTTTAGCATTTATATAAATATGGGTACTCTGATGGTGAACTGAACTCCTGCTAGCATTTTTGTCCCCCTTTTTTAGCTCACCTGACTGTAAGTCAGTGGGAGCTATTGCCATCACTTGGTGTCCATCGGCCATTAACATTTGCAAACTTGACTTCTTCACAACTACTAGGGTAAATTCAAACATATATTGCACAGACCATCTATAGAGTATACCCTTTCTATTTTGTTTAAATGAAGCAGCTTCCATATTCGGGCTCTGGCTAATTCCCCAAAAGCTTAAAAATCTTCTTCTCCAGAGGGAATGCCTTGATATTTGGTATGGAACATCCTTTGGTGTTGAAGATTAAAATTGGTTCAAGGGAAGTTGGTAGGTCAATATTTGGGTTCTCTGTGGGTGCATATCCATTTTGGGCTCTGCCCAAAATTTCTATTTCAAGAACCGGTGGGCCAATTTCAACCAAATTTGGCATTGTAGTATAAGTGGGTCCTAAGTAACTGATTGATGACAGAAAAAAAAAAATTTTCACTGCCCTGGGGCAACCCCAGGGGCTAAAAACAGAAAAAAATTCAAAAGCCCATATTTCTCAAACCACACGGAACAGAGAACTCTTATTATGGTATGAAGCACCCTTAGGACCAGTAGAATGGATTGGTTAAAAAATATTGCCACCGGTTCTATCAGGGTGCCTGGAAGAGGATATTGAAAAAATGATGAGTCAGCATTTTTGCAGTAAGATTTCTCAAAACATATTGTTAGTTTTTCCAATTTTATCTCTTAAATCAAATGTCAACATCTAACTGTCAGACACATATGTTATTGTTTTGTTTAGCTACACGGAATGAAAACCTTTTAACTCTCTTCCGTAAGTGGCAGAGGAAAAATTGATCTGATTCCTGTATGAATATCTTTAATTTAACCCTCTCAAGAGTTAAGTGTTTTCCAAATATTTTATTTTATGTTGAACCATTTCAATACTGTGCACATACAGGGTTTCCGCTAGGGGAAAATTTGTGGATCTGGTAGTTTGAAGAAAGTGAAACTCACACGCCAAAGGCCAAAGGCACGTGCGTATATGGGGGGTGGGGGGGGGGGGGGGTTCTCCCCCCAGGAAAATTTTGATTTTTAGGTGCTCTCTGGTGGCCTCTGGGGACATTCTGGTCGCTAAAATGCTGAATAATTGATGTGGAAAATATGTATTTTTTCCTCCTACAATTCTCTTAATTCCCACAGGACACACAATACTACATCTGGTCGGAGGTTTCATAAAAAGACAAACCCAAAACAACACAAAATCCACGAATCCTAACAGTGACTGAGCTTTGTTTACAACTGCTCGCTGTAATATTCGAAAAGAACCATGATGCGGATGTGTGACGTCATGCACGTGCAATTACCGTACTGACTTGTGTAGAAGCCCAGGTGCTTGTAGTGGATAAATTGCAAAGTGTGTGTGCAGGGGAGGGGGGGGGGGGGGGTTCGGGACGAGTAATAGTGCTTGCAAGACGCGTTGGGATGCGTCTGAAATTGGCGATATATCCACTGGGTATGTTACATTTCTTTGGAAACCGCCTACCAATTTTATAGAATTTGCTTTAAAAATTCTCATAATTATCTTGTACATACGTTTCATTTTCAGATTTTGGGTTTTAATCCTCAATTTAATGAATAAAACAAACAGAAAACCATGCGGTGTTGTTTTCTTTTTTTTTTTTGTACAGGCTACTCTCGAAAGTCGAAGCCAGAAATGGATGTTAAGTATGTCAATCAGCACTGCAAACCACCCCCTTGAAAACAGACAAACATTGTCTGTTTAAAAATAGAGTTTTTTTTTAAATATGTACATTTTATAAAAAAATTACGGATAAAACAAAATATAGCTTCACACAAACTCAATAAAAGAATCATAATATGAAGACCAGATAAAATTTACACAGCGAAATATGAATAACAAAATAGTTGCCTCCCTTGGCACCATTCGAAAAATTGATTTTACACTGAAAGTCATAACTTCACATGTTGCAGGGCATGATGAAATGATAAATGAGCATGTTTTATTGAACCAATAAGTCATAAATCATATCCCTGGTTATATTGTTATATAATTCTCAAATACCAGAGTTGTAATTATTTTTTATTTTTAATTAAAACTTTCTCATTAATTTCTGAACACCCGTTTTTCACAATGAGTTGTGCACGCTCGAAAGTGGCAGTGTTCTTTCACAATGAGTTGTGCACCGCTCGAAAGTGGCAGTGTTCAATCAGTATCTTTCTGATGATATTCTGTGAAAACTATATGTTGTGGGCGTGTTTGAGACAACTCCTGACAGCAGCCTGCACACTCATTTGAAACAAGTGACAGCTTCCAAAACGAGTACATCATTTGTCGCTCAAAATAAAAGCCGGTGATTTCGGACCAAACACGACAATTTGAGTCCAGAATTTTATAGGCGACGTTCAGGATTTGAACTTTTGTTTCCCCCTCTCGTCTGGGGGTTATAAGGTATCAGGTTGTCGCCAGTAATAGTAGGCATAGTATACAACATAATTGTGCCTATATTACATGGAAACAAAGGATCCCGAGTGCCGTTACGATACAGCATTGTACCCGACATTTTAACCACCAGCTTTCCCCGTGGGAACCACGGGAAGTAAGCAGCACTTGTTTACTGTGGTAAACCAGTTCCGCTTTACTAGTAAAATAGGACCCAGTCACCAATGCTTGGGGTGAAAGTCCTCTAAAATGGGCAACATGTTAATCAACGATTGACTAAACTTGACTTCATCTCCATGTTGTGTCACGATTAGCCATGGTGCATAAATATGTGACGTTAACCACCAACAAACAAACAAACAAACCACCAGCTTTTCTGACTGATCATAGTATGATCGGCGGGGGGAATGGGTCCGGTCGACGGACTCGCTGCTGGTATAGCGGAAACCCTGGCACATATATGTTGTTTCTGGTTCTTTGGAAAAAAAGTTATCTGATTCCTGTATGGAGATCTTTAATTTAACCCTCTGGTGACTTCAGTGTGTTTTCCAAAGATTTTATTTCATGTTGAACCCTTTCAATGCTGTGCACTTATGGTTTTTTCCTGGTTTCTTGGAAACATTTATCTGATTCCTGTGTGAATGTCTTTAATTTAACCCTCTCATGACTTCAGTGTGTTTTCCAAAGATTTTATTTCATATTGAACCCTTTCAATGCTGTGCACGTTTTTTCTGTTTTCTTGGAAACATTTATCTGATTCCTGTGTGAATGTCTTTAATTTAATCCTCTCATGACTTCAGTGTGTTTTCCAAAGATTTTATTTCATGTTGAACCCTTTCAATGATGTGCACATGTTTTTTTTCTGGTTTATTGGAAACATTTATCTGATTCCTGTATGAATGTCTTTAATTTAGCCCTCTCATGACTTCAGTGTGTTTTCCAAAGATTTTATTTCATGTTGAACACTTTCAATGCTGTGCAAATATAAGGTTTTTTTTTCTGGTTTCTTGGAAACTTTTATCTGATTCCTGTATGAATGTCTTTAATTCAACCCTCTCAAGACTTCAGTGTGGGTTTCCAAGATTTTATTGATGTATTGATCAAACCTTTTCAATGTTGTGCACATAAATGTTTTTTTCTGGTTTCTTGGAAAAAATGTATGATTCCTATATAAATATCTTTTATTTAACCCGCTGAAAACTTCAATGTGGGTTCCAAAGATTTTATTTCATGTAATACTGTTAACGAAAACCTATTTTTGATTTCTTTAAAAATATTTTACCCCCCAAATTAAGCCTCCATTAATTCTCTTTCTGTTTTTCTCGGGAGCATTGTTTTCACCATGACCGGCGTCCATCTGTTAACTTTTCCCATTCCGTCAATTAACTAAAGTAATTCATCTGTGGGTTAGGTATGATAAGTGGAAGAAGCCCATTTATTTGACCATGATGTGCCAAAGGTCAAGGTCACAGTGACCTCAGTAGGTGGAAAGTGGGGATACCAGACCACTTTTTCAAAAAACTGTACATGTACGTGTACCCCCATAGGGATTCAGTGTTAAATCGTGTACAGAGTGTAAAAAACGTTTGTATACGATGGGTCAGAATCCCCACTAGCAGTTATCGCATTTCAGAACGTTCAAACAGACGTTGGCAAACGAGTGCGAATTCGAAATATTCGCTCAGAAGGAAAAATGTACGAAATTCGAAGAAAACCTCAATTTAAAAAATTTTCTTAATGTTCCCATCGTGGATTAGCCCTTCAATCGATCGATCATTGCGAAACGTCTGCAAAAATGCTTTGGGGATTCTAGGGCAGCATCAAAAATGCATTTTGGGGATTCGGAGACATCGACGTTCGCGATCGCGTTCCAGACGGTCGAGGGTGCGATCCGATCGGTAAAAAACCGATTGGGGATTCTAGACCAGGAAAAATCGATCTCAAAACGTTTTCTCGATGTTCGCCAACGGCACGAAGTGGGTGTAAAGTGAAGTTACTCATCAAGGATTTTTTTCCAAACTAAACGGAAAAAACCCGAGTTTGGAAAATTAGAACCGATGGAAATCGTCTCTCCACGTTTGCCATCGCGGTGTGCGAACGGGAACGGATGAAAATGTCTTCGCTAAATCGTTTCGTTCTCGGTGTAAATGAATAGTTTTTCATTCAATAAATCAAACGGTGAAATTGCATTCCACTTAGATAGGTTTAAGAGGTAAATTGAGTTTTAGTTGACTACTATGAAATCTTCACTAAATCGTTTCATTCTTGTTCTCGGTGTAAATGAATGGTTTTTCATTCAATAAATCAAATGATGAAATTGCATTCCACTCAGATAGGTTTAAGAGGTAAATTGAGTTTTAATTGACTACTATGATAATGTTCGAGAGACATGAATAAACACCTTTTGACGAGATACAATTCTTCTCAAACGCTTTAAATCCAAAAGAATTACTTAATCATTTTTTAAAAAAACGGTTTTCATTTTTCATTCGTAAAAATGGTTTAAAACAGAATTTTCACGTCATCTAAAATGCTGTTTGAGGTAGCGATATAATTTTTCTGTTTCATGTGCTTAACTTCACACTTTTCAAAAAGTCATTCTAATCATCATGGTGTGAATAATCAGTGATGTGATCTTTAACACGTTCAAGGGCAAAACGCATTTATCAAGGTTTCATTTTGTAAAATGTTTTTCCCTCAACTGGTTTTAGTTATTATACATTAAAGACAGAAGATTTTATATACTTAAAAACATAAAAATAACTACATTTAATTTTGAGCATAATAAAATAACCCACGTTACCATACTCTAAAAGGAAATATTAATAATTTAGAGAACAAAAATGTTTTTACACATCAAAGATTCCAAGCAAAGAGATGAACTCCTCAACGAATATGAACGAGTCAAGAAAAGCATTCGATCCGGCGACAGAAGCAGGCGATTGACAGAGATGGAATTAAGACGAGAAACCACAAAATTATTTAAACCCGTGACGGAGGTTCAGGAACGAAGTAAGAAGGAGATCGTTGACAAATTGAGACCCATAAAAGAAAGTTCTTTGAGAACGGGTTCATTGCCTGGTAGTTTTACAAGGAGGTTTTCCATTCAAAGATTATCGCCGGATTACATTCCCATGAGAATTGAAACCGATGTGAGCGAGAGCGATGATGCAGCTTCGACTATCACCACTGATAGCGTCGCGTTGTCCGAGGATGGTGATAAGAGAGATCTGTTGTATGGAATTTAGAGAGATCCCAGCAGTAGGACTTTCGTAGGCGACACTGAAGTGCGAGAGGATGACGATAATTTAATCGTCGATTCGAATAGGTATGAATTTAGTCCTGGACTGCGCAAATTGATCCTTTTCGACAAGCCTGGAGATTACACGGATCAGGAGTTCGACAATTACGGCGACATTCTGGTTCAGACCCACGCCATGAAGAGAAATAACGAGGTCAGAGAAACAAGACCCAAAGCCAATAGAGGTTACAAGTGGACGAAGGTGGTGAAACCCATATGGGATATGAATAAGAAATTTGTCTAATCGGTGACTGGAAAAGGAGTGAGAACCACTTTTCTTCCAAGCGATTCTAATGCATTGTCTCAGAGATTGAGATTGTTAATGGCTAGTCGGCGCGCTGGTAATACTGGAGTGGATAATGAGATAGTGAGCATATGCGATGAATTGTTGAGGCAGAAGGTCTTGAATAAACGCGATTATAAAATGCTGATGAACGAATTGAAGGATTGATATATATATATGAGTAGAGAGAACAAACAAAAAAATAGACAAAATAAAAAACAGTAAATTTACACTAGAAAATAATAAGTATTTAAACAACAAACGATTTACGAGCGAAAAAAACAAAATATATTATAAAATAAAAATATGTTGGTGATAAAGAACAGGGGATATGTTAGAACTTACGTTCAAGGCGGTTCTGGCATCGTTGATTCTATAATGCGAGCATTCACGAGCAATGCAGGCAGAAAACTTGCATCAACCACGTTTGAGGATGATAAGAAGACGGCTTTGGATGCTGGTAAGAAAGCCGCTTCCGATGCTAGTGGTAAGATCGCTTCTGTGGCTGGCAAGAGGGCAGCCAACGCATTGATCGACAAGTTGATCAGTCCACCGGCGAAGCGAGCTACGTTAGAGCGATTGCCGAAAAGTTGGAAAGATTTTAAGGATGCTGTGGTACCCATACAAGATTTAGCCAAAATGACGAATGGATCTGGATTGAAGAGAACTCGCGACGGTGTAATATAAATAAATAATAATATTTATAAAACTGAGTTTGAAAAAAAACATAAAAATTGTGTTTGAAAATCTAAAAAATAACAAAAAAATAAAAAAGATGAACATTAAAGATATGTCTTGGAACGACGCCGTGACCAAGAGGTCGAATAACGAGTTCTTTCCCAAAAGCATAAGAGGTTTGATAGTGGGGAAATCAAATTGTGGAAAGACCAATCTGTTGATGAATCTGTTGTCGCAACCCGACTGGTTGGATTATGACAGATTATTCGTCTTTGGCAAGAGTTTGTTTCAACCCGAATACAGATTGCTTCGAGAGTGCATGGATCGTAGATTGCCCAAGGATGTCATAACCCGAATTTTTGAGAGCAGGGAGGAATTCGACAAAAGTGAAGCTTCTCTTTTGACCATTTTGGACGGTGCGGTGATGGAATTGATGAAGAGAAATGCGTCTTCGAACGTCGAGTGTCGATTTTATGAGAACGTTAGCGACATTTTGGATCCTAGAGAATTGAAATCGGAAGATAAGAATCTCATGATTTTTTTTTTGAGAGACAGAACCGATGCGAATCGTATTACGTTAGGGGTCATCACAGCAACGTGAACTGTTTCTACCTTTTTACAGAATTATTTTCGACTGCCCAGACAGACAATAAGGGAGAACGCTAATTTACTGTGTCTCTTTCGCCAGGATCTCAGGATTCTCAATCACATCTATGGTGATCACGTTGCAAACGACATGAGCATGGCAGGATTCAGGAGATTCTGCAAGAGGGTTTGGGGTGGAGGACTTTACAATTTCGTCGTGATCGATTTGACTAGCGAATTTAATAGCAGAAAATATCGGAGCGGATTCAACAAGTTTTATCTTTCTTATGATAATAAAATAGAAAGCGAAAACAACAATTAAAAAATAATAAATCATCAATAATTTAGTTTTGAAAAAATAAATAAAAATTAAAAATATAATGTTCGAACAAGGAGAATTGTTAGAACAGATAGCCGAGAATACGGCTGCAAAACAATCCATTCAAATTGTGGTGAGTGGCGATTCTACTCGATTCGCGACGAAATTCAAGCCTTCCATCGAATTGAATAGAGAGAAAGGATACGAGATGGGGTTGGTGAATCTGGAGACCTATTATTCCTTTCCCAACATCACCAAAAAGAATAACTCGTTCAAGTATTCCGACGGAGTGGATTGGTTGGAGATTCGAATTCCCAAAGGAAGTTATGACATAGACGATTTGAACAATTACATTCAGACGCGAATGAAGACGGATGGAAAGGGAAGCAACAAGATCAGACTCGCTCCCAACCCTAATACCTTACAGACGATGTTGGATTTGGAAGATAATTTTAAAGTGGATTTCAACACGGACAATTCTATAGGCAAGATGCTGGGATTCGATCGAAAGATGTATCGACGCCACGCAGCATCTGAAAATACGGTTGACATTCTCGCAGTCAATAGCATTCTGGTGGACGTGATTGCTGGAAGCTACGTGAATGGTAGTGCTCAACCGCCGATCTAATCCTTCTTTCCAAACATGTTGCCGGGGTATAAAATCGTGGAACGCCCTAAAAATTTAGTTTATCTACCCTTGATTTTAGACACGTTTCGTCTCAAAACTACGTTGACGGATCAAAATGGTGAACTGTTAGATCTTCGTGGAGAGAGGGTGACGATACGATTTCACATAAGAGAAATATAAAAAAGCAAAAAAAAAAAAAATATTGTGTATATATATAAATAAGAAAATAAAATAAACGCAATATTAATTTACAAAAATTATTTAATATATATAATTATCATTAAAACCAAAAATCAATTGAACAAAATATATTTAGAAAAAAGAAATATGTCTGAATACGTGGTTAAAAACATGAACATATCCAAAGGACAAAGGGAGAAACTTGAGAGAGTGTTTACTCGAGGCAAACGGGTGAGATTCAAATTCACTTACAAAGATCTAACGAGTGGCGGTAACGATCGAATTGCCTGGACCAGAACTCAAATCAAAAGGATGGAGAAAGCGATTGGTGATAGAAGAGGGTTGAGGGTGAGATTGAGTCCCGCTCAATTGAAATACAATTTGAGAATGAAAGGCAGTTTCCTACAGCTATTGGCAGGAATCGCCGCAAAAGCATTGCCCTTTGCTGCAAAAGCATTGCCCTTTCTCAGGCAGACTCTCGGCGTTGGAGCTCGGACTGTTTTTGAAGAAGGGAGGAACTGTGTGTCACGTTCACATAGACAACGACGGTGAAGGATTGTATCTAGAACCCTCTAGTGGTGATAACTCTTTCAGTGGAAACGGTCTCTATCTGAAGAGTGGACGTAACGTTGAGTGACTCGGTAAGGGTTTGCTGTTTGGTGAGAATTCGCCGTTTAAGAATATACCAATTTTGAGTATGTTATTATAATGTAAAAATTATATAATTATATAAAATACAAAAATATAAATTATAGAAAGTATAAAAAAATAATATAAAAAATGGATAAAAAGGTAGACTTTTTTTTTTAACGATAATGATGAATATCACGGGATAGAGTGGGAAAAAGATGTGGAAAAACAATTGGACGCTAATGATGGATATCTTAGGAAAGAACTGAAAAAAGAGTTTAAAAAAGATTGGGATAGTTGGTGGAAATTTAAAAGAAGAATGAGTTGTTTTCCACCACCACCACTACCTTCTGAAGAGAATGGTAATGATGAGAGTGTTACCAAGAGATGCACCACATTCATTCATAATTATGATAGAGAGAAACAAATGTGTTATAAAAATTATAAAAAACGTAATAAATCACAAAAAAAAAGAAAAGAAGAATCGACGCTGAAATTTGAGAAAAAAAGGAGACGTTATTATGATGTCTATGGGCGATAGTGAAGAAGAAGAAGGAAAACAAAAAAAAGTAATGAGATCTAGAGATGTTCAAGCTCTCTAGATCTCATTACTTTTTTTTTCCTTCTTCTTCGCTAAAAATCAGTCTCTCTATTGTTTTTTATATTTCCAAGTCCGTTATTAGCATGTTGACGGTTCTGTCTTCTCTTTTTTCGCAAATGTGTTGAATGTTTATCTTTACTGTTGCCATTTTTTTTACTTCGGTCGACGCGCACTCACCACCCGATTTGTTCACGAGTTCGAGAGAGATTTTTGGATATATGTAACTTCCGTAGGGCAACGACAAATCGCTCTTGTCGAATTCTCTGTCTTCGGCGACGTCGATATTCTGTAGATCGCTTTCGTACTCGTAAAACAAATTGAGCACGGCTTCGTCCAATTTTAAAGGCATGCTATATTTGTTGTATTTGTGCTGTAAGCCCTTCGTCTCGACCTCGTTTAATTCGATGGCGCCGTGCCGTTGTAATCTGTAGATTTTACAACTGAGTTTCTTACAGGTTTCGACTCATTTCAATTTCAGTTTGCATCTTTTAGGTGTTGTTGTCATGATCGATTATTTGTTTTTTTGTTTTATGAATTATTGCAAATGATATATATTTTTTTAATTTTATGTTTAATTAATAATTTGTTAAAAAAGTTTGTTTTTTTTTCTCTCTATATATATACAAAAATGTTTTGTAAAAGTGTTTTTTTCTCTTTATATATAAATAAAAAGTTTAAGTTTTAATGTCCTTTTTCTCGTATTAATTCAATTTTTTCTCACGTTAAGGAACATAAAAAATTGATTAATTTCAACCAAAAAATTTTTTTGAGGGAATTAAAACATATATATATAAAGACTATTTTAAGACTTTTCAACAAATTATTATTTAAATACAAAATTCAAAAAAAAAATATATTCTTACAAATGAAGCAAACAAATAAAAAAATTCCAAATTTAGATGAGTATACCGTACCTCAGTTAAACGAGATTTGTAATGAATTAAAAATTCCAAATTTCAGAAATCATAGAACCAAATCAAAAAAAATTAGTCATACAGGAGTATCGTTCGCGAGGCGATGGAAAGAAAAAAATCAAAAGATCGAAAGTGAACAAACTTAAACAGATTCGAATTGCGAAAAAAAATAAGCCGATTGCAGTAACACCTGATGCTAGAAAACAAAACATGGAGCGTGATGAAAAACTTAGAGAGATACTTGAGATATCAAGTAGTTGGCTCAATGAAAAGGCAAACGAAATGCCGATAGCAACGACGTCAAAAAATGGTTCAGTTGCGAAAAATGAGAAGAAAAAGGTAGTAAAGGGAATCGAAATGCCGACGTCGAAAAAAAAAAACGTTTCGGATGCGAAAAATAAGAAGACGTCTAAACGAAAAGCCGTCGAAGAACTTCAAGTTTCAAAAGAAAATAAAACTAAAACGAAAATGAGTGATGCAGTTCAGAATCTAGACAAACAAGATCTATCGAACGAAATTCAATGAAGGGGAAGGAGAAGAATATGTAGCACAACTCATCACGAAGCATACCATTCGAATCCTGTAGAATGGGAGAGTGCGATCAAGGGCATTTTTAAAACTTTTCACATGGTTCCCTCGTTCAAGAAAGTCGATCCGAAATTGTTCATGGAACGGGTGAAGAAAAAAATATTGGATTTGTTTCGCAAACACATGGACGTGGGACTAAAAATTAAGATGATACTCCATTGCGTGATGAATAAAATCAACGTGAATTCCGGCGAGAGCATCATCAAAAATGCATATTTCAGATCTAATGTCGAACCCGTATTTCAAGGTTCAGATTTATCAGACATTTTCGAAACGATGAAAGACAAGATGTTGACGTCTCTCGCGAATTATCAACATGAAGGTAGTAATAGGACGTTTGAAGAGGTGTTGAATCTCGAAATTCATCTAACTAAAAACGATTCATTGAAAGCGTCTTCCTACGTGGAATTACTGTATTAGCTAAAAAAAAAAGCTGTGATCAACGTGAGAAAGAAAGATGATCAGTGTTTTAAATGGGCAGTCACCTCCGCTTTATACCCCGTCAAAATGCACTCCGATAGAGTTTCTCGTTACGAGGAGACTTCTAAAAATCTCGATTGGACCGGAGTGACTTTTCCAGCGCCATTAAAACACATCAAACGTTTCGAGGTTCAAAATCCCACCGTAGCGGTGAACGTCTTGGGATACGACGAGGAAAAACGAATGATCTATCCTCTCAGACAGACTTTGTATCTCGAAAGAGAAAAGACGATTATTTTATTATTGATTTCGAATGGTGACAATCGTCATTATTGAGCCGATTACTGTGGAGCCAGAGTAGTAAACATAAAGAAAAGATATATTTATGTTGCAACTGCATGAACGCGTTTTACAGGGAAAAATCGTTAGCGAAACATCAGGAATATTGCAACGAAAATCAAGGCGTCGCCATTGAAATGCCGAAACCTAAAACCATCGTGAACTTTCGCGATCACAATGGAAGATTAAAAGTACCATTCGTCATGTACGCCGATTTTGAATGCTTTACCGTGAAAATGAGTTCCTGCCAACCCGTCGCTCTTCGAAGTTCTGTCGAAAGATATCAAAAAACACACGCCTTCGGGATATTGCATTTATGTGAAATGCACTTTTGATTCGCAACACGACATGGGTCCCTTCACCTACACGAAACGGTGCGAAGACGATGACGTGGCTCAAAGGTTCGTGGAAGAGTTAGAATCGAAAATTCAAATTTTATGCGATAAATTCAAAACTCCGGCAAAAATGATCATCATGCAAGAGCAGCAGGACGAAAATAACATAGCCATCGAATGTCACATATGCAGACAATCGTTCGACGGGAATTCGGAGGAAAATAAGAAGGTCAGAGACCATGATCATTACACGGGTCTGTATCGCGATCCGACTCACAGCAAGTGTAATTTAAAATATCGAGACGCTGTTTTCTATCTGGTGATATTTCACAATCTCTCGGGTTACGACAGTCATCTGTTCGTGAAAAATCTCGGCACATCCCACGAAGAATTAAATTGCATCGCGAACAGCGAAGAAAGATACATTTCCTTCACGAAATGGAAGCTCGTGGAGAAGAAAAGAGTAATCGACGGAGAGACGTTGGAAGAAAAAACGAAATCCATTCGTAGAGGCATACGTTTCATCGACAGTTTTAAATTCATGTCGACCGCTCTGGAAAAATTAGTTGATAACATGAGCGAGGATAAATTTAAAATCACGAGCAAACACTTCGGAGAACGAGTAGACGTCATGTTGAGGAAAGAATCACAAACACGCCAAAAACGTGTGGAAATCGTTCGATATGAAAACCATGAGAGATTATCACAATCTTTGTCTGAAGACAGAAGTTCTGCTCCTGGCAGACGTGTTCGAAATTACGATCCGGATCCGGCTTGGTATTTCACTGCACCCGGTCTGGCGTGGGACGCTCTGTTGAAAACCACTGAAGTCCAATTGGAATTATTATCCGACGTGGACATGTTGCTCATGTTCGAAAAGGCCGCGAGAGGTGGCGTCTCGATGATCTCCCATGGATATTCTGAAGCCAACAATCCCTACATGAAAGAAGGTTTTGATTCGGAATGATCGAATAAATACATACAGTATTGGGACGCTAATAATCTGTACGGTTGGGCCATGAGTCGTCCTTTTCCGATTGGAAATTTCAAATGGGCGACAGAACCGGAAGAGATGCAAAAATGGAGAGACTATCCTTGCATTTTAGAAGTCGATTTGAACTATCCGGAAGAATTACACGATCTACACAGCGATTATCCGCTGGCTCCCGAATGAATGGAACCGATCGAAGGAGACGAGGAAAAACTCATTCCCAATTTATTTAACAAATGTAAGTACATCGTCTGCAGCGAGAATTTGAAACAATACGTCGATTACGGGATGAAATTAGTCGACATACATCGCGTCATTCAATTCGACGAAGAGCCTTGGATGAAAAAATACATCGATCTCAACAGGAATCTCAGAATTCAAGCTGAGAACGATTTCGAAAAAGATTTCTTCAAACTCATGAACAACTGCGTGTACGGTAAATCGATGGAAAACATCAGGAAGAGAACCGACATTCGACTCATCACGTCTGAGAAAAGAGCTAAAAAATTAGTAGCAAAACCCAATTACAGACACCGAACCATATTTGACGAAAATCTAGTGGCCATTCACATGCAGGAGATGCACCTGAAGTTCGACAAAGCCTATTATCTCGGACCGATCATCTTAGATATCAGCAAGCGATTGATGTACAAGTTTCACTATGATTACGTCAAACGGAAATTTGGTGAGAAAGCCAAACTACTGTTCACCGACACGGACAGTTTAGTTTACGACATAGACGAAAGACATCTACCGAGATATATCTCCGGACGTGGCAGCGTTTTTCGACACGAGCAATTATCCTGTTGATCACCCGTCCAACATTCAATCGAACGACAAGAAGGTGTTGGGTAAATTTAAGGACGAGAGCAGCGGTAAACAAATCGTCGAATTCATGGGTTTAAGACCTAAACTATACGCTTATCGCTTAGAAGGTGAAGAGATTAAGAAGTGTAAAGGGGTTAAAGTGTGCATGGTGAAGAAAAACATCTCTTTTCGAGAGTATAAAGATTTCTGTTCGGAAGTGGTCCGGTGTACAAGACTATGAAATCGATTCGAAGCGACAATCACGACTTGTATACCGCAATAGTCAATAAGATTTTGCTGACAGCTGACGACGATAAGAGATTCATGTTAGACGATAAAATAAGCACTTTGGCACTCGGACATTGGACTTTGGATATGATTATGGATGATAGGATTCTAGAAAATCAAGAGGAATTAGATGGATTCAAGATTATGGAAGTCGATAGAGACATCGAGAGAGTTAGTTTAAAAAGAAAAGAAAAAAAAATAAAATAACGTCATTTTAGTGAATTATAATAAAATAAATAAAAAAAAAAATATATACATTTATGAATGAGAAAATAGAGATATCCGTAGAAGGTGTCGTCTTACCTAACGAACCCCTATCCAACATCGATCTGTCGAATGCGGCGAAGGATTTGAAAATCAAAGATTTTCTAGGCGTGTTTTCCAGAGATGCCTTGCCGAAGAGAAGACCTCGACAATCGGAATGCGGAATTTTAAATCTGGACGATTTATCGGGTGAAGGCACTCACCTGGTGGCGTGGTTCAAGAACGGGAAGAAGAAGAATTATTATTTCGACAGCTACGGAATCTCGCCGCCGAAAGAAATAAAGAACTATTTCGACGAATCGATGGTTTGTTACAACATGGAACGAGTGCAATCGCCAGATCATGTGTTTTGCGGTCACCTGTGTCTCTATGTTCTCAAGAGACGGTAGGAAGGAGATCGGTTTCAAGACATTCTCAATGATTTACATTCATTAGAGGGAGATTTTTTTTTTATAATATATATAAAGGTAAAAAAATTATTTAAAAAAATTTAATCGAATAAAAACAAAAAAATAAAAATAAGTGAAATAATTCATTTTAATAAACTGCGTTGAAATAGATTTTTTAAAACAAAAAACCCACAAAACAAGGTGCCAGTTGATAAATTTGGTAGAAGTGACGATGAAAATCGACCCAAAAAGAAGAGGAAGACACTCGAAGTTGGCGATGGTTATGACGTTGCCAACTTGGACGAACATTACGTTCGGAGATACAAACCTCGAGAGGAATCTTCCCAAGCCGATAGATCTCGCATATGCGGCAACTAAAAAATACGTCAACGGGGAACGCGGATTTCGAACGAATCATGCTAGATAATTACGTGGATAAAGCCATGACCGACGATCTCGATCTGAAATCCAAGCGTTTGGTGAACGTCGCGAATCCCATAGATTCCACCGATGCCGCGACCAAGAAATACGCTGACGACTCTCACGCGTGATTCACCGAACATCTGAGAAGTAGATACGTTCAGAAAATGATGCAATCGGGATTGAACGCCAATTCGAACAAGATAACGAACGTGGCCACTCCAACGAATCCCAAGGACGTGGCGACCAAACACTATGTAGATCTGCAGCAGAGAAAGTCTGACAGACGAGAAATGAAATCGGATCTGAATGCGGGATTCAACAAGATATTGAATCAGTCAAAGGTCGACGACGCGGATCTGGACTCCACCGCGGTCAACAAGGGCTACGTGGATTCTGCCGTGATACGATCTCAAGAATACATAGAATCGCAAGTGAATGATCTCTACCTGAACAAACAATCTGGCAGAACCATGGAGGGTGGCATCAACATGAACGGTCACAATTTATTCGGTCTTGATCACAATCCTGAATTCGATTCCAGCACGGTCA
Source organism: Pictodentalium vernedei (assembly GCA_031216915.1). Lineage (NCBI taxonomy): Eukaryota > Metazoa > Mollusca > Scaphopoda > Dentaliida > Dentaliidae > Pictodentalium > Pictodentalium vernedei. Next base: position 177,869,888 of record CM062288.1, read on the forward strand.
GCAGGAAGTACGTGGACGACAACTCAGTCTGAAGAAAGGGCGACATCATGGAAGGTAAACTAGAGATGGGCGTCAAAAAGACCGAGAATCAACACTTGAATGTTAGCACGTTCGGCACGCCTCTCAAAGTGAATGCTGGAGACAGGATTAATTTCAAGACGAAAAACAATAATCCAGAAGCCGCCACTTCCGTGGTGAGTCTACTGATCGAACTAGATCCTCTGAACAAACAGTGAACGCATGGAAATAATTAATTAAAAATAATGAGTGATTAGTAAAAACAAAAAATAAAAAGTAATGAGATTTAGAAAGATGTTCAATCTCTCTAGATCTCATTACTTTTTTTTTTTTTTTTTTTGTTTTGTTTTAATACATTATTTCTCATAATGTTTCATCTCGTGAAATTGGATCACCTATCTCGAAACACGCGTCAACATCTATTTTAGCATTTTGAAGAGCTTTTATAAAATCTCGAAAAGCAGTCGTTCCTCTATACGTCAACGTGTCTAAAACTTTTCTGGTCTTATCTTCTATCAAGATTTTACTTTCGATTTCGCCTCTCATATAATCAGTCAATGTCAAAGGTTTTGTTTCGACTAAAGTGTCTAGAATTATTGCTTGTGAATCTTGCAAAATATTTTTAATCAAACCACGTCTGTTTCTTCTCAAGTATTCTCTTTCTTTATCATTCATTTTTTTAATTATTTTTTTTAATTTTTATTTATATATTTTTTTTTTCTTCACACACACATCTCTCATCGAATGAATGACAGCTTATTTCCATCTGATTCGAATTGTAATTCTCTATCCGACAGGACCAGGGCGAAGGCTTCGGTTTTTCTCGGAATGTTCCTGGCAAATTGCATCTTGATCTGAATATCTAAGACGCTACTCTTGAGTCTTTCACTCTGTTTACTGACGTCGAATACGAGCATGGGATACATCGACTTGTATTCGCCGGGAGATATATTAGGGTTGCTCATCAATTCGTCCAGACCATGATTGTTCTTTCAAAAATCCACGGCATTGCCGTTCAGTCTGCAGAAATCGTTCTTGTCGAACTGCTGGATATTACTGGATATCTCGTGGCGTTCAGAAACACTTGCATGTTTCTCAAATTGCAGTGATCGAACAGCGACGCATTCTTTTCTTGAGACCCATCTCTGTCAGTCTGAAACGGAAGCGGATTTCATGGTTAATCTCCAATCGAAGTGATTCGTGGAGAGGGAATGCTAGCCGTGTCGCACTGTCTCATTCTAAATCGGGTAATTTACTCTTGGATTCTATGATCTTGTAGAGATGCGTTTTTTTCACGATTGAAGGCTGCACGTGCGGAACGAACCACGATATCTTGTGTAGAGTTAACTTACCTGCATCAGTCGCGGAGAGTCTCACTATCGCGTCGTCGTTTCCCTTTTAAATCAACGTCAGATTGTGTTTGAATCCGTACATGATCTTGTTCTAATCGTCCGCGAATCCAAAGATGTGTTTCAAAGGTATCCTGAACGAAAAGGTTCCTTTAGGTCTGGACGTCTTGACGACGTAGTCGAATATCGCGCCGGCATTGGTGGAGCCGACGGTGTCTTTCACCAACAACTGATTAAGTCCCCTGGATTTCAAAAAATCATCCGGATATGTCAAGAGTCTGAACATCGTGGTGGCCTGACCGGGATGAAACACAGATTCTATCGCTTGTCCGGATAGCAAGTATTTTATATTACTGAACAGATGCATGATGCCATTATTGCCTTGAGTAACCGTGTCGTCGTCAGCATATTCGGTCCCATCTTCCTTGGTGAGACGTCCCTGCACCACTATGTAACTCTCGCTAGGATGAACGAATAGATCTTGGGTTTTGACGTTGATTCTTATCTCTCCCGCATTGTTCAAACTCGTTCCGGTTATCGGTTCGTATTTGTGAACCTCATATTCTTGAATACGTTCATCTTTCACTATGCTTTGTGCGATATCTAGTATATTTGCCATTTTTGAAGGGTTTTTTTGTTTTTTGTTTATTAATTAGCTTGCTTTTTTTATCTAAAAAAATAGTTTTAATTATTTTTTTATTATTATTTTTTCTCTCCTTTATATATATGTGTAAACAAGAAAATGTTAAAGAGAGTAAATAAAAAAAAAATTTGTCTTTATTATAAAACTTCGTCTTCTGCAATTGTTTTTCGTAAAACTTTCCGATGATCTCTTCGCCATCCAAAAGCTTTGATTTCGTAAGTCACCGGATCGGTGTGAAATATTCTGATTATCACGAAGATTTCCGAGGTCCATCGGGGAGTGTAACCCTTTTCGAAGAGCTTCTTATAAGCGTAGATTCTCACTCGATCGCCGACTGCAAATTTCGGCGGTCTAGACTTCTTCCTGATCTTAGATCTCTCGGAATATAGATTCGCGTAGACCCGTTTTTCGTTTCGAGGATTGCTAGCTTCCACGGGAGTCATCTTGATCGATCTGTGTCACGTGTTGTAATCTTCAACCAGACCGTTCAGAGCGTATATGCATTTCTTGGTCGAATTCGGCTTGAAGTATCTGTGCATCTTTTTCTTCATCGTTCGATTCCAACATTCCACGACGCTGGCTTTCTCTTCGTTTTCGATCGAGTAAAGGTCGACGAACGTCCTTGTTGTAGAATTCCTTTCCCTTGTCCACCCACAATTTATTCGGTTTTTCGAGAAGACGAGTCGAACACGCTCTTCAGAGCCTCGGCGACGCAAGGTCCCAATTTATTCTTCAAGGCTCTGATCCAACCGTATTTGGAAAACACGTCGATGACCGTCAATAGATATTTGACGCCCTTGTTCCACTTCGAAAACAATCTCATGTCGACCAAGTCGGTGGACAAATGTCGTCCAAACCCTTCACGAACACCCTTCTCTTTTGAAATTTACACACGATTGGCTTGTGTAACTCCTTGGCCAATTCGCTCATCAATAATCGCTTCTTCTTCTTTTCCGAGATGCTTTTTTTTTTTGAACGCCCCATCCGAATCGACGTTTCGTACCGATCACTTTGCCAACCAGCGAACGTTCGAACTTCTCTCTCCTGGTCGGATTCAATATGTCTCTCAATTTCGCTAACATGTTTTTATCACAGACGTCGTTGCGAGTCTTGGTGTCGAGATGTCTGGCGTAGCACAGATCGCGATCGTACATGACCGCGTCCACCCTATTCACGGGTTTGCTCCAAGATTTAGGAGTCAGATCGGCGTTGAGTCTCTTGTTCAATTTCGTTCCGGATCCCGTGAAACTGTGACCCAGATGCATTTCGAAAGGTAGATTATTGATTAGATTACACCTTGCAAATTCCGCGAACCATCTGTCTGTCGTTTTTAGTTTGTACTTCTCGAGAATTACCCATCTCGGTAACTCTCTTACACTTTACGCAATACATTTTTGAGGGTTATTTAAATTAATTTTGTATTTATTTTTTATTTTATATATAAATTTAATATTTTTTTTTTAAATTCTGTTCTTATTATATATATATATTATTTTCACTCGCTGCTCTTGAGTTCTATCAACTTACCAAATTCCTCCCTGGCCTCTTTCCTCCCCTTTTCCACAAGAGAATCCTTCATCTCTTCCTTGATGATCTGACGAGTCTTGATTCTCACAGCTTCTTTCATAGCATCATATTTCGTTTTCTCGCTCAATATCGTGAAGTATTCTCCGTCCGATATCCTACCGTCTTTCAACGCCATCGAGGTCATTTCGGATATCGTGTCGATCTTGGAGTCGGCCAAGACGTGAATCTTTTCATGTTTCCTAGCCTTCAGATATAATTTCCTACTCAAAAAGTTCTCGAGCGTGCTAAACAATCCGGCGGCGAGAGCCACTCCTTCTATGGTTAACACGATCGGAATACCGACCGCAGTCGACAACAATCCGATGCCGGCTGCGTGTAAACCCATGGAAATCGTGATGAGTGTCGTGTCAATTGCATTGACGTATTTCACAAAACGCGAATACTTCTTCTTGAGAGAATGACGAGAATCTCTCTCTTGAGTTAGATACGATTGGATTCTACTGATTTGATCGATGCGATACCTCTCTCCTCTTTCTTTTTCTTCTGGTGATGGCGCCGTTGGCAAAACGCCATTCGGCTTCTCATCCTCATCTTCATCTAACATCGGATACAATTTATTTCTGGTTCTCATTTTTTATGTTTTTTTCTTTCTAATATTAGAAAAAAATGTATGTGTGTATTTATTTTTATGACGCATGCTTCCTCCAGCAATAATTTCAAGACGCATCCCTTGTCTTCTAAAGTCAGACTTCTACATGCCAATTTCATTTCTTCCGAACCGGTGGGCTTATCTCACCCGCTACAGAAGACTAATCTCCTCCAAAACTTTATCACGTCGTCGATTCGAACGCATTCGAACGCCAGTTCGAAATACTTGAGGACCATATCTTCCCTTTGCATCATCAGACACGAATGATCATCGTGATCGAAGACTAGATGATCCCGACACCCGACGCATTGTTCTAACAAGAGGCGACCTAGTTGTTCGTTCACGCAGAATGCGTAGGCTCTCTTCAGCATTTTTAAAAGAAACCTTGCTCTCATTATTTGGGAATCGTTCATGATTTACGTATATTTTATTATCTATTCGATTCGATATTTATTTTTTTAAATAAATATTTATTTATATTTTTTTTTCTCTCCTATATATATCAATCACTTTTTTATTTCCTCTTGCGAATCTCGTGATTCCATTATGATTTACCTCAAAACTCATAACGATTTTTTTTTTTTTTCGTATCTTCTCCCTCCACTCTCTGCCGTTCTTTTCGTTCGCAATCGATCGCACCGCTGTCTAGACCACGCACATCGTTCTAAGAAACAATGTCCTCATAATCTGGGAATCGTTCACGATTTACATATTTATTATCTATTTGATTTGATATTTATTTTTAAATAACTATTTATTTATATATATTTTTTTCTCCTATATCAATCACTTTTTATTTCCTCTTGTAAATCTCGCGATTATATTACGATTCACCTCACAAAACTCGCGAGGATTTCACGTTTTCGTCAGTGCCCTCCAATGATTTCCTCGGCGATCGATCGCACACCGCGATAGCAAACGTGGAGTGACGATTTCCATCAGTTCTAATTTTCCAAACTCGGGTTTTTTCCGTTTAGTTTGGAAAAAAAATCCTCGATGAGTAACTTCACTTTACACCCACTTCGCACCGTTGGCGAACGTCGAGAAAACGTTTTGAGATCGATTTTTCCTGGTCTAGAATCCCCAATCGTTTTTAACGATCGGATCGCACCCTCGACTATCTGGAACACGATCGCGAACATCGATGTCTCAGAATCCCCAAAACGCATTTTTGATGCTGTCCTAGAATCCCAAAAGCATTTTTTGCCGACATTTGCAGCGATCAGTCGAAGGTCTAATCCGTGATGGTTCCGGAACGTTGAGAAGATTTTTTAAATTGATGTTTTCTTCAAATTTCGTACATTTTTCCTTCCGAGCGAATATTTCAAATTCGCACTCGTTCGCCAACGTCTGTTTGAACGGTCTGAAATGCGATAACTGCTAGTGGGGATTCTGAGCCGTCATGTACAAACAACGTTTTTTACACTCTGTACACGATTTAACTCTGAATCCCTATGGGGGTACACGTACATGTACTTGTACAGTTTTTTGAAAAAGTGGTCTGGTATCCCCACTTTCCACCTACTGACCTTCAATGTTAAATACACTTGAAATTGGTTTCCGCTCTATAACTAAAGTTCTACCAACTGGATCTTTTCCAAACTTCATATGTGGGTTAGATATGATGAATGGAAGAAGCCTATTTATATTGACCATGATGTGCCAACGGTCAAGGTCACAGTGACCTCCAATGTAAAATACACTTGAAATTGGTTTCCACTCTATGACTAAAGTTCTGCAAGACTGATCCTGTTTTGGGTTTTTTTTTTCAATTCTATCCATGATATTGCAGAAGGGGGCATATGCTGCGCTTTGCATTGCTCTTGTTTTTGATGTTTTTATCATTTTCACAGACTTAAATTTACTGGTGTCAGTAAAATTCTGTTTCTCCAGTTTGAAATTTTTCTTATTCTTTAAATTTACTGGGCCAAATTCATTCATTTATGGCACAGACCATCTTTGGAGTAAACCTTTTCTCTTTTGTTCAAATGAAGCTGCTGCCTGCCATCTTCAAGAATTTCCTTTTCTGATTTTTTTCCCTAAAAATTACTATATCTCTTGGTGGGGTGGGGTTAATGTTCCATAAGCCTAAAATGCTTTAAAAATCCTCCTTTTATAAGCCACTTGCAATAATGCTGAGATTTCTTGTTTGGAACTTTATTGATGCAGATTCACTTTTTTTCAACGAAACTCCTCAGTAAGTCAAAATTTGGGCTACACTCAAAATTTCTATTTTCAGATCCAATGGGCAGATGTGAACCAAATTTGTCATGTAGTATATAACTGGGTCATAAGTATATCATTTATGCCGGAATTTTTTTTTTTCTTGGGAGGGGGTGGGGTGGGGGGGGGGGGGGTGTTAGAGAGAACCACAGTGGTTGAAAACAAAACAAAAATTTTGTTTAGTTGTTGTTTTTTAATACTTCACAGAACAGAGCATGCTAGGAAGCTTTCCTATGACCAGCAGAAATTAATGGCCAAAAAGTTGCCCTTGGTTGTGTCATAGCAAATCAAAAAGGTGCTCTTGCTGCTGATCACTTACTGATACACTCATCTCTTTTGACAACTTGAGCCAAGTGAGCGTTTTAGGCTCACTTGAGCCTCTGGGTTTTTTACTTCTTTTGAAATTTTAACTTTAACAGTTATTATCAGATTTCAATAAAGTTTTCTCTCTGGGAACCCCAGGAAGCAAAGCAGTGCTTGTTTACTGTGGTAAACAAGCTCTGTTTTACTGGTAAGATAGGTCCCAGTCATAATGCCTGGGCTGGAAGTCCTCCAAAATGGGCAGTGTGGCTATAAACGATAGGCTGGACCTGACTTTATATCCATGTTGCGGTCATGATTAGACATTGCACAAAAATATGTGACCTTAAACCCCAATAAATAATTAACAATAATGTTTAGTTCATTACACCTTTGCTTATGTCATAGGTTATCCGGAGGAGTCCCCATTACTGTGGTAAACAAGCTCTGGTAAAATTGGACCCGGTCACCAATGCATGGGGTGGAAGTCCTCTAAAATGGGCAATATGGGCATAAACTATTTGCTGGACTTGGCTTTACATCCACGTTGTGGTCACGATTAGCCATTATGCAGAAATATGTGACCATAAACACCAATATTTAAATCAGGAGGGGATATGGCTTTATTGTGCAGTGCTATTTGTTTTCTTTTTGGTTTATAGGTTTTTTAATATAAGCAATATCCTTGCTGTAAAACTAAGTTAACACTTTCAACCCTGAATGGAATTATCTTCTATTCCACTCAACAAGTCTCAGTGGAAATCCTGGGGAATGAAGCAGTGCTTGTTCACTTGTGGCATAATTCTGTAAGCATCAGAATAAAAAAAATGTTTAAAAATCTACTTCTGCAACACTACTAATCAGAATCTTTTGATACTTGCAATACAATAATATCCTTATACGGCTCATGTTCAGGTTTATTCGAAACAAGTCCCTGGGTCATATTTGAGCTCCCCACGGAAACCCGAATTTTAACTTTGTGCCCTGTGAGGAAATTTATCTTCTTCAAATCTACCAGTCAAACTCTCTTGCTATTTGATATACTGCATCTTTTTCTTTTCTTTTTTGGGGGTAGGGGTGGGGGGGGGGGGGGTGATGTTTGTTCAAATGAACTTTTACTCAGTCCAATATGAGGAAAATTTTATAAATCATCTTCAGATCCACTAGACAGAATCTTTTGATGATTGGTAAAGAGTATCCTTGGAGGGGTCAGATTCAAGTTTGTACGCAACAAGTCAAGACAGCTTGATGTTTGTTCAAATCAGGTCCCTGGAATCAATTTGGTCAGAATGTGAGAACCTGAATTTTAATCAAAAAAAATCAGATCCATCAGTTAGAATCTATGATATTTGGTATGTAGCATCCTTAGTGGGTTGAGATTCAGGTTTGTTCAAATCAAGTCCCTGGGTATGAGGAAAAGTTTTATAAAATCATTTTCAAATCAAGTCCCTGGGGTCATATATGGGCTCCCTATGGGAACTCGCTCTTTTTCTTAATGCAGTTTGAGGAATATTCTTTAAAAGTCTTCTTCAGATCTTCCAGTCAGTATCTTTTGATATGCAGCAGCCTTAGAAGGTTCAGATTCAAGTTTGTAAACATCAAGTCCCAGGACTAATATTTGGCCTTGCTATGGCTACCTAATTTTTATTTTTGTGCAATATGAGGAAATTCCTTCAAAAATCTTCAGCTTCAGATCCACCAGTCAGAATTTTTTGATATTTGATATGCAGCAACGTTACGAGGTTCAGATTTCCAGTTTGTTCAAATCAAGTTCCTTGGGCCATATTTGGGCTCCCTGTTGTATCCCTAATTTTAACTTAGTGCAATATAAGGACTGTTCTTTAAATAATCTTCACATCCACAAATCAGATTTTTTTTGGTTACATAATATTAACATCCTTAGTGCGGTGAGATTCAAGTCTGTTAAATCAAATCCATGGGCTTATATTTGGGCTCCCAAATGAGATTGTGCAAATCAAGTCCCTGAGTTATTAGGGCTCCTTGGCCCAAATTTTAACTTAGTGCAGTATAAGGAATATTCTTTATAGATCTTCTCCTTCAGATTCACTAGGCAGAATCTTTTGATATTTGGCATATGGCATTACTATGACTCCTGGATTAAAGTTTGTTCAATGTGTTACGCTTGACTGATTTTGGTGTGCACCAGAGGGGTTTCAAATTTAACATAGAACCCTAAGGAGAATTTACTATTTGTTTAAATGAATTGTGCCTATGTGTGACAGAGCTGATTGTGGTAATTTTAGTTAGATGTCATGCCAGTGCATAAGATTAACTTTTGCTCAAATGGTGACTGCCAGGCCACTTGAGGCCAAGTGGATGAGGAGGGGCAATTGCGTTCACCCAACAGACCCTTGTTCCCCAATCCCCACACCCGTAGCTAAATTAGATTGATGATTCCAAGAAATTTTATGAAAAAAAAAATTAGCCAGTTGACTTGTGCTGGGGTGAGGGATTTTTTTTTGTGTTGTGTGTGCACAAAATTGACCTAACTCACACACTCACCCCTGGAGTGTGCCATGGTAGGGTGATGCTTAAAGCAGGCGAAACCCCACTTTTGTGGTTGCCTGGTTTGTGTACAGATGTATATTTTTGTGTTCCATAACCCCACTGGGAGCATCTTACGTGAGGGTTGTCCGACCATCCTTCTGTTTGAAATATGTTCATCCAGAAAATTGTTTCCTAGTCCTATCCTTATAATGGCTAGGTTTATCCACTGTGAATGCATAAGTGGCCTTAAACACAAATAAATAAATAATGGCTTTCACAAAACTTGAGACAAGGGTAAAGAATAAAGGGAAGGTGTGTTAAGCAGTGTCATCGGATCCGAATGCAAAGGTCAAGGTCACACAATTATGAAAATGTTACTGGAACATTTGTCATTGTCATAACTCTATAATGGTTCGGTGAATGTTTAAAAACTTCACACAAGGATAATGGACAAAGGGAAGGTATGTTGAACAGCATCACCATCTTTGCATGGCAAAGGTCATGGTCACACAAGTATGGAAAATCCTCATAATGTTTTATATCTCCATCCAGAAAATTGTATCTCAGTCATAACTGTAATGGCTGGGTGGATTTTCAAACATCACATAAAGATAAAAGACAAAAGGAAGGTGTGCTATTCAGCACTATTAAGTTTAAATGATGAAGGTCAAGTCATGTGCTTATGAAAACTCAAATCTTACAAAAATTGTGTGGCGGTCTGGAAAATTCTCTTTAGTCATACCTCTATGATGGCTGAGTGGAGTTTCACAAAACTCCACACTGGGTTAAACGACAATGTGAATGTGTGTTGTGCAGCATCACCACTTTGAAATATGAAATAACAAAGCTCAGGGTCACATTCTAAATTTTTACATTTTATTTCCATGTCATTCACATATCTGCCCAAGTTCATATCATTTCCTGATAGTTATTTAATTTTTGAGCAACTAATTGAATATATATTAACATTAATTTTAGAAAATAGGCACTTAAGGGATGGGTTCGATTCATCTACAGCTGGCTGGCTGATGTGGTGTGTCTTGTTGACCTCTGCTTGCAAAGTCTGTAGAGTTACTTCCCTCTGATTTGCAATTTGAAGCTATTTTGAGTTGTCTTAATATAATTCCAACATTCATCTTATTCTCAGGATTTTTTGTATGCACATGTGTATCTAAGTTGATCAGAGCTCTATCAAAGTCTAGATCTGTCTGCAAAGATTGTTAAAAGTTATTGCCCTATTGTTGCTATTTTTTTTTAGCTATTTTAAGTTATATTTTCCAGTAACCCAAACAATTCTCATCACAGTTTAATGATTTTTGGTATGTAGGTATATATCCATGAGGAGCAGAGCTGATTAAAATACAGTGGAACCATATTATTTGAATAGCCACTTTGACATTAAAAATTATTCAATTAACAGGCATATTCATTTAATCTCTGGTCACCTTCCTATCTTCTAGTGCTAAACTGAACATTTAGTCTATTATAACTTGTTTGACAGAGCTGATGGACATTTGTCGATTTATTTATTTATTTATTGGGGCTTACTGTCATATACTTATGCACAATGGCTAATCATGACCGTGACAGCTTTACAGGTGGAGGAAGCCGGAGTACCCGGAGAGAACCACCGAGCAACGACAAGCAGCTGCCAGCTCCCCAACATCTTAACGCCGCACTGCAACACAGGCAGGGTTAGATTGGTTGAAGACATACGTACCATCGACGTGCACTACACCTTAGTAAACGGCATCATCGTGCCCCCATGTGGACACTCAGGGTTAAGTGCCTTGCCCAAGGACACAATGCGGGAGTCCGAATTGATCACTCAGATGGTCACCCATCCAATGATTAACTGGGCTCGGCATTGCTTAACTTTGGTGATCTGACGAGAACCGGTTACCGCAACACAACCACACTCCCGGACATTTGTCAAACAAGATATTATAGATGAACAACCTGTTTGGACTGTACTGAGACTGAATATGTCTAGAAACAAGGGAAATAAGATGATTTTCAGGGGTAATTTTTCAACATAATATTACAAGCTTTTTTATTCAATTAAAAGGAGTTTACTCTATGATTTATAAGCAGTTAACAGGTCAAAATTCTATCCATTGAGCAGAAACGTGACTTAAAACACCAATAAATAAAAAAATAAATAACGGCAAATTTGTTCTGAAGGTGTGGTAAATGGTTTTGTGTTTGGAAATTATATTCAATTAACAGAGTTATTAGCTCACCTGACTTCAGTCAGGATGAGCTGTAGTGATCACTCATTCTGTGTGAAGGGCATGTTTGTGGATTTTATTCAAAAACCATTGAAGAAATTTTAGTGCAGCATTGTTGGTCATGCAATTGCATTGTGATTTTTTTCAAATCAAGTAGCCGTGTCCCGTAGGGAGGTCCAATTTAAAAAAAAATCTTTTAATAATCCAATGGTGGAATGAGTTGATATTTGGTTTTAAGCCTCCTTTTGAGGTATACAGTCGTGTGTTCGGAATGTGCAGTATTTTTGACCTACCCAAATTTTCTAATTTCAGCACCCAAAATCTGATTTGGACCAAATTTGGTATGTGGTTCTGTTGGGGTCATAAGTACTTCATTCACACCAAAACAATATATTCCTGCACCCCAGTTGGAACCTGGGGAACTAAAAATAGAAACCAGAGGCCCCGCAGGGCCTGAAGCGCTCACCTTGAACAGAACACGAGTCCAAGAATGAGTCTACATTAAGCAATCAATCTCCATAGGATACATTGTCAATCCTTGAGCCCCTCAGGAGTGACAAAAATAGTCCGAGCATCCTGCCTTTTCTTCAGTTGATCATAATCTAAAATGTGGAGATCCCCTATGAAGCCCCTTGATACAACCTATGTGGATTATTCTTAGTTACACACCTCTAGAGGGTACTGAATACAAAATTTCTAATTCGTCAGCGACATGGCCAATTCCGGTTCCCATAGGAAGCCCAAATATTAACCCAGCCTCTCAAATGAGTTGAATCTGACCTCCATAGCGATATTGTATACCAAATATGAAAGCATTCTGACTGTTGGATCTGAAGAAGAAATTTTTTTTTTAAATTTCTTCATATTGCACTAAGTTAAAATTTGGGCTACCATAGCGAGTCCAAATATTAACCTATGAACCCGATTTTAACAAACTTGAATCTGACCCAAACCCCCACCCCCCCCCCCCCCTCCCCCTCCCTGAGATGTTGTATACCAAATATGAAAGCATTCTGACTAGTGGATCTGAAGAAGATTTTTTAAGAAATTTCTTCAGATTGCACTAAGTTAAAATTCGGGCTACCATAGGGAGCCCAAATATTAACCCAGGGAATTAATTTGAACAAACTTGAATCTGACTCCCCTAGAGATGTTGTTAACCAAATATGAAAGGATTCTGACTGGTGAATCTGAAGAAGAAGATTTTTGAAGAAATTCCCTCCTATTGTACTGAGTTAAATTTCAGGTTCCCATATGGAGCCCAAATATTAACCCAGACACTCAATTTGAACAAACTTGAATCTGACTTGAGATGTTGTACACCAAATATGAAAGCATTCTCACTGGTGGTTCTGAAGAAGAAGATTTTTTAAAATTATTCTCCATAATGAACTAAGTTAAAATATGGATTTCCATAGGAAGCCCAAATATTAACCTAGGGACTTGGTTTGAACAATCTTAAATCGCATAACAATGATGTATACCAAACATTAAAAGATTCTGACTGGTGGTTCTGAAGAAGAAGATTTTTAAAGAATTTTCCCCATATTGCCCTAAGTTAAAAATTTGGGCTCCTGTATTGACCCCAAATATGAACCAATGGGGGTTTATTTTAACAAACTTGTATCTGACCCCCCTATGAATGCTGCATACCAAATATCAAAAGATTCTGACCATTGGTTCTGGAGAAAAGATTTATTTAAATTCTTGCAAATATGCTGACTCAGCATTTTTTCGATGCCCATTACAGAACACCCTTACATAACCGATGGTAATTTTTATTTTACCATTCAATTCTACTGGTCCTAAGAATGCTTCATACCAAATAACAGCTCTCTTTTCCGTGTGGTTTGGGAAATATGGGCATCTGAAAATATTTCTATTTTTAGCTCCTGGGGTTCCCATGGGAAAGAGGGAATTTTTTTATGCATGAGTCAAGTACTTCTGACCCAATAATACCACATACCAAATTTGGTTCAAATCGACCATTGGTTCAGAAAATATAAATTTAAGGCGGGGTCAAAAATCTTACCCCTCCCATTACAAAGCCAAATATTGCTTCACAAAGTTCATTTGAACAAATTTGATTCTACACCTCAAAAGGAAGCTCCATGACAAATATCAAGTCATTGTACCCACTGGTTCATGAGAAGAAGATTTTAAAAATATTTTGAAGCATTTTCCCCACCCCCTTCCTATGGGACTGGGCATGCTGAGTTGAACAAAAATGCAATGCCCCTTCGGGACCATCACTCACACACACGTTCACTTGAACTAGCCCAGTGGTTTTGGAGGAGAAGACCAAAACATGGTGTTGATGGACGAGAGACGGAGAGCGATGAGATTAGCTCACCTTGACTTTGTCAAGGTGAGCTAAAAATGCCCATGTTTCCCTTACCACATGGAACATACTAGTGTTAATTGGTATGTAGCATCCTTAGAACTAGAGGAATTGAATTGGCAGAAAAAAATTTCAGTCGAAGGTGTCATAGGATACAGTGTAGGGAATTGAGAAATTGTTTTTTCAAAAACTAAAAAAACTTCTCCAGAACAATCCATTAGAATCTTTTTATATGTGGTATCCAACATCCTTAAGGGTGTCCGATGGAAGTTCTTGGGTTCACATTTGGGCTCCATATCTTTGAGACACCATTTTAATAGTGTTGGTCCCCCAGGAAGTGAAGCAGTGCCTGTTAACACACTGCGGTAAACAGGCTCAGTTTTACTGGTAAAATAGGACCCAGTCACCAATGCTTGGGAGGTGCAATCCCTCTCTAAAATGGGCAACATGGCTTATTAACGCTCACCCCTGGTCTTGAGTTGATACTCACGTTGTGGTCATGATTAGCCATGGTGCAAAAATATGTGACCTTAAACACGAATAAATAAATAAATAAATAAATAATGTTGGTAATGGGAAAATTCTGAGGCAGCATTTCAAAAATTAAAAAAAAAACTTCCCTAGAACCACTGGTCAGAATCTCTTCAGGTTCATATTTGGGCTCCAATACAGGAGAACCCCATTTTAACACTAATGGGAGAATGCTGATTCAGCAGGTTTTTAACAGAATATTTAGCAGACCCCCTGGTCAGAATCTTTTGATTTTTAGTATTCAACATCCTTGGGGGGCGATATCAGATTCAAGTTTGTTCATGTCCCCAGGTTTATAATTGGGGTACTATACAGGAACCCAAATTTTAATCTGGCATGATATGATCCTTGTGGGAACCCCCCAGGAAGTGAAGCAGTGCTTGTTTGCTGTGGTAAACCTGCTCTGTTTTACTGGTAAAATAGGATCCGGTCACCAATGCCTGCGGTGAAAGTCCTCTAAAACGGGTAAAATGGGTATAAACGATGGACTGGACTTGACCTTATATCTTGTTGTGATCACAATTAGCCATTGTGCAAAAATATGTCCCCTTGAACTCCAATAAATAAAAAAATAGTGCAGTAAAAAGAATAATCTTTAATATCTTCTCCAGAACCACCAGTCAAGATCTGTTGATATTTCTTATGCAGTATCCTGAGGGCGATCAAATTCAAGTTTGCTCATATAAAGTCCTTGAATTTATATTTGGGCTCCCTAATAAGAAGATTATTCTTCTGTAGAACTACCAGGCAAAATGACTCAACATCCTTGGGGGAGGTCAGATTTCAGTTTGTTCAAACCAAGTCACGAGATGAATATTTGAGTTACCTATAGGAGCCCAAATTTTAGCTTAGTGAAAAAATGAGAAAAACTCTTTAAAAATCTTTTTCTTCAGATGCAACTGTCAGAGAATCTTTTGGTGTATCGTTTACAGTAACATTACATTGGGGAGAGGTCAGGGTCAAATTTAGTTAGTTTTTAGCTCAACTTTGCCGTAGTCAAATTTGAAGTTATGTCATGGCCCGTCGTCCATCTGTCAACAATTCAATATGGCTATTTATGAACCGATCTTTACAAAACTTCTTGGGTACCTTTGTTATCACCATGGGATGGGAACAAGTGTTTTTGGGTGCTGTCCGAAATTCAAGATGGTCACTGGCAGCCAATTTGTACCGAAATTAGTGCAATCAGTTTTTTGTACACAACTTCTGTATGAAAGTTCTGATTTGAATAAATTTTTGTATGAATGTTTAGTAACATAACCAAAATTAGGTAAAATCAGTTTTTTGTACAGAACTTCTAGATGAAGGTTCTTATTTGAATAAATTTTTGAATGAATGTTTAGTAACATGGAATGCATCACATATAATACAGGTTTTTTTCTTGTGCAGAAATTATGCAAATTAGATGAACTTTGATTTTTTCAGTGCTACTTATACACAATACACGTCAATACGACTCGGGCTAGAGGCTGTGTTTATGAACCGATCTTCACGAAACTTCTTGGGTACCTTTGTTATCACCTTGGGACAAGAACAAGTGTTTTTGGGTGCAGTCCAAAATTTCAAGACGGCAGCCGCCTGCGGCCAATTAAACAAACTTTGATTTATTCAGTGCTACTTATACATGGTAAGTGCACATTTCAATGCGGCTCCGGCTAGAGGCATCTAACTGTCGCCCACCTTTACAGTACTTTATCTGTACATTTGTTACAGGCTACGGTCAGTATTTATGTACAGACCTTTACAATACTTTACATGTACCTTTGTTATCAGGTCATTACCTAGATGTGTGTCATTGCTGTGTCACATACTTTACATGTACATGTCTAACACAAGTGGAGCTACAGTGTCATTGACACTTTCATTTTTAATCATGTCCTTGGGTTCATTTTGGGGTCTCTAACGGAATCCAACTTTTAACTTGGTGCAGTATGAGAAATATTCTATAAAATTCTTCTTCAGATCCACCAGTCAGAATCTTTTGATGTTTGGTATACAGAATTCTCAGGGGGTCAGATTCAAGTTTGTTCAAACCAAGTCCTTAGGTTAATATTTGTGCTCCTCGTGAAAGCCTGAATTTTACCATAGTGCAATATGAAGAGTGATCTTTATAAATCTTTGTCAGATCCACTGGTCAAAATCTCTTGATATTTGGATACAGTCTCCTTGGGGGATCAGATTTAAGTTTGTTCAAGTCAAGTTTGTTGGTTCATAGTGGGGCTCCCTGTGGCAACCTAAATTTTTACTTTGTGCAATATCAGGAATATTCTTTAAAAATCTTCTTTTCCAGAACCACCAGTGAAATTTTGTTGTTTTGATATTTTGTATATAACATCGTTGGGTGGGGTAGGGGTGGTCAGATTCAAGTCCTTGTATCAATATTTGATCACTATATGGGAACTTGAATTTCAACTTTGTTCAATAAATGTAATCTTTAAAAATCATCACATCCACTGGTTAAAATGTTGTGATATTTGGTATACAGTATCCTTATGGTAGTTAGATACAGGTTTGTCAAATTGAATCCCTGAGTTCATATTTGGGCTCCAATATGAGGAAAAATCTTTAATAATCTTCTTTGTAAGAATGTCCCTGTTTTAGCATTAACTGGTAGAGTGCTGCAAGCCCATTTTGGGCTTTATTCTCAGGTGCATGTACCATAACTTTTCGGCTTCATATTATGTAGGTTTTCTTCAAACAATCTTCAAAGTAGAATTATATAGTCTGTATGGATTTGCCTTCTTATAATTTATGAGAGAGTGTCTAAAGGCATTCTCACATAAATTGAAACAAGACAAAGACATGAACAAATTTTGCTGACCAAAAATAACTTAGCAACTTACCAGTAAATGGAAACACTGGATTTACAGGCATTATTTCTATGATGGAATCTGAATATTACAAAAAAAGAATGTTATACAGGTGGGGGCATGGTGACTCAGTAGGTGGGGGTGCAAGCTGAGAGGTCCTTGGTTTGAATCCCACTTGCGGCATCCACGTTGTGTCCTTGGGCAAGACACTTCACCCCCATTACCCATGTTGGGGCACAGTGGCGTTGTGTACTTAGGTGTACTGCACGTCAATGGTGCACTTTTCTCCAACCAGTGCTAACCCTGCTTGTGTGAAGTTGGTATGTTTGGGAGTTGACAGTTACTCGCTGTTGCTCAGTGGTTCTCTCCAGGTACTCTGGCTTCCTCCATGTTGTGGTCATGATTTTAGCCATTGTGCAGAAATATGTGACCTTAACCCTTTACCCAACGAATCGGCCACATCTGCCCACGTAATATGCAAATTCAGCAGCTGAAAAAATATTATTTTTCAAAAAATTTCAACAAAACCATATCATGTGACCCCTCTTTGGACGAGCTCGTTGAGCGCATTCCAAATGAGGGGTCAGATGATATGGTTTTGTTGAAATGTTTTGAAACATTTTTAAAAATGATATTTAAAATAATAAATTTTGATATCGTCTGCATTGGGTAAAGGGTTCAACACCAGTAAATAAATAAATAAATTATACAGGTTTGATCAAATTTGAATTTCTGAGTTACTATTTATGTGAGTTATTTATGGGACCCATTGCAGTGTCCAAGAGTAAGTGGTCTTCAGATGTTTTTACCTGTGTCACTAGCGGCAGAGCAGGTCTAGTAACCGCTTGACTCCGTCCGTCTGTCCGTCAGTCCATCCATCAGTCTGTCCGTCAGTCCGTCCGAAACGCTTCTTCCGTCAAAGTTTTCTTGGCTTCTATGAAAGGGAATGATTTTATATTTCGTCTGCTGCTTCATAATGATGAGTTGTATCGTGTATCTAATCTTCAGATCTGCCGAGCAGCCACTTCCTGTTTGCCGATACTTTGAAGTCTGTTCATCTCTGTAATCAATTGCATGCAGCGACGCAGGTCCAGACCCGGTAATTGGTCTTGGCTTGTTGATACTTACTGGGGGCACAGATGGGGTATGAATACATATCTGACAACTGCTGACAGACTCTCATAAATATAGTATATGGCTTCATATTTGAATAAATTAAGAAGTTCACTGGAATTCTTATTATTATACAATCAATTGAAATCATATTTAATTTAGTGCAATAAATACAAAAAGACAGACAATCAATGCTATCTACTTATACAAAAATATAAAAGCCTTTCTTCTTGTCCATAACACAAATTCACAAGTTTTTTAAACTGTAGATATAGTATATGTATTGTGTAAATAAATTTATTTGAATGAAATATAAATTATTAATGATCCAGTAACATGGGGTTTAATTGGACCTGAAAAATCTGCTTAATTTTTTTCTTTGTTATAGTTGGTTACAAAAGTTAAAGTAAAAAATATTCATATGAACTTCTGCAGTCTTGTGAGATTTAAAATGTAGTTCTGCATGTTTCATTGACAACAAGTGATTCTTCTATTCGTTTTTCAAATGGTAAGTCACCCTTCATTACATCTTTCACCTGAAATAAAAGAAGCAATCACAAAAAATTATTTTTCCTGTTAAAGTCACTGCATACTTCAGAAGAGGCAAACAATAGGATGAAGATAAAATCAAATAATTGTACCCACCACCTCCCCCACTCCAGCTGGGAAGGGATATAGTGAATTAATTTTGGTGTACTGCTTTATGTTAACAATGTCTTGGATGAGTTTGATAACCACGGTTATTTCCCTTTGTTGAATTGTGCCTGAAATTTCATTATTTATGCAATAAAACTTTATAGACTGCTTTATATTACCATTGTCTAGGACAAGTTCGAAATCCACAGAGATTTGTAAAAAAAATGAAAGTTATTGCCCTTTGTTTGTTGAATTTTGTTTGAAATTTCATTATTTATGCATTAACATGAGCAGTAAACATCTTTAAATACATCTTGTCATTATTCTTTGTATTAACTGGTGGAGTGCTAAATTATTTTTGGTCATCAAAATTTGTTCACATGTCTGTGCCTTGTTACAATTGATGGGAGAGTGTCTGTAGGCACTCTCCCATCAATTGTAACAACACAAGTCCTTACTAACAAAACCATTTCACTTCAAGGATGTTATGAAGTACATCCGCAGAATATAAAGCCTTTAAGTTGCGGTACTTGCACTTCAGAATAAAGCCTAAATATAGGTTTCCAGCACCCTACCAGTTAATGTCTTGGACAAGAACAACATTTATGTTACTTATTGAAAATTTAGTTAGTCATTGCCCTATGTTTGTTCTGTTATATTTGATTAGTTATTTATTTATTTATTGGTGTTTTAAGGTCATATACTTATGCACAATGGCTAATCATGACTGTGACAATATTACGGGTGAGGAAGCCAGAGTACCTAGAGAGGACCACCGAGCAACGACAAGCAGCTGCCAGCTCCCCAAAATCGTAACTCTGCACTGCAGCACAGGCAGGGTTAGATTGGTTGAAGACATGCGCACCATCGACGTGCAGTACGCCTTAGTACACGGCGTCATCATGCCCCCATGTGGACAATCAGGGTTAAGTGCCTTGCCCAAGGACACAATGCGTGAGTCCAAATCGATCGCTCAGACAGTCATCCATCCGAGGACTAACCGGGCTCGACTTTGCTTAACTTCGGTGATCTGACGAGAACTGGTCACCGTAATGCCACCGCGCACCCATTCGAATAGTAGTGTTATTTAGTCATAGATATTGGATATGACAAATCCTCCTTTAACTGGTAGAGTGATAAATTATTTTTGGTCATCTGAATCTGTGCACATGTCTTTGCCTTGTAACGATTTATGGGCACTCTCCCATAAATCGTAACAAGGCAAATCCATACAGACTAAATAATTCCACTTTAAAAATAATATGAAAGATATTCACAGAATATGAAGCTTTTATGTTACAGTACCTGCCCTTTGATATAAAATCCAAATATGGGCTTCCAGCACTCTACCTGTTAAACAACTATTTCGGGTGAGTGATTAAGGCCCCCTTTGGGCCTTTTGTTTATTATTATATCTGATCAAATATTTTGGTACACCTTTGGATTCTGCCTAATGGAATTTGTTATATACAATCTCCAGAGAACTGGCTTCAATCCAAAGTCAAAGTAAAGTGTGTTTAGGATTCATACTTAAGAACATCCCTCAGAACAAGTTAAAAATTTGTGAGCCATGCCACAGGTTAGTCGGGAAACATGGGTATCAACAATTGACTAAACTTGACCTTATCTCCATGTTGCAGTCATGACTATTGTACAGAATGTGACCTTAAAAACACAAATAAATAAACAAATAATTCAAGTTCATTCAAATCAATTCCCTGGGCTCTTATTTGGGCTCCATATGGGGAGCCCAAATTTTAACTTTGTGCAATATGAGGAATGTTCTTTAAAAACCTTTCTTCAGATCCACCTGTCAGATTCTTCTGATATTTGGTTCATAGCATTTTTATGGGACCAGATTTACGTTTGTTCATATCAAGTCCCTTGGTCCATATTTGGGCTTCTTATGTGAGCCTGGATTTTTACTGTGCAATGTGAGCATATTTGCAATGAGTGCAATATGAGGAATAGTCTTTCAAAAATTTCGTATTTATATCCATTAGTCAGAATATTTTAATATTTGGCATTCAGCATTCTTAAGAGATCTTTAAATCAAGTGCTTGGTTTCATGTTTGTGATCTGTCATGTTGAATAGACATAGATGCTGAATGTGACCATAAATCTTTTTATGCCCCCCGACCTAAGTCGGGTGGCATATAGTGATTGAAGTGTGCATGTGTCCGTCCATGTGTGTGTGTCCGTGTGTGTGTGTGTCCGAGCCAATAACTCGAAAACTGTTAGGGCCACCGTCATCAAACTTCACACAATTATAAAGAACCA
Organism: Pictodentalium vernedei; assembly: GCA_031216915.1. NCBI lineage: Eukaryota > Metazoa > Mollusca > Scaphopoda > Dentaliida > Dentaliidae > Pictodentalium > Pictodentalium vernedei. The sequence goes on from CM062288.1 coordinate 177,891,047, forward strand.
TGGGAGGATGTGTCCCACACCATAGCCGGGTTTGTACCTTCAAGGTCAAGGTCACATTTCAAGGTCACACTAAAAATCGGTCAATATTCGTGTCTCAGCCATAATTCAGAAACAAATCATAGTACAATTGTTAAACTTTTTACAAATGGTAAGGACAGTCAGAAGGTGTGTTGCATATAATAGTTTCTGCCACATCTACAAGGTGAAGGTCACAAGGGGGGGGGGGGGGGCATGTGTTACCTTAGTAACATTTTTCTTGTTTCAAAGAACTTTTTCAGGTGAGCCATTAATGCCCTCTTGTGACCTCTTGTTTTTTCTTTGATCTTCGTTTTTTTTGTTTTGCTTTAAATGAGTTTTACTTAATTTCAAATGATTTTATGCTTCCCTAAAAATCACCTTACTGTCCAACACCCTATCCCCAACCCAAGGGCATTTGGGTAAAAAAACAATTTATGCAAAAAATCACTTAAAATCCTTCAAATCTCAATCTGGACCCCCAAAACCCAGTCAAAAATATGACAATCAGATCAGTGTTTTGGCATTACCAGAATTCTGGATATTTAAATCATCTGACATGGACAACAGAGGTATAAATAATTGCATGACTTTATTCCTCCTTTATACCCTTAATTCAAGTAAGTGGGGGACTAGACTGTTATTGCCCTGTATGTCCATCTGTCTGTCCATATGTCGGATATTCTGTGTTCGACTCCTCCTACCTCCTAAATTTTGATCTGCCACACTTTTAAGCAGGTTATCTCCCCTTCAGCTAAAAAGATTTCATATAGATTTCTGTATTCATTAACCAGGTTATCTCCCTTGAACTTACATTTATCATGGATTTCCAAATGAGATTCTTGTGTGTGCAACTCCTTCATTTATAAACCAATTTTGATCAAACTTCTCATATATTATGACATGTGGCCATGCGCATATTACAGTTGATCTGCTGTAGTTTTAACAAGGTTATCTCCCATTCAGCTTAGAAGATATAATATATATATTCTATATCTGATTCTTGTGTGTGCAACTCCTACATTTATGAATTGATTTTGATGAAACTTCACAAACAATAGCACTAAGAAGTGGACATGTACATGTTCCAACATTTTTTATCTGCCACAATACTAACCAGGTTATCTCCCAAGAACTCAGAATTATTATAAAGTTCCAAATGAGATTCATGTGTGTGCAACTCCGACAGTAATGAAGCAGTTTCGATTAAACTAATCAAACATTAGCACGAATGTGTGAAGATGCGCATATTTCCAAATTTTCCATCTCTGATGATTGTAACCGGATGTTTTCCCCTTCAACTTTTAAAATTGGATATTGATTTCTATACTGTGCAATTCCAATATTTATCAACCAATTTTGAGGAAACTTCTCATCCATTATGACTAATAAGTGGACATGTGCATAATCATATGCATACTCCAAAATTTTTGATCTGTGAGTTTTAACCAGGTTATCTTCTCTTCAACTTAGAAGATTTAATACAGATTCTTGTGCGCACAACTTCTACATTTATGAATCGATTTTTATGAAACTCCTTTTTGATCTTTCACAATTTTAACCTGGTTATCTCCCTTGAACTTAGATTTATTATAGATGAGATTGTGCACCTCCCCTTAGATTAAAGAACCGATTTCGATGCAACTTCTCAAGCATGACCACTAATAAGTGAACATGCACATATTTCCAAACTTTTTAGTCTGTGATGCTTTTAACTAGGTTATCTCCCCTTTCAAATTTAATATCGATTTGTATAGAATATTATTGTGTGTGCAAATACACCTATATTTATGACTTGAATTGGAACTTCTCAAACATGACCACCACAAGTGAACAAGCCATAGCCGAGTATTTTCAATCAGCAATAATTTTAACCAAGTTAAATTTACAACTGATTTTGAAATGCCACATTTGGAGGTGCATTTGGGAAAGCATGAAGCAGGGGTATTAATTGGTAACAGTTCTAGTTAACTTACTATAGATATTGAATGTGAAAATCCTTCTTTGAACAATTTTCTTAGGTGAGCAATTAAAGTCCCTTGAGCCCACTTGTATTAACTTTGTGTTTAATTAAGTCGAAAATCATGAAAAATTGTTGAAACTTGAGAGAGTTATTGCCCTTTGTATATTGCATTTTCATTTTAATTTTTTATGTTTATATGATAATTGAAAAGCAATTATCAGATTTCAATAATTTTGGGCATGCTACTTTATATTGACATTGTCTTGGACAATTCAGAAAACCACGATGATTTGTTGAAAATTGACAGGATTATTGTCCCCGGTTTCATGTTCTTGGAAATTTTGATTATTATTAAGTGAAACTTTAAACAGTAATTATTATATTTCAATAATGTTTAGTTCATTACACCTTATCTTATGTCACAGTTAATTGGATGGTGGTGGGGGGGGGGGGGGGGGGGGGGAGGGGAGGAGGAGGATTTGCTTAGTTTTCAAAGTTAACCCTGACACCTTGAATACAGTTACGGTATATTCTGCTGTATCAAGTCTGCAAATAAACAGCCTGTCAGTGTCCTTGATATTCTCAGTTCGCATGTTTGACAGGCACCAACTCGCTTGTGCTTAACATAATCACCAATACAATTTCTCGACTTTGAATGAGCGTGTAACCATCAAAACATGCCCACTTTTAGTAGGCTTTACCAATACCAGGGTTCATACAGGTTATGGAAAAAATTTGAAAGTCTTGAAAAACAGTAAATTGAATTTTCAGGCCCGGTAAAGTAGGGAAAATTTGGGATGTTTTTGGAAAAGTTATGGAAAATGAACAGATATGTGTAACATGGGTGTTTCTCCTGTCTTATCTGACCATATTTATTTATATTTATTTATTGGTGTTTAAGGTCACATACTTATGCACAGTGGCTAATCGTGACTGTGACAGTTTTACAGGTGGAGGAAGCCGGAGTACCCAGAGAGAACCAACGAGCATTGATGAGCAACTGTCAGCTCCTCAACATTCTAACTCTGTTCAAGCTCTGCTCAAGCAGGGTTACAACGGTTGAAGACATGTGCACCATCAACGTACAGCACGCCTTAGTACACAGAGTCATCGTGCCCCCATGTAGGCAACTGGGATAAAGTGCCTTGTCCAAGGACACAACGCGGGTCGTCATGGATGGGGATCGAACTCGGGACCTCTAGCACAGAAGTCCAACAGTTTACCACTGAGCCACCGTGGACCCTACATGACCATTCAAAAAATATTTGTCCACCAAGAATTGCTACTTCAGTCATTGGTGTGTGGGGCTTCTTAACCCTGAAAGGCCGAGTGGTTTGTATACATTTTTGCGACACTTTGATAGGGTATATTTGGTGGCCTTGAAGTTGTTTCTAAGAAAGTCTTGGCTGCCTGTATAGGCAGCCAAGATTTGCCTAGAAACAACTGCCATGGTACTTTGAATGTAATTTAACTGGTTGAGGGCTAGATTATTTTTGGTGGTCGGAATTTATTATTCAAAATTTGTTTTATTACAAATTATTGGAGAGTGCTTGTGCGCATAGAACAAATTTATATAAACAAAATATTATTTGTGTTTGACTGAATATGAAACACGAGCAAGGAAAACGTTACTTTTGGTCCAGTACCCCAATTTCTTTTAATCTAGCACTCAACCAGTTAAAAGTTTACCGAAAGCCACAGTTTTCGGGCCTCAGTTTTATTGCAGTAGAGAGGAATCAAAGTTGGAATTTGGCCCTTTATAGTTAAAAGAGTTGTCAAGGAGTGGGTAGGGGAGGGGGTAATAGAATTATATATTAAGTTACGTTTATCCTCTGGGTTATGGAAATTTGATGTCTGAAGTATGGAAAAGTTATGGAAAACCAAATTAACTAGCATATATGAACCCTGCAATACCACACGTTTCATTTATTGGAAAGCTCTCTGTAAGACCGCATTCCAATAAAGGATGGCAAGATTATACTGACAGATATACATATACAATTAACATGAACATCTTAATCTTATCTCTTTACCCTACGTAATGGCCAAAACCGGCCAGTGCTATTCACAAAAATCACCATTCAGTTTTCATTATTTGTTTCATTTTTTGTCTCAAAAACATAGCTTATGACCCCTAAATGGAACAGGCTCACTGAGCTCATTTCAATGAGAGATAATAAGCTATGTTATGACGCCAAAAAATGAAAGAAAATTAGTTATTCGAGAATTTTCTTTGCCAGTGTAGCCTGCCTTTCGTGTAGGTAAAGAGTTAACTTGCTATACACATAGAATTCACCCAAGGAATTTAAGAAGATAAAGTGAGAAGCTGAATTTGTCAAACACAAACTATTTTTGGCTCTCGTAGTGACAGCTTGACCTTAAAAATACTTCTTGGATTGAATCAGTGAATCAAAACCTACATTCTACAGGGTTTTTTGCCCCACAAAGTTATTCTACTTCATGCACCCACACAGAAATGCATAGTCAAGGGGCACCACCCTGTTGGGTCCTAAGCTTGGTGATACATACCCAGTTTGAGATGACACACACATGACTGTAGGTACCTGTCATGAAACCTCGGGAAGTAAAGCAGTGCTTGTTTACTATGGTAAACAAGCTCTGATTTACTGGTAAAATAAGATTCTTATGCTTGGGGTTGAAGTCCACTAAAATGGGATATATAGGATTGACTAAATTTTACTTTATTCTCATGTTCCGGTCACAATTAGCCATTGTGCAGAAATATGGGACCTTAACCCTTTACCCAACACAGACGATATCCAAATTTATTATTTTAAATATGATTTTTTCAAATTTTTCAAAAAATTTCAACAAAACCATATGATGTGACCGCTTGTTGGAACGAGCTCGTTCCAGTGAGGGGGTCACATGACATGGTTTTGTTGAAATTTTTTGAATAATATTTTTTCAACTACTGAATTTGCATATAACATGGGCGGATGCAGCCGATTCGTTGGGTAAAGGGTTAAACACCAGTAAATAAACACCATAATTGGCAGACGGCAAAAATAAAATATTTGCAGGCTTGCAGTGTACATGGAAAAATAGAGAATTTCTATGTTGCATTTGTGGAAATTTCAGTAATAATTTAATCCTACAATCTTATAGGTTTGTTGGATTGAATTATCCTCCTGTCCAGTTGGGTGTTTAAAGTGTTGTCAACATACTGATTGCCAACTCTAATTTACGTTAAGATTTTTGTGTACCTGGGCGTATTCATGCAAGAATCAATTGATTCTCTCAAATAATTCTTGCAAGGAAAACAATGAGAATCAACTTTGATTCTCGCAAAATGTTCATTTGTCATAGATTCTGAAAGTATCCTTAACTGGTAGAGTGCTGAATTAATTTTGGTCAATAAAATTTGTTCACATGTGTTTGGCTTGTTACAATTTATGGGAGAGTGCCAATAGGCACCCTCCCATAAATTGTAACAAGGCAAATACTAACAGACTAAATAATTTCACTTCAAAGGTGGTATGAACAACATCCACAAAATATGAAGCCTTTAAGTGATGGTACTGACACTTCTGAGTAAAGCCCAAATATGGGCTTCCAGCACTCTACCAGTTAAAGGCCTGGAGATGCCAATGGGAACCCTGTGAAGTGGAGCAGTACTTGTTTTCTGTGGTAAACAGATTCTACTTTACTGGTAAAATAGGACCCAGGATGGAAGTCTTCTGAGGTGGGCAGCATATGTACAGTACCTGGAGAGTGTATTATCATTAAATCACCTGCAGAGTGGAGATTCCACCCAAGCAATAATTGTAAATTTGTTGCAAAGCATAACCATCACAAGCAAACTTTCAGCCAATGGACCTCCGGGTTAAACCCGGAGGTCCATTGGCTGAAACATTGCTTGTGTTTTTTGTCCATATGTAACTCCATGATACTTATGATAACTCCACTCCATGGGTGATTTAGTTACAATCCACTCTCCACATACTGTATAAACAATTGGCAAAACTTGACTTTGTACCTATGTTGTGGTTATGATATAGCCAAAGATGGTAAAAGTGATGTAAAACACAAATGAATAAATAAGGGCCTGGAGAATTCTACTTATTTTTTGCATCCTCTTAATAAAGTAACACTTTAACTTAGCAGTGGTGTCCATTGAGTCTTGGCTACCTGTATAGGCAGCTATGATTTCACTAGAAACCACTGCAGTGGTACTGTAATTTTTATCAACAACACCATTAAAAGCCTCTTTGTTGGAACATGTGTTCTACATTTATATGTAGGACAAGAAGCTCATCCAAACTGGACCCAGACCCTTAAGTGTTAAACTCTAGTAAATATATAAATTTGAGGTTTGTTTTTAACTGTGAAATATGTACTGGTTGCTCTCACAAGGGATTGACAGTAATTTTAAATTCTAAATTATTTAAGGACTTAACCCTTTGAACTCTAGTATCTTCCATGCCAGTTCAATGGCACCAATTAGAAGAGTCCATATTCATTATTTGGGGTAGACCAATCAATATTTTCAGTGTGCAACCTCTGGGCTGCACGTTGAAAATATTGATTAGTCTACTCCACACATTTACTGAACAGCCATCCTATTTAATGACGTTATGACGTATCATGTTGGTGGCCGGAAAAGTGGCTGCTAGGGTTCAAAGGGTTAAAATTGATTGTCAGAGCAGAAGTTTGTAAGAAAACTGATTCTCACAATTTGAACATATTTTAAGGCCAGCATTACATGTTGAAAGGGCTAAGTATTGATACGAGTAGACTGATAGGAAAATGCAGATGGAAATTGTTTTACAGAAGGTTTGAGGTCAAGCCTGCAATAAGAAGCCTGACATGGTCAGTGATGGGCACAACTTACATGCTTGACACAGGAACCATTTCATTTATATCCAGCATAATAAGTACTATTTTCTTGGAATTGAATCTGGGCCTGTAACTTAACTCTTAAGGGCCTAATTCTGGCTTTGATATTTTTTAAAACAACAGAACCTGTGCCCCAACTAGAAATGGAAACTAGCAAGTTACATTTTGAGTGCCTTGATAGTTGTTTCTAGGCAAATCTTGGCTGTCTATATAGGCAGACAAGTCTATATAGGCAGACAAGACTAATTCTGGCTTTGATATTTTTTAAAACAACAGAACCTGTGCCCCAACTAGAAATGGAAACTAGCAAGTTACATTTTGAGTGCCTTGATAGTTGTTTCTAGGCAAATCTTGGCTGTCTATATAGGCAGACAAGTCTATATAGGCAGACAAGACTTGCCTAGAAACTACAGCAAAGCCACAGGATATAGACTGTCAAAGTGTAGAAAAAAGGTATAAAAATCTCCAGGTTTTAAAGGGTTAAAAACATGTGCAACTTCTGTGGGATTTACTAAAACTAAACTCTTGGCTCATAATTTATTGGAAAGCTCAATTACAGAAGTGGATAAGGTTGTTGAGATATCTACATATTTATATTAACATAAACTTAACATGCTATAGAATTCGCCCCTTTTTTACCCAGTGCTTCATTAATTAAATTTTTGATGATTATTCCCATAATTAGTGTTTGGAATCTAATGTCATTGCATTCATTGAAATATTGCCCACCTGTGGAAAGTGACCAGTTCATGGCAGCCATACTGCACACTTTGCCTCTCAAGGTGGCTTTCACTGATTTCTCAACTAAATCTTCTATAACAAATGTGAACATCCTCCATTGGCTCTGAACCTTTATTCAGTCTTTTGGCAACATTTGTTCGAAGCTAAATAATTGTGTTGTTGATGTTGAGCTTGTTTCAGTGATGGGTCATAAGCTATGTTTTTGAGGCAGTCAGATTATAGGCTATCAAGAATAGATATCAAAACCTCATGTACATATATGAATGTTGGTAGGGAGTGGAAGTCCAGCCTTTAGTTGAAACATTTTTTTAGAAAACATTTCATGTAATTTATAATAAAGCTTCATGTTTTTGTTTCCCCCATCAAACAGTTTATGGTCCCTGTATGTGTTGGGGCTGGGAACACATTTCCAGATGATTTGACTGGAGCCATTAGAGCAATGAAGGACATCCGCTGCCAGATCCACTGTTGGAAGATGTTATTCTGATGCAGTAACTACATCAAGAATATCAACAATAAGTCATAATCTTGGCAAGACATGTATGATTTACAATGTCATTTAGTAGAGGAGATCAGCATTCACTATATTGGGTCATGCAGGGGGAGTGAGCATACCTCACCTTTGTTCCCAAAACAAACCATGCATGGAATATTTAATGGGCACAAACCCTGGTGGACATGAACTCGACTCAATTTCAAATAAATACATATTGGAATATTTTTAATATTACAGGCTTAATCATTTGTGTTAAAATTAACTTGTTTAGTAAGTATCAATTACAATATTATTAACCCTTTACCCAACGCAGACGATATCAAAATTTATTATTTTAAATATCATTTTTTTAAATTTTTCAAAAAATTTCAACAAAACCATATCATGTGACCCCTCGTTGGAACGAGCTCGACGATATGATATGGTTTTGTTGAAATTTTTTTAAAAATAATATTTTTACAACTGCTGACTTTGCATAATATGTGGGCGGATGCGGGCGATTCATTGGGTAAAGGGTTAATATGGTAAATCTGAGTTGAAAGTAAAACTTTAGGTGAAAAACACATTAAAATGTGACCGCATACAGTGTGAATAGAGATTTGCGTATCTTCCTTGCTTTGATATAAACAAAGTATTGTCAATACCTGTGGCACAGGAGTTTGTACAGTTGAGTTATCTGAAAGAAAATGAGTGACATATGAAGCGATTAAGTCATGACAGTGACCGTCATCACTGACTTCCTATTTTGCTCCACACATGTTTATTGTTTTGGGAAACAAATATGATGTATGCCCATCCTCACATGACCCAACAAGGGGTAATGTTGATAAAGTCTGTGTATAGGATCCTAATTATAAAGTTCTTTATATGTATCATGGCTTTTAAGGCTATACAATGTGTATATGCTGGAGTTGTATGTGGTTGAATCCTCTCAATGATGAAGGTGCAAGAGAAATCTACTTCTTTATCACAGGGGACAGAATCAGTTGACTTTGTTATTTTCTGTCTGTTTTTAAAGACTTGAACCCTTTAGTTAATGAATTGGCAGCATCCTCCCACAAAATATACAACTTCAGCAGTTGCAAAAAAATATTATTTTTTCAAAAACTGTCAAAAAACTATATCATGTGACCACTCATTGGAACGAGCTCATCGAGCTTGTTTCAATGAGGGGTCACATGATATTGTTTTGTTGACATTTTGTGAAAAATTTGAAAAAAATATTAAAAATAATAAATTTTGACATCATCTGAGTTGGGTAAAGGGTGAAAGTATGGTATAATGAATAGAAGCATAGAATACCATGGTCCCACATGGTAAACCAGACTTGACATGTGTGCTACTGGAGTTTGGGAGAGTTGGTGATCAGTCAGATGACAGGTAAGTTAGTAGATATATACAATATTCTAAAACTCACTTCTTCAGCTTTTTTGAAGACTCTGATTAAGTTTGCTCCAGCAAGTTTCTTGAGGTCTCCATCGGACCATCCACGGCTTTGCAATTCAGCAAACAAAGCTGGATATGTAGAGACATCAGCCAATCCTTCTGGCATTCTGAAAATGAACTCTAAATTTATTTACTTTATTATTAACTGGTAGAGTGCAGGAAGCCCATATATTCAGTCAATGTGCTTTGTATTATCTTTGAGGTGATATCATTTAGTCTGTAAGGGTTTGCCTTGTTAAAATTTATGGGAGAGTGCCCAAGGGCACTCTCCCATAAATTGTAACAAGGCAAAGACATATGTATAAGATTTGAAGGCCAAAAATAATTTAGCACTCTACCAGTTAAGGATTAATGATACTTATAACAATGCGGGTCATATCATGTCAGACAGTTTTAGGGGTGGATGAAGTAGGAGAGAACCACCTAGTAGCAGTGTAAGTAACAGTTACCAACCCAGCCGAAGGTATTCTTCAATTTGAACAACCTGACAGGATGCGGTGAGTGATACCAAACCATATAGCGGCGAGGTGTTGTAGTACGCTGACAGGTTGTTCAAATCCAATAATACCAACAGCTAGGTTAATAACTGACATACAACCTGTCCATTGTTATGCCCTGAACCCCCAGAGGTGGTTTCGGTGGGCATATAGTTGAGAGCTTTGTCTGTACTTCCACACAAATGTATTGCATTATAAATCAAATGCAGTGGAGCCCACTTAATTGGATATCTCTCAACTGAATAACCCTGTTAATTGAATATAATTTCCCAACACAAAACCATTTACTGTACCTCCAGTACAATTTTGACCTGTTAATTGAATATAGGTTATAGAGTAAACTCCTGTTAATTAAATAAAAAATCTTGTAATCTGTTGAGAAATTACCTTGACTCTCCCCAGTTTTCCTTTGTTTATAGACCTATTTGGCCTCAGTAATCCAATACAGGCATTTAATCTGTACACCTGGAACTTACTTAAGCACCCCTTTTTTTCGCAGTGGTCTTAATAGAAACTGTCATTATTTTCATGCTATCTTTCAGATGGCCAAAAGTGATTGTTTGCCGAAAGAATGGTCTTTTGACAAATGAAAGACAACACAATAATGAAAATATGCAGTATTTTAATGTCACTATTTACATGTCTGTCACTAATGTTTTTGATGGACAAATGTTCTCGCATCAAGTAAGGTGCTGGAACAGTCCATGATGAAACAATGCCGGTAATTACTGACAAAAAATGTAACTTGTGATCTCCGAAACACAGTAGCGGTGTCTGACATCAGTGGCGAGGTGTATCTACCACCTGCCCGGATGACAGACTGAACCCTCCTCCTAATGCTACCAGTGAGCCTTCTGATATGGTCCAGAGGCAACTGCAGCCACTCCTCATGCAGTACAACTTCCAGATCACCAAAGTATGTACAGGCGGATCCTTTGCTTGCACACAATGTCCAAGAAAGTCCCAGATGTGTTCTAAGGGATTCAAATCGGGGCTCATTGCAGGCCAAGGTAGTGTTGTAATAGCATTGTTCTGAAGGAATATTCTCTCAATATGGGAACGACTTGGCCTTGCATTGTCGGTCCATGAATACAGAATGAGTAGCCAATTGGGGTTGTCAAATTAGGCACGACAATCGGATTGAGAATGTCCCGGATGTACTGATGACCATTGAGATTCCCACGTACAGTCACCATATCAAGTTTACAATCATGAGAGAGGCATCCCCAGATCAATACTGATCTTCCACCGTAAGGAACAGTAGGTCTGATGTTCCTGGGCATGTAAGCGGTATTTCTATGCATCCACACTCTGTGATGTGAAGCAGGATCCTACTCTCGTCTGACCAATGGACTTTCCCCCACATCCTGAGATTCCAATGTTGCCATGCCATACACCATGCCATACACCACTCCTAATGTCACCTTTGATGCTGATCGGACAGAGCTGGATGCTTGATGACCCTTCTGGATCTCATACCCAGTGCTTTGAGACGGTTTCAGACAATTGTTTCACAAATGCCTGTTGGGGAGCTAAAGGCATTTCAAAACACTTAAAGAAATGGTTCACACCTAACGAGGCATGCCAGACTCCAATCTTCCCGAGATGTCATGTGGGGTTGTCCAGGCCCTGGTCGATCCTAAATTTTGTTGGTTTGTTGATGTTTTCGGACAAGTCTGCTGATGACAGAATGACTAGAGCCAAGTTGCCTCCCAAGAGCTTCGAATGACATGCCTGTTGCATGTATGCCAACGATTTGCCATCTTGTGCCTCTGACAGTATCCTCCTTCAAGAAGTGACAAATTTTCTTGTTTTATACCCAGTTATTGCATTTGGATGATAGTTTTTTTTGTGACATTCGTGGGAAGCATGCTTCACGTGGACGAGGGGATGTGTTTGGGGTATGCTATCAACCAGAAACATCATGTTTCATTGGATGAAATGTACTGCAAGACATAGCAATCATTAAAACATAATAATCAGAAACAGCAACTTCACTGTCATAAAACATTTCAGGTGTATATTATATCTTGTTGGACAGAGCTTATAGCACTCAACAAACAAGATATTATAGAATAAATGCTAAGTTTATCTCTATAATACAGAAAACTCACACAATCCCTGTTAATTGAATACTCCTGTTAATTTAATAATTTTCATTGGTAAAGTGGCTATTCAATTAACAGGGTTCCACTGTATCGGTTGTTCTTTGGTATGGTAACAGAGCAGCATGTGGGAAAGGACATCCACATATTACAGGTTTTGTCCATACATACATATCAGAGTTATGGTCTTTTTCACTCAAGAAAACTTTCTGAATGAACGTTTTGTATTATTACTCAAGCCTCAGTTGAATTTTGATGTCCTCTGCTATGGCGAGAGACCAGTATGTGGGAAAGGATATCCATATATTGTGGGTTTCATCTATGCATACATAACACAGTTATGTCCCTTACAAAGTTGTCCATTTGAACATTGTGCATTTTTACTGGAGCTGTCGTGATAATTTGAATGGTCGACTATCGACTATTGCTGTAGTTGACACTTATTTTTAGTCAAACATATTTCGGGTTTCAGAGTGGTACAAGTTAGGTTTAAATTACACTGTATAATGAGGTGAATGAAGTTAAATTATAAACCTTAGAAATGTCTAACCATAGTTACTTGTAATATCCAATGGCTTTTGTTTTCCACACGATTGTGTAACAACAAAATTTTAAAACCACACAGACTTTGTCATCTCATCAATCTCTATTCTCTATTCTACAGCATAAGAAAGCTCACAGTGTTGTCAAATGACTCTGCTAATCAGTACAAAAGAGTATTGTTCCAACTGTACCATCTGAATAATTTGTGGTTTGGAAAGTTATTGGATATTGCGGAGTAAACAGAATTTTTGGTCTTGTACAGTTGAATGACCCCATTGCAACAATCCAAACCACAAAGGTGAAATAGTTATCACAAGACTCACAATGATCAGGATCAGCAACTGTGTTCACTTGTAGTACTAATTTGTGACTTGTGTAAGAATGGAGAGAGGTTTATGTTCGAAATATTTATACCCCCACTTTCGAAGAAAATGGGGGTATACTGGATTACATGCGACCGTCCGTCCGTCCATCTGTCCGACCGACTGTGTGAGTCCGTCTGAGAATATTCATAACTTAAGTAAATTATTATTGTTTATAATATTTGTTGGTCATAGGTATGCCCACACTCGTTATTTTTTTTTTTATTACTTTTTTTTTTTTATTACTTGTTCACTAAGAAATTGTGTCTGTCCGAGCAAAGTTTTGTCTGTTCAGCCTGTATCTCGGGTATTGAATGTTCTATTGCAGTGAAATTTGCCATGAACACTGCTTATGGTATAGGCTTTAAAAAAGGATTCAACGATATTTCTCACATTCTCCTTTTTAGTGTTATCCCTCTTTTTTAACTTAGAAATTGTAGGAAATAGACATTATTTGTCTGTTCAGCCTGTATCTCAGGTATGGGTTATCGGATTTCAGTGAAATATGGCATGCAGTTTGCCTATGATTGCCTCATTGCATAAAACTTCCAAACACCAAACAATTTACTATACCTTTTAACTTAGAAATTGTTGAAAACTTTTGAAAAAAATGGGAGGGGGGGGGGGGGGCATACTGGATTGGGGTTATCGGATTTCAGTGAAATATGGAATGCAGTTTGCCTATGACAAAGGCTTCTTTCTGCCTCATTGCATAAAACTTCCAAACACCAAACAATTTGCCATACCTTTTGACTTAGAAATTGTTGAAAACTTTCGAAGAAAATGGAAGGGGGGGGGGGGGGGGGTATACTGGATTGCGTCCGTCCATCTGTGCATCCATCCATCAGTCCGTACGAGAATATTCATAAATAATATTTGTTGGTCAAAGGTATGCCCACACTAGGCGGTACACCACGTGGGGTATGCACCGGACGAAAGTCCAACTCTTGTTGTTCAAGTATTTAATCCTAATAGGCTGAGGGCAGTGCCACCCCCCCCCCCCCCCCCCCCCAAAAAAAAAAAAAAAAAAAAAATTCTTTACAAATCTCATAAACCACCAATCACAATGCTTTTCGATTTTGTGTGCAATGTGTTTTTATACTCAAAATTTAAAGTTTGGTCAAAGGAACTTTCTCTGGTAATATTTAGGCTTGGCAATATTTTGGGCCCTGCCCAAAATTTGTATTTTCTGTACCAGTAGGCCAATTCAAACCACATTTGGTATGCAGTAGTGTTAAGGGACAAGCACATGATGTATGCCTTAAAATGTTTCATGCCCCCATGGTTCTAAAAATAGAAAAATATTCAAATCCCTCCCCCCCCCCCCCCTTTCACTGCCACAGGAAGTGAAGCGGTGTTTGTTTACTGTGGTAAACAAGCTCTGTTTTATTGGTAAACTGGACCCTGTCACTAACCCTTGGATGTCTCTAAAATGGGCAACATGGGCATAAACGAATGACTAACTTATTTGAGCTTGCTAGCCTGAATTTTAAATTAGTGCAATATGAGTAAAACTTTTTAAAAATCCTCCTTTTCAGAGCCATGAGTCACAATCTTTTATCATCAAATCAAGTTTGTTGAAATTAAGTCCCTGGGTTCATATTTGGCCTCCTTGTGGGAGCCCAAATTTTAACTTCATATAATATGAGCAAAATTCTTTAACCCTTTACCTAACATGAAAAGCAGACGACACTTGCCAAAAAAATTCTTGAATAACTATTTTTTTTCATTTTTTGTCTCAAAAACATAGGTTATGACCCCCTCATGGGAACGAGCTCATTCCAACGAGGGGTCAAAACCTATGTTTTTGAGATGAAAAAATAATGAAAATTAATTGGCTATTTTTGAGAATACTTCAGATCCACCAGTCAGAATCTTCACATATTTCGTATACAGCATCCTCATGGCGGTCAGGTTTAAGTTTGTTCAAATAAGGTGTATGAGTTTGTACATGTTCTGTTTTCATTGATGATTGCATCTATTTTTGAGTGTGTAAGGACTCATATCCAGGTGCCATTACTATAAACTTTTACAGTTGTACTTTCCAGACTTGTATTCTCGACCTGTGTATATAAACCACTGAAATAAATCATTAGCCTTTTAATAAAAGTGACAATTTACTACCTTCTGGTAAATTACCACATCTTTTTAAATGCTATTGATTTATACCAGTGATTTATAGCCATAGAAAGAAAATACAATTCTGGAAAATACAACTGTAAAAGTTTTATAGTGATGGCCCCAAAAAGCCCTAATTTGTCAACAACAAAAAACTATCTCCATGATGTCTTTGTCAACTGGCATTTCTCCCCATGTCTTCCCTCAAATGATGGCTCCAGGAATATTTCACCGAATTTCATCCCAAATGTTTAAACAACCTAGATGGTCTTTTCAGATGGAAGCCCTTTTGTCATTTTTCAACATAAACTCGAGTCTAATGCCGGGTGTGTACTGGGAGTGGGGCTGAAAAACATATCTCGCTTTCAGAGCTTTTATTGGTGACTGTCATTGCAGTATGCACATGTGTACAAGGTGCCTCTTCCTTTTTGCCTCCACCTTTCTGATCCTTCAATATTAACCCTTTGAACCCTGGTGGTATCTTCCATGTCCATTCCATGGAATCAATAGGAAGAGTCCATATTTATTATTTGGGGATAGACCAATTAATATTTTCAACGTGCAGCCTTAGGGCTGCACATTGAAAATATTGATTGGTCTACACCACACATTTACCTTGCAGTCACCCCCCTTAATGACATTATGACGTAGCTTGTGACCTAGCCTCAAAACAACCTCTGGAGTTCAAAGGGTTAATACCCTTATTCCTTGTAGATAATTTAATCCTGGTGAATACTTTAGACTCAACTGAGCCTCAGGTTTCAATTTAGCACTGTTTTTAATGTTTTTACGTCATTTGAATTTTTAGTACCGGTACTTTTCAACCTAAAAAGACCAATTTTATGACATTGTTATTTAGGTGATGGCTTAAGCAAATGGTTATAATTTTGATAATGATGACATCACAGTTATGATGAAGAAATGTCATTTTTAAACAGTTCGTGTTCGCTTCTGAAAATTTGGAAATAATACCTCCCATATCCAAAAATGCCATCAGTTTTCACACAATGAAAAAACAGTCCCTCATAGCAAAATTTTGATGCTGACGGTGAAAAAATGAAAGTTTGACGAAATTTTAGTCTGTTATAGAACACAAAAAATAAAAACATGGTATTTCTTCTGATATAATGTCATTGTCAACATTTTTATGTCATTTCAAATTTTTCCCATGTTTTTGAAATATCACCAATATTTATTTATTGGGGTGGAAGTGGGGTGACTCAGTAGGTAGAGATGCTGGCTACAAAGCGAAGGGTCCTTGCTTCGAATCCCACCGGCGGCAAGACCACTTAATCCTACTTGCCCACGTGGGGCACACCTGTCTTCAACCAGTGCTAAGCCTGCTTGTATTGAGTTAGTACGTTGGGGAGGCTGACAGTTGCTTGCCGTTGCCAATATATTTATTGGGGTTCAACGACACTTTCAACATTCAGGGTCAACTTGTGTCGGCCAGTTTTATGGGTGGAGGAAGCCAGAGTTCACAGAGAGAACTTATACTATGGTGCTTTTGGCGACCACAGTTGCAAAATGTGAAAAATTAACTTTCGCTGGATAAAGTTGGTATGAAGTGACATTTGACATCATATTGGTTCAAATGTCATTTTAGTAATAAAAATTTCAAAACTCGGGACTTCAAATACCAGCGGTATCTCATAAATGCTGAAAGTTTAGGGCCGTTCTGGAAATATTTCATGTTTGCCAATTTTCAAATACACACAGTACCGTTGTGATAACATAAAGAGCTGTGAAATGTTACACAGTACTTGCTTTGTCTCTATTCTAGCAAACGGTTATAACTTGTTAATTGTTAGTGATGTTTCATGACCTTCACCCAAGGGTGTACCATGACCTTGACAGATCATGTTCATACTTCATGTAATACTTGATAATGATTCAAGTGTGTGTCATGACCTTGACTCAAGGTCATAACTATAAGGTCAAGGTCACAGACCATTTGTGTGTTTTAACTTTCTCAGGTCAGTCAAAATTGATTCTATGGATAGATTTTGTTCATACTTTACACAGCGCATGCATATGACTCAAGTGTGTACCGTGACCTTGATCCAAGGTCATAACTCCAAGGGCAAGGTCACAGACCATTTGTCCATTCTCACTTTGTCCTTTCCTTGTCTTTCTTAAAAAAACAATGCAGGGGACAGATTTTGTTCATACCTCACACAATGATGGATCAAGACTTGAATTATGTCATGACCTTCAAGGTCAGAGACCATACACCTATCATAATATACACCAAAACAAAAAAAATTATTTGCCGACTTGTACCCAGTTTATTTTCACTGAAATTTTAACAGCCTAACTTGTTTGATAGAGTTTCTCTCCATTGCACTAGCAACTATCGGTGTCATGTCTTCTTTGGGCTAATATTTGGGGAGCATCTATCAGTTCTACTGATATTTTTATCATGATTACTGAATGAATTTTAAAAATATAAGAGTATGTAAATATATTAGTAAACAAGTATGCCAGTAATATAATGGCTGCCTATTGTGAAAACATTTTGTTGCATTTGGCCAGTACGTTGTGTCCTTGGGCAAGGCACTTAATCCCGATTGCCTACATGGGGTCATGATGGTGCTGTGTACTAAGGTGTACTGCACGTCGATGATGAACTTGTCTTCACCCAATCTAACCCCGCTTGTGTGGGGTTAGTACTTTACGGGGTCTGACAGTTGCTTGTCATTGCTCGATGGTTCTCTCCAGGTTCATCCACCTGTAAAACAATCTGATACAAGGTGATCCTAGCAGTCAAAAGTGTCATTAAACCCCCGATAGATAAATAAATTTGGCCAGTGAATAATACCTTCAGTTGGTAAGTGGTTTGGTCTTTTTACTTCAACTTCCTTCCAACCTAGTGGCTGACTTTCAGGTTATAAGATGGTTGAAGTAGAAGACCTAAACCTTACCATGATCAGCTGAAAAGGAGAAAGAAAAGGTTCCTATATAATGGGAGATATGAACATTGACCTTCTTAAATATAATGAGCACAGCCAAACAAATAACTACACCAATGCCGTATTTAGCCAGGGATTGTTACCCCTTATAACTAAACCAACTAGGGTCACAGAGTTCACAGCAACATTAATAGATCACATTCTAACTAACACTATAAAAACAAATCATGTAGCTGGAATAATTATAACAGACCTAGTTGACCACTTTGGAACATTTTGCTGTGAAACAAAAGGCTCAACCGACCCACTAAACAAATACACCACCACCACGCCTGCCATAAACCAAGAAACATTAAATTCACTTGAAAACGCATTATCATCTTGCAATTTTGCATCTGTTCTGGAAACAACCTCAGTAGGTATAAAAGGCCGATTCCTGACCACTTTGTACATGTACCGTACACGTACATGGTGCATTTACCGTCATAGGATTCAGTGTTAAATCGCGTGCATGTATACAAAAATGTCGTTTTATCATGGTGGTCCAGAATCGGCTATTGTTTTTGAGGCTCACAGATCGCACTTTTCACGTTCAAATACCCGTTGGCGAACGCGTACATTCGACACGTCACTCAAAAAAGTGAAAAATGTACGAAATTGTACATAAAAATTTTCTTAAAAATTTTTTGTTGACGTTCCCATCGTGGATTAGACCTTCAATCTATCGTTGGTGAACACGAGCAAAAAATGCTTTGCCGATCCCAGACCAGCATCAAAAAACGGTATGCCGATTCTGGACCACCTATGGACCACTTACGTTCGCCAACCAGTGTTCGAACGGTTAAAGTGCGATCCGATCGGCGAAACCCATTTGCCGATTCTAGACCAGGAAAATCGACCTCAAAAACGTTTTTTTGACGAGGTTTTCGTTTCAAATGGATGACATTGAAAAAATTGAGTTTTAGAAAATTAGAAATCGATGGAAAATCGTTTGTTTACATTTTGTCACTACGAATTTTGTGAAATAAATCTTAATAATAACACTTTGTAGAATTTGTTTCATTCAAATAAAAATAGTAAGGAAATAAAAAAGTGATTGATATATATAGGAGAGAAAAAAAAATATAAATAAATAGTTATTTAAAAAAATAAATATATCAAATCGAATAGATAATAAAAATACGTAAATCATGAACGCTTCCCAGACTATTAGAGCAAGGTTTCTTTTAAAAATGCTGATGAGAGCCTACGCATTCTGCGTGAACGAACAACTATGTCGACTCTTGTTAGAACGATGCGTCGGATGTCGGGATCACCTAGACTTCGATCATGAGAATCATTTGTGTCTGACGATGGAAAGGGAAGATATGGTCGTCAAGTATTTCGAACCGGCGTTCGAACGCATTCAACTCGACGAAGTGATCATGTTTTGGAAGAGATTACTCTTCTGTAAGGATCGAGACAAGCCCACAGTTTCGGACTTTAGAAGACAAGGGATGTATCATGAAATTATTGTTCAATGAAGCATACATCTAAGTTTTCTCGTTGATATAAATAAGGGAGAATAGAAAATAAAAATAAATACACACATAAATTTTTTATCTAACATTAGAAAGAAAAAACACAAAAATGAGAACCAGAAATAAATTGTATCCGACGTTAGATGACGACGCGGATGAGAAGCCGAACTGCGTTTTGCCGATGGCACCGTCGCTAGAAGAAAAAGAAAGAGGAGAGAGGTATCGCATCGATCAAATCAGTAGAATCCAATCGTATGTAACTCAAGAGAGAGATTCTCGTCATTCTCTCAAGAAGAAGTATTCTCGTTTCGTGAAATTCGTCAACGCGATTGACACGACACTCATCACGATTTCCATGGGTTTACACGCAGCCGGCATCGGATTGTTGTCGACTGCGGTCGGTATTCCGATCGTGTTAATCATAGAAGGAGTGGCTCTCGCCGCTGGATTGTTTAGCATGCTCAGAAACTTTTTGAGTAGGAAATTATATCTGAAGGCGAGGAAACACGACAAGATTCGCATCTTGGCCGACTGCAAGATCGACACGATATCCGAAATGATCTCGATGGCGTTGAAAGATGGTAGGATGTCGAATGGTGAATACTTCACGATATTGGGTGAGAAAACGAAATATGAAGCCATGAAAGAAGCTGTGAGAATCAAGACTCGTCAGATCATCAAGGAAGAGATGAAGGATTCTCTCGTGGAAAAGGGGAGGAAAGAGGCCAGGGAGGAATTCAGTAAGATGATAGAACTCAAGAGCAGCGATTGAAAAAAAAAAATATATATAATAAGAACAGAATTTTTAAAAAAGAAATATCAAATTTATATATAAAATAAAAACGAAATTAATTTAAATAACTCTCAAAAAATGTATTGCGTAAAGTAAGAGAGTTACTGAGATGAGTAATTCTCAAGAAGTACGAACTAAAAATGACAGACAGATGCTTCGCGGAATTTGCGACGTGTGTGGTTTTATCAAGACTCGATTCATCAAAAAAAAGAACACGAGCAAAGGTAAAGGCATCATGAATAAAATGATCAATAATCTACATTTCGAAATGCATCTGCCTGGTCACAGTTTCATGGGACCTGGAACGAAATTGAACAAGAGACTCAACGCCGATCTGACTCCTAAATCTTGGAGCAAACCTGTGAATATGGTGGACGTGGCCACGTATGATCATGATCTATGCTACACCGGACATCCCGACACCAAGACTCACAACGATGTCTGCGATAAAAACATGTTGGCGTAATTGAGAGGTATATCGAATCCGACCAGGAGAGAGAAGATAGAACATTCGCTGGTCGGTAATCTGATCGGCGCAAAACGTCGATTCGGATGGGGCATGCAAAAAAAAAAAGCGCATCTGAAAAGAAGAAGAAACGATTATTGATGAGCGAATTGGCTGAGGAGTTACACAAACCCATCGTGCATAAATTTCGAAAGAGAAGGGTGTTCGTGAAGGGTTTGGATGATATTTGGTCTGCCGACTTGGTCGACATGAGATCGTTTTCAAGGTGGAACGAGGGTGTCAAATATCTATTGACGGTCATCGACGTGTTTTCCAAATACGGTTGGATCAGAGCTTTGAAGAATAAATTGGGACCTTGCATCGCCGAGGCTCTGAAGAGCGTGTTCGACTCGTCTTCTCGAAAACCAAATAAATTGTGGGTGGATAAGGGAAAGGAATTCTACAACAAGCACGTTCATCGATTGGTCGACCTCTACTCAATCAAAAACGAAGAGAAAGCCAGCGTGGTGGAACGTTGGAATCGAACGATGAAGGAAAAGATGCATAGATACTTCACGGCGAATTCGACCAAGAAATACATATACGCTCTGAACGGTCTGGTCAAAGATTACAACAACACATGACACAGATCGATCAAGATGACTCCCGCGGAAGCTAGCGATCCTCGAAACAAAAAACGGGTCTATGCGAATCTATATCCTGAGAGGTCTTAGATCAGGAAGAAGTCTAGAACGCCGAAATTTGCGGTCGGTGATCGAGTGAGAATCTACGCTTATAAGAAGCATTTCGAAAAGGGTTATACTCCTCGATGGACCTCGGAAATCTTTGTGATAATCAAAATATTTCACATCGATCCGGTGACTTACGAAATCGAAGCTTTGGATGGAGAAGAGATCATCGGAAAGTTTTACGAACAACAATTACAGAAGACAAAGTTTTAATAAAAAACAAATTTTTTTTATTTACTCTCGTTAACATTTCTTGTTTACATATATAGGAGAGAAAAATAATAATAAAAAAAATAATTAAAACTATTTTTAGATAAAAAAAAAAAGCAAGCTAATTAATAAACAAAAAAACAAAAACCCTTTAAAAATGGCAAATATACTAGATATAGCACAAAGCATAGTGAAAGATGAAAGTATTCAAGAATATGAGGTTCACGAATACGAACCGGTAACCGGAACGAGTTTGAACAATGCGGAAGAGATAAGAATCAATGTCGAAACTCAAGATCTATTCGTTCATCCTAGCGAGAGTTACATAGTGGTGCAGGGACGTCTCACCAAGGAAGATGGGAGCGACTACGCCGACGACGACAGGGTTACTCTAGCCAATAATGGCATCATGCATCTATTCAGTTATATAAAATACATGCTATCTGGACAAGAGATAGAATCTGTGTTTCATCCCGGTCAGGCCACCATGATGTTCGGACTCTTGACGTATCCTGATGATTTTTCGAAATCCAGAGGACTTAATCAGTTGTGGGTAAAAGACACCGTCGGCCCTACTAGCGCCGGCGCCGCCGCGATATTTGACTACGTCGTCAAGACGTCCAGACCTGAAGGAACGTTTTCATTCAGGATACCTTTGAAACACATCTTCGGATTCGCGGACGATTACAAGATCATGTACGGATTCAAACACAATCTGACGTTGATTCGAAAGGGAAATGATGATGGGATAGTGAGACTCCCTGCGACCGATGCGGGTACGATAACTCTACACAAGATATCGTGGTTCGTTCCGCACATGGAGCCTTCGATCATGGAAAAAGCGCGTCTCTACAAGATCATAGAATCCAAGAGTAAATTACCCATGGGATTTAGAATGAGACAGTGCGACACGGCTAGCATTCCACTCTCCACGAATCACTTCAATTGAAGATTGACGTTGAAATCCGCTTCTAAGAGACCGCGTTTCATCGTGGTTGCGTTTCTGACCAATAGGGATGGGTCTCAGGAAAAGAATGCGTCACAGTTCGATCACTGCAATTTGAGAAACATGCAAGTGTTTCTGAACGCCACAAGATATCCAGCAATCGATTACAATGCGTCGTTCGACAAGAACTATTTCTTCTTACTGTACGGGGACGGTGATTTTAGAAAGAAGTATCACGGTCTAGACGAATTGATGAGCAATCCTAACATATCTCCCAGCGAATACAAGTCGATGTATCCCATGTTCGTATTCGATGTCATTAAACAGAGTGAACGACTCAAGAGTAGCGTCTTAGACATTCAGATCAAGATGCAATTCGATAGGAACGTGCCGAGAAAAACCGAAGCCTTCGCCCTGGTCCTGTCGGATAGAGAATTACAATTCAAATCTGATGGAAATAAGATGTCGATCATTCGATGAGAGACATGTGTGAAAAAATTAAAAACAAAATAAAAAAAAGTAATGAGTAATTATTAAAAAACAAAAAAAAAACAAAAAAAAATAAAAGTAATGAGATCTAGAGAGATTGAACATCTTTCTAAATCTCATTACTTTTTTTTGTTTTTAATAATCACACATTATTTTTTTTTAATTAATTATTTCCACGCGTTCACTGTTTGTTCAAAGGATCTAGTTCGATCAGTAGACTCACCACGGAAGTGGCGGCTTCGGGATTATTGATTTTCATAATGAAATTAATCCTGTCTCCGGCGTTCACTTTGAGAGGCATGCCGTACGTGCTAACATTCGCATGTTGATTCTCAGTTTTTTCGACGCTGTATCTCTTATCGCTCTCTACTCCATTCACCATGAGATTGACGAACGCTCTGTTATTCAAATCCGAGGAAGCCAGACTCATTCGAATGATTTCACCTCCCAGTGGCATGGGATATCCCACCTGACCATGTTTCGATCCACCACCTCCATTTCCGAAAGACCACTCAGCTTTTCCCTCCTCTAAGGTGCCGGCCTCCTTGGCCCACACGGTGATCAATTGTCTAGCACATTTGACTTTCTCCACCACCGAAATCAGGGTGCAGGCATCCGTCATGTTTACGGAATCCGGTAGATTTGTGAGCGCATGTCCACCCATGCCTAGTTTACCTTCCATGATGTCGCCCTTTCTCCAGACCAAGTTGTCATACACGTACTTCCTGCTGACTGCGCTGGAATCGAATTCGGGATCGTGATCGAGACCGAATAAATTATCACCGTTCATGTTGATACCACCCTCCATGGTTCCGCCAGATTGTTTGTTCAGGTACAGATCGTCCACTTGCGATTCTACGTATTCTTGTGATCATATCACGGCAGAATCTACGTAGCCCTTGTTGACTGTGGTTGAGTCCGCATCCGTGTCGTCGAACTTCGACAGATTCAATATCTTGTTGAATCCCGCATTCAGATCCGATTTCATTTCTCGTCTGTCAGACTTTCTCTTTTCCAGATCTACATAGTGTTTGGTTGCCACGTCCTTGGGATTCGTGGGAGTGGCCATGTTCGTTATCTTGTTAGAATTGGCGTTCAATCCGAGTGCATCGTTTTCTGAACGTATCTATTTCTCAGGTGTTCGCTGAATCTCGTCGTCCGCGTATTTCTTGGTCGCGGCATCGGTGGGATCTATAGGATTCGCGATGTTCACCAAACGTTTAGATTTCAGATCGATATCGTCGGTCATGGCATTATCCACGTAATTCTCTAGCATGATTCGTTCGAAATCCACGTTCCCCCTGTCGACGTATTTTTTAGTCGCAGCATCTGCGAGATCTATCGGCTCGGGAAGATTGTAGAGCTTTTTATCGTTCATGTTCAAAGGTTCCTCTTGAGGTTCGTATCTCCGAACGTAACGTTCGTCCAAGTTGGCAACGTCGTAACCATCACTGACTTCGAGCGTCTTCCTCTTCTTTTTGGGGTTGACTTTCGTCGTCACTTCTACCAAATTTATCGACTGGCATGTTGTTTTGAGATTTAAGACGTTCACCGCTACGGTGGGATTTTGAGCCTCAAAATGTTTGATATGTTTTAACTGCATTGGAAAAGTCACTCCGGTCCAATCGAGATTTTTAGAAGTCTCCTCGTAACGAGAAACTCTATCGGAGTGCATTTTGACAGGGTATAAAGCGGAAGTGACTGCCCATTTAAAACACTGATCATCTTTATTTCTCACGTTGATCACAGCATTTTTTTTAGCTAAGAAATACGGTAATTCCACGTAGGAAGACCCTTTCAACGAATCGTTTTTAGTTATATGAATTTCGAGTTTCAACACCTCATCGAACGTCCAATTACTACCTTCATGTTGATAATTCGCGAGAGACGTCAACATCTTGTCTTTCATCTTTTCGAAAACGTCTGCTAAATCTGAACCTGGAAGTACGGGTTCAACGTTAGATCTGAAATATGTGTTTTTCACGATGCTTTCGCCGGACTTCACGTTGATTTTATTCATCACGCAATGGAGTATCATCTTAATTTTTAGTCCCACGTTCATGTGTTTGCGAAACAAATCCAATACTTTTTTCTTCACCCGTTCCATGAACAATTTCGGATCGATTTTCTTGAGCGAGGGAACCACATCAAAAGTTTTAAAAACGCCTTTGATTGCACTCTCCCGTTCTACAGGCTTCGATTGGAATATTTCCGCGACGAGTCATGCTACATACTCTTCTCCTTTCCCTTTGTTGATTGCTTGTCGAATTTCGCTTGATATATCTCGTTTGTCTAGAATCTGAAGTACATCACTCGCTTTCATTTTAGTTTTTTTTTTTTTTCTTTTGAAACTTGAAGTTCTTCAACGGCTTTTCGTTTAGTCGTCTTCTTATTTTTCACAACCGATGCATTTTTTGACTGTTTAAGTTTATCCACTTCCGATCTTTCGATTTTTTTCTTTCCATCGTTTCGCAAATAATATTTCTGTATGACTTCAATTTTTTTTGATTTGGTTCTATGATTTCTGAAATGTGGAATTTTTTAATATTTTACAAATCTCGTTTAACTGAGGTACGGTTTTCTTATTTAAATTTTTCATTTTTTTATTTGTTTGCTCCATTTGTAAGAATATTTTTTTTTTTTTAATTTTGTATTCAATAATAATTTGTTAAAAAGTTTTAAAATTGTTTTTATATATATATGTTTTAATTCCTTGAAAAAAAAAATTTTTTTTATGAAATTAATCAATTTTTTTTTATGTTCCTTAACGTGAAAAAAATTGAATTAATACGAGAAAAAAGGATGTTAAAATTTTACATTTTATTTATATATATAAAGAGAAAAAACACTTTTACAAAAAAAAATTTTCACATTAAAGAAAATTAAAATTAAAAAAAACTTTTTTTATATATATATAAAGAGTAAAAAAAAAAAAAACTTTTTTAACAAATTATTAAATACAAAATTTAAATATACATTATTTGCAAGAATTCATAAAACAAAAAAAACAAATAATCGATCATGACAACAACACCTAAAAGATGCGAATTGAAATTGAAACGAGTCGAAACGTGTAAGAAACTCGGTTGTAAAATCTATAGATTACAACGACACGATTCCATCGAATTGAACGAGGTCGAAATGAAGGGCTTAGAGCACAAATATGACAAATATAGCATGCCTTTGAAGTTGGACGAAGCCATGCTCGATTTGTTTTACGAGTACGAAAGCGATCTGCAGAATATCATCGGCGCCGAAGACAGAGAATTCGACAAGAGCGATTTGCCGTTGCCCTACGGAAGTTACATATATCCAAAAATCTCTCTTGAACTCGTGAACAAATCGGGTGGTGAGAGCGCGTTGACTGAAGTAAAAAAAACTCTCAAAAGTAAAGATAAACATTCAACACATTTGCGAAAAAGGAGAAGACACAACCATCAGCATGCTAATAACGGACTTGGAAATATGAAAAACAATAGAGAGATTGATTTTTAGTGAAGAAGGAGGAAAAAAAAGTAATGAGATCTAGCAAAGTTGATCATCTCTAGATCTCATTACTTTTTTTTTGTTTTTTTTTTTTTTGTTTTCCTTCTTCACTATTGCCTATATATTATAATAACGTTTCCTTTTTTCTCAAATTTCAGCGCCGATTCTTCTTTTCTTTTTTTTGTGACATGTTACATTTTTTTTTAAGAACACATTTGTTTATCCGAATCATAATTATGAATGAATGTTGTGCATCTCTCAGTAACACTCGCATCAATACCATTCTCTTCAGAAGGTAGTGGTAACGGTGGAAAACGTCTCATTCTTTTAAATTTCAACCGCCTAACCCGATCTTTATTTAACTCTTTTTTTATCAGTTCTTTCCTAAGATATCCATCATTAGCGTCTACTCGTTTTTCCACATCTTTTTTGCACTCTATCTCGCGATATTCATCATTATCGTCTAATTGTTTTTCCACCTTTTTATCCATTTTATATTATTTTATACTTTCTATGATTTATATTTTATATTTTATATAATTATATAATTTTTACATTATAATAACATTCTCAAAATCGGTATATTCTTAAATGGCGAATTCTCACCAAACAACAAACCCTCGCCGAGTCGCTCAACGTTCCGTCCACTCTTTAGATAGAGACCATTTCCACTCAAAGAGTTGCCACCTCTAACGGGTTCTAGATACAATCCTTTACCACTGTCGTCTACGTGGACGCGACACACGGCTCCTCCCTTCTTCAAAAACAGTCTGCTGCCACCCATTAATTTCTCAACTGCCGAACTCGCGAGTCCCGAGAGAGCTCCCATGCCGAGAGTCTTTCCGAGAAAGGGTAATGCTTTTGCGGCAAAGGGTAATGCTTTTGCGACGATTCCTGCCAATAGCGGTAGGAAACCGCCTTTCATTCTCAAATTGTATCTCAATTGAGCGGGACTCAATCTCATCGTCAACCCTCTTCCATCACGAATCGCTTTCTCCATCCTTTTGATTTGACTTCTGGTCCAGGCGATCGAATCCTGACCGCCACTCGTCAGATCTTCGTGAGTGAATTTGAATCTCACCGCCTCGCCTCTAGTTGTTAACGCGCTCTTAAGTTTCTTCCTCTGTCCAGCGGATATGTTCATGTTTTTAACCACGTATTGTGTCATATTTCTTTTTTTTTTAATATATTTTGTTCAGTTGTTTTTTTTGTTTTAATGATAATTATATATATATTAAATAATTTTTGTAAATTAATATTGCGTTATTTTATTTTCTTATTTATATATATACACACAATATTTTTTTTTTTGCTTTTATATTTCTCTTATGTGAAATCGTATCGTCACCCTCTCTCCGCGAAGATCTATCAGTTCACCATTTTGATCCGTCAACGTGGTTTTGAGACTATACAATGTGTCTAAAATCACTGGTAAATAAACTAAATTTCGAGGTCGTTCCATGATCTTATAACCCGGCGACACGTTTGGAAAGAAGGAATAGATCGTCGGTTGAGCGTTACCATTCACGTAGCTTCCAGCAATCACATCCACGTTCACCAGAATGCTATTGACTGCGAGAATGTCGACCGTATTTTCAGATGCTGCGTGGCCTTGATACATCTTTCGATCGAATCCCAGCATCTTGCCTATAGAATCGTCCGTGTTGAAATCCACTCGAAAATTATCTTCCAAATCCAACATCGTCTGTAAGGTATTAGGGTTGGGAGCGAGTCTGATCTTGTTGCTTCCCTTTCCATCCATCTTCATTCGCGTTTGAATGTAATTGTTCAAATCGTCTATGTCATAACTTCCTTTGGGAATTCGAATCTCCAACCAATCCACTCCGTCGAAATACTTGAACGAGTTATTCTTTTCGGTGACGTTGGGAAAGGAATAATAAGTCTCCAGATTCACCAACGCCATCTCGTATGTTTTCTCTCTATTCAATTCGATGGAAGGTTTGAATTTCGTCGCGAATCGAGTCAAATTGCCACTCACCACGATTTGAATGGATTGTTTTGCAGCCGTATTCTCGGCTATCCGTTCTAACAATTCTCCTTGTTCAAACATTATATTTAATTTTATTTTTATTTTTTCAAAACTAATTATTTGAAGATTTATTATTTTCTAATTTTTATTTTCACGCTCTATCTTATTATCATCAGAAACATAAAACTTGTCGAATCCGCATCGATATTTTCCATGATTAAATTCGCTAGTCAAATCGATCACAACGAAATTCTAAAGTCCTCCATCCCAAACCCTCTTCCAGAATCTCCTTAATTCCGCCGCGCTCATGTCGTTTGCGACATGATCGCTGTAGATGTGATTGAGATTCTTGAGATCTTGGCAAAAGAGAGATAGAAAATTAGCGTTCTCCCTTATCATCTGTCTGGGCAATCGAAAATAATTCTGCGACAGGTAGAAACAGTCCACGTTGCTGTGACGACCCCTAGCGTAATACGATTCGCATCGGTTCTGTCTCTCCAAAAGCAGATCGTCGAAAATCATGAGATTCTTATTTTCCGATTTCAATTCTCTAGGATCCGGAATGTCGCTAGCGTTCTCATAAAATCGACACTCGACGTTCTAAGATGCATTTCTCTTCATCAATTCCATCGCCGCACCGTCCAAAATGGTCGAAAGAGAACCTTCACTTTTGTCGAATTCCTCCCTACTGTCAAAGATTCTGGCTATGACGTCCTTAGGCAATCTATGATCCATGCACTCTCGAAGCAATCTGTATTCGGGTTGAAACAAGCTCTTGCCAAACACAAACAATCTGTCGTAATCCAACCAGTTGGGTCGCGACAACAGATTCATCAACAGATTGGTCTTTCCACAATTCGATTTTCCCACTATCAAGCCTCTTATGCTTTTGGGAAAGAACTCATTATTCAACCTCTTAGTCGCGGCGTCGTTCCAAGACATATCTTTAATGTTCATCTTTGTTTATTTTTTTGTTGTTATATTAGATTTTTTCAAACACAATTTTATGTTTTATCAAACTCAGTTTTTAATATTTTTATTTATATTACACCATCGCGAGTTCTCTTCAATCCAGATCCACTCGTCATTTTGGCTAAATCTTGTATGGGTACCACAGCATCCTTAAAATCTTTCCAACTTTTCGGCGTTCGCTCTAACGTAGCTCGCTTCGCCGGTGGACTGATCAACTTATCGATCAATGCGTGGGCTGCCCTCTTGCCAGCCACAGAAGCTATCCTACCACTGGCTTCGGAAGCGGCTTTCTTAGCAGCATCCAAAGCCGTCTTCTTACCAACCTCAAATGCGGTCGATGCGAGTTTTCTACCTGCATCACTCATGAATGCTCGCATTATTGAATCGACGATGCCAGAACCGCCTTGAATGTAAGTTCTAATGTATCCCCTGTTCTTTATCACCAACATATTTTTATTTTATAATATATTTTGTTTTCACTGGTAAATCGTTTGTTGTTTAAATACTTTTATTATTCTAGTGTAAAATTTACTGTTTTTATTTTATATATTTTGTTTGTTTGTTTCTCTCTACTTATTATATACATCAATCCTTCAATTCGTTCATCAGCCTTTTATAATGGTTTTTATTCAAAACCTTCTGTCTTAACAATTCGTCGCATATACTAACTATCTCATTATCTAATCCTGTGTTACCAGCACGTCTACTTGCCATCAACAAACTCAATCTCTGAGACAGAGCGTCAGAATCGCTCGGAAGAAAAGTGGTTTTCACCCGTTTGACAGTCACCGATTCGACGAACTTCTTATTCATATCCCATATGGGTATCACCACTTTCGTTCACTTGTAACCTCTGTTGTCTTTAGGTCTCGTCTCTCTGGCATCGTTATTTCTCTTCATGGCGTGGGTCTGAACCAGAATGTCACCGTAATTGTCGAAATCCTGTTCCGTGTAATCTACAGGCTTGTCGAAAAGGAGCAATTTGCGCAGTCCATCAGTTATTTTATACTTATTCGAACCGATGATTAAATCATCATCATCCATTTCCACTTCTGTGTCGCCCACAAAAGTTCTACCGTCCGAATCCTTATAAATTCCATACAACAGATCTCTCTTACCACCATCCTTGGACAATGCGACGCTATCAGTGGTGATAGTCGAAGCTGTATCGTCGCTCTCGCTCATGTCGGTTTCGATTCTCATGGGAACGTAATCCGGTGTAGATTGAAAGGAATACTGTTTTGTAAAACTACCGGACAACAGACCCATTCTCAAAGAACTCTCTTTTATGGGTCTCAATTCTTCAACTATCTCCTTCCTGCTTCGTTCCTGAACCTCCGTCATGGGTTTAAATATTTTTGTGGCTTCACGTCTAAGTTCCATCTCTCCAAGACGTCTGGTTCTGTCAGCCGATTGAATGCTCTTCTTGGCACGTTCATATTCGTTTAAAAGCTGATCTCGACGTTTGGCATCCATCTGTAAAAACATTTTTTTTGTTTTAAATTTTTAATATTTCCTTTGAGTATGCTAATGTGAGTTATTTATTATTTCCAAAATTAAATGTATAATTATTTTTATGTTTTATGTTTTAAGTAAATAAAAATCTTCTGTCTTTAATATAATAACTAAAAATCAGTTGAGGAAAAAACATTTTGCATGATAAAACCTCTATAAATGTGTTTTGCCTCTGAACGCATTAAAAATCGCATCACAAATTATTCACTCAATGACGAACTGGAGAACTTTGAAAAGTTTGAATGTTTTAGCGCATAAGAAACCGGTTTCTGATTTAACGCGTTTGAGAATAATTACATCCGTTAAAAGGGTTCATTCATATCTCCGAACATTATCACGAATATATTAAAAATTAAATTTACCTCTTAAACCTGATTGAGTGGAAACGCGCTTTTATTGTCTATTATTAAAACGATCCATTGAACGAAAACCTTTCATTCACACCGGAACAAAACATGCGGCACGTCGATTTACCCAATAACACCCAATAACACCCAATAATACCCAATAACACCCAATACTATCTGATAACAGGGTCGGAACAAATTTTTCTATGGATCCGGTCCCTTCCCTTACACACGGACAGAATCCCCTTCAACAAAACGCCTCGGAGAGAAACCTCACCCGACCCAAGCCATTTTTTTGTTTAAAAAGTAAGGTATCGGGTATAGTTCTCAAAATCAGTATAATAATAAGTATAATAAGTGGTGAAGATTAGGCAGCGGTGGGAGAGTGGCGGGTGGCCTCTCCTAAAAAATAGTCCGGAAAATGTGTCCGTCGTTCGGGGGTAGGGGTTCAGGGCAACTAAAAGGATCTTTCTGTTTGTGTTGGGTTGAAAAAGCGTAGAAATGCCTGATTTGGGTTAAAATTTGAGAACAATGGGGAGAGAGAGAGAGAGAGTGTGTGTGTGTGTGTGCAATTCCACTTGTAAGACCCTTCTGAAAGGTATTTTTTTTATTATTTAAATTTCAGTGCCCAAAAGGTAATCACTCGGTTTCTTTTGGTTTGTCTTTAGTGCAACACACAAATTCTTGAGATCTTTTTATTGGAGTTGAAGGCGTTGCTAATGTTTTTACTCTCTGACTGACTCACTGTGAAGTTAAAAAAAAACAATGACTCCTACTTCCCTTTGACCCTTGTCCAAACCATGTTGCCGCCCAAGTGATATCTTTTGAATTTGCGAAAACAACTCCCAGCTTTTTACACGGACCGACTGATGTCCTCGTCTAAAGAAAGCGTTATTTTGTTATTCCCACTTTTATGGAGAAGCAATTTCTTCGAGGGAGATTTTAAAGAATTAAATTAACCCCAACGTTACCAAGTTTATAGAATAAAATAAAAAACTTGAAGGTTGTTTAGACGTGAAAATGTGTCCCTTTGCTATTTGATATGGTCAGTACAATGGATATGGTCAGTACAACCGGGTCGCAAGGGATCCCGGGTCGCAAGGGATTTGTAAATCCGGGTCGCAAGGGATTTGTAAATCCCACATTGTCCCTGCGCGCCTCGGTCATACTAATTACTGACCAAAACCGTCCAAAACAGTCCAAAACCGTCCAAAACCGACCAAAAGTGCTAATTACCGACCAAAATACCGACCAAAACCCAATGAGTACCGACCAAAAAAATTAAATGAGTACCGACCAAAAAAATACGATTTTTTAGAATCTCAAAGGTTTTTAAGCAGTTATTTGTGGTGCTCGGCACTCGGCTCCAAAACCGACCAAAAGTGCTAATTACCGACCAAAACTCAATGAGTACCGACCAAAAAACTTAAATGAGTACCGACCAAAAAAATAATAATGTGCCGCAATATCATTGTATTTTGTCGGCGAGAGTGGTTTCATTCAGTATGTATGGCGTGTACTGTTGCTTGCTTCTTTCTTGATATGACTGTTGTTTCTACAATGGCAAGCCTCACAATGTTTTTACTGTGATGACTTTACTTCTAGCCAGTCGGCGCGACTTGTAAACTGTTTTCTGTAAAACAACATTAAATGCTGCAAAAGATCTTTTGACTTTTCCCCACAATAGAACAACAAGAACTTCAGTATTTGTTTTCTGTAATCTTAAGATGTGCCGCCAATTCAAGGTTTTTTTGGAGTATAAATACGGGAATATTTATTGGAGCTGACATAACCGCTAGCTAGTCTGAAAGAGCGACAATGTCAAGGAGGGGACTTAAAAATAAATGGCCCTGTGGGGGTTGTGGTAGTGAGTGCAAAGGTGACTCTATATACTGTGGTTTTTGTAGAAAGTGGTCGCATTCTAAGTGTGAAAAATTACGTGACAGTGACTTGAAATTATTGGGAAATCTTCGTGCACCCTACAGCTGCAAAAGATGCTTCAGAAACAATGACGGCTCTGTTTTTTATGAGTTTGCTGAACTTCGACTGGGCGGAGCAGCACGTAAAGGTATCAAACAGCTGTGCGATGATGTGCTAATGGTGGAATATTTAAGTAAAACTGACAAATTGGAAGAGCTAACTCCAGTTAATTTTAATGAAACCATGAACCGTGTTGACAAATACTCAAGTAGTATTTTAAAAATGTGTGGGAGTGAAAAACGCATTCCAGTGTCTGTGCGTGGAGACGGAAACTGCCTGTTCAACGCTGTGTCAGTTGCATTAACTAGTTCTGCGAATATGGCAAAGGAACTGAGAGTCAGAACATGCATTGAGATAGTCTCAAACTCACTTTTTTTTATAAAAAACACAGCAAATTTGAAGAATTCTCTTTGACGGCACCAGATTTTGAGGAAGCGTGCCTTGCCACTGCATCGGATGGTTCGCACTCATGTATTTTTACACTACAAGCACTAGCATCTGTTATTCAGAGACCAATCATATCTGTTTATCCACAAATAAATGGCCTGTTAGACGCATATGTTAGAGTTCTCAACTGCATGTTAGTTCCACGGGAAGAGAAAAAACGAAAACGGAAAAATGTAGACCCAATTTATTTACTTTGGACACGAATGGATGTTGAATTTACAAAGTCTGATATCACATGGCGACCTAATCATTTCGTGCCGCTTCTTGAACAGAACAAAACACCAGTCATTGTAGATCTTACCAGTGGTGCAACGGAAATTACAAAACCACACGTTAAATTTGATGAAAATATTCCAAATGACAGCAAAACTATCGATCTGACCATTGATTCACCCTCACACACCAATCAAGCAGAGTTGTTAACTTCGTCGCCATCTTCTGCTGAACATTATCCAGAAATAGAAATTAGTGTTGTAAATGTAGAAAACTCTGATGTAACAAATGAAAGTGCTGTCAGTGTTGATAATGGTTCTATTGAAAGGAAATATATTAAACAATTAAATGGTCGGTTCTTAGATATTGACACAGTAATCACACTCCTACAAAGTTTTGCTGATCCAGATGAAAGACCCACTTCTATTCCAAACGGCATCAAAGAAAATGTTTATTTCGTGCTCCAAAACAATTCTAACACTGAAAGAAGAAAAAATGGCAGTCGCAGTAATTTCGTGGATGACTGCGGGACATGGTCATCAAGTTCTTCTTCAACGAAAAGGATAATCCTTTATCCCGA
This sequence comes from Pictodentalium vernedei, assembly GCA_031216915.1. NCBI lineage: Eukaryota > Metazoa > Mollusca > Scaphopoda > Dentaliida > Dentaliidae > Pictodentalium > Pictodentalium vernedei. The sequence goes on from CM062288.1 coordinate 177,925,787, forward strand.
CGGGGGAACAAAGTCACTGAATTGAAAAACTCGCTGTATAAAACAAAAGTAAAAGGGGAATGGGTTGCGTTGGACCCATAGCCAACAGAGGAAGCAATAGTAATATTAAGGAGATTCTACGCCGCTTTCAAAAGGAAAAGTGATTATAAGAAACGTGTTTCGTGGGTGGATCAAGCACCGTCCAAATTCAATAAAGACATTGCAGTAGTCGAGTACTTTGGCGAATTTTCAAATGAAACTAGTCTTCACGGCAATGCAAAAATGACCAAAAATGAATATGTAAGAACAGATGAGAGAACTATGAGCCAAATCTGTCAGCAAGTTGAACATGACAATCCGAGAAATGTATACACAAAGTTAGTTCTCAATGACTCCATTGATGCGCCACGTAATCTGAAGCAAGTTCAAAATGCCAAGAGTTCAGTAAACCGCGAAAAAACAGATTGTGGAACTGCATTTCATAGACAATGCTTTTCTTCAGGAAATAATTCAAATGAAAGGAAAACCTCCAATGGCCATTCTATATACCGAGGAACAGCTGGTGGATATTAAAACATTTTGTGTGAATGCGGAAAAGCAGTCCATTTTGGGTGTCGATAGGACTTTCAACCTCGGAGCATGTTTTCTAACTCTAACAGTTTTCAAAAACAAAAATCTTGTTTGCTGTTCTTCTCAAGCGCCTTTGAGTGTCAGTTTTATCTCTTAAAAATTCATCTAAGTGAAAAAGGTTTTATAATAGAATTTTTATTTGAATGAAACAATTCTACGAACTATTTTTTGTTTGAATGAAACAAATTCTACAAAGTGTTTTATTAAGATTTATTTCACAAAATTCGCAGTGACAAAACATAAACAAACGATTTTCCCATCGATTTCTAATTTTCTAAAACTCAATTTTTTCAATGTCATCCGTTGAACGATGTCCTTTCATTCACACCGAAACAAAACATGAATGTCCATTATAACAGATTCAATTTTATAGTCGACTCTTTTGAACGAAAACCTTTCATTCACACCAGAACAAAACATGAGTGTCAGTTTTATCTCTTAAAAATTCATCTAAGTGAAAAAGGTTTTATAATAGAATTTTTATTTGAATGAAACAAATTCTACAAAGTGTTTTTATTAAGATTTATTTCACAAAATTCGCACTGACAAAACGTAAACAAACGATTTTCCCATCGATTTCTAATTTTCTAAAACTCAATTTTTTCAATGTCATCCGTTTGAAACGAAAACCTCGTCAAAAAAAACGTTTTTGAGGTCGATTTTCCTGGTCTAGAAGCGGCTAATGGGTTTCGCCGATCGGATCGCGCTTTAACCGTTCGAACACTCGTTGGCGAACATAAGTGGTCCTCAGGTGGTCCAGAATCGGTATACCGTTTTTTTATGCTGGTCTGGAATCGGCAAAGCGTTTTTTGCTCGCATTCACCAACGATAGATTGAAGGTCTAATCCACGATGGGAACGTCGACAAAAAATTTTTAAGAAAATTTTTATGTACAATTTCGTACATTTTTCACTTTTTTGAGCGACATGTCGAATGTACGCGTTCGCCAACGGGTATTTGAACGTGAAAAGTGCGATCTGTGAGCCTCAAAAACAATAGCCGATTCTGGACCACCATGAAAAAACGACACATGATTTTTGTATACGTGCACGCGATTTAACACTGAATCCTATGACGGTAAACACACCATGTACGTGTACTGTACATGTACAAAGTGGTCTGGAATCGGCGTTTATACCTACTAACCTCTCCAAATGTGGGGTATAATAAATTGTTAGATATTTACACAACCAAATGCCGAGCAACCTTCCCTCTTAAGTTAGTAAATTCTAACAAGCAACATTTCAAATATCAACCCTGGATGACGCGTGGCCTAATACAGTCTTCCAAAAAATAAAAAAAATAAACTATATATAAAGAAACTAAACAACCCGTCAGAAGAAAATAAAATTAAATTAAAACTCTATATCCAAATATTCAACAAATTAAAACGAATAAGCAATCATACTATCACCGCTTATGTTACGAAAATAGATATAACATTAAAAAAGCTTGGGATATCTTGAACAAGGCAATCCCCCCCCCCCCCCCCCCAAAAAAAAAAAAAAAAAAAAAGAAACAACATATCTCTATATGCTCATCAATGGGGGTTATAGACTATTCGACGAAAGACAAATTCGACGAATTTTTTTTAGGACGATTCGACGAGATTCTGGACGATTCGACGAAACTTCTGAATAAATTCGACGAAACTTTAGACGATTCGACGAAACTTTGGACAGTTCAACGATAAAAAAGTACAAGTTCGACGAAAACTTTTTTATTTATTTCCCCCAGCGGATTAAAAGAAGTTATTTTTACAACATACTCCACCCAATATAACTTTGAGTAGAGTATGCTGTAAGATAGCGTATTTTATCTCGGAACTTATTAGGTGGGGGCAATAGTGTGTGTGCATGAATAGCTGAGAATTGTTCTTGTAAATTACACTTAATTAAGGTACATAGCCTATATTTATGAGACGCTCACACTTAAGGCGCCAATTATAGGATTATCGGGGTGTGAAAATATGGCTGCAATTTTCATTTAACTCTTCCCCTTACAAAACCGACAAAAATTTCAGTGGAAATGACTAAACAAGCCGGTTTTAATGATAAACATTTTAGCATGAATTTATTGATACATGTACCCCCCCCCCCCCCCCCCCCCCCCACACACACACACACACACACAATTCTGTTGGGAGAAGTTTTTAGCACAATTACAATTTACTACAGCTGCGACATAAAAAAGAATAACATTTATTTTTCTTTTGGACCATGTATCAATGACATGATGGATGCCAAAAAATCCTTCGTTGTTATCTCAGAGTGTTTGAGCTTTTCAAATAATGTTTGTATGCTGTTTTCGCGTTTGCGCGAACTTAATTTTTGATGTCTTTGAAGCAACTCTTCAGAAACCAGCTGTGCTTGTGTCGGGATTAACCCACCCTCCTCCCAAAGTAAATTTACCAGAAGATAAAAGTTCATGCCGGGCCTGGAAATCTTTGTAGTGAGGCGACCATTCCAGCCTTCTGTGTCATAATTAGATCCCACATGCTGGTCAAAGACAGACCAAGTTGACACAGGAAACATAGGATTATCGATCCACGTGTTCTGAATATACTCCAGCAGTTTGGCTAGAGGACTGTTTGATGTGTTATTACAAAGCTCTTTCATTGAATTAAAGTAACTAACAATGCGTTGCTCAGTAGGTAGAGGTGCAGGCTGCAAGCCGAGAGGTCCTCGGTTCGAATCCCACCTGCGGCAACCGCGTTGTGTTCTTGGGCAAGACAGTTCATCTCCATTGCCCGCGTGGGGGCACGATGACGCCGTGTACTAAGGCGTACTGCACGTCGATGGTACGCATGTCTTCAACCAATCTTACCCTGCCTGTGCTGCAGTGCGGAGTTACGATGTTGGGGAGCTGGCAGCTGCTCGTCGTTGCTCGGTGGTTCTCTCCGGGTACTCCGGCTTCCTCCACCCGTAAAACTTTCAGGGTCATGATCAGCCATTGTGCATAAATATGTGACCTTAAACATCAATAAATAAATAAATAAATAACAATGCGAGTTGATGATGGAAATGCAAGACATAACAAACATCGAATAAACTTGTATGTGTTGGTGCGTTTTCTATATGTCTCTGAAAGACCACATTGTTGCACTTTTCGCCAGACTGCCTGCGCCCAATGAAAGACTCAACCCTGTATAATGACATTGGGAAACTGTTCTTCAAAGAGCGGTTTAACAAAAGGCAAGAATCAAATTGCTTGGTCAATTGTGTCTTTTTTAAAAATATATTCGTCGAATTGACCCTTTTAAAAAAATTTCGTCGAAATTGTCTTCCGTCGAATTGTCTTCTCGTCGAATAGTCCATTTCGCCGAGTTTGTTTTTCGTCGAATAGTCCAGATCCCATCAATGGCTAGTAATGGAGAAACCATTTCAGATCCCTCAGTTATAGCAAGCCATTTCAACACATTTTTCTCTAAAACAGGACAAATGGTAGCGACAGAGTACCCCATACAGAAAAGCATTTCACCGACTACCTCAATAACAAAAACACTAATACTTCCTTTATGGCACCAACAAATCTGCAGGAAATTATATCAATTGTCAAAAAGTTAAAATCCAAGACACGTACAGACTGTGATGATATATCAACAACAATTCTAAAAGAAACAATTCAGGAAGTGTCAATACCATAATGTCACATAATAAATAACTCACTATAAGCTTGAATCGTTCCAACAAAAATGAAAATAGTGAAGATTATATCTGTATATAAAAGCGATAACCCCCAAGAGTTTAATAATTATAGGCCGATTAGTCTGCATTAGGTTAACATCATTCTTCAACCAATATAACATAGTCTACGAACACCAATACGGCTTCAGGGCAAAACATTCTACCGTGCACCCGATACCTCATCTCCTTCATGGTTTGGCTTCAAACAATGACAAAACAACAAAAAATACACTTTACCTATTTTACTAGATTTATCCAAGGCATTCGACTCCATCAACCATAATACTCTTCTCAAAAAGTTGGATTATTACGGAATCAGAGGTATAGCTAACGACTGGTTCAAAAGTTATTTGACGGGGGCGGGGGCAGTGTGTTAGTTTTCAAGGTCATTAGTCCCAAGGTAACTACATTACGTGTGGTGTTCCCCAAGGCTCTATCTTAGATCCCATACTTTTCCTAATATATATTAATGATATTACAAATTCAACAAAATTTAAGCTTCTCTTGTTTGCCGATGACACTACAGTATACAAATCAGTACACGAGCTTGACTCTATTTTCCAGGAAATCAACATGGAAATCGACAAAATAAACAATTGGTGCTCCGCTAATAACCTCTCCCCTAATTCAGATAAAACTAAGTACATGTTAATTTGCCTCACAAACACAAAAGTAAAACTAGGAAATAGATATATTAAAATAAATGGAAACAAGATAAGATTAGTAAGCACTTCAGAGACAGAAAAACATGTTAAATTTCTTGGCATTCTCCTAGATGAAAATCTCACCTTTAGAGATCATGTAGCCCTCGTATGCACTAAATTATTCAGAGCCTTTTTGTGATCAAGAAGGTCAAAAATACTGCCCCTCGCCGCCATGAAACAACTTTATTTCTCTCTAATCCATAGCCACATTCTGTAGGGAATTGAAGTATGGGGACAATCCTCAGCATGCCAAAAATTACTCACACTCCAAAAACGTGCAATTCGCATTATAAATCATGGCAAGTACAACTGTCACACCGACCCTTTATTCCGAAAATCCAATATTTTAAAAATAGATGATCTCTACTCAGTGCGATCGACAGTGTGGTCACGCTACCGTCAGACAAGCTATGTTGATAAAAGATGTCGCTTGAAGGACCACAACTACTAACCAGGATCGTTTCATCCTAACCACGGCGTTACGTAACCGCCATCAAAGTGCCTCAGAAATTGGACAGCAGCTGCACGGAGCGACAGATGTGCTAGTCAGTGGTCAGACTATCCGAAATCGCCCACACAGCTGTAATTTGTACGCTCGACGACCTGGAATAATTCCACGTTTGACTAAACGTCACATCGCAGCAAGGCGTAATTGGTGTGGAGCACGACAGCGCTGGGACAATGGTGTCGGTGGAGCAACGACATGTTTTCGAACTCCACGACAGGCGAAACAGGTCTCCGGACGTTCCGACCCAAAATCAGTTCGTCCCGGGACGATTCGTCCTAAATACATTATCGAACCGGGACGGTTCGTCCGGGACGATTCGTCCCGAAAAGTAATTTGGTGAGATAAATGATCATACACGTATGGTTATTGTAAAATCGAATTATCGCAGAAATAGACTATTTCGGAGGATCAGACAAGTGGAAAAATACCACCAAGAGCCGTTGTCTGATATTTCGACCGTTAATAAAGTGTAAATCACATTTCCTGTGATATACACTTTATTGTCTGCCGAAATAACAGGCATTTAGTTCGAATGAATAAATTAATGTTCAAGTGGAAAGTGTAAAGGTAGCTTGAATACTAAATATTTCTCCACAATTCGTGATATTTTTGTCCATTACCTCCAGAAATTGCCGACTTTCACGAAATGGTTTCCCGGAAATGATTAGTAAATGAGTAAAAAAAAAATCTATATCTATATAAATCAAAGTATATATTTTTTGCCCCGATAACATGAAAATAAATGTGGAGACGGATCGTACTGATATTCGAAAAAAATAATTTGGGACAAAGCGTCTCTATACTCCGAAAACAATTAGTGGGACGAATCGTCCCGATATTTGGGACAATTGTCCCGGTTGTAATTTTGGGACGAATCGTCCCGGAACGAACTGGTTTTGGGACGATACGTCCCGTAACCCGAAACAGAGTGTGGTGGCGGCGAAACGAACGATACCATGACGTAACCGTTAGGCAGCACGATCGTTTTGGTGGTGGATCAGTTATGGAGTGTGTGTGTAGGGGGGGGGGGGGGGGGGGGCTCCACACCAAACATATCGCCCAACAACATGGATCATAAAGCATATATATGCGTACGTGTGTAATACACGTGTGTTTGATGTGTGTGTGTATGCATGTATGTATACACGGGCATATGTCTGTATATTATACATATACATATATATATATATATATATGTAGGTTCAAGTATATCTATGTGTGTGCACGTGGAGGAGTTAATGGCTAAAAAACGAATTACTTTGTTATATTTACTCAATGTCTCACTAATCCACTCAATATCTGTATGTTTTGTTTTTGTTTTTTTGTGTTTTTTTTATTAGGGTCTAAGGACACATTAACAGCCAGGGTCATATCATGTCGGTGACAGTTTTACGGGTGGAGGAAGTCGGAGTACCTGGAGAGAGCCACCGAGCAACGACGAGCAGCTGTCAGCTCTCGAACATCGCAACTCTGAACTCTGCACCGCGGCAGAGGTGTATGTTTTTAAACACTAGTTACAGTCTATAATTATGTATGCACTGTAACGTGATTGCTCAAAGTAATAGCATATGCTTAGTGTTGTATATAATTATATCCTATCAAAAAATGTTACAACTATTTGAATTTATCAAGATCTAACCAGTTCTACTCCTCTTTGTTAAGGTGATAGCTAAAAATTACGATTTTCTTGTTTATAAGTGTAAATATTTCCGATAATCTTTCTGAATGGGTTAAACATAAAACGTAAATATAGGTATATGACGGACTTTTAAAACCGATTCGTCATTTAAACAGACCAGCAATAATTCAAGTGCTGCTAAATTAAGCGTGAAGATTAATGTCCATTATTACGCATTTGTCGAACGCCACATGGGCTACCTGATAAAGATTAAGAGAGAGAGAGAGAGAGAGAGATACCAAGTCATTATGTGTATAATTATGGCCAGTTAATATACAATTGTTGTAGAACGGTACATCGCGCATGTCATTATGTGTATAATTATGGCCAGTTAATATACAATTGTTGTAGAACGGTACATCGCGCAGTCTAGAGGCACTAAACTGAGAATTAATGTCCTGGCTATATATATATGGAAAATATCGGGGAGTTTCTCGAAAAAGTCATTCCAGTCTGAAGGTGTGTAAGGCTGTGGGTCGTTGCGTGCAGATGGGGATGTCCCATGCTATAGGTTAGAGGAGGTGCCGCATCGGTGCGAAAGTATAGGCAGGTTGTGATGTAGGGGAGCCACAGAGCTCATATTTAGAATAGGAGCAGTCGCGAGCGAAGTCGGTGGCCAAATATGAGAATAGGATCAGAAACACGAAGTTCGAGCACAGGGAGCTAATTTTCATTCAGGTAAACGGCATTACCTGTTTTAGAAGACAAGCCATACGTAGGCAGAGTAGGCTTTGCCTGTATGGACATTATTCTGAGATAGACGCAGGGGAGAGTTTAACTCCATTGGTGGCGACTGCTTGAGTGACAAGCGTCAAGTACAGTGGCAATAAGCTAGTGGCCGTGCGACGGCAGTGGTACAGTGACATCCCGTCACTTGTTGGAGGAAAGGCGTCCCGATAAAGTGACATTATGTTAGTGGCCGTGCGACGGCGGTGAAAGGGTGAAGTGAAGAGGCGACCAAGGAACAAATAGCAGCGAAAAGGAGGAAGAACCAGCTACAACAGAGAATGCGGACCCACAACTGACTCAAACGGTGTGTGGGTAGGTGATGATTGACGTTTTGTTTTCTTATTCTTTTGGATTTCATGCAAGTCACATATTATCATATTTATTTTTATATATATGTATTAAAATTGTTGTTTTCAGTGAACCCCTGTTGATTTAAGCTTTTCGAGGAAAAGTTATTAACCCCTTCAGGATAAGAACCCACCCAACAAAAGTGAAACAGGCGGGTTCGTCACGGTGAGACATTCGTTCACACACGGATTCAGGCAACACTCCTTGAGTTTTGGCTGAATACGCTGCGTTAATCTATTTCCTCCAACAGCGACAAAGCCCCGGTTTCCGACACTCTTTTTGTTTTGTTTTGTTTATTTTTTTTCTGGGAAGCGACTGGAAACGGCCAAATAGGCCATGTCGCCTCCTGAAGATGTTAATAACTATCTTTATCCTATTGCATTCATCATATACTGTGTCAAAAAAAAAAGAAAGAAAATTAACCTTTGAGGAGCAATTTTTTTTAGTATTATCGACTTTAATCCCAAACAAATTATTCCAAATTCATATTTCGAGTCTAGGCGTATGGATTTGCATACTTTCATGTTCTTACTGTTGCCAGCGTCACGCCAGGACGTCGCAATTCAGACATGGGGTGAAATGAAAAGTTCACACATGCAGTCAATAGCGTGTGTGTCCACCGTTTGCCTCTTGGATGGCAAGACATCGACGGCGCATGGACCTGACAAGTCTCTGGATGTCACCCTGTGTTATTGCGTTCCAATCCTGCCGTAGAACATTACGTAAATCGCCTAACGTCTGAAGATCATGAAGTCGTAACCGACGGTCTAGTTGATCCCAAAGATGCTCGATTGGCGACAAATCTGGCGAAAGTGGGGCCAGGGAAAAAGTTCGATGCCCTGTTCCTCAAGAAAGTCACGACAGATGCGCGCCACATGACATCGGCATCCGAAGTTAGCGTTGAACAACGGGACAACAACAGCGTTAAGATTTCGTCCCTATATCGCTGCCCATTCAGATTACCATCGGCGAAAATCAACTGCGTTCGATGGTGCAAGGAAATTCCTGCCCAAACCAATTCACTACCCCAGCCGAAACGGTCGCGTTCCGGCACGCAAGGATCAGAAAACCGTTCTCCTCGTCGGCGATACACTCTTGCCCTACCATCAACGCGCCGTAGACAAAATCGTGATTCATCACTAAACGAACTGTGCTCCAACGCTGCTGAGTCCAGCGAACACGCTGAAGTACCCATTCCATTCTGACGGTACGATCACGTTGGGTAAGGATTGGTCCGTGGTATGGATGCCTACTTAGGATGCCGTGTTCAGCGAGTCTGTTCTGGACGGTGTGTGCACGGATTCTATTGTTAGTTCTACCAGGAGTAATTACCGCTGTCCTCGTCGCCGGAAGGAAGCGATCCCGCAAGTGAGACGTCCTGATGTGTCGATCTTGTGCAGGGGTCATAACTCTTGGTCGACATGAACGCGGTCGGTCGGCAGTAGATCCAGTGGTTCGATACCTTGCAATGAGACGGTAAATAGTGGCCACCGTGACTCCGAACTCAGCAGCGAGCTCATCTGGAGGTATTCCTGCCTCATGCACACCGATGGCACGCAACCTCAGATTTTCGGTTAACCTTGGCATTTTTTAAAATGTCGGAAGACAAAAACTAGCGTTTTTTCTCAATAACCAGGCTCTGTAGCACAACATAACACAAAGAAAATCGTCGGTCAGATTCAATTTGACATTCTCGGGTAGTACGTGCTATTTTGAAATCTGTAGCAAAATTGTATACGGTTGGGTGGACAACAACAACATGTCATTAAACTCGTTGTACGACTTCTTGTCTACAAACATGCAACATAAGAACTATTATATTTCATCCTTTATGCTATTTTTTCACATTTGTTTCTATTAGACTTTCTTTTTGAACTCAGTATACTTGTATAAAACTGCATTCTTCGAATAAAATTCTGTTCTGTTCTATTCTGACTAATCGTTATTATTACATTTCCTGATATATGATTGTAATTTGTGACATCACACACACACACACACATATACACACATGCTCAATGAGCTCTGTCACACAAGACTGAACTGATTCACTTCCTAGTTGCATTGTGGGAAAAATGTGTGACTTGAACTTTTTTATATTTTCAATATCAGAGAGCAGTGCCAAACAATTGTATTATCATATGCAGTACTGTTGACAACCAAATGTATAAGTGTATTTTCTATTTTAAGGGAGGTTCTGTTATTATTATAAATCCTTCTTCCTAATTTGGTATTTACTTTGTAGCCTTTCCTGTGGGAACCATGGAAAGTGGAACAGTGCATGCTTGCTGTGGTAAACAAGTTCTGATTTACCGGTAAAATAGGACCCAGAACCAATGACTGGTGTGGAAGTCCTCCAAAGCAGGTAGAATACGTATTAGCGATTGACTAAACAATTGTCATTGATGCTGAATGTGACCTTAAGCACCAATAAATAAATTCTTTGTTGCCTGTGCGAAGAGAGACAACTTTTTCTTCATGCAAGAATTTATGCATGACATGTTGAAAGGGTTAAGGTTGTGTAATATCTTACAGTAGGTATTCAAAGTATAATACATTACAAAAAGATGCCAGACATCCCATCAGTGCACCAATGGCCATTGCTCACTCTTTATAAGATCAGGCCACTACGCATACACATACGATTACCCTGAAACACCCATATATAAAGTAAAACATTATCCAAAAGGCATGCAAAGTTCAAACCAGTAGACTTCTGGGCTGAACTCTGAGGCCCATTAAACGAAACTTTGCTTTTGCTTTTTCACAGAATATCAATCATGGTTTGACTGAAAAATATACTGGTGTGTGTGTGTGTGACACAAATTCAAGTATCAAATCTAGTACCACAAGAAGGTAATGAATACCAGCAAGAGTGATTCAATGCTCAATCCAGACGTAAATGTCCTAACTGAAGAAATTATGGCCTGTGGGGGTGGGGGGGAGGGGCTCATCCCCCCCCCCCCCCACACACACACATTTTAGCAGTTCCACTGCGTGTTGAGCTCTGCCAAACAAAATATGATAATACTGGATGGTGTGATATGGATTTTAAAGATTTTTGATGACATGATTTCACTGTATACTTACGTGTCGACACCATCATAATCTGCACCAATACCGACATAATCAACGCCAATTAAATCTTTGATGTAATCAATGTGATCTGTGGAAGATAGTTTAACAATATAAATAGCCAATGAAAACTAATTTAAGATTTTTATTTACTACTATCTATCTTGTACACAACAGAAGGAGAATAGAGGGATTTTTGGTAAAATAGGAGAATACACAGAGGTGGCGAAACCGGGGGTGGGGGGGGGGGGACGTATCCCTCCACTTTTTCCACAGACATGATGCGTGGTTACACAATGAATTGAAATGGGCGCATGCAAATATGCCAATATTGATGCATTCCTGTAATATATTATTTACAAATCCAAACAACATTTGGCCAAAGAATCGCACCTTCGGTCCGTTTCTTCTACTTCGACCATCTTCTAACCCGAAGGCTAGATGACTGAAGTAGAAGAAATGGACAGGAAAGTGACCACACCGCGCCCGCGGCATGCTCATCTCAACGAGACACTATAGTGTGTCACGGTGCATCGCACCTTCGGTCCGTTTCTTCTACTTCGACCATCTTCTAACCCGAAGGCTAGATGATTGAAGTAGAAGAAATGGACAGAAAAGTGACCACACCGCTGCATGCTCATCTCAACGAGACACTATAGTGTGTCACGGTACATTTACCAATATACGATATAAGTAACTTTTTCCCCCACAGGGCTGAACCATGGTAGCCTTGAAAATTTGTGCCCCTCCACTTTTATCGAGTTTCTGTCGCCTCTGGATCAGTGTGATAAATGAGTACACAATACAATTGTAGTTGGCAAATTTGTTGAAATTATGTAATTTATAATGTACCCCATGGTAATTTAATTCTACTCCACTTGAAACTGTAGAATTAAACTATCACTGATCCTCCCCATGCATTTCCCAATAGATTATCCTCTATGTCCCGACACCAACCGCAATACCTTGCAGTGATTGGTCAATGCCTCGTTGATTTTATTTTATGTCTACTATCAGCGATTCTTGTGTCCACTGTCAAGGAAAGCGTCTCGTTGCCATGAGCAACGGTTCATCGCAATGTCTTTTTTCACTTGAAATCAACTGAGGCAAATACATTTAACTGAAGTAAAATATACACAAAAGTACCGTTATTACGTGCAAAAAGATTGGTTATGTAAACATGGGTAATTATTTATGAAACCGATTAGATTATAAGGTCTCTTTTACTCTAACATAAACTGAAACGAATCGAGAGCATCTAGTTAATTGTTTTTGATGATTGTCAGTCATTGTCGGATTGTCTTGGGTAATTCGTTGTACTTCTATTCAACCCTCCGAACATCCCCTCCCTCCTATTAGAGACTTTAGATCACATAGCAAACCACGTGCCACCATAGAACCAAGGTGGGGGGCCTCCAGTAAATAAAATGGACATCGGAAACACGTGCTACTCTAACAACAGGCGTTGTGTATGCGCACCGACACCACATATCACTGTGGCAAGTGATGTCCTAACGTGGCCACTCATGTGGGCTAACATGACAAACCAAACATGACATCATATGGTCACATGGCTACGATGTCACTTCCTTGGACCCCCAACTGTGGGATGAAAACCACACTTCATACCACTTCCAGAAAAGTATTTGTCAATGGTGAGCAAAAAAAACGAACTGAGCATGGGTAGATCGCTTGTGGACAACACAAAACTCTTTTCATCATTCCATGTAGAGTTATCAATAATCTGAACCAAAATATTATTCAGAGACGATCATGATTATGTCAAATGGTAGCGTTCGGGGTCGTAAGAAAACAATCTTAAATGGAAGGTGGAGGTGGTTAGTTTAAACAGGTGTTTGAGAAATTTGTGAAATAATAGGCTCTCCGACATACGATTTAATTACATCTGACTACAAAAATGTTTGAGCGTTTTTTATTGAAAGCTGGTGGTCACCCAAATCCTGACTTAGATATTGTCCCTTGGTGTTTAACAATTCGTCATTTGCAATTCTAAAGCACTGCAGATAGCACTTTGTTGGAACTAATGGCCGATATGGTGTTTTATTTCTTGTTCCCTAGTTAGAATGGGCGGCGGCCATGGGCACCCCGTTTAAAGAATTTCGACCAATTATATTTCTGGAACGTCGAAATGCAATTTTCTTATGTGTCACCGACGAGAAATGGACAGCGTCGACCGCGGTAAATTTCCATCGAGGTGAGGCTTAAATAATTATCAGCCTGGTGACTAATGACGGTAGCTATTTCAAATAGATGCAAATCACCGCTTCCGGGACATCGCCGCATAATGTCACGGGAGGAGTAGGTATCTATTTGCCGAGAAGAGCCGACCATAAAGGGTTATGATGTGACAAATGCTAAATATAATAACTGGTCGGGGACTTCTAAAATGCTGGGGAATTTCATTTCCTACAATTACATATGGTCCTTTTTTCATAATCGCCAGCTAACTCCCATAGGTCACGATTAGTTATCTGCCAAGTAACCCACAGATGCTTGTCTATAACTGATGGCTTTCAACGGAAGAGAGCTAGTACCTGCTTTGCTGAGAGATATAAGGCCCAGAGAGATATAAGACTCAACAAAATCAATATTAGGCTCGGCCTTCGGCCTCTCCTAATATTGATCTCACTTCGATTTATATCACACCATAGCCGCCCACTGAAAGCCCCATAACTTATAATACTGCGTGTTTTGGTTCATTGTGTAAAAAAAATATAATAAAGAAATACTTTAGCCAATCATTTTGACTGAAAATGCATGAACACAAAAAGGTTTCATTATTAAAAAAAATTTAAAATCTCTTTTACTGTCAATGTAAGACATGTTAGTGTCTCGCATGGGATCCCTTTATAATAATCGGCAGTATAGACATAAACGATTGACTAAACCTGACTTATACCTTTGTTCAGACCATAACTGGCCACAGGTATATATACTGAGTCAAAAAAGAAAGTATAATAAACTTTGAGGGGCAATTTTTTTTAGTATTATCGACTTTAATCCCAAACAAATTATTGTAAATTCATATTTCGAGTCTAGCTGTATGAGTTTGCATAATGTCATGTTCTAACTTTTGCCAGCGTCACGTCAGAACGTCGCAATTCAGACATGGGGTGAAATGAAAAGTTCACACATGCAGTCAATAGCGTGTATGTCCACCGTTTGCCCCTTGGATGGCAAGATATCGACGGCGTATGGACCTGGTCAGTCTCTGTATGTCATCCTGTGGAACTGCGTTCCACTCCTGCCTTAGAACATTACGTAAATCGCCTAACGTCGGAAGATCATGAAGTCGCACCCAACGGTCCTTTTGATCCCAAAGATGCTCGATTGGCGACAAATCTGGCGAAAGTGGAGGCCAGGGAAGAAGTTCGACACTCTGTTCCACAAGAAAGTCACGGCAGATACACACCACGTGACATCGGGCATTGTCTTGCTGGAATAACTGTAATCCAACGTTGGCGTTGAACAACGGGGCAACAACAGCGATAAGAATTCCGCCCCTATATCGCTGTCCATTCAGATTACCATCGATGAAGATCAACTGCGTGCGATGGTGCAATGAAATTCCTGCCCAAGCCATTACGCTACCTCCACCGTAACGATCGCATTCCCGCACGCAAGCATCAGAAAACCGTTCTCCACGTCGGCGATACACTCTTGCCCTACCATCAGCGCGCAGTAGACAAAATTGTGATTCATCACTAAAATGAACTGTGCTCCAACGCTGCTGAGTCCAGCGAACACGCTGACGTACCCATTCCATTCTGATGGTACGATGGCGTTGGGTGAGGATTGGTCCGTGGCATGGACGCCTACTTCGGATGCCGTGTTCAGCGAGTCTGTTGCGGACAGTTTGTGCACTGATTCTATTGTTAGTTCTACCAGGAGTAATTGCTGCTGTCCTCGTCGCCGGAAGGAAGCGATCCCACAAGTGAGACGTCCTGGTGTGTCGGTCTTGTGCAGGGGTCGTAACTCTATGTCGACCTGGACGCGCTAGGTCGGCTGTAGATCCAGTGGTTCTATACCTTCCAATGGACGGCAAATAGTGGCCACAGTGACTCCGAACTCAGCAGCGAGCTCATCTGGAGGTATCCCAGCCTCATGCATAGCAATGGCACGCAACCTCAGATTTTCGGTTAACCTTGGCATTTTTTTTAAATATCGGAAGACAAAAAATAGCGTGTTTTCTCAATAACCCAGGCTCTCTAGCACAACATAACACAAAGAAAATCGTCGGTCACCCATTCAATTTGACATTCTCGGGTACCACGTGCTATTTTGAAATCCATAGCAAAATTGTGTACGGTTGGGTGGACAACAACATTTCATTAAACTCTTTGCACGGCTTCTTGTCCACAAACCTGCAACATTAGAACTATTATATTTCATCCTTTATGCTATTTTTTCACATTTGTTTCTATTATACTTTCTTTTTTGACTCAGCATAACAGTGGCGATAAAAGTTACCCCCCAAACCCATGACTAAAATAATAAATAAAATATTTCGTATGATACCAACTGTCATTTAAGCTCGTCTAGTATTTCTCCCTACCAAATCCAGCCTAATAGTGTTTGAGATAGATAGATTTTACTGCCCTGGTCGATGGTGGAGACTGAGGATGTGGTGGGGTTTCTGAATTTACAAAGCAGCCACCAAGTCCCATATTAGTCCTGTTTTATTTGTACATATGTTTAAAATTGGTCCAAGTAATATTAGGCCCAAACGTTTGATTCAGAGAGTTACGGTAACAGCATTCAGTTGTGAGTGTTGAAGCGCTGTTCAGCATGCATTGGTGAGGAACAATAACAACTCAAAAGAAGGGCAAGACAGTACGTTCACTGTGTTTAAAATTTTATGTTGTCCAGTACAATGTTGTAGAATTAGAATTGGGAATAACAAGAAGACCGCCAATCTGGCTATGTTATTCCCCACGGTATACATATGTGTTTTCATGTAATTTTATCATCATTATTATTTATTATTGTGTATATATTTACTGTGAAATAAGAATCAATCAATCAATAAGACAATCGAGCAGGAACAAGCATATATGAACAAGCTATCGAGTAATTGCTCGAACGAATGACTCCTTTTACGACTGTTATGCTCATCTGGGTATTGGAGGATACATATGACTTGGTGGTGTACAATTGGACTTTCTACCTTTTAGAGGATAGTCATGGCGCATAGCGCCTGTTCATTTCCTGGCTCCTAGCCCCCCCCCCCCCCCCCCACACACACACACATACACACTTCGTCATAGTTCCAAGGCCTGTACTGCTGATTTATCCATTGTCATCACCGTCTGTCCTACGTTTAGCGTCCACTCTTTACTTCTACTGCTATTGGTCGGTACCACTATTATTGGATACCACTATCTGCCTTGCTCTAGAGTCTCCCACACTTACTACTGACTACCATGGCTCTCAGCACCTATATCACTACACCACAACCCCTACGGATCCCTGTTCATATCACTATCTTACTTGGCCCCCACTACTACTAGCATTCTACTACAATCTACATGCTCTAACGACTCCAATCTTATCGAGCAAATAAATTATCGAGTAGTGACTTAAAGAGGCATTTCTCGAACGACTCAAATCCAATCGAGAAAATAAGCCATCGGGTAATTACTTGTTTTACGACTCTTATGCTCATCTTGCTACTGTTTGTAGTAGCTAAATAATCAAATGGCACCCCTCTCTCAGACGTAACGTTCGTTTTCATTGGAACGCATTTGGGCAAATATTGCGTGATATCAATGCAGCGGTGATGGGTGGTGTAATGGAGTCAAGACCACTACCTTTGCTATACAATTTTGCGATGTTATGTTGGACATAGCTCATTTTTGTTGAAAGTGTATGGTCTCACCCCATCAACAGAAAAATGCAATCTACACCACGGGGATCTGTTCTGAAACGAAATCAATAGAATCAAGTTGGCTACTTCACAGCAGTCATGATGTTATAATATTATGGCAACAAGTAAAGGAAACTATCATTTCTGAAACCATATAGAATTGCTAGAGAAAAAGTAACAAGTGCTTTGTTTACCTGCAACTTGGCTCAGGGTTGGTGTTGATTTGTTGTTTGGTGCGCAGTTGATGTACTTATCATAAAAGTTAACCATAACTACACCCTTGTTCTCTTTCTGAAAATAAATAAGACGAGTGTCTTGAAAATAGTTATAAAGGGCACAGGGCATAAATGGGTGGGTGAGGGTTGGTTGGGGTAATTATACACCCCCCCCCCCCCACAACGATAACCATCTACCACTACCACTGTGAGCAGCACAGAAAGAAAATTGTCAGGGAGCACCTTGGTTGTCGGGGAAAATACCAAACATTACCAGAGCAGAAAAATCACAGTTGTGGGGAATTTCAAGTTGATTTTGTTGTACGTTACCCCCGCCGCTAGAGTGAAATTCGAGTTGGATATTGGCAAGGGCGCCGAAAGCATACGAGGGCAAGGGATACAGGGATATCAAAAAGGGCGCTCGACTCTGGGATGAGTTAAGACCGGGATTTTACAATGTATCATAAAATGTAACTATGCTTTTATAAAGCTTAGAGCCTCACTTCTTTGTTTGTTGATTATCGACCAGCCTCCGGTATTATACCTGCTCCCTTATCCCTACATTGCCATTGGCACACGTAAAATACGTTAGAAACGAATACTCGAGAGTTTCTCAGTTACAGTTCTCGAAAAGTAGTCTTTTTCCACAAGTGCACAAATAACGAAGAAGGAACTCCGGGAAGTGAAGCAGTGCATGTTTACTGTGGTAAAAAAAAACCCCTCTTTTTGTTGATGTGAGTGTTGCGGGACGTGACAACCGTTACTTATTCCCACTTCCTTATTCGACATTTGTTATCAACCTATTTTATTGGTTGATAACGAATGTCGAATAAGGAACTGCGAATAAGTAACGATTGTCACTACGTGAGTGTTACAGAAGTGTCCCAAGTGCTTCAAATCTGCTGTATGACAGACATTCAAGTTTTAAATGTTCTTCAAGTGTCCGTTTGGTGAGGGGTGGCAATGCATCCACCCATTCTGTCCTTACGTGGGAATGACTTCATTATGTTACCATTTGGGGTAATTTCAGTAATGCGCGATTCGTCTCTTTGTCGTCTGAACCAAAACTCAGTTTTGGAAACAGAAGGAACGTTCTCCGAACCCTTTAAGATTCAAATCATTAATCTCGTTTGCCTTTAATTTGTCTGCAAGACTGAAAAATAGTATTGCTGGAATTTGGGGGCCTGGTTCACTTAATAAGCTATGTTGGTTTTCAAAGTTTGTGTTTGGATTTGAATCAAAGTCCCGTTTCCACAACGTGCTCTTAATTTTGTCATGTCGAACTCTGATAAGATGGCACAGATTTGATAGTACTTGAATAGAATGTATAATTGGCTACCTGTTCCGAGCTTCTTTGATTATTTTATTTGGAACAGCCTTTATGTTGTATGTCTTGTTAAAGAGGTTTTCTTGGGAATCCAGCAGAGTATTCGGGTCTCAAAATCCTCAGTTTCTTGAGAGTTCTAAACGAAGTTCTGAGAGAAAATGAATCAAAGACTGCTATTAGAATATATGGTATAGAAAATAATGTATAGTGTAGAAACGACATATAGTGTAGAAAAAAATTAACGTATACTGTAGAAACGATGTGTAGTGTAGAAAAAATCAATGTATAGTTTAGAAATTCTCCCTACGTATAATGTAGATCGAATTTAACGTACAGTGTAGAAAAAATTAGACCTCATGAGTGGTTATAAAGAAAAAACATTTTTATATGAAATTTTTTTTAAAGCCAAAATGGTGTTTGTTACTTCCAGGGGACCCGCTCGTATACGCAGATGAGTGTAGATAATAGTGATACGGACTGCACCACCCGGACCGGACCGGTCCGCGGTCCAGGGGTTGACGGACCACGGTCCGAATCGCCGCCGTTGGACAGCTTTGGACCGGTCCACCCACCCGGGCCAGTTATTTTACGGTTCGGTCCACTTTTTCGCGTATTGATATATATATTTTTCAGTTAGAAAGATATGCTTCTTAATTTTTTGTGAAACATGTTTTTGATGTATATTTATTAAACATGCTAAAACTTACAACAAAGAGAAAAAACGACGGCACAACATGTAATCCTTTTAACATTTGAAATCAGGCTTGTATATCGACCAAACTTTTTGATTAAAAACTGATGTTGAAATCTTTAGTTTGCTGCGTAATATATAGGGGGTCTGCGCTATTCGTCAAGATGGACCATTCGCCCCAATTATTATGGTGGACTATTCGCCCAATGTGCTTTTGCCACCATTTTTTAGAACACGGAAAAAAACATCTTTGGTTTAAATATTCCTCATTACCACCAGGGGCTGATCCATGATTTTCAGTTAGTGGGGCATAGGTGCGAAAATGTGACATGACCCACGGTATTACCATAGTTCAATCGAAAATTGGCACGGGCATGTTTTGAGACCCGTGGAGTAACATGGGATGGATCTCCGCGTCGTGCGTCGTCACGTTTTGACGCTTCGACTTTTTTGGCGTTTTGTGGCGTTTTCGCTCGTGCTGTCTCAGCGGTTACTAGATGGATTCATTCTACTTCTCCCGGGCGAAGCCGGGTACCCCCAGTTAGTAACACATAAAGTAATGAAAGTTGAGTGAACAGAATCTCCGAACAAGCCAATCAGGGATTATGTTACGTTGACTTGGCTAAAAGTTAATAGCAAATCATGAAACACGGACTGGTTAATCGATGACTAAAACATAATCGGCAAACCAAACAACTTATAACAAAAGAATCGCCAGTGTTAAAGCAAAAAGTTTTCGACTCCCCCCCCCCCCCCCCCCCCCCCCAATACCCGGACTTTTAGGGGAGCAGCTTGTGTTAAATTCCTACAGGAACCTGACTTTTGGGGAAGCAAATTTTTCTGTGCAAAACTTTTTCGCAATCCAGCTAGATCCGACAAGTGATGTACGCGCTGCATATATAGTATGCTATGGTGTGCATAGTGATATATGTGCACACAGGGTTATGGGTATGTAGTATGGGTATGTGATAGGCAATTGGTGGAAGAGGTGGGATATTTCTTGAAAGTTTTCCCCGCGAAACGGTTGAAGAAGCCAACGACGTTGAGATGCCATGATGTGCAAGCGACGTTATAGAGACGCAGTATATATCCATGTATGCATACTTTTTGCCCCTGGTACCACTAATCGACCTTCGTGTTATCCTAAGACTAGTACTAATAGTACGAAATGCCAGGGCAAGCGGTATGGTGGGGTGGGGGTAATGCATGGTCGTCGTCTAGTGCTGTGTTGCGAGATAGTCGTCCTTGGTTGTTTAGAACGGTATAATAGTATGGGCGTTATATACTCCTGTAGGTCCCATCTTAATCCCTTTATTAACGTACCGATTGCTTTGTATTATTCTCTGACTGGTATATGTAGCACGTTATGCTAGGTTAAGCGGTGTTATGAAATGGGTGGGGTAATCTAAAGCTTTCTAGCGTGGTAGTATATAGTGTACGCTCTGTACCCCTGTTGATGTTCTGTTAGCCGTTAATACAACTATCCGTCTAAGTCGCTGCCTGATCAATAGTTGGTATAGGTAGTGCGCAATGCTAATTCAAGCAGTATTGTGGGGTGGTGGTAATGCATGGTCGTCTACTACGGCAGTATACAGTGTTAGATATGTACCCATGGTGGTCTTCTATGAGCCATACAAAACCATCTAATTCTTTGTACTGCCCCACGGGTAGTTTGGAGTGGGAGATCATATAGTGTACACTTGGTTCCCAGTAGAGTATAGATTGTTTTTCAAGACTTGGCTCATGGTAGAAGTCGTGATCTGAGACAGTTAACATGCCTGCAGTAGTGCTATAAGTCAATAGAAGTGTTACAATCAGTTTTCATCGTACAAGGCTGCAAGGCTGGCGGAACACTACTGTACTGGGTGACTACAGTAGGACTTGATCATAGATTGTAGGTAGTGACTATGGGTAAGTCAGTAGTAGTGTTCTTAGAGCTTTGAAGGTGTAGGGCGACCTAGAATCCAGGAGCTGATCAGGTACTAGGGGTCATAATTATCTTCAGGTAGATATCCCGAAAAGGTATCCTCCTGATAGTATCCTCAAAAGGTATCCTCAAACAGTACATCGCCATGTCATAAGTATCCTCCAATACCAGAGATGACGATAAGAGTCGTAAGAGAGTCACTCGTTCGAGTAATTACTCGATGGCTTATTTGCCCGATGTGATTGTTACTAGCTGGATATCTATCTCAGACTGCTCGAATTACTAGAATCCCATCGAGCAAATAAGCCATCGAGTAATTACTCGAATGAGTGACACTTCTTACGACTCGTATCCTCATCTGGGTATAGGAGGATACTTATGACATAATGATGTACTATTTGAGTTACGGGGTATATATTTACATTTATATTTGGCAGACTAATTCGTCGTCTGATCACAAACTATTATTGTTCCAACGTTGGACTTGTAATAATAATGTCTTGTAATAATGACTCTCCGCAATCCCAATTACAATCCGAACCACAATCCTAAGGCTAATCCCAGTCTCAATCACAATCCTAGAATGCCCCTCCTATCCCAATCCATTTCCTGTTTTCCTTCCTCGTTCCTCTTTTCTTCCTTCAGTTTAAGCTTTTAGGGAAACTTTTTAGCAAAATCAACAAAATATTTCGACATGTTATAATAGTGGTATATAAGAGAAATAGTCACAAATTGGGTATTTGGCACACAAAAAAGAGCCGGGCAGGTGTAATATGCTACTTTCCCGGCAGGACAGACTACTCGAGTCGGTAACAATACCTTTCGTGTGAGATGGCTGCGCACTGGGCTATTCAGTTCGGAATCTCGCGAGATTACCATATGGCTAAACAAAATCTGAAATTTGCAGAATAAGACACCTTAGAATTATGTGCGTGCATGGGCACGGACACCGCATCCCACCACGATGATGACGTCTCAAGATGTCGACTTACCAGTGGTACGAGGAGGTATAGTTAAAGGACATGAGATCCCCCATATTAGATCTCCCAGGCTGGGTCCACCCAATAGGGGTCGAAACTCTTATCATATACTACTGGGGACGAATACCCATTGAAAAATTGGAGAGAACCGTTTTGGAATTGTCAGACACTAAACAATTCAAATATACCAAAACATCAATTTGGACACGTAATTCCCGCGAAAATACATAGTGACCCACACTAACACGTCTTTTCTACACTATACGTTAGTTCCTGCACTACACGTTCTGACACATGACGAGTTTCTACACTATACGTCGATTTTTTTCTACATTATGCGTTGAAAAAATTTCTACACTATACGTTGATTTTTTCTACACTCTCCGTCGTTTCTACACTGTGCGTTGATTTTTTCTACACTGCGTCGTTTGTACACGAAACGTTATTTTCTACACCATACGTTTTAACAGCTACGTCACAGTTGATATTGTAAAGTTCAGTTTTGGTGTATTGTTTGAAACACATATTTTCAGTGCAAGGCCGGCCCGGGCCAAGAAACGTCACCGGAAAATGTTCCAAGGGGGCCCCGTATCCGGAGAATTTTTGATTTGTTGAACCGAATGAACACTGCTTCCTTGCATTTCTTGAATTGTTGTATCATCTTCATCGCTCACTCGGCAAAAATGGTTGCATAGGGGGAAGGTGGATCCATCGGGAAGACCATAGTTTAGTCCACAGGAGAAATTTTGATTTTTTAGATTAAAAAAGGCTGTTCCCTCGCATCTGAGCGATCAGTTGCAGACTAGACTGCTGGTATATCGAAATGTGGACTGCCAGTCATAGAGAACATTTCGATACACAGACAGTCTATGCAGCCAGATATCCATTTCGCTTTTAGGTCAGTTTCACGAAATTTCATGCACCAACTGGCTGAATTAATTTTGGGGCCCTAAGGGAAACTCAGTAAGGGTCCACCTAGAATTTTCTCGGTGGACCATACGGCCAGTCCGCCTCTGTTTCAATGAGTTTGTTGTCAAAGAGGAACATCTGATCTGTACTGTTTATATATATAGACGAATATGATCCTGATTTGAGGTTGGCTTCTAAGTCATGAATTTTGCCTCTTGAATCCCAGAAAAGTGTTATATAAAACAGTGTCTTGCGAAGTTGCTACCAATTTCACCTTGTTTTTTGAAAAGCACAATAAATATTTAAAAAAAAAAATTTCTCAGTTTTTTTTTACAAGCACCGACACCAAGGGACACGGTATTTTCGGCAATAAAACGTGGACCAAGGGACGCGATATTTTCGGCGATAAAACATGGACATCTACTACCAAAGGTACTAAGGGACACGATATTTTCGGCGATAAAATGTGGACATCTACTACCAAAGGTACCAAGGGACGCGATATTTCCGACGAAAAAATGTGGACAGCTACTACCAAAGGTACGAAGGCCGATAAAACATGGACATCTACTACCAAAGGTACCAAGAGACGCGATATTTTCGGCAATAAAACATGGACATCTACTACCAAAAGTCCGAAGGGCGATAAAACAATGACATCTACTATTAAAGCTATCAAAGGTAGTGGGTGTCCATGTTTTATAGCCGATAATATCGTACCCCATGCATACAGCTATGGGCCTAGCATCTACGCGGGTCTCATATCAGCCGATATAAAATAGCTTCTTTTCTTCAAAATTTTAATGCTGGAATAATTTGGTTAGGAAATGTGGTCATGTGCAAAGAGGCCAGCGCAGAGCCACGCTGATCTTCGATGTTCCATTTTACCACGGGACCCCGGACCTCGCTGACAAGAGTGGGATACCCCATCTTGTGCTCACCACAAACTCGCCGCTACGATCGTCAAATGATGTTTCGCTTCATGATCCATGATTGAAATGTGGCGCTCCAGAATCCTGGATCTTCCACTGGGTATCGATTAAGTTCTGTTCGTACAATATAATTAGAACATTACCGACATATAAAATGAGTTCACAAAATTTCATACGAGATTTTATACACGGTGCAGTATTTTTCATTTCTCACGCTCAACTTTGTCAACCATATCTCATTGTCGTCCAATAATATCGACAGGAGAGCGGTGGCTCGTTGGTTAGGGCATAGGACTTTAAGCCGAAAGGTCAACGGTTCGATCCTGACTCACTCCAGCCGTGCATTGTTCTTCGGCAAGAGACTTATCCCCGATTACCATCAGTGACGCTGTGTACAAGAGCATATTGTACGTCGGTGATGCACTTGCCTTCAACCGCTGCTGTCTTTGTGCAGCGTAAGCAAATTGGAGAGTCTGACAGTTGCTTTCTGGTTCGTACATCGCCTAATATCGGCCTTATTAGTTTATCAAAAAGCTTTAACAACACAGTCTCTCGGGATAGAAGTACTTTTTGGAATGAACTGCATATGTGCACTCAAAACAGACTAGGGAGGACGAAAGGGCAGTATTGTTAGCCCTGGGGTCGGGAGAAGAGACCATGAAACTTGCTAAGTTATGAAACTTATTTCTGAAGAACAAAAGTAGTTTTTGTCTTGAAATAACGGATCACATGAAGTTGCAGAATTTAGAAGAAAGATTTGAAATTTTGATTTATTTACAAAACATGATACAGTATTGTGTGTAATATTCGTACTACATGAATAGTTGACCTTAAAAAGCTGTCTGTGGGACTGACGAACTGTTCTGAATCACACCACGGACAGTCAATGCATCGATTTGTCTGATACCGACTTTCTTCAGTCCGACGAGGTCCGGCGCGCATTTTATGAAACGCAACACACTGACGTATTCTATTCAGACATGTTGTATTATTTGTAAACAAATGTCTTTTGGGCCACTGAATGTACTTTTTCGAAAGATCTCTTCGTTGTCAACATTATTCAATTTTCTGGGAAGATATATTCGTTTCATGAGGACAAGGATGAACTGACTTAGCAGGTTTATTTTTATTGCTAAGCAAAGCAAGCTGATTCTTGGACATTTCCTGGGCAAGTCGAATTTTAACCTCAATGCAAAAGTTACAACTTCGATTAAAATGTGACAGGGAAGATCGAGCCCGCTCTACTAAAAGAAAAAGAGTACAGCAAGAGCTGGACCTCATAACAAGAAGGAACACCCATCATGTGCAGACCTATCCCCAACGTGTGTATTTGGCAATCGACAACATGGCCTACATTATGAAGTCATCCAACGAAGTTTAGAATGACTTATTGGGATCGTTTGCCTTTTTTCTTATTCAGCCTCTCATTTCAACAGTTTTAAAGCTACCCTCCGGCACAAATGTTAATGACGATCTGGATTGAAATCTATCGGTGCCAACATTTCGATTTTCGTCCGTTATCCGAAACAATTTACAGTTAATTTTTCTTCTTAGTATTTTAATATCAACTCCTGCATCAGCCCCTATCTTTTAAATTTTGGAAAAAAAAAGATTCACAACCAAAACCATATCTAAAATGTGGTGCTGAACTGGGAAATTCCCATCCGTTATTTTCTAACTCTGAGGTGACGTCATAGAGGGTCATAGGGTAAAAAATTAAAATGTGTCCGGTTTTAGTATGTCGTAGAGCTCAAATAATTAAGAGGAAGCTGTTTTTTGTTTTTCGATTTATCGCCATTATTGGCGTTTTTACGTCAAATTTAGGGGTTGTTTTGCACATTTCTCATTGAAAACATCGATTTTCAATAACGCACAGTTAAGTATAAATAATGCACACAGCTGTGTAATTTCATATGTCTTTACTTTAATGATGGCTCTATTAAATGCATTTGTTACAATTTCAAACATAACGAACCCTTTATCTAAAATAACGTTAATTTGACGTTTTTTTTTATTAACGTTCAATATCTGCCAGGTTCTTGAACGCTCACATTAGAAATCCTGAATATATATTCCCCAATAAAAAACATATCTAAAAATGCCATCACTTTTCAGCCGACGAACAATTCGTCTCAGGCTGCCGTTGGGGGGTGACTTCACAACGTCAACGTCCGAAAAATTAAAGTTTGTCCGATTTATATCAAAGTTTTGTATGTCGTAGAGCTAAAAAAAATATTAAAAAAATTGTTTTTTATTTTTTATTTTTAGGTAATTTTCGACGTTTTCACGTCACTTTATGTTTTTACATCCCCTTCTATTTTGTGACAACCCCACGTCAAAAACTGCACAACATACTCCTATAAAAATTAAACACTCATCGCAAGGGATAGTTGGAAGGATGTTGTGGCACAATTCTATGCTCATTGACGAAAGCAACTTGACGCTACGACGTCAAATGTAACGGAGGTGGGAAAAAACGTAAAAATTAAATCCCACTTTTGGATGGTTTGACCTTGTGACCTTTTAGCCTTCATAGTCACAAACACAAAGTTGTAAAAATAATTAAAATAAGACGTTAGATACCGAGATATGAGGTAAACAATGTCAGGGATACACCCCTCCCATTTGATGACACCCCTACAACTACAAAGCAAAACACTAAATTTATATCTTAGGTAGCTAGAGGAATAATTGAAGACGCATATTGCCAATTTGTATCCGGATTGCCCGAAAAATTTTGACACCATGACATAAATGCCTATCGGGGGTCGGAAAACGTCAGAATTAAATTTCCCTTCATGGATTGAAAATCAAAATTAAGTTTCACTTCACGAGGTTGAAATCTGAGGACATTTTAGTACTTGGGGTTCCGAATATACAACTGAAATAATTTTGAAAATCTGACTTCAAACACCCAAGATATAACGATAATGCCATCAGGCCTATTATTTCACCATTTAAACCATTTTGGACAGTTAATAAAAACGCTATCCTGTCACTCACGTTGCTCCTTATTTATAAATGACACATCTATCAAACTTCAAATATTGTTTTCTGGTTTTTTGATATTGAACTATTTTATTTTTTCAATTCAAAGTTTTGCACCCGATGCGAGCGATGCCAATATTACGTTTTTTCTGTACCTTTTATTTTCAGCCTCATTTTCAGCCTTAGCCTTTGAGAGTTTTTGGAAATATAATGTCCACAAAAAAGACCTATCAAAAATGAAATTTTCAACCGTTATACCCGAATGCTGAACTGACGCCATAGAGGGTCATATAGTCAAACATTAAAATACGTCGGATTTTTCTGAAATTTTAGTATGTTGTAGAGCCTGCCCCCCCCCCCCCCCCAAAAAAAAAAAAAAAAAATTAGGAGATAGCTGGGTTTTTTTTTTTTTTTCGATTTAACGCCATTTTGACGATTTTACGTCACTTTGAAATTTAACGTAGTTTCTCTATTCTTAATTAAAAGTCCTCGTCCTTGAGTCCATTTTGACGTTTTTACGTCACTTCACTTGCCTGTTTTTCACAAATTTCATTAAAACGAGCGACGGGGTGTGCTTTATTGAGAGATTTAGTACGTAAAAGGGCAACAAACACATTCCCCCCATTGTTGGGCGCTTCGGCGTTGGTCGTGCTTCGTTGAATGACTTCTGGAAATTCGCTTTGCGATTTCAAAACCATCTGCTGATTCTATTCGATATCAACACTCAAACTTTCAAGAATGGAACTGGGCTTGTTGGAATCTGCTACAGAGTCGCGTCTTTAAATTTACTTATTTATTTATTGGGGTTTAACGACACTTTCGACAGCCATAGTCACCTTGTGTCGGACAGTTTTACGGGTAGAGAAAGCCGAAGTACCAGGAGAGAACCATCGAGCAACGACGAGCAGCTATCAGACTCCCCAACATACTAACTAAGCAAGTGCACCATTGACGTGCAGTACACCCTAGTATACAGCGCCACCGTGTCCCCACGTGAGCTATTGGGAGTAAGTGCCCTGTCGAAGGACACAACGCAGTTACCTCTGGCGGCAATCAAACAAAGTCCAATGTTGTACCCACTTAGCCACCGTGTTCCCTACCGCGTCGCTAAACATATATATATGTGGTAAACAAAAAAAAATCAAAAATCAAGGAAATGAGTGAACGGGCAAACTTGAAATGGTTTCACGATATGAAATTGCACTGGCGATACAGTATAAAATGCACATTATGTATACCATGAAATGAGGAGTCATTAAACTCACTTCCAGCCATCTTGGGAAGGTCAAGGTGAATAAGAAAGAAGAAGAGCGGGCGTTGTTCCAAAGCATTTAACAGAGATTTATGCGGAAATCTGATGCAGGATATCAGACGGGTATTACTGGATCCAAAATTACCTCTGATTAGGTCCCATGGGCCACTCACACTCCCAGTCCCACACTACCAATGACAAGGAACAACCCACCAGTATTCGCCAATCTCCTACCGTGGGTACGGTCGGCGATATCCCCCAGTCATCAAGATTAGACTAACTCAACCTAAGATTAGTCCTTTTCCGGTGGTCAGTTGGGTAATTAAAATGTCTCTCTGTCTTTGACGTAAAAGTTTTTTTGTGTGGAGTAACTCGTTGCCTGCTGTGTGTGGATGCTCTTGCAGGAACAAAATAAAATAAAGAAAAAATCCAAAACGCCCTTGCCTAATAGAGATGGGGGCCTATAATACATTAACCGCACATAACAGTTTGTTGTCAACAAAATATGCCTAATGTCTGTAAATAGAAGTAAGGCGCCGCCTATTAATTGATGTCAGGCACTCTCGTCATATCAAATCATGGCTGCTTGATAGCGACCATGCCTTGATTTAATGAGAAATTCAAGACAATACAAGACAAGTTGTGAATTCAACTTTCCCATCAATTATTAGAGTCTTTCGCGTTGTCACACAATCAGATATGAGAAGATGGTAGACAATACGAACTGTTTTATTGAGAACATCATCTTGAACGTTTCGGTAATGGTTACAATATCCAAATGCTGAGGAGTGACTGAAGATTATTGGCGCGGTGCTAACTTCCAGTGCATCCAACATTGTTTTATGGGCAACATGAGATAGATCAACCAGCATTCCAAGTCTGTTCATCTCTTTAATAACCAACTGAAAAGAAAAGAACGTATAAGAAAATAACATCATTCATGGCATAAAGTACAGTTCTATTTTGAAGGCACTTGCACACACTATTCTACATCAGCGCGAATTGGCGACACTGAAGATCTGGAAATATCCTGAAGGGCCGGGAGGTAGATAGATAGATAGATAGATTATTACAAAAACACCAAAAACAAGGCAGATTGTATGTTACACAACTAACAGTACAGAACAATAATGTTAAGTCTTGAAGATACTGAATTAATAATAATTGGTTATTTACATGTTATGTGGAGGGTTTATACAATGTGTCACTCCATTAACCCTCTGCACTCTGATGTTAAAATAGCAAAGTTTTCATGAACAAATATTTCCCATAATGCAGTTTGATATTTAATCAAATATACCTTGTTTGACAGATCTCAGGGAGCTCTGTCAAACAAGATATATAATTGGTTAAATTCATAGTTACAGAAGATAAAACAGAGTGATTGGAGAAAATTCTGTTGTACTACCAGAGTGCTAGGAGTTAAGAAGATATAGCATGTCTTCTGCTCTTGAAGAATTGAAGGATCATATTACAGATGATATTGCATAATGGTGGGATTTCATTTTTCATAAGAAAGGTGAATTTCTCCGAACTGTCCATGTTGACGAAGTGCGGGTATTCTCTACTTATTTTGCCAAATGAATCAGTTCGGAGCCCTTCATATTCCTTACACTCCATGACAAAGTGATGTTCAGTTTCAATTTCGCCTACATTACATAAACGACATAGCCTTTCTTTTACAGGCAAGGGTGGTTGGATGTGCCTCCCTTTTTCAATCATCAGACAGTGGTTGCTTATGCGCAGCCGCGTGAACAAGTTCTTCGCTTCAACAGATGTTGTGTACAGCAAATAATTTTCCAAGTTGAACGTTCCTTTAAACTTTCTATAGGTCCGTAATTTGTTTTTTCCGACTTTTTTCTCGTCATTAAATATATCCGTAATGAAGGTATTAAAATGTTTACTTTTAAAGCTTCTGTGGAGTTTGCCCGAATTCAAAAAACTTTGACTTGGTACTTGTCCCCGGGGGCATGTGGTTTGCAATCAGTTGCAATATCACTATACTTTGCTATCATTGAATCTGGCATTGTATACTTTTCAGATTCAACTCTTGATTCAGTGAGTAGTAATGAAGATGAGTCCACATATAATTTTGTTACATATTTCATCATTTGTATTGTAGCTTCTGTGTAGATAGGATAACGTCCAGGTTCGGCTCTGGCAGCGTGCTTGGACGATTTCGCATTCACACCAAGTAGGAGTTTGCAAAATTTGAGATGAACTTGTTCGCACGGCGCCACGTCGCCTTGAGAATTACTGAGTTCAGACGCCCATATCTCACTGCCATAGAGCAAAATTGGCTTCATGAGGGAATCGAACAATTTCATGAAAATCGTTACCGGAGGGGTACACTTCCTCTTGAAAGTATTATGTAGACTGTAAAGGACTTTGGCTCCTTTAGTTTCCAATACTTGTTGCGCAGTTTTCAGTTTCCCGTCACTTGTGAAGCACAGGCCTAGATATGTGTATTGACAAGCGTAACTAATTTTATCTGCACCTAAATAGAGATTTGGCAGGGTTGTAAATTTGCGTGAGTGAAATATCATAGCTTTTGTCTTATCAATATTGACAGCGAGTTTTAGCTTTTGTCTTATCAATATTGACAGCGAGTTTATTTTTGGCCGAATATTCCTCCAATTTGTTTAATGCTACCTGCAGACTACGCTCATTGTCCGATACTAGTACCAAATCGTCTGCAAAAAGTAAGTGGTTAAATGTAGTATTATTTAATTTGACCGGGAAACATTTCTCATTGAAAATTTGACCAATATCATCAATGGAAATTTTAAATAAAGTCGGCAAGATCACACAGCCCTGCCTGACGCCGATTGTTGATAACTGTGGGTGACTTATCCCGTGTTTGGTTCTTATTTGGTAACAGCTAGAGTCATATAATGAATGTAGCACTCGTAACATATTACCATGAATGTCCACTCTGTTAGGTTTTTTAAACAATATATTCCTGTCCTCTGTATCAAAGGCTTTTTTAAAATCAACAAAAACGGCGAAAAGAGGTCTTTTTGCTTTTTTGTATTTATTTATCGTTGTTTTCAAAATGTGAACACTGTCGATCGTACTACGGCCCTGACGAAAGCCAAACTGGTTATCACTGATTATGGAATTACCCTCGAGAAAGGCGTTAATTCTTTCATTCAAAATTTTATTAAATAATTTACCTAGGGCATTGCTTACGGCTATGGCTCTATAGTTATTCGGATCATATCTGTCTCCTTTTTTATATATTGTTGTTAATATGGAATTACTCCAAGTAAGAGAAT
Organism: Pictodentalium vernedei; assembly: GCA_031216915.1. Lineage (NCBI taxonomy): Eukaryota > Metazoa > Mollusca > Scaphopoda > Dentaliida > Dentaliidae > Pictodentalium > Pictodentalium vernedei. Next base: position 177,957,510 of record CM062288.1, read on the forward strand.
ATGATTTGACTCAAACACGTGGTTGAAAAGTCTAACAATGTGATCAATCAAATAAGGGGTAACTGTTTTTAGTAGTTCATTTAATATATAGTCGCAGCCTGGGGCCTTTCTATCAATGCCCCAGGTCTACAAAGAAGAGAATTGAAAAAATCCACAGTTCTGTCAGCATCCAGATAGTCAACCCGACTCAACCGTACTCTTAGTCCCACGCATTGTGTTATTTGTCTGCCAGTACGTTTTTGGATCTGATGATGACAGACTTTCAAGTGTATCGCACGTGCTCTTAAAATGCAATTTAGTTTTTTCTCTTCATTGCTCTTTTATACGCTTTCTTAGCTGTAAAATATTTTAGTATCCCTGACTTATCGTAAGGTGATCTCTGTAGAGATTTGACAGCATTGTCCATAACATGTTTCAGATTTTGCATTCGTGGTCAAACCAGGGTCTTTTAGATCTCTTGTTAACTTTAAGCACATGTATTCGTGAGGTAGCTGCCCTGTTAATTGTACACAGTATGTCGCTAAAATCTATATCAACAGCAGCCGTGCCACTTCTGTCGCGAGTTTTGGGTTGCATGAGGAATTGTTGTTGTTTTTTATATTTTATTTCATTGCTGTTGAGCGTTTGGATAGCTTTCAATTGACTGTCTGATGTCCATTTCAGGGAAAATTTAGGCTTAGTATACTTATATTTCAAATTTACTTCGGAGGTGCCGAAGTCACATCTATACTTGAGATGCAATGCCAATTGAGAGTGATCAAATTAATCATTTGGCGCCTCCACACAAAAGTAATCTACATCCGATAAATACATAGAGGATATTCACGAAAATTTGATGAATACCGAAAATATCTCGTGAGTGGCTACAAAGAAATATGAGGATCTTCACGAGCGACTGCGTCGCTCGTGAAGATCCTCATATTTCTTTGTAGCCACTCACGAGATATTTTCGGTATTCATCAAATTTTCGTGAATTTTCTTTTTATTTAATGCTCTACGACTACAAACTCTCCAATTTGTGGCCTTTATTTGCCATTAAGGCGCAAAATTTATGTGCCGAACCGGCGTCCATACAAAAATTACAACAACCAAACTCCAACCATTGGAATGTGTGAATATCCGCACAAAAAGTAGTCCCGTCTTATTTCTCCCCTAACTTTACGATTTACCAAGGCTGGCGAATTGAAATAATCGCAATGTGTTTCGAAGAAATAGAACAATAATAAAAAACACCACTTTCTTATTTTCAATAACAAGACACGTCATTTTATTTTTTTTGAACTCAATGCACTGAAGACGTGTGAAGTTGAACTGAAGAAATTTGAAAGTGATTTCGGCTTTTCGCTGGAAGGTGAATGAGAAAGTCAAACTTTGAAACCGCTGATTTAATGAATTGATTTAGTCACTGTCACTATCAATTATTCGAATTCGTTTGTATTTGGGACTCTGGAATTCATTACTGATGTGCTGACTCGTTTAAAGTACATGTGATTCGTCATCCGAACCTACGATGAAATATCGATTTCTAAATATCATTTTGATATTTCGTTTTGCCGACCGACAGGGGAATATGACTTAATTTTTCAGCGTGAATTGATGCCTGAGCATTAAATAAATATCGGGTATCCATTGGCTGGAACATTGCTTATGCTTGTTATGCTTTGCAACAAACTTGCAATTATTGATTGAGTGGAATCTCCACTCTGCAGGTGATTTAGTGATAATACACTCTCCATGTATTATATACTATTCAAAAAAGTAGGGAATATTCAAACTGATGTTGATAATTTCGGGAAATGGTATTGGATACGCGTGATTGGACACATCAATATGCTACAAGTTTAGTGTGAAACATGAATGTCACCGGCCCACGAAAACGTCGTGCACGTTTTTCGCACAAGCGCCGCGTTAATGTATGTGGGGTACGATTTGAAATTTTCATTTGTACTGGAGGGGCTTTTTCGGAGGTCTCATCGTTCGTTTCTTGGTATAAACTCGTTCAACAATAGTTTCTGGTCGAAACGTAACTTTTGAGGTATGCGAGGACTGACACGCGACGAGCGTTTACGTGCCGTTGGCATGTTAGAAGCTGGCAAAAGACGGACTGCAGTGGCTCAAATTCTCAACGTTACTCAATCGGTGATTAGCAGGTTGTGTCATGCTACGGTCAGACAGGCAATGTTGATGGCAGACGTCGGCCAGGTCGTCCAGGGGCGACAACTGCTAATCAGGATCGTTTAATCCGAACCACAGCATTACGTAACCGGCACCAAAGTGCCTCAGAAATTGGACATCAGCTGCACCGAGCGACAGGTGGGCGAGTCAGTGGTCAGACTATCCGAAATCACCTACACAGCTGGAATTTGTACGCTCGACAACCTCGAATAATTCTACGTTTGACTGAACGTCACATCGCAGCAAGGTGTAATTGGTATGGAGCACGACAGCGCTGGGACAATCGTCGGTGGAGCAACGTCATGTTTTCCGATGAATCGAGGTTCACTCTCGACTTCCACGGCAGGCGAAACAGAGTGTGGCTGCGGCGGAACGAACGATACCATGACGTAACCGTTATGTAGCACGATCGTTTTGGTGGTGGATCGGTTATGGTGTGGGGAGGCATAACCATGACAAGCAGAACAGCATGGCGTGTCACAGGGCAGTACTACCGTGACAACATGTTAGGATCTCATGTGGTGCCATTTGCGCGACGTCACGTCACGGCCGTCGATTCATTTTCCAAGATGACAGCGCAAGAGCACACAGGGCCCGTGTCGCTACAAAGTTCCCCCAGGAGCAGAATAATCACTGCACTGCCTTGGCCAGCACTGAGTCCAGACCTTTCACCAATCGAGCACGTCTGGGATATGCTTGGCAGGCGCCTACGACAACGCCAACAGCCCCCTACAAATGTCCAGGAACTCGCCGCTGAATGTGGGAAGAATGAAATAACATCAGTCAAGCTGATATTGGACGTTTGGTGAGGAGTATGCTACGTCGGATCCGCGCTTGTCTCGCGAACCGAGGAGGATTTACAAGGTATTCAGGTCTTTGACTAAATGTGGTAAATCCTCTGACTGACCGCCCGTGTCTTCTACAGCTTAGTATGTGGAGTGGGTGCTTGTCAGACACCAAACTATCGCTGAAATCATTCACTAGATGTTACAGTGCAATGCCTCAACTGACTTTTTGATGAAAATATAAACATATTTCTTCATATATCTCACTTTTATCAAATATCCCCTACTTTTTTCGAATAGTATATATATACTACTCAAAGTTTGCTAAGCACCACATATTTGACACATCATTGTGAAATTTGCTTGTGACATATTTGCGATATATTTGGTGGATACGATTGAGGAATGTATTGCGTCCCCAGTGTTTACATTAGCTCTCTTGACAGGCAGACTTTTCGCGACAGTCATGGAAAGCATGAACCCCTTGATTTTCATGATGTTTTCGTGTACTGTCTACATGTACATGACATGTGTAGGGTATTCAATCTTCATTTTAACACAAACCCTTGTGATTTAATGATTGAATATGGCGAATGCAAGTGTAAGAAAACATTTGTCTGAAGCAGAAATGTGGCGGGCTGTTGAGATGGTGGAGCAAGGGGCTACGCATCGTCAGGTTGGTGAAGCTCTTGGTGTGCACCATACGCTGATCATCAGAACCTGGGTAAGATTTCAGCAGTATGGTACACCAGTAAGACGGCATGGTGGTGGCAGAGACAGGGCAACATCTGCAGTTGAAGACCGGTTTTGGATCATTCAGGCCCGTAGGAACCGCTTTACAACAGCAACCCAGGTTCGCAGTGACCTTCAGAATGCACCGGGGTAAATGTTTCGACGCAGACTATCCGGTCAAGGTTGCACGAAGATGGTCTCCGACCGAGAAGACCATGTATTCGCATTCCGCTGTCCCAGAACCACCGCCAGACATGATACGAATGGGCCATGGACCATGTTGGATGTACCAGAGAAGATTGGCGACCTGTCCTTTTTACAGATGAGTCAAGGTACTGCCTAGACTGCACAGATAGGCGTTCTATGGTATGGAGAAGTCCAGGAGAGCGATTCCATGCAGCCAACATTGCTGGACATGACCGCTATGGTGGAGGGTCAATAATGGTCTGGGGTGGCATCAGCTGGGATGGACGTACAGAGCTCTGTGTCCTTGAACGTGGTACATTGACTGCACAGCGGTATATTGATGAGATCCTGGATGCCCACGTCAGATTGTATGCAGTGCAGTGGGAGTGAGATTCATTCTGATGGGCGATAATGCCCGTCCTCATGTTGTATATGCTGTCCAGGAGTACCGACAGGGGGAGGGGATTGAGCGTATGGACTGGCCAGCAAGATCTCCTGATCTCAATCCAATCGAACATGTCTGGAATGAGCTGCAGCTTGCAATAGCAGCCCGTCTAGTCAAGCCAAGAAGTGTCCAGGACCTTGGTGCCATGATGGTCCAAGAATGGAACAACATCCGACAAAGGACCATCAGGAACATGATTGGGAGCATGAGAAGGCGTTGTCAAGCTGTAATTAACAGTAATGGGTCTCATACTCGATATTGAACCCATACCAGTTCGCTCCGTCAACTTTTTGGCAAATTTGAAAAATTTTCTCTTTTACCAATAATATCTATTTTCCATGGTTATCGTATTCAAAAGCTAAAAAATAATGTCAAACACAAATAAAATCTTAATTTCTGTACTTAAATCATTAAAGATATAATTGAATAAAAACTATATATACTTTTCATAACAATATTTCAACTAAAACGTAAAACAGGTAGTTGGATATACTTGGTGCTTAGCAAACTTTGAGTAGTATTTTATCAGAATGTGTAACGATACACCAGCTTCTGAGTTTTAACAAATTCCCAGCCTGCCGACCAGGCATGGATGTCCGCCTCATCCCCCATTCCAGAGAGTTTTTCCTGGCATGGAGTGGAGTGGTTTACAGTGGTGGCGAAAGAAAGTGTTTCACGGGGGACAAGTAGGAGATGGGTTCAGCGCGAAGGGCAGAAAGTCTGTAAGTTTAGTATCATAGCATTGCATTCGGATACCGAACATATCTGCACAAATTCATAATGCACGAGAAATCATAGGAATTTTATTTGAGGGGTTTTCCGGGGTTTGCCGGGCAGAAAAAATTAATTCGAATTGTGCTTTCAAAGAGGCCCTCCCTTATTTCAAGTTACCCAACACATTTATTTAGTCTTATTATGTTATATGTTGTACACGAAAGGCCTTGCCCAAAGCTATGTGACAAGTGGCACATCGTCCCCTGAGTTCCAATGTGTTCTCTGTGCCTACTAGTACATAGAACACATTGAAACTCAAGGGACGACATGTCGCTTTAACCACACAAGTGCCCGATACTGATACACCTTTCGGGGATAGACACTTCGCTTCGGTGTATTAGTTTCAAACCAGGTTGAATTTTCATACACACTGGAAATTACGCGGATATCTATCACGTCATACAGAAAATATATTTCGTAAATGTCTGATGATGATTTAGTTGGGTTGAGCATTATATTTTACTATTATGATATTGACCTTTCCAAATTCTGTCAGTCCATCTAGTTTTGTTCCGTTGTAGTTTGGTTCGTCCACATGCCAGTTATCAGCCCTTGAAAGAAAGATTTGTTAAAATTAAACATCATTTCCAAGATTCAGGTCATGCAAAGGGAGAGTTAGAAAGTGTTATGGCGTGAGAAACCATAAGAACAATGGTGTATTCAAAGAAGATAAAATGAAATACCAGATTTAGTCTCACAAGTCACCAGTCTAATCCTGTAAGGACTTCGTCGCCAACGTGGTATGGAACGAGTCTAGGCCTTAAATAGTCGATCGCATGTGTTTAGATTCAATTGTCTGGAATATTTCAGTTGATCAGTAAAGTTTTTTTCCGACCAACCGATGATGACATGATATTTATGATGACATGACATTTATTACACAAAAAATATTCAGTATAATACAAACATAAATATATTTACTAAAAGACTCACTCCTTTTTAAAGAGGTTACATAGGGTGCTAAAGTGTGGTAAGAAGGGATTAATCTGGAAGGTATGATGCTGGGAGACGATATAAGAAGATTGGGTGGTCTAACTGTCGTCTCGCGGAGAGTGTTACATTTGAGAGAAAGACCTTCGGTGATGTTCCGTTTTTCTTTCCTGATAGACAGGAGGATGCATGACATTATAAAGTCTATGTCTGGTGGTTAACAACCCTTCTCGTACCGTACCTTAACATGGCTAGAAACACTCCTTATCTAGTACAGCCCTGAAGGACTGATTCAGTAATCTATGCAAACATTCGGGAGTTGTGATAAGGAACTCGTGTATACATCATAGATACGAATGATAAAAAACATTCAATCAGTGTTTGTACATATTGTTTGTTTGCAAAAATTAAATGCAAAATTAGACAAATACTTATACCTATGTTACCCAATCTAGATTACTCTGGCCCACAGGTCTTGTTCTTTCCGCGAAAAAGAGCACGCACACAGTCCAACAGGCTCTGACGTAGAGGGTCGAGGTTGTTTAACAGGTTGCCCTTCTATCGTATTCCAGAGAAGTCAGAAAATTCGTCATCGTTAAGAATTAAAAATTGAGGATAGTCTGTTATGTATGAAAGATACATTTCAACCGGAGCCTAGTCTTATGTGACCCAATGTGCATGTCGAGCATTATGCCAAGGCAAGAAAGTGGAACAAACAAGGTATGGTATCTTATACATGATCTGCTGTTACTGGTTACAATCATGGCGACGCGGGTTGTTACCATGGACTTCTGCGAGATAGCACTTGGAAGCTTTGATGGTTTAATGATTGCTTTGATCTGCATAACCAAATCACAAAAGTGAGCAAAAGCTGCTTCCTCCAAATAAGAAACACCAACAAAATCAGAAAGCTACTTGACCAAAACACTCTGAAAACTGTTATACAGTCTTTGGTCCTGTCCCGTTTGGACTATTGCAACTCTCTCTATTTCGGCCTTCCTCCGAAATCAATGTACCTGCTTCAACGTATTCAAAACACAGCAGCTAAGATCATTACCGGTGCGAAAAAAATATGACCACATTACACCAATCCTGAAATCTCTGCATTGGCTGCCAGTTGAGTCTCGCATTAAGTATAAGGTATTGGCGGCGACACACAACATCTTACATAGCGACAAAGCACCAATCTAACTTAAGCAGGTCATCAAAGTACACACACCGTCGAGGAATCTCAGATCAGCTTCTGAGAGTCTCCTTGTCGTACCGCGAATTCGATCAACGGCAGGGAAGAGATCGTTCACTTTCGCAGCTCCCTCACTCTGGAACGCCCTCCCTCAGAACCTTAGAAAAACCCTAAATGCAGATCACTTCAAGAAAGCTTTGAAAACCCATCTCTTTCAAGCAGCCTTCGGCCGCTAATTATACCATTGTTACCGTCACCTATGTTTTCAGCGCTTTTGAGCAGCGTTTCGCTGGGAAAAGCGCTATATAAATAAATTATTATTATAATTATTATTTTGTCGCCATTTTCTTAAAGATGTTTCTGTTGCCGATATTCCGAATTTTCTGATTCAGTTCATTGCAAATGTGGAGGAAAGAATAAACAGAGAGGGAGTCCAGTATCCTATTTCTAGTTCTGGTTAGGTACAATATTCCAAATTGCCCTGTATTCACACCGATTTGTGTGTTTATACTCGTAAGGATATTTTTGAAAGGTGAAGGTAATTAGTCATTTTTTTCAATCAAATATTAATAATGTGACATGTAATGTAAACTCCCTGAATCAATAAGTGAAAAGCTTAAAGGACTTGGATTTAACAGTTTGAATGAAACTGAAATTTCCAAAAGTAAAATTAATCTTCTAAAGTCCAAACTTGAATCGGACCATATTAAATTATTTAAAGAAGATATACACAATGATAATACGAGAATAGGAAAAAATAAATTTAGGACTTATCGACTATTCAAAGTAGATTATCAAATGGAACCGTATCTCATTCAAACTTCTACCATTGAAGCTAGAAACAATTTCATGCGATTACGCATCAGCAACCATAAGCTGTGGATCGAACGTGGAAGGCATTTACAACCTCCTCGTCCGATGGAACACAGAATATGCGAAGCTTGTCACCTTTAGTATTCTGTCAGATCAAATGGGAGGGGGGGGGGGGGGGGGGGGGCAGTCTGGGCAGTAAATTTATTATTATTTATTATTCTCAGCGACGATTTCATAATCTTGAGTATCTTGTTGCAAGATCGTGAATTACCACAGATATGCACAAGCAGGGTGAAGACAAGTGCCCCATCGACGTGCTGTACGCCTGTAGTAACAGCGCCACCGTGCCTCCACATGGGTAATTGGGATAAAGTACCTTGACCACGGACACAACACAGTTACCCCTGACGGGGATCGAACCGTTGACCTTTCGGTTTGAAGTCCAATGACGTAACCACTGAGCCACTGCGATCCCTGACAGGTAACATAGGAGAAATGTGAACAGCATGACATTTGTTGTCATACTTAATTTTCTGACAGGAAAATAATTGAAAACCATTTACACCTGAAAGGAAGTTAGGGTAGGCTTCAGAAAGAGAAACAATAAAAACTGACTAATTTAGACCAAAACACTTCAATGTTGTCCCTCCAAAAGAGTTTGGCCTATTTCTGAGTTCTCCGTTTGGGTTCGCGAAGTATCTGCAGGTACCGAAAGAACCGAGAGAGCCAGAAGTGCAACACCGTTAGACTAAAAAAATGTTTTGAACAGAAAATATGTCCATTTGAGGTTCCTTTCCTTTGTGTAATTTTTCTAAGAGCATCACACAGGATTTTCTATGACGTTACACAGAAATTTATCCGTGGTTATAATTTAAACACTGGAACAATGTCGACCCGGTTTCTTGACAGCGTCTGTTAAGACCCACTGGAAGGAAAACAGTAAGATATACTCAAAAGTGAGAAGAATTTAGCGCCACGTTCAGCATCAATAGCTAGTTAATACCACAGAGGAAATAAGTCATATTATTCATAATTCTTTTGTTTCCATGTCAGATGGAGGGAGGGGGGGGGGGAGGGGTATTAGATATATTCCTTTATTAAGGTTTTTTTCTGCTCCCAGATGAGTTTGGGGAAATTTTAGGTGATTTATTGGGGGTAAAGCCCAGGGGCTTGATCAGAATAAATATGAATCTTACCTCCATGAGAATGCTGAATACCAAACATCAAATGATTCTGGCTGGTGGAACTTTAGAAGGTTTTTTTTTTTTTTAAAGAATACTCTTTATCTTGCACCAAGTTGAAATTCGGACAGCCATAGTGAGCCGATTATAAACACAGGGACTTAATTTGAAGAAACTTGAACCTGACCTCTCTATGGAGGCTGTTTTCGATAATTACATTAATAGATGTTGACTGATGGATCTGGGGAATATTTTTCATTTTCTTTATATTGTAGCAAGTTGAAATTCGAGCCCAAGAAATAAACCAGAGGCTCAAGTGAGCCTAAAACGCTCACCTGACTAAAGCTGTCAGTAAGTGACCGGCACACGGAGCCCACATAGTAACCCAGGGACTCTATTTGAACAAATTTGAATCTGACACCCCTAGTGATGTCACTCACCAAATATGAAAAGATTCTTTCTGGTGGACCCGAAGGAGATTTTTCAAGACATTTTCTCACATCGCACTGAGTTAAGCTATGGGCCCTAATAAAGAGCCCAAATATTAACCCAAGGACCCAATTTGAACGAAACTGAATCTGACCCCCCTAGAGATGTTGTATACCAAATATGAAAATATTCTGAATGGTGGATGTGAAAAAGAAGATTCTTAAAGAAATTCCCTTATATGGTACTATGTTACAATTTGGGCTCCCATAGGGAACCAAAATATTAACCCAGGGAGTGGATTTAAACAAACTTGAATCTAACCCCCAGAGAGATGCTGTATACCAAATATCAAAAGAATCTGACTGGTGGATCTGAAGAAGATTTTTAAAGATTATTCTCCATATTGCACTAAGTCAAAATTCGGACTCCCATGGGAGCCAAAAATATTGACCCAGGAACTCGATTTGAATAAACTTTAATCTGACCCCCCCCCCCCCCCCCCCACCCACCCCCCGAGATGTTGTATACCAACTATGACAGAATTCTGACTGGTGGATCTAAAGAAGATTTTAAAAGAAATTTTCTCGTATTGCACTAAGTTAAGCTTTGGGCTCCAGTAAAGAGTCCAAATATCAACCCAGGGAGCCGATTTGAACAAACTTGAATCTGCCCCCCCCCCCCCCCCCCCAAATATCAACCCAGGGAGCCGATTTGAACAAACTTGAATCCCCCCCCCCCCCCCAAGAGATGCTGTACACCAACTATCAAAGGAATCTGACTGGCGGGTCTGAAGAAGAAGATTTTTAAAGATTATTCCGCATATTGCACTATGTTAAAATTCGGACTCCCCATTGGGAGTCCAAATATTACCCCAGGGACACGATTTGAACAAATTTGAATCTGACCACATGTTGTATACCAAATTTGGAAATATTCTGAATGGTGAATCTGAAGAAGATTTTAAAAGAAATTTTCTCATATTGCACTAAGTTCAACTTTGGGCTCCAATAAAGAGCTCAAATATCAACCCAAGGATCCAATTTGAACAACCTTGAATCTGATCCCCTAGAGATATTGTATACCAAATATCAAAAGAATCTGACGGATGGATCTGAAGAAGATATTTAAAGATTATTCCCCATATTGCACTGAGTTAAAATTCGGACTCCCGTGGGGAACCCAAATATTGACTCAATTTGAACAAACTTGAATCTGACCCCCCTAGAGATGTTTTATACCAAATATGAAAGAATTCGACTGGTGGATCTGAAGAAGAAGATTTTGAAAGACATTTTGTCATATTGCACTAAGTTCAACTTTGAGCTTCAATAAGTAGCCCCAAAATCATTCCAGGGATCAGATTTATAAACACATTTGAATCTGACCCCCCCCCCCCCCCCCCCCCCCCCCCCCAGAGATGTTGTATACCAAATATCAAAATAATCTGACTGGTGGATCTGAAGAAGAAGATTTTTAATGATTATTCATCGGATTGCACTAAGTTAAAATTCGGACTCCCTATGGGGAGTCCAAATATTAACCCAGGGAATCGATTTGAACAAATTTGAATATGACCCCACATAGAGATGCTGTATGCCAAATAAGAAAATATTTTGACTGGTGGATCTGAAGAAGAAGATTTTATAACAAATTTTCTCATATTGCACTAAGTTCAACTTTGGGCTCCAATAAAGAGCCCAAATATCAACCCAGGGAGCCGATTTGAACAAACTTGAATCTGACCCCCCCCCCCCCCTCCCCCTAGGAATGTTGTATACCAAATATCCAAAGAATCTGACTGGTGGGTCTGAAGAAGATGATTTTTAAAACTTATTCCCCATATTGCACTAAGTTAAAATTCGGACTCCCATGGGGAACCCAAATATTGACCCAGTGACTTGGTTTGAATAAACTTGAATCTGACCCCCACCCCCTCCCCTCACCCCACCCCAGAAATGTTGTATACCAAATATCAAAAGAATCTGACTGGTGGATCTGAAGAAGAAGATTTTTGAAGATTATTCCCCATATTGCACTAAGTTAATATTTGGGCTCCCATAGGAAGCTCAAATATTAACCCAGTATCTCAATTTGAACAAACTTGTATCTGACCCCCTACAGATGTTGTATACCAAATATCAAAAGAATCGGACTGTTGAATCTGAAGAAGAAGATTTTTAAGCTTCTTTTCCATATTAATCTAAGTTAATTTTTCGAGCTCCTGTATTGAGCCCAAATTTTAACCGAGGGGGTTTAATTTGAACACACTTGTATCTGCCCCCCCCCCCCATCCCCCCCCCCCCCCCCCCACATGGATGCAGTATACCAATTATCAAAAGATTCGGATCAGGGGTTCGGAAGAAAAATGTTTTTTTAATTTTTGCAAATATGCTGACTCAGTATTTTTTGGATGCCCCCGTACAGAACAGCCTGACACAAACGATGGCATTTTTTTTCTACGATTCCATTCTACTGGTCCTAAGGATGCTTCATACCAAATAACAGTTCTCTGTTCCGTGTGGTTTGGGAAACATGGGCATTTTAATTTTTTCTATTTTTAGTCCCTGAGGTTCCCACGGGGTTGTAAAAAAAAAATTTCGAGTAGGAATCAATTACTTAGGACCCACTTATACAACATGCCAAATTTGGTTCAAATCGACCCACCGGTTCTTGAAATACAAATTTTGGGCGGAGCCCATAATGGATATGCTCCCATGTTTTGGGGCAGATAGAAAGGGTGTGCTCCATTGATTTGATTTGATTTATTTCTACTTTTCACCTCGGGTGAGGTATACAAATTAACATAATTTATCTTTTACATTAAATAAGATACATGAAATATACATATTAGAGTAGTACGTCTCCTTTTTTATCTCTCTCTCTCTCTCTCTCTCTCTCTCTCTCTCTCTATCTCTCTCTCTCTCTCTCATAGATGGTCTGTGCAATATATGTTTGAATTAGAATTAATGGTTGTGAAGAAGAAGACAAGTTTTCAAAAGTTGACGGACGACGGACGCCAAGTGATGGCAATAGCTCACACTGACTTGCAGTCAGATGAACTAAAAATCGAAAGTTTCGGACGGCTGGCTACAGAATAGAAGATTTTAAAAAAATTTGAAAACAATTAAAAAGTATTTTCTCGTAACCAGCAGTGTTAAAATGGGCGTCCATTATGGTATCCTGTGACACAACCGATTACGATTTTTTCCCCTCCATTCAAGTCTACTGGTCCAAAGGATCCTTCATATCAAATGACAATTCCGAGCAGCTTTGGGAATATAGACGTTTGGAAGTTTTCCTTTTTGATCTTCACGGGGATGCGGGATAATTTTTTGAATCAAGTACTTTTGATCCAATATTACGACCAACAATACCGCGTACCAAATTTGATTCAAGTCGACTCATCGGATCTGAAAATAGAAATTTCGGGTGAGACCAAACATCTTTTCCCTTTCTGAACAACTGAATGTGTATTGCCCCTCAAACTTCTCATCAACAAACTTTAGTGTAGATCGCAATAGAAAGCTGAATATTAAGTATCCACTAATTCAACCCGTCCTCTTCGCTACGCCCCTGCGTACATAACAAATAGGGAAAAGCAATGAAACAAAAAAAAAACTACAGATATAAATTTTAAGTAATACAATACACCAGGGACGTGGATAGAGGTTTCCGATTGGGGGTGTAGGGTACTGAATTTCCAACTGGGGGAGAGACTGGGAGGGGGATACCTCCTCCCGGTCCCTCCCCGTTGTTGGAAATTCACTACCGAGAAAGATTTTGAAAATGAAGCCATGAAAGGGGGCATAAAATTGATTCTAGTAACTGAAATGCCAACACATTTATAATAGAATTATCAGGTTATTAGGTTATCCCAAACCCAGTTTGGGAAAGACTATTGTTATTCTTCTTTTTCAAAATTTTTCGTCTCTATTTTTTTTTTTTCCTCCCTGAATTTTGTCTGTTGAACTGCTCGAAAACAAGCTGTACGATTTTGACCAAATTTGGCACACATATGTAACGTCATAAAATCTAGTGAAATGCGGTATCGTCATATCTGTGAAAACGCGTGTTTTCAAAATATTCTGCCAAAACCTTCAAAATTTCACCATTTTTCGAATGTCTCAAAATTATTTACAGTTATTTAGCTCAAATTTTGCACACATTTAGAGCATAATATGATACACCACAATCACCACTCAGATCTTTCAACTTTAACCCCCACTGGCCAAAAATGACATGGATATAGAATTTTTCTTCAAAATTGATCAATTTCAAGGGCAAATTTCTCTAATTATAAGGTTGTTGTAACAATTATTTTGGTTTGTATAGATGCAACAATGATTGCGGAAGAAAGTTACTTTTCACTTTTTAATCTCAGATTTAACCCCCAAGCACAATGAGAGTGAAAATAAGAGTACCGTTTGAAAATACCAAAATTAGCCAACTTTGGTTGCTTTTTCCATCATTTTGGAAAGGGGTTAATTTCAAACACTTTTTGTGTACGTATTCACAACTGACTACCGAGCATATTTGCTGTTGTAAGTTTAGTTGTAAAGTTTAACCCTATCCCATTCTGGTTGCATAAAAGTAGGTACCGTCCAAAAAAACTCCAATTTTTTTCAGAATTTGGTAAGTTTAGGTGACGATATTACTCCATTTTTAATTGCTTGAGCTCTGAATGTTTTCTATAGCTGCTTGCAGCAGTCAAAGTATGACAAATTTTGTTCTATATGTTATTATTAAAAGTTTAACACCTTGGCAGATATGAGACTTCCCATAAGGGTACTGTCGGAATAGTTGTTATTTTCGCCAACTTCAAGAGCAATTTTTTCTAATTACAAGGTAGTTGTAATAATTATTTTGGTATGGCTAGGATGCAACAATGATTGTGGAAGAAAGTTACTGTTTACTTCTTAATCTCAGATTTAACCCTCTAGCACAATGAGGCCGAGAATAAGAGTACCGTTTGAAAATGCCAAAATTAGACATTTTTGGTTGCCTTTTCTATCATTTTGGAAAGGGTTAATTTCAAACACTTTTCATATGCGTATTCGCAATTGACTATCGAGCATATTTGCTGTTGTTAGTTTGGTTGTAAAGTTTAACCCTATACCATTCTGGTTGCATAAAAGTAGGTACCGTCCAAAAAAAATCCAATTTTTTCAGTATTTGGTAAATTTAGGTGGCGATTTACTCCATTTTTAATTGCTTGAGCTCTGAATGTTTTCTATAGCTGCTTGCAGCAGTCAAAGTATGACAAATTTTGTTCTATATGTTATTATTAAAAGTTTAACCCTTAGAAGATTTGAGACTTCCCATAAGGGTACTGTCAGAATAATTGTTATTTTCGCCAACGTTTACATGCACTTTCTCAGCACTGGAGCCATATTGTCTCAAAACCTTTTCCATGAGAGGATTGGGCCTTCATCCAAGAACAATTTTGCTGTTATATATTTTATTCAAAGTTTTAACCTTCACCCAGTTTTCGGGCCTTGAATTTGAGTGCCCTAAAATTCTTCATAAAATTGGCTATTTTGGAGCTCACTTTTTTTCCATTTTCGAAAGGAATATCGAAAAATGATTTACATGTTCGTATCTACAATTGCCTACCGAGCATATTTGCTGTTGTAAGTTTGGTTGTAAAGTTTAACCCTATGCTCGTTCTGTTTGCATAAAGATGGGTGCAGTCCAAAAAAACTCTCGTTTTTTCAGAATTTGGTAAGTTTAAGTGACGATTTACTCCATTCCTAATTAATTGAACGCTGAATGCTTTCTGTGGCTGTATGCAGCAGTCATAGTATGCCAACTTTTGTTTTATATGTCATTATTAAAAGTTTAACCGTTGGTAGATTCGAGACTGCCCATATGGGTACGGTCGGAATAATTGATGTTTTCATAAAATCACTGAATATTGATAAGCGTGCAGTGGTAGTTTGGAATAGAATATCCGAAAATGCTTTTGAAATTCGGATTCACAGTTCAATTCCAAGAATATTTTCTGTTATAAGGTTGCTGTAAAGTTTAACGCAATCCCTGTCTCAGATGCATAAAGATAGGTGCCGTCGAAAAAAAAACTCTCATTTTTTCAGAGTTCCCATGTGGGTATAGTCGGAATAATTGTTATTTTCGTAAAATCAATCCCTGAATATATTGGTAACCGTGCAGTGGCCTTTCAGTGGTGCTACATGAAGCCGCAAATAGTTAAGGTTGAAAAGTTCATCAAATAGACAGATATAATGCCTAACTCAGCCGGTGACAGGTAAATAATGAATGGAAAAGTTGTTGAATTGAGAATAAAGTAGGGACGAATCATGCCCTGATCCACGATTTCCACGCGGTCTCGGCACTTGACAAAGATACTAAACTGTCGGGCAGGGACAGTAGAAAACATTCTGAGAATTTTACGTTGCTGCCTTGCATGGTCGGGACATAATTGGCGTACATCCGACATTGTATCTGTTCAATTTGAATGTCAAATTAGCCAGATGACGGCTTTTTCGGCACCGGGTCGAGTTGTCAGTTTCTGCCGGGACGGTCAAAAATAAGCAGTTTTAACTCCAAACTTTCTGTCCCATATGAATGTGCGAATATTTAAAGCTGAACAGTCCATCAAATAGACAGAAATAATGCCAAACTTGACCGGTGATAGGTAAATAGTGAATGGAAACGGCATTGCATTGGGAATAGAGTAGGGACGAACCGTCCCCGCGGTTTCCACGCGATCCACGCTGTTTCCACGAGGTCACGCCACTCGACAGATACTGTCCTGTCGAGCAGGGATAGTAGAACAACTTCTAAAGATTTCGTGTATCTGCCTTCTCTGGTCTGGACGCAGTGGGCGTATGAGCTACTCTGCTGTCTGTTCAATTTTAATGTCAAAGTAGCCAAATTACCGCCTTTTCGCCATTAACCCATGCGCGAGTTTTATCCACTTTTCATTTTTGGCAATTATCTAACTGTTATCCAAGAACAATTCTGCTGTTATATGTTTTATTCAAAGTTTTAACTCTCACCGGTTGTCAGGCCTTGAATTGGAGTTATCTCAACTTGAACATGTTCATTCAAATACCAAGATTCAAGATTAGTCCATGTCTCTTTTCAGACACTCAGTCTGTGATTGATGTTCACACATTAAGAGCATAATATGATACACTAAAATCACCACACAAATATTCCAAAATTACTCCTAGTGGCCACAAATGATATGAATATATCATTTTATCTTCAAGATTTACTAACTTCAAGGGCAAATTTCTCATAATTGCGAGGTTGTTGTAACAATTATTTTTGTATGCATAGATGCAACGATGCTTGCAGAAGAATGTTACTGTTTAGTTTTTAATCTCATCTTTAACCCTCAACCAAATGAGGGTAAGAGTACCATCCGAAAATGCCAAAATTAGCTAACTGTGGTTGCATCTTCCTGTCTTTTTGGAAAGGGTTAATTCTAAACACTTTGTTTTGCTATAGATAGAGATGCGTAATGAACAAATCCCCTGCTGTAAGTTATGCTTTGGGGCTTAACACAACATAAGCTTTGGCCATGTAAAGAATAGTACTGTCAGAAAAAAATTGATTTTCAGTGAATTTTGCAAACATCTGTTCTCATTTCCTCTAATTGCAAGGTTGTTGGAGCAATTATTTTGGCATGGATAGATGCAACAATAATTTGTAGAAGAAAGTTACTGTTTACTTTTTAATCTCAAGATTTAACCCCCAAGCAAAATGAGGACATGAATAAGAGAACCGTGAGAGAATGCCAAAATTAGCCATTTTGGAAATGGTTAATTTCAAACACTTTGCTTTGCTATATGTAGTCTGCATTTTCACATTGGAAAGTTAGGAAAGCCCGTAATTTGTCCAACAAATTACAATTCTCTAGTTATTATTTGGTATTATTCTGGGAATTGAATATGCGCTAAACAAATGCTCAAGCTTGGAACTTTGAACAATTTACACTGTGGTAACATTAAATCAGATCTTATGCAGGAATGATAAATTTTCGATGTTTCATGATTTTGTAACTCTGAATTATGGAATTAACTCAGGATAACGATTTTACATGATGTGATTTTCTTGAAGTGCATTTCGAGGATTTTTTTATTACAATAAGTAAACACACTATAAAAATCTAATACCGATTGACGTCAGGCATACTTCTGAAGTTCGATATTGCGTACACTGTAGTTGTAAATAGTAACAGCTGGACTTTTTGCCGATTTGAAACCGAGTTGGAATTTTGGGAAGAAAAGGAGACATTAGCATCACCAAAGAAGCTCTAAAATCCAGATAGATGGAATTTCCAAGTACTCATGACTTGCTCTCTGAATATCCAACTATAGGAAATTTTGGCCAGATTGGGGGGGGGGGGTGATATCCCCCCCCCCCTCCACACACACACACCCTCTCGCCACGTCCCTGCAATACACAATTGCCGAGAAAAAACCCCATTCTTTTCATACATTCAGTGTTGTGCTGCAAATGTAAATTTTGCAGGTGGAACGTCATCTTCAAGTTGACTATTTTTAAAAGTCACTTAAAACAGGCGGTGAAGTGTGGAAAGAGATTATATTGCATATTTTATTTTGTCATCTATAATTATATATTCTGAATTTTAATGTCATCCCCAGAAAACTGGTTTGGGTGGTTTCTGTTTAATCCATCCATGACCGCTCTGAAGTGCAATACTAATAGAGCTTTTAGGTGCATCCTCTCAATAACCACTGGCAAGACAGATATCGTGATTGAGTTTGACTCTCTGATAGTGGTGATTTGCATTGTAGTGGGGGGGGGGGGGGGGGGGGGGGTCCTTGATCCGTTTCCAAGCGCGCGTTGCATTACTGGTTTCGACTTGGTCAATGCGCAGCCGAGCCACACCGGTCTCTCAGGCTATCAGTCAAATTCTGCAAGAAACTCGACCTTGTTATGACATGGAGCCAGTCTAGCCCTCACATAGGTCATCGGCCATGTTCAGATTCACTTATCTGGAATATTTCAGTTGGTTGAAAAAGCGAATCTTGATTCGCTTTTCCGACCAACTGATATATTCCGGACGATTGAATCTGAAAAATTTCATATACATTCATTTTCTGTGAATCAAAGCTAGAAATGTTGCTCAATCCAGACTTGATTTGATCGACAGATGACATTATAATAAAAAATTAAGACTCACCAAAGCCGTATTTTTATGATTACGCCGGGTATATATATAGTTCCAGAAATTATGAAATGGTGATATTTTTAAGTGGAAGTGCATACTTATTGACTGGAAATCTATAGCTGGACAGGAAAGAATACCTGTATATCTTTGCAAGTAAATACATGTCACATTACATGAATGGTCGCCTGCGCACACATTTTCACGGAAAGTGGGTAAACAACAGCTCATAAGAGCATCGAATTCCGAACAAAACTGGACTGGTTTCCTGAGAACTTGGGGTCACACATATAACACACGTTAATCCTTTTTTATGCAAGGTTAGTAAGTAGGAGAGTCCGACAGTTACTCGCCGCTGGTCGGTGGTTCTCTCCGGGTGCTCCGGTTTCATCCCCTAGTAAAACTACCCGACATGATATGAATGTGTCGTTAAACTCTCATAAATAAATTATTAACTAATACATAGTTTATATCACATTCATGTGACCTTCATACGCTGGGCGATGCAATGAACCTTTCAACGTTAGACCCGATCCGAACGTTGCGATAAAGTAATAAATAACGAGTTTTCTCCTTAGCTATTATAACCCTTTACCTAACATGAAAAGCAGACGATACTTGCAAAATAAATTCTTAAATAACTATTTTTTTCATTTTTTGTCTCAAAACCCATAGGTTATGAACCCTCATTGGAACGAGCTCGACGAGCTCGTTCCAACGAGGGGTCATAACCTATGTTTTTGAGACAAAAAATGGAAAAATAATGAAAACTGGCGATTTTTGAGAATCGCGCTGGCCGGTTTTGGCCGTTACGAAAGGGTTAAAATAGTTTTATGTGTCTGATTTTAACCCGGCTATAGAATAAAGACAATTAACTGAAAAGAGTGACTCAGTGGGATCGCTTAAGTTAGAATTTAATCCCCGAATTTAGGGTAAATATGGAGGATGTCGCGCACCGAGTTAGCGATAGAAACTGAGGACTCAACACGCAACTTTACTGTCCATTGACCGTCGGGCAGACTATTCGTACCCAATGGTCCATTAACGGTGAATTATCTTGCTGAGTCGTTGAGTTTCAATTGTGCATTTCATCAAGCAGTAAGAGCATGGATGGATATCCGCGCGCGGCACAGCATGTGGCCGGCAATTAATTTGGGGTTAATCTACATGGACAGTGTTATACGTTTTAATTAAAATTAAAAAGGTCTCCGTTCATATTTTATTATATTTTCAATTTTGTCTCCAAAACATATGACCCATTTTTGTAACAAGCTCGTTCTAATGAAGGTTCATAAGCTATGTTTTAAGGGTAGGAAATGAAAATTTAGAGTTATTCAATCATGTTTTTTTCATTTTGCAAATGACGTCACCGGCTGTATTAGGTAAAGAATTAAAAGAACAAAGAGAGGGGGATGACATGAATTCGTAGGAAGTTTGGGAAAAGGTGTCCTTTATAATGCGTGCATACTGAAAGAATCCCCAGGAGCTCACACATTGGCTCCTTCGAATCCCAAATGTCCGACCCAATCGAATCTCGAATCGAATCAGACATCTTACCGCTGATCACGTTGAAAATATTGCACCTTCATACACACTGGTGGTGAGAGGGTGGCTACTACTTGACCCCGCGTGCTCTTCAGAGCGATGTATGCGTGCTCTGCGAGCAAATATTCAGGTGCCCTATTCAAGTTTGCTCGAAACACAGCAGTAGTCATAACCACAGTTTGTATGTGCATGAACAGCGAAAGACGCCACCACTATGGACGTCACAAACAAGGGTAGTATGTATAATATAAAAAAAACGTAAGAACTCACGATCCAATAATGTCAGCAATTTAGACGATTTTAGATGTGAATACCGGAAATCTCGTCCTTCGTAGGCACTTTTTCCAATTGAAAACTGAAACTGTGCGCCGCAACATTGAATATGAGCCCCTTGTTCAAGCTTCCAAAGATTTCTGACAAGAAAAATGTATTATTGTTTCGCGAAATCGAACGATCGGGGAAATCAGGAAAAAGTAGGATATTCCTTTGCACTGTTGAGCGATTTCTGGTGTTCAACCGAATGCATCTTGGCGATTCAGGTGCTCTCCTAAGGGGGAAAAAAAACGATATTTGAACGGAACGAGCAGTTGTGCGGCGCAATTCTCATCTAGTTTATTAGTTAGTCTGTGTGAAACACACAGACTATTGTTTTTGTACGGCTTCTTTTTCTTCTCTGAGGTCACCCAGGGGTCATTAAGTGCAATTTTTCATAATTGCTGGAAATCACATTTTTTGACCCCCTAAAGCATTCCTGACATATACACATGCATTTTGGCATAACAAAGTGGGTGTGGCAAAAATTTTTGAAAGTGGGTCACGCTCATATCTCATGCATGGTATGATGAATGGACCTAGGACTAACATCAAATGAGTTGACACTTGATGGAGATTCAAAATATTGGTCAAGGAGGACACATAGGGGTCATTGAGTGCATTTTTTCAGAATTGCAGTAAATCACATTTTTGGACCCCTAATGCATTTCATACATGCATTTTTTACACAAAAAAGTGGGCATGGTCAACATTTTTGAAAGTGGGTCACACTCATATCTCAAGCATAGTATGATGAATAGGCCTGGGACCCACAACAAATGAGTCGACACTCGATAGCGGTTCAAATATGGGTCAAGGTCACGGAGGTCACCTAGGGGTCATTGAGTGCATTTTCATAATTGCTGGAAATCACATTTTCTGACCCCCTATTTCATCACTCATATTAGTGGGCAGAGCCAAAAATGTCCATTTCTGATTCGTGCATCGAACCCTTTGAATGCTGGTCACATATATGCCTTTTCTGGGTTCTTATAAAAAATTGTTCTGATTCCAGTATGAATATCTGTAAATACTATTAACGAAAATCCATTTCTGATTTGTTTAAAAATATTCTACTCCTGACAATAAGCCTCCATAAATTATCTTTCTGTAAAGTTTATACCTGATACTTTAACCCTTTTTCACACAGACTTCAATTCAGTGGGTGCAGTAAATTCTGTTTCTCTAGTTTTTAGAATGCAGTTTGTTTAGCGACATTGCTGAAGACCTACAATTCTGCTTTCAAGCAGAAAACATTTCTTTGAAAGACAGTATCTTGATTTATTGAGCAGGAATCAAATTTTAACTGGCCTTTGGCTAAATGTGTCAGTATTTTCTTGAATGTTTAAGTAATAGATGAATAACGAGTCTGAGTTGAATCGTTTGCAGAAACCACCCTGTCGAGGTCCGAAAGGCCCAAGACGGGAGGGTTTCCCAAAACGATTCAACAAAAGTAGTAGGCCAGGTGGTTTTGGACCTCATTTGCATGTTCTCAATGCATGTTCTCATCGTGGTATGCGTGTCCGGAACTGACGTCATGGGAAGTGATGGATTATGGGTAAGGCGCACGAGCGGCCATCTTGTCACGCCATTACCATAGCGACATATGGTCTCTAGTGCGTATGCGCGCACATGCTTCTAAGGTATTTAATTCCCTTGAAATCTCTGGAGAGTGGAGATTTCTTTTCCGAACCATGTGGGCCGACATTTTGTTTTGGGGAAATACTTTTTGCACTTGTCCAACAAGGCGGGAGTGGTTATGGCTGTAAGAGTACACTCACCTGTTCAGAGGGCATTTTTGGCGCCAATTTTGTCCATCATTTTCCATCGAAGTATCCAAAACAACCCTCAGTAAGAGGGAAGGGGTACTAGTTTGTTTCATGTGTGACCATGAAACAAACTAGTACCCCTTCCCTCTAACTGGCTATCCAATAAGGCCTTGCGCGAGGCTTCGATTACCCAAAAAAATCCCGAGAATTGTCCAAAATCGTCGTGGGAACGACCGGAACCGCAAGTTTCTGGCATCTCAAATGTATATTTTTATGTCCTTTCCCTCGAATACCCTTTATAGTGATGAACTTCATCAGCATATGGCACATATGACCTGATGCAAAAGCTGCACTACCGCTGCACCTACGTTGCCCCTACCTGCCTACGTGGAAGGGCAAGTGTAGCTCGCATAAACTTCCTTGAAACTCACACCCGACGAGAGGGCATGTTCGAAGCTAACGTCATGGATATTGGTGTGTTATAGATATAACTTATATGCTGATTTTTTTTCTGTTACGGCGTAGATTTGCCTCAGTCGCCAGCTTGAATTCACTTAAGGTAAGAAACACAATGACGTTCTGATAAATATGTATCATAGTTTGCATATTCATTACAAACTGTATATTACTATTTTCTTGTGTTTGATATCACATCAAGTCATGGCTTATATAGTAACCATGACTAGATTTCGTACCAAACTCACCAAAATACAAAATGTGTGTGTGTGTGGGGGGGGGGGGGGGGGGGGGTCGACTTATTTTGTGAACCGCCCCAGCAATAGTCCAAACTTTTTTGCAACATTTCGTATGATGGCCTAAATAGATTGTCACGAATTTATTTCGCAAGAATCAAGGTAGTTTATGGATATACCACAGGAATTTTAAGCTATGCCTACGTATAGGCATGACCATAGTGTCACGTGCATCTATCTCCCTTC
Source organism: Pictodentalium vernedei (assembly GCA_031216915.1). Lineage (NCBI taxonomy): Eukaryota > Metazoa > Mollusca > Scaphopoda > Dentaliida > Dentaliidae > Pictodentalium > Pictodentalium vernedei. The sequence goes on from CM062288.1 coordinate 177,980,867, forward strand.
TGAAAATATAATGTTAGATATATGCATTCATGGATTCATTTTACCAGACTTTGAAAACACTGCCTCGAAAAAAGCTTTCGTCCAATACCTCATTTACACAAGACAATTTGTTCCGGGAATGTATTTTTTGTTTGTTTCTGGGAACAAATATATATTCCTATAGAACCAATATTTGTCGTGTGAATGGATTTGTTTGGGGAATATATACTGCTCCTTTGAATTTGTTCCTGGAACAGAGTTTGGAAAAATACTCCGACTGGGAGGTGGAGTAAATTGCTTAATTGCTCAGTTTGCCCCCCCCCCCCCCCTCTCCCTGGCACTTTCATCCAAAATCCGAAAACAGTGGGCCCCCAAAAGCAAGTAAATACAAATATAGACAAATAAATAGAAAACTGATAGACTTTGTAATTCCCCAAGAATCGACGCTTTACTCGGGAAGCTAAAGCTTCAAAATGCTATGCAGAGAGGACCACTGTCTGGTCAGTAATGTGTTTTGATGATTTTGGAAGCCTTTGTGGGTGAGAAATACAATAGCGTATCTCAGGTGAGAGCACCGTGCACCGAGTGTTTCGGAGAGCACTCAGCACCCGAGACAGAATCGGGTCCACTCGAGAGAGCGCGGAAATAAAATCACAAAATGTCCAATTGTGAGCATTTCTGCTTTTTATGTGTACCCATACTATGTATGGTACACATAATGCCGGCATCTGGGGTGGCCATCCGTCGTTCGTCTATCCTTTGTCCGTCCGTCTGTCCGTCTGTACATCCGTCCGTCTGTCCGGGCTTAGCAGAGGTACATTGTGGGGTTTACAATTTAGGGTCAGTGGTAGTTGTGGGTTAGTACAGTGGCCACCTGTGGGGTTAATTTTTTGACCTTGTGGGGTTAGAGTTTAACATGGGAAAAAACCCACAAGTAAGAACGTGTAAGAACGTACGTCCGTCCGTCCGTCCGTCCGTCCGTCCGTCCGTCCGTCCGTCCGTCCGTCCGTCCGTCCGGCGTCCGTATCCATTTCTTTGGCATTCGATAACTTGAAAAATATTGCTTGGATTGTCAAGTTACTTTATATTTGTGTTCAGGTTACTGATGTGCCGAGTTGTGTAGTTTTTGGTATAAATCTGATAATTTGATCTTGAGATATTAACCCTTTATCCTTCAAATTGAAAATTCCTCCAATCCCTTTGGCATGAGATAACTCAAAAAATATCAATCCGTTTGTCATGTTACTTCATATATGTATTCAGGTTACTGATGTGCCGAGCTGTATAGTTTTTGGTGTAAATCTGATAATTTGATCCTGTGATATTAACCCTTTATCCTTCAGATTGAGAATTCTTCCAATCCCTTTGGCATGAGATAACTAAAAAAGTATCAATCCAATTGTCATGTTACTTTATATATATATCTTCAGGTTACTGATGTGCTGTGCTGTATAGTTTTTTATGTAAATCTAATAATTTGATCCGGAGATATTAACCCTTTATCCATCAAATTAGGTACTCCTCCAATCCATTTCTATATGTACCCATACCATGTATGGTGTACATAATGTCGGCATCCAGGGTGGCCCTCCGTCATACAACTTTCTACTAGTTGCGCGTATGGGTACACATCTGACGATTTCATCGGCCTATTTTTGTTTTTCGTGTCATCGACACATCTTTGTGCTACTTGATAGTAGCGATGAGATCGCAATCAGAAAGAAACAAAATACATACGCAATCTTCAGTTTTCTTTACACCCCCCCCCCCGACCCCCCATCCCACCCCAGTGGTGGTACAAGCGCAGAGTATCGCAACACATATTGTCTCTCTCCGGTCGAGTATAGTAATAAGCGGCGAGTCGTCTATTTGGGCAAGTAAGTCAAAAAAGCGGAACATTCCAGAAAAGGAATCAAAGCAGTTTCGGAACTTTCTTAACCCTTTACCTAACGTAACGGCAAAAACCGGCCAGCGCTATTTTCAAAAATCGCCAATTAATTTTCATTATTTTTTTCATTTTTTGTCTCAAAAACATAGGTTATGACCCCTCATTGGAACGAGCTCGTCGCAGGGACCTACTTGCAGCTGACTTGCAGAAGTAACGTTAATACGTGAATTTGCATGAATGGGTTATCGCTTCGTTGGTTTGTTAAAAACAGTTATACGCTTTGCTGACAAAGCCAGCAGTTCCAGATTTGGGATATAAGCCATCTTGACAGGAAACTGATGACAGGTTCAACTGACTTCATTTTCAATGTCTGATACAATCCCAAAACAAGATTAGTTTAGTTGAATAACAGGCCGAACAAATAGTCGAGCATCATGTTAAAGCCGCTAAATATAATATCGGGTTGGGACCACACAGGCATGTAGTTTAACCTTTGTTTTGCTTACTCGAATAGCAGGCGACACTTCCAAAGAATTTCTTGGTTAACTGAATAATTTGGGAGCGCGGTGGCTCAGTTGTAACGGCATTGGACTTCAAAACGAAAGTTTGATCCCCGTTAGGGTTAATTACGTCATATCCTTGGCAAGACACTAACTCTCGATTGCCCACGCGTTGGTACGGTGCCACGATATACTAAGGCGTATTTCACGTGGATGGTGCACTTGTCTTTAACCAATGCTAACCCTGCTTGTGTGGGTTTAGTACCCTGGGGAGCCTAACGGTTCCTCGCCGCTGCTCGGTGGTTCTCTCCGAATACTCCGGCTTTCTCCACCTGTAAAATTGTCCGACAGGAGGTTTCCTGCCTGTCGAAAGTGTCGTTAAACCCCAATAAATAAATAAACTGAATATTTACATTTTTGGGCTCAAAAACACAGCTTATGGCCCTTCACTGGAACGAGCTTATCGAACTAGTTCCAATGAGGCGTCTTAAGCTATGTCTCTGAAGTGTAGAAAAATAAAAGTTGAATGGTTTAACCCTCCGGTCCAGGAACATGACACGTCATAATTTTATCAACCCTTTACCTAACATGAAAAGCAGACGACACATGCAAACAAAATTCCTGAATAACTAATTTTTTTCATTTTTTGTCTCTAAAACATAGGTTATGACCCCTCTTTGAACGAGCTCGTCGAGCTCGTCCCAGTTAGAGGTCATAACATATGTTTTTGAGACAAAATTGAAAAAAATAATGAAAATTAATTGCCGATTTTTGAGAATAGCGCTGGCCTGTTTTGGCCGTTACGTTGGGTAAAGGATTAAGTAAGATGGGCGCTAAGGGTATGTGTGGGGTAGAAAGATTAATATTTTCAAAGCACAGCCCCAAGTCTGCACGTTGAAAATATTAATTGGTCTAACCCCAACTAAAGAATATAGACTCTTTCAATTAAAGCCACTGGAGTGAAATGAAAAATACCACCGGGGTCCAAAAGATTAAATTTGATTTTTGTGAATATCGCTTGTTGGATTTGGTAGTTACGTTGGGTAAAGGGTTAAACAGCAAAGAAATTTTCAGTTTGGGTACAACAAGTTCCCTATTTAGCAGGGCAGGTCTTCCAAAAATACCGATCGAAAACTATTTTTAAAATTTTATTCACAGAACAGACATAACGCTCATTATTACCACTCAATCTATAAGTTACTAGTCGATTAACGTAAGTTTGGAGGCCCGTTAAAACTCCATAATTTCAGTGACGTCATTCGACGGAGCCGGGCCGCGGGCTAGGAATCTCAATTACGAAATGCCTTATATGTATACAGGGAAAATCTGATTCAACCTTGATCAATGTTATAGTCGAGACTGATATAGGTATAGCTAGGAAGTAGTGATACAAGTCAATATTAATGGATGGTAGTTTAGTCAATAGTACTGGTACAAGGCCGCAATGGAACAAGACTGTTGTAGAAGCTAATGATAGGACAGATAGACCATAGACCAGTAGAGGTCTTGGAGCTTTGGCGACAAGATGGAAGCGGTTGGTAAGACTACATTAGACCTCATTGAGGGATTACTCATGGTCCTAATGGCCTCATATGACCAAAAAGGGGTGCCGAAATTGGGCTGCCTGGGGATATGGCTCGTTAAATACTGAAATGAGGCTAAGAGTCGTAGTAAATTATACCTCACTGAGGAATTTTTAATGGTCCTCATAACCTCAAAATTCAATGAGGCTATGAGGGATAATAAATGAGGACTCATTGAGGGCTTTTACATAGTCCTCATGGCCTCATACGACAAAAAAGGGATTCTCCAAAAGGTATCCTCGATAGGTATCCTCGAATAATACAATACCAGGCCATAGGTATCCTCAAATACTGAAATGAGGCTAAGAGTCGTAGTAAATTATACCTCATTGAGGGATATTTAATGGTCCTCATAACCTCAGAATTCAATGAGGCTATGAGGCATAATATATGAGGACTCATTGAGGGCTTTTACATAGCCCTCATGGCCTCATACGACAAAAAGGGATTCCATAATCAGAGACGTTTCACAATAAGGGATCCCATGGGATATGGCCATTGGATATAGAGGTGATGAGAATCGGATAGAACTTCACTGTAATAAGGGGAGATAACTCGGCATAGAGATTATGGGAAATCAAGCAATCTGATTGGTTAGTTATAATCTATATAAATGATCTAGATATATGAAACAACAATCCTCGAAGGGTCGAAAGGTCGAAAGGGGCTTGTCCCCCATACCGTCCCTGCGCGCCCTCGGCGCGCAAAATCATCATTTCGTCGAAACAACAAGAGTACTCGGAATAGGGTCAGAACTAACAAGAATAGACCAGGATAGCTAAATGTAGTAACAACAGGGAAAATCCGAAGCAGAATATTACTCCGATTCAATCGAACACACCCCCAGGGGCTCCCTCGGTACTATAGTACTACGTGCTAAGCCGATAAAATGGGAAATCCGTATCAAATAAAGTCAATTTCGGTAATTTTGGGTGGATTTTGGTGATTTGGAGGGATTGTCGGGTTGTTTGTGGTAATTAGATTTACTCCCATTCAATCGAACATACCCTCCGAACATATTCCGTCCCATTGCAGAAAAATTGGGTAACATAGCAACCATGTGCTACCATAGAAACTAAGATGGCGGCCTCCAGTATACAAAATGGACGACGGAAACACGTATCACCTTAACAACACGCGCTGCGCATGCGCACTCACACCACGTATCACAATGGGGATGACGTCATAACATGGTCACTCACGCGGTTACCATGACAACACAACATGGTGCCACTGGGTCACGTGACATGAGGTCACTTCCGGGGTCCCCCACCGGGGTCCCCCAAATGATGGCTGTCCGGGTACATGACATACTACTCAAGTAGCTGCGAGATGGGGCGACCACAAGAGTTGGACACCCCCTCGCTGGAGGGTTGGCTCCCCTGGGAAAATTTTTAAAATGTGAGACAAAAAAAAAGCAATTTTCTTGACTCTTGAGTCCGTTTGTGCTCATAATTTGTAAGTTGTGAAAGGCATCAATAATTAGGCCACATCTCCGGGGGCATGACTAAAAAAAAATTCTTTGGGGGGGCATGTGCCCCCCCCCCCCCTCCCTTCCACCCCCACCCCCACCCCCACCTCGACTACGCCACTGAAGAGAGAGGCCTGGTACAGGAGTTGGTATTAAAAGACAGAGAAAAAGTGTTAAAAGTAAAATTGTTTGGATAAAGTTCGAAAGTCAGAAAATTTATTTCTAATTGTATAACTTGAAGTCACCTTCAACAAGTGTTCCAGATTTGGTCACTGTAGCTTAAAACTGTTCGATGAATGATTTAATAAGGGAAGACAATATAATCACCGTGATAACATGGGATCAATGTGAATAAATAAGACGCGATTTTACTCACCAGGGAGTGTTACAGCTATGTGTGACTGTCATGTATCTCACTCCCAGTTCATAGTACATCCTCAGTAAGCCAAGGCTGCTATCAATGGAATGACCACCTTCCAAGCCTATTAAACTTGCTATTTTACCTTCATTAAATGCATCCAGTATACCTGAAACAAAGAGAAAATAATGATTGTCTGTTATGTTGCATTGTGAAAAGTGCGAGGAGCAACATGACAGTATTTGTCCACGTTGACACCGAAGTTGTGGCTCAAGAGGGACATGACTGAGGGACGTGCTGTTTCGATTTTATTTGGTCGGGAAGCAGCATCACAGTTGTGATGTATGCCCGATCTCATGTAGTGTGTCAAAGAAGATAGCGGCAATGTTCTGGTGCAATCGTCAAGGTGATCTTTTCTTTTGTTCCGCACACATTATCAAATGTTATTGGTTGAGAGTGGTCATTTAGATTTTGCTGGACCAAGCTGACCAACGGGTTGGATTCCAAGAGAAGCAAGTTAATGAAATGGATGCGGTCGAAACATGCGTTCTATGGATTTGCAAGATGGAACTTTTTCGGGCTCTTGTTGCGGACATAATCAATTTGGAGTACAGGTATCGCAAATGTTAATTGAATAAGAGGTTGTCTCATGACACTACATGTATATTTTATTTATTCGCTAAAAAGTTTCAAGACGTTTTGAGTTTTTTGCTCCAATCCAGACTGACTAATATTCCAACGGCATCATCAAGACATGCCCTAATCATGTTGTGTGAATAGTAGTCAGTCGGGACTTACGCCCTCATAGTCGGCGCAAATCAGGTTTAACCCTTTACCTTACGTAACGCTCCAAACCGGACAGCGCTATTCACAAAAAATACTATCCAATTTTCATTATTTTTTCATTTTTTTTATCACAAAAACATAGCTTATGATCCCTCATTGGAACGAGCTCGCTGAGCTCGTTCCAATGAGGGGTCATAAGCTAGGTTTTTGTGATAAAAAATTTAGTTATTCAAGTATTTTATTTGCAAGTGTCGTCTGATTCTCGTGTTAGGTAAAGGGTTAAACGCCCAATCGGTCATCTTCGCTACATGCAGAGACGTTCTTTGAGGCTCTTGGTTCGCAGGGGGGGGGGGGGGGGGGGGTCCCCTTCTGAATTTCCACACCCCCCCCCTCCCCGTTAGAGAAAACCATTTGCACCATTATCCCTTGAGTGATAGTTTTCTAACTGCTGCTATCTGTGAATTTCCAACGGCTGAAAAAACTCCCTTGTATTCCCTTGTGTTTCATATATATGACCATGACGTTTGACTTCAAGAGTTGGAAATCGTCTCTCGAGATGCAACAGGTCGCAATCTGAAATGTTTTAACATTGCCAATGGCGCCTTGTTGCATTCCATGACGATATGTTAACCCCAGTTAGAAAAATCCCATGAAATATGTTTCAAAAATCACTAAATATCTGTCTCAAAAGGTAACAGCCACAGATAAAATGCCACAAAACAAAGGCGGACTGGCCGCTGCTGGTGCCTGAAATTTTGTGAAAACGCCGAACAGGCGAATTGGATCTGATTGCATAGAATGCCGGTATATTAAAATGTTTTCTATGGCAGTCCACATAGAGATCATTTCGATATACACCAGCAATCTAGTCTGCTGTTGATCGCTCAGATGCAAGGGAACGGCGTTCTTTTAATTTGAAAAATAAAAATTTTCTCCCACTGGGCCGAACTATGGTCAGCCCGATGGGTCCACGCACCCCCCCCCCCCCCCCCGCCCCCAGTTGATACCATTCTTGCCGAATGAGGGATGAAGATTTTTACAAAAATGCCACCGAAATGCCCTCTCAGATAAAAGGAAGCGGCGTTCGTGCAGTTCAAAAAATCAAAATTTTCCCCGGGTCTGGAGCCCGCCTTGGTTCATTTCCGGTAACTTTTCTTGGCCCAGTCCGCCCTGCCACAAAATCTACCAGAGGACATGAAATTACCAACTGTTGGTGGTTTAAGACTTATAATTTCTAACTAAAATTTTGGCCGCGATAGGGGAGGGGGGTTGGGGGGGGGTAGGGGAGACATCCACAACCCACCCACTTATCCTTCAGATTTTGCCATGGGTAAGACATTGAAATCAAACAGTCGCAAAATTTTAAATCAAATTTGAGTGATGTAAGAGTGGAGTTCAAGATATGTTGCAATGAGCTAATCAATTATCAACCATAGTGTTTTTCAGTAAGGAACATTCAGGTACAACAGCTTTGATCAGAGTTCTCGAGAATTTGATGCACAATTTATTTTAAGACACATTGTTGAACATGGTACATGTAAACCCGATGTCATGATGAAGGGAAAAACTCTTATTTCGCTGAAAGCTTGTGGTCAAATGAGGTCGAAAAGAGAATGTATTACACGCCTGTTCTATGAAATCTCCATCTATAGCAACACTAAACTATGCGGAAAATGAAAATCTGTTCCACACGTATGTGCCGAACGGAAATCGTTGACGGACTATTTTTAAATAGAAGCGAAATTTCACTGAAATTTTCTGCAATTCGTGCACCGTAATTACAATTTGAATCGCTAGCGATAGCTAAAAATCGTCCTCTGAGTTCCAATGTGTTCTATGTGCCATTAGGCACATAGAACACATTGGAACTCAGGGGACGGGGAGAGTAACACGGGTTCCCCTGACAAACTTGGTTGGGGATAAAATGTGTTCTTTTTGTTGATAGTTGGTAAATGAATTGCCGAGTGTCCTTCTGATAATTGTTTTTGTAGACATGAAGGCGTGTAATAAACAAAGAACGACACGCGCGTATGATGCGTCCTCTCGTTTTATCCTTCATCGATGGCACTCGTGCAATATCGATTAACCCATTGAAACGCGTGTGTCCTTCTGTGTATGTGTGCAAAAATGTAAGATTGGTTCTCCCGACGTTGTTTACGTCATATCTCTGGTATCTAATGTGTAATTTTCAAAATGATTTCAACTTTGTTTTTGGGACCACAAGTACTACTATGCGTCTTGATTTCAAGTTCGTGCAATGGTATTTAATTGTGACGTTATCCGTCCATTGGTGGGTAAGGCGACATAGCGTTGACAAAATTCCGATAAAATTGAAATAAATGAGGCAGTTAACCTGTTCGACTATTCCGTTTAAGGTGTGTGATATAATAGTGGTATGTTATGTACTTTGGGGGTAGAGATGTCACCGGAAAAGACTGAGGGTACCACTGACATTGTGTACGTTATATCTCCGGCATCTGACGTTTGATTTCTGAAATGTTTTCAACTCTGTTTTAGGGATTTAGGGACCAAGGGTAGGGTCGTCACCAGAAGGGTGGGGGGGGGGGGGGGGGGGACATCACTGACTTTGTGTACGTTCTCCGCTTCTGGGACCACTGGTACTATTATGGCCCTTGGTTTCAAGTTCGTGCATTGAAATTTAATTTTGAAGTTTTCCGACCCTCGATGGACAAGACGTCCTGACGTTAACTAAATTCCGATAGAATTGAAATAAATGGGGCAAATAAACGCGTGTGATATTATTATAGTGCTTTGTTAAGTACTTTTGGAGTAGAGCTGTAACCGGAAGGGAGGGGTACCCCAGAAGTTGTTTACGTCATATCTCCGGTATCTGATGTGCAACTTTCAAATTTTTCTCAACTCTGTTTTTTGAGGACCACGACTACTATTATGTGTCTTGATTTCAACTTCGTGCAATGAAATTTAATTTTGACGTTTTCCAACCTACGGTGAGTAAAACGTCAAAGCATTAACTAATTTCCGATAATGCGGAAATAAATTGGGCGATCCGCCCCTTCAGTTATTCCTTTCGTGGTGTGTGATATTATTGTAGTAGTATGTTATGTACCTTGGGGTAGAGAGGGAGGGAGGGGGTGAGGGGGGAACTGGCAAATAGCGTAAACACGCTAAAATGACGTTAAATGAAACAAGAGGCCCCAGGGGGCCTGAGGGCGCTCACCTGACATGGTAGACTAAATATCAACCCAGGGAATTGATTTCACCAAGTTGCATCTCCCCTCCTAAGAAAAGCTTATACCAAATATCCAAAGATTGGAAACATGTGAAACAATCTTCCAAAGATGTTATGTGTGAAATTTGAAAGCTTTTGGAGCAGTGGCTTGGGAGGAAAGTAGTCTTGAATGTTTTCCCAGTACCCACAGTGTTAAAAAAATGCTGACTCGGCACTTTTTCAAAAGTCCCCAAAAAGTACCCCATGATAAAACCGATAGCAATTTTTTTGACCATTCCATTCTGTTGGTCCAAAGGAAGCTTCACACCAAATAAGAATTCTCAGTGCCGTGTAGTTTTAGAGATATGGGCGTTTGAATTTTTTTCTATTTTTAGCTCCTGCGGTTCCTATGGGGGGACGGGAAAAAAAGTTGGGCATAAATTAAGTACTTATGACCCTATAAGCCCTCATATCAAATTTGTTTCAAATCTGCCTCTCGGTTTGGAAAATAGAAATTTTGGGCGGGGCGAAAATTCTTGCCCCTCCCATAATGAAGGCAAATATAGCTCCTCGAACTTTTCTTGGACAAATCTGAGTCTAGACCTCAAAAGGAAGCTGCACACCAAATATCAAGTCTCTGCTACTGCTAGTTCACGAGAAGATTTTTTAAGATTTAAGCACACTTTTTGGGCGTGGCCCTACCGAGGGGCGAGGCAACTTGCTTTGAACAAAACCAAATTGCGATGTCATAACAAACTATTATCTCAAATATCAATTAAATTGCTTCAGCGGTTTGTGAGGAGAAGACGCAAACACCATGTTCACGGACGACGGACGACGGACGGTGAGTGATCTCTATAGCTCTCCTGATTGAAAGTCAGTTGAGCTAAAAATATTCTACCTGCTTGTCTGGAGAGGAAAAATTTTAAAGCAATTTGCCTGAAATGCACTAAGTTCAAATTCAGACTCGAATAGTGAGCCCAAATATGAACCCAGGGGGTCGATTTGAACAAACTTGAATCAGATCCACTCCTCCACAGTGTTGCATACCGAATATCAAAATATTCTGTTTGCTGGATCTGGAGAAGAAACTTTTTAAAGAAATTTCCTTGAAATGCACTAAGTTCAAATTCGGGCTCCAAATAGTGAGCCCAAATATGAATGCAGGGAGCCGATTTGAACAAACTTCAATCAGATACATCCCGCACTGCTGCATACCAAATATCAAAAGATTCTGCCTACTGGATCTTGAGAAGAAGATTTTTAAAGAAATATGCCTGAAAAGCACTAAGTTCAAATTCAGGATCCTTTACTGAGCCCAAATATGAGCCTGATTTGAACAAACTTGAACCAGATCCACCCCGCAATGTTGTATACCAAATATCAAATGATTCTGCCCACTTGTGCTGGAGAAGAAGATTTTTTAGTAATTTCTCTAATATACATAGGATGCTATCATAGTTATGCCCCCTATGGAACCCCAAGTGGGCAGGTTTATTTGAATACACTTGAATTGGCATATGGTAATGAACATCCATACCAAGTTTCGAGCAAATCGACCTAGCGGTTTCAGAGGAGAAGTCGTTTGAAAAAAAAGTTCACGACGACGGACGGACGACGGAAGGCACATTGGGCTGATTTGAACAAACTTGAATCAGATCTACCCCACAATGCTGTATACAAAATATAAAAATTATTCTACCTGCAGGTCTGGAGAGGAAATTTTTTAAAGCAATTTGCCTGAAATGCACTAAGTTCAAACTCAGGCTCCAATAGTGAGCCCAAGTATGAATCTAGGGGGTCGTTTTGAACAAACTTGAATCAGATCCACTCCACAATGTTGTATACCGAATATCAAAATATTCTGTTTGCAGGATCTGGAGAAGAAGATTTTTAAAGAAATTTCCTTGAAATGCACTAAGTTCAAATTCGGGCTCCAATAGTGAGCCCAAATATGAATGCGGGGCCGATTTGAACAAACTGCAATCAGATACACCCCACAATGCTGCATACTAAATATCGAAAGATTCTGCCTGCTGGATCTTGAGAAAAAGATTTTTATAGAAATTTGCCTGAAATGCACTGAGTTCAAATTCGGGCTCCTATACTGAGCCCAAATATGAACCCAGGGGGCCGATTTGAACAAACTTGAATCAGATCCACCCCACAATGTTGCATACCAAATATCAAAAGATTCTGCCAGCTGGATCTGGAGAAGATTTTTTAAGAAATTTGCCTGAAATGCACTAAGTTCGAATTCGGGCTTCTATAGTGAGCCCAAATATGAATCCAGGGGACCGATTTGAACAAACTTGAATCAGATCCATCCCATAATTCTGTATACCAATTATCAAATTCTTCTGCCCACTTGTTCTGGTGAAGAAGATTTTTTAGTAATTTCTCTGATATACATAGGGTGCTATCGGAGTTATGCCCCCTATGGAGCCCAAGTGGGCATGTCCATTTCATTTGAACAAACTTGAATTGACATATGGTAATGAACATTCGAGCAAATCGACCTAGCGGTTTCAGAGGAGAAGTCGTGTGAAAAATGTTTACGACGCCGGACGGACGGACGACGACGGACGACGAAGGACGACGAGTGATAAGTTGAACTCCCTTCGGTGAGCTAAAAATCCAGAAACACACACATTTTTATTTTTCGAGCTCTTCGGCATTCTAATATTTCATCAAAATAGGACAACCTCTAATTTTGTGTGACGCTGACGTCAATTACGTCACCTGAAAATACGCTAGAACCTTTCAGAATTTCCCAGGTCGATACCACATTTTTAGATATGTGTTTTGTTGGAGAATATATTTCAAAACTTTCGAGAAGGAAAGTGTAATTCTTAAATTAAAAATAAAAGTTGAAGGCAATGCCTAAATTGGGCGCTGTCGTGGATAAAGGCGTGATATAAAATTGGCTGACTTAGCTGATAACTTGACCTAAAGGGGTATAAGTGTACTTAATTTCACGAGGAAAGCTTCATAGGAAGTGCCTGACAACGAGGCGCAATAAAAAAGAAAGCAAAAATAGGCTTATGATCGCTGTTGGTCATTCCAACTTCGCCCGATGACTTAATAAGAATTTTATGGTTGTATGTGGCATGGGTGTAAAAAAACCATGTTATTCTGGCAGATTTGAGAGAAAGCTTTTCAATTTACAATGCTATCAATTGATGTACAAAAATACAGAGTCACGCATACAAAATTTCAAGTCATTGGAATATAATGTCATGCAGTTTGTGACAGGAATTTGATCATCTCCGCAAAACAGATCCTGAAATTAAAGCTTGTTTAGAAACATTTTTTTGCACGTGGATCCCATTCAACCATGTGGTAGTTTATTATTATTATTTTGTTTTTGGATGTGGGTTGGAGGGACAGATGCCATAAAATTACATTACAAAGCAGACATAAACAATTTCAGTTTTAGCTATTTATGTAACAAGAAAATGACTTTTACATTTTGCAAAACATGTGACGAACAAGAAACGGATCAATGCCGACATTCACCAGAACAGCGAACAAATGTATGTACAATGACATCGTCGAACGTTTCAAAGCATTGGACATGGGATACACACCGTTTGGCACATATCAGATTTGGCAGTGGAAAGACTGGTCATCAGACATTTACAAACGTTATGCGAACAAATATTTAAAAATGAAATAAGAAGCTAGTTGCTATACAGGTGATTGGGTTAATACAGAAACAGACAAAGACAATTTTAAAAGGACAATGAAATTGAACATATAATATTAAAAAAAAGTAGGGATATTGATAAAAATGAGATATATGAAGAAATATATTAATATTTCCATCAAAAAGACAGTTGAGGCATTGCACTGTGACATCTGGTGAATGATTTCAGCAACTGTTGGGTGTCTGGCAAGCACACATTCCACGCACTGAGCTGTAGAAGACATGTACGGTCATTCAGAGAATTTACCACATTCAGCCCAAGACCTCAGTACCTTGTAAATCATCCTCAATTCGCGAGACAAGCGCGGATCTAACGTGCCATTCTTCCAACATGTCAACGGCACGTAAACGTTCGCCAAGTGTCTTCGCATACCATGTTACGTTTCAAGCAGAAACTATTGATGAACGAGGTTATACCAAGAAAAGAACGATGAGACCTCCGAAAAGCCCGTCGAGTACAAATGACACTTTCAAAACGCACCCCACAGACATTAACGCGGCGCTCGTGCGAAAAACCTGCTCGAAGTTTTCGTGGGCCGGTTACATTCATGATCCACACTAAACTTGGTCACATATTGATGTGTCCAATCACGCGTATCCAATACCATTTTCCGAAAATATCAACATCAGTTTGGATATCCCCCACTTTTTTTAATAGTATATATACTTGGAAAATGTTGAAAACTCAAAGAAAAGGAGCTTTTGCAAAATCCGTGTTAAATTGTTTTGGGGGAAAATGCACAAAACAATACAAAACCTACCTGAAACCAAATACATAAAGGAACCTTCCGAAAATATTTAAATAGTACAGAAAATAAACAATCTTCTAAAAATGTGGAATTTTTTAATCATGATCACTTTGTTTTAGTACATTACATTAACACTAAAGATGTATATCACCCACACAGTTCATCCAATGCTGTAGTAGCATCATGGCGGGGAACTTTGATGTCGTGGGCCTAAACGAGACGTGGGTAAGACATGAGAAACGGGTAGACCAAGTAAGGGGTGCGTGTGGATAGGTGTAGGGCGAACGGAAGGCCACAAAAAAGGGGGGGGGGGAGGGGTAGGCATGTACATTAAAGAGGATTTAAAACCGTCGCTGACCACAGACCCGGAAGATGTCAGTACCTTTGCTGAGGTATAGAAAGAAATTGGATGGGTAAAGATCAATCCAAGAAACAAAAGTATTGCCCTTGGGATTGTGTATTGTGCGGTGGAGGGAAGCAAACCCGAGTGAAATGACTCGATATACTCAACACTAAGGTCCAATATCACAGATCTAGAAAACATGGGGCTCGGTATAATTCTGATGGGTGACTTTAATGGACACATAGGTTATAAAGAAAGAAGGAGGCATAGAGGGCGGGGACAAGAAAGTGAACAGGAATGGAAGGAAGCTGTTGAACTTCACAAATGAGCTCGGTCTGAACAGGGACGCGAGGTGTAAAGGGAAATGGACCTGGGAGAGGAACGACAGAAAATCGATAATCGACTATATTCTATATTAATTTATGGAGGGCGGTGATAGGGGTAGAAGTGGATGATGAGGGTAAAAGGTGAATAGTGATCACAACTTGGTTACCGTGACGATCAGGGCCAAAAACTTAGTAAAAAGCAAAGATAGCTTCAAGGAGATTTGAGAACTCAATAAGGATGCCGACTGGGCGAAGTTCGAAGAAAAATTGAAACCAAAGCTTGCAACCGTACACAAGGAGGCAGTGTCCAGAAGATGGCCGATGCCATAGTTGCGAGCCTAGTGGAGGCGGGGAAGGAAAGTGTGTGAAAGATTAGGGTGCCAACACGGGAACTTGGGTACAGAGTGAACGAAAGAACTGAAAAAGGGCGACAAAGGGTAGAAAAGCTAAATGTGCTGCACACAGGAGAAGTAGAAAACTTAAGGGGACGGAAAGCAACGAGGCCATGGTAGCAAAGGAAGAATACCAACAGCACGAAATAAAGTAAATAAGATTAAAGACGATAATCGCAGAGTGCGAAATAGCAGTCTTATTAGGACAATACGAATGACAGGGTGTGTGTGTGTGTGTGGGGGGGGGGGGGGGTCGAGTTCGAACGTATTTTGGAAATGGGTGAATAAACGTAACAGAGGAAGTAGGCCACAGAGTATTAAAGTAGATGGCAGAGTTACAAACGATCAAGATCAAATTGCATTAGAACTAGTCAAGCACTGGGAAAAGGTAAACGATAAGCGATGGGGCGTAGGGAACCCCACCGGAGTGTCCGAACCAGGTCAAGCAAAATCTATCGAGCTTCGTGTGCAGCGAAATTAAAACGGAGGAGGTGCGAAAAGTGATCTCAAAATTAAGGAATGGAAAGCGGGAGGTGTGGACGAAATTCCTAACGAGTTTATCAAAAAAGGGGGAGAGGAACTCTTGGAAAGCTTAACTGCCCTATTCAATTTAACCATAGAAAAACAAGAGGTCCCAAATGAGTGGAGAGAAAGCAAAGTGACATTTATTCACAAAAAGGGGGAAAAAGATGTTTTGGATAATTATCGAGGGATCTCAGTCAGTAGCAACATTGGAAAGGTTTTCTGTAAAGTCCTGTATGGGAGATTAGAGGAGGTAATTGAGGAGTAGGGTTTTTGGGGAGAGATCTAGAATGGCTTCAGGAAGGGAAGGAGATTTACTGACCATCTTTTCACACTATCCCAAATGATAGAATCCGGGAAAGCAAAAAAGAAAAAGATGCTTTTGACCTTTTTGGATGTTAAAAAGGCATACGATAGGGTATGGAGGGAAGGTATGTGGCGCAAGCTGGAGGCTATGGGCTTAGGAGGCGAGTTTGTTGGAATTATGAAAGCATTATATCAAGATGTACAGAGTGAACTTAACCTGGGAAACATTACAACGAAACGTGTGCCTATGGAGATAGGCCTAAAACAGCAGGGGTGTATCCTTTCGCCGATCCTGTTTGCATTGTACATCAAAGGCTTAGGAGATGAACTCCTGCGTAGCGAGGAGGGGGTAGCAGTTGGTGACGTGAAGATCCCGGGGCTATTTTTTGCAGACGATATGGTTCTAGTGTCAGAGAGCGAAGAGGGGCTAACGAAAATGCTGGGAATTGTTGGGAAATATGGGAGCAAATGGAGACTCGAACTTAATGAAAGCAAGAGCAAAGTTATACCTGTGGGCCGCAAAGTGGACCCCACTCGAAGGTGGAGAGTGGGTGAGTTCAGTTTTTTACATTCTAATGATCAGTTCATATACCATAACCTATGGACAGAACTATTCAGAATTGATATTGGTTAGCCGTGATACGCACTGGGGGGGGGGGGGGGGGGGGGGGGGGGGGGGGTTAAATTTCTCTCATGGCTGCCATTGATTGATTTTCAACTTTAACATTTCATTTTCATTTCCATAAAAACCCAACTTTGCCACCAGCAACAACCTTCAAACTTGGTGCATTTGTGCATTAACATTTTCCTTTGGAACGCCTCAGAGAGCGTATTCATTATCGGATTGTTTTGAAACTTGGTATGCTTGACCTGGATAGGAGCCATCAAATTTCGCTCAATACTGTTGTTCACAACCTAGGGTACTTCTTGGAAGAAAACCTGGCCGCGGATAAACATGTCATGCAGGTTTGTCGCGCGGCGTAAAACAACTTCGTATTATCTGCTTTATCGGCTCATCCGCACGTGAATAAAGATGATCAGGGTGTATTGGGTTATAATGCAAGATTTTTTTGGAAATAATGAGCGATTGTTATAGATGCACAGACAATACACTACAAACCCCAACTGTAAATATCAGATTTCGCAAGAAGATAATTGACCAGAAGATAATTGGCCAGAAACTCATACAACGACCAATTTCGTTGTTTGAGCAGATCAACAAAGTTACAATCCCACAAAGACCAATTCCGTTGTTTAGTTTGTGTCATTAATATTTTTCAAAGCATGCATGAATTGTACCTATTCACAATAAAACAGGAGACACATTAACAAAATATTTGCAGACCATTTTGAAAACTTCTGTATGTAAACCATTATCACTACTTTCTGATAAAAGTTCGGAATTTAATAATAAGGATATACAGAAATTTTTGAGGAGAGAAAATATTCATTTTTTCATGACAGAAAACCGATTAACTCTCAATGAAAAACTGTCCACTGAAAACATTTATGTGTAACTCCTTGCATGCTGCTGGCAGATATTCCTGCCCAGGACGGGATTTCTCTTGCCACTGAAATAAATATAATTTCGGCATATTTAATATTAAATATTTCACGAACAAACGTACGTTGAAGTAAATTGGTGTGTTATGGAATCGCCGAGCTCGTTCCAATAAGGGGTTACATGATATGGTTTTGTTGAAATGTTTAGTCGAGTTTTGACGAAGTCAAACTCGACTTATAGTTTGATGAAGTGGCGGGCGGGCGGTGGGCGGTGGGCGGCGGGCGTAAACAATTGGTTTCAGGGCAATAACTTTAGTTCTATTTGTCACACTTTCACCAAATTTACACTACCGGTTACTCCATAGGAAAGGAAGACACCTATTGATTTTGGTGTCTGAAGCCTCAAGGTCACTGTTACTATAAATAGAATTTTTTTCCCAACAAATTGGTTTCCGGGCAATAACTTTAGTTCTATTTGTCGTACCTTCACCACATTTACACCAGAGGTTACTCCATAGGAAAGAAAGACACCTATTGATTTTGGGGTCTGATGTCCCGAGGTCGAGGTCACTGTTACTATAAATAGAATTTTTTTCAACAAATTGGTTTCCAGGCAATAACTTTAGTTCTATTTGTCGCACCTTTACCAAATTAACACCAGAGGTTACACCATAGGAAAGGAAGACACCTATTGATTTTGGTAGCTGTTGTCCCGAGGTCAAGGTCACTGTTACTATAAATAGAATTTGTTTTCAACAAATTGGTTTCCAGGCAATACCTTTAGTTCTATTTGTCGAACCTTCACCAAATTTACATCAGAGATTACTCCATAGGAAAGAAAGACACCTATTGAGTTTGGGGTCTGAAGCCTCAAGGTCAAGGTCACTGTTACTATAAATATAATTTTTTTCAACATATTGGTTTCCGGGCAATAACTTTAGTTCTATTTGTCGCACCTTCACCAAATTTACACCAGAGGTTACTCCATAGGTAGGGAAGACACCTATTGATTTTGGGGTCTAATGCAACAAATAACTTGCTTTTCTGACTTTTCGTGAAATTTAATATCAAAACTCGACTTGTGGATCTGTGATCCTCTTGCCGGATTTTTTTTTTAAATAACTAAAATAATAAATTTTGATATCGTCTGCGTTGGGTAAAGGGTTAATGTGACAGAAAAGATAAGAATAAAACAGAAATAGAAACCAATTTTGGGATGTTATTGTACCATAAACTAATATAAATAAATGAATCTGAGATCAACCGGTGTAAAAGAAAAATCGAGTTCCAAGTCTCGAAGATGATACAGAACATGAGCAACAAACCAGGTACGTGTGGGTGTATTTGTAAGAACTTGTGTATTGTCACACATTCCAATGCAATCAAGAATGTGTGTTCATGTTTGGTACTTGTCACTTCAAAAACGAAAAAGTGACATCAATGAAGATCTTTGAGTTATTGCTGTAGCTCAACAGCCCGCAACATCTGAAATGTCTCTTCAAAAGTGTCAGTGAATGTGATAACCAAAATATTGGGTGAAAATAAATTGTGCGAATCGTTTTGTTTTCGTAGTCTTAGTCTCAGAACTAGTTGATCCGCATCCATCTCAAAGATTTTAGCAAGTGGTCTCAGTTACAGATAACCTAATTCACACATGCGCGTGTTTTTACTAATATGGATCATGCAGAGCAAGAACTGGGCAACCGCCCTAGATATACCCCCACCCCAGGGGATGATGGCATATCGTCTCAGAGAGATTGGGGGTATACTGGATTACATACATTCGCCCATCCAGTATTACATCAAACCATCTGAATATGTTACTCCACAAATTATAGTTGGACCATCCATGTTTTATTTCACAATTATTCTTTGTGCATGAGACTGGCGGTAATCTTTTAAATTCCAACAATTTGCGTACTCCGCGATTTTCTTACGCGTGTCGGCAAACACCACTTGGAGAGCAGATTTTTGTTTCCGGGAGAGGTGGGTATCCAGAGAAAATATGGAAAAAAAATTGCAGGTAAGAGTGGGTTGGTCTGGAAAGTGTGAAAAGCAGAAAAAAAGTCCACGCTGTGTCTGCAACCTCCTCTTCCCCTTCGACTGGCTATTTTTCGAGAATATTGTGGACTCGCCTGATAGGTAGAGCAGTTACCCCATTTAGATGAGAAAGTTTTATAGAGACAGCTATGTCTCAATGGCGAAGTCTTTTGTATGCTATTTTACATTAGACAGTTATTTATCGTTTAAGTGAAAATCCGACAGAACTAAATTTGCAATAAAATATATGGGTTAATTGACATTCAGTCTAGAAAATGTATTGTAGCCGAAATATCAATACTTTCTTTTCCATCTGGCAAAATGTTCTCAAAAAGCCGTCAAAACTTTTCCGAGGAGTCTAAAATTTTCCTACAAATTTTTATTCATATTGATCTATTGGTGGGGGTGGGGGGATGGTCTGGCCGCCCTGTATCTACGCTGCTGTCAAATATGATACAATACCTTGAGCAGTCGTAACAAACTTGAATACGTCCGGATAGCGTGCAACCATTCTTTTTATTACATCCACTTGATCCAGTGATTGTCGTACAATATCTTTGTACTGTGAGCTGCAAAGAGCGAATGCTGCCCAGAACTGTCAAATACAAGATAAAAAAAATAAAATAAATTCTGCTCTGCAAAGTGGCGAAATTTGCTGAAAAAAAGTAGATTTGAAGAGAATTGTTGCAGTCTGTTATCATTAATAACCCTTTCAATTGACTCTATTACAAGACATCCTGTAGTTTAGTTTAAACATATTTTATTTGTCAAAATTAACAAACAGGATTGGACAACAAATGTCGAACACTTAAGACATGTCCTCTCCCTTGTATACGATTAACAAAAAAAACCTGTCTTCAGCCAATTTCCCAAGCCTTCCTGTAGGCACACAATGTTCCAAGTAGCTGCTAGTTGGCGATGTGTGGGTAAAGCCAGATAGGGATGCCGCGAATAGAACTCTGTGCGTGCGTGCGTGCGTGCGTGCGTGCGTGCGTGCGTGCGTGCGTGCGTGCGTGCGTGCGTGCGTGCGTGCGTGCGTGCGTGCGTGCGTGCGTGCGTGCGTGCGTGCGTGCGTGCGTGATTGCGTGCGTGCGTGCGTGTTTTTTTTTTAGGTCAAAAAATCGCACTGGCACAGACATTTCATACTGACACGTTTTTTTTTCTTTTAATATGCCGCCTAAAAATTGTTTTCATTTACTGAACCCTGATTGGTTTCAAACATGACAAAAAATTACATAAAATTGATTTAAACTAAGTGATGAGCTTAGGAACTGGTTAAACTGAAACTGAATTCATCTTTTAACATTTTTGCTATTTCGATATTCATTCTGTTGTACGTTAAAGTGAAAGGAATGATGGACCTCCTTTCGCATTCGCCCTCTGATATGTTCATACCAAATGGCCAGAGGGTTTGAAGCGTATTGATCCAAAAAGCTTCACGTTTTTTTTTTCTAAATTCATCCGTTTCTTCTAATGTGTCTTTAATTGGTGGTTGTTTAATAGGATGGATTTCGAAATCGTCCAAAGAATGGCCAGGAAGGTTAAAATGTTGTGCTACTGGGGCATCAGCATTATGTTTTATATCCTGTTTGTGTCTGGTAACATGTTCTCGGAAAGGATTTTGACTTTGACCAACATACTGTTTCCGACAGCGCTTACATGTGATAAGGTAAATAATGTTTGGTGAATCACAATGGAAGGGGTTACGGATCTGATAATGATTTTTCGTCTGTTCGGAGGAAAATTCCTCTTTCTGATCAGGCATAAAAGTATGCAATCTACATCGAGGCATTTTGCAATTAAACACCGCGCCACTACCATTCTGCAACGGTCTGTTGTGTTCAATCTTCAGTGGTTCGAAATCAGTAGTTTCAGCTGGACTTTCGAGCTTTTTCTGAGTTTGAGATTTTAAGGTACGCAAAAAGCGCAGTGAGTATCCTCTCGATCTGAGGGCGCCAAATAGAGTAGAACAAGTCTCATTGAAATTTACCTTATCACTTGAAATGAGGTGGAAACGAATGAGTTGTGATTTGATGATACCTTTAAATGTATGTTGAGGATGAAATGATTTTGTGTGCAACAAGTGATGTGAATCAGTTGGTTTAAAATAAACTTTATAATCTAAATGAACGGACGCCTGAAATTGCTTGCCTTTATACACGGTCACATCGAGAAAATCAACAGAATTTTCACTGATAGTAGCTTTCAATTTAATATTTGGATCATGATTGTTCAAAATTTCTAAAAATTCATCAAAATCTTCTTTTGAATGTTCCCAAATAATAAAAATGTCATCTAAATACCTGAGATATACGAGAGGATGCTTTGCACATTTGCTTTGGGCATTTTCCTCCCATTCCGCTACATAAATGCTTGCAAAATTAGGACTGAATCTTTTACCCATAGGACAACCCATTATTTGTAGAAAATATTCTCCATTGAATTGAAAGTCATTACCTTTTAAGCTCAGCTCTAATAGATCCAAAATTTGTTCATCCGGGCGTTTTGCATCCGGATATTTTTCAAATGCATTTTTAACTGATTTAACACCTTTATCAATATCAATGTTCTTATACATACTGTCGATATCCAAAGTAGCCAGAATTGTATTTTTCGATATTTTCAATTTCGAAATTTTTGACAGGAAATCCTGTGTATTTTTTAGACAGCTCGGATGTCTATTTGCTATAGGTTTCAGATGATAATCAGTTAATTCCGAGATCGCATAAGATTCGGAATTACAATCTGATACAATTGGCCTCCCGGGTGGAGTTAAGTCATCCGTCCATAAAGAAATGTCCTTGTGGATCTTTGGTAGGATATAAAATTGTCTTGTTTGAGCACTGAGCTTAGCTGTTAAATATTTCAATTGTTTTTTGGTAATGTGACCTTCGTCGAGGAGAAATTTTAAGATCTTATTGAATTTTTCGATATTACTAGGCCAAATAAGTGAATCTATTTTCTTATAATGTTTAGTATTGCTGAGTTGTCTCATGGCTTCCTTTGTATAATTATCCCGAGATAGAACAACTACCGACCCACCTTTGTCGGCTGGTTTAATGACTAATTTCTTATTTTTTCGAAGTTTCGTGAGGGCTCTCCGTTCACCAGCTGTTAAATTGTCTTTATCGGAGAGTATGTTCATGTTGAACACCTTTTGGATGATTCGTTTGCTAGCCTCAATAATTTCGGGATCTACTTCACTATCTGGAGGTGACCAACCAGATGACTCTGTAAAAGGAAGTTTCCGACCGCTGGAGTTTCTAAAGCGGTCTGCTAATTTCATTTGCCTAAGAAAATTACAGTTGTATGATGGTAAATTTGTTTGGTTATCAGTTTTAGGCTTTGGTGCTGGTACAAAAGTTAAACCGCGATCTAAAAGAGATTTCTCTTGGGTTGTTAGGTCATTGGTTCCAGACAGGTTAACCACATTAGTTCCTAATCCCACATCACATGGGGCGGGGGGGGGGGGGGGGTGAGTGGGAAGTTACACGTGCTTTATTCAGACTGTTATGACTCAATTTCTGATTGATGAAATATTCCAAGTACATCTCCAGGGCATGCCTTCGTCGAAGGCATGCCCTGGAGATGTACTTGGAATATTAGTTAGTCAGTGTAATAGTTCAAAAGTGCAAAAGTACTTTGGAATTTATACGTGGATATAAATTCATGTAGTAGCGTGACGCATGGGTTTCCCGACATTTTATTTTATAAGCGCGTACCGAACTCTAGATTGGTCGCATGTTGTGCCTCCATCAGGCTGAATTGGACACTACAAATCTCCGTCTCTGTCACCGACTATGTGTGTAACATTCGTCCAAGTATCGAATCTAGTATCATAAGAAGGTACTGATTACTTACAAGAACAAATTGATATCTAAATCCCGCCCAGGCGAGCATGTCCCCTTTTCTCTTGACAAGAAAAGGTTCTTTTAGTAGTGGAGAGCTCTCAGTCGGTAACAAGATAGGACCCTGCGAAGCTTCGAGATTCGATCCGATTTCGAACCATAAGTTGATATTCGATTCGATTCGAAATCAGCTGCCCGATTCGTTTACTTTCGAATCTTTACACGGGAATATAGCTTGGTATCAGTCAGTATCATCGTCTCACAAAACGTAGAGTTCAGATGGAATTTGTCCGTAAATAATGCTGGAATAAAGACAGAGTATGATTTCATCTATATCAACATAAATAACATCTGACCCATGCCACCTCCCATGCTAATTCCAGTCTCACCCACAAATCTTGAAAACAAAGTTAAAGTTTCCAAACAATGTTGACGATGAGTTGTTGCTAGTGGCAGATCCTGTGCAGTGCTGAGTGTTGGTAAGTCCCGTATCCGTTCCTGGGTAATATTTCAACTACATTATGAAGGCATGCCTTCCAGGAAGGCATGCCTTGATGATGTAGCTGGAATATTTTATCAGTCGGGACTTGAGTCGTCACAGTCGGAGCAATCATGTGTACAGACCCCTCCCCCATTATCTATCATCTTCAACACGCTCAGAATTCGATTCGAGATTCGATTCGATTCGATTCGATTTCGAATTACAGACCCGATTCGATTCGAGGTTCGATTTGAATCGAAAACATGTGATTCGCAGGGCCCTGGTGACAGATGTAACCCCACAGTGTATGCGTGATGCTCCATTACCATTGTGTTCTAAGAATTCTATGAACCTAACTTACCAATTCAAGATGTCTTCATTATAAAGCGTGCACCCAGAGGCAGAGGAATCTCTATAAAAGTGGAGGGGCGCAACTTTTCAATGCTACCATAGTTCGGCCCAGTGGGAGAAAAGTTACAATCGTATATCAGTAAATGTACAGTGATATACTATAATCTCTCGTTTAGATGAGCATGCCGCGGTGTGGTCACTATCCTGTCCATTTTGTCTACTTCAGCTATCTTCCATTACCCATTGGAAGATGGGTGAAGGAGAAGAAACGGACCGTAGCGACCGAAGGTAGGATTGTTTTGTCAAATGTTGCTTAGATTTTCAAATATTATATTACAGGAATGCCTGTATACTGACACGTTTGTTTCCGCCCATTTTAAATCATTGTGTAACCGCGCGACATGTCTGGGGAAAAAGTGGAGGAGACGTGTCCCCTGTCCCCCTGGTTCCACCGCCTCTGTGTGCACCGCAGGGCGTTTGCGATAAAGGAGGAACGTGCAAGTGAACTATATGTAAGTGAGTTATGAATACACAATGTAAGATCCTCCGAGTGACCTGGGCACATTTACTCAACTGCTATAACCTAGACTTAAGTTTGGCTGTAAGATCGTATGAATTTTTCTATCACAAGAAGCTTATAGTTCCTGTATATTGGATAACTACCAAACAACCAAACAATATATGGACTCATCCTTTTTAGTAAATTCGGAGCATAGGGACATACACATATAATTGCGAATACTGCTTGATAGTTCATAAAAGCCTAATATTCATAAAAAATGACACTGCAGTATGCTATTTGACAAAGTATGTTATCATTGTCAGCTATTCTACAGTTTGAGCCAAAACTGAAGTGGGTGAAAGCCAATTCCGGTGATTGTAGGGGTGAAAATGCAAGGTTGGAGTGAGTGGGTGTACTATGGGCGGATTTTTTTTTCGTCCTAATATACGCATTTTTCCAGATCCCCCACCCCGCTGTCACTGAAATATAAAGGGTAATGAATAGAGACTTTTCTACGGGAACAACAAATGTCACCTGTTTGTTGGGCATGTCCAACTCACCGAACCCATCCCCGGAAGTGCATAAATTCTACGTATGACCCCCATAACTTGAAATAGCACACCAAGTACCATCCTGCATCTGAGGTTGTAGGCCAGAATGTTGTTAATATAAGTAACAGGATGTTTACTTGCCAGGTATGGCGTCATGTGAGGCGAAGTGGGATTAATATTAGGAGAGGCCGTAGGTCGAGCCTAATATTGATCGCGCTGAGCCTTACATGACACCATACCTTGCAAGTAAACGACCAGTAACGTATTTATCACGCCACCAAACGAATTAAATAAATTAAAAGACGACGATCAAGTTACGTGTGTCGAGAAAATGTTGCCACAATGAACTGCCTTTTATTTGCACGAAATAGGTGAAAACTTGAGATGGGCAAATTAATTCGGAAACAAAATGGCGTCCAGCAGAGGGGTTGTATGGGCTCATACACGGTCACTGGAAGTGTAATGAGTGTATAGACTCAGTTCCATAGCCGGTTCCCAATTGAAAACCCGAATATCGCATCGCATTGTCCACCGATGCTATTAGAGCACGTTGTTTGGTTAATTAAACAGCATGATAAGAAATACTATTACTCTTTAATTGTTTATGTGTTGATGATTGTGTTTCGATGGTTGTTTTATGATTTATAGATGATGCATGATTGTCACATTCAATTATTTAACCCTTTAGTAACCAACGTGATGACCATATCCCATCCGATGTCCATTCACAAAAAATCGCAGTGCACAAGAGTGGTGGTAATATGAGAGTTTGGCGCCACTGGACACGGAGACGCCGAGATTCAGAGCCCGCTGGTGATATCACGCAATTATTTTCATCATAATATCGAAGTGTCGCGCGAGGAAAAGGTGGCCCCGAAAATCAATACTGGTGATGTTACGTAATTTTTACCGCTTTATCGAAGTGTCGCGTGTATCGATTCTGAGTCAATCTCGCACTTATGGAGCCAGTAAAATGCAGAGACGTGAAACGTGTCACTAAAATGCCGATACGTTATTTCGCACGGGGAAAAAGAGACAGAAAAATGTACGTCCATTTTGATCACTTTTTTAAAAACGGACAGAAACCTTCAAATCTCCCATTCGAATAATATGGGATAATTGGGACCACTCGCATTTCGTTGCAAAATGGAGAGGGGTTTTTTTGACGAGGGGGATTCTTTCCGTTACAAACCCTGTGGAGAATTTATAGAATATCGTCTGTGGTAAAAAATGTTGAAAAAGTAGCGGTGATCGATATTTAAAAATATACTTTCATGAATAAAAATATACTTCAAACCAGTCCAAGGCGGCCGAAGTGTCTACAATGTGGGAATGGGCCTAAATAATTGATACTGCCCCCAGTAGATTTTTCTACTCTGTAACCTAATGATTACGCTGGGTTAGATAAACGCTCAGAACTTTTACTGAACGCAACTCTAATCCAGATATAAAACTAAAAACCTGCATAAGCACAATACTTCTTGAAAATGCCTTATTTACCCGTGTGGCATGAAAAATAGTGTTCCAAATACATCGATCCAACATGAATCTAAAATTTGTGTTTGAAAAATTCGAATTGCAGCTATATTATTCCCCAATATCAAGAGGCACACACACGTTATCCTAACCCTTAATGTACAATGATCCTCCACCTACTAACATGGTAAAATGTAGACCTGAATTCAGCCCCTGGAATGCCACCTTTCATCAAAAAACATAATATAATTCATCATTCAAATGGTGTTTCAAAAAGAAAAGTTCTTATGATATTAAATTTCTTGTTTGTGATAGTTTCTAAATCACATCCTGGCTTCTGAAATGATTTCAGATTGTGTTTTATGAATATTTTGCAATTTTAGTGGAAAAAGGCATCAATTTTCTCAGAAAAGGCTCCTAGATTCATTGACACAACACAGACAAAAAACACACAGCTTTCTTCGAACAGTATGACCAGTACTGCATCTGTGGTTTCTCATAACACTGTTAAAATGCCCGAAACAACCAAATATTGATTTTACACTGTTCTCTTTCAGCTGCAAGAAACCATAATTGCACTTTCACAACTTTGGTTTTGACTCTTACAAACATCCATTCTGAGAAATGGGTGAATTTTTGGTAAAATGTATCCAAACAGATGAATCAGAAGGCTGCTTCCAGCAAACGAAAAGCAAAGGAGCACTTTGTAAGTTGGAGAGATAGACAGAAAGGTGGAAACGCATAACAAGCAGTCACACATTTTGGAAGTAGAAATAACAATACTGACTGCTACACACTGAAAAATGCAATGAGAAGAGCCGGAACAAGGATATCTGACAGAAGAACTAAGTGGGTCATGAGTGTTGTAGTCCCAAAGTAAATCAGATGAAACAGAACGCTTAAGTTATTAACATCAATCTCAGAAAACATGCTGTACAGTCTTACCAAATGTTTTTCATGAGCTGAGTGGTCCAGTATGGGATGGGTACTGGGATCAGAGATGGAAATATATGTCACGGCTGTTACTGCAATCTTGTGCCGTGGCAATGGCAAGCACAGGTACTGTACAACTATATTGGTAGCTATGCACAAATTCACATTTGTCATTTTATTGTATCTTTTTTCCAATTTTTCCTCCCATGCGTGACCCAAAAATGCTCTTTGTGTGAAGAAATGATTTTATAACATTTTAACAGCATAATTTGGTAAAAGCTTTCAAATATCCGTGAATAGAAGTGTAATATACACACGAATATTTTCCGGCAGTGTGCTTGTATGGTGATTAGGTGGGGGGGGGGGGGAGTTTGGAATCCCCCTCTACCCCCAGGTCTTTGGGAGGAAACCATAACTTACATTAATCTGTTAACAGGGTAGATTGTTCTGTTATGTGGCATTTCACAGAGATTATTTGGTGTTTCTGGAAGCTAAATTTGGCCTAGAAGAGAATTTGCTTGCATACTTATTTTGGACAATATGAACCATTTATTACTGACTGTGACAAAAGTATAACTTTTCAAAACAATAAAACAGTATTTTGTTGTGTGTGGCCTCCCGGATATCAGTTAAATATGAAAGAGTCTCCATTAATGATAATTAAATCAGGTTTGAAGCCAAAAAATGTATTTCCTATAAGTATAACAGTACAAAATATTTTTTCCATAGGCGACCATTATAATGTTCATGTGAAAAAGATGTGATCGCATCACTTTAATTTGGGCATTCAAATATCTTTGACGACTGTAGCCTTTCGGACAACTTTTTCTTCTCCCCCAAACTGGGAGTCATGCAACAAACAAAAGAGAAAAATTGATAGGAAGGAAACTATCGGCCATGGGCACATTTTTTTTAGTGGGGGGGGGGGGGGGGGGGGGGGGGGGGGGGGGATTCCCCTAAAAACACACCAATAGTCAATTGTGTTTTTTAGGCCCAAAAATTCGTCAAATCAGCCCTCTTTTGTGTCTGGAATATTCAGCAGCAATGACCCAAGATCAAATGTTTTTAAAACAATGATTCCAAGGTTTTTAAAACAATATTTTTCCCAAAACTTTTGAGTTTCAGAGATTGCGTCATTTCCGACTTTTCAAGGTGGGTAACTCTAATTCAGATATTTAGTAGTGTCATACCAATAGGCGCTGTCTAAGATACATAAGCGGATAACTAGTATGAATAAACTGCCTGAACACTGATTTGCAAATTAATTTGGAAGTATTATAATGAATGTACATCGTTCAGTTCTGACATCGACCCACAATAGACTATATCAGCATCTTCCATATTAATAACGTGAGGAGCATCCCCCTCACTTGACCTTTATTTACAAAACAATAAACACGCGTGAAGCAAAACGCGAAAACAGCGATGAACACTACCGCCAGTCGTTTCATATTTCTCTTATTTCCGAGCATGTGACCTTTGCATACTCCCAAATGCCTGTTATTGACAATATTTCATTTTGATGTAACAGGAGGAGAGATAAGTGCGGGAGCCGGGGTTCGACCATCGACGTCTAGCACACAAAGCGATCGATTTACCACGAGACTAAGAGATCCGGACCAACCAGGCTGGTTGGTAAATGGCCTTTATACCTCGACCGCTACACTACTCTCCCCTTCTTTTGAGACTCACCACTTGTGAATCTCACCCAAGTTCCTCCCTCAGAGCGGTCGAAACATCCGCAGTGCCACCTACTGCTGAGGAGCGGTGGAAACACCCGCAAGTTCCTCCCTCAGAGCGGTCGAAACACCCGCAGTGCCACCTCCTGCTGAGGATCGGACGAGCCCCCCCCCCCCCCCCCCCCAATGTAACAGGAGGAGAGATAAGTGCGGGAGCCGGGGTTCGAACCGTCGACCTCCAGCACACAAAGCGACCGATTTACCACGAGACTAAGAGATCCGGACCAACCAGGCTGGTTGGTAAATGGCCTTTATACCTCGACCGCTACATTGACATCAGTATCTTTCAGTATCTATTACTTTCATCAACTATTAAGTCATATGTGCAAGAGAGTTCACATCAACCATTATCTGACAAGACATGTGCGCTGCTAACGTTCCACGTGTGATTTGTTTTGACCACAAAGCTCACGCGAGAGGGATTATGTCACCACATAATCATGAAGATGCTGATCTCCATTACGAATATTTTTTTCACTGTAACAAGTGCATGAAATCCATGAACCTCTCATCCCACTTAGACACGCCTAAATTGTTTTAACTGATGAGTAAAGACAGAGCAAAAACATTCATACTATAGGAAAACCATTGACGGAGTTGTGAAAAACTTATCTCGGCCAATCATATGCAAACAAATGCGGTATCTTTGAAGAAAATACACAGAACGACACACGCGTGTGAATAGCTTAACCGATATGGCACGAGTGCCAGCGCGGAAGGATAAAACGTGTGTCGTTCTGTGTTTATTACACGCCTTCACGTCTGTAAAAGCAATTAATAGAAGGACACCCAGCAATTCATTTGATAACTCTTCCCCTGAGTTCCAATGTGGTCTATGTGCAAGTAGGCACGAACTATCAACAAAAAGAACACATTTTATTGCCAACTAAATTTACGATAGGAACCCGTGTTACTATTTTTAACTATAGTTAGCATTTCAATTTGTAATTACGGAGCACGATTTGTAGAAATTTCCAGTGAAATTTCGCTTCTATTTAAAAATAGTCCGTCAGGATTTCCGTTCGGCACATGTGTGCGGAACGGATTTTCATTTTTCGCATGGTTTAGTGTTGCTGTAGATGGGGATTTCAGAAAACAAGCGAGTAATAAATTCAATTACACAAAATTAACTCGAAGATCAGTGGTAAAAAGGATGATTCATCTTAAAAGGAAAATTGTGGTTAAAAATTCTGAAATGACATCTATTCCGATGACAACAGATATACTGTATGGGGCAGGAGTCGGCCTTTCTGCCGGCAGCAGGCAAGTAGTTAATTTGATCATCTTCTAACCGTGGTTCAAACTCCTTTACCGTTGCTTATGTACACATGTTCAAGTGTAACTCGGTGTATTATTGAAACGAATAGAACAAATAAGAACAACGTGGATACTCGAAGTGCTCGAGCGTTGTCTTTAATGAACTGGTTATTTCCAATGCTGCAGGTTTATGCTTTGTTTAATTTGGAAACTATACTGTTTGCGGGTAGTTCTACAGTTAAAACTAGAAGTCCTGTCATGAACTGTGCGCTTATCTAGGCTTAATTGCGCGTAGGAATTGCGCGCAACTGCCATATCGAATGGCATCCAAAGCACGACAGGTTCTCCTGGTTACTCATAGCAAACACAGACAATGTTTCTGCCAATGAAACTTTGCTTGTGCACAGGCCATATGTACAAAATTTGATAGCCTTACTGTGGTCATAACGCGTAGATTAACGCGCAGATCGACGTGCTATTTGTGCGCAGTTCATGACAGGACTTCTAGTTTTAACTGTACATGTACCTTCTTGCTATTTTCAGTTTACCCATATACAACAATTAAAAATGGAAACTTGGACATATTCGGTATTTCATTAAAACAAATAGAACAAATAAGAACAATATAATTGCTTACCTGAGCTCCAACAAGTCCCTTTTGCAGCATCGGTATGTTAGTTTGGTGTACTTCCCATCCAACTAAAGACAGATTTTGCGAGAGATCCACAGAATACACCTGGTTTTTAGCATAAATCCGATACCTGTATGGAAGATCATTGTGCCTGTGAACGAAAACAAATCACGATAGTATTTTCTGACTGTTAATCGTAAACCAACCCAGGGAAACCAGACCTGGTTTCTCTTTGTGAAAATAAAAATAATAAACTGTGAATGTAGAAAATGAAGAATAATACGTTTTCGGGGGCGGGGTGGGGGGGGGGGGGATACTTCCGAGGCCTATACTTTGATGAATTCGGGATTTGAAAACTCGTTCGATCAATATACTTTTATTTTGTCAGAGACTTTCACAACGCGAAAAGTTTAATTGTGTCTGTTGAAGGGGTGGGATCCATGTGGGACCTTCTAAACAAAGCACCTGAAAGGCCTTACCAAAACTTCTTTAACTGCATGTCCTAAAACTCTTTGCCAGAATGAAATCAAACGGGTTCAGGCTCTTTTTCCGGGTCGTTTTAGTAAACCCGAACGGGAGCTCAACTAATCACTCGTCGCCTACTGTGTTATTGTTTTCCGTCGTAACTTCAAACAACTTCTCAAAAACCGCTAGGCCGATTTTCAACAAACTTAAGATGAACTTTTTTTCCGATGAACGGACGTATTCGTGTCTTGTTCATTTCAAGTTGCTCCGCCCATTTAAAATGCTTTAGAAAATAATAAAATGTTTCGGAAAATCTTTTCATGAACCGGTGAACAGAATCTAATGAAATTTCATATACATATTCTAAGGGGAAGAAGACATTTCCGTCTGTCCTGGCTTACTACAGTGCTTGTATATGATAATAATAATAACAATAATAATAATAATTGTATAAGCGCGAAATCCACACATGGTGCCCTATGGCTGCGCATAACTGCAAAATACCTTACGGAAAAAGGGGGGAACAGTTTGTTGCTATAATTATAAATCTCTTGCGAGTCGGTGGAGGCAAGGATAAGCCACGAGCGACACCCAGCGGTCATATAAACTCTCGTCGAGTTGAAAAGTTATGTGTACATATAGAAACTGTGGGTCAACTTCATCTCATTGTCAGGGGTAAACATTCAACCTCCACCCCATCCCAATATCTGAAGATGGGAACGGGCCTGGTTACTTGCATATGATCAGGACGTATTGTGTAACCATTCCAATTAATTTTGAGTGGTATTTCCGAATTGAATACGGTTTGTTGGAAGTTGGCGAATCCATTTAGGAGTTAAACAGGGGTTCAGGCCCGAAGCTTAGATCTTAAAATTTTCTGACATGGTGGGTCGAGAGTTACAATTTTCCTAAAGTGTTCCCTAGTCAATGGCCGTCGAAACCTAATCCAATACACTTTAACACTTACTCTACCGGAAAGTGACTATTGTCACCTATTCTATGATGATTATCTGTACGCCCTGGTATGCACAGATCAAATCTACCATTAGTGAAGCGGATTAGTGCGATTTTTATGAAAATAGTTCACTTGATGATACAAGCATGGAATTTTCACCGTGTGTTCTTTAGATATAGTAGAAAAACCTGAGATAGTTGGCCACTGAAAATTAGTCCATTTTCAAGATGGCCAACATTTCTAAAAATAGATGGGCGGCCATAATGTTTTTGTCAATGAAGTTTTGTCAGGGCTTTATAGTCTGGCCGTGGTGACTTGATATCAGGCTCTACTTGAAGGAAATTTGCAACAAAGGTATCATTTTAAAGAGAGAGTGTTCTCTGGTATCGCAATCGATCAAGCTCACGAGCAAAATAATGCCATAGTTAAGGGTGACTATTGGGTTAACAGAAGACCCAGCAGCACTGAGGCGATGGATGATAGCGGGGCCGGAAATAAGCAGGGTTATCGATGAATTTGCAGATGCAGCTGGCAAATCAGAGTTGAAATGAAACAGAAGACACCATGACGATACCCCTGCTGCTCAGAAGGACTTTCAGGATAAAGTCTGTAGACTAATTTCAACAATATCTGAGTATGGCAGTCCATTTGAAGAATATTCACAAGACCTTTATTTCCTCGATGTCAAAGAAGTTGCGGATAAAAAGGTAAACGAGTCGATGGCTCAGCTTTTACCTGTTGGCAGAAAACAGTATGATAAATTCCTGAAAAAAATCGACAACTAATGGACAAGAAAGTTTTCATGAACCCTTGGCAAAAAAGCTTTCCCTTTTCAGCAAAAAAATCAAGCCTCATACTACGGTG
The DNA here is from genome assembly GCA_031216915.1 of Pictodentalium vernedei. Lineage (NCBI taxonomy): Eukaryota > Metazoa > Mollusca > Scaphopoda > Dentaliida > Dentaliidae > Pictodentalium > Pictodentalium vernedei. The sequence goes on from CM062288.1 coordinate 178,014,565, forward strand.
GGGAATCTAAAAATAGAGAGTTTGAAAAATGACTGTCAACTTTTTTCACGACTTTTTATATCGTGCCAAAATCGACAGTGTGACCTTCAAAACTTTTTTCAACATGAAAACCAACAGTACCCACCATCATTATCACACAATGGTATGCTCAACTCTGGAGTAAAATCACAGCTGATGGACATTTTAGAGACAGGGATAGATGCTCGAGTAGAAGAGCCTCATACTGAAGTTATGATTATAGATGGTACGGCTATGGTCAATGCAAAACCACCTGGAACTGCTAAAACATTTGATGACTATGCTGCTGAGGTTATTATACCATACATTGTAAGATGTGCACAAAAATGTACAAGAGTAGATGTTGTTTTTGATGTATACCTCGAAAGTAGCCTCAAAGCAGGAACTCGACAGAAAAGGAGAGCTGGGTTTCGAAGAAAAGTGGTCGGTAAGAGTAACGCACGAAAGTCGTGGAGCAATTTCCTGAGGTGTGATGAAAGCAAAACTGAACTGTTTGGATTTTTGGCAGATAGAATTGTAAATGCTCAGACAAACAGCCTTATAGTTGTCACTAAAGGGGATGATGTTGCCTGTAATAAGGAACTGAACACAGATATGATGTCACCCTGCAACCATGAAGAGACAGACACCCGTATGTTTGTTCATGCCAAAAATGCGACCGTTGTTACAGGTTTTAATAGCATGACGGTTGTTACTTCCGACACAGATGTTGCTGTTATAGCCATCTCCGTGTTTGCTGACCTTCAGATTAATTCAATGTGGTTAGCTTTTGGGAAGGGACAACACTTCCGCTGGCTCCCAGTACACGACATTACCAAATCAAATGGACCTCGGTCAAGTGCTTTACCTTTCTTGCATGCTTTTACAGGGTGTGATACAGTGTCTGCCTTTGTGGGAAAAGGAGAGAAATCTGCTTGGCGGGCATGGAATGTGTATGAGGCTGCAACAGAGGTTTTCTGTCGACTCAGTTCACCACAGAATGAAGTTACAGATGCAGACATGGATATCTTGGAACATTTTGTTGTTGTCATGTACGACCGTTCAAGCTTAACATGCAGAGTAGACGAATGTCGCCTTGATTTGTTCGCTCGAAAGCAACGTCCATACAATGGCATACCACCAACTAGCGCATCCCTATATGAGCATGTTAAAATTGCAGTTTTCCATGCGGGTCATGTTTGGGGCCAGGCTTCTTCTCCATTGCAACAGTTACCAGATCCTATCAGATGGGGGTTGGCTTAAACACAACAATTTGTGGGAGCCACACTGGTCTACACTCTCTGCTATAGCATAGTGCTGTCAAGAACTACAGAAGTGCTGCTGCAAGCGTTGAACATGTACTGGAAATTGCAACTGCTACCGCACAGGATTGTCATGCACTGCACTTTGCTCCTGTAACTGCCAAGAAAGCAGTTAGTATCAGCAAATACACCTGTGATATATACGGGCATCGATTCTAAATGCATGAGATACAAAACATTGGCATTAATATTGCAGATTATGAGGTTTATTTTGAAAATACGTGTACGTTTAAAAAAGAAACAAATCCCTGGTAACTGCACATTTGAGCATACAGAGTTATTTCACTTGCCATATTTTTCCACAGCCTTTTAAACCACAATTGTCGTTGCTATTCATTATTTCAATTCATATTCAGTCTTGGTTTGCATAAAGGAATGATATAACAGTAGAAAAATTGCTTTAATGCTATATGTTTCACTCATATATGCTGCACTCACATCACCAATAGTGCAGATTTTTTCACTTCCGGTGGCCATCTTGAAAATAATAAGATATTTCGTGGCCAACTATCCTAAAGTACTCTATATACCAAAAGTGACTTCCTTACCAAATTTCATGCTTGTATCACAAACTGAACTATTTTTATAGCAATCCGCCCACTGCATCTGATTAATTGTAAAGGACTCAGAGAGCCATTTCCAACAATTAATCAGATGATAGAATTTCAAGTATGTCATAAATTTTATTATACTTCCTCGCATACAGTCGTACAGAGAGGTCCTCCTCCTCTTGTGTTTTTTCAAATAGTAATCTTCCAATCCAGACTGTTTGTTTGCTTACTGTGTTGTTGTTGTTGTTGTTGTTTTCAAAGATTAATCTTCCAATCCAATCCACATTTTTGTTTGTCTATCGTTGTTGTTGTTATTGTTGTTTGTACTCGAATTTGTTTTTTGTTTCTTTTTAGTGAAGTAGAAAATTCTGACCACTATTTGCGGGAGATTTGGTGGTCGTAGTCCTAATTCAAAGGGCTGGACTTGGAATTTTCTGGAATAAACATCAGACATGTTTTTCGCTCCACCCGTCTGGATACCGCTTTCAAGTTGCGTGTGATCACCAAATTATATACATGACTGTGTACTATAGCATAAATCACCCGTTGAGTACAACAAAGCGCCATCTGTAATGCTGTATCATAGTGCCTTGTTGCACTCAAAGGACGAATTATAATAGTTTATGTACTTGGGAAACGGGTCAATTGTAACCAAGTCAATTCGTAACCATCTCAAACTACGAACATTCATAAGCAGTTCTTTATTGCGGATTGACCCGGAACATTTTCAACGGAATCGCTGGCAATCAGTTCATTTTTCGGTCGGGTTGATTCGTAATCAGTTCAGTACATGTCATAGTGGGACCTGCACGTGTCAGCTGGAACATAGTGTTGGTGTTTTATTGAAAATGTCTTGGAAGAAGTCAAGACGATGAGATGAAGTTGGACATATACCTTTTCGACGCGACGAGATGTTTTTGACGTTAGTAATGATATTGGGGCTTCATATTGCGCAGAAGACGTCATAGAGACAATGACCACTGTCGATGTCTACAGTGCAGCACAACATAACATTGCCCCTATCTATAAGGGTTTCATACATGGCTCCCGGGTGTCATTTTATTTTCTGTGATGTATGTTTCAAGCTTACCTATCACCCTAACATTTGCTTGTAACACTATTATTAATAATAATGTTAGTAGTAGTGCTTTGGGTGTTCCGCTCCATGCAGGATATGTTCACTTGCGCTTCCGACATATATTTTGTGATGAATTGGAAAATGTCTATGGAGAATCCTACGTTCGATCTTCCAATTCACCGCGCACTGTGTGCTCCCACAGCGTCTCGCAAAGAAAACCCCGCGATATGCTCCCACACTTGCAGAGGATAATCCTGCATTTTTTGAAATATCAGATGGAATCATTATCGACTCAGTGGAATTTTCAGTGTTACGGGGCGTGAGACTGTAAGCTCACCGTTACTATAAGATTTGCTTTAGACGTTTTCCACTTCACACGAAAATACACAGTTCGCTCATACTCGCTCTTGAAGTGGAAATGTGTGGGAAATTCCATGTTAAATTGCAACTTCCTATGCTTGATTGTATTTTTTTTTGTACGCATGAATCAAGATTTTTGCAGACTGCACATTTTTGCGAATCGTGAACTTTGTTTTTGGGGGGTTTTTTTAGTTGGAAATTTATGTGATGCCAAGTTAAATCGCAGCTTCCTATGTTTGAATGTATTTTTGTGTTTCGTCCGGATGCTCCATGTCTTTTGTGGACCACACGTTTTTTCCCCAAATCGTGCACTTTGTAATTGGAAAGTTTTATGACGTCGTTTTTTATTCTTTTTGTGCGTATTTTTCTTCTCAGAAAAGCAGAAAAAAACATTAATTAATCTTAAAGTAAAATAAAAAAACCCAGATTTTCCCATCTTTAGATTTATAATGGAAAATTGGATTGTGTTTCTTTTCCATGCACTTCTAGGTTAACTTCCTAAATTTCCCAGTTTTGATCTGTAATCCTTTGGGGGAACAAACATAAACAAAACCAAGAATAAAAAAGTATACATATACGTTTTACACAAAAATCATGGCCTCCATCATCCTTTCAATGACAGCATTGATGAACCAAAAAGTAACTGTTAGAGCTCAATACGATACTCCTTTTAGTATGGAGCTGGATAGTCAACAGGCAACATTATTTGGCTATAAATGGATAAAAATGTCATTTGTAATCTCCAGAGAACACGAGCAAGTGTTACATTTCAATATCTGCTGTATCCATCATATCTATCCTGTGTCGCATCCTCCAGTCAATCGTCATCGCCGTTGCAGAGGTAACTGTCGCTATTTCTGATGCAAAGCTGCTTTGAATTCTCGCAGAGTTTGTACTGGAGGTTCGTGTGCTTGTGTTCGACGCCAGAGAATGTCCCAAATGTGCTCCAGTGGATTCTGGTCAGGACTCATGGTAGACGAAGGAATGGCAGTCAATGTAATGCGATATTCCGAATGAAAAATGCTAAACACCAAGCCAAACGTATTCCCTGGTGATGACCTCTTAGTAGAGGACGTTTCATGGCCCTTCTGGGCCTTCATGTGGCTTTTCTCATGCCATTCCTGACCGTTCTCGTGCAGATTCGTCATTTGATAGCAACAGACTCTTCAGAACAGTACTCGAGACGAATGGCTGTCGTCGCATCAGCCTAAGAAGTACCCTGTTTCCACATTGTAATGTCACAGGGGGTCGTTGTGGCCGTTGACGGTCCTTAGCCTCATTGTTTTGCGTGTTTTCTCTCCAAATGACTGGTGGTTATGTAATGGATGTCGACTTGACGACCAATTGCTTTAAAGGATATACATACCAATAATTTGCCATCTTTGCACATATATCATCCTTCTTCATGTCATGGTGACAAATAGCGATTGAACATTGAAAAATAAACACTATAAATACCCAATTCTGAGTCATCCAGAAACTGTATTTTGGAAAATTGCATTGTGCACGTGATTCCCGGAACCTGTTTGTGGGACACATTCAATCATACACATTCACAACCATTTATTGGATCATCAATATAATCTTACATATAACCAGCAACAGACTTTCAATGAACGGTGGCATGTTATCATTCATTATATTTGAGGGTGCTTAACTTTTTTTTTGTATGATATCCTATTCAAAAAAATGACGCGAACCAATCCCAGTAATGTGGGAGAAATATGAATCAATATTGAAACACAAGATCTCTTCATTCTTCCCAGCCAGGGTTATCTCGTGGTACAAGGACGATTGTTAAAAGCAGATGGTAACAATTATGCCGACGATAATGTTGTCACTCAGGCTAATAACCATAGAATGCATCTATTCAGTAACATAATATGTCCACCGTCTGTTTCATCCCGGGTCAAGCTACAACGATGTTGGGACTCTTGAAATATCCCAACGATTTTTCCAAATCTAGAGGACTCACTCAACTCTGGGTGAAAGATACAACCCCGATGCGAGTGTCAACAATGATGGTTCTGTCGTGGGACAGAAATATATGGTTCAAACATCGGATCCCCAGGGAACGTTTTATTTCTGGATACGTTAGTAGTATAGCTCGTACGCTAGAGGCCCCATTAGAGGGATCTCATCGGGGGATCTCATGTGACGTCATAGTCACGTGTCCCAGTGGCGCCATGTTTGGTTGTCATAGTAGCCCGCGTGAGCGAGCGGTCATATTGTGACGTTATTATCATAGTGATACGTGGTGTTAGTGTACATGCGCAGCTCGTGTTGTAAGGGTGATACGTGTTTTAGTTATCCATTTTGTATGAAGGAGATCTCCATATTTTGTTTCTATTTGTAGCACGTGGTTGCTATGTTACCCAAAGGCCTACAATAAGAGAGGAGTATGTTCGGAGGGTGTGTTCAATTGGATAGGAGTAAATCTAATTACCACAAACAATCCGACAATCCTTCAAAATTACTAAAATCAACTCCAAACTACCGAAATAGACTTTATTGGGTACGTATTTCCCCCAGAAGTCCTTCTTGGGCGTGTTGGATTAAATCGGAGTATACACCAATAGAGTAGAAGAGTCAATCAGTTGGAACAGTTTTTCTATTGTTACCATATTTAGCTTTTCTGGCCTGTTCCGGCTAGTTCTAACCCTATTCCAAGTACTCCCATTTTTGTTTCGAACTGCATGTTTCATTTATCTAGATTATCCAATCAGTTCACTTTACTGCAGCTAACTAACTAATCAGGTTCCTCGATTTCCCATACTCTGTACCTAACCGTAGAATTATCTCACTTGTGTACAATTAAGGCCTCTATGATTCTCAAACCCAAAAGACAATCGAGCACTTGCTAAAAAGTCATTGCTCAAACGACTCGAATCCCATCGAGCAAATGTGCTATACAGCAATTGCTCGACCGAGTGACTCCATATACTCTCTAGGCCTCATTTCGGAAAAAGGATTCTATAACCACAGATATTTTCTAAAAAAGGGATTCCGTAATAGGGATCCCATAAGTGAGATTCCAAGCTCTTTTTTAGCTCTTAGTAGTCTAACCACCGGCTTCCAACTTGTCTTTAACTATCTGTCTTTTGATTAGAATCTCTGTTGTATTCACCTTAAGTATGGTTCTCCATCAATCTTACAGTCTTGCACCATTAAGGCCTTGTACTATTACCATTGGCTACCACTATTCTGTCCTGTGTCACAACCATTAGTAATTTGACGCAGTAATATAAGCTTAAATAACTACCCCCCGATTCTGTCTGGACATCTGCTCTTGACCAAATCTAGGCTCAATCAGATCATCCCATTCATCAATGCTTGTATCGGTCTATACAATGCATAGACCTAGTGCAAGCTAGGGTACCTTACATATAAGCACCTGTGTGTTGATCGTTCCGCAATGTGCGTGTGTGTTAGTAGATATCGTGTCACAATGTATACACTTTACAGGTAGCACACAGGCACATCTTGTTTGTGTGGTTACGTGCTTGTGTGTTAATGCACTGTACCAACCACTTTTGTAATACAACCACTTTTGCAATAAAATTTATTACAAAAGTGGTTAACGCGTACCAACCACTTTTGTAATAAAACCACTTTTGTAATAATAAACTAACCATTATTGTAATAAACTCATTTCGGTGATAAATCACGGACGTCCATTTTATAGTCGGACATTGGGGTGGGGTGAGGGACTAGTTTACCTAAACATATTTGTGTGTCGTTCGATAGAATAACGTGTTCATTCACCTATTGAAACTTGGTAGTGACTGAAGAAAGTACGAAAGAACTTTTACAATAAACTTTATTACACAAGTGATTATCGCGTACCAACCACGTTTGTAATAAACCACTTTTGTAATAAACTAACCATTATTGTAATAAACTCATTTTGGTGATAAATCACGGACGTCCATTTTATAGTTGGACATTGGGGTGGGATTGGGGACAAGTTTACCTAAACATGTTTGTATGTCGTTCAATGAAATAACGTGTCCATTCCATTCACCTGTTGAAACTTGGATGTGACTGAAGTAACCACTTTTGCAATAAACTTTATTACAAAAGTGGTTATCGCGTACCAACCACTTTTGTAATAAAACCACTTTTGTAATAAACTAACCATTATTGTAATAAACTCATTTCGGTGATAAATCACGGACGTCCATTTTATAGTCGGACATTGGGGTGGGGTTAGGGACAAGTTTACCTAAACATGTGTGTGTGTCGTTCAATAGAATAAAGTGTTCATTCATCAACTGAAACCTGGCATTGTCTGTAGACAGAACACAACCACTTTTGCAATAAACTTTATTACAAAAATGGTTATCACGTACCAACCACTTTTGTAATAAAACCACTTTTGTAATAAACTAACAATTAGAGTAATAAACTCATTTCGGTGATAAATCACAGACATCCATATAAACTCATTTCGGTGATAAATCACGGTAGTCGGACATTGGGGATGGGGTGAGGGACTAGTTTACCTAAACATGTGTTGCGCCCACTTTTGATATATTAACCACTTTTGATGTGGCTTGCCACTTTTGTGTAAAAATCGCCTACTTTTGATGTAGCTAGGCACTTTTGATATAAAATCGACCACTTTTGATGTAAAAGAAACGGCCACTTTTGATAAAACGAACAAGATCGCCACTTTTGATAAAATCTATCCTCTCTTATTATATTTGAGTAATCTTGTTTGTTTCTTTGTTTGTTGGTTTGTCCTCCATAGAGTCGAAAACGACTAGGCTAATCGGGTCGAAATTCGGCCTAGGTGTGTAGATTGCCCCCGGAAAGGATTGGGGCTTCCGGGCATGGCTTGGGGCCCGACTTCGCGTATGCGCAGTGAGGATATGGGAAACTACTCCTCCGATTGGGACGAAACCTGGGATATAATTTTTGATCCATAGTGTAGGGATTTGCAGGTATGGGATGAGGTCCGACTCCAAGCATGCGTAGTGGCGCATTCGGAAACTACTGTTTCGATCGGGACGAAACTTGGAATGTGTATGTGGGGTCCACCGGTTAGTCATTTGTCACCGTCGGGTTTAGGCTGGGGCCGTGTTGAACGACATGGGAAACTTCTAGACCGATCGGGAAGAAACCTGGAATTTTGTATGTATGGCACATCAGGTAGTAATTTGCCACCGTTGGCTATGGCCTGGGAGCCAATCTAAAAGATAAAAAACCCGGACAAAGTCGAGCACCCCATCTAGTCAATATATAATATTTGAGCAATCTTGTCCCTTTGTCTGTCTGTTTGTTCTCCATAGACTCGAAGATGGCTGGAACGATCGGGACAATTTTGTCATGGTTGTGTAGCTTGGGCTCGAAAAGGACATAGGCTATTTGAATATGGAGTGGAGCCCGTCTTCGCGCATGAGCAGTAACGATCTCGGAAACTACTGGGAACGAAACTTGGGATATGTATGTAGGGCCCATCGGGTAGTGATTTGCCACTATCGGGTATGGGAGGGGCCTGCCTTCGCGCATGCGCAGTAACGGTCGTGTTAATTACTGGGCCGAATGGAACGATACTTGGAATTTGTATGTAGGGTCCATCAGGTTGTCATTTTCCAACTATGGGTGGGATCCAATCTTAGTACCAATAACCCGGACGAAGTCCGGCACTCCAATTAAGATATATGTATTTGAGGAATCTTGTCTGTTTGTTCTCTATAGACTCGGAAACGATTGAGTCAATAGAGACGAAACTTGACACGGGTGTGTGGGTTAAGCCCCGGAAAGGCATAGGCTATACGGAGATTGTGATGGCGTCAGTTTTCGCGCATGCGCAGTAACGATATCGGAAACTACAGGTCTGATCGGGACACAACTTGGGATTTGTATGCAGGGTTCACCGGGTAGTGATTTGATGCTGTCGATTTTGTGATGAGGCCGTCTTTGCGCATGCAGAGTGACCATTTTGGAAACCACTGGGACGATCGAGACGAAATCTGGGAATTGTATGCGTGGTCCATCGGGTAGTGATTTGCCACCTTCGGATATGGGGTGGGAGCCAATGTTGGTGCATGCGCAGTGACAATAGCCTGGACGAAATCGGGCACTCAATCTAGCCTATATATATATACATACAGATATACATTTGAGTAATCTTTGTCTGTCTGTCTGTCTGTCTGTCTGTCTGTCTGTCTGTCTGTCTGTCTGTCTGTCTGTCTGTCTGTCTGTCTCTATGGACTTACAAATGGCTCGGCTGATCGAGACGAAAATTAGCATGGATGTGTAGCTTTGGCGCGGGAAGGACATAGGCTATTTGGCCGTGGGATTAGGGCCCGTCTTCGCGCATGCGCAGTACAAATCTCGGAAACTACTGGGCCAATCGAGACGTAACTTGAGATTTTTATGTAGGGTCCATCGGGTATTCATTTTCCAACGTCTGGTATGAGGTAGGGTCCATTTTCGCGTATGTGCAGCGACGAGCTCGAAAACTACAGTGCTGATCGGGACGAAACTTGGTATTTGTTTTGTAGGGTCCATCGGGTAGTTATTCTTCACCCTCGACTATGGGGCAGGGCCCGTCTTCTCAGAGACAATAGCTCAGACAAAGTCGAACACCACCATCTAGTATTTATATATATATTTGAGTAATCTTGTCTGTGTTTGTCTGTTCTCTGTAGACTCGAAAACGGCTTTGCCAATCGGGACGAAGCTTGGCATGGGTGTGGAGTTTGGGTTCCGACGGGACATGGCTATACGATCATGGGGTGTGGGACCGTATTTGCGCATGCGTAGTGACCATCTTGGAGACTACTCGGCCGACCGGGACGGAACTTGGGTTGTTATGTATTGTCTATCGGGTAGTCATCGGTCATCATCAGGTACTGGTTTTCGCCCATCTTCACGCATGCGCGGTAACAATTTCGGAAGCTACTGGGCCGATGGACTCAAAACCTGGGATCTGTATGTAAGTTCCATCCAGTAGTCTTCTGGGCAACTCAAATTGCTCGTGCTCGGCTCAGTTACCTATTTAACTCATTCCCTACAGCTAGTCTGTGTATATACTACAGTAATCTTGTTTGTCTGCATGTATGTCTGTCTGTCTGTGTTTATCCGACCAGTAGTTTTGGAGAGCTTTACTACGCATGCGCGAAAACGGACCATTACCTACCCCATGTCTGAAAAGTTCAAAATCTTACCGGGGCAAAACTACATACCCATGCAAAATTTCTTCCCAATCGGACCATCCGTTTTCGAGTCTATAGAGAAGTGACAAACAAACAAGATTACTCAAATATATATTTAGTCCAGATTGGAGGGGGGGGGGGGGGGGGGACTTCGTCCGGGCTGGTTGTTTCCGAGACCATCACTGCGCATGAGCAAAAATTGACTTCCACCCCAGAGCCGATAGTGGCAAATCATCATCTGACGGACCGTAATACAAATCCCAGGTTTCTCCCTGAGGGCCCAGTAGTTTCCAAGAACGTCACTGCGCATGGGCGGAGATGGGCCCAGTTCCAATAAAGGAAACATCTTCCCGAGACCAAACTACACACGCAATTCAAAGTTTCATCCCTCTAGACCCAGCCGTGTTTAGTCTGTAGCGAACAGACAGACACACACACAGACAAACGAACTTGAAAATAAAACAGACTAGATGGGTGCCGGACTTTGTCCGGGCAGTAGTCTCCAAGATCGTAACTGCCTATGTGTAAAGACTGGCTCCACTCTGTAGCCGACAGTGCTAAATACCAGGTTTCGTCGCGATCGGCCCAGTACTTTCCGAGATCGTTACAGTGCATGCGCGAAGAAACACACCCACCCCAATTCACCCCACGTTCGAAATACCAAAAACATTCGTTCACCCAGAAACTACACACCCATGCCAAATTTCGTCCCGATCGGCCCAGTCAGTTTCGATTCTTTAGAGAACAGACAAACAAACTGACAACATTACTTAAATGTATAGAGAAAAGATAGATTTTATCAAAAGTAAGCATTGTGGAACAACTAATTTTGTGATAAACTTCATTACAATGGTGATTATCGCGTACCGACCACTTTTGAAATAAAACAACTATTGTAGTAAACTAGCCATTATTGTAATAAACTCATTTCTGTGATAAATCACGGACGTCCATTTTATAGTTGGACATTGGGGTGGGGTGAGACCTAGTTTACCTAAACATATTTGTGTGTCGTTCAATAGAATAACGTTTCTATTCACCTGTTGAAACGTCGTAGAGACTGAAGAAAGTACGTAACCACTTTTGCAATAAACTTTATTACAAAAGTGGTTTTCGCGTACCAACCACTTTTGTAATAAACTAGCCATTATTGTAATAAACTCATTTCGGTGATAAATCACGGATGTCCATTTTATTGTCGGATATTGGGGTGGGGTGAGGGACGAGTTTACTTAAACATGTTTGTGTGTCGTTCAATGGAACAACGTGTCCATTAACCTGTTGAAACTTGGAAGTGACTGAAGAAAGTAAGCAACCACTTTTGCAATAAACTTTATTGTATAATAGGTTAGGTTTGTCATTCAACGTAACCGATGATGTAATAAATTTATTGCACAATAGGTTAGGTTTGTCATCCAAAGCAAACGATAATGTAACTAGGCTTTATGATTCTGGAGAATCATGGCTTTTCCCGATGAGATTCCATGATTTGTCATGACCCCACAGTGTATGATGAATTGCTTTTGACTGTTTCACTGAAGTTCCTTCATTGATGTCATGAAAAAGGTGAGTATAGAAGTCTCAAATGACTCACTCGGTTTGATAAAAAAAAATTGTTTAGGTAAAAACCATCATTAACGGTGGAGAGGGTTAATATCAATATTGTCGTCCGACAAGTTAATGACCGACAAAAGGAGTTATGTTTGTTTGACACATACCCACTGAGTGATGTATCTATTTGAAAATGGTCCGTTTTATCTAAATGTATCCAAAATATTGATGTCGGGCAGCTTGTTAAGGGTTAACAAGTGCTAACAGGAATATTTATTCGTGCAACTTGTAATTTCACACCAAAAACTGTGAATGGCCATTTTTACTTAAAAATCTACGAGATGTTTTCAGAGAAATCCAGGGAAAACATGAATTTTAAGCTGTTGATGGGTATAATTGTTTATCCAGCCCAAAACGGGTTAAGGGTTGTTTTAATACGCTTATTACTTATAAAAATAATTCTCAATGAATTCTACTTCCACTTATATTGATTTCAACTCTTAACTTTGGGTGCTGCAGGTATGCAAACACAGCCCACTTTTTCAACATTTTGATGTTTGAGAACCAGCACAGGGTTAACAAATGCTTACTGAAAGATTTGGTACATGCAACTTGTAATTCACGCTAAGATCTGAGAATAGCCAATTTTTCTTGAAAATCTACGGGATGTTTTTAGAGAAATCCTCGGATAACATGAATTTTTAACCTTTTGAGGGGTATCACCCTGTAACCAGCTCTAAACGGGTAAATGCTTGGTTTTATGCATACATTCATTACTTACAAAAATGATCCTTGGTGAATCCCACTTCCAATGAAGGTGGTTATGTTCATCTCGCAGGTACACATTGGGTGTAATGGGTGACCAAGTACAGCCCATTTTCTCAAAATTTTCTGCCTCTGGAGGGTTAACAAACGCTTACCGGAATCTTTTGTTCATGCAACTTGTAATGTCACTCCAAGACCTGCAAATTGTCAATTTCTCTTGAATACTTACTAGATTTTTTTGAGAAATCCACAGAAAATGGGAATTTTAAGGTTTTAAGGGGTACATCTCCTTAACCGGACGAAAATGGGTTAAGATCTCAATTTTTGCATACCCTTACAACTTACTAAAACATTTCCCTATCAGTTTTGCGTCCGGTAAAAGAAGTTATGTTTCTCTGCAGCATTCCCATTTGATGTTGTTGGTGTCCAAAAACAGACTATTTTTTAGAAATTTTGACATTTAGCAGCCCATGGAGGGTTAACAAATGCTTATCTGAATATTTTATCCATGCAACTGGTAATGTGACTCTAAGACCTATCAACGGCCATTTTCTATTGAAATCCTACGAGACGCTTGTAAAGAAATTGAGGGAAAACATGATTTTTTAAGCTTTTGATGTGTATTGCTATTAACCATCCAAAAGAGGGGTTAATACTTGGTTTTTTGAATACCTTTATTACTAACAAATTTGGTCCTCGGTGAATTTCACTTCCAACAAAGTAGATTACGTTTATCTCTCGGTTATGCATTGGGTGCTGTGCGCATCTGAAAACAGCCTATTTCAACAAAATTACGATGCTTAGCAGCCTGTAGAGGGTTACTAAATGATCACCGGAAAATTTTGTCCATGCAACTTGTAATGTCACACAAAAACCTGCGAATAGTCAATTTTTCCTGTAAACCTACAAGTTGCTTTTAGAGAAATCCACAGAAAATGGGAATTTTAAGCTTTTAAGGGGTATCTCTCTTTAACCAGTCCAAAATGGGTTAAGACTTCGACTTTTGAATACCCTTACCACTATGAAAAATGTTTCTCCATCAATTTTGCGTCCGATAAAAGAAGGAACCTTTCTCGGTGGTACACCAAGTGAGTGCTGTTGGTGTCCAAAAACAGCCCATTTTATCACAATTTTGACTTTTAGCAGCCCGTGGAGGGTTAACAAATGCTCACCGTAGTATTTTGTCCATGCAATATCTATTGTCACACCAAGGCCTGGGAGTGACAAATTTTTCTTGAAAATCTACAAGACTCGTTTAGAGAAATCCACGGAAAATACAAATTTTTGAGATTTATGGAGGTATTGCTGTTTAACCATCCCAAAACGGGTTAACGCTTGGTTTTTTGAACACCCTTATTACTGACAAAAATGATCCTCGGTGAATTCCACTCCCAGTAAAGGAAGTTATATTTATCTCTCGTGTATTGTTTGGGTGCAGTGGGGGCCTGAAACCGGCCTATTTCATCAAAATTTCGATGTTTGGCAGCCTGTGGGGGGTTACCATATGCATCGCCTGATATGTCGTGTGTATCAAAGGGCGTGTCACAGACAGGTCTAGCAATGACGAATGTATAAAAAAATCTACAAGACGTGTTTCGAGAAAGTGCCGATAAACCCCAATTTTGGCAGTTTTTTGCCAATTCTGAGGAAATAAGGGTTAAATCGAAAAATCCGCTTGGGTATATTTTTAGATTTTGTGCCCCTCTATGCGTGTGCAAAATTTGGTGAAAATCGGTTCGAAAATGGCTTCTGAATCGTACGGACAAAATGTGTGGAAAAAAAAAAAAAAAAAAAAAAATCCCAAAAAACTAGACTTTATGATTCTGGAGAATCATGGCTTTTCCCGATGAGATTCCATTTTTTGTCATGACCCCACAGTGTATGATGAATTGCTTTTGACTGTCTCACTGAAGTTCCTTCTTTGGTGTCATGAAGAAGGTGAGTACAGAAGTCTCAAATGACTCAGTTTGATAAAAAAAATTGTTTAGGTAAAACCATCATTAACGGTGGAGAGGGTTAATATCAATATCATCGTCCAACAAGTTAATGACCGACAAAAGGAGTTATGTTTGTTTGACACATACCCACTGAGTGCTATATCTATTTGAAAATGGTCCGTTTTATCTCAAATGTATCCAAAATATTGATGTCGGGCAGCTTGTTAAGGGTTAACAAGTGCTAACAGGAAGATTTATTCGTGCAACTTGTAATTTCACACCAAAAACTGTGAATGGCCATTTTTACTTAAAAATCTACGAGATGCTTTCAGAGAAATCCAGGGAGAACATGAATTTTAAGCTCTTGATGGGTATAATTGTTTATACAGCCCAAAACGGGTTAAGGGCTGTTTTTTAATACGCTTATTACTTATAAAAATAATTCTCAGTGAATTCTACTTCCACTTATGTTGATTTCAACTCTTAACTTTGGGTGCTGCGGGTATGCAAACACAGCCCACTTTTTCAACATTTTGATGTTTGAGAACCAGCATAGGGTTAACAAATGCTTACTGAAATATTTTGTACATGCTACTTGTAATTCACACTAAGATCTGAGAATGGCCAATTTTTCTTGAAAATGTACGGGATGTTTTTAGAGAAATCCTCGGATAACATGACTTTTTAACCTTTTGAGGGGTATCACCCTGTAACCAGCTCTAAACGGGTTAATGCTTGGTTTTATGAATACCTTCATTACTTACAAAAATGATCCTCGGTGAATCCCACGTCCAATGAAGGTGGTTATGTTCATCTCGCAGGTACACATTGGGTGTAATGGGTGGCCAAGTACAGCCCATTTTCTCAAAATTTTCTGCCTCTGGAGGGTTAGCAAACGCTTACCGGAATCTTTTGTTCATGCAACTTGTAATGTCACTCCAAGACCTCCAAATGGTCAATTTCTCTTGAATACTTACTAGATTTTTTTGAGAAATCCACAGAAAATGGGAATTTTAAGGTTTTAAGGGGTACATCTCCTTAACCGGGCGAAAATGGGTTAAGACCTCAATTTTTGAATACCCTTACAACTTAATAAAAATTTTCCCTATCAGTTTTGCGTCCGGTAAAAGAAGTTATGTTTCTCTGCAGCATTCCCGTTTGATGTTGTTGGTGTCCAAAAACAGACTATTTTTTAGAAATTTTGACATTTAGCAGCCCATGGAGGGTTAACAAATGCTTATCTGAATATTTTATCCATGCAACTGGTAATGTGACTCTAAGACCTATCAACGGCCATTTTCTATTGAAACCCTACGAGATGCTTGTAAAGAAATTCAGGGAAAACATGATTTTTTAAGCTTTTCATGCGTATTGCTATTAACCATCCCGAAAGGGGTTAATGCTTGGTTTTTTGAATACCCTTATTACTAACAAATTTGGTCCTCGGTGAATTCCACTTCCAACAAAGTAGATTACGGTTATCTCTGGGGTATGCATTGGGTGCTGTGCACATCTGAAAACAGCCTATTTCAACAAAATTCCGATGCTTAGTAGCCTGTAGAGGGTTAATAAATGATCACCGGAATATTTTGTCCATGCAACTTGTAATGTCACACAAAGACCTGCGAATAGTCAATTTTTCCAGAAAACCTACAAGTTGCTTTTAGAGAAATCCACAGAAAATGGGAATTTTAAGCTTTTAAGGGGTATCTCTCTTTAACCAGGCCAAAATGGGTTAAGACTTCGACTTTTGAATACCCTTACCACTATCAAAAATGTTTCCCCATCAATTATGCGTCCGATAAAAGAAGGAATCTTTCTCGGTGGTACACCAAGTGGGTGCTGCTGGTGTCCAAAAACAGCCCATTTTATCACAATTTTGACTTTTAGCAGCCCGTGGAGGGTTAACAAATGCTCGCCGCAGTATTTTGTCTATGCAACTTCTATTGTCACACCAAGGCCTGGGAGTGACAAATTTTTTTTGAAAATCTACAAGCCTCGTTTAGAGAAATCCACGGAAAATACGAATTTTTGAGCTTTATGGGGGTATTGCTGTTTAACCAGCCCAAAACAGGTTAACGCTTGGTTTTTTTAACACCTTTATTACTGACAAAAATGATCCTCGGTGGATTCCACTCCCAGTAAAGGAAGTTATGTTTATCTCTCGTGTATTGTTTGGGTGCAGTGGGGGCCTGAAACCGGCCTATTTCATCAAAATTTCGATGTTTGGCAGCCTGTGGAGGGTTACCATATGCATCGCCTGATATGTCGTGTATATGAAAGGACATGTCACAGACAGGTCTAGCAATGACGAATGTATAAAAAAAATCTACAAGACGTGTTTCGAGAAAGTGCCGATAAACCCCAATTTTGGCAGTTTTTTGCCAATTCTGAGGAAATAAGGGTTAAATCGAAAAAAAAAACAATAGTCTTTTCCAGAGGGAAAAGCCTAAAAAAAAAAAAATAATAATCCGTAGAAAAACAATAGTCTTTTCCAGAGGGAAAAGCCTAATAATAATCCGTAGAAAAACAATAGTCTTTTCCAGAGTGAAAAGCCTAATAAATTTACTGCATAATAGGTTAGGTTTGTCATCCAAAGCAACCGATAATGTAATAAATTTACTGCATAATAGGTTAGGTTTGTCATCCAAAGCAACCGATAATGTAATAAATTTACTGCATAATAGGTTAGGTTTGTCATCCAAAGCAACGGATGATGTAATAAATTTATTGCATAATAGGTTAGGTTTGCCACCCAGTGCAACCGATAATGTAATAAATTTACTACATAATAGGTTGGGTTTGCCATCCAACGCAACCGATAATTTAATAAATTCATTGCTTAATAGGTTAGGTTTACCATCTTACGCAACCGATAATGTAATAAATTTATTGCAAAATGGGTTATGTTTGCCATCCAACCAACTGATAATGTAATAAATTTACTGCATAATAGGTTGGGTTTGCCATCCAACGCAACGGATAATGTAATAAATTCATTGCATAATAGGTTAGGTTTGCCATCTTACGCAATGGATGATGTAATAAATTTATTGCATAATACGTTAGGATTGCCATCCAACGCAACCAATAATTTAATAAATTTATTGCATGATAGGTTAGGTTTGCCATCTTACGCAACGAATGATGTAATAAATTTATTGCATAATAGGTTAGGATTGCCATCCAACGCAACCAATAATGTAATAAATTTATTGCATAATAGATTAGGTTTGCCATCCAACGCAACCGATAATGCAATAAATTTATTGCATAATAGGTTGTATTACATTACCGGTTGTAACAATGCTTATCGAGTGGATTATGTGGGTAATTGAGAATCGCGCAGCTCACGATACATGGTAAAATAGACTGCTGTATTGTTGGGTCAGAAGGGTATGTCTACCACAGCATATGTCTGGCGGTGTAATTCCTATTACGAAAAAGGAATAAAAAGGAAAAACAAGTTACACAAGTTATCAAAATCTGTTTAATAGGTCACTCGAAAAAGACAGGACGTTTACATCAGTTGGACAAAACTTCAGTGTACAGCTGACTGGCTTGCTTGACTAAACATTCCATGTCTGCAGGATTGGCACATAAGGAGCTTTGTGTTGCTAAATGCGGTAATGAAAGCATTAATAATATTAATCTAAAATGGAATAAACATCTTTTTTATATCTGATCACAGGTTTTGGTGCGCTGATCCACTTTGCATTGGGGGGTCAATGACCCATATAAAGAAAGATTTTGAATTGGTTGGTAGCACATGGAGGGGTCACGTCAGATTGACCATGAGTGGTCACTGTTACTATTCTGCATTAAGCATAGGTTATTTCTTTTCCAGAATGATGAAAGTTTAGACACGATTATTGCTACGGATAGGTTAACTGTTGCGCACTCCGTCCATACGGCACAAGATCAGGGGCATGCTCCGGCGTCCTCCACCCTTAAAACTGTCATGGTCATGATTAGCCATTGTGCAGAAATATGTGTCCTTAAACCCCAATAAATAAATAACTTGTTTCGTGTTATGTGGAAGGACTAGATCAGAGTAGATAAATTTCTTTTGACTGCTATACATTTGCCAACTGTTATTAGGTTTTTCCCTCTGGAAAAGACTATTGTTTTTCTACGGATTATTATTTTTTTTTTTTTTTTTTTTTTTTTTTGGGGGGGGGGGGGGGGTTTCCACACATTTTGTCCATACGATTCAGAAGCCATTTTCGAACCGATTTTCACGAAATTTTGCACACGCATAGAGGGGCACAAAATCTAAAAATGTACCCAAGCGGAATTTTCGATTTAACCCTTATTTCCTCAGAATTGGCAAAAAACTCTCAAAATTGGGGTTTATCGGCACTTTCTCGAAACACGTCTTGTAGATTTTTTTTATACATTCGTCATTGCTAGACCTGTCTGTGACACGCCCTTTGATACACACGACATATCAGGCGATGCATATGGTAACCCTCCACAGGCTGCCAAACATCGAAATTTTGATGAAATAGGCCGGTTTCAGGCCCCCACCGCACCCAAACAATACACGGGAGATAAATATAACTTTCTTTACTGGGAGTGGAATTCACCGAGGATCATTTTTGTCAGTAATAAGGGTGTTCAAAAAACCAAGCGTTAACCCGTTTTGGGCTGGTTAAACAGCAATACCCCCATAAAACTCAAAAATTTGTATTTTCCGTGGATTTCTCTAAACGAGTCTTGTAGATTTTCAAGAAAAATTTGTCACTCCCAGGCCTTGGTGTGACAATAGAAGGTGCATGGACAAAATACTGCGGTGAGCATTTGTTAACCCTCCACGGGCTGCTAAAAGTCAAAATTGTGATAAAATGGGCTGTTTTTGGACGCCAACAGCACCCAATGGGTACGCCGCAAAGAAACGTGCTTTCTTTTATCGAGCGCACAATCTATACGCAAACATTTTTGTAAGTAGTAAGGGTATTCAAAAGTCGAAGTCTTAACCCATTTTGGACAGGCTAAAGAGAGAGACCCCTTAAAATCTTAAAATTCCCATTTTCTGTGGATTTCTCTAAAAACATCCTGTAGGTTTTCAAGAAAAATTGACTACTCGCAGGTCTTTGTGTGATATTACAAGTTGCATGGACAAAATATTCCGGTGAGCGTTTATTAACCCTGTAGAGGCTGCCAAGCATCGTAATTTTGTTGAAATGGGCTGTTCTCAGGCACGCACATCACCCAACCTGTACCTGAGAAATAAACATAATCTCCTTTGTTGGAAGTGGAATTCACCAAAGACCATTTTTGTAAGTAATAAGGGTATTCAAAACACCAAGCGTTAACCCATTTTGTGGTTGCTAATAGTGATACCCATCAAAGGCTTAAAAATTTATGTTTTCCCTGGATTTCTTTACAAACATCTGGTAGGGTTTTCGAGAGGAAATGGCCATTGATAGGTCATGGTGTCACATTACCAGTTGATTGGATAAATTATTCCGGTAAGCATTTGTTAACCCTCCATGGAATGCTAAATGTGAAAATTTTGAAAAAATAGTCTGTTTTTGAACAACAACAACATCAAATGGGAATACAACAGAGAAACGTAACTTCTTTTACCGGGCGCAAAACTGACAGGCAAACATTTTTGTAAGTAGTAAATGTATTCAAAAATCGACGTCTTAACCCATTTTTAACTGGTTAAGGAGATATACCCCTTAAAAGCTTAAAATTCCAGTTTTCTGTGGATTTCTCAAAAAAAAAATTCAAGAGCACTCAACCATTCGCAGGTCTTCGAGTGACATTACAAGTTGCATGAACAAAATGTTTCGGTAACCATTTGTTAACCCCCCAGAGGCTGCCAAGCATTGACATTTGGAGAAAATGGGCTGTTCTTGGGCAACCATAACACCAAATGTGTACCTACGAGATAAACATAACCTCCTTCATTGGAAGTGGAATTCACCGTCGATCATTTTTGTAAGTAATGAAGATATTCACAAAACCAAGCATTAACCCATTAGAGTTGGTTAAAGAGAGATACCCCTCAAAAGTTTAAAAATTCATGTTATCTGAGGATTTCTTTAAAAACAACTCGTAGATTTTCAGGAAAAAATGGCCATTCTCATATCTTAGTGTGACATTACAAGTTGCATGTACAAAATATTCCTGTAAACATTTGTTAACCCTATGCAGGTTCTCAAACATCAAAATGTTGTTAAAATAGGCTGTGTTTGCGTACCCACAGCACCTGAAGTTGGGAGGAGAGATCAAAATAAGTGGAAGTAGAATTCACTGAGAATTATTTTTGGAAGTAATAAGAGTATTCCAAAAACAACACTTAACCCGTTTTGGGCTGGAAAAACAATGATACCCATCAAAAGCTTAAAATTCCTGTTCTCCCTGGATTTCTCTGAAAGCATCTTGTAGATTTTAAAGAAAAAATGGCCATTCACAGTTCTTGGTGTGACATTACAAGTTGCATGAATAAATATTCCTGTTGGCACTTGTTAACCCTCTACAAGCTGCCAGACGTCAATATTTTGGATACATTTGAGATAAAATGGACCATTTTTAAATTGACACAGCACTCAGTGAGTATGTGTCAAACAAACATAACTCCTTTTGTCGGTCATTGGTTTGTTGGACGACGATATTGACATTAACTCACTCCACCGTTAATGATGGTTTTTACCTAAACAATTTTTTATCAAACTGTGTCATTTGAGACTACTATCTTCACCTTTCTCATAACATCAATGAAGGAACTTCAGTGAGACAGTTAAAAACAATTCATCAGACACTGTGGGGTCATGAAAAATCATGCAATCTCATCGGGAAAAGCCATGATTCTCCAGAATCATAAAGTCTAGTATTGCCAACTGAAACACTCATACTTCGGGTATGGCAATATAACAATCGGCCCGTAGTCAATTGTTATTAAGCTTTTCCCTCTGGAAAAGACTATTGTTTTTCTACGGATTATTATTTTTGGGGGGGGGGGGGTGGGGGGGGGGGTTTGGGTTTTTTTTTTTTTGTTTTTTATTTTTGTCCGTACGATTCAGAAGCCATTTTCAAACCGATTTTCACACAATTTGGCACACGCATAGAGTGTCAAAAAATCTAAAAATGTACCGAAGCGGAATTTTCGATTTAACCCTTATTTCGCCAGAATTGGCAAAAAACTGCCAAAATTGGGGTTTATCGGCACTTTCTCGAAACACGTCTTTAGGATTTTTTTTAAATATTCATAATTACTAGACCTGTCTATGACACAACCTTTGATACACACGACATATTAGGCGATGCATATGGTAACCCTCCACAGGCTGCCAAACATCGAAATTTTTATGAAATGGGCCGGTTTCAGACCCCCACAGCACCCAAACGATACCGGAGAGGTAAACATAACTTCCTTTATTGGAAGTGGAATTCACCGAGGATCATTTTTGTAAGTAATAAGGGTGTTCAGAAAACCAAGTGTTAACCCGTTTTGGGCTGGTTAAACAGCAATACCCCAAAAAAGATCAAAACTTCATGTTTTCCGTGGATTTCTCTAAACGAGTCTTGTAGATTTTCAAGAAAAATTGGTCACTCTCAGGTCTTGGTGTGACATTACAAGCTGCATGGATAAAATATTCCGGTCAGCATTAGTTAACCCTCCCCGAGCTGCTAAACGTAAAAAATTGTGATAAAATGGGCTGTTTTTAGACACCAACAGCACCCAAACGATATACCACAGAGAAAGGGGCCTTCATTTATCGGACGCAAAATTGATCGGAAAATATTTTTGAAAGTGGTAAGGGTATTCAAAATTTGACGTCTTAACCCATTTTGGGCTGGTTAAAGAGAGATACCCATTAAAATCTTAAAATACCCGTTTTCTGTGGATTTCTCTAACAACATCTTGTAGGTTTTCAAGAAAAATCGGCTATTTGCAGGTCTTGGTGTGTCATTACAAGTCGCATGAACAAAATATTCCGGTCAGCATTAGTTAACCCTCCCCGGGCTGCTGAAGGTCAAAATTGCGATAAAATGGGCTGTTTTTGCACACCAACAGTACCCAAAGGGTACACCACAAAGAAAAGTGCCTTCTTTTATCGCGCGTACAATTTATGCAGAAACATTTTTGTAAGTAGTAAGGGTATTCAAAAGTCGACGTCTTAACCCATTTTGGGCAGGCTAAAGAGAGGTATCCCTTGAAAGCTTTAAATTCCCATTTTCTGTGAATTTCCCTAACGGTAACTTGTAGGGTTTCAAGACAAATTGACTATTCGTAGGTCTTTATGTGACATTACATGTTGCATGGACAAAATACTCCCTTGAGCGTTTTTTAACCATCTACAAGCTGCCAAGCATCGTAATGTTGTTAACATGGGACTGTTTTCAGACACGCACAGCACCTAATGTATACATGAGAGATAAACATAATCTCCTTTGTTTGAAGTGGAATTCACAGAGGACCATTTTTGTAAGTAATAAAGGTATTCAAAAAGCCAAGCGTTAACCCCTGTTGGGGAGGTTAACAGGGATACCCATTAAAAGCTTAAAAAATCGTTTTCCCTGGATTTCTACAGACATTTTGTGGGGTTTTCAAGAGAAAATGGCCATTGATAGGTCTTGGTGTCATATGACCAGTTGCATGAATCAATTATTCTGGTAGGCATTTGTTAACCCTTCATGGGCTGCTAAATGTAAAAAAAATTGAGAAAATAGTCTGTTTTTGGACACCAACAACATCAAATGGAAATGCCACAGAGAAACGTAACTTCTTTTACCGGACGCAAAACTGGTAGGGAAACATTGATATTGATATTAACCCATTCTACCATTAATGATGGGTTTTACCTAAACATTTTTTTATCAAACCCAAACCGAGTCATTTGAGACTACTATACTCACCTTTCTCATAACATCAATGAAGGAACTTTAGAGAGACAGTTAAAAACAATTCATCAGACACTGTGGGGTCAAGAAAAATCATGGAATCTAATCGGGAAAAGCCATGATTCTCCAGAATCATAAAGTCTAGTATTGCCAAATTAGGTTCATGAAAGTTCAGACTCAGATGTTTGATAAGATTACGTGTGCGACTGCACGTAATTTATTACTCCGTTTCAGAGCGAGCAATCGGGCCAGTGGTGAATCTTTTTCATGGATGCAAAGGGATCAACGTTGAATCCAGTTAATCACTAGCGTCCAAGTTGCGCCATTCCTTCGTGTACCAAAAAGCAAAGGGGAATGTTTTACTTGTCTTGTGGCACGCGGAGACACAAGACCAGAGGGATAACGTGCAGTTGAGTTTACTACTGAATACTCGATATTTGTTATATTTGTTATGTTCATTAAAAAAAAAAAACAAAAAAAAAAAAACGGCGAAAGTTTAGATTCAGATGTCAGAAGTGATATGATGTGAGCCCCATTTCACGGTTGCAGAGTCAGACCTGCTGTCACATTTCTAAGAGCAACCGTTTAGTACAACAGTAGACCAGCCAAAGGCGCCCTCGTGCAATTCAGATGGATCTTGGAAGTCACGTCATTTCACGTGACTGCGGGCGCCCATGTTGTGTTGGCATGTAACCAAAGTGCGTGGTTATGTTGTGACGTCATTGCCATAGCGATACGAGGTTCGAATGCGCGTCCGCAGCTTGGGTGTATATGGAGACACGTGTTTTGGTCGTCCATTTTGTGTATAGGGGCGACATCTTGGTTTCTCAAGTGTCACGTGGTTGCCTGGTAACGAAACCTTATAAGATCGGGGTATGTTTTGAGGGTATGCTTGATTCGATGGGAGTATGTTCCAGTAGTATAGAATTACACAAATGAACCCGACTTTCGTGTATTTTAGTGGATTTTACTCTGGTAACCATGTTAATGTTGTAGCTGGGACGTGGAAATGTTCCGGATCCAATGTTTTTACGGAGTGTGTTTGGAGAAAACATAGAATTACCCCAAACAACCGATATTAAATATAGAATTACCCAAAACAGCTTGACAATGTCTAAAAAAACTATCCATGGATGGAAATTTTTCTGAACATATCGCGTCTTCCAGACACGATGGACGGCATCGGCAGGGCAAAGGGGACCAGGAGCTCTGGGGGTAAGGTGGCAGAGGCGGCAGGGAACCAGAGGCTCTTGGGGTATGGGCGGCAAGGGCATGGGCGGTCAGGTAGCAGAAATCGGGGGGCTAGGGGCTCTAGAAGCGACGGAGGCTCCTCTTCTTCCATTTTCCCTCTCTGTTTATTGTTTAAAAAAAATAACAAGAGTTATCTCCATTGAAAGCAGAATGTGCCTGAATGTAAAATGATTTTCTCTTAGAATCCATTTAATGAGTCCTAGTTAGTGACTCGGTGGATCCAAAAATATGGAAATGAGGCTATGATACGTATGATTTTGCACGCATTGAGCTCAATTTCATAATCTTCATTTTGAGACATATGATTTTGCGCGCAATGTGCTCATTTTCACAGCATTCATTGTTCCATTCGACGAAAAACGGTATTCAGTGGGTTTATTTATTTATTTATTTATTTATTTATTTATTTATTTATTTATTTATTTATTTATTTATTTATTTATTTATTTATTGGTGTTTCACGACACTTATATAGTCTGAGTCATTTTGTGTCAATGACAGTTTTATGAGTGGAGGAAGCCGATGTACCAGAAGATAACCACCAAGCAGCGACGAGACCCTATAACCTCTTCAACGTCACATAATCCAAGACTGCACTGCGCACTGTACATCAGTACTACGCACTGCACAACACAGTCAGGATAATTAAGGTTAAGACGCGTGCACACCAGACCATCTCAGAACACCGTCAGCTTCCCCACCCGCTCCACATGCGAGCAGTCGGGGTAAAGTACCTTGCCCAAGGGCACGAAGTGTTAATCCAAATCAATCACTGAATGGTCATCCCATCAATAGACTAAACGGGTTCAACGGAGCTTAACTTCAGCGATGTTGGTGGCTGATGCACGTCCACCTGTATTGTGATAATTTACCAACACCAGTCAATAGAGTGTCATAAAATTTCTAATATTCTCGCCTCATTTGGGGTTAACAGTGTGCGGAAGAATTCAACCCGACCTATAAAAAAGGACAGCAAGATCGATAGGAACTACGGGGTTTAAGACAAACTGCGCCCGTAGGAGGAATTCGGGCTGACATATCAAAAACGATAGACGTCAAACCCAGCTTTCCCCATCCATCCGTGTGCAGTAAGATTTTAGCACCCACCAAATTTGGGAATAGGTTTGACGCAACTTTGTGCTACCCCCTCTCCAAACAAACATACCGTCCAGCTATAAAATGGACGTCCGTGATTCATCACAAAAATATGTGTATTACAATAATGGTTAGTTTATTACAAAAGTGGTTTTATTACAAAAGTGGTTGGTACGCGATAACCACTTTTGTAATAAAGTTTATTGCAAAAGTGGTTGCGCACTTTCTCCAGACACTGCCACGTTTCAACTGGTGAATGAACACTTTATTCCATTGAACGACACACAAACATGTTCAGGTAAACTAGCTCTCAACCCACCCCAATGTCCAACTATAAACTGAACGTTCGTGATTCATCACAGAAATAGGTGTGTTACAATAATGGTTAGTTTAGTACAAAAGTGGTTGGTACGCGATAGCCACTTTTGTAATAAAGTTTATTGCAAAAGTGGTTACTTCAGTCACTTCCAAGTTTCAACAGGTGAATGGAATGGACACGTTATTTCATTGAACGACATACAAACATGTTTAGGTAAACTTGTCCCCAACCCCACCCCAATGTCCAACTATAAAATGGACGTCCGTAATTTATCACCAAAATGAGTTTATTACAATAATGGTTAGTTTATTACAAAAGTGGTTTTATTACAAAAGTGGTTGGTACGCGATAACCACTTTTGTAATAAAGTTTATTGTAAAAGTTCTTTCATACTTTCTTCAGTCACTAAAAAGTTTCAATAGGTGAATGGACACGTTATTCCACTGAACGACACACAAACATGTTTAGGTAAACTAGTCCCTCACCCCATCCCAATGTCTGACTATAAAATGGACGTCCGTGATTTATCACCGAAATGAGATTATTACAATAATGGTTAGTTTATTACAAAAGTGGTTTTATTACAAAAGTGGTTGGTACGCGATAACCACTTTTGTAATAAAGTTTATTGTAAGAGTTCTTTCGTACTTTCTTCAGTCACTACCAAGTTTCAATAGGTGAATGAACACGTTATTCCATTGAACGACACACAAACATGTTTACGTAAACTAGTCCCTCACCCCACCACAATGTCCGACTATAAAATGGACGTCCGTGATTTATCACCGAAATGAGTTTATTACAATAATGGTTAGTTTATTACAAAAGTGGTTTTATTGCAAAAGTGGTTGGTACGCGTTAACCACTTTTGTAATAAATTTTATTGCAAAAGTGGTTGTATTACAAAAGTGGTTGGTACAATGCACACTGTGACACATTGTGCACCAGCATATATATTTCAGGATACCTATGACATGGCAATTGGCATTTGGGGATACCCTTTGAGGATACCTTTTGGGGATACTTATCTTGGGATATGAATGAATATGAATTCAACTTTATTTTGCAGCATACTCAAATACAATACCAATTAACAAATAACAAGGTAAGTGTACTCGGCATGGAAACGGCATAGCCGGAGAGACTGTCTTCCTGCCATTCCCATATATCAGATTTCTTGACACCAAAGCCTTATCCTTTTGTCTTTTTCTCGGTGGGTTTGCCTAAATAAGATAAAACAATCCTATGGACGGGCCGGAGACATTTCTTGCTAAAGTCATATCAGTTTAACAATCTGATAGTTTGAAAAGAGAAATATTGGGTCTGGAAGATGAGATCATTTTTTAATAAAAAGCAATCAGGACAAGACGGATTGGCACAAGTAATGATGGTGGAATTCGAATTCAGGGTTGTGTTGTATTAATTACTGCCTTTTTAAAGAGAGGCCTACAGAGTTGTTGAGTTTCTGCCTTTAAATCTTTCCAAATTTTCGGAAAAGAATAAAGCGGGAGATCTGCAGAGAAACGTGTTTTCGGTTTGGGTGTCTCCCTAGTGTACAATGAAGTCCTCTATGATTCTCAAACCCAAATTAGCACATAAGCACATATCGGCATATCCAAGATGTACCCATGTGCTACCAGACTGTCTGGTTTCCATCACGGAAGGATTTATGTAAATTTCAAAAGTACTATCAAAAGATACAGGCAGTTTATCATGATACCAGTCATTCATAAACAAAAGAACATGTAACCTATATAGGTCATCGAACTTCATTATGCCACATTTTTAAATAATGGTTCGATATGTGAGGTATATTTTCTGTTCGTTATAACGCAAATAGCATTTTTGAAGGTTTATAATTCTACTTGTCGATATCTATTTGAAGATAGTTATGTCTCTTAATACCTGCCTGGTCCGTCTTCTAGGCCACCCCCGGCCATTCATAGGTTTTAAAGCACCACTTGTTCATAATCACCACCATCTGTCCTATCAATAGTTTCTACAGCAGCAGTCGCCCAATACTATAGTGTTCTACCACCCTTACAGCTTTCTACCACTATTATTGACTTGTAACATTACTTCATACTTCCTAGCTGTACCTGACCCTGTCTCGACCCTGCCCTCGGCCGGGTCTTTAATAGCTGCAACCTGATTGCTCCATTCATCTAAGACCGTATTGATCTTTACATTCCCTTGACCTAGAGCACGCTAGGATACCTTACATATAAGAAAAATGTATGTTGATTGTACCGAGATGTGCTTATGTGTTAATACACATTGTGCATTAGCATATAAGCACATGTCGGCATATCCAATATGTTCCTATTTGCTACCTGTAATGTGTACATATTGGACGACGGAAACACGTATCACCCTAACAACACGCGCTGCGCATGCGCACTAACACCAAATATCACTGTGGTAATGACGTCAAAAGATGGCCGCTCACGTGGGCTACGACGACAACCAAACATGACGCCACTTGGTCGCGTGACTATCACGACACATGAGATTCCCTGTTGGGGCTCAAAACCTGCGAGCTGTGCTACTTACTTTGAAACACATTTTCAGACTCGCTGAAGATTACAACAAGAATCCTATTTGGATTCAAACACAACCTCACACTAGTGCGTAATGGAGAGGACAATGCCATTGTGAGAGATGCTGATGTGGATACCAGAAGAGTGAATCTGAATTAGATGTTGTGGTTGGTGCCACACATGAAGCCAGCCGATGTCAAAAAAATCAAATTCTACGAAATCGTCGAATCAAAAACTCCAGTGTCCGTGGGATTCAGAATGAGACAGGGCGATGTGGTGATTTTGGTTGGAGACTGATGGTGATGGTGAAATCTTTGGAACGACCACGTTTTATCGTAGGGTACTTTCAAAACAACAAAGACGATGTGCAAGAAAGCAATCTGTCCATATTTGATGATTTGAACATGAGATATCTGTCATAGTTTATAACGCATCATTTGATAACAATTTCACTTCTTCCAGATTTATCGACTGACATTTTTTTCTCTCTTTTTTTTTTAAATCTAATTGTTCTCCATTTTTTAAAAAAACGTCTCTTTATATAATATATGCAAACAAAATTTTTTTAAAGCTCTCTCTAATGTACATCGTTGAGGACGTCTTGAAAATGAAAGGACATCTCTTGAGAATGCAGACACAAGTGTCCGCAAAATGCTTGATCTTGAGGTTGTATTCATTCCATGTCGTAATAGACTGACAATTTCAAATAATTCTTCAATTCACGAGGTGGTGCGATCCCGTAACTATTGAAATAATAAAAACATTTTTTCTCTTAAACCAAGCCACCCAGTGAGTACTTCACCTAAGAAATCGTCTAGATTCAACATTCTGCTTTCCTCTCAAAGAGGGACACCGCATGGAAATGCATCTCGAGAAAAGTGCCTTGAAAGTGTTCTATGTTTAATGCTTTAACCGTTTCTAACAAATCTATATTGGATGAGGGTTTGTTAAGTATTATAACACCTTCTACTAATATGTTCATATCCAACCCCCCCCCCCCCCTCTCTCTCTCTCTCTCTCTCTCTCTCAAAAATTGCCAATTAATTTTCATTATTTTTGCATTTTTTGTCTCAAAAACATAGGTTATGTCCCCTCGTTGGAACTAGCTCGTTGAGCTCGTTCCAACGAGGGGTCATAACCTATGTTTTTGAGACAAAAAATGAAAATAATTAGTTATTCAAGAATTTTCTTCGCAAGTGTCGTCTGCTTTTCATGTTAGGTAAAGGGTTAACGGACAGATGCATTTCCATCAAAAAACACAACTTCGGGCATTTTGTTAATTTGTGTAATAAGAAGATGTTGCATTGGTCCTGTCGAATTTGATTTCCGTTACTCTCTGGTTCTGAGTTTACTCTCTGGTTTTGAGTTATTCGCTCATTCATAGAGAAAAACCAACGACTTGACCATTTGAACGAAAAACCCGTTTTACGATCTAGGGACGGTGATATTTATTTATTTATATATTTATTTATTGATTATTTTTTATTTTTTATTTTTTAGTAATGTTTTATTTATTTATTTATTTATTTATTTATTTATTTATTTATTTATTTATTTATTTACTTATTTACTTATTTGGATGATTCATTTATTTTAATTATTATTTTTATTTTTAATTTTTCATACCTTTCACCCAATGTAGAGGTTCACAAGGTAAAACACACAATTTCTACGTGGTGTAAAATATTTTCCGTCATAAACCTCCGTCGGGGGATATTCATTCCTACTGATAACATTCGTGAGGCATCATGATCTTTGGCGTTATTTTTTCATTTATTTCTTTAGTCTCAATATATTTTATCAAACCATTTTTTCATATTATTTTCACATACTTCTGAAGCCAGTAAAGCAAACCGCTCCCGATTGGTTTTACTTAAATCAAAGCCAACCAATGGGTCTTCATGGGGTCAGTAAAGCAAACCACTCACTGACTGATTAAAATTCAATGGAAGCCAATCAATAGGGCTTCATCTAATTTGTTTGGACCACACAAACTGAGTTGTGAAAAACAAACTTGGGACATCTCAGATTGAAAAGAATTAATTAGATGAGTGACATTTGTCAGCTTGTTACTGAGTTTAATTATGTACTGAGCTGTGAAAAACACCCCCAGCCCACATTTGGATATATACCATGCATGCCCTCCCAAAGTTGGATTCATTTTCCTCAAAGTCTCTTTGAAAAAGCCAAACCAAGCGAAACGCGTCGAGACAGACGGATTATTTTCTACCTTTGCTGAAGACTACAACCAATCCAGGTATCTTCTCTAATAGGTAATATCTAGATTTCATTTTAAGTTATTTCATTTCTTCATTTTAATTTCATTTTAAATTCATCTACTTATTCTTCAAATGGCTCAAAAAAGACAGAAGCATCAGGGAAAGAGAGTTGCCCAGTCTGGAAGGGGCCAGGAACAATCGTTCCAGGCCTATTCTAGATTGGTCAAGGCCCTTTTCCAGGTGATTCAGTGTATGCACCATATTGGGCTCCTAGAGCAGCATTTGGCCAACCGGGATTTCCCGAAGCAGTTGGAGAAGAAAGTAGATGAGTTAGGTGGCTTTCTAAAGCCAGCTCTTCCCACCCCACACATTTTTTCTGTTTTTCGACAGATTAGTGTGGGATGGGCCAATCAAACGTTAAATGCTTTAGTTGAGCATTATAAAATAAATTTAAACCAGTTGAAGTCTAAGATAACTTTGGCTATGCGACCACCTCCTGGACTCGAAAAAATAGACTTCAACAACGCTTCGGCGCGTGCCTTGATCTGGGCTAAAAAGAACTTTAAAAATAAGTTGACAGATAAGACGATTTCGGCCTATGAGTCTTACATTTCGGAACTTCGCCCAGCGTCTGGAGTAAGGAACAATACGGGAGGGAGCAAGCAAACTCCGGCCCGTGTTGTCCCTCTACCCCAACGCGAAAAGCAAAATAAGAAAAGATCAAGGCAAAGCACTTCTCCCTCTTCTTTTCCTTCTACTTCTTCTTTCTCTCAGAGTAAGCGCCTCAATTTGCAAACATCTCCGGTCCATATTGTGACTGAAGATGCTCGCAAATTGAGTAACGCCGTCTCGCCTCGTCTTGCTCCTCTACCTCCTACTCCTCCTCAGCCTTTCTTCTCTGGTTCTCCTAGTGCTCTTACTAGAACTCCTCCTCCTCCTTCTGTTTCTTCTCCTCCTTCTGTTTCTTCTCCTGCTTCTGTTTCCTCTCCTGCTTCTGTTTCTTCTCCCCCTTCTCCTGCCTCTAGTGTGGTTCAACCAGGTATATCGTACTCAGAGAAAGTCAAATCACCGAGCCGCAACTCGGGCCGCTCATTTGATTCTAAATTCTCCCAGTTTCGGCATAAAAGCGGAGTTAATTTTGACAAAAGGAATTGGCGCCTCCCCGATGTTTGTAAAAACATCCTTATGATTGGAAGTTCAAATTTAGGACGTATTGATCGAAATCCCCATCCGGACATCCAGGTGGAGTGTTACCCCGGCGCCAAATTCAATCATCTGCGCTCTATGTTTAAAGGGCACAGGGGCCAGTCCAGTCCCCAAAAAATATTATTAAATATTGGCGTGAATTCTCGAAACGATAATTCTGATCTCGTAGTTAAGCAGTTGCGGAATATGCTTAGCGATATCAGGGTCAAGTTTAGATCAGCAAAAATTTATTTCGCTGAACTAAACTTTTCGCAAAAACTCCCTCAGGCTGAGAGGAGAACCCTGAGCATCATCAACGAAACCATTCGGAAAGTGAAGGACGTTAACGTGATACCAAAACTTGAGGACGCGAAGTTTGATGTTGCTCAGGATTTAATCCATTGGACCACGAGAACCGCCAATATTATGTACGATCACTGGTTGAACCACCTAAATTTAAACTAAGTAAAGGCAAAGGTAACAGCCGCCTAACAGATGTGGGATTAGGAACTAATGTGGTTAACCTGTCTGGCACCAATGACCTAACAACCCAAGAGAAATCTCTTTTAGATCGCGGTTTAACTTTTGTACCAGCACCAAAGCCTAAAACTGATAACCAAACAAATTTACCATCATACAACTGTAATTTTCTTAGGCAAATGAAATTAGCAGACCGCTTTAGAAACTCCAGCGGTCGGAAACTTCCTTTTACAGAATCATCTGGTTGGTCACCTCCAGATAGTGAAGTAGATCCCGAAATTATTGAGGCTAGCAAACGAATCATCCAAAAGGTGTTCAGCATGAACATACTCTCCGATAAAGACAATTTAACAGCTGGTGAACGAAGAGCCCTCACGAAACTTCGAAAAAATAAGAAATTAGTAATTAAACCAGCCGACAAAGGTGGGTCGGTAGTTGTTCTATCTCGGGATAATTATATAAAGGAAGCCATGAGACAACTCAGCAATACTAAACATTATAAGAAAATAGATTCACTTATTTGGCCTAGTAATATCGAAAAATTCAATAAGATCTTAAAATTTCTCCTCGACGAAGGTCACATTACCAAAAAACAATTGAAATATTTAACGGCTAAGCTCAGTGCTCAAACAAGACAATTTTATATCCTACCAAAGATCCACAAGGACCGTTTTTCATGGACGGATGACTTAACTCCACCCGGGAGGCCAATTGTATCAGATTGTAATTCGGAATCTTATGCGATCTCGGAATTAATTGATTATCATCTGAAACCTATAGCAAATAGACATCCGAGCTATCTAAAAAATACACAGGATTTCCTGTCAGAAATTTCGAAATTGAAAATATCGAAAAATGCAATTCTGGCTACTTTGGATATCGACAGTATGTATACGAACATTGATATTGATAAAGGTGTTAAATCAGTTAAAAATGCATTTGAAAAATATCCGGATGCGAAACGCCCGGATGAACAAATTTTGGATCTTTTAGAGCTGAGCTTAAAAGGTAATGACTTTCAATTCAATGGAGAATATTTTCTACAAATAATGGGTTGTCCTATGGGCAAAAGATTCAGTCCTAATTTTGCAAGCATTTATGTAGCGGAATGGGAGGAAAATGCCTTAAGCAAATGTGCAAAGCATCCTCTCGTATATCTCAGGTATTTAGATGACATTTTTATTATTTGGGAACATTCAAAAGAAGATTTTGATGAATTTTTAGAAATTTTGAACAATCACGATCCAAATATTAAATTGAAAGCTACTATCAGTGAAAATTCTGTTGATTTTCTCGATGTGACCGTGTATAAAGGCAAGCAATTTCAGGCGTCCGGTCATTTAGATTATAAAGTGTATTTTAAACCAACTGATTCACATCAATTGTTGCACACAAAATCATTTCATCCTCAACATACATTTAAAGGTATCATCAAATCACAACTCATTCGTTTCCACCGCAATTCAAGTGATAAGGTAAATTTCAATGAGGCTTGTTCTACTCTATTTGGCGCCCTCAGATCGAGAGGGTACTCGCTGCGCCTTCTGCGTAGCCTGAAATCCCAAACCCTGAAAAAGCTCGAAAGTCCAGCAGAAACTACCGATTTCGAACCACTGAAGATTGAACACAACAGACCGTTGCAAAATAGTAGTGGCGCGGTATTTAATTGCAAAAAGCCTCGTTGTAGACTGCATACTTTTATGCCTGATCATAAAGAGGAATTTTCCTCCGAACAAACGAAAAATCATTATCAGATCCGTAACCCCCTCCATTGTGATTCACCAAACATTATTTACCTTATCACTTGTAAGCGATGTCGGAAACAGTATGTTGGTCAAAGTCAAAATCCTTTCCGAGAACGTGCTACTAGACACAAACAGGATATAAAACATAATGCTGATGCCCCAGTAGCACAACATTTTAACCTTCCTGGCCATTCTTTGGACGATTTCGAAATCCATCCTATTGAACAACCACCAATTAAAGACACATTAGAAGAAACGGATGAATTTAGAAAAAAACGTGAAGCTTTTTGGATCAATACGCTTCAAACCCTCTGGCCATTTGGTATGAACATATCAGAGGGCGAATGCGAAAGGAGGTCCATCATTCCTTTCACTTTAACGTACAACAGAATGAATATCGAAATAGCAAAAATGTTAAAAGATGAATTCAATTTTACCAATGGTAAATTAAATGAACCTTTGAATCTTCGACCTGTCATCGCCTATAAGAAAAACAAAAGCTTGCGTAACATCCTTGTAAGGACTAAATTAGAGCCCATCAATGAATAACATCAATTATTGCCAGTCAGTTTAACCAGTTCCTAAGCTCATCACTTAGTTTAAATCAATTTTATGTACTTTTTTGTTACGTTTGAAACCCATCAGGGTTCAGTAAATGAAAACAATTTTTCAGCGGCATATTAAAAGAAAAAAACGTTTCAGTAGGAAATGTCTGTGCCAGTGCGATTTTTTAACCTCAAACACACACACAGAGTCTTGTCTTCCCTACATACCGAGGTACCCCATTGATTGTCCTTTGTGTGGACTAACGGTTTCTACCTCGTTTTGCCGGTACAGTTCTGGGAAAACAACCGAGGTAAAGGGTTTCTTTTGTCTTTTGTACCTCGGTAAGGCGAAACACGCAAACTCTTTTGTCTAGTTACCTCGTCAAGTTGGTAAGACAAACCCACACACACACACAGTCTTGTTTTCCCTACATACCGAGGTACCCCATTGTCTGTCCTTTGTGTGGACTAACGGTTTCAACCTCGTTTTGCCGGTACAGTTCTGGGAAAACAACCGAGGTAAAGGGTTTCTTTTGTCTTTTGTACCTCGGTAAGGCGAAACACGCAAACTCTTTTGTTTAGTTACCTCGTCAAGTTGGTAAGACAAACGCACGCACGCACACACACACACACACACACACACACACACACACACACACACACACACACACACACACACACACACACACACACACACACACACACACACACACACACACACACACACAGAGTCTTGTCTTCCCTACATACCGAGGTACCCCATTGATTGTCCTTTGTGTGGACTAACGGTTTCTACCTCGTTTTGCCGGTACAGTTCTGGGAAAACAACCGAGGTAAAGGGTTTCTTTTGTCTTTTGTACCTCGGTAAGGCGAAACACGCAAACTCTTTTGTCTACTTACCTCATCCAATCGGTAAGACACCCCCCCCCCCCCCCCCCCCGGGGGCATAAAAAAAAAACGAGCATAGGAAGTTGCGATTTAACATGGAATTTCACCCACCCATACCCCCGTAACACTGAAAATCCAAGTGGGTGCATACAGGTTTCATCTGACGTTTCGATTCACGTGGGATTCTCCACAGCAATAATTGTGGCGGTTTTTTTTTCGCATGTTCTCGTTTCTGCTAAATGCTGTTGGCGCACGAAGTTCACAGTGAATTGGAAAATTTATTGTGGGATTCGTCGTAGCCATTTTCCAGATCACCACGAAATGTACCACGGGAGCACAAGGGAACATGTCCTGCACGAAGCGGAACATCCAAACACCACTACTGTCGCCTAAAATCCACGTGGTGCTCTTTGACCTCTACTACCCCACCCTCAATACAATCCCAGAGATTCACCACACAGCAAACAACCATGGACGAAATATTGCTTACCATTTTGTGATATATTCTATGTGGATAGGTCTGCCCCTCTTCTCAGCTGCTCCATTGCTCAACCTGGTTGTACTCGCACAAACAGAATCCACATGTCCGGCACGTCCGTCAGCAATCTCCTTCACACATCCCCGAGCTTCCCCTACCCAGCGCAATACCTGCCTTTGCTAACACGAATATTGGGAAGAAGGTTGTTTAATTGCAGTGTGTGTGTGGGGGGGGGGGGGGGGGGGGGGGGGGGGACTTGTCCGAACATGGCAGTTACAATGCCTTGGGGTGGAACGGGAGAATGCACTGTCTCTTGGAGTCCCCCGCCTCTACACACACAAAGTCAGTCTGCTGGTTTTCGATGATTAGTCTGTATGCTTTTCGCAGCTGTGATTCTGTGGATCTTTATACCTCTACATTTTTTTTTGCTCTTGCGGCAATGAACTATATACTACTGTTACTGGATACTACTTTGTTATTCAAGTTACTACTGTATCTACTACTGCAACTTCACGATCCATACACTGTAGTTGCCAGTCTTGTGGGTATTGGGTGGCTTCCATTGAAGGTCCAACCATAGGTCTCGGCTACGTGCACCACTAGTCTTTACTTTGCTTATTTTCTTTGGCCCAATGTGCTCATCCGGTCAGTGGAACTTCGCTAATGGTTTCAGCTTCATCATATGATGATAAGAGAATCAGAATGAATTGTCCCAAGGAGGCCTCACACCATTAGCCTAATATCCTGCTGTGGGTTTTGGAGGATCATTTTGCGAATATAAGTTTGTTTCACTATTGGGCCAATTCTATTGGAAACCACTGTACTGGGGACACAGTTTGTGATCCACGAGGTTGTTGTATTGGGGACCTCGTTTGGATATACCATAGTTTAATCCTTTACTCAACGTAACGGCCAAAACCGGCCAGCGCTATTCTCAAAATCGCCAATTAATTTCATTATTTTTTCATTTTTTTTTGTCTCAAAAACATAGGTTATGACCATTCGTTGGAACGAGCTCGTCGAGCTCGTTCCAACGAGGGGGCCATAACCTATGTTTTTTGAGACAAAAAATGAACAAAAATAGTTATTGAAGAATTTTTGTTGCAAGTGTCGTCTGCTTTTTCATATTAGGTAAAGAGTTAAAACGTCTATCGGAAAAGGTCTATCGTTATACACGTATACTACTAGTTTTCATGCTCCTTCTATAGATAACCCGGGCTTGTTCTAGTGCCGTCTTGAGTGGTCTGTTTTCCATCGAAACTACTGTAAATTGGCCTTTTTATCATAACCACCATTGGTTTTATACCTATACCACCTTCAACCAGTACTATCTGTCACGTGGGCATGTAACTATAGAGAGGATATAAGATCCCCCCCCCCCCGTCCCTCCCTCAAATAATTTTCAGTCGGGACATTTTCATGTGGAGTTTTTTTTATATCGATTCGTTCTTTTGGCTGATCATTCTTTCAGAGCAAGATTTGCTTTTTTGGACTCATGTCACAGATACAGTCGTTCTATATAGTTTAATACAAATAGAGGTCTGTGGCTGATTGGAAACGTTGGGGTCCCAGAATGACAAATTCTGAGTCCGGCACGCGCAAATTAAATAAGAAGTGGGAAGTCCACGCATCGCGACTACTACATGTATTCATCCACAAACAAATTTCTGAAGTTTTTTTTTAAACTAATCCCGATTGATAAATATTCCAACTACATCACCAATCGAAGAAAGCAGTAGGAGAGGGACGGATCGGGCCTTTTGGGTGATCTCATGTGACGCCATACCTACCTGACCCAGTAACGTCATCTTGGAGTTGTCATGGTAGCCCCATGGTAGTGGTGACGTTAGCACCATGGTGATACGCGGTGTCAGTGCGCATGGGAAGCTCGTATTGTTACGATGACAGAAAGGACTGATCCGTCTCTCTCTTGATACTAAATACGCCTTAGTGATGTAGTTTGGAATAATTCTTCAGTCGAGACACTTTGGGCTTATCCCCCCCCCCCCCCACCACCACCACCAATCGCTTTATCGGTCGTCTTCGACAGCGTCCCTGCCTGTCACCTCTATTGGCTTTGTCATTGCTGCCTGCTGCGACTTGTACTGTAAGATTCCACGAACACCACTAGTAATACTAACACCACCCACTATTAATAGTGGCCACACATTATGACTTACTTCTGCTACATTCTTTGCTGCTACCAATACTACAATCCCTACTTCTATCCTTATTCGTAATTTGACAGGATTACTCTGATACCATTCTATCTCGATAACAAACACCCTTACCCTCCTCTGTTCCTAGTCTCATCAATCCTATTGATAATAGATAAAAAACCTGACTGTTTTGGCAACTCTTTATAACCATCGTATACTCACATCGGGGTAATCGTGTTCTGAACCCAACTGAAGGAACCCGATCTAGGAACAGAGTGTGCCTTTTTCTCTTTTCTTTCGTTTTAATCATATATCATATTAGACATCTGAAGATGTGATTAAGTGATGTATGTACCCTCTGTTCCATCGTGTATGTCTACGGGTAAATTCTTCAGCTAAAATGATTACTTCAACCCTATGTCAGTACGTACGGGGATGCTAAATCCCAGTCGATTCTGAGATAAAAAGCTCAAGCGGGTTTTCGGAAATGTGATCATTCATTAACAGAGTAACATGTTCATATGCCTCATATGATGAAATGGCCAATATAGACATTGTCAGATCCAAGATATGTGTTCTATGAAGGAGGTTCGGTAAGTGAGGTGCATGTTTAACCCACCACAACTAATAGCTTCTGTCATACAAGCCCACTTTAAACGACCATTCTCTCGACACATCAGCTAATGAGAATAGGTATGGGTAAAGGTAAGAATGACCTGGTGGGATAAAGAGATATATGCGAGAGTCGGGTGTCATAGCTAGTATATATTCACAAAGAACTAACTCAAGAGAGGCGGAAGCCTGTTCACACAGACTAAATCACCGCATGCATAGTAAGCTATAAGAAAGTTAACTTGGATACTCTTTTGTATCCCCCCCCCCCCCCGATCCCCCAACCTCAAATCACCGCATGTATAGTAAGCTAGAAGAAAGTTAAACTTGGATATTCTTCTGCCCCCCTGCCCCCCCCCCTTGCCCCCCCCCCACACACCCCACACCCACACATACATACCGATGACGTAAGTCAATCACCTCTGTTAGAGGGAGTAAATTTACTTTAAAATGCCCAAATTTGACTTATGGTTGAGGTAAGTCCATGGCAGAAATATCCACCAGCAGCAGGTAAAAGTAAAACTGCAATGTTCCGAAAACCTCATCCTCATGTAACTAAAGATAAAAGGGCATATATATATTTTCATTATCTTTATCCAAAAACAATAATTTCGTTATCTTTATCTGGAGAATAATTAGCATCTAACATTGATAGTCTCTCATTAGGCATTATTACATTAACTCTCACAATTATCATCACCGTACCATCCACATCATCATCACAATCAATTGTTATTGTCACAGCAAAATGTAATTATTTGTTTATTACGAGCTGAAATAAAAGTTCAAAGTTCAATCAACGTAATAACTCCTTCCAAGCCATTGCGAATGATGACGTGAAAGCTGTTACGCTATTTTCTTATGGAATGTACACATTGTTCAGAGCTTCGATCAGAACTATTTGTTCTGATGAACAGTGAGATTGACGGTTTTATTGATCTGAGTATATTTGAGAAATTCAAATTAATATTTGAAAATAGAACCCCCAGTTTATGCCATAAAATCTGCAGCGTGGTCCGGGATGTTTTCTCCAGACGATTATATGCTTAGCGATGTGTACTGGAAATTCTATTTCACGTCTCCACGATCCTTTTTCGTATCAAATTAATAAAAATATAGTACTTTGATCATGGAAATTTGGTGGATGAAATTGTAATATTTTGAGTACTACTTTTGTTCATGTTACTTGTAGATTATCGCATACTGTCCTGTATAGGATGTTATCTCATGTTATGTTACGTTATGTTATGTTATGTTATGCTTAACAGCTTTCACTTCATCAAACATTTTCCTCACATGAAACACTACATCGAGTTTCCAATCTCGACACTTGTATTATTTTTTTATCAATAATAATTAAAATATGTTGTAAATATTCAATTTTCATTGACACGAAAAAATGTGACGATCATAAAATAGGGCTGCATGGTATATCGATAAACCGATGTATACCGGTATTCCAACCAATATCGATTGAATACCGGTGTAATTACAAAAATATCGGTTTATCGTCATTATTTATTTATCCACAATTTAATTTTCAAGATGTCTTCTGATTTTTAACTGTCGCTCCGAATGAATAATATTGTCCCTTTACCCAAGGAATCGTCTGCTTTTACCCACGTAATATACAAATTCAGCAGTTCAAAAAATAATTTTCAAAATTATCAACAAATCTATATCATGTGACCCCTCATTGGAACGAGCTCCTGGAGCTAGTTCCAATGACGGGTCACATGATATGGTTTTGTAGAATTTTGGGGGGGGGGGGGGGAATCTGATAAACTAAGTCTTAAAAAAAAAAATTTAATGTCGTCTGCGTTGGGTAAATGATTTTCGAACCGCATCATCAAGGCATGCTGATTCGTTCCGACTGTGATTCCTTAAGTCTCGATTGTGGTACCTATGTTCATATATTTGAGCAGTTTCCGATATACCGGTATACCGCGGTATTTTTTTGAATACCGATACCGGTATTCAGTTTTCAGTATCGTGCAGCTCTGTCATAAACATATCCATATATAAATGTATATTCTTTAACTCTTAACACCCTAGTATCTTCAAGATATTTTTCATTAAGTCCAGTCACGGTTGCTGTGAAATAGCCTTGACAATATTTGATAAACAGTTCACAAGTCATCATTGGTGAAAAAAACCCTTTAATTTAAAGGGAGATAATTTGATTAAATGTGGCCATATTTCACTCGGTCAATGACAAGAGAAATCCTGTTCTGGGCAGGAATATCCGCCAGCAACAGGCAAGGAGTTATAAAGCGATGAGACATTACGAGGCGTGGGAAGACTGAAAAACTTCGAGAACATTTTTTTCGCATTGTTCATTTATAGCATCTTCTGCCCCACCCCAAGATGGCGGCGGTGGAGAAACTTTTCACTTTGTGACCAATGAGCGTTCCAGCAGTCCAGTTGAAAATAAACTACAAAGACCAGTGCTAGTGATGTAGGTGAACAAAAAATAAGTCACCCTATTTTTGCATAAATTTTGTTTGACACAAAATGTATTATTGCAAATATGATAAATGGGCTTAATTTTGGTTTATCAATATTAGGCAATATTTTTTAAAATGTTCAAAATGAAGTGGTTCTATAATTTTAAATGTAAATTGATACCAAGTGAATAATTATCAAGAAAAGATTCAATTATCTAAATTAAATTTGAGCTTTTTGAAAATGATTTTGGGTGAGCATTTGTAAAATATTTATTCATTCAAATAAATAAAGTAAATAAAATAATACTGATTTTTTCTGTTTCATTAGATTTTTCATTTACGTTTAGGAAAATCCTTCCTTCGCAACAACACATAACCAAGCAGGCGTGGAGGGGGGGGGGGGGGGGGGGGTAGACAGGGCAGAGTGCAGTGGGGACATTTTCGTCCGGATTAGTGTCTGAGATAAGGATTCGCTGTTGCTTATCATGCATTTTCTAACTAGGCTAGTTTTGATACTTATGGAACATATATACAGGAAGCGGGGTGGCTTATTCGTTACAGCATTCGACTTGAGATCGAAAAATCAATGGTTCGATTCAGAAGCGGACTGGGCTAAGACAAGTTACCGGGAAATGCACCAAGAGGGCCCTAGACCTGGAGAAAATTTTGTTTTTTTGAACTGAACGGACGCGACTTTCTTACACCTGAGCGATCAATGGCAGTCCACAAAGAAGACATTTCGATGAAATTCGTGTATTATCTTCATCGTTCATTCGGCAAAAAAATGGTTTTACCGCGGTCGGGAGGGGGGCGTTGGAACCCATCGAGGAAGACCATGGTTCGGCCTAATCGGAGAAAATATTGATTTTTCAAATTGAAGGAACGCTGTTTCCTTTCATCTGAGCGATCAATGGTAGACTAGACTGCTGGTATATCGAAATGTTCTCTATGTGTACTGCCATGCAGTGGCAGACCACATAGAGAACATTTTGATATACCGGCAGTCTATGTAATCAGATCCATTTCTCCTTTTAGTCATTTTCACGAAGTTTTACGCACCAACGGGTGTTGGGCTGCAGCAATTTTGGAGGCCCCAGAGGGGAACCCAATAGAGGGCCCACCAGGAATTTTCCCGGTGGACCATACGGCCAGTCCGCCTCTGGTTCGCTCCTGACCCGTGTCGTCTGCGTTAAGATGCTGGGCACGATAACGGGACACTTACCTTCAACCGATGCCAACCCTACTCTTGCCAGGTTAGTAAATTAAAGAGTTCGACAGTTTCCTCGCTCTTGATCGGTGGCTCACACTGAACTCCGGCTTCCACCACCCATAAAACTCTCCGACACGATATGACCCTGGCTGTTGAAAGTGTCAATAAACCTCAACAAATAAACTACATCACAAACACTGTCTGGTATACAACTTGGTGCTGTGGTACCCGTTTTGGGGGCAGTTTGGTTCCCAGAATTACCAAGCTGGAGTACGATACGTGTCAATTAAATAAGAAGTCACGTGACGACTATACTACATGTATATATTTTATTTACCCACAAATACATTTCAAAAGGGCTGAGTTTTTTAACTATAATTCAGAATAATTAATATTTCAATAACATCATCAAGGCATGTCTTTGTCGAAGTCATGCCTTGCTGCTGTTGTTGAGATATTTTATCAGTCCAATCTGTCATCTTCGCGTCACCACTCAACCAAGTCACGCGAAGAAATAATACATTTTAAAAAGCTCATTAGAACCTATCCGTCGTCATAACTTATGGTTTTGGAAGAAGAAAATGTAAACTAGAGGCTCTAAAGAGCATATAATCGCTCACCTGGAACTACATATAAAAATGTGATTACCCATAGGCTTCCCATGGTAACTATGAGCTGCAATTGTGGCCATGTTTGCAACATTACACCAACATTACATGAGGGTCATAGGTAGAAGGTGACCCAGTCCTCAATCATGTGAAGTTTCAAAACATTTGACTTTGCAGTTTCAGAGGGGGAGATTTTTGCAAAATCCATCAATCAGAATCAGAGAATGTCTCTGGTGGGCATGTTTTTCAACCCACTGGAACAAACTGAGGATCGTTTGTAGAGGACCTCACATCGACCATTCCTGCCAAGTTTGGTTCACGTCGGCTCAGTAGTTCCAGAGAAGAGGGTGAAAGTGTGATTTCCCATAGCGTTTCTATAGTAACTATAAGCCGCAATAGAAGCCATGTTTGCAACCCGATTAAATGAGGGTCGTTAGTAGAGAGGATTCCAGTCATCAACCATTTAAAATTTCAAAACATTTGGCCCTGTGGTTTCAGAGGAGAAGACGCACACATCCACAACCAACTATCTTGTTTAAACACTTTTAGAGGAACTTGTTTTATCTTCTTTTGTTTGACAATCAAGTCCTCACAAAAGTCGGGAAGACAAACCCTAACCCACTGTGTTCTTTGCGCGAACTCGGAGAAAACAAGGGCAATCTTTATGGAAACCCAAAGACTTGTCTCGGTTTTCAGAAGATAAGAAAGACAAACCCTACTCACCCTACCCCCTCACATACACTTGGTTTCTATTGTATCTTCTGCATTAATGGAATTTTGTACATGACCAAAGGTCACGAGCGGAATTAGTTTCCGTCTGTGTGTTTGTATTTGTCTGTGTGTAGGGTTACTAAACATCGACTATCGAGCACACCCACAATACTTTGATACCAAATAACCAAGGTCGCTCTTGTCAAACGGGGTGAGTCATTTCCTCATGGCCATACACAACATATGGAAACTTGGAAAGATGTGCAACCAGGGTTGTTACAACCAGTAGAGTATAAATTTACCAGTAATGTCGAAATCGACCAGTAATGTCGAAAAAATTAACTAGTAATGTCGAAATCAACCAGTAATGTCGAAAAAATCGACCAGTAATGTAAAAATCCGTAATGTCGAAAAATTAACCAGTAGTGTAAAAAAGTGACGACCAAAATGAGG